>ML058408.1:0-2400000 GCA_003013855.2 Liriodendron chinense
ACTAGATTGGCCACGTGGGTTGTAGAACGTACCGTATCTATGCATAAGGAAATGAATGGTTTTTAGGGGGAAAGGAAATAAACGGTTTTAGAAATACTCTATGCATAGAGTGGGTGCCGGTCCTTAAACACGCATGCATCATCTATGTTCGGCACCCACATCGTTTTTAAAAGAGATCTGATATATCATATTTTTTTTTTTACTGCTAAGGGTTTTCTTTCCGAATTGACACATGGACTACCGGGTTGTTAACGTTGTTGTTTATCCATCTCTACTTCTTCTTGTGTTTCAGTTATTATAACGTCGTTTTTTATGTAGGTCTAGGATGTTTTTTTTATATATAAACATGTGAAACGTTATGCTTTTAACTTCTTCCTTCTCTATTTATTTTATTTTATCATATTTTTACTTTTTGGAACAACTCTAGATCCTACCGAACACTGTATAACAGGTAAGGATATAGCTGGCAACGTAGTCTCAGCCGTAAAATCACCCTCTTAATAACTACTAAAAGCATCAAGAAATCGGGGTCTGTGACATCTCCGAAATTGAACAAACGTTCTAACCGAAGCGCGACGTTAAGGACTTTCATTTAAATCAAGAATAACAAAATATAAATAAAATATTTGAATTATACCTTTTCACAAAGGATTTAGAGATAATTAACACAACATACAGTACACATTTTACATATCTAGGCTTTCTCCTCAACGTATATCATCTTCACCTTGATGATTCTAATGAGTTGGAGGATTGGACTAGAATTGAATCCTAAGGTATATTTGGTTAATTTATCAAATTATTAATTTTGTTTCTATAACTTCAACATTTACAAACATTCCATTTGAATGATATTTAAAATCATTTCAGGTTTTTGAAAAAAGTTTGCTTCAAAATTCAAGATTTAACCTACATGAAAGTGGATTCATGAAGACTAAGCACTATGACTAAAGTGGAGAAAGTGAAGATATTCATTTTTTGATGGGTCTACATGAAAAGCATTACCTTTAGGACATAGTTATTGATTATTATATTGCCACCTATGAATAGATGAAACAAATTTAATACTGATTATATTTTATTTATTTAGTTGGATGGATGTATGAAGTGTTTGAAATAGCATTTTAGTTCTACTAGTCAATTTATTTCTCTTTCTTCACAAATCATATTTTTTGTTAACATTTACAAAATCTTCAAATATGATGCCAGATACATGAAAATTGGTGCACATATGGGTAAATATTTATTTTTAAGGTTAAAGACAGAACTACACTTCTTGTGCATCAAAAACCTGTTGGACCCGTTAGACCCGTTGGACCCGTTTCTAAACAGGTTTAGTTCAGGGTCTGGATCTCCCTTAACCAAACCCGTTAGACCCGACCCATTTATAAATGGGTCTAGATGGATCTCCCTCTATCAGACCCGGACCCATTTATAAATGGGTCTGATGGGTTGACTTGGACCCGACCCGGACCCGCCCATTTAGTAAAAAGGTCTAGGCTTAAAATTTGGACCCAGACCCGTTTAGTAAATGGGCGAGTCTGGTTTTGGCTAAACCCGCCCCGAACCTGACCATTTACAGCCCTGGTCTCGTCAATTGGGTCCGTTGGCAATTTCTAAAAGGCTTCGGGGACCCTTTCCATCTGCCTCGTTTGGATTTTTTTATGTTTTTCAAGTTGGCTACAGATGATTTTATCAGTATGAAGAGTAATTAGGGATTTTAGAGAGCTTGAAAGATCGGCTAATATCTTCTTAGTCAGGCTTCGAATCTGCCAATCCAATCTGTTCGTCGTTCATGGGACTAAGGATCCTTCCCATTTGACCCATTCAGATTTTTCAATACTTTTTCAGTCGACCAAAGACAATTTTATCTAAGTCAAGCTAAAGTTTAAAGAGTAGTTTGTTCTCATTCTGAGTGAGGTGTCTACGTATTGTTTAATTATGAAATGTCCAATTGAGTCAACTAAATGCTCGCTTGAGTCTTCAAATTGACCCAACTCAACTAGATATGAGGGGATGCCAACCACACCACATGGAGTCCATATAGGCAAAAGCTTTGTGGGGTTGTGGCTTAAACCAGACTAGCATGCTAGGACATAAGCTCTAAAATGAGGTACATCCAAAACTAATATGACCAAGCCATGGGAAAATGGTAGTGATTGAATGCCCACCTATGAAACCGGTTGGTATAAAAATTCTAATTATTTTACACATAATATTTCAAACCATCTAGTTGATAGTAGGTATTAATTTTAATGATAGAGAATAAAATGGCCTGCAATCAAAATTCAATAAGTAAAATAAGATGGTTATAATAGTCCAATTAGTGTGATTTTTGTTATCTTCATTATCCGCATCGGACCTACAATTTGTGTAGTCCATCTCTTTCTCGAGTAGTAGATGAGTAACCAGTTTTCCTTAGGTCTACGTGGGGTAGGGATCTTTCCCAAGTAGTAGATGAGTAAACAGTTTTCCTTGGGTCTAAGTGGGGTAGGGTTGAATTTGAGAGGACTCAGATCCGTCCAGTTTAGAAATTGAGGTGGGGTTAAATTTTGGACCCAGACTCACTAATTGTCAGGTCCGGTCCAATGACCCATCCGGTCAACGGACAAATCTGCAACCCCAATGTCCCCCCACTTAAAATGCGCTCCCTGGGTTTCCAGGAGACGTATAAGCAAACCACATGATCCTCAATTTTACTTATCATCTTAAGAAGATCAAACAAGACGAGGGGATGGCAAATGGGCCAGCTTTGGTAAATGAAGGCCCAGCTATCACAATGTTAAACTTGTAAAGGCGCAAGGCCCCAGGCCAAATCCCTCAATTGCTTTTCACAACGCATCCGAAAACTAATCAATTCCATATCTACTGTCTGGAAACATTCTAACTCAAAACCTAAAACATGGTGTAATTCTCAGTTTAAAACAACAAACCAAAGGCATGCCTGGTAACATCTAACATGTTTATTTTGAACCTCTGATGCTCGCCCGTAAAAAAGAAATGCTCTCTACAAGCTCAATCCAGCAAGTTCAACTTTACATTCGAAAGAGAAAAAAAAAAAAAAAAAAAAGGATCAGCCACATGGGTTCTTTCGCATGAGTGCCTGGACAGACATCATTGAGTAGCCCCGATAGCAAGCATCTGTAATCCTCCACGAGGAGCAAAGAATACCCATTTCTGACTATACAGCAACGGCACCCTCCTTTGTATGGCACAATATAAGAAGTTGATCATTTATATTTTGCGATAATACAGCTATGTGTGGAGGGGGTAAGCACATGGGTTTGAAAAGGATCAGCATAAGTTAGAAAGATTGGGGTGGAATTGCAATCGGTGGGCCTCTTGCAATTTGGCTCTTTCCTCTTTTTTGTTGTATATTGCCATCTTTGGCAGGAGATGCAAATTTTCAGGTAACAATTAGACATTCAGTTGCCGGTGTTGGTGAACCTCTTCAAGGCTTGGCCAAGCCATTCAGAAAGATCACCATCTCGCAAAACTAGATAAACGATGAATGAAACATATGCTGCTGTGGCAACACACACAGCAGAACCAAACCACGGCCCTCTTATTTCGGAAGAGAAGAAATCCATCAGAAGATACCCATTGATCACTATCACAAGCGCAGCTATGACCCATGCCACCGTCTGCACCATATAATGTCGAAAAATGTGTGAGAAAGCTAAGTCCCAAAACATCACAAGAACTAGTGCAACAACAGTGCAACGTAGTGCCCGCAACGTGGTGCCCGCAACGTGGAAAGAGCTGCAGCAGTTCTCTTTCTATGCAAAAGAACAGGCTGGAGCCTGGAGGTAGCATTTCTAAGGAGGGCGAAAAGAATGAGAAGTATCTGGGCTTCTATTCAAACAAATTGTTGCAAATAGACGCAAAAATAGACATCATTGAAGTCCTTTTGATAGATTTTGAACTAGGGAATCTAGAAAACATTGAGAAACTTATGGAGCATTTGAAGCATTGAATTCAATAAGCATTAACTGCACATCATCTAACTGACAACTAAATTCCCATGCAGGCTGTTGAAAGCCAATGGCAATCTGTGATTACAGCATCAATCTGGTTTTGCAAGTAATGAACTCTTTAAGGCTGCATTTGGACGCACATGCAAACTGCATTGCAAACAGTCAGTTTGATCAAGAGTAGATAACAAACACTCAGTTTGTCACGATGGGGAAGTAGCCCTTGAATTCCAGTTACATTTTTTTGAAGTCCAACTTAAAAGTAACCAAATAACTATTTGGAGCCCAGACCCTTAATATAAATACTAAATGAAACTAAGATTTGGTAATTTCCAGTTTACTAGACTAGCAATCACATTCAAAGTTAAAGTGCATCCAAACAGACTCTTAGCTAACCTTAAAAAAATGTTGGCAGCTCAGATTGCAATACATTGTAAACACCTACATGTCAAATTCTTAAGACGCGCAACACATTGTTTTTTTTTTTTTTTTTATCGGCAGGGGGGGGGGGGCTTAGGACACAGACCCCACTCTTACTGCCCCCACCTCCACTGTTAGTGTTAGCCACCCCGGACTTGGGAATCGATACCAACACATTGTTGATTTGGGTCAAAGTGGTCTAATCTCCATAAAACAGGTGAACACATAAGAACCTGAGACAGCAATAAATCCTCAACCTATGGTGCCTGAAACTTTCAACTCCTGGTCATGTACTTTTTTTTTTCTTCTTCTTTAAAGAATGACATGTACCAATTTTCTTTCAATTGACTCGAAAATTGATTAAACTGGAACCAGACCAGTATAGACTCAAATATCAAGACATTTTGAAACAGAAAAGGTGCAGGAAAAGAAAAGAAAAGAAAAGAACAGGAAATGTGACGACCAGAAACAGAAAAGGTTCCCATGAGGTGCAGGGTTGGGTAATTTAGGGAACACTGATTCCAACTCCAACAGAGTTGGGTCAATGCTGTATGGATCATTACGGCATAATGATAAAAAGTCAATCCTAGTTGAGTGTCAGCACTCAGGTCCCTTCCCAAAAGAAGCAAGACATATTTCAACTTTCCACTAAAACTCTTTTACATTGTAAACAATCACTGATGATCTTTAATGAGTACAAGCACATAATTGCATTTTCTAGAAGATCAGATTGATATCCAAGGTGGGCTATTCAAAGGTGACATCTCAATAAAATCACTAAGCTTCTAAATAGATATAGGGGGCTTCCATCCCCATGATACAACCAATGTTTTAAATATCGACAATATCAGCCGATATATCCCACGATATATCTTGTATCCCACCTGTGCGATACAAAACGCATAGGTAGTGTCGATATATCCCACATGTTCGATTCGGTGAGCATTTTCAATTTCTGATCTCTGTTTTTTTTTTTTTTTTTTGGAAATTATATTAAATCAATATCAAATGGTTACAAATCCATTACTTCTTCATGTTTTGCATGAAAAATTATGGAGTTGGGAGGTTTGATTTTGATATCCATTGGTTCTTCATGTTCCCCATGTTTTTTTCAAAATTTTCCTTCAACCAACTGTCACTTAAGACTAATTTCGAAGTATTTAGGAGTATTTGATGAAATAATAATCATGTACACCCTAATTTCGAAATTTGAGTGTAGGTGGTCCGATTTGGGGAAATTTGGGGAAATTTTGAAATTTCCCAATCTTCTCCCAAATCGCTTGCAATGTTACACTCCAAACGTGAAATTAAGCGTGTATGAGGGCTGATTTACTGATTTATTAAGTCCTTGTCCATTTTCAGAAAATAAAAATCATTTTTCATTAAAAATTATTAAAATATTAATTTTTCAAAATTTCCCTTCAACCAGTTGTCAATTGAGACTAATTTCGAAGTATTTAGGAGTGTTTGATGAAATGATCATCACATACGTGCTAAATGTTATACATTCAATTTGAATATAGTTAGATTAGTTCAGTCAGACAGCGCATAGCTTAGGACCCTATACAAAGGAAACCTATTATGTGAACTTCTTTTTTGAGATGTTATGATTTAAAAGTGTATGTTAAGGTCTTTTTTAACAATCCTTGAAGTTTCATTGAAAAATTCAACCATTTTCTCAATGTTTCCCAAAAAGTGTGATAATTACCCCGCTACAAACGATATAATCCCGTGCGATAACCGATACGTATTTGTATCCCAAGGGTGAAATACATAACACGATACCGATATTTTGAACACTGGATACAACTAAGTGAAGAAGTGACAGCTAAAAAAACTAAGTGAAGGAGTGCACTTAACATGAGAGAATCTCTTGCTTTGCTGCAACCCACATAAAGCCTTTTGAGTGCCTCTTGCAAGACAATACATTATTGTCAAATATGGCAGAAAGAGAACTCCTACACCCAGGTTCCAAATTAACCATTAACAATCCCTCCATCCTAAATGGTCTGACATCGAGAGCTGTCAATGGGTACCCAGAACCATGTTGGAATGGGTTTGGATCTATTTTTTGACCCACCTAAAAAATTGGGCCAGGTCAGGTCCGGGACATTAGACCCATTTAAAAATTGAGTCAGGTATCAGACACCCATTCAGTACCTAGCTAACTATATGCTGGTGATAGGATGATGGTCATGTACCTAGGTCCATGCATAAGATGATGATTATGTATGTGTATTGCTCATTTTTCTATCACCTCTTCAACTTCCTCACAACGTGTATTTTGGAATTCTTGTTCCTCTTTTCTTGAATCCCTATTCCTATTTTCTCTCTCATTTAATAACTAACAGTCTTCAGAATGTGTATTTAAGGGGCCGTTTAGCATCTCTACTAATAAAAGCTTATTTGCTTATTCTAAAAAAAATAATCTCTAATTTTGAAAATAGACTGTTTGGTAAAGCTTTAATTTTATCACTTATTTTTTTAGAAATCAGCAAAAAAACTCTTAAAAATAAGTGATGGGGAGGTCACTTTTCCTTTAAGAGTTTATTTGGCTAAAGCGAAGTAAATATTTTTTTACTAATTTTTTGACAAATTTGTCCTTCAGCTTTTTAAATAAATTCCATCTTGCCTTCTTCCCTTCTCTTTACAATCTCTCGAAGGTGGACCCACATGATGAAAAACCCATATTGAAGGTGGGGCTCCACATGATGAATGGTCCATATCAAGGTGGGCCCACAAAATGCATGGTCACATCAAAGGTGGGCCCCACATGACGGATACCCAACATCAAAGTGTAGCCCCACATGATGGACAATCCACATCAAGCAGGTCCCACCCAATGGACAGTCCACATCAAAGGTAGGACCCACGTGATGGATGGTGGACATCAAAGGTGAGCCCGCATGATGAACGATCCATATTAAAGGCTTCCCCCACATGATGAATGGTCCACACCAAGGTGGGCCCACATAATGTACGATTCACAACAAAAGTAGGCCCCACATGATGGATGGCGCACATCAAAGTGTGGCCCAGCATGATGGACCATCCATGTTAAGTGGGCCCCACTTGATGGACGGTCCACATCAAAGGTGGGACCCACATGCTGGATTACGGACATCAAAGGCGGACCTACGTGATGGACGGTTGAAGGTGGGCCACATGATGAACGACCTGTATTGAAGGTAGGGCCCCACATAATGAATGGTCCACATCAAGGTGGTACAAATAATGGATGGAGTAGACCTCACATAATGGATGACCCACATCAGAGTGTGGCCACTCATGATGAACAATCCACATCAAGTGGGCCCACCTAATGGACAGTCCACATCCAAGGTATCGCATGATGGTTGGCCCACATCCAAAGTGGCCTGACATGATGGATGATCCACATAGAAGGTGCGCCAAGCAATAGATGGTGGACATCAAAAGTGGGCCTCATGCAATGGACAACCCACTTCAAAGGTGGGGCCCACACAATGGTCACATCAAATGTGGATTCCACGTGATGGGTAGTGGACATTGAGGGGCCCCACAACCACAAGAGGACAATTAGCTTTAATGATGTGCCCCACATGAGATGACCTACATCAAGGTGGGCCTCATATCATGGGTAGTGTACGTCAAACGTCAACCCCTAATGATAAATGGTCCACATCCAGGACAGGCCTTGCACGATGGACAATCCACAGTAAAGGTGGGCTCCATATGATGGACAATCCACATTCAATGTCCGACATAACAGACAGCCCAAATGTCTTAAAACATGAAGATTGTAACCATCCATTCTTTTGCCATTTGGGGCACGATCAATCTATGATGAAATCCACCAAAACAACTGTCTCGATTGCTCTTATAATGGAGTTGTTGTAATCTTTAAAAATGACATCAACTACCCCTAAATAAAGCTCTTTTTTTAACATTTTACCAAACATGCTGATTTTAAATAAGAGCTTTTTTGGGTTTTGAAAACGTGATTTTACCAAACAAGCTTATTTAAAGCAAGAGCTAGAACAAAAAGAGCTTATTAGAATAGCTCTTATTTGAAAAGCTCTCATAAGATTAGAATAGAGATGCCAAACAAGCCCTTATTTTCTCAGTTTCCTCACCTATTTTCTCTCAAAATTAATAACTAACCAGTAGCAATACATGTCTCTTTGGCTTCCTCTTTCCATTGATGCTCAACCAGTACCAGAGTTCCAAAGGCCCAATAGATACCCGAAACATAGACATTTCCGCTTTCAGAATCTCCAATAGAATACCCAGACTCAAAGAATGGAGTGGACGGAAAAAATGGGTACACCTTGACACGACCTGAACCCGTTTTGTTGATAGCCCTAATGCTGTCAGATATTTGCTCCCAATCCTAACTAGATCACTCGGCCCCTTAGAAAAAAGGGGAACCACACCCCAAAGGGCCTAATCCAGAAACCATCCAGGATCTAGAAAGAAAAAATTGCTTCAATACCACCTCCTTGATTAGTTTGTGGCTAAAAAAATTTAAAAAAATTAAAAATAAAATAAAAACAAAAAAAAAGGGGATTATTATCATCTTAAAAAAAATCCATTTGCCTCTATGAATTGCCGAAACACTGGAGAATTTTTTGTTGGTATGTCTACCCATGAAGCCACTCAATTTTGAACTTTGCCCTTACACTAGTCCTTTCAATTCATAATTCCTTCATTCCTGGATATTTGCTAATTCTAAATAACCAAAGCTACAATGAGTGATCGTCAAGGAAGCCCAACTCTCATCTAATTTTAGACCAAAGCACAAAACTGAAAATATATCTATTGCCCTAGAAGGGCACTTTCAGAACGTAGTGATTCCTTTTGTTTTTTGAAGGGCTAGTTTGGTTGTTGGGGAACCTTGATTTTTATAGTTCCTGGGGAATGTTAGGGTTGGCCTAGTTTTCCCTAAGGAATGATTAAAAAAAATTTGGTTGATACACAAGGTTCCCTAGGCAACCAGAGAAAGGTCTAAATCTTTGTCTAAACTCTAGGCTTTACAATCCCCATCTAAAGCAAGGACACATTTTTTATGAACAAGCTGGGGAATGGAATTCTTGGGGAATGTAAAAAACCAATGAAAAAGTATGAACCAAACGTCTTTTGTAGAAATTGGGCAGTTACTAAGCCAAGAAATATAAAAAACCAACAACCAAACACCCTCAACGGGACTGGGCTATCTAGGGATCGTATAATAGCACAAGTGCTACTATGTATTAATGAATCTTCAATTTTATAAAATTCGTCTACAATGAAAAGCTGTAAAAATTATCTACTCAGGGAGCTGATTCCAGTTCAGAATTTCACTACTCCAATATTGATCCAAAAACAGCTCATTTTCTACATTTCGTTTGTGCTCCCACTTCCAACTACTAGTATCAAATGCTTTAACATCCCTATGCCTGACTCAAAAAATTGAAAGAAACTTGAACTTTGAGGAATTAAGATGTATGCATACCATCACCATCACCATCACCATCATCACCATAGGCTTAACCCAACTAATTGGGTTCCGCCACATGAATGTAGTTCCGGCATTCCATTCTGTTGAGGACTATATACTCAATTAAAACAATAGTTGCATGAAATGAAGCAAAATGGCAAAAAAATTGGGTGTAGGAGCTTGGAAGCGCCTCTTTCAAAATATAAAAGAATAGGTAGGAAGCAATAGCAAGAATGAGATTCCTAAGTGGGAATTCAAAGTGGGAGCGGCAACTAGTGAGAAGGATCCTACAACTAAGGTTAAAACATAGGTCATCAAGTCTTCTTTTTTTTTTTTAACTAGCTCCTCCCATGTCCTTTTGGCCTTCCCTTTGCCCTTTAGGGCCTTCAACTTGAACTAACTCACCCCAAACTGGCACGGTTATTGTTCTTCACCAAATTGTGTTAAGTCTATTTTCCCTCATCTTATTACCTATTGGTGCTACTCCCAAGTTCCCTCAAATGCATTCATTTCTAATTTTATCCTTCCTCATCTTTCCACTCATCCATCACAACGTCCTCATTTTAGTATGCTCATCCTATGAACATGTTGTTCCTTAATCGCCAACATTTTGTCCCTTAAAGCATGGCTAGTCTTGTAGCTATCCTACTAAATTTCCCCTTCAATTTGATTGATACACAACGATCGCATGAAACTCCAGGGGCACATCTCCACTTCTTCCACCCAGATTAAATTCTATGATCAAAATCTTTCTCAACCCATCCGCTCTCATGAATTATCGTCCAGGATATCAAAAATGGTCACTGTGTGGTACTTCTTGGGCAGCAATCATAACTAATTCCTTGTTTCCACTCCTATCATTACTAAATTTGCATCCCATATACTTTTTTCGTTTGACTAATTTATTTAAAAACCTTTAGATTCTAAAGCATCCCTCCATAGTTATAGAATTGTGTTTACCCCCTCACTCATCTTGTCAATCGAAACTATGAGATCTACAAACAACATACGCCACAAGAACTCTTCTTGTAAATGCCTCATTAACTCATCCATAACCAACACAAAAAGATATGGGCTCACTACCAACCGATGGTGTAAGCTTACAGTAATTGCAAACTCAACTGCCTCTACAGTAGCATTTGTTACTGCTACCTCATACATATCCTTACTCATATCAATATATCCTCTTGAGACTCCTTCCTTTCCCAACACCCACCAGAATATGTAAGAAATTAACAGCTAATAAAACCTAGTTTAGCTGTCCATTTACTTCAAACATTGTGGCCCACCCGATGAACTAAAATGCCTAGAAAATGACTTGACTGGCTTGATGTGGACAACAAGAAAAGACAAAATCCTGAACCTTGATCATTTAAAGAGTTAGGGCTTTAGTGTCCGCAATAGTTACATGATGTGCAAAGAGGGTGACCACAATAGTTACATGATTTGCAAAGAGGGTGACGACTCCATGCATCATTTGTTTTGGTGTTGTATGGTGGCTAGCTCGATATGCCCACTTTCTTTCATCTTTTCAGAATCATGTGGCCCATGAGAGAAACCTCAGTGATCTCCTATGTAGTTGAATGGAATGTTCCATTCTTGAAAAGAGGAAAGGTGCTTCGGAGGATGCTTCTTTATGCAATATGTTGGGATTTTGGAAGGGAGGGAAAAATCGTATTTACAAGGACCAATAGAAATCGCAGTTGACATTGTAGGAGAAATAGAAGTTACCATCATTGTTTGGACCATCTCATCCCCAACTTTCAAGGGTTTCTCTGTGCCAGATCTTCAACGGAATTGGTAAGCAGTCGTATTGAGTGCATCATTTTCCACTCAGCCAGTGGCTATATGGTACCTACAACAGGTTGGTGTATGGAAACTGAGCTCTAATGATGCCATGCAATGGAGGTGTGCTATGGGACGATGAAGGTTGTATACATATGGCTTTGTGGGGTCCATTCCTCCAGGAGCGGCTCACGCGACAGAGAACCTATCACTTAGAAAAGCTCTTTGGATTTCTAGCAATGGTTTCATTGGGGATGTAATTCTGGAAGGAGATTCGAAAAATGTATTTGGTTGAGTGAGAAATGAGGCCTTGGAGCCTTGGGAGCCGGGTTTCATTTTCAACAAAAATTAGTTGTCTCGTTTTTATGCTAAACATTTCTCTTAACATAAGGGAAAGAGGCTAATTTTGTTGCTGATCAGATTGTGAAAGCGGGTGTAAGATATCAGACACTTTGTACTGGTAACTTAATACCCCTAGCTTTGTCTTTTCTGCTTTTATTAATGTTGTAGTCACCTGTCAAAAGAATGGTAGATTTCAAATGGCAAAGAGATCCATGATGCCTTCAGGGAAGTTATGGTTAGCCAATTTTAAGATAACTAATACAGGACACTACTTCCTTGCAACTGAAATTTAAGCGTCTCAGTCTAGATTCTTGCGATCATGAGAAATGAACCAAATTTATCCACATGGACAGTTCTGCCTTACTCAATTTTCTCCCAAATAATTTACATAACCCTCTATTTGTAAGAAAGCTTTTTTTCGTAAATAAGTTTAGTTGCAAATTTGGAATCCTCATGTAATTGCTCTATGGCTTTTGAAGTTCAAATCTTAGACAGAATTTGCCAAGAAGATTTTTCTTTTGACATTCATGCTGCACACTAAGGCTGTTCACTGCAGTTTATAAAGGATATGGTCCATGATAGAGTGAAATGGAACAAGGTCCGTGTGGCTAGCCCCAATTAGTTGGGACAAGAGTCACTTAGATCCTGATGATGATGATGAATCCGATCTAAATATATTATCTTTTTTGCTCATTGATTCTTGAAAACAATTCACACATCAATCTATAACTTCCCAGTCATATCAACGGGTGTCGTTTGAGTTTTGGTATAAAAATCAGTTTTATTGAATAATCGTAACCTCTAATTCATTGACAGCTGTTTTTTGAAATAAGACCAGTGGATGATTTCTTTTCTCACCATCCAATAAATGTCCGGAAATCTAAAATTTCAGTAACCAAATAAGATTAGTTTTTAGTTAATAATACATCCAAGCTGATGCCCATAATTTGGATGGTTTATTTTGCATAATTTGTATGCCATGTAAGCAATTTCTGAGTAATTTCTAACCACCTGCGTATATCCATCACACTCTGCAGAGTATCAAAGTCTCTCAAAAAAAGAAAAGAAAAGAAAAAAAAAAAGAAGAAGTATAGACAGTCATGGAATATGTTGATAAATATGTCCTAGTAGGAACGAAAATGATAACAACTTCGGTCAGGCTCAGTGGTACACCCTGTGGGTTTCAACACCGAGGTCATGGGTTCGAGTACCCATGTGGTGTGTGTGGGTGTGAGGGTGTGTGTGTAAAACTTGGGTCAGAAAAAGTGGTAGTAGAAACTTACTTTGAGTATCGAGCCGATTTTAAAGGAACCCATGACTTGCTCCTTGGACACCAAAAACAGAAGCGGAATAAGAGCAAATGGTATCTGAACCGACTGAAGCACATTAAGCCATTCATTCAAGACATCCAACGTAGCCTCAGAGGTGTCGAAGACAAGAGCGACAATTATAGTTGGCACAATTGCAAAACTTCGCGTGATCAATGCCCTCAGCCATTTCTTTAACCGGAGATTGAGAAAACCTCCCATGATGAACTGCCCCGCATATGTCCCAGTAATGGTACTACTCTGCCCGGCCGCTAATAACCCAATTCCCCATATATAAAGGATTGGAAATACCCCTCCCCCGTACTTCTCTTGAAGATACTGCCCAGCATTTACAAGGCCTATATTATCAGCTTTCTTTGTTCCGTAAAATCCTTTTGCAAAAACCGTCGTCACAAACAAATTGATCATGAAGGAGATGAGGAGGGCAACTGTTGACTCAATAGAATAGTAATTGAGGGCCTCTTGAATCCGACCTTTCTTGTTGGTGTCGATCTTTCTCGACTGCACCAGAGCAGAATGCAAGAACACATTGTGCGGCATAATGACACAACCCACAACACCCACAGCCTGACGTATAGTTCTCGAGCTAAGTTTTGGAACCAAAACACCTGATAAAAGGAGAACCCAACTCAGCTGCGATTGTCTAAGATTTGAAAATTAAAGAAAAAGGGGATTCCTTGAATTGAAAGGCATCTACTTACCTATTAGAAGCTCCTTGCCACTGGGTTTGGTTTCACCAAACATCCATGCGAAAGAAAGCGCCATTGTTGCAATAAGAATCGCAAAAACGGCTTCCAATTTCCTCACCCCATAGTTCTCAAGAAATAGAAAGATGAAACTGTTGACAAGAAATCAAACCCAATTCAGACATAGGGTGGACCGAGTAGTCCATGGCACTGCCCCAAACCACAGTCCTCACCCACCCTCAGCAATCTGAACCGTTCATCCAATGGCCCACAGTACAAAAATCACATTGATTGGACAATTTTAATCATCCAATTGATCAAATTTTATATTGTTGGATCTGAATACAACACCTGTATGTTATCGCGATGCCTAGCTGATCTTCCAACCATACCGATTTCCTGCAGTTTCAGCACTTTAGTGGGATCCACTGAATGAAGGGCTCCAATTACCAAGGATGAATCAATACATTGGCTACAAGCCTACAAATAATAAGCCCAAGAAAAGACCCTAGGTAGCCCAAACCGTTAATCCAGAGGGTCACACTATAGATGGTCCTCAATGAAAAAAAAAAAAAAAAAATCCACTCACTGGACAATCCTAACCATCCAATTAACTGAATTTCATAAGATATTTTCACAGATTTAGCTCCATAGAGAGGGTGGGCCCACAGAAACTATGAATTGCCGTTTCTTTTCCAAAATCCAAACCCTAAGTTTCTGCGAAAACAAACAATTCCAATTCTATACGGAACTTCAAAATTATGAACAGTCAACGCAAAAACAGAAACAAGGAGAGAGAGAGAAAAAGAGAGAGAATCACCAATCCAAGGCGGTAATTACTACACCGGCCCAGAGTGGCAGCACCCCATGGCTCAGAATCTGGATAGCAATCGCGCTCCCAATCACCTCCTGGATGTCGGCCCCAATCAGGGCCACCTCGGCCATTACCCAGAGCGCGTAGCCAGCCCATGGCGGGTATTCCTCTCGGCAGAGCTCGGCAAGGTGCCGGCCAGTGGCAACACCGAGCCGGGCGGACAGCAGCTGGATCAGGAGGCCCATGATGGTGGCCCACATGAGGAGCCAGAGGAGCGAGTACCCGGCGATGGCCCCCGCCTGGAGATCGCCCTCGAGGTTGCCAGGATCGAGGAAAGCGATACTCATGAGGAAGCCAGGGCCGGTGAAGAGCCAGAGCTTCTTCCATGAGAAGGGTGGGATCGAGGACGAATCAAAGCCGTCGTACGAATCGTCGGTCGAGATCGAGACAAGAATCTGTTCGTGGGAATCGTAGGCTTTTTCTGCGTCGTCGGATTCGGATCCTTCTTCAGCTGCTGGGATTAGAGGAGAAGGAGTTGAGAGTAAGCTGTCTTCTTCAGCTTCTTGGTCCTTGGTAGCCATGAATTTTTGTGGGAAGGGGTTTTCCGCAAAAAAAGAGAGACTTTTGTGATGTGGAGAAGTCTTCTTTCTGGGGCTTTTTCTTCCCGTGATATCATCCAGTTGGAGTGCGCTTTATCAATCGGAATTTTTACGGTTAGCTGTCTTCTTTCTTATAGATTTCAGCCTTCAGGGGACGTCACATGATATGAGGAGATGTTCATGAGGTGAGTCGCTTCGCACGTGATAAATTTGCACTCGTGTGATGAATCTGGGACATTTAGTAGGTGGAGATCCGTGTCCATTATCAACATCATTATCTTTGGTTCACTGGTCATTTGGGACTTTTATGCGTATAGCTGGTTTTCTTTTGGACGGTTGGATTTTCCTTTGAGTGATAGAGCTTGTCGAGCCGATTTATGGACCGGGCCGAGAGCGGATTAGGTGAGACCCCGGCCTCACACAAGACGGTGCGGCCCTTACCGGGGGTTTCCGTAGAGCCCACATTGATGTATTTATTATGCATCCACGCCATCCGTTTTTACATATCGTTTTAGGGCATTATAACAAAAATGAAGTAGATCCAATTAGCAGGTGTACCATAGCATAAGAAACAGTGGTGATTGACCATCCTACTATTAAAAACTTCTTAGGGAGCACCTCAATGTTTCTATAGTGTTTATTTACAGTCCAATCCATGGATAAGGTCACATAATCCTAGATGATGGAAAAAAAAAAAAACAAATATCAGCTTGATCCAAAACTTTTGTGGCCCATTAATGGTCAATCACTACTTTTTATTAAGATATGGTCCACCTGATAATTGGATCTGGTTCATTTTTAGTATAGTGCCTTGAAATGATCTAGAAAAAAAAAGGATCCAAAACTTTTGTGGCCCATTAATGGTCAATCACTACTTTTTATTAAGATATGGTCCACCTGATAATTGGATCTGGTTCATTTTTAGTATAGTGCCTTGAAATGATCTAGAAAAAAAAGGATGAAAGGTGTTAAAGTTTAGTTCATGTGTTTGTACGGAATTTAAGAGTTCTTCTACTTTTGTTGTGTTAATGTCTCTACAATCTTCTAAATCTATAACTTTTGAGCTAAATCTATTCGGAAGGGACCTAAGGATTTTTCTATAAATTCTCTCATCGGGAACTCTTTCTCCTAAGTCACACATAGATTTATAAATATGGTTCAATCTAACATAAAATTCATAAATATTTCAACCTCATCCATTTTAATGTTTTCAAATTGTGTGATGAGGAGTTGCAATTTGGAACGTTTGACAGTACTCGTTCCTTCATGTGTGGTCTTTAGGATCTCCAAAGCTAATTTGTTATTCTCATAATTACATACACGATTAAATTCATCAGGCGAGACAGCATAAAAAATTACATTGAGACCCTTGGCATTGTAGTCACAAAGAGACATTTCTCAGTCACTTCAATTTTTCATTGGTTTGAATTGGGTGACCAAAAATCCATCTCGATCCACAGTGTCCACCGATGCTGTCCAACCTCATTGCACTAAGTCCCATACTATTGGATCAAAGGACAATAAAAATATTCACATCCGAGCCTTCCAATACGCATAATTTGATCCGTCAAAATATGGTGGACGAGTGATAAAGCTACTCCCCTATTGGGTAGACATCGTGTTATAGCTCGTGTATTGGATCTTACTCTTAATGGTTATGTCCTTTAAGAGCAACCCGCTCTAATACCAATTAAAATTGTGCTTATTGCTCACACTTGAGTTGCTACACTTTGCGAAAGCTTACAGAGCTTATAGAACTGTGGCTAAGTCCTAGGGGGTGATTAAGATCGTTTTAAAATCCTTTAAAAACTCATTGCTTAATTAAATTAATTAAGCAAGAACACTTAGTTTCCAAGCTTAAGTAGGTCCAATCACAAAGGCTATAAAGATTAAGCAATTAAGCAAATTAGCCTAAGCACGTAAATTATAATGATGCAACTACAAAGGATATAACTACCTAAGCAACTAGTCTATGTAGCTATGTAAACAATATAAGATTCATCATGCTAAGCATTTGTCTACAAGCCAAGTTAACATACATCTTGTGTGTAAATATGCCTATCTAGAACATAACATTCAACCATTCAAACTTCATATAATTAAGCAATTAAATAGACAATGTGTTAATAGAAAAGTGCTCAAATGACAATCACAAACACAAGCATGTATAGTGGTTCAGTTTCCCTACTTCATTCCCGGTTACCATACTCATCCCTTGAGTACACCGGTATCTAGTACGGAGTTTAAATCAAGTTCCTCCCAACCTAAGTGTTTTAAATCGGTTCCACCCTACCGGGGAGTTTAACAAGGTTCCTCACAACCTATAATGGAGATTTTAAGGTTCATTTCTCAACCTAGATGTTTTTGTGTTCCGTCCAACCTAGGATTTTGATAAAGTTTCTCTCAACCCTTTGATCCTACTCAAGAACCTAACGTACAATCCCATCAGAGCCTCCCCTCGGAAACTTGGTCAAGTTTGGAGTTTGATTCTAAACTCTCACACTCAATCCTCCACAAGGAAAGAATACAACTGGACTTTTACAATTGACAACTTACTTGTCGGATTGAGCCCCTTGTCCAGCGCCGCTTGGGTTGCTTGATCTCCGCTCTCCCGTGCTTCAATCAACTCCCATTTGCTCCCTCAATCATGTTGTCGATGCGTTGCCAATGTCTCGGCTCCATTGATAAACCACCTTGCATATGGTGCTCTTTTGAGATGCCCAAGGTGATAGAAGATAGGTTGAATCTTCTACAATGGGTTGTTTGTTGCAAGCCTATAATGATTCACCTATATGGATCTCTAGAGAGGTTAAGGCAAAGGAACTACCTATGGTGTAGGTGTTTAAAATATCTAGAGATCAAGAGAGAGCAAGTTCATCTTCATATGAGCTTTGAATGCTTCATCTTGTGATGAATCATACGGAAGATGACTTGGAATGATTATGATTAGAGCCTAGTAATGGTTGCTTGAATAGTGGCTTCTAATAAACTAAATTTTCTCTCTCCAGCCCAAAATTCGAGCTCCATTTATATAGAAAAGCTCCAACGGCTAGAAAACGACAGCCAACGGCTATCTGTCGGTCGACCTACAGGTCATATCATTTGGCTGATAGAGGGACTTTGGTTGGCCGACGATGGGTGTCGGCAGGCCAAATTAAGGCCTGGAAAAGTGTTTGTTGCTATCCAATTTTAGGCCTTCATTGGTCGGTGGACCAGCCTGTCAGTTGGTTAATGGTTGACTAACAGTACTGTAAGTCAACTATATTTGAGTTGTATTTTTATAGCAGCTTACAAACATCTAAGGCCTTACTTTGGGTGATCTTTTAGGACACCTAAGGTCATTCTAAGATGACTAAAAGTTTACCTATGGGTTAAGTCATCTAGAGTTATGATTTTGGTTTACAATCAAGGGGTTTTGGCTCATCAAGGCATCTCTAATTTACATGTTTCTTCTTCCTTGATGCGGTATCCACTTATGTCTTTGGTCTTCATCTTCTTTAGGCTGAACCAACACCTAGACACTAGAACCTACGTAATTGAATAATAAGGTGCACTAGTATGCCATAGAAAAATACACTAACAGAATTTCTATTTAATTTAACCAAGTGGGGAATTGTTGAGAATTTCCTATTTTTGGTTAAATCAAATAATGAACTTAAATATGAAAATCAAAATCTTTGAAAATTCATTTCCCTCTAAATCTTTTTTAAAAAAAAGTGCAAAAATGCAGATTTTCATTAATCTTACATTGCTTAGACATGGGATTTTTTTTTATAATCATTCTTATATATTGTTTACTTGGATAAAGGGGAGAGAGTTAGAACACACGCATGAGTGCGCTAGTGCTAGTGAGTGGCTCACTTAGTGGTGCACTTTGCACTTTTCATGTGCGCATTGGGTCATAAAGTAGTCACTCCCTTGCAACCTTATGCGAACCATCATGAGACGGTGCGAAATGAGTGCGAGAAGGTGTGAAGTGAGTGTTGGGGCTCCAAATCTCACCCATGATAAAAACAACATACGACGGTCCATCTATGACGATTATGATCAATTCCAAGATCGAAAAACACCCAGAAAATGCGATCGGACTCCAGTGGAGCCCTAACCCTCGCAGTCGTGACCAAAGCCTACAAATACTATTTCGGAAGGGAACTGGACATGCGTATTGCCGCCAAATGGTCCGAAATATTCGAAAATCCTTAACTAGCAAGTTTGAATGCCGCACGGTGCATATCCTTACCTGCATGCCTCGAAATACTTTTTATCCCTATTTGGAGCTGACTAAAAAGATCCAAAAGCCTACAAATACTATTTTGGAATGGAACTAGACATGCGTATTGCCGCCAAATGGTCCAAAATACCCAAAACCCTTAACTAGCAAGTTTGAATGCCGCGCAGCACATATCCTTACATGCGCACCTCAAAATGTGTTTTGCCCCTATTTGGAGCTTACTAAAAAAATTTGAAGGCCTACAAATACTATTTCGGAAGGGAACTGGACATGTGTATTGCCGCCAAATGTTCGGAATACCCGAATACCCTTAACTAGTAAGTTTGAATGTCGCGCGGCACATATCCTTACTTGGGTGCCTCGAAATGCATTTTGCCCCTATTTGGAGCTGACTAAAAAGATCCAAAAGCCCAAAAATACTATTTTGGAAGGGAACTGCACATCCTTATTGCCGCCAAATGATTCGAAATGTCAAAAAACCCTTAATTCCTGAATTCGAATGTCATACGATGCATACTTTTACCTATGCACCGTGAAGTACGTTCTACCCCTGTCGGGAGCTGATTGAAAAGGTCTAAACCCTATAAATGATATTTCAGAGTCTATCTGGACATGCATATTGCTGCCAAATGATCCAGAATGCCCAAAAACCCTTAATATTATGCCTTACGATACATACTTTTACCTACACACACCGAAGCGTATTCTGCCCCTGTTTGGAGCCAACCGGGAGGGTCCAAATTGGGAAAGAACTACCAAAATTTGCAATAGTTAATCATTCGTACCTCATCTCATTCATTCAATAGCTCGATGAGAGGCTTAAAGTGCTTTGGCGTCAGTGACTTCGGCCTTTAAAAAGGTACCTGTCCTTTGGAGCGAACAGTCGAAGCGTGAAAATTGAGAAATATTCTAAGTATGGAGATACATGCGTACACCACAAGCAAGACATGCGCACAAGAGGAGAGACATGTGCCTATGCCCCTACCACATGCACATGGGAGCTCAACTCCCCTTCCTTCCAAATACCAAAAATCCAAATTTTGCTAAGTGTGGGCACATGCGCCCACACCGGGACATGTGCTCATGCTCATACCACATGCACTTGGTCCCTCTCTCCCAAATTCATGCGCTAGTTAATTTCCATTTGTTTGGACCAGAGACCCGATTAACATACTATAAATAGCAGGTCGACCTGATGACAGAGAGAAACTTCATCCGCAGACGACCCAGAGTGACACAAGAGGAAACATGCGCTTGCTTCCTAATCTTTTGCCAAAAAACCTCACTTGGAAAGGGTAACATGAGCCTATATCCCTTGCCGAAATCCCTCGCTAGAAAGGGTGACTTGCGGCCACCTCTTCAAAGCCCGGAGAAACAAAAAATTGGCTAAGTAGTGGAAAATCCCACTTTACAAAAGGGTGACATGCGCCCACTCCCTTTTTAGTTTTTCTAAGAAAAGTAATCCCCCTCTCGTTCTCATCTTTTGGCACATGCGGCTAAGAGGGGGCCACATGTGCCCACCACTCAGGGCACATGCGCCCGGACGATCTTCCCGTGCCCGGAAACTCTGTGGTGTGGCCCGCCTTGGATGTGGTCTGCCTCATCAGTGCGATATGCCTCCTGGACCCACATCAACGTCATTTATCCATCCCCCGGGCCGGATTGCCCAACGATCGATGTTTAAGGCCTCTAATCCAAAATTTAATAAAAAAATGACCAACACTTAACCAAATTTGCAAATCCAAAAATCCTCCTATAAGAGCATAAATCGACCAAAAGAAGGTAAAACTAAGAGGAATTTAACCGATGCCAAGAGAGGAACTTAGTTTCTCCATGATCTGAAACATCGTAATAATGCACCGCAACGATGTTGTTCACTTTCCTAATCGTTGAATACCCTAATTAAGCGGTAAACAGGCCCAGTAAGTCATTTTCAGCCCTGGGAAGTACCCTGTTGGCTTGAAGATCGGCTGATGCCAAATAAAACTAAACGTGATCTCACTAACGCCAAAGCAAACTCAACATCCTCATGGTATAAGGCAACTAAATCAAGTACCTACGGGATACCGATCCCCTTCGTTTATCAAATATTGGCATAAAACGGGCATCTATCAGACCTGATACTTAGTCATTTGTAGGCCTCGAAAATATGCGATCTAGTTCGTCGAACTTGAATCCTCGAAGGAGCCTAACTCGATACAACTTATTCGATCCCGTATCGATTATCAGAAGTATACGGAAAAAGGAATGTTCTGAAAGACGAGTCAATGGACTCCAAGATTGAACATATTTACTTTGTATTCATGTACTATACAAGCTTTATGCATCCCGGATAAAGGTATGAGTCTAAACCTAAGGGACTATGGTTACCACAAGAAACCAAAATCAAAAGAGTTCCAACAACGTTCAAAATGTCCTACTATGGACTACCATTATAAAAGTGAGTCGATGCCCTACCCATCCACAACGAGATATGTTGGTTGAGCTGATGAGACAGTTGTGATGCGTCTTCTCATAGTCACCCGTCATAAAAATATGGGAAGAGGGCTCTGAGTCGTACCATCTCTAGGTCACCAGTCATAAAAATATGGGGAGAGGGCTTCGAGTCGTGTCTTCTCTAGGTCACCCGTCATAAAAATATGGGAAGAGGGCTCTGAGTCGTACCATCTCGAGGTCACCAATCATAAAAATATGGGAAGAGGGCTTCGAGTCGTGTCTTCTCTAGGTCACCCGTCATAAAAATACGAAAAGAAGGCTTGAGTCATGCTGACCAACAGTCGATATTCATGTAATCCAGTGGTCACCCATCATAAAAATACGGGAAGAGGGCCCAGTGTTGCACCACTCGATTAAAATCCTCGATTAGGCAATTGAGTCGCGCCTTCACCAGGTCACCTGTCATAAAAATACAGGAAGAGGGCCTTGGGTCGTACCGACCAACAGTCGATTTTCGTATACTCCGATGGTCACCCGTTGTAAAAATATGGGAAGAGGACCCAACGTTGTACCACTCGATTAAAAATCCTGACAGTCCTTCAACCTGGACAACCCGAAAGAAAATGCGACATAAACATCGACTTGTCTAGAAACGTGACTCAGTCCATATTAAGAAAATGAATAGTTCAATATGACCATGAACTCAAAGACCATGTACGACCATGAACTCAAAGACCATGTTCCCTGATGACTTAGTCACCTGCTCGATCTATTCGGGCCCTTTCTCGAATACTCCATCTATTATATAAACATTATTCATAAAAGAGTTTTATCGCTTAGTGCCATGGATTTTCCCCGCAACGGTTTCCATGTAAAAATCTTTGTGTCATCTATGGTGTGCATGATTTACATTGATATTTCCTTATTTGCTTTATTTAATCTATCTACGACGCTTGCATTCATTTACTTTTGCCTTTTAATCAAGGGTGATCATCTGTTGATGTAATTAAGGGCTCGTGATCAATATCATAACCTGAAATGTAAAAGATCTCAAAATCTATAGAATAAAATTGGCCTTATGATATCTCTTCTCGTGTATGCTTTGTGAATGCTTATGATTGTCTATGAATGTCTCTATACTCAGAAATTCCCCAGAATAAGGAAACACAAGAAAATTGCCTTGCACATTTTCTAATTCTAACAGTGAGACGACCAGCTTATATGGGTTTTTGGAAACGGTTTGATCTATTCGTTGGTAAGAACGGCTAGAAACCGATGGTCATTAATGTCAATAGTCCAAAAATATCTAGCCATTCAGTGATCCAAAGAGTCAGATCTTTAATCCAATGTTCAGATTAAAGATCCAATGGTCTGAAATGTTTGGATTAATGACCCAATGGTCAAAAACATTTTCTACAACATTCTGACTATTGATGGCCTCAAGTGCAACAGTCCATTCGCTCCATCTATATAAATCAGACCCTCCAGGTCCAGAGACAGGCAATCTATTTGATCTGATCTACTAAAAAAGCAATAAAAATAAAATATTTGTCTTTTAGCTACGTTAAGTTTATAACGAACTGCGTTCTCAAACTGTTGAGTTATTAAGTCCAAGAACTTATAGAGTTTGTTAGAGACACTGACTGTGTTAGTGTTGAGCTCTGAATTGTGCATATTCTAACCCCAATTTATAACACATTATGCATGGTTAATAGAACTAAAATACTCATCTTACACATGTATTTGTGTTTGTAGGAAAGAGAAAGACTTTATAGATTCAAAGATAAGAGGATCACTTTAGGCACTTTTAAGAACATTGGAAGAAAGCTAAGAGGTGGAGGAAGCAAGTAAAGAAGAAATTCGAAATTCGAAATCAAAATTTAGAAGAATGCAGAAACAACAATTTTTAATAGACCTTCGATTTGTGTTCGATAGGTACTTCGATATATCGAAACACCATTTCGATATATCGAAGGAAAGATGAAAATTCCTACCCTGTGGACATAAAATTCGATTCATCGAAGCGCTTTCGATATATCAAAGTTTGAATTTCGATTGATCGAAACCCCATTTCGATATATTAATAATATTCATGGAAAAAATCACAAGTCTTCGGACACTTTCTTCGATCCATCAAAAAAGTGTTTCGATATATCGAAACCGTCATGAGTTACGCAATTTCCAGAAGATTCTGAGGCAGTGCGTGATTTTTGCTATAAAAGGACACCTCCACCTACATTTAAGATCATTATAGAGAAGACCTAAAGTTGCTAGAGGTGGAGAGGATCAAAGAGGAGCTTCTATAACTCTGATTTTTAGGATTTTTCATGTTTTTCGTAATTTTTCTTTTATTTTCTAGTTCAATCATGTCTTTGATTGGCTAGAAGTTAAGAGGTGAAGCTTGTAGTTATTCTTAATGCTTTAATTCGTTTCTAGGTTTTATATTTGGATTTAATGTTGAACTTGGTTTAATTATAGTTTGAATAAAGTTCTAAGTTTTAATTCTTCTTTGATCTCTTGATGGCTCCGATTTCATGTTATGCTTAGAGGATTTAAACTTAAATTTTTATTTGTTTTGCAAGGTCTAGACCTATATAATTTAAGGAATTGGATTCCCTATACTCTAGAACTTGGTTTTTAATGTGGGAACTACTTCAACCAAAGTTCTAATCTTTTGAATAATTCTGAAATGGTGTTACTTTATTGTCATGATTTTATTCAAGTTCAGATTTTGGTATTAATCAAGTCTAGCGACAGGATTTAATGATGACCATGGTTGTGATCTTAACATATTGGAAAAAGGATTGGCCTATGCAATTGAGTGTGCCCAATACATGAACTCTATTAAGGGAATCATGCCAATAAACAATACTGTTTTAGATCATGTTGACGTGATTTAACTGCTCCATATCCTAGCTGGATAGAATTGAATTTCAATTCCACTTGTGTAATTAAGAAACCTAGATGGATTATGCATTAAGGATGGTTATAAGTGGATCATCAATGCTCTAGTGTTTTTAGATCATTATATTCATCCTTTAGTTTACAGATTTCATTATTCACACCAATACACAGATTTTCATATTTAGTTTACTATAGTTTGATCTCAATTGAAGTTATTTAAGAAGTTTTTGTGAATTCCTGGTTAATCCCTGAGGACGATCTCGGTCTCTACCGAATTATTACTACATCGCAACCTTGCACTTGGGGTTGGCAAACAGTTAGCCAAGTCCATATAGTGGTCCATTCGTGATTGTTGCACATAGGACCCTGAAGGCTTGTCATATCCTGGAAGCAATTTGCAAGCAACCTGCCAGCGATCTCTAATCTGAGAGGAGAGGGGGTGGATCACGCTTTAATGATAGCAAATCTAATACGTGCTCCAACTTGATTCTGATTGAACTTTTTTTCGGTATCCAAAATTATTTTGTTTCGAAAATTTTCCCAATGCAACTTGTATAATTTAGTACGCATATATGAGGTTCATTAGAGTTGCCCTGAAAACCAATGTGCGTCTTGATCCACTTGGCATGTGCAAGTGACAAGGTTTTTATTTATGATACTTGTCCATTGAAGAATATGATATACCTTATGTACATAGGTGGACATTATGTTTTGAGATGTACAATCAGCTTAT
The DNA here is from genome assembly GCA_003013855.2 of Liriodendron chinense. Taxonomy (NCBI): domain Eukaryota; kingdom Viridiplantae; phylum Streptophyta; class Magnoliopsida; order Magnoliales; family Magnoliaceae; genus Liriodendron; species Liriodendron chinense. The sequence continues at coordinate 25,711 of ML058408.1, forward strand.
GTTAGGGGTCCCCCCCCCCCCCCGAATGCACTTGTGCAACTGGATGTGCGATACGGTTGGAAGACTGCTTTTCACTGGATGGTGTTTCTGTTAGCTATGTGTGTAATTGGTTCTTTTCGGGGGTGACGACAACCTGATGTATATGTTTTGTTTAGTCTTGCTGGCCACCTTGGTTATGTAATACCTTTCTAAGATTGCCAGAATAGTCAATTTAAAATGATTGGAGTCGCCATTAGCCGATTTGGCAGTTTTGCTTTACTATTGACTAGAACTGCAAACTTGCCTGGTAAGGCTGAAGAACCGTGAAAATCCTTTGACCTGAATGACTCCCATGATTGACCTACGATTTTGGAGATCTGAGTAAAGGTCTCAGTTATGAGAGAAAAAGGAGTTAGGAACCTTCTCTCGTTCGTACTGGCGTACGGTCTCTACCTTAAGGGACATGCAATCTTTAGGGAAATCATGTATCTACAAGAAAGGTTAGTCATGCAGCCATGCTACACATAACCCTACAAGAGGGTTGGGTAGGCAAACAGAATAAAGTAAACATGCAGGAAGAATAAACAATCGTAGCCTTGCTACACAGGGTCGAAACCTTGAGCAGGTGAATAAAGTAAAAAGGTGCAGGAAAAATAAGCAATCATAACTTTGCTTCGCAGGGCCTAAACCCCGGACAAGCAAACATAATGAATATAGAGGCAGTAAATGTAAATAAAAGAGGAAAATAAATTAGTATTTGTTGAGGAGGGAATGTGAGGAATGAACCGCATTCTAAACTTGATTGAGATGTGAGAAAGAGAAAAGGGAAGTCAAACACCATTTTCTTACTCAAGAAAAGGGATAGTCGAACGTCCCTAATCCCGACCCTACTCTTGAAATGACTGCCCAGATTTTATAAGTTGACTTTTGGGATTTGGCTGAGGCAGAACTCTGGGGAGTAAGTATGATTGCCACAGGGTATCCCTATGTGACAGAATTTCCTCGCTGTCAGGGGATGGGCGTTGAGAAATTAGAAAATTGTTAGAACATTCCTTCTGTCGGTCTTCTTTGTTTTTAGAAGGAGGGGGGGGGGGGGGGGGGGGGGGGGGGGGGGGGATGCCGTTTATATAGACCTCAAAATCGTCAACTTGGCAGTGACCAACTAACGCTTGTAAAAAATAATCCATGCAGGATCACCGTGAAATCCCAAGGCGCAGGATTTATGGTGCTAGGTGTCCATCGGCTAGGCCCCACCCGACGGTTTATTTCTACCCCAGGGTGCGGCGTCTACAAATGCCCCTCTTTGGTAGAGGTTGCTAGGAACCGAATGCCAAAGCAAGTGGTCACCCCACCATTTGGAATGGTGCGGTCGAGTCTTAGCTGGCCAGAGTATCTTGATCGAAATGCTTATGTGGTCGAGGATTAATTTAAATGGCTCTTGAGAGTTGAGGAAGACGTTGAGATTTGTCCCTATGCTTTTTGTGGCTTTATGGGCTATATCGAATCACAACCCTTTGCCTTATTGCGAGTTATTTTGTTTTTCTTCTTTTTTTTTCTTTTTCTTTTTCTTTTTAATAATTTGATCCGTCACCCCAAGTTTGAACGTTCCGATCGGGTCCAGATGATTAAGATTTAGACTTGTTGCGCGATTTTTGAAAGATCCATTCCATCATCCCAAATCTGAACGGTCTTGATCAAGCCCAGATGGTTAGGATTTGGACTTATTGTAGAGATTTTTAGATGGTCCAATCCGTCATCCCAAATCTGGACAGTCTTGATCAGGCCTAGATGGTCAGGATTTGGACTTATTGCAGAGAATTTTAGTTGGTCCAATCCATCGTCCAAGATCTAAACGGCCCTGATCAGGCCCAGATGGTCAAGATTTGGACTTATTGTAGAGATTTTAGACAATCCAATCCATAGTCCTAAATTTGGACGGTCCTAATCGGTCTCCGGATGGTTAGGAATTGGACTTATTGCACGATGAAGATTTGATCATATTTGGGTGGGCTGCCTGAGACTTCTGATGGATGTGTGGGCTTGGTGTGGTCGTTAGATTATCTTGTGGTGAGCCAGATATCGCTTATGGGCCCGCTTGGCATTGATCCTAAAAAATTAGGACGCGGATTGGCTAGTGACCCCAACACCAGCCCCGGGGCTGGTGTCAAAGCTGTGTGAGCCCCACCATGATGTATGTGTTTTATCCACGCTGTCCATCCATTTTTCCACCTCATTTTAGGGCATGGCCCCAAAAATGGGCGCGAGCTGACGGTCTGTATCTTCTTCATATTCTAGCGCTTGTTGGACAGCAGCCATGCTTGTCGTCTGTCCTTTTATTCATTTTTTCTCTCCAGTTTCTTCCCTCTCTTCCCTTTTCTTCATCATTTTCCTTTCTCTTACTCCACTGCCTCTCTTTTCTCCTTGATTCGTTTTTTTTTTTGGAAGATCCTTTGTCGTTTGGGCTTTGCAAAAAAAAAAAAAAAAAATATTCGTAGGGCGGAGCTAAGAGGTGATCTTCTTCGAGGTGACGGGATTATTTTCTTTTTTCTTTTCCAGTTTTCTTGCACTTCTTGGCATATGGAAGCCTCCGACAGATGTGAGGTCCGCATCATTTTTCCAGATTATTCTTGGACAATCTGACCTGTTGGATGGGTCAGATTTATTGTTTTAGTCACATAATGGGCCTTGGTTGCTGATTCAGCCATTGGATTAGCCTATTTTCATGATCTGGCCTATGGTGGGGGCCCATTTTGATGATCAAACTTCTTGGATGGGCCGTTGCTGACGATCTGACTGCTGAAAGGGTCTGATGTGACGATTGGGCCGTTAGATGGGTCCATACTGATGATCTGATTGTTGGCGGGGTTCCGATTGATGATTGGGTCAATGGATTGGTTCAGAGTCAATAATCCGACAATTGATGAGGCTGCATTTGGTGATCTAGTCGTTGATGGCTTCCCACTGATGATCTGACTGTTGGATGTGTCAGATATGATGATTAGGCCGTTGATTAGGCCCCTACTGACGATATGACCGTTGACTAGGTCAAATATGATTATTAGGCTATTGATTGGGCCCTTGCTGATGATCTGACCATTGATTGGGTCATATATGATGGCTGGCGGACTCAGCGATCATACCCACACGAGGCATCTTCTAGCCGAGGATCCGCCAGGTATGGTTTAGCGGTCAAGGGTTCCTTTTTATTGCCTTCTTTTTCGTTGATCATGCACATGCTGATTCTAAGATGACCATCTCTTTTTGCAGGAGAGTAAGGGGCGTCAGGCTCTCAGGGGGCTTCCTTCAGTCAGGCTGCACCTAGCTAGGTAAGTTTTATTTGTTTTCTTTTTGCATTTTCCTATTGTTCGCCTGCGCGGTTCTTGATTCTTTTGTTCGTGCTTGCTTGTAGGGGGCTGGGAGGCCGCTTTGACCATTCTCACAAGGCTTCTACGAGTCAGGGACCTCCGCCGGATCCGTGTGCCTTGAGATATGCGGAGGGGTATATTTCGTATGAGCTTCTGGGACATCTCCCTCCTTCAATGTTCAAGTGGAGGGGTGCTTGGACCTCTAGAGGGGATGCTCTAGACAACTGGGATCCCAGCTGGATGGGACGAGCTGTAGAGATGTGAGTGCCTTTTCATTTACTTGTTTCTCCTTCCCGGCCCCTTCTTTTTTTTTTTTTTTTTTCTTTGCTATAATTGGCTTTTGATGCATTTATGTTGTTTTTGGCAGTTGGCGATCATCCCTTATCTTATGGCGTACATTTGGCCTGATGCTGATGCGATAAATGCTTTCCAGGAGTCATCCTGACGGATGCTGTTAGTAGCTCCCTCTGAGGTCATCTGGTATATTGGGCAGCGCATGCATGTCCTTGCAGCTTCGCCACAATGTCTTTGTGCCTCTATCTCCTCCGGCCCCGATTTCTGGTCGTTGTGATCCCTTTTTTACGCAGTTCCTTGGGGGTTCGAGTATGAGGAGTGCATGCTATGGTATGTACTCGGCGTTACGACGACTGGTATCATGAGTATGGGCGAGGATCGTTCTGCCTGATGTTCATCATGCTGACACGGGTCATCTATATGCTAGGGGTGACGTTTGGGAGCATCTAGAGGTGGCAATGGGTCCGGTGGTTTTCACCTCAACCCCAACCCAACCCAAATTGAATTCGGGTTGGATTTTCCTAACCCTTACCCAACCCAAATTAAAGAGGGTCGGGTCGGGTTGACCCACATTGTAATGATCAACTAACTAATTTGTAGATTAAACTAAATGCATATGACACTAGCATTCAATTGAAAACCAAACCATCAATGTTTAATAGGTACATAAGTGCATATATATATATATATATATATATATATATATATATATATATATATATATATATATATATATATATATATATATATATATATATATATATATGGAAATGGTACTATGAGGTTGACCTGATGGAACTTTCCATGAGGTTGAGCTGTGTGGGTGTTCGCTTCCCCAAGTGTAGGGTTGTGATGTAGTAATAAACTCGGTAAGACCGAGGTCGATCCACAGGGACTTATGTAGGAATTCACAAACACATCCAATAGTTTCTATTGAGAAGCTAACAACCAAATTTATAGTAGATTGATGTAAATAGCAATGTTGAACTAAACTGAAGTAATCAATTAATAAAAGGCACTAGGGGTTCAAGGATTCACTTGTAGCATTCCTCGATGCTCAATTCACTGTGGTTTTTCACTTTCTCAACTAGAATCGAAATTAAGATCTATCTAGTCGGATGATATAACAGTTAAACTAAACAATCTGCCATATGTAAGATCATTAATGTATATGAATCACTCAATGCAAGCTAGGATGAGCATGCTCAATTGGATAGGTCAGTCCCAATTCCAATAGACTAAGTTCACAATCATAACCATCATTAAGTCCAGTCACAAGACAAAGCTAGATTATGATTTGAACTTGATTCAAATCAAATACACAGTCTCATACATACTACAGAAATCCAGAAAAGTAGAACTTTGGTAGGAAGTTCCCTCATGAAGATCATAGTACTAGAGCGTACTCCAATTCCTCAGATCATACAGGTCTAGACTAGCACAAATCAATTAAGAACTCAAGTACTTCTTCCAAACATCCATGAGTCATCATAAGACCAAGAAAAACTACTTTATAACTTGAATTAAACTTCAAACCATTGTTCATAAACATGGAATCCAACTTTAAAACCAACTTAAACGAATTGAAACATCTTAGATTCACTACAAGCTTCACCTCTTAGCCCTAGCTAAGACGTTTAGCTGTTCATGATCCAAGGAAACATGAAACAACTAAGAAAAATATGAAAACAGTAAACAAACTAGGAGGAGTTGTGAAACTCCGAAATCCACTTCCGCCGCCTCCCACCTTGCTCAAACTCTTCTAAGATACCCTAGGAACGATCCCTAGGTGTCCTTTTATAGTCGGGAGGCTCGCAGCATCCGAATCTTCTAGAAATTGAGTAAGCTTACGCAGTGCGCAGAGAAAATCGGAGCTTGTAGAACACACTTCATTACGCAGACGACCGGTCGCACGACCGGTCTGAGCTACTGGACGACCGGTCTCAAAAGTGAAAAATCTGTCCAGAGAGTTTGGGGATTTTTCCACCCAGAAAATAAATTCAAGGACCGGTCGCATGACCGGTCGCAGCAATGGACGACCGGTCGTACGACCGATCTTAAACAGTCCAATGAGTTGTGGCCTCTGGGCCCCTTTGTTGAGTGATCGGACCAGTCGGACGACCGGTCTTGGGTGTCTTTTCTTTCTTCTTTTCTTTGCTTCTTTCTTCCACCCTTTCACATTTGTTCCTTTGATCTTCTTTGCTTCTAAATGGCATCTTTAAGTCTTCAATTGATGCTTCCTCTCTCTCATCCCTACAATCACAAATCCATGCATTAGATTAGTCTATAACTCATGAAAACCTTGCATAATGAGGGATGAATTGGTGTTAGAATATGCACAATTAAGAGCTCAACACACCCTCCAACCAGCATTTTGCTAGTCCCGAGCAAAACATGCGTGAAACCAATTTCATTCTCTAAACCCAACTCTCCTTTAGAAATCATTCTTCTGTACATCCCAAGCTACATAAGTGTAAGAGTTAGAGAAATTAGGTGATAGAGGTTGAAACCGTAAACCCTCAAAACATGATAAGCATCCATATGAAATTCCAACTGATTGGTTGATAAATAGAAGAACTTGAGCAAATTCAACCTCGTGTGCATAGTGAAAATTCATCTCATGAGTTTCTAAGATTATCTTCTTCATAGATCAACCAGACTATAGATCTCAAGGTATATAGAGCAATTGCAAGCCAATGACGAGAATTTGCCTTACTGTCCTTCCGACGGGTTTCACACTACGTCCCATTTTCGGCTTTGGTTACAGGTAGACCATCCCCCGGTTGGTAATAGGTAGTCCTAATCGAAATTTTTCACCATTTTTCCATCATTCCCAATTTCATCCTTCCTTTTCCTTTTTCTTTTAAATTAGATAAGATTTTTAGAAATCCCTATCTTTCGTTATTTTCCCATGGACAAGGATGGACAAAGTACCCCGACTTGGTTTCTCAACACGTTAAATCAAAATCTAGCTAATCCACAAATCACATAATCCCTTCAACCCTTGAAAATCGTGTAATGTGAACTAGGCGTAAGAGTGTTCAAATTTTCTATCAATCATATAAATAGGGAAATTCACATATAAAACCATTATGTTAAGAGAAGTTCAAGACTTACAACCTCATACACTTCATATCTCTTCTTCTTATACTCATATTATCTCGAATGCATAGAACAAGGTTTTCCAAAAAAAAAATTTGAATTTTAGAGAAATCGAAAAATTTCTACATAATTGCTCGAAATGTTACAAAACGTTGGATTCATCCAAGTGATCCTACACCCCCCAACCAAATCTTGCATTGTCCTCAATGTAAAAGATGTACAATGAACAAAATATGAGAGCAATTTGAAAATAAAAGGGAGTGAGGAATGATTGTACCTGAGAGAGTGAAAAGTGGAATTCTCCCTCCTTCTAACAAACCTATGAAAAATAAACAAAAGCAACCAACTCCTAATCCTAACTATTCTATACCTCCATCAGACTAGGAAATCAATCATCCTGATATACAGGATCAGTCAGAGGTATGGACATACCTTCTGAAGGAAACTTCTCAAAGAACGGCTTTAATCGCTGACCATTCGCCTTAAATATGTTGCCGTTCCTTGGATTTAACAACTCGACGGTCCCATATGGGTAAACAGTTTGCACAATGTAGGGATCGGTCCATCGAGATCGCAATTTCCCTGAAAATAAATGTAGGTGAGAATTATACAGAAGGACTTTTTGATTGATCGTGAATTTCTTACGAAGAATGTTTTTATCATGCAACACCTTCGTCTTGTCTTTGTAAATTCCCGCATTCTCATATGCGTCGTTCCGGAGTTTCGCAAGTTCATTCAATTATAGTTTGCGCAACGAGCTCGCCTTGTTAGAATCAAAATTCATCTTCTTAATTGCCCAATATGCCTTATGTTCCAACTCCACAGGCAAGTGACAAGCCTTCCCATAGACAAGTCTATAGGGAGACATTCCAATAGGGGTTTTAAAAGCAGTACGGTAGGCCCAAAGAGCATTGGTAAGTCGAAGTGACCAATCATTGCGATCGGGGTTCACCGTTTTCTCTAAAATGTGTTTAATCTCCCTATTGGATATCTCAACTTGTCCACTAGTTTGTGGGTGATAGGGAGTGCTCACTTTGTGTGTTACGCCATATTTCTTCATTAAGGTTTCAAATAGGCGATTACAAAAGTGAGACCCTCCATCACTTATGATGACTCGAGGTGTTCCAAACCGGAAAAGAATATTCTCTTTTAAGAAGTGAATGACCGTTTTATGGTTATTATTCCGGCAAGGGATGGTCTCGACCCATTTGGATACATAGTCAACGACAAGCAAGATGTATGCGTTTCCAAAAGAAGATGGGAATGGACCCATGAAATTGATGCCCCAACAATAAAAAATTTCGATTATTAAGATGGGATTGAGTGGCATCATATTTCTACAGGAGATTCCTCCCAATTTTTGACAAGGTTCACATGTTTTGCAAAACTCATGTGTCCTTGAACATAGTGGGCCAATAAAACCCACATTGCAGAATTTTGGCTGTGGTCTTTTTAGCCGAAAAGTGGCCACCACATGCCTGAGAATGACAGAAGGAGATGATACTTTGTTGTTCATCATCTGGCACACATCTCCTTATGATTTGATCGGGACAATACTTGAATAAGTATGGGTCGTCCCATAGGAATTTTCGCACTTTAGTGAAGAACTTATCCTTATCTTGCTTTTTCCAATGTGTAGGAATCGTACCTGTAGCAAGATAGTTAGCAATGTCTGCATACCATGGGAATTGGGAGACTTTAAAAAGTTGTTCATCAGGGAACATGTCATTGATCGCGGTCGTTTCAGGTGAATCGGTGAGAACAAGTCGAGAGAGATGGTCAGCCACTACATTTTCTACTCCTCTCTTATCACGTATCTCTATGTCAAATTCCTGGAGTAGAAGGATCCATCTTAACAACCGCGGTTTAGCATCCTTCTTAGCGAGAAGGTACTTAAGCGCGGCATGGTTAGTGAATATGATGATCTTGGATCCAATCAAGTAGGACCTAAACTTGTCCAAGGCAAAAACTACGGCTAAAAGTTCTTTTTCTGTAGTAGTGTAGTTTGCTTGGGCTGAGTTTAAGGTTCTACTTCCATAGTAGATAACACATGGCTTCTTCTCTTTTCTTTGGCCTAGCACGGCCCCAATAGCATAGTCGCTTGCGTCGCACATAATTTCAAAAGGAAGGCTCCAATCAGGTGGTTGCATTATGGGAGCACATGTCAACATACCTTTAAGTGTAGTAAAGGCATTTTGACAATCTTCATTCCACTCAAATGAATTCTCCTTTTGAAGTAGGTTACATAAGGGACGAGAGAGTGAACTGAAGTCCTTTATGAACCTTCTATAAAATCCTGCGTGTCCCAAAAAGGACCGCACATCTCGTATGCTCTTGGGTGGTGGAAGGTTAGAGATAAGATCGATTTTTGCTTTGTTCACCTCGATTCCATTTTGTGAAACAATGTGACCAAGTACAATTCCCTTTTGAACCATAAAGTGACACTTCTCCCAATTCAACACAAGGTTCTTCTCTTCACATCTTTTCAACACAGATTTCAAGTGCTCAAGGCACTCATCAAAGCTACAACCAAATACTAAAAAATCATCCATGAAGACTTCAAGAATTGTCCCCACCATATCAGAAAAGATACTCATCATACAACGCTGAAAGGTGGCAGGGGCATTACATAGTCCAAACGGCATCCGTCGATAGGCGAAAGTGCCAAATGGACATGTGAATGTAGTCTTTTCTTGGTCTTCACGGGCGATTTCTATTTGGTTGTACCCTGAATAGCCATCAAGGAAGCAAAAATGGGAATGACCTGCCAACCTTTCTAAAATTTGATCAACAAACGGTAGGGGGAAATGGTCTTTCCTTGTGACAGTGTTTAGCTTCCTGTAGTCAATGCACATTCTCCAACCGGTAGTGACTCTGGTTGGTACGAGTTCATTATTGGCATTGGCTACGATGGTGATTCCGGATTTCTTAGGTACCACTTGAGTTAGACTCACCCATTGACTATCGGATATTGGGTAGATAATACCCACATCTAATAGTTTTACCACTTCGGCCTTAACCATATCGTTCATGTTTGGATTGAGTCGTCTTTGTGGTTGCCTAGATGTCTTCGCATTCTCCTCAAGGTGTATGCGATGAGTACAAATCAGTGGGTCTATGCCTTTGAGATCCGCAATCGACCACCCAATGACACTCTTGTGCTCTAATAGAGTGGCCATTAGCCTACTCTCTTGTTCCTTATCCAAGTGGGAAGAAATCACCACCGGATATGTCTCATCTGGACCTAAATAGACATATTTCAGCTCACCTGGTAATGGTTTTAGGTCGAGTGTTGGTGCCTTGATATTGGATGGGAGGGCTTTATTCTCGTTTACAGGTAAAGGCTCAAATAGGGCCCTCCATCTTTTGTTATCAAGCACTGGCATCACATCTAAAATGGCATCTATCTCTCGTATTGTGTCATCATTTATCTCATGAGAATGGGCCACACATGCCTCCAAAGGGTCGGAATATAATGACAAGGGGAAAGTTTCCTCCACGAATGATTCAATCAAGTTTATCTCGTGGATCTCCTCATCAACTTCCCGTGGTTGTTTGCATAGATCAAATATATTTAGCTCAAGTGTCATGTTTCCAAAGGACATTTGTACAAGCCCGTTTCTACAATTGATAATTGCATTTGAAGTAGCTAAAAAAGGGCGGCCAAGTATGACAGGAATTTGAGCACCAGTACCTATCACGAGATGTGTATCCAAGACAATAAAGTCTACTGGGTAGTAGAATTTGTTAACTTGGACTAGAACATCCTCAATCATTCCTCTCGGTATACGAATGGATCTATCAGCAAGTTGGAGTGTGGTTTTGGTGGGTTTCAATTCACCTAGCCTAAGTTGTTCATAAACCGAGTATGGAATGAGGTTCACACTTGCCCCTAAATCAAGTAAGGCTTGTTTAATCCGGTAGTCTCCTATGATGCATGAGATGGTTGGACTACTCGGATCCTTGTATTTTTGGGGCACCTCTTGTTTGATAATGGCACTCAAATTCTCAGTCAAAAGTACTTTGTTGTGAACATTGTGTTTCCTTTTGACTGTGCACAATTCCTTTAGAAATTTGGCATAGGATGGTATTTGCTTTATGGCGTCCAACAACGGGATGTTGATCTTCACCTGCTTGAACACCTCTAATATTTTCAGATTTTTGTCTAAGGGTTTGGGTGAAATCAACCTTTGGGGAAACGGAGCAACCGGCTTGTATTGCTTTTCGGTTCTTTCTCTTGTGGAGTGTTGTATGAGCTATCATCCTCTTTGGAATTTTTCGGATCCTTAGGCTTTGGGGCCTTCACCAGATTAGATTTATCAACTATTTTTCCACTTCTCAAAGTGGTGATAGCTTGAACATGCTCCGTATGTTGGGAGGATGAGCCTACATCTTGTATCTCAAATTGGGTTCTTCGGTTAGGAAGAGGTTGGGCAGGAAGTGTGCCTTTCTCCCTAACACTGAGGTGAGATTCAACTCTAGCCATTGAGGTTTTCAATTCATTGATGGCTTGAGTTGAATTTTGATTAAATTTCAATTGCCCTTGCATGAACCCATCTATTTTCAGAGAATTTGTCTTGTTATACTCAGCTTGAACCGATACAAATGCACCCAACATCTCCTCTAGCGTAACTTTTGGAGTAATGACTAGAGATGGACCTAGTATAGGTTGAGCTTGAGGGATATTGTTTGCATTCGCAGTGGGTCCATTCCTCCAACTGAAGTTGGGATGGTTCTTCCAATTAGCATTAAACGTGTTTGAGTTTGGAGCACCAAATTGCCGTTGATAACTGTTTATGGCATTTGATTGTTCTTGTAAGATATCCTGAACCGCTGAAATTGTGGGACAATCTTGTGTTGCATGTTGATTTCGGGCACAAATTCCACAAACAGTTTCAACGTCATTGGAGTTAATCGTTTCTCCTTTCCTTAATTCCATGACCTCAACTTTTCTTGTGAGGCTAGCCACCCGTGCGCTTATGCTATCCTCTTTTGATAAGACATAAATTCCTCATTTTTCTTTTTGTAGGCTAGTCTTGGAATTTGCCGGTTTAGATGTATCCCAAGACTGTGCATTCTTAGCCACTTCCTCCAAATAGTCCCATGCTTTATCGGCTTCCTTGTTCATGAACTCTCCATTACACATCATCTCTACAAATTGGCGCATGGGTGAAGTCAGTCCATCATAGAAAAAGCTTATAACCCGCCAAATTTCATAGCCATGATGTGGGCATGCATTTAACAAGTCCTTAAACCTCTCCCAACATTGGAAGAAGGTCTCATCTTCCTTTTGGGCAAAGTTCATGATAAGGCGCCTCAACATGTTCGTTTTGTGAGTAGGGAAGAATTTTTTAATGAATTCCCTATGCATATCAGTCCATGCACCAATTGATCTTGGCCTTAATGCATGAAGCCAACCTTTAGCTTTATCTTTAAGAGTAAAAGGAAATAATTTAAGTCTTACCACATCATCAGTAACATTCGCAAAGTGCATGGTGGTTATTACCTCATCAAACTCCTTAAGGTGTTGATAGGCACTTTCAGTGTCTAATCCATGGAATTTTGGAAGGAGTTGGATCACTCCCGGTTTCAAATCTACATTCCCTGCATTTTGTGGAAAGATTATGCATGAGGGAGTGCTTGCTTTTGCTGGTTGCAAGTAATCACGTAATGTTCTTGGTCGGGGAACATTCTCAACCACATTCTCCCCCGTTTCGGTTTGGTTTTGGCTCAGATTAGGATTGGCCATCGGATTAGGTTGATTTACAGCCATATTTTCCGACAAAATTGGAGAAGTTAGATGTCTCCTATCACGTGGTTCTCTGTCAATTCCTTCAACTATTCCACCTTCACTAATGAGTCGATTATTGGAATCCCGAGCCCAATGTGGCATGCAAAATCCTAAGAGAATGAAATAAAAAGAAAGAAGAATTCTTCCTTCCTTTCTTTACTCTTCTCTAAAACCGAAGCACAAGGTGTCTTGCAACGGCTAGGCCAGAAGTAAGGATAGAGACCGATTTCTCCTGGTCAATAGGGGTTCAGAGAACTCCCCACCCACTCTTTGAATCTTTTGAGAAAAGCGTAGAAAAGGAAAAAAGAGGAGTAGAGGTGAGAAGAGAAATCTCTGAGCACAAGGTGATCCAAGATGGCAGAGCCAACCAATAGGAATCCAGGTGGCACAAGGCCTACCTTTTAGAGATCCAAAAAGGAGTCTCCACCCACTTTACAAGAGATGAATATGATAGGAATGAATAGGAGAAGAAGAAGAGTAAGGTTAGAAAGATAGAACCTGATTTAGCACTTGAGATCCTTGTCTTCTTCAGCTTCCTAGAAATCCCTGCAAAAGAAAAATCAAATAAAACAAACTAAGTTAGTCCTAAAATCCTAAAAATCCTAAATAGATACTATTTTCAGAAATTTGTGAAAAACCGTCAAAATCCCCGACAATGGCACCAAAAACTTGTTCGCTTCCCCAAGTGTAGGGTTGCGATGTAGTAATAAACTCGATAAGACCGAGGTTGATCCACAAGGACTTATGTAGGAATTCACAAACACATCCAATAGTTTCTATTGAGAAGCTAACAACTAGATTTGTAGTAGATTGATGTAAATAGCAATGTTGAACTAAGCTGAAGTAATCAATTAATAAAAGGCACTAGGGGTTCAAGGATCCACTTGTAGCAATCCTCGATGCTTAATTCACTGTGGTTTCTCACTTTCTCAACTAGAATCGAAATTAAGATCTATCTAGTCGGATGATATAACAGTTAAACCAAACAATCTGCCATATGTAAGATCAATGTATATGAATCACTCAATGCAAGCTAGGATAAGCATGCTCAATTGCATAGGTCAGTCCCAATTCCAATAGACTAAGTTCACAATCATAACCATCATTAAGTCCAGTCACAAGACAAAGCTAGATTATGATTTAAACTTGATTCAAATCAAATACACAGTCCCATACATACTACAGAAATCTAAAAAAGTAGAACTTTGGTAGGAAGTTCCCTCATGAAGATCATAGTACTAGAGCGTACTCCAATTCCTCAGATCATACAGGTCTAGACTAGCACAAATTAATTAAGAACTCAAGTACTTCTTCCAAACATCCATGAGTCATCATAAGACCAAGAAAAACTACTTTATAACTTGAATTAAACTTCAAACCATTGTTCATAAACATGGAATCCAACTTTAAAACCAACTTAAACGAATTGAAACATCTTAGATTCACTACAAGCTTCACCTCTTAGCCCTAGCTAAGACGTTTAGCCGTTCATGATCCAAGGAAACATGAAACAACTAAGAAAAATATGAAAACAGTAAACAAACTAGGAGGAGTTGTGGAACTTCGAAATCCACTTCCGCCGCCTCCCACCTTGCTCAAACTCTTCTAAGATACCCTAGGAACGATCCCTAGGTGTCCTTTTATAGTCGGGAGGCTCCGCAGCATCCGAATCTTCTAGAAATTGCGTAAGCTTACGTAGTGCACAGAGAAAATCGGAGCTTGTGGAACACACTTCATTACGCAGACGACCGGTCGTACGACCGGTCTGAGCTACTGGACGACCGGTCGTATGACTGGTCTCAAAAGTGAAAAATCTGTCCAGAGAGTTTTGGAATTTTTCCACCCAGAAAATAAATTCAAGGACCGGTCGCACGACCGGTCGCAGCAATGGATGACCGGTCTTAGACAGTCCAATGAGTTGTGGCCTCTGGGCCCCTCTGTTGAGTGATCGGACCGGTCGGACGACCGGTCATGGACCTTGGACGACCGGTCTTGGGTGTCTTTTCTTCCTTCTTTTCTTCTTTTCTTTGCTTCTTTCTTCCACCCTTTCACATTTGTTCCTTTGATCTTCTTTGCTTCTAAATGGCATCTTTAAGTCTTCAATTGATGCTTCCTCTCTCTCATCCCTACAATCACAAATCCATGCATTAGATTAGTCTATAACTCATGAAAACCTTGCATAATGAGTGATGAATTGGGGTTAGAATATGCATAATTAAGAGCTCAACAGTGGGCCCCACCATGATGTGTGTTAAACATCTACCCCATCAGTCAGATGCACTATTTCATGGTGGGCCCGGGCTTAAAAATCACGTCAATCCATAACTTAGATGGCCACAGAAAAAAGTTAAGAGGGGTAATTCGCCCATTAAAACTTTCATGATCGTTTATTTGGCCCACTAAGATGTGGTTTACAAATCCAGCCCATCCATTGTATGTGTCCCACTTGGATGAGGGGTTAGACCAAGTTTCAGCCACATCCAAAACTCTAGTGGGCCCCACCAGTGCTTTTAGATGTTTTAGGCATGTCTTCACATGGTTTTAGATGGTATGGCCCATCTGAGTTCTGTATACGGCTGGTTTTTGAGATATCCCATGACCTAAAGGGGACCCATCAAATGCACGGTGTTGATGTCTGACATGTAATGATCAACTAACTAATTTGTAGTTTAAACTAAAAATCGAGGCTTTTTTATGGAGTATTTCTATTACGCAAATACTGAAAGAGAAAAATAAAAAGATAGAATGGAGTGCAGATTTAAAGCATACCTCTTTAAGCATCAATGTAGTTAGAGTAATGGGATGATGCTTCAGACACGTCGATCAAGTTTATTGAATTGACAAACATGTGGACCATTCTCAACAAGGCGTGTGAGAGAAAAAAAACTATGTATTATTTAACTAATAAGAAAATCAATATATAATAGTCCACTTAACCCCTATATGATTCGGGTCGGGTCGGGTCACCTTTAACCCTAACCCAACCCATAAAAATTTGGGTCGGGTTGGGTCGGGTCAACCCAAAAATTAAACTAGAAAAATCCGGTCGGGTCGGGTCGAGTTAGGGGGTCCGGTCAAATTTTGCCAGGTCTAGGAGCATCATATACCTGCTAGACCACCCACGAGGATGAGTGCTTCCCGAGGATCCTGACAGTCCCAGAGTAGCTGGGCTCCAGTGCACGAGGAGGAAGAGGAGTAACTAGTTCTATTTTCTTTTCTATTTTGTCTTTGGTGGACTTGTTTAACTTCATTAGTTTGCACTTTTTTTTCTGTGGCTCGTGACATCATGATTTGCCATAGTTTTTCATTCCTGCTTTCTTACGAGTGTTGTTGCGGCTGAAATCTGGCAACTGGTTCGATGGATGGAGACCTCCTCGAGCTCCTCCTGTAGGACATGCAAAGAAGAAAGAGAAAGGCAGACAGAAGAAGGGGGGTTGGGGGTCAACCGTTAGCCTTCCGGTGCTTAAATTAGGTCGGAAATCCAAATGGGTAGCAGGTCGACTTAGGTTGATTTTGTTGCGTACCTTGGCTATTAGTGGCAGGGTATCTATAGGTGAGGGACCTTCCTTTCCTCGCTAGCCTGATGGGATAGGACGAGCAGGGAATGGTGAAAAAGGATGGAGCTATAAATGTCCTAGAGGGGAGGGTGAATATGACAACTCAATTCAATTCTGCTTCTTATAATCTTAAAATAAATCAAAGAATCAATCACAAGACTAGCAAGAATATGCAATAGCTCAATCTGAAAGCAAATAGAGTGCAATATGAAAAACTTAGAATTGAATCGTAGGACAACCTTTCACTTAGAAATCTAAGTAGGACAACCTTATGTCACGATTCAAGGTTTCAAAGGCAATCAAGAACATAAGAAAGATAAGCAATAAAAGCAATCACCATAACATAAAGAGTTATAATGGTTCGGTGCTAAAAATAACTTGCACCTACTCCACTCTCAAAATTACTTCTCCTCATAATTTTCGCTTTCCACTATATAAAGGTTTTCACAGGTTCCCATTTAAAACCCAATATAGAGATTGTGATTTTCATAGGCTTATCGCAACAAAACCTCAAATGATTTTCTCAGGCTAATCAATAACCTTAAGTGATTTTCACAGGCTAATCACTAACAACCTGATTTGAAATTTTTATGGGCTACCTCAAATAAAACCCAAAAGTAATAGAAAAATATTACCGTTTTTATTATAGAAGATGATGAAGCTTGACAGAGATGAAGCTTCAATGATGTAGCGATCCGATCGTTGTAGAAGATAAACCAATATGGCTCGAACAAGATGGATCTAGGAATTTCTAAAAAGAGTTTTTCTAAAACTACAATTTCAGTTCTCTTTTCTCTAGTATGAAATGATCTTCTCTTTATACAATTAAATTAAATGAGAAGAAAACTGAGATGGCTATAATATAAAATAAGAATTTAGAATAAATAGCTAGACTATAATGGAGAGCTTTTTCACCAGAGAGATAGTATTTTCGTGCTTTTTTTTTAATGAAAAATAGAGTGAAGAAAGCTCTATTTATAGCAAAAAAGTTAGGTCTTCAGCTTGAAATTGCGTCGGGTAGCCTAACACGACACCCTATGCATACACGTGCAGAAGCTTAAGGAGCAACTAGAATTATGGCTAAGTCCTAGGGGGGGGGGGGGGGGGGGGGGGGGGTGATTAGGACCTTTTAAACTCTTTTCGCCTACTTAACAGATTTAACAAATTAAACTACGTAAGCGATTAACACTTCGGCTTCCAAGCCTTAGTGGGTCCAATCGAATGATAAATGTGATAAACACCTAGTCTAAGCAACTCAAATAGACTATAGAGGATGGATCAACAACAGCTCAAGTCTACTCAAGGAGTAAAAGTACATCTTGTGTGAGTGGAGGTGTCTATCAGGTGCCTAGCATACATTCCTCCCTAAGCATTCATAATTAACAAGTTAAACACAATGCATAAATAGAAATGTGCTCAAGAACAATCACAAACACAGGGATGTACAGTGGTTCGACTACTTGTCTACTCACTCCCGGTTCAAGTACTCAACCCCTTTGAGCACATCGGCATTCATGGGGAGTTTAAATTTGGTTCCTCCCAACCATGGTGTTTTAACTTGGATCCACCCAACCGGGGAGTTTACAGGTTCCTCCCAACCTACATGTTTGCACCCGTGTTGGTGGCTCCCCCTTGGAGACTTTATTTAGGCCAACTAACGAGCCAATGAACGGCTAATGTCCCTAAATTTAGGCCCGGCTAACGAGCCAATGAGTCCCGAACAACCCCTAGTCTTTAGGCCGACAATCAGGCCAAGGAATGACTAACGTCCCTAGATTTTAGGCCGACTAACAGGCCAAGGATCGGTAAACGACCTTGGTTCGAGTTTGTCAAACAAACTCTACACTTAACTCCCACAGGAAATTGAGTGGATGGACTCCAACAAAGACAACCTTACTTGTCAGATTGAGCCCCTTTGTAGCACCATTTTGGGTTGCTTCTTCTTGCTCTCCCGTGCTTGAATCAGCTCCCCATGTGCTCCCTCGATCTTTGATGCCGCTACTTTGCCAAGGCTTCAGCTCCAAGATCAGCTACCTTGCATGTGATGCTCCATTGGAGATGCCCAAGGTGCTAGGGAATGGTGAATCCTCTACAAATGGTAGAAAATATGTTTCCTAGAGGAATATACCGATTTGGACTCCTAAGTAGTGTTTAGACAAGGGATTTAACTATCATCAAGGTGTCTAAACCTTAGGAATCAAGAGGGAACAAGTCCATTCTCAAGATGCCATTGAATGGGCCAAGCTTGTGATGAAAACACAAGGAGAATGACTTGCTTTGGGTTTGGGATAGAGGCTCTGATGGTCTCTAGCAATGGTGGCTTCTATCTCCTAAAAATCCCCTCTTCTGGCCCTAAAATCGAATCCCCCGCTTTTATAAAGTTTCCTCCAACGGTCAAATAACGGGCAGATTCGCGTAGGGTCGGGTGCCCGGTCAGATTAGGTCGGGCGCTCGAAATCCTGTCCATAAAACATATTTATATACTGGACTGTTTTTGAGCTGGTCGGGCACCCGGACAAGTTTTGGTCGGGCGCCCGATGGCCTTTCTTTCACTGGTCGGGCGCCTGGTGCATACTTTGGTCGGGCGCCCAGAATTTAATCCAAACTGGGTCATGTGCTGATTGACGTTTTGTGCACTGGTCGGGCGCTCGGTGACCCTCTGGACTTAGGCCAACTCTCTTGGACGGATTCCCTTTATAGGTCGGGCGCCCGGTGGACACTTGGGTCGGGCGCCCAACCAAGCATGTTTTTCTATTATTTTTTCTGTTTTTCAGCAAAACATGCAAGCTCTTTGGCCATTCTTTTAGTGGTCTTTTGGGATACCTAGGGTCAATCTAAGATGACTAAGGGTATGCCTGTTGGGTCATGATCATCTAGAGGTTAATGGTTTTGGGTAGGTACTAGGTTCAGGCTCACCAGGGCATTACTTTTACCTGTTTCTTCTTTCTTGATGCAGCCGATCCATCTTGAGTCTTCGGTCTTCGTCTTCATTTAGCTTAATTGACACTAGACTTACTGACCTAAGTAATTGACAAACAAGGTGCACTAGTATGCCACAGAAAAGTGCACTAACACGGTTGACCTAAGATTTCTTTCGGCTGACCTAAGATTCAACCGTTTTATCCCAACGACTATCAGATTTCACGGGATAAGAATTTGTTCAAACTTCGGCTGACCCGAGTGTCGGTTCGACTAGCCCGAGTGAGCTTCGGTTGACCCAAGATAGGGTCGGGTTGACCCGAGATCCGAGTCAAAAAATCTTTTTCACATTTGGAAACTTGACCAAAGTTTTTTTTGGGCTGGCCGTACACAGGGCTAGGCTAGCCAAACATCCCTAACAAAGTTCAATCAAGCTTGCTGGAAACTTGACCGAAAAATCTTGGGCTGACAGAAGATTCTTGGGCTAACCGAACACAGGTTTAGGCTAGCCAAAGTTCCTGAAAATATGACTTTTAAAAAATATTAGAGTGACTAACTTAAAAGCCATATAAAAACACCTAACTTAGGTTCCCTATGGTCAATATTACTTTGGCATATATGGTTTATCTTCATAGCTTTGCCACATCTTGTTGTAAAGTCGAGTCTTGATCTTGATGTGTTCATTGAGGTAGAGACTTGTCTTCTCAAAGAACTTAGCTTGCACACACAACCTCATGCACTAAACTAATGTCTACGAAATATGACAACTATACTGTGCTTAGCACTCACATTCTGTGCTTAGCACTTATAGATGGGTTCCCACCAACTCTCTGACCGGATGTGACGGGACGAGGGGCGCAGCCCGTCCTAGGACACGAAATGGCCGCGGCCAGTGGCGCCATACGTCTCCCCTTACTACATTTATGAGGGGCATGTGTGGAACCATGCCGTCTGTCAAAGCATTTATGGAGGGTTCGTACCTTTGCTTGACGGGTACCTTGCACATTCCTGGTCGACGGTCGAGGCGGAGGGCCGACTCGAGGTCTCTCCAAAGGCCATCTGTCCCGTAGCACGGGAGGTTAGTGCTGCAGCCCCCTCCCGAGCCGTCCAACAACATGAGGGTCCGTCACCTCAGGGGCGACTCCCCGAGGAGCGACCTATAGCTCCGTTTGAGATATATCCCCATAACAGTAGCCCCTGAGTCCCAACTTCCAACTCGTTTAGTGGTCGGGATTTCAGTTCATTATAACTGAGCCGATCCGGTCTTAAACACTGGTGTAGGTCCAGACGGTAGATGAAATCGTGGGCGATGATGGCGAGATCTTTGCCGATCATTGTGCCCGGCTTAAAATCGGAGCGCTGTCATCAACGCGAGACAACGATGTATGGTCTTTTCGAGCTTTGGCGAATCGGGGACGCCACGTGGCCACGAAGCCATCAAACGAAGTGACGGTTGGGGTTCTTCCTTTCCCCTGCCTCCACGTGGCATGGGGGCTGGTCCTTGAGACGTCGCTTCGACTACGGGCGTATCGAGTGAAGTCACGTGGCGAATACGGTAGTCGAGGAGGCACGCCCTTTAATGTTGGCAGCCTTTCGCTGGCGGGTGGTCAGAAGGGCCCATCTATAAATACGAGTGCCATAGCTCGCCATTCCCACCCTTTGTGATTTTTGGCGTCCGAACTCTGTCGAATTTTCGAGCAAGCTCGGACTTAGCTTCTCCATCTTCCATCCTATTTTTTCCATGCTTACCCTGGTACGATACCTTGGCTTCTCCTTCCTTTCTTGTCTTTGAACCATGTCCGACCTATCTGATTCACAAAATGAGCCAGGGTCAGAGGACCTGGGTGAGGACCTAGGAACTTCGTTGAGTGACGATGACCGAACCCAGGGATCTGACTCCGGGGAAGAGACTGAGCAGGGGGAAGGTGCTCATGAAGTAGCCGATGAGCCTATCCCTAATGGTGAGGACTGCCCCCGGTCTTCCGAGCAGTTGGCCGATATCGAGGAGGAGGGTCCAGCTCGGTCCGAGTTCGAGCTGGACAATGTTCCCTCTCGTATCACCGTGGACAAGCTCCAGCAGTTGAGGGAATCTTGTGACATTCCCTCCTCGGTGGTACTCAGAGTACCCCGCCGCGATGATATCCCGAGCTCCCCCCGAAGGGGCGAGGTGGCCTTGGCTCCTATCTTTTTCAAGTCAGGGCTCCGCCTGCTTTTTCATCCTTTGGTGCAGGAAGTCCTGGGTCGCCTGAGCCTCGCTCCTAGGCAGTTATAACTGAATGGCTAGAAGACAATCTTCCGCTGTTCTCTGACAGTAGGCTGGGAACAAGGAGCTCATTGCGGACGAATTGATGTTCCTGTTTAAGGCTAAGTCTTGCAGGGGTGGCTTTTTTTACTTGTACCCCTAGACGAGCCAGGGCCTCAATCTTATCACCTATCTCCCGAGCTCCAATAAATTCTGGAAGGATGATTGGTTTCTCGCTTCTGGAGACAGGGAGGCAGCGTCGGGTGAGCCACGGCCTTTGGAGCGCACGGTCAGCTCTTCCTTCACTTTCTTAGGTCGGGGCTCAGGCTAACTTTTATTTTTAGTTGTCTAGTTGCCACACCGCTCGTTTTTCACAGCTAATGCGTTCTGTTGTGCAGTTCGGCAGCAACGTTAGGCCATTATCACTTTCGAGCAAGCGGGCTAGATCAGGAGGGTGAGGTAATACCACCCGAAGTAGAGGCACTACAGATTCATACTATCCCCCAAACACTTGTGCCAAGCGGGCCTCATCCTTGAGGTTATGAACTTGAAAGGTAAAACCTTGGGCCCGTATGGCGATCAAGATTCTCCCTGCTGTTGAGACGTTTGCTGACATGGTTGCCTAACTTTCAGAGATCTCTACACCCTCAAGAAGACCTCGTCCGAACCCTGGGGAGGCAGCGGCCCTGGCCGTAAAGAAAAAGATGAGGGTTGCTGCGAAGGCATCGAGAGGAAATCCTGAAGCCCCGACGCCTGCAGTCCTAGTCTCTTCCCTCCCTCCGCGGGTATCATCTGCCCCTCCCGAGGTGGTGGACCTGGGGGGAGATGATCAGCCCGGGCAGGAAGGGGCAAATGCCTCCGTGGCCAATGGCTCAGCTACCGGGGAAAGGGGGCCTGCCCCTTCGAGCTCGGGTATCCGTCACCCGACTGACCTCCCCCCCTTCTTGTTTAATTTCTGCAAGTGGGCGTACAAATCGGTGCCTGAAGCAGGGGTAATCGAGGCCCTGAAGCTACTTGAAGAAAAAGTCCTCGATCGTGTGGCTGCGCACACTATCGAGGTTAGTGTCGAGTTGCAGTCGGGTGTCATTTCCTTTTATCTTCGTTTCGTCTGACGTTCTTCTTCTGTTGGCAAACTGCTCTTCTCGCTCTCGCCCTTAAAGGGTCAGTCACTCGAGCTAAGGAGACAATAGCCGGGTTTCACCTCCAAGCTGACCAGTACAAAAAGTGAAATTGCGGTTTTACCGCTTAAGGAGATACTCGGAGATATGCCTAATGTCCTAGAGGGGGGTGAATAAGACTTTTTGAATTTTCAATTACAATTAAAACTAATCAAGTTAATCTTAACAACCAAAATTATCACAATAACATTCAAGGTAATTATATGATGAATTTGTAAGCAAGGACTATCATAAGCATTTCATCAAACAGTTAGCATTCATGATTGACTAAGCCATTCAACACATAACAATCATTCAAACTCACAATGCACAACGATTTATAGTGGTTCGGTTTCCCTACTCCACTCCCAGTTCACGATCTCAACCTATAAGACCACCGGATTTCACTATAGTCGTGGTTTTAAATCAGGTTAACCATCAACCTTGACATCCTTTGATCTAGGACCGTGTTTACCATCCGCCGATGGCCCAATCCAGGGACTTGACAAGTTTGGATCTCAAACTCTCACCAATCCTAATCCAAGGATGGTCACGTACACTCCCGCCGGAGTTTCCCAATCCAGGGAATAGTGATTCAATAAATGGACTCTCAAAAACTAGACATACCTAGACGATTGAGCCCCGATTCGATGCCTTTGATGAGTAGCTTCAGCTTCTCTTTGTGCTCCCAAGATCAGCTACCGATGCAAATGATGAGGTTATGTTGATGCCGGGTAGTTGGGAGAGAGTTGGTCAAGTTCCTCTTACCTATTCAATGCAATGGTAATGAGGGAACTGCCAAACTTCAAGCATTCAATGGCTATAAACGACCTCATAAAGATATTCCGAAGGTAAGTCAGCCATGAATGAAGGTCTTGAGTTCATACTTCAAACCGAGCTTTACATACTCATTGATAAGCCATTAATGACTAGGTTTGAATGAGGAACTCAAGGGAGTTAAGAGCAAAGAGGGTAGGAGGATGTGAGTAAAAGCTCTCTCTCTTAGCTCTTGAAGGGTGTTGAATACATGCCATGAAAGACCACAAGTCATGGCTATATAGAGCCCCAAATGATGGCCCCAACGGATCTAAAACGCTCACGCCCAACCTGTCAGAGAGGGGTCTCAACCAGTTGGACGGACCAGTCAGAATTCAAAACACTAGGCCACATTTGAGTCTGCCCGACCGGTCAAGACCGGTCGGATCCCCTTGCTGGACTAAATGAAGAATGCAGGCCGACCGGTCAAGACCGGTCGGCTGCACTTGCTGGACAATCTTGAAATGTGAAGGCCGACCGGTTAAGACTGGTCGGCTGCCTATCTGGCTAATGCAGCACAGCTGCTGGATGATTTGGTATAACTGGCCGACCGGTCAAGACCGGTCGGCTGTCAATCTGAACGTATTACAGCATGTTTGCTGTCTTGATAATGTCCCTTGCCGACCGGTCAAGGCCGGTCGGCTGTCCAGCTGAATTCATCACAGCAAGCCTCTGTCCAATTTTTGTTATTCCTGGCTGACCGGTCTTGACCGGTCGGCTGCCCTGCTGCATTCATCACAGCAAGCTCTGTTGTGTGTTGAGGAGCCTGGCCGACCGGTCTTGACCGGTCGGCTGTCTAGACAATGATACTTCAGCAGGTTTGCTGGATAAATCTTGAAGGTTTTGCCGACCGGTCAAGACCGGTCGGCTGTCTAGATGAACTTGTCACAGCAAGTTTTGCTGGATCAGGTCCTACAACACAGCCGAGGATCACTTCCAAGGTGAGGCATGAAGTGATATGGTGCATGGGGTCCAATGTTTGGACATATCTTCAATTACGATTCGCACCAGCCATGGACCACAAGTCTGATCAACTTGTGCAAGGGTCGAGAGGGAATGGGATAAGATATGTGAGTCATTACGCCATTCTTTGATGTTTTGGGTTTCCTATGGTCGATTTATATGCAACTTACCTGAGATCTTATTTCAGCATGAGCTTGAGCAATGGAAGAAGCATAATCTTCAAGTCTTGATCTTCAAATCTTTGACCGGGGCTCACACGACAAGACGCGACCAACCAACACGCCAATTGACAACAATAGGTGAACTAACAATCTTCCCCTTTGTCAATTGCGTGACAAAACATCTAATCCTAGACAAATCATGACTCCTTATCATGATTGACCCTTAAACAGAAAGAAATATACACCCACTTACATGTCTGTACATATATACAAAATAATCTTTACAAAAGGACATGTACAGCCTCGATTTTCTTCAAAATCCCCCCTCAATGCTTGCACCTACAAAGTCCTGCAAAAAGATATAATCGGACCTTCTAGGTGGGATGATTCTCCCCCTTTTTGTTAGTAATTGACAAGGGTTAGCCAGCAAAAAGATATGCCTAAGAAAGCTGCAAGGCTAGCGCCGAAAATATGTCAATCACATAAAATAGGGAAGAGATATAGAAATTTAAGCCCTGAGGAGATTTAAAGAACAAATCATGCCAGATATACAAGTAATCATGAAAGCATAGAGGGCTTATAGCCCAATCAACCAACCACCCCTCCAGATGTATATCTAGACAAACACAGAACACAAAGCATGAGCTAAAAAGGGCAAATGTGCCCAAACCATCCAACCTCCCACAGATATTCAATAAAAGATCAAAAGCTCATATAAAAAGATATAACTATAGCATCCATATATATACCAAAATGGGCAAGCAGCCCAATGTAAATATGTATCAATCCGTGCAAAATATACAGACAACCCATAGAAAGATAGTGCATGAAATCCAGACAATGTCGTTGGTCATACAAAAAGTAACTGTGACCAAGACATGAGACTAGTAATCCGATCCATCTCCCAGATCAGGGGGTGGAACGTCCCCACGCGCCGCGCGCTCCCATATCTCTATCCGCCTCTCCAACTGTGCGAGGTGAGTGACAAGGGCCTCTTGCTGTACAAGTATGGTGGCCTGACCCTGTAAAATCTGGTCCCCACTCTGCTCGATCCTGTCTAGCTGCTGAAATAGACTCTCCTTAAGCTGGCGAAGCTCAGCAATGTATGAAGGTGGATCCACGGAAGGGGATCGTCGTCGAGAAAAAGCTCTAGGAGGCGTACTGAATCGACACGGAGCAGCTCGAGGATCGAGGGATGGATAAGAGGAAGGAGCTGAAGGTGAAGTGTGGGAAGGGCCAGTGGAGGCAGTGGAGCCTCAGGCTGGGACGGCTCGGCCGGATCCTGCTGCTGCTCCTGCAGAAGACGACTCTGGATGACTTCTTTGGTAAGCTCCATACGAGCAATGAGGGTACGGTTGATAATGACGGGCTTGTGAACTTTATCAGTACCGACAATGTCAATCTCAGCAGCTAATTTGCATATGAGATGCCCAAAAGGAAGACTGGAGGAGTTTCCATCGTCTTGCAAGATAACCTGGTGAATGATGGTCATGATCCGGGTTGGGAGGCAAAGCGGATGACCCTGACCTACATGATAGAGCAACCGAAACATGGATTCGGTGACATCCACCTTGTTACTCATCCGCAGGTATACATTGCGGAAGAAAAGGTTGTGCAGAATGCGGAAATCCCATGACATAGAGGACGCTCGAAGCGCACCTCCAACCCATTTGGGTGTCCCATCACCACATAGGAATTTGGCAATAACGAGGTTTGGTTTGGGACCCAGCGAGGCAAAATCGAAAGATGACTCCTGAATAATGGGAACTCCAACAAATTTCGAGATGGATTTCAAAGTAAAAAGGCATAGCCGATAACCAACCTCGACGTTAAAAGAGGGGGGAGAGGCAGTGACATGGACACAAGAGGCATAAAATTTTCGAACCACATCAAACTAGACCGGGCCCCCCATGTGGAGTACGGGACCCCAATTTATGGCTTCAATATGGAAAGAACATTATGGTCGGCCAAGTCAACTAATTTGACGGATTTTTCACAAACCACCTCTTTGACCTTGAAATAATCCCAATGGGTGGAATGGGATGAAACATTTTTACCCAAGTATGGAGATTGAACAGGGGGAACAGAAGATGAGGCAACCCCTTTCCCTTTTGAAGCGGTTTTCTTGGATTTTAAAGGGCGAGGAGGAGGCTTAGCTTTAGCCTTGGGTCGATCACTCCGCCTCAAGGGGAGCTCATCTTCACTCTCTTGGGAAGACATAGAAGAAGCAAGAAGATACTCTAAACCACCCCTAGATATGAGAGGAAGGGATTAAACAAAGAAGAATAAGAGGGAATCCCTTACCAAAGGAATGAGAATGAAGATGAGCAATGTAGAGGAGGTTAGAAACTCTAGTCTTGCAAAGAATCACCTTGGAATTACCTTGGAGAGCAAGAGGGCGAGCTGGAGCAGCAAGTGGAGGTGAGAAAATGGGAAATGGGTGACTTAAATGAGCTATAACTATATATAAAGACCCCCCCTACGGACGGCTGACGCACGGTCAGACCGGTCTGGGGTTGCACGACAGGTCTTGACCGGTCGTGAGGAGTGAAATGTGAGTCCAGCAGCACTTGATGCACAGCCCGACCGGTCTTGACCGGTCGGATGGCGTGAAAAATATGAGACAGTGAGAATTTGAAGGCAGCCCGACCGGTCTTGACCGGTCGGCTGACCGTTTGTCTGCCACTGCATCCACTAGCAGAAGGTTTCTGCACTAGTTTTGCTGGATAGGAAGTCTATCCTTTCGACAGACCTTTATCTTTTAGATCCAAGTACCCATGGCCATGGTGTACCAAGGTACAACCCAATCACAAAATGAGAGACCCTTAAGGTCCAGATTTATCGATAGAGGACAAGAATTGGGACTATGATCCCGGATTTTCATAGAAAGCAATGAAAAGAGGCAAAGGTCCTCAAATATACCTATAAAGATCAGATAGAGAGGCTTAATCCTCAGATTTTTCCTGCAAAACATACACTTGTTAGATAAACTAGACGCATCCAACACCAATGAACTTCTGGAGGTTCGCAAAGCGAACTGAGTCCAAGGGTTTCGTTAGGATGTCAGCTAGCTGATTCTCGGTAGGCACATGTTCGAGAGATATTATGTGATCTTCAACCAATTCTCGAATAAAATGGTGCCTAATATCTATGTGCTTAGTGCGCGAGTGCTGAACTGCATTTTTCGATATATTTATGGCACTAGTATTGTCGCAAAATAGAGTCATTGTGCCTTGGTTAATCCCATAATCGGTCAAGGTTTGTTTCATCCATAATAATTGGGCACAACAACTTCCAGCGGCAATGTACTCTGCTTCGGCTGTGGATAAAGAGATGGAGTTCTATTTCTTACTATGCCACGCCATAAGACAATTTCTAACATAAAAACACCCACCGCTGGTTGTTTTACGATCATCCATGTTACCAGCCCAGTCGGCATCTGAATACCCTGCAATATCTGTAGATGAATTAAAAGGGTACCAAAGACCGTATTCGGTAGTGCATCCAACAGACCGGATGATCCGTTTAACAGTGGTAAGGTGAGATTCTTTGGGATCAGCCTGAAACCGAGCACAAGCACCTACACTAAAAGCAATATCTGGTCTACTAGTAGTGAGATAAAGAAGACTACCAATCATGCTTCTATAAAGATGTTGATCTACACTTTTCCCTGCAAGGTCTTTTGATAGTTTAACAGTGGTGCTCATAGGTGTAGTGTAGGAATGACCAGAGTCTAAGCCAAATCTCTTAACAAGATCTTTAGCATGTTTGGATTGGGTAATGAATATACCTGATGTAAGTTGTTTTACTTGAAGCCCTAGAAATATGTTAAGTTCTCCTACCATACTCATATCAAATTCAGATGTCATTAATTTAGCAAAGGAGATGGACATTTTCTCACATGTGGATCCAAACACAATGTCATCCACATAAATCTGGGCAATCAACACAGAATTCTCGGCTTCTCTAATAAAGAGAGTTTTGTCAACGCTCCCCCTAGCAAAATCATGGTCTACAAGAAAATGAGTTAAGCGTTCATACCATGCACGGGGTGCTTGCTTGAGTCCGTAAAGCGTATTTTTCAACCGGTATACTTTGTGAGGATACTTAGGATCAATGAATCCTTTTGGTTGTTCAACATACACTTCCTCATCAAGAATACCATTCAAGAAGGCGCTCTTTACATCCATTTGAAATAGTTTGAATTTTAACGCATAAGCAACAACCATAAGAATTCTAATAGACTCGAGTCTAGCTACAGGGGAAAATGTTTCATCAAAATCAATACCTTCAATTTGTGAATATCCCTTAGCAACTAACCGAGCCTTATTTCGTATTACATTCCCAGATTCATTGGATTTATTCTTGAAAATCCATTTGGTTCCAATAACATTTTTCCTTTCCGGCCTGTCAACCAGATACCACACTTCATTTCTAATGAATTGTTGAAGCTCTTCCTGCATTGCAAGGATCCAGAATTCATCGTTTAGAGCTTCATCAGCATTTTTGGTTCTATTTTAGAAGTGAAACACAGGTGACTGTTGACTACCTCCAACTGTCTCCTGGTTTTGACACCAACGCTAGGATCCCCAATGATTTGATTGAGGAGGTGATCCTTGACAATTTGTGCATCACCAGGAGCAGTGGGGGCATTTGGAGATGAGGGTTGTTTATCAGATTTTTCTATCTCGCATATACCCTCATCTTCTTCTTCATTACCTGGAGACACAGATTTATCCAAGCTATCATCCACAGTCACATTGATTGACTCTTAAACTGATGAGGTTCGAAGGTTATAGACACGAAAGGCTCTACTATTTAATGAGTATCCTAAGAAGATACCCTCATCACTTTTGGAGTCAAACTTTCCCAAATTTTCTCGGTCTCTCAGAATATAGCATGTACTACCAAAGACCTTAAAGTATTTTACATTCGGTGTCTTTCCACACCACAGTTCATAAGCTATTTTGTTTAGACCTGCCCTTAAATAAACTCGATTAATAATATAGCAGGCAGTGTTAACTGCTTCGGCCCACAGATTTTGAGCAAGATTCTTATTATTAAGCATAGCTGTAGCCATATCCAACAACACTCTATTTTTCCTTTCAGCAACTCCATTTTGTTGAGGTGTTTGGCGTGCTAAGAACTCATGACGAATACCCAATTCATCACATAATGCCTTCAAACGATGATCTTCAAATTCACCGCTGTGATCACTCCTGATTCTTGCTACCATGTATCATTTCTCATTGTGAAGTCGCTTCACTAGTTTTTGGAATTCCTCAAAAGTGTCAGATTTTTCTCTTAGGAAGGCGACCTGTTCGCTTCCCCAAGTGTAGGGCTTGCGATGTAGTAATAATCTCGGTAAGACCGAGGTCGATCCACAGGGAAGGAAGTAAAACAATTCAAACTATCCTAATAACTAGAATCAAAGAGGTTTGTGAAATTGATTTTTAACATAAAATAGAAAATCTGATAATGGAAAGATAACTAGAGCATCAAGGATCCACTTATAGCTCTCCTTAGATGCATAATTCGCTATGGTTTCTCACTTTCTCAACTAGAATCGATATTAAGATCTATCTAGTCGGATGATAGAGCTGTTAAACCAAACAATCTGTCATATGTAAGTTCAATGCATAGGATTCACTCAATGTAGGCTGAGCTGAGCATGCTCAATTGCATAGGTCATTCCCCATTCCAAAAGGTTCAGTTCACAATCATAACCATCCTCAAGTCCTGTCACAAGACAAGGCTAGATCATGATTTGAACTTGATTCAAATCACATGCACAACCCATACATATTACAGAAATTCAGAAAAGTAGAACTTTGGTAGGAAGTCCCCACATGAAGATCATAGTACTAGAGCGCACTCCAATTCCTCGGATCATACAGGTCTAGACTGATGCAAACCAATTAAGAATTTAAGTAATTCTCCCAAACATCCATGAGTCATCATAAGATTAAGAAAAACTACTTAAAGCTTGTATAAACTTCAAACCATAGTTCATAATCATGAATTCCAACTTTAAAACCAATAAAACGGATTAAACAATCTAAGAAAACTATAAGGTTCACCTCTTAGCTCTAGCTAAGAGATTAGCTAATGAAATGCATATTAAAAATAAAACTAGAACTAAGAAAAGGAAGAAAAACTAGCTGGAGGAGGCTAGGAAGCCTCCTATGACTTGAACTCCTTGCTCCTCACGTCCTTGGTTGCCGTGGAATAGAAGAGAGCACCTCCTTTTATAGTGCAGCAATAATACAGCAACATAGCAGAATTTGTTTCGCTTGGTACGGCTTAACCAATGGTTGGATTGCCTTCAAAATTGATTATAGCTTCTTATAATGTGATCTTCCTCATAGATGATTTAGATTTCCAAGATTATCCTCTGAATGGGCCCACCAATCATATCACCGACTGCCTCTCAAAATCGCGCACTTCAGGTACCTTCAGAACCAGTCATCTTGCTTTCAACGCTCCGGAGTGTACAGATATCGGATTGATCCCAAATTTTGAAAATTGGTAGAAAACTTCCTCCTCTACATGATAGATGGATTAGATTGTCCAAAACAATCCCAGAATGTAGTCCGAAAATTAGAACAATTAGGGCTTTTATAAACTTTGTGCAGTTGGATCTTTCTGGATGGTCCATCTTTCTTCAACCGGTACGATCAAACCACACATCCTTTTGATCTGAAACTTTGTGGTTATTTATATATGGATGTGGTCTAAAAGATGGTCAAAGTAGATTCTTCATATCTTTAATGATGAGTCACTTGGACCGGCCCAGAGTGGAGTAGGTAGAATCTGGAACGTTCTGGACAGTTCGTATTGTTTTGGCCACCATGATCAATCCGTAGCTCCGATCGACACGAAACCACTTGGGTTAGTTCGACGTCGAGCTCCTCTTCGACATGGATGTGTTGGATTTCCAAATATCATTACGATGGACCCAGAAAACTGGTTCGAAAAATCAGAAACGGGAATGGCCTGCTGTCTGGAATCTGGAACCTGGAATTTGCATGGCCGACCGGTCAAGACCGGTCTAGCCTGTCTGGATGGCAGTCCAACAACATGTGAAGACTTTTCTACCCATGGCCGACTGGTCTTGACCGGTCGTGGGTCTCCTGGCTGACCGGTCTTGACCGGTCTAGCCAAATTTTCTGCATTGTTTTCTTCTTTCTTTCTTCTCTCTCCTTGCTTTCTTCTTTCTTTGGCCCACCTTGGGTCTTCATCCAAGGTCCCTAAATATGTTTCTTTTAGCTATTGATCAAGTGAACTCTCTCTCATTCCTGCAATCACAAAACCATGCATTAGAATAGTCTTCAAACATAAAATCCATGCATAATGAGTGATGAATTGGGGTTAGAATATGCACAATTAAGATCTCAACACACCCCCCAACCAGCATTTTGCTAGTCCCGAGCAAAACATGCGATGAAACAAATTTAATTCTCCAAAAACCAACTCTCCTTCAGAAACTATGCTTCTATACATCCCAAGACACACAAGTGTAAAAGTCAGAAAAATTAGGTGATAGAAGTTGAAACCTTAAACTCTTAAAACATAATAAGTGTCCATATGAAATTCTCGCTGATTGATTGATGAATAGAAGAACTCGAACAAATTCAACCTAATGTGCATAGTGAAAGTTCATCTCATGAGTTTCTGGGCTTATCTTCTTCATAGATCAACTAAACTATGGGTTTCAAGGTGCACAGAGCAATAACAAGCCTATGACAGGAATTTGTCTTACCGTCCTTCCGACGGCTTTCACACTACTTCCCATTTCTGGCTTTGGTTACGGGTAGACCATCCCCCGGTTGGTAATAGGTAGCCCTTTTCGGAATTTTCCACCATTTTTCCATCATTCTCAATTTCATCCTTCCTTTTCCTTTTTCTTTTACATTAGATAGGATTTTTAGAAATCCATATCTTTTGTTATTTTCCCATGGACAAAGATGGACAAAGTACCCCGGCTTGGTTTCTCAACACCTTAAATCAAAGATTACATAATCCTTTCAACCCATGAAAATCGTGTAATGTGAACTAGGTGTAAAAGTGTTCAAATTTTCTATCACTCACATAAATAGGGGAATTCACATATAAAACAATTATATTAAGAGAAGTTCAAAGCTTGGAACATCACTCACTTCGTATCTCCTCTTCTTATACTCGTATCATCTTGAATGCATAGAAACAACGTTTTCCAAAAGAGTTTTGAATTTTAGAAAAATCAAAAATTTTCTACATAATTGCTCGAAATGTCACAAAAGCTAGTAGATTCATCTAAGGAATCTCACCCCCCCAACCAAAATCTTACATTGTCCTCAATGTAATAAGATATGCAATATGCATGACATGAGAGCAATGACATAAAACAAAGGAGAGTGAGAACGAGAGTACCTGAGGTAGCAAGTTGATCAATTCTAGCATCTTCCATTGTCTCAATGAGACTTATTCAATCCTAAATGCAGAAAGAAATCCTAACCTACCTACCTACCTTTGATTAGTCCGATCGACTACATGATCAAATTTGAGCAGGATCTTCATGAATTTCAATAAGTTTCTCATGAGGACCATCCAAAGTCCTGCTCGAATGTATACATGGGTGCGTTTCTTCATGAAGGTCCAATCATAGTGTGCACCACACGCATGTAAGGAGGAGATAAGAGCAGCAAAAAGATATCTCCTCAAGTTCTGAATTGGGTTGTAATTGATTAAAAACGGGTCCTCCCAATCAGAATTTTCAATGGGTTGAAGAACCCATGAAGGTGGAGAGACATTCATTAAGTATTTTTCAGTTTGGGTTGTCTCCTCCACAAATTCAGAATTGCACGGTGTTTCCACAAATAATGGTAATGAGTGTAAATCAGTGGAATGGTGTTCTTCAGGCACCGACACCGTGTCTAACAAACTATCCAACTCCTTAATCATCTCATCATCCAGATCATAGGGGTGGGTTATGCATTCCTCTAGGAAATCGAGAGAGTCGGATGAAGGGTCCTCGTTCTCCCTAACTGATTGAGGAAATTCTATTTCAAGGGTAAGGAATTCCTCCTCTATAGAGGGGAGGTCTTCCAAAGAAAAATTTTCAGATTCATTGGTAAGCACATCATGTAGCATTGGTTGATCTAAAATTTCAGATTGTGCCACCACATCATCCAAAGAAACAGAATTTTCAACCCAAGGGAGTTCTTCCACAATAGAATCCGGCATGTGTTGTTGGTGGAAGGACTCAAAAATATCGACTTCGGCCATCTCTCTAGCAAGAATATCTTCCGGTGACTCAAAAACATTCGGCCCTTTGGAAGAAGAAATCATGGACTCACAATCATCCTTCAAACCCTCATTGTAGGCAATCAAACTATCACTTTCAAATTTTGTAGATTCCTTGGGTTCGTCAACCGTCCTTGAAATCTCTTCATCATTCAAATCGGAATAGCTAAAAGAGATAGTTGATTTACCATAATCGATGGTAATGGTGGGATCACTGAGATCAATATCCTCTAGAAGTTTAGTCATTAAATCTAGAGAAGGTTGGGTTTGGATAGCCTCATCCTCCTCATTGTTGGGGATTGATTCGGTGTTCCCAATGTTGGGTTCAGTATTTTGAGATGGCGAGAGGTTTTGTATGCATTGCTCAGTTATTTCCATAAACTCTCGCAGTGTATCCTCAAGAGTTCGTGTCGGTTGTGGCTCATGAGAAAGAAACTCTTGAGAATAATTGTTGGCATCCATGGTTGGCTTATCTTCCAAGTTGAAATTTTGATGCTCCCACCAATTTGGATTATGCATGTCATATGTTGGGCTTTTAGATGGTTGTTGATATGTGTAGCCATACAAGTGATCATACATTGTCCTAACCGGTGGAACATTATTCATCTCTTTCCGATACTCTCCCATTGTCTTACGTGGGGAAGTATTAGAAGAAGATTGAGTCTTAGAAAAATATTCATGCTTGTAATGGTTCCAATCATAATGATTTTTTATTTGGTTTATCCTCTCATCTTCCAAAAGGTATTTAGACAATCCACCCGTCCAATCATTCATAATGAAATTATAAGAAGTTGAAATAATCCCTAATCTAGGAAGAAAAACAAAAAGAAGAAAGGGAGATGGAGAGATGTTACCCGTGAAGGTGAGAGCTATGTCAGCAACAATGTCCTACAAAATCAAACAAAAAATTGTTAGTAATCTAGAAAAAAAAATCAGAAAATCTACTTCTATAAAAATAAAAAAATCCTACCTAACTACTCTATAGCTACTAGAACAATTAGAACCGTTTCACCTCTTTCCCCCGGCAACGGCGCCAAAAACTTGTTCGCTTCCCCAAGTGTAGGGTTGCGATGTAGTAATAATCTCAGTAAGACCGAGGTCGATCCACAGGGAAGGAAGTAAAACAATTCAAACTATCCTAATAACTAGAATCAAAGAGGTTTGTGAAATTGATTTTTAACATAAAATAGAAAATCTGATAATGGAAAGATAACTAGAGCATCAAGGATCCACTTATAGCTCTCCTTAGATGCATAATTCGCTATGGTTTCTCACTTTCTCAACTAGAATCGATATTAAGATCTATCTAGTCGGATGATAGAGCTGTTAAACCAAACAATCTGTCATATGTAAGTTCAATGCATAGGATTCACTCAATGTAGGCTGAGCTGAGCATGCTCAATTGCATAGGTCATTCCCCATTCCAAAAGGTTTAGTTCACAATCATAACCATCCTCAAGTCCTGTCACAAGACAAGGCTAGATCATGATTTGAACTTGATTCAAATCACATGCACAACCCATACATATTACAGAAATTCAGAAAAGTAGAACTTTGGTAGGAAGTCCCCACATGAAGATCATAGTACTAGAGCGCACTCCAATTCCTCGGATCATACAGGTCTAGACTGATGCAAACCAATTAAGAATTTAAGTAATTCTCCCAAACATCCATGAGTCATCATAAGATTAAGAAAAACTACTTAAAGCTTGTATAAACTTCAAACCATAGTTCATAATCATGAATTCCAACTTTAAAACCAATAAAACGGATTAAACAATCTAAGAAAACTATAAGGTTCACCTCTTAGCTCTAGCTAAGAGATTAGCTAATGAAATGCATATTAAAAATAAAACTAGAACTAAGAAAAGGAAGAAAAACTAGCTGGAGGAGGCTAGGAAGCCTCCTATGACTTGAACTCCTTGCTCCTCACGTCCTTGGTTGCCCTGGAATAGAAGAGAGCACCTCCTTTTATAGTGCAGCAATAGTACAGCAACATAGCAGAATTTGTTTCGCTTGGTACGGCTTAACCAATGGTTGGATTGCCTTCAAAATTGATTTATAGCTTCCTTATAATGTGATCTTCCTCATAGATGATTTAGATTTCCAAGATTATCCTTTGAATGGGCTCACCAATCATATCACCGACCGCCTCTCAAAATCGCGCACTTCGGGTACCTTCAGAACCAGTCATCTTGCTTTCAACGCTCCGGAGTGTACAGATATCGGATTGATCCCAAATTTTGAACATTGGTAGAAAACTTCCTCCTATACATGATAGATGGATTAGATTGTCCAAAACAATCCCAGAATGTGGTCCGAAAATTAGAACAATTAGGGCTTTTATAAACTCTGTGCAGTTGGATCTTTCTGGATGGTCCATCTTTCTTCAACCGGTACGATTACACCACACATCCTTTTGATCTGAAACTTTGTGGTTATTCATATATGAATGTGGTCTAAAAGATGGTCAAAGTAGATTCTTCATATCATTAATGATGAGTCACATGGACCGGCCCAGAGTGGAGTAGGCAGAATCTCGAACGTTCTGGACAGTTCGTATTGTTTTGGCCACCATGATCAATCCGTAGCTCCGATCGACACGAAACCACTTGGGTTAGTTCGGCGTCGAGCTCCTCTTCGACATGGATGTGTTCGATTTCCAAATATCATTACGATGGACCCAAAAAACTGTTCCAAAAAATCAGAAACGGGAATGGCCTGCTGTCTGGAACCTGGAACCTGGAATTTGCATGGCCGACCGGTCAAGACCGGTCGGACAGGGCTGGATGGCAGTCCAGCAACATGTGAAGACTTTTCTACCCATGGCCGACTGGTCTTGACCGGTCGTGGGTCTCCTGGCTGACCGGTCTTGACCGGTCTAGCCAAATTTTCTGCATTGTTTTCTTCTTTCTTTCTTCTCTCTCCTTGCTTTCTTCTTTCTTTGGCCCACCTTGGGTCTTCATCCAAGGTTCCTAAATATGTTTCTTTTAGCTATTGATCAAGTGAACTCTCTCTCATTCCTGCAATCACAAAACCATGCATTAGAATAGTCTTCAAACATAAAATCCATGCATAATGAGTGATGAATTGGGGTTAGAATATGCACAATTAAGATCTCAACACGACCCATGTGAATCTGGAGTAATCGTCAACGACTACAAAGAAGTATCGTTTTCCTCCTTGGCTAAGAACCCTGGTGGGACCAACTAGGTCCATGTGTAGCAGTTCAAATGGTTTTGATGTGACCAGGATAGAGGTTCTCTTGTGTGCAACCTTGATTTGTTTACCTTTTTGACATGCGATGCACACAGCATTTAGTCTTTTACCCATCTTTGGTAGACCTCTCACCAAATTTTTCTGACTCAGTTTAAACAGATTTCTATAATGTACATGACCGAGTCGATGGTGCTATAGTTCTGTTTCATCCTGAACGGCCACGTGACACATGGTGGAGGAGCTTGAATTGTTGTGATTTTCAATGACATAGCAGTTGTCTCCTGTGCGTAGACCTTTCATGAATAATTTTCCTGTGGAGTTCAGGATCTTGCACATATCTTTAGAGAAGCTTAATGAGTGCTCTTCATCACAAATCTGTGAGATACTCAGTAAGTTGTGTTTAAGGCCATCAACATAGAGTACATTTTCAATTTCGGGCAAACCTAGCCCCGTGATGGTTCCTTTACCAATAATTTTAGCTATGCTTCCATCACCAAATGTGACAGACCCACCATCAAATTCGTCATATGCACAAAATTGAGATCTATCACCTGTCATGTGTCTAGAGCAACCACTATCCAAGTACCATCTAGGGGTATTCCCAGCTTTTAAGGCAATATGAATGACCAAACACTTGTTCTTTACAACCCATTTAGTTGTTGTCCTTTTATGAGGGGTATTCTTATGGTGAGATTCTCTAGTTTTCTTGGGAGAATCAGATTTTCCTTTTTCACGCAAGAGAAGAGCAGTTTTCAAATTCAGCATTTTAACTTGCTCCAATAGTTCAACCATCCTCTTGTCCTTCCTAGGATAATTCTTTCGAATGTTTCCTCCTTTTGGTGAAGTATGCATGGGAGGATAGTTCTTTCGAATGTTTCCTCCTTTTGGTGAAGTATGCATGGGAGGATAAGCTTGCACATTTTTCCCGGTCGGTACAAATTTACCTTTCAAGTTTCTGACCGGATTTTTGAACACCATGCACTCAAACTTTAAGTGGCCAATGTCTCCACAAGCATGGCAAACAAGAGATGCTTTGGTTTTACTTCCCGATGCACCATGATCTTTTCTTACCATAGGATGGACTGAGGTAGTTTTTGAAGTGTGACTGTCATAACCCAAACCTCTTCTGTCCATTGGCGATCTTACCACACCTAGGAGTTTTTCAAGGTTTTCTTCTCCTTGGGCGAACCGTCTTCTGGAGTCAACGACTTGACACTTAAGACGATCAATTTCAGTGTTCGCCTCTTTGAGTTCTTTCTCAAGTCTAGCATGCTTGTCTAGAGATTCACCACTTATGAGCTTTTTCTTTTCTTGCTCAAGCTCATCATTCTTCCTTTTCAGTTCTTCTAGATCTTGACCCATCTTTTGATTCTCAATTTTCAATCCGTCAATATTTTTTGTCAATTTGTCATTTTCAGCCTTCATTTGGCCCAACTTTTTAATGGTATTTATATTTTCAATGTATAGTTGGTTATATACCTCCTGAAGGCCTTCATCCTCATTCTCATCATCACTCAAGGAATCATTTTCAGTGTTAGAGGATTCATGATCATCAATGTCTCCGGTGATCTTTGCAATGGGCTCAATTTGAGGCACAATATCAGTGATGGAGGCTATTAGAATTTTGATTGAACCTTGCTCCTCACTTTGATATATGTATGATTCTGATTCTGATTCTGATTCTTCAGTGTCATCCCATGTAGCCGCCATTGCATTTTTCTTGGCTTTATTATTGGTGCCCTCGGATGCAATGTGACCAAATCCTCTACACTTGTAGCATTGAAGATCTTTTGACTTAACAAATTTTCCTTCGTTGTTCTTGGAGTCAAAAGGTTTACCCTTCTAGTAGGGTTTCCTTCTAGAAGTATTTCCCTTAGTTTTGAAGAATTTTTGAAATTTCTTGGCCATAAGTGCCATTTCTTCTAAGTCTGGATATTCCTCACTTCCGCATTCAGAATCTTGTTTCTTATGAGAAGATTTCAGGACTGTTCTTTTGGATTTGGAGGGAGTTTTGAAACCTAGCTCATAGGTTTGAAGGGACCCTAGTAATTCTTCAACTTTCATGGTATTTAGGTCCCTACATTCTTCTATGGTAGTAAATATGGAAGAGAACCGTTCCGGTAGGGATCTCAGAATTTTCCTATACAGTCTATTCTCCGGAACAGGATCCCCCAAGCCCCACATTTCATTTGTGATCTTGTGCAGTTTGGTATAGAAATCAGTAAATGTTTCGTGCTCCTCCATAGTAATTTTTTTAAATTGTGTAGAGAGGCACTGAACTTTTGAGTTTTTAACAATGCTTGTTCCTTCATGAGTAACTTCAAGAATGTCCCATGCCTGCTTACTGGTTATGCAATTTTGAATCTGGCCAAATTCATCTTTAGACACTGAACAAAAAATGGCATTCAGGCCTTTGGCATTATGAACACGTTGAGCTTTATCATAATCGGTCCACATCGCCTTATCTCTTGGCCTGAGGACATTCGGTTCACCTTCCTTACATATAGTGTCCATTGGGGGTTTATATCCAATATCAATCATGTCCCTAACGTCCGAATCAATAGATTCCAAAAAGATGCGCATTCTGGCTTTCCAGTATGGATAGTTTGACCCATCAAAGAAGGGAGGCTTAGTAACGGATGAAGAGTCCTCTCTAGACATATTTTCAAGTTCTCTTAGGATCTCACTCCGGGTTTTTAAACCTGAGCGGAGGAACCCGCTTTGATACCAATTGAAATTGCGATTTTACCGCTTGAGGAGATACTCGGAGATATGCCTAATGTCCTAGAGGGGGGGTGAATATGACTTTTTTGAATTTCCAATTACAATTAAAACTAATCAAGTTAATCTTAGCAACCAAGATTATCACAATAACATTCAAGGCAATTATATGATGAATTTGTAAGCAAGGACTATCATAAGCATTTTATCAAACAGTTAGCATTCATGATTGACTAAGCCATTCAACACATAGCAATCATTCAAACTCACAATGCACAACGATTTATAGTGGTTCGGTTTCCCTACTTCACGCCCAGTTCATGATCTCAACCTATGAGACCACCGGATTTCACTATAGTCGTGGGTTTAAATCAGGTTAACCATCAACCTTGACATCCTTTGATCTAGGACTGCGTTTACCATCCGTCGATGGCCCAATCCAGGGACATGACGAGTTTGGATCTCAAACTCTCACCAATCCTAATCCAAGGATGGTCACGTACACTCCCGCCGAAGTTTCCCAATCCAGGTAATAGTGATTCAATAAATAAACTCTA
This sequence comes from Liriodendron chinense, assembly GCA_003013855.2. Classification (NCBI taxonomy): domain Eukaryota; kingdom Viridiplantae; phylum Streptophyta; class Magnoliopsida; order Magnoliales; family Magnoliaceae; genus Liriodendron; species Liriodendron chinense. Next base: position 65,839 of record ML058408.1, read on the forward strand.
AAAAACTAGACATACCTAGACGATTGAGCCCTGATTCGATGCCTTTGATGAGTAGCTTCAGCTCCACGTGCTTCAGCTTCTCTTTGTGCTCCCAAGATCAGCTACCGATGCAAATGATGAGGTTATGTTGATGCCGGGTAGTTGGGAGAGAGTTGGTCAAGTTCCTCTTGCCTATTCAATGCAATGGTAATGAGGGAACTGCCAAACTTCAAGCATTCAATGGCTATAAACGACCTCATAAAGATATTACGAAGGTAGGTCAGCCATGAATGAAGGTCTTGAGTACATACTTCAAACCGAGCTTTGAATACTCATTGATAAGCCATTAATGGCTAGGTTTGAATGATGAACTCAAGGGAGTTAAGAGCAAAGAGGGTAGGAGGATGTGAGTAAAAGCTCTCTCTCTCTCTTAGCTACTTGAAGGGTGTTGAATGCATGCCATGAAAGACCACAAGTCGTGGCTATATAGAGCCCCAAATGATGGCCCCAACGGATCTAAAACGGTCACGTCTGACCTGTCAGAGAGGGGTCTCAACCGGTCGGACGGACCGGTCGGAATTCAAAACACTAGGCCACATTTGAGTTTGCCCGACCGGTCAAGACCGATCGGATCCCCTTGTTGTACTAAATGAAGAATGCAGGCCGACCGGTCAAGATCGGTCGTCTGCGCTTGCTGGACAATCTTGAAATGTGAAGGCCGACCGGTCAAGACCGGTCGGCTGCCTATCTGGCTAATGCAGCACAGCTGCTGGATGATTTGGTATAACTGGCCGACCGGTCAAGACCAGTTGGCTGTCAATCTGAACGTATTACAGCAAGTTTGCTGTCTTGATAATGTCCCTGGCCGATAGGTCAAGACCGGTCGGCTGTCCAGCTGAATTCATCATAGCAAGCCTATGTCCAATTTTTGCTATTCCTGGCTGACCGGTCATGACCGGTCGGCTGCCCTGCTGCATTCATCACAGCAAGCTCTGTTGTGTGTTGAGGAGCCTGGTCGACCGGTCAAGATCGGTCGGCTGTCTAGACAATGATACTTCAGCAGGTTTGCTGGATAAATCTTGAAGGTTTTGCCGACCGGTCAAAACCGGTCGGCTGTCTAGATGAACTTGTCACAGCAAGTTTTGCTGGATCAGGTCCTACAACACAGCCGAGAATCACTTCCAAGGTGAGGCATGAAGTGATATGGTGCATGGGGTCCAAAGTTTGGACATATCTTCAATTACGATTCGCACAAGTCTGATCAACTTGTGCAAGGGTAGAGAGGGAATGGGATAAGATATGTGAGTCATTACGCCATTCTTTGATGTTTTGGGTTTCCTATGGTCGATCTATATGCAACTTACCTGAGATCTTGTTTCAGCATGAGCTTGAGTAATGGAAGAAGCATAATCTTCAAGTCTTGATCTTCAAATTTTCGACCGGGGCTCACACGACAAGACGCGACCAACCAACACGCCAATTGACAACAATAGGTGAACTAACAAAAAGGAGCTAAAGAAGAAGTCAGTTGAGCTTTAGAAGGCCCTGACAGACCTCGAGGGGGCCCGTGGCGCCCATGTTGAGTCGATGTGGGAGGTGGGTGCTCTCCGCGAGGAGCTGGAGAAAGAGCATCAACGAATCGCTGAGCTCGAGGAGGAGGTGAGGGGTAAGGCGGCTGAGGCTGACCTGATGTACGATGCTAACTACGAGAGGTGTTGGACCGACATTTAGGAGCAGGACCCCAATCTCGACGTGTCCTTCCTTGACGTTGTAAAAGAGGTCGCGGACCGAGGTGTGGCTGCCTCCGCTTCTACTGACGCCGACATGCCCCAAGCCTAGGGCCTTTTTATTTGTATTTTGTTTTTTTTGTATGCCCTTGGAAGGGCTGTAAAAAAATATTTTTATAATCTGCCCTTAGAAGGTCGTTTCACGGCTTCATTCCTTTTTGTGCTGATAAGGTGCGATGCAGTAGCCTCTTATGTTTTTATAATCTGCCCTTAGAAGGGCGTTTCAGGCTATAATCTACTCGGGTCCGTTGAGAGAGTCGTGTTGATCTGGTTGGTGATGCAGTAGCCTCCCACTCCCCTGCTCTCTCTCGAGCTGGGGAAAGGTCGGGGTAGAGGTTTGGCCTTCCCCACCTGGTATGGCGGTTGCCCGCCTTGGGTCAACACGCTGAGTTGGCCCATGGGCTAATGTTGTGGGTTGCACTCAGACCTTGCAGTAGATTGTTACGCGTATGTAGTCGTGGAGATGAGGAAATATTTTTACATTGAAGTAGTATTCAGTTTTTTACATAGTAGGAAACAAGCCTTATTGGTAGTAGATCTTGAGTTGTTCCGCATTCCAGGGGTGAGTTAGTTCCCGACCGTCCATGTCTTGTAGCCAATACGCGTCAGCCAGACCATCCTTTTGACGAGGTACAGGCCTTCCCATGTTGGTCCCATAAATCCCGAAGTCACCTCCTTGGTGCTATCGGAGGTTTTTCATGGTACTAGGTCCCTGACCCTGAATCTCCTCTCTCTAACGTGGGAGTTTAGTATCAGGACACCCTCTGCTGATAAGAAGCCACCTTGAGTCGAGCGTCCTCTCTAGAGTCCTCTAAGAGGTCAAGGCTTAGTTGTAGCCGGCCGTCAGTTCTCTCCTGCATCATATAGCTCGGTTCGGAAGGTAGGCATCCCTATTTTAATTGGGGCGACGGCCTTGGCCCCGAAGGTCAGGGAGAACATGGTTTTCCCCGTGGTTTTCCTACAAGTCATCCTGTATGCCCAAAGGACGTGGGGCAGCTCCTCCACCCAAGCACTTTTGGACTTCCCAAGCTTCTTCTTCAAGTGGCCATTAATTATCTTGTTTACGGACTTCTACATGACCATTAGCTTAGGGTGGTGTGTAACGACCCGAGATTTTCGACTCTCGTGTATAACACAACAGCCAAATTCCCAAGTAAATCATGGACTAATTGATTTGTTAAATAATGAAATATAGCATTCAAGCACAATGGCGGAAACAATTATCATCTTATTCTATCAAACTTACTACGTCATCATCAATGTTTAAATAAGGGAACCAACCAATATCCATACTGATTAATTAAAATACAAAACATGTCTTCTCTTGAAGACTTATTACAATTCTATAAATGTATCAACTACTCAAAAGAAATATTTAATAAATGATAACACCAACTAAGTTTCTCTAACATCACCATCCGTCATGTGATCATACGACCCATCGAACTCTTTTCCTTAAAAATCGGGTTCAATACTTGGATCTTCACCTGCATCATCTAAATTGTGTTTGGGATAGCGTTAAACGCTATCATAGTGGGGAATATTTCCTCCAAGACAATCAAGAATAATAATAACGGTACAGAGTAAATGCAAGCAGGATATTATCATTTAATCAAATCAAAACAACCAGCTAAAAATCTTTGTTAATGCGATGCATGAAATGCATGCTCTGGCTAAGGCACCCTGGCTAGAATCACAATACATGAAGTGGGAGACTCTCTGTTACGACTTTACGCTAGCCACTAGTTACCAGAGGTTCCTGGGACGCACAAGCCCATAGTTTTGCCCGACCACGTGAGAAACGGGACGCTCATAGCACAAATCTACACGTGATAGTGTACGGGAGAAGTAGGACGCTCTAGCCTATTCTCAATTCCGTACACCCACATGGAGCCAAGTGAATGCATGACTTTAGTTTCACCTTTATTTAAGTGTTTTCGCATACAACCGATTTAAATAAAACTCAATGGTCACTATGGGGAGTCGCAAGCAACCCAGCATAGGCCGACAGCACGGGATTAGTGTCCATAGCACCAACTCCGGCTCATGAGAATTTGTATACCATTAATGTTTACTCATTGTCCCGTTTTATGATTTCATCATGTCCCAAAAAGCTAATGTTGTACATTATGACCAAATTCATTAAAATACTCATATAATGTAAATGGATCAAATCAAGCATCATGTACATGTAAGGATCCATTAACAAACAATCACTTCATTCTCTCAGTTAAGTCAAGATATATTCTTCCATCATGGACACCTCTCACGGGTTCCATCTCTTTACATAGAATAATTTTATCAACTTAGGGACAAAGAGTATACAATAATGGGATGTCCATATGATGATCTTATACACATATTTCATATCACAATATGAAAACCAATCTTACTTGTAATACATGGACTAAGAAAATAAGGGCATAGATTTCAAAAAAATAACACAAATACACATGCTTCTTAGTTAAAAATCTAAACAAGGAATCACATCACCATACAATGATATTCATTATAAATCTCACATCAAACTTCATGTTATATGGATAAGTAATTCAAAACAAAATAACTTCACATGCCACAAAAGAAACTTATTATAATCGTGGTATTATTAATGAAAGGCTTGAAGGAAAATCCTCACCTTAGAATGGACTTAGAAGAAGAGGGTTGTAGAAGATCCTAGCCGCTGGAAAGATATGAGAAAGAACTCTCTCTCTCTCTCTCTCTCTCTCTCTCTCTCTCTCTCTCTCTCTCTCTCTCTCTCTCTCTTTCTAGGGCATGGAGGCTAGGGTTAGGAGAAGGATTTGGAGGTGCATAGTAGAAATATGGAGAGGGATGTGCACGCGAGGTCTTGTGTAACAACTTCTTGAGGTGAGTTTCTCAAATCTCAATATTCGGATGATCTATGATCAATTCCAATCCGTTCATCTTATCAAGCTCGAAGAGTAGAGTCAAAATACGTAAATTTCTTGATGATCCACATTCTAGATGGGCCGATCCTTGAAAATGGCCTAATGGGTGATAAAATGGGCTTGATCTCAATTAATGGTCTACGCTTGATAATCAGGGCCCAAATTTTGAGAAAATATGTAGTCATGATAGGCAAACAATTGTACAATGTTTAGTGGTTGATTGATGGTGAGAAATGCCTAGATCTGAAATTCCAACTTTTGGAGGAAAAAGAAGGGGCTGGCTTTGTGGTTCAACGGTGTAGGATTATAGATCGAGGTCCAAACTTTGTGTAAACTCGTAGTCATATGAGTATAATAAGTTGTCCAAATTTGAGAAGCGATTGATGATGAGAAGTGGGTAAATTGAAAGGTTCAGATTTAAAAAGAGTTGGTAACTCGTTAATTTCTAAAACGGGATAACTTCACGCATAAGAAAGGTGCTTATCAAGGTGGGGCACTCAAATCACACTATTGGTCCATGATAAAGACGATCCAAGTCACTCATATGAAGAAAAATATTCGACCACAACTAATCATCTACTTTCCTCACTCGATGGACATGAAAATCAAGGGTTAAGGGGCTGATTTGACAATCGGACCACTTTTACTATGATTTAAGGGTTGAAATTTGATGTGTATGGTTAATATGTGCTCAAAATCTTAAATCCAGAGTTTTACATGAAAGTGATCGTCGGAAACTATGATACTTAAAAATGGCATTTTCGTAATTATCTGAAAAATGCGTGATTTTTTAAATCTGATCTTTCTACGATGTTTATGAGATCATTCTAAGCAACTTTTGTAAAGGGTCCCCTATCAGATCTCCTACGGATGTCCCGCTATTCGTAAATCAACGGTAAATGTACGATTATTAATAAAAAATTAATTAAAAATGAATTTTCAAAAATTTTCAAATAAATCTCAAAAATCTGGGGTGTTACAAACCACCCCCCTTAAAAACAAACTTCGTCCCCGAAGTTTCGTAAGCATCATCGATAAAAGATTGAGGGCAATCTCACTTCATAACTTATCGTCTAGTTTTCTAAACTATTCCGGGTCAGACGCGATCACAATCCACCCCCCTTAAAAATAAATCAGTACTCGATATCGATTTTTACAAGCTCCCCCAAATTTCTTTCCTATTATGCTTCCACTGCGCACTCTGATACCTAGATGATTCTGAATATATTGATTGGTCTCTCAAATCATTCAATCATCTAGCTCCCTAATATTTCTCAGGTTTGGGTGAGTGCTCTTATAGTCAAGGATCTAAGACGATTAGGGTTAGATAATTATCAAGGATGTTTGATCGATAATGTGATGACTGGCCGAGAGTTTTGAGGATAGATCCGATTTTGATTAGGTTGGCATGATCGGATGGTCACTTGAATGAGTGGATAAACAAGCGGATAACAAAGTGAATGAGATATCATCGACAGTTCTTTAATAGCTAAAAGTGCGACAGAAATGTGAGGTTAGGGATACCGTATTCTAACTCTTTATAGGGTCTAAGTGGCTAAGCTTCTACGTCCTAGGGTCGTCTATACATTTATCTTATTTTAGTCATCCAAAGAAAACAATCACACACATTCCAAGAGAATGCACAAAAGTCGTACAGTTAGAACAAGGATACGATTCGTATTGTGTCGACATCACGGGTGAACAGTTCAAGTAGATTCGGATCCGATACTTAGATCTTCTACTCGCATTTGAGCATTGAGTTCATTAGTATCCATTCGAAATTTCGAGTGTCGACCCTCGGGATTTGAACGAGGATCCAATCCTTTACACAATATATTAGGTACGGTTCTGCCCTCCCGTACGGCCGATTTAGTCTAACATTATGGGGACTTTCATGTATTCTCCAATAAAAAAAACATCAACAAAGATCACGTAAATTAAAATCTAACAATACAAAACATTAAAACCTTACGAGATCCTATTTACTTTCATTGTTAGACATGGTCGAAGATCTATGTGAGGGATTGGTAAATGGCATTTTATGGTTACGATAATTTACTTTAAGTAAGAGGGTTGGGCCTAAAATTCGTAGGGATGTATGAGAATATGCTAGGAAGTACTTCTAAGGGTGTCATCTCACAATAACTAAGCCTAAACAAGGGGTTTAGAGGTTTTCAAAGCTAAGGAACTAGGATAGTGTCGAATCTGGAATACAGTACTTATAAGCGCTCTTAGAATTTTATCTCTCAAACCGAACATCCTTTTTGCCTGAAATTTGGAGGGTAATCTGAAGGTTAGGTGAAGAATCATCCAAATTTTTCTCAGAATGAAATTTCTATGGTAAGATATGATTCTGACCTCTAAAAGTCTGAAAAATGTAACAGTCCAGCAGTTTCGAGCGCAAAATTTTCTCTACTAACAGAATTTTCACGATTTATCTAAATATCGGATTGATCTGAAATTTTACGAAAGTGTTGGGTAATGAGTTAAAAATATGTATAAAAATTTTTAAAAATTTATCAATTTTGAAAATATAATTATTAGTAGTGACATTGCCAAAGGGTCAGGAAATTTATCCTAACAAAAACAATTCAAAATAAAATAGTTATCCTTAAAATTTGAGGGAGATAAATCTCATGACTTAGCGTAATGCTGATCTAAATATGAGAAAATGATGAGAGCTCCAAAACTTCTAGAAAAAGTGAGAATCCCCTTCCCAAAAATCCTAAAATTTCATATTTTTACGTTCATCGGCTATCCTAATGATTTTAAGGGGCCTATGTTTGAGTCTCTAGATTCATAACATCTCATGCATCCATGGGGGATGAACCTAGGTGCTTTTGTTTCTATTTTATGGGAACCTAAGCCCTAAGGGATATTTATTATGAAAATGGTCGGGCTTCTCACCCAGAGGTCCCGATTGTGCTCTGATACTAACTGTAACGACCCGAGATTTTTGACTCTCGTGTATAACACGACGACCGAATTCCCAAGTAAATTATGGACTAATTGATTTGTTAAATAATGAAATATAGCATTCAAGCATAATGGCGGAAACAATTATCATCTTATTCTATCAAACTTACTACATCATCATCAATGTTTAAATAAGGGAACCAACCAATATCCATACTGATTAATTAAAATACAAAACATGTCTTCTCTTGAAGGCTTATTACAATTCCATAAATGTATCAACTACTCAAAAGAAATATTTAATAAATGATAACACCAACCAAGTTTCTCTAACATCGCCATCCGCCATGTGATCATACGACCCATCGAACTCTTTTCCTTAAAAATCGATTCAATACTTGGATCTTCACCTGCATCATCTAAATTGTGTTTGGGATAGCGTTAAACGCTATCATAGTGGGGAATATTTCCTCTAAGACAATCAAGAATAATGATAACGGTACAGAGTAAACGCAAGCAGGATATTATTATTTAATCAAATCAAAACAACCAACTAAAAATCTTTGTTAATGCGATGCATGGAATGCATGCTCTGGCTAAGGCACCCTGGCTAGAATCACAATACATGAAGTGGGAGACTCCCTGTTACGACTTCACGCTAGCCACTAATTACCAGAGGTTCTTGGGACGCACAAGCCCATAGTTTTGCCCGACCACGTGAGAAACGGGACCCTCATAGCACAAATCTACACGTGACAGTGTACGGGAGAAGTAGGACGCTCTAGCCTATTCTCAATTCCGTACACCCACATGAAGCCAAGTGAATGCATGACTTTAGTTTCACCTTTATTTAAGTGTTTTCGCATACAACCGATTTAAATAAAACTCAATGGTCACTATGGGGAGTCGCAAGCAACCCAGCATAGGCCGACAGCACGGGATTAATGTCCATAGCACCAACTCCAGCTCATGAGAATTTGTATACCATTAATATTTACTCATTGTCCCATTTTATGATTTCATCATGTCCCAAAAAGCCAATGTTGTACATCATGACCAAATTCATTAAAATACTCATGTAATGTAAATGGATCAAATCAAGCATCATGTACATGTAAGGATCCATTAACAAACAATCACTTCATTCTCTCAGTTAAGTCAAGATATATTCTTCCATCATGGACACCTCTCACGGGTTCCATCTCTCTACATCGAATAATTTTACCAACTTAGGGCAAAGAGTATACAATAATGGGATGTCCATATGATGATCTTATACACATATTTCATATCACAATATGAAAATCAATCTTACTTGTAATACATGGACTAAGAAAATAAGGGCATAGATTTCAAAAAAATAACACAAATACACATATGCTTCTTAGTCAAAAATCTAAACAAGGAATCACATCACCATACAATGATATTCATTATAAATCTCACATCAAACTTCATGTTATATGGATAAGAAATTCAAAACAAAATAACTTCACATGCCACAAAAGAAACTTATTATAATCGTGTTATTATTAATGAAAGGCTTGAAGGAAAATCCTCACCTTAGAATGGACTTAGAAGAAGAGGGTTGTAGAAGATCCTAGCCGCTGGAAAGATATGAGAAAGAACTCTCTTCTCTTCTCTCTCTCTCTCTCTCTCTCTCTCTCTCTCTCTCTCTCTCTCTCTCTCTCTCTCTCTCTCTTTCTGCGGCATGAAGGCTAGGGTTACGAGAAGGATTTGGAGGTGCGTAGTAGAAATATGGAGAGGGATGTGCACGCGAGGTCTTGTGTAACAACTTCTTGAGATGGGTTTCTCAAATCTCAATATTCGGACGATTTATGATCAATTCCAATCCGTTCATCTTATCAAGCTCGAAGAGTAGAGTCAAAACACGTAAATTTCTTGATGATCCACATTCTAGATTGGCCGATCCTTGAAAATGGCCTAACGGGTGCTAAAATGGGCTTGATCTCAATTAACGGTTTACGCTTGATAATCAGGGCCCAAATTTTGAGAAAATATGTAGTCATGATAGGCAAACAATTGTACAATGTTTAGTGGTTGATTGATGGTGAGAAATGCCTAGATCTGAAATTCCAACTTTTGGAGGAAAAGGAAGGGGCTGGCTTTGTGGTTCAACAGTGTAGGATTATAGATCGGGGTCCAAACTTTGTGTAAACTCGTAGTCATATGAGTATAATAAGTTGTCCAAATTTGAGAAGCGATTGATGGTGAGAAGTGGGTAAATTGAAAGGTTCAGATTTAAAAAGAGTTGGTAACTCGTTAATTTCTAAAATGGGATAACTTCGCGCATAAGAAAGGTGGTTATCAAGGTGGGGCACTCAAATCACACTATTGGTCCATGATAAAGATGATCCAAGTCACTCATATGAAGAAAAATATTCGACTACGACTTACCATCTACTTTCCTCACTCGATGGACATGAAAATCAAGGGATAAGGGGCTGATTTGACAATCGGACCACTTTTACTATGATTTAAGGGTTGAAATTTGATGTGTATGGTTAATATGTGCCCAAAAGCTTAAATCCAGGGTTTTGCGTGAAAGTGATCGTCGGAAACTATAATACTTAAAAATGGCATTTCAACTTAAGTTTAACTAATGGCATTTTCGTAATTATCTGAAAAATGCGTGATTTTTGAAATCTGATCTTTCTACGATGTTTATGGGATCATTTTAAGCAACTTTTGTAAAGGGTCCCCTATCAGATCTCCTACGGATGTCCCGCTATTCGTAAATCAACGGATTAACATGCTAATAATTATTTTTTAATTAATTTTTACTTAAAAGTTTTTAAAAGTTTATTTAGATTTTTTAGACCCCGCAACGTACCACTCCTCTCCTCTTCCGCACAGCGTTTGGCTCCAGCCGCGTATAAAAAGGTTTTGCTCGTAACAACTTAACATACCGTAACAGCTACTGTTAGCACACGTCCTACGGTTTAGCCGTTTGGATGAACTTCTAGATAAATTCGGACATCTTTCTCTCCGTGATTCTGGCCAAGGGCTCAGCCTCTGCCCATTTGGTGAAGTAATCCACCTCCACGATGGCGTACTTGTCTTGTCCTTGCCCCCGAGGTAGAGGCCCGATGATGTCAACTCCTCACTGCGCGAAGGGACAGGGGCCGCTCATCGGGGTTAGCTCCTCAGGTGGCTGTTACGGGATCGGCGCGAACCTCTGGCACCTGTTACGAGGTCTTACGAGTCCTTCTGGTTGCTAGTCCAGTAGTATCTATGTCGAAGGATTTTATAGGCTAAAGCTCTACCACCGGAGTGGTTTTCGCATACTCCGTTGTGTATCTCGTCCATGATGTATTGGGCTTCCGTTGGACCTAGGCACCTCAAGCTGGGGGAGGAGAAACCTTTCTTATACAGTACGTCGCCGAGCATCATGTATCTGGCCGACCTATACTGTAGTCGTCGGGCCTCTGTCCTTTCCTCAGGTATTTCGCCCGTACTCAGGTACCGGATGATTGGATCCATCCATGTTGGGTCGGCGCGGATCGGCATGCTTTCCGTCGGCTCCTCGAGGATGCTTCGGCACTGCAGGAGTTCGACAGGGATCGTCTAGGCTATTTCGCCGTCACCTGCCGAAGCAGTTTCGTAAGGGAGTTGGTGTTGGCGTTCTCCTCTCTCGGAACTCAGACAATTTCGAAGTGGTCGAACTACTCGGCTAAGTCTCGTACCCTGCGCAGGTAGGACATCATTCTCAGGCCTTTGGCTTGGTACTCCGCGGTGACTTGTCCCACCACGAGTTGAGAATCGTTGTGAGCTTTAACCCTCCTGGCTCGAAGGGCTTTGACCAAGCGTATCTTGGCTAACAGGGCCTCATACTCGGCCTCATTATTAGACGCTCGGAAGCTGAAGCGGAGGGCGTATGCAACTCTGCAATCGTCCGGAGAAACTAGAATTAGACTCGCGGCACTTCCTTGGTCATTGGATGACCCATCCACGTGCAGCATCCATGGGAGGGGGGCTTTTTCAGGATTTTGAGGTCAACGTTCCTCGGGGTAGGCGGGTCGACGCTCACTGCTGTCCGGGGGTGAGTGAATTTCACGACGAAGTCGGCGACTGCCTGTCCTTTAATGGCGGTGCGAGGGCAAAAGTGTATGTCAAACTCTCCAAGCTCTACCGACCATTTGGAAAGACGCTCGGATGCTTTCGGCTTTTGGAGTACTTGTCGCAGTGGCTGGTTAGTCAAGATCGCGATGGAATGCACCTGGAAGTATGGCCTCAAGCGCCTGACCAAAGTTATTAGAACCAAGGCTAGTTTCTCTAGGTTGGGGTAGTGGGTTTCTGCATCGAGTATAGCTTTGTTAACAAACTATACTGGCCTCTGTACTCCACCATTGTCTCTGACTAAGGACGAGTTCACAGCTGAGGTTGAAACTGCCAAATACAGCGACAACTCTTCCCCGTAGATGGGCTTCGACAGGAGGGGTGGGGACCCGAGGTAAGTCTTCAGCTGTTTGAAGGCCAGCTCACACTCGTCAGTCCAGGTGCCTTTGTGACATCCCCTCAGCTGCTTGAAGAAGGGTAGGCACTTGTCTGTTGCTCTTGAGACGAACCGGCTAAAGGCTGCCACTCAACCTGTCAGGCACTGGATTTCTTTGATGGTGGTTGGTGAGGACATCTTCAAGAGGGCCTGAATTTTTTCTAGGTTCTCCTCGATCCCACGCTGGTGGACCATGAAGCCGAGGAACTTTCCCGAGCCGACATCGAAGGCGCATTTGATGGGTTGATCCTCATTTGATATTGTTGTAATGTGGCGAACATTGTGCGAAGATCGGCGACATGGGTCTGGGGGAGGACGCTTTTTACAAGCATGTCATCTATGTAAACCTTCATAGTACGTCCAATCTAGCCTGCAAACATATGGTTCACTAACCTCTGGTAGGTCACACCGGTGTTCTTCAGCCCAAAGGGCATGACTTTATAGCAATACAGCCCACGATCGGTCATGAACGCAGTCTTCTCTTCGTCGAGTCGGTGCATACGGATCTGGTTGTACCCAGAGTACGCATCCATGAAATTGAGTAGGGCTAACGCTGATGTTGCATCGAAGAGCTGGTCTATGCAGGGGGGAGAGGAAAGCTTCCTTTGGGCAGGCTTTGTTAAGTTCAGTATAATCTATACAGACCCTCCACTTACTGCTCGTCTTCTTGACGAGGACGACATTTGCGAGCCAATTCGGGTAGCTAAATTCTCTGATGATGCCAGCTTCCAAGAGTTTCTCCACCTCCTCATTAATGATTGCCTGCCTCTCAGGGTTACAAGGTCACTGTTTCTGTCGCACTGGCTTATGGTTAGGGTCGACGCTGAGGCGGTGGACCATGATTCCCAGGTCGATCCCCAGCATGTCCTGGTGGGACCACGCGAACAGGTCAGAGTGCTCCTTTAGGAACTCCGTGAGTTCGTGTCGGAGCCCGAGTTCCAGCTAAGACCCAACCATCACCACTGTCGTCAGGTCTTCGTTGTCGACCTAAACAGGGAAGAGTTGTTTTGCTAGGACGCCTCGCTCCTGGGATTCCTCACGGGGGTCAAGGGAGGTATCTCGAGTGATCGTTGAAACCTACGCTTTGCCCCTAAGCGTTGTCTCGTAGCATCGTCTGACCTCTTGCTGATCTCCTCCGATTGTCCCGACCCCTACTTTGGCTGGGAATTTCATGGCGAGGTGGTAAATAGACACCATAATCTTTAGGGTCCGGAGGGTAGGCCGGCCAATGATGTCATTGTACACTGATGGAGTATCTACCACCAGGAAATCAACCATGAGGAGGACCTGGTGGGGTGCCTCACCCGCGGTGATCGGCAAGGTGATGCTTCCTTCTGGGATGACTACCTCACCTGCGAACTCGAGGAGTGGTGTTCTGACGGGCCAGAGTTTATCCCAACTGAGCTTTATTTTGTTAAAGGCGGACTGCATAGAGGATGTCGACTGAGATTCCCGTGTCGACCATCATCCTGTATATTATCTGATTCGCGACCACCATGGCCACCACGAGGGAGTCATCGTGGGGATGAACTACCCCCCTCGCGTTCTCCTCAGTGAAAATGATGGGCAAGGTGTCACCCCGAGGGCCCTTACTCGGTCTTCTGACCTGGTTGACAGAATGCACGACCCCGCCTCGTTGCCTCCTCCCCGTGTAGGATTTGCGAGCGTTGGCAGAGTCACCCCCGGTGGGTCCACAAAAAATAGTGTGGATTTCTCCGACCAGGTCGTTATTACCCCTTTCCTCGCGAGGCGCGTGTCTAGGGCTTTGACCTCTGCCTTTCCTGGCATTGTGCGATGTACTCTCACAGGTGGCCATCCCATATAAGCTTCTCGATCTGCTCTTTCAGGTCGAAGCAGTCGACAGTGTTATGCTCGTGGTCTCTGTGGAAGAGGCAGTACTTGGACCTGCTCCGCATGTTCGGGTCAGTCTTTAATTTTCCCGGGGGTGTGAACATGTTCCGGTCCTTCATGGTGAGGTGCACCTAATCAACCAGTGTGTTCAAGGGGGTGTAGTGAGTGAATCGGCTGGTCAGCAGGCTACGGAACCCGAGGAGCGTCGGCCCTGCCATGAGGGCCGCGGGAATCTCTTTATCGTTTTTTCTCTGCCTCCTCTCTTACTTCTCTCCTTCTTTTCGAGAACGATTCCCCAATTTTATGGCTGTTGACAAGTTCCTCGACGATTATGTGTTTTTGAGCTCGGCTCAGGAGCTTGGATATCAAGGTCGGGGGTTTCTTCTCGATGAAACACATGAACTTGCCTTGTCGTAGTCCGGCGATCATCGTGTGGAGGGTCACTTCCTCGGTCAGGCCCTCAATCTGGATAGCCTTGGTGTTGAACCGGGCTAAGTAGTCCTTCATCGATTCGTCGTTCCTCTATCTGAACGTCTCGAGATGGGTAGAATGCCTCCTAGTTCCGGCGTTACTGATGAACTACGTTGTGAATGCATGGCCGAGTTGTCCGAAAGAAGCGATGGTCCCTGGTTTCAAATTTCAGAACAAAAGTAGAGCCGACCCGGCGAGGGCCAGAGGAACGCCTTACACATGATAGGTCCACTGGCCCCCTGTATATCCATCCAAGCCCGGAAGGACTCCAGGTGCTCAGCGAGGTCCCCCACCCCCGTGTAAGGTTTCAGGTGCTGGGGCATCTTGAGGCCCTCCAACCTTGGTTTGGCCTAGATGGCGTCGATGAATGGGGACCTAATAGGGGTTTCGGGGGGGAAAATCCCTGTTTCCGGTGCATCCTTTGCATGTTGTCGAGCTTCTCTTGTAGTTCTCAAAGTTGTGCTTCCTAGGGGGCCCGACTTTCCGTGACATGCTCGGGTCTCTGGAGCACAGGGGGTGCGGCGCTGGGGATGTGGTTGTCCGGGCTTGACGCCGTTCCTCCAGCGTATGGCGAAGGTCGGACGCAGCCAGTGCAGTCATTGGCCAAGACTCGACTGGAGCGGCCCTTGCTCGCTAGGTCGTCGTCGTCGTCGTTGGGTCCCGGCCCCCGACCAAGCCCCTGGGATGTATAGGCACTCTCGGGGGCGGGCACACACATTGAGGGTTGCGTTGCCCAGCCTTTCAAGAGTGTCGTGAGGTATCGCATTTGGTCTTCGAGGGCAGAGAGGCGGTCACCGCGCTAGTAGGATCGCTGGCAACCGGATCACTGCTGAGATTGGGGGGAGACACCGTCTACACAGCAGGTGAGCAGGTCGCCACGTTCTACTGGGGTTCGAAGGCGGACGGTCCTGCCACCAGGGCCTTACCCTTATTTTTTTTTATGTCTAGCCATTTGGGTGAGAACACGGTTTTAAGTCGCGATTCCCACAAATGACGCCAACTGTTGCTGCTAAAATCTGGCAACTGGTACGACGGACCGAGCTCCGTCGCTGGGGAATGGAGACCTTGTCGAGCTCCTCCCGAAGGACCTGCAAAGAAGAAAGAGAAAGGCAGACAGAAGAAGGGGGGTCGGGGGTCGACCGTTAACCCTCCGATGCCTAATTTAAGTCGAGAATCCAAATAGGCAGCAGGTCAGATTAGGTTGATTTTGTTGCGTACCTTGGCTCTTAGTGGCGGGGGTATTTATAGGTGAGGGACCTTCCTTTCCTCGCTGGCTTGATGGGATAGGACGAGCAGGAGATGGGTTCCCACCAACTCTCTGACCGGATGTGACGGGACGAGGGGCGCAGCCCGTCCTAGGGTGCGGAATGGCTGTGGCTAGTGGCGCCATACGTCTCCCCTTACTACATTTATGGGGGCCAAGTGTGGAGCCATGCCGTCCGTCAGAGCATTTATGGAGGGTCTATACCTTTGCTTGATGGGTACCTTATGACATTCCTAGTCGACAATCGAGGCGGAGGGCCGACCCAAGGTCTCTCCCCAAGCCATCTGTCCCTGTTGGGGCTCAAATTTGTACCCATTGTAAAACAGTATTCGGTGATCCATCTACGATGATTTGGACTGATTTCGAGATCCAAAATACTCGAAAAATGCCAGTGCAACCCTAACATGCGCGATCGTGATCGAAACCTACAAATGCTATTTTGAGGCAGAATCAGACATGTGGATTACTGCCAAATGATCCGAAACGTCCTAAAACCCTTAACCTGCAAGTTTCAAAGTCGCGCGATGCATATCCTTACCTGCGCGCTTTCAAATGCGTTTTACCGGTCTGGAGCTGACCCAAAGGGCCCGAAAGCCTACAGGTACCATTTTGGGCTGGAATTAGACATGCGGATGGCTGTCAAATGATCCGGAATGCTTGGAAAACCTTAAGTAGTAAGTTTGAAGTCCTTGCGATGTATATTTCTACGTGCGCGCTTCCCGGAATAATATTCTTGTACAAATAGCAGATCGGAGGGTCCAAATTGGGAAGGAACTACCAAAATTCACAGTAGATGACCATCGGTACCCCACCCCGTTCATTCAGGAGGTCGATTATGGCCTAAAAACGGTTTGGCGTCAGTGACTTCGGTCTCTGAAAATGTAGCCCCCCTTTGAAGATCGCCCGTCGGAGCCCAAAACCTGAAATATTCTAAAGGATGGAACATGCATTCGTTCACTCTCTCTCCACATGCATTCATTCACTCTCTCCCCACATGCATTCGTTTCTCTCCCCACATGCATTCGTTTCTCTCCCCACATGCATTCGTTCACTCTCTCTCCACATGCATTCGTTCACTCTCTCCCCACATGCATTCATTTCTCTCTCCACATGCATTCGTTCACTCTTTCTCCACATGCATTCGTTCACTCTCTCTCCACATGCATTCGTTCACTCTCTCTCCACATGCGGATGACATGAGGAGACATGCATTTGCCCTCTCACCACATGCGCATGAGAGCTCTCTCTCCCTTTTCAATATTCTAAATAAAATAAAAATATAAAAAAATCATGAAAATATTCTAAGTGGGTCCACATGTGGCGAACACAGAGGCCACATGCGCCCATACCAGGGGCACATGCGCCCACACCAAGCCACATGCGCCTAATGCATGGTGACATGCGCACGATCCCCATCACATGCGCATGACTCCTCTCTCCAAATGCATACGCATGCCCTCCCTTTTGCAGACAACATGCGCCAGGTACCCGATACCCGATTAACATACTATAAATACCCCTCTACTTGATGAGACAGGAACGAGATCATCATTCCCAGAGCACTCTTCTTGTAGAGGTAAAAGTTCCTCACCGGAATCCTCACCGGGATAGGGACATGCGCCCATCCCTTCGCCGGATGCCCTCGCCGGAAAGGGATTTCTCCCACCAGAGTAAAATCCTCCAAGTCCCATGGGACATGCGCTCATCCTTTTATTGGAAGAAAATGGGAAATTTCTCAAGTCCTTGGAGGACATGCACCCAAGGGAGAAGCCACATGCGCACAAGTGCGCCCAAGGGGCAGGCACATGCGCTTACCTCCCTTCCCTTCCCTTCCCTTCCCTTCCCTCTCTCTCCTCACTTTTCTCTCACATGCGCCCACCTTAGCCACATGCGCCCACATCCCATAGTAGATGCGCCTGGACGCTGATGGGAGGTGGGGCCTTCTGTGATGTGGCCCACCTTCGATGTGGCCCACCTTCTGATCGTGTCAGCGCTCCTAGACACACATCAATGCCCTCTATCCATCCCCTGAACCGGATTCGCTAACGGTCGATGTTAAGTGGGCCAAATCAGCAATTTGATCAAAAGGGCCAACACTTAACCAATATTGCAAACCTCGGAAACCCTTCCGAAAGAGCTAGAAACGGCCGAAATTGAGAGGAATCGAGCAGAATTTGACCGAACTCGAGAGGGAGACTTCTCTCCGCCATAACATGATATATCATAATCATGCACCGCAACAAGGTTATCCAAACTCAGGAGCCCCAAATACCTTAATCAAGTGGTCAGCAGGCTCACTACTTAGTTGTTTTCAGCCTTGGGAAGTGCCCAGTCGGCTCGAAAATAGACCCATGCTAAACAAATCGAAATGCGATCGCACTGCGATCCTCGTGGACATAATCCACCCCTATCCAAAGACGATCGTGACAGGTATTCACCAAATCCTCCGATCAGATCGTAAACAGGCCCTGGGAAGTGCCCTGATGGCCCAAATATCTACAAATGCCAAGTGAAATCAATCACAATCGCAAAGACGCGAGGGCAAAATGTCGACGACATAAAGATATATACGAAGCGGGTTGATCAAATCAAATGCATAATTTGTCTGATACACTGAACATCTAGCATAAATGCAATCCTCTCTCGAGCATGCATAAAGCATAGTTAATTTGTATTGTACTCATTTGCATCCATTGCATGAATTTATTTCATCTCAGATCGAGATAAGAGACTAAATCGAAGGGGACTATGGTTATCATCGAAAACCATAATGAAAGAGTCCTAAACGTTTGAAATACTTCATCGTTAAGACCAGTTGATGTGCGTCCTGTCTAAGGCGGGATCCGTCAGTTGAGTGGCTAAGGGAATGAGTGCCTTCCAGTAAGTCACCCGTCCCATCAGAGACGGTCACTGGCCCTGGTTGCAGTAAGTGGACGCCCTGGAGTGTATCTCTGAAAGTCATATCGTCCATAGAGACGCGTCATGACACTGAGATATACTACTCGGTCGAAACCCTGTTTGCGCAAAGACCCCATGGAGTGCCCTCCAGTAAGTCACCCGTCCCATCAGAGACGGTCACTGGCCCTGGTTGCAGTAAGTGGACGCCCTGGAGTGTATCTTTGAAAGTCATATCGTCCATAGAGATGCGTCATGACACTAAGATATACGACTCGGTCGAAACCTTGTTTGCACAAAGACCCCATGAAATGCCTTCCGGCAAGTCACCCGTCCCATCAGAGACGGCCACTGGCCCTGGTTGCAGTAAGTGGACACCGTGAAGTGTATCTCTGAAAGTCATATCGTCCACAGAGACGCGTCATGACACTGAGATATACGACTCGGTCGAAACCCTGTTTACACAAAGACCCCATGGAGTGCCTTCCAGCAAGTCACCCGTCCCATCAGAGACGGTCACTGGCCCTGGTTGCAGTAAGTGGACACCGTGAAGTGTAATCTCTGAAAGTCATATCGTCCACAGAGACGCGTCATGACACTGAGATATACGACTCGGTCGAAACCCTGTTTGCACAAATACCCCATGGAGTGCCTTCCAGCAAGTCACCCGTCCCATCAGAGACGGTCACTGGCCCTGGTTGCAGTAAGTGGACACCATGAAGTGTATCTCTGAAAGTCATATCGTCCACAGAGACGCGTCATGACACTGAGATATACGACTCGGTCGAAACCCTGTTTGCACAAAGACCCCATGGAGTGCCTTCCAGCAAGTCACCCGTCCCATCAGAGACGGTCACTGGCCCTGGTTGCAGTAAGTGGATGCCCTGGAGTGTATCTCTGAAAGTCATATCGTCCATAGAGACGCGTCATGACACTGAGATATACTACTCGGTCGAAACCCTGTTTGCACAAAGACCCCATGGAGTGCCTTCCAACAAGTCACCCGTCCCATCGGAGATGGTCACTGGCCCTGGTTGCAGTAAGTGGATGCCCTGGAGTGTATCTTTGAAAGCCATATCGTCCATAGAGACGCGTCATGACACTGAGATATACGACTCGGTCAAAACTCTGTTTTCACAAAGACCCCATGCAGTGCCTTCCAGCAAGTCACCCGTCCCATCGGAGACGGTCACTGGCCCTGGTTGCACTAAACGAAAACTGTGAAGTGTATCCCTGAAAGTCATATCGTCCATAGAGATGCGTTATGACACTGAGATATACGACTACCGGTTAAAATCCTGGTTGCTACTCAACTAGGAACGCCCGAGGAGTATGGGACCGACATCTAACTGGTCTTAACAATGGCTTAGTCCATAATAAATCCTAAACTTGGTCTCGGCGACCATGAACTCGAGACTATAATCCCTAACGATTTAAACTACTTGATCGATCTATCCGAGCTTCATTCCTTTAGTATTCCATCTATTGTATAATTGCAATTCATAGTGGAATCTTGTCGCTTTGTGCGGTAGTTTTTCTCCCGTAAGGGTTTCCACAGTAAAAATCTCTGTGTTGTCTATGCTGTACTTTATTTATATTTATGCTCTTTTAATGCTTTATTTAATTCATTTATGATACATGCATACATTTACTTTTGCCTTCTAATCAAGGGTGATCATCCGTTGATGTAATTAAGGGTTCGTGACCAGTTCACAACCCGGAATGTAAAAGATCTCGGAATCTCTGGAATAAAATTCACCTCGCGGTGCTTTCTCGTGTATACTTTGTGATTGCTTACGATTGTCTATGAATGTCTCTATACTCAGAATTCCCCCAGAATAATGAAACACAGGAAAAAGGACTGCTGACGAGCAGTTTCGATTTTTCTAAGCTCTAACAGTCCCGTAACCCAGGAGGTCAGTGCTGCAGCCCCCTCCGAGCCATCCAACATTTAGAGGTCAGTCACACCATGCATGAGTGTGGCCTATCGAACATGAGGGTCCGTCACCTCGGGGGTGATTCCCCAAGGAACTACCTACAGCCTGGCTCGAGTTATATCCCCATAACAAGTGTAATTCCTTTACATTTCACTGATGGGCGGCTTGTATGGTCTTGCTTGGTGATTCTTACTACTATGCATTTTTTTTTTAATTTGAGAGTCAACTTCTTGGTGTGTTGTGTTGATGGAGCACGATATATCCCGTTTGGGTATAGTGATGGTGTGTCCTGTGACTTCTATTTAGCGGGCGTATGATTCCTGAGTTAGGTGGTAGCGTGCCAAGCCATTCCCACACCCTGGGAGAGGTGGCAATGCTGGTTAGGGGGGATTTCACAGACCGTCAATTTGGCTAGGCAAGAGCCTACGGTTCGATTCTTATATTAATTTAGTGACATTTCCTCTCTGTTTCTCATTTAAAATGTGCTAGTTGACTGAGCTGGAAATTTTTACATTTGACTCTCGTGTTTTCGCCATCATTTCACACATGTGGGTCTTACCAACAAGTCTCGGCCACCATCTGATTACCCAACATCCTCTCACGATCCGTTTGGCTTTTCCCACCCTTCATACGATGAGGTAATAGCTTCTATCTCTGCCTGGTTAGATAATGATGTTTGGATTGAGGAATCGACTTTTCCTAAGGAGGATAGGGCTAGTACATCGAATGTGAGTCATGCTTTGGCTATCCTAACTTTTTTTACTCATCCTACTTTTACTCCTCGTTTATCGGCTTGGGTTGATTCACTGACTGCGGAGGAGAGATCCCTCCTACAATGATATCACTTGTTAGGGGTTCTAGAGTTGTGCTTTGTTGAGATTGATCTGCCTTCGTATAGATGTTGGGGTACCTCTAATGAACTCTCTGATGGGGTTTTCCTCCCCAGTTCAAAGGAGAGATGGTGCAACCTGGGTGTGGTCGGGCACCCGGACCAACTATGGTCGGGCTACCGAAATTCACCCAGATGGGTGTTTAATCGTTAGACTATTTTCATAACAGTCGGGCGCCCGATGTCTGATGATCGGGCGCCCGGTGCCCAGGGCAGGCGCCCAACCATGTTGGTCCGGGCACTCGAAATTCGATAGTCTCTCTACTAAACACGCTAGATAGTTTTGTAACTAGCCGGGCACCTGATGGTCCACTAACCGGGCGCCCGACCGTGCGTGGATTGCTTAAGTGCAGTTTCCTTAGTTAGCACTGATTCCTCTGGCTCTCTACTTAAGGAGTTCCAAAATGAGATTAGGGCATCCCATTAAGGTGTTTCCATGTCCAAGGTGAGAGAGAGAGAGAGAGAGAAAAAAAGAGGAAGAGAGAAAGAAAAGAGAGAGAGAGAGAGAGAGAGAGGAAGTTGTGAAAGGGAGGATTTTGCTTGCAGAGGTGATCTACTGTGCAGTCGACGTCTCAGTGCTTCTACGTCCTTTTAATCGGTGAGATTTGTCCACTTCCTACATTCTCTTATTGTTAATCCACTCCTACATGAGTGAAGAAGGTTTGATCTAAGCGGTGTGTGCTTGTGATCGGTTGTAACGGTTCTACTTCACAGTGAATTGTTGCTCTGGACTAGGTCCCGTGGTTTTTACCTCTTTGAGGGTTTTCCACAAAAAAACTCCTTGTGTCGTGTGGTTTGTGCTTTAATTTATTTCATTGCTTTATTATATCCCATAATTCAAGTAGTTTGGGGGGCAAGATCCTAAGGTTTTTGTGCAACGCACCCAACAAAAGTGGTATTGTTCGCTCACCTCAAGTTCAAGGCTGCGATGTAGTAATAATCTCGGTAAGACCGAGGTCGATCCACAAGGAAAGAGGTAAACAATTCCAACTACTCTAATAACTTGAATTTAAGAAGATTTAAAAAAACACTTTTTAAGAACTAAATAGGAAATCTGAGATTTGGGAAGAAATAGAGCATCACGGATTCACTTGTAGCGGTCCAATCCCATCCATTCATCTAAGCACAACACAATTAGAATCAAAGTTCTATCTCTTATCTAATTAGAGGATATAACATTCAAGCACAAACGGTCACACTTAAATCTGGAAATCAAATTTCTAGTTCTAATGAAGCACATAGAACTCAAACTTGTAGCCTTCGAAGTAACAGCCATGCCAAGAGACTATGGCATGCTCTAGAGTTACTACAATTCGAATCTAAACAAATCCATCATGGCAATCTCAGAGAATTGCATGGACATGTCTGGAGTACACAAACTCTCATAATTCATCTAAACATCCAAGCTTTATTCAAACTAAAAATTCAAAATCCAAAATTAAGAAAATGGTACTTGTATAAACAAATTAAAGCATTGAAACTAACTACAAATTTCACCCCTAGCTCTAACTAAAAGGTTAACTAAAAAACATATTAAAACTAGAACTAAAACTAAGAAAAAAGAAGAAAAACTAGTTGTAGGAGGCTAGAAAACCTCCTAGTACTTGAACTCCTTTCTTCCCACGTCCTTCATTGCTTTGGAATAGAAGAGAGCACCTCCTTTTATAATATAGCAAGAGTACAACAACATAACAGATTTTGTTTCGCTTCATACGGCTTAACCAATGATCGGATTGCCTTCAAAATTGATTTGTAGCTTCCACTGGAACTTGATCTTCCTCATAGATGGTTTAGATTTTCAATATTATCTTCTGAATGGGCCCACCAAACAGATCAGCGACCGCCTCTCAAAATCATGCAATTCAGGTACCCCAAAAATCAGTCATCTTGCTTTCAACGCTACTGAGTGTACAGAGCTCGGATTGATCTCAAATTTAGAACATTAGTAGAAACCTTCCTCCTTTAGATGATAGATGGATTAGAATATCCAAATCAATTTCAAAATTGGGTACAAAAATTATAACACTTGGCCTTTTTATAAAATCTGCGCAGTTAAATCTTTCTAGATGGTTTATCTTTCTTCAACCGGTACGATCAAACTAAACATCCTTTTGACCTGAAAGTTTGTGGTTATTCATATATAGATGTGGTCTAAAATATGGTTAAATTAGACTTTTTCATATCATCAATTATGAGCCACCTAGGACCATTCCAATGTTAAGTAGCGGAATCGGAAACTTTCTGGACAGTTCGTATTGTTTTGGCCGCCACGGTCAATCCGTAGCTCTGATCAACATGAAACCACTTGATTTTTTTCAGTGTCGAGCTAATATTCAATATGGACGGATTGAATTTGTAATAATCATCAAGATATGACCCCATGAACTGGGCTGAAAATCCAAAAACGAAAATAGGCTTGCAGTTTGAAATTTGAATTTTGAAATTGCATGGCTGACCGGTCTGACCTGTCTAGGCCTTGGTCCAGCAAGTTCTATAGAGGGCAGCAATGTTGGCTGACCGGTCGGACCACCTTGTGGGGCTCCTTTTCATTCTTTCCTTCTTTCTCTTCTTTCCTTTCTTCTTCTCTCTTATGTTCTTCCTTTCCTTTGATCTTCAATGGTGTTAGAAAGGTGTCTTTTAAGCATCAATTCATACAATAACTCTCTCATTCCTACAAACACAAAACCATGCATCAGATAGGTATTTAAACATAAAAATCATGCAATATATGTGATGAATTTGGGATGGAATATGTAATATTCATGGCTCAACACACCCCCCCAACTAGCTTTTTGCTAATCCCGAGCAGAACATGCACGAAACAAATCCAACATTCCAAAATCTAACTCTCTTAGAAACTATACTTCCAGAAACTTTAAGATATATAAATACAAAATTTAGAAAAACTTAGTGATGGAAATTAAAATCTTAAACTCCCTAAACATAACAAGTTGTTCACATAAAATCCCCACTAATTGATTAATAAATAAAAGAATCTAAACAAGTGCGGTCTAGTGTGCATGGTGAAAGTTCATCTCATGAATTTTTAGAATTACCTTCTTAATAGACTGACGAAACTAAAGATCTAAAGGTGTACAGATCAATAACAAGTCTATGACAAGAATTTGTTTTACTGCTTTTTTGACGGCTTTCACACTACTTCCCAGTTCCAGCTTTGGTTACGGGTAGACCATCCCCTAGTTGGTAATAGGTAGCCCTTTTTAGAATTTTTCACAAACATATATTCAATGACAACCATACTTTCTTTCTCTTTTTCACATGCATTAGATAGGAATTTTAGAAATCCATATCTTTCGCACTTTTCTCTTATTTTCACATGAACAAGGAAGGATAAAGCTCCCCGGCTTGGTTCCTCAACACCTTAAATCTCAGTCTAACCGATCCATAAATCTGCATAATCCCTTCAAATCATAAGAATTGTGTAATGTGAACTAGACTCAAAATTGTTCAAATTTTTCTATCGATCAACTCAATAGGGAAATTCATATAGAAAATTATCATGTTACAAGTAATTCAATTCTTTCAAAATCAATCACTTCATCTATCTTCTTTTCATACTCATAACATCTCAAGTGTATAGAAATAAAGTTTTCCAAAAGATTTTTGAATTTTTAGAAAAATTGAATTTTTTTCTACATAATTGCTCGAAATATCACAAAAACTAGTAGATTCATTTAGGAATCTCACCCCTCGACCAAAATCTTACATTGTCCTCAATGTAATAAGATATGCAATAAGCATAACATAAGAGCAATGACATAAAACAAAGGAGAGCGAGAACGAGAGTACCTGAGGTAGCAAATTGATCAATTCTAGCATCTTCCATTGTCTCGATGAGACTTATTCAATCCTAAATGCAGAAAAATAAATCTTAACCTACCTGTTAAAACTAGAAAAAGGTTCGTCAGCAGTTTTTCCTGTGTTTCATTATTCTGGGGGGGAATTATGAGTATAAAGACATTCATAGACAATCATAAGCAATCACAAAGTGTACACAAAAGAGGTATCGTAAGGCTAATTTTATTCCAGAGATTCTGAGATCTTTTACATTCTAAGTTGTGATACTGGTCATGAGCCTTTAATTACATCAATGGTTGATCACCCTTGATTAGAAGGCAAAAGACTAATCCGCCGAGGATTATGGTCTTGAGTTCATGGTCGTATAGACCTATTTGTTTTCTTGTTATGGACTGAGCCACGTTTCTTAGACAAGTCAAATGTCTATGTCCCATTTTCTTTCGAATTGTCCGGGTTGAAGGACTGTTAGGATTCGAGTGGTGCAACTCTGGACTGTTGGCCTCTGGAATACATGAGCATCGAACGTTGGTCGGCATGACCCAAGGCCCGCGCCTATACTTTTATGACGGGTGACCTTAGAAAGGCACTCCGCAACTTCCTGAGCGAGGTTTTTAATTGAGTGGTGCAACTCTAGGACCATTGGCCTTTAGAATACAAAAGCATCGAAATGTTGGTCGGCATGACCCAAGGCTTGCGCCCGTATTTTTATGACGGGTGACCTTAGGAAAGCACTCGGCAACTGCCTCATCAGCTCAACCGACGGACCCGTTGTCGATGGGTAGGGCATCAACTGTCTTTTTCATAATGGCAATCCATAATAGGATGTTTCAAGCTTTGTTAGAACTCTTTTGTTTGTGGTTTCTTGTGGTAACCATAATCCCTTAGGTTTAGCCTCGGACCTTTATCCGGGATGAATAAAGCTATATATAGTAAAGTAAATGTGTTTCTTCTGGAGTCAGGCGACTTGTCTTTGAGAACACTCTTTCTTCTGAGTATTTTTCAATGATCTATTTAAGATCAAATAAGCTATATCGATCCGAGATCCTTTGAGGATTCAAATCCAATGGGCTGGATTGGTCGTTTTCAATGCCTGCATGTGGCTTAGTGTCGCGTCCGATGGATGCCCGCATATGCTAATTTCTAATGAATGATGGGGATCGGTGCCCCGTAGATGTTTTAACTCGGTTGTTTCATAGCCTGAGTGCATTTTTTTTTTTTTGCCTTAGCGTCTTCGAAATCACGATTGATTTCATTTGGCATTAGTTAGTTTCCGAGCCAACAGGGCACTTCCCAGGGCTGAAAATGACTAAGTAGTGGACCTGTTTGTGGTCTGATCGGGGCATTCGGTGAATACCGTCGATGATTGTCTCTGAACAAGGTTGGATCATGTCCACGAGGATTATAATGTGATCACATTTCGATTCGCTTAGTATAGGTCGATTTTCGAGCCGATAGGGCACTTCCCAGTGCTGAAAATGACTAATTACTGAGCCTGCTAACCTCTTAATTAGGGTATTCGAGGATCCTGAGATTGGATAACCTCGTCGCAGTGCATGATTATGGTGTATCATGTCATAAAGAAGAAAAGTTTCCCTCTCCGGCTTGGTCCAATTCCGCCCGATTCTCCTCTGTTTCGGCCGTTTTTTGCTCTTTCGGGAGGATTTTTGGAGTTGTCAAATTGGCTAAGTGCTGGAATTTTTTATTAAAACATTGAGTTGGGACATTTATCATTGACCGTTGGAGAATCTGATGGGGGATGGAAAGATTTCATCAAGGTGCATCTAGGAGAGGTAGTTTGATCGAAATCCGATCTTCGACGAAGGCGGGCAACACGGCAGAAGGTCCACCCCTCCAACCAGCGTCTAGGCGCATGGAGGGTGCATGTGGGTGCATGTGGTGTTTCAAAATGGGAAGTGGGCGCATGTCATTAGGAGGTGGGCGCATGTGACCCCTTCCCGGGCACATGTGCCCTTTTTAGTGAAATTTAGAGAGAGGAAAGATCCTAGGTGCATGTAATTTTGCACATGCGCCCAACTCCCAGTAGTGGGCGCATGTGGTCTCGGACTTAGTGTATTTTCGTGATTCTCCGGCCCAAGAAAGTGGGAGCATGTGGGATTTGCACTTAATGCATTTTTTACATTTCCCAGCGAGAGAAAGACTGACGCATGTGCCTCTGCGAAGTGGGGAAAGTCCCAACACTTAGAGTTTTTTAGGATTTCTCCCCTTACACTTGATATTGATGGAGGATATCCCTTTCCAGTGAGGGACTCCGGCAGAAGAAACTATCCGATGATAGTGCAATTTTTTATTCCGGCTAGGGAAACCAGTCCGATTAGGGGTGACGGAGCGGGCGCATGTACCTCTTGCGTCGCTCTGAGGTCAGAAGGGGATGATGTGGTGTAATGTTATCAGGAGGACCTTCTATTTATAGTAGTGCAATTTGGTTCGGGTCCGACCTGGCGGGTATTTTTCGGCGCATGTGTTTTTGGAGCGTTTCCCGGCGCATGTGCTGAGCGAAAGTGTTGAGCGCAATGGTCTAGGCGCATGTCATTTCAGGCCAGGCGCATGTGTTTTTTAGGTTGGGCACATGTCATTTCCGACGGATATTTCGGGCGGTTTTCAGGAAAGTGTTCGGATTGCTTTCTTTCAGATATGGGGTGTGAGCGCATGTGGTGGGAGGCTGGGCGCATGTCCCTCTTGGAAATTTCCAGTACTTAGCCAAATTTTGGATTTTTACACTTTTGTGAGAGAGAAAATTCTCAGACTTAGAATATTTCTGGATTTCAGGCTCTGACAGGAGACCTCCAGAGGACAGCTACCTTTTCTGGGACTATGGTCACTGTCGCCAAGCCACTCTAGCCTGGGATGGACTTCCTGAATGAACGAGATAGGGTGTGGATGTCTAGGTATTGCAAATTTTGGTACTTCCTTCCTAATTTGGAGCCTCCAGGTCGGCTCGTCATATAAGAATGTGGTTCCAAGGAGCGTGTACATGGAAATACGCACCGCAGGGACTTCAAACTTGCTATTTAAGGATTTTAGGGTGCTTCGGATCATTTGGCAGTGGTATGGATATCCATTTTCACTCTAAAATGGTAGCTGTAGGCTTACGAACCCTTTTCGGTCAGCTCCGGGCAGGGATAAAATGCATTTCCAGGTGAGCAAGTAAAGATACGGGCCACATGACTTCGAAACTTGCAGGTTAAGGGTTTTAGGACGTTTTGGATCATTTGGCGGTGACCCGCATGTCCGGTTCTGCTCCAAAATGTTGTTTACGGATTTTAGTTGCTAGCAAGTGGTTAGGGTTGCACTGGCATTTTTGGATTTTTTCGATCTCGAAATTGATTCAAATCATCGTAAATGGACCACGGGATGTTGTTTTACAATGGGTACGAATTTGATCCCCAACATTACTTAGCTACCTTTGATTAGTCCGATCGACTACATGATCAAATTTGAGCAGGATCTTCATAAATTTCAATAAGTTTCTCATGAGGACCATTTAAAGTCCTGCTCGACAGTAAACATGGGTGCTTTTATTCATTGAAATCCAATATTTATGTGCACCACATGCGTGAAAGGAGGAGATAAGAGTAGCAAAAAGATATCTCCTCAAATTCTGAATTGGGTAATGATTGATTAGAAATGGGTCCTCCCAATTAAAATTCTCGATGGGCTGAAGAACCCATGATGGTGGAGAGACATTCATCATGTTTTCATTGGTTAAAGTTATGTCCTCCACAATTTAGAAATAGTCGGTGCCTCCACAATCAATGGGGATGAGTTAAAATCAGTGGAATGGTGTTCGTCAAGCACCGGCATCATGTCTAATAAATTATCTAACTCCTTAATCATCTTATCATCAAGATCATCGGAGTGGGCCAAGCTTTCCTTTAGGAAATTGAAATAGTCGAGTGAAGGATCATGATCTTGCTTGAGTGAGTGCAAAAATTCAGTTTCAATGGTGAGGGACTCACCCTCCATGGAGTGGAATTCTTCTAAACTAGGTTCTCGATAACTAGTTTGAGGCACCAAGTCAGAAGTATGCAAGGATTTAACAATCTCTTGAATAATGGGGTCGTTTGAATTTTCAAAGTGAGCCAAGCATTTGTCCAAAGAATCTGGATTTTCACTCATGGAAGTCTCATTCTCCACATTAAAATTAAGCATGTCAAGTTGGTGGAGTGACTAAAAAAATATCAACCTCGACAATCTCTCTAGCATGCATATCCTCTAAAGACTCATAATCATTATGCCCTTAGGAAAAAGAAACCATAAGTTCATAAGTATCCACTGAACCCTCATTGTAAGTAACCCCACTATCACTTTCAGATTTAATGGATTCCTCGGGTTCAGTCAACCATCATTGAAATCTCTTCATCATTAAGTTCGAAGCATTCAAAAGAGATTGTGGACTCACCATAATTGATAATGACATTGGGATCATCGAAATCAATCTCCTCTAAAAGTTTATTCATTATATCTAAAGATAGTGGGACTTGGATAGCTCCATCCTCCTCGTTAAAAGGGATTAATTCGATGCCCCCAAATTCGGGCTCAACGTCTTCACAAGATGGAGAGTAAGCTTGATTTGTTTGTTCATCTTCATACTCTTTCCATAATTGCTCTAGTATTTGTGTATACATGTCGTCACAAGAGGAAGACGTTTTAGGGTGATTGTTAATAACCACAGTTGGTTCTTCCCTTGAACAAGGAGAATGGTGGTTTCCCCCATTAAGACTGTATGCATTGTAAGATGAAGAGTTATATGATGGTTGATAGGTATATCCATACAAGTGATCACCCATTGTCTTAACCGGTTGGCCACTATTCACCCGTTCTTTTTGTTGTTGCACACCTCCTACTATAACCTGTGGAACACTCATGTAATTTTCAATCCGATAATCACGTAATGTTTCCCCGGATGATTATTATTCAATTTTGCTTCGTTTCAGGTACTCACATCGTCTTACGTTGTGTCTCAACATGTGTATTGTTTTCATTAATGTACTCATGCATCATCTTACATAGAGGGGTAGTAGTGGTTGTTTGAATTTCAGAAAAACACTCATGCTTGGAGGGATCCCGATCACAATGAGTTTGGGTCCTCCAATCCGATGTCTCATCCTCCAAAAATAACTTATATGCATCATTCGTCCAATCATACATGATGAAATTTTAAGGAATTGAAAACTACTGTAATCTAGGAAAAAGAATAAAAAGAAGAAAGGGAGATGGGGAGATGTTACCTGTGAAGGTGAGAACTATGTCAGCAACTAAGTTCATACAAAATAAAAAAAAATAGAAAATTGTTAGTAATCTATAAAAAAATCAGAAAACCTACTTTTAGAAAAAACTAGAAATCCTACCTAACTAAGACTACTCTATAGCTACTATAACAATTAAAACCATTTAACCTTTTTCTCCGGCAACGGCGCCAAAAACTTGTTCGCTCGCCTCAAGTGCGAGGCTACGATGTAGTAATAATCTCGGTAAGACCGAAGTCGATCCACAGGGAAAGAGGTAAACAATTTCAACTACTGTAATAACTTGAATATAAGAAGATTTTAGAAAAACACTTTTTAAGAACTAAATAGGAAATCTGAGATTTAGGGAAGAACTAGAGCATCAAGGATTCACTTGTAGAGATCCAATGCCATCCATTCATCCAAGCACAACACAATTAGAATCAAAGTTCTATCTCTCATCTAATTGGAGGATATAACATTTAAGCACAAACAGTCCCACTTAAATCTGGAAATTAGATTTCTAGTTCAAATGAAGCACATAAAACTCAAACTTATAGCCTTCAAAGTAACAGTCATGCCAAGAGACTATGGCATGCTCTAGGGTTACTACAATTCGAATCTAAACAAACCCATCATGGCAATCTCAGAGAATTGTAAGGAACTTATGTCTGGAGTACACAAACTCTTAGAATTCATCTAAAAATCTAAGCTTTATTCAAACTAGAAGTTCAAAATCCAAAATTAAGAAAATGGTACTTGCATAAACAAATTAAAGCATTGAAACTAACGACAAATTTCACCTCTAGTTCTAGTTAAGAGGTTAACTAAGAAAAAACATATTAAAACTAGAACTATAACTAAGAAAAAGAAGAAAAACTAGTTGTAGGAGGCTGGGAAACCTCCTAGTACTTGAACTCCTTGCTTCCCACGTCCTTCATTACTTTAGAATAAAAGAGAGCACCTCCTTTTATAATACAGCAAGAGTACAGCAACATAACAGATTTTGTTTCGCTTCATACGGCTTAACCAATGATCGGATCGCCTTCAAATTTGATTCGTAGCTTCCCTGGAACTTGATCTTCCTCATAGATGGTTTAGATTTCCAAGATTATCTTCTGAATGGGCCCACCAATCAGATCAGTGACTGCCTCTCAAAATCGCGCAATTCAGGTACCTCTAGAACCAGTCATCTTGCTTTCAACGCTACTGAGTGTACAAAGCTCGGATTGTCTCAAATTTAGAACATTAGTAGAAACCTTCTTCCTCTAGATGATAAACGGATTAGATTGTCCAAATCAATTTCAGAATTGGGTGCGAAAATTGAACACTTAGGCCTTTTTTTATAAAATCTGTGCAGTTGAATCTTTCTGGATGGTTTATCTTTCTTCAACCGGTACGATCAAACCACACATCCTTTTGACCTGAAAGTTTGTGGTTACTCATATATATATGTGGTCTAGAAGATGGTTAGATTAAATTTTTCATATCATCAATGAAGGGACACCTAGACCATTTCAGTGTTGAGCAGCAGAATCAGGAAACTTTCTGGATAGTTCATATTGTTTTGGCTGACACGGTCAATCCGTAGCTCTGATTGATACGAAACCACTTGGCTTTTTTCAGCGCTATTTACGTCGGATTTTGTAATAGGGTCCTCCAGACGTTCACCTTTCTTCCAGGTAGTTTCCTCCTAAACCTGAAAAAGTACAAAATGAAAACTAAGGGTGGCCGGCGTCCGGCCGTTAGCCCTCGAAGCTTAAATTAGATACGATTATAAAGGAAAGGATGGGATCTGGGACTTTTTTTATTGTGTACCTTCTTATCGATGAAGCCATCCATTTATATAGATCCAAATGACCCAATCTGTTACGTAAGATATCCAGATTACTACTAACCTCCGAGGATAAGATGTTTATCCTGTTTGATCCTTAGATAAAGGAACGGCCTAGTCCAATTAAACATCTGGCCAATTACGTTTCCTGATAGTGATCCCCTGAGATCTGGAGGCACGGGCAAAGATAAGCCCGAAATCGGTCTATACGGGCTGCTGGTACTATAAAGGCGGAGGATGCTTTGGCTCAGAGATAACTACTCGCATGTTGAGATGCGACTCTTTTCGGCGACCACGAGCAGAACTGCTCACATTTTGAGATGCGACCACGAGCCGAGCTGCTCGCATGTTGAGATGCGACCCCTTTTGGCGACCACGAGCCGAGCTGCTCGTATGCCCAGAAGGGTATTCCGTACTCTCCTAATATTCGAGCCTCGACCATAAGGGCTCGGTGACTCGATAATCGTGCGCCGTACTTATCCAATATAAGAGCCTCGACCAGATGGGCTCCCAAGTCAAATACTATCATAAGGGTGCTCGCATATCGAATGTCGTCATAAATGTGCTTGCACGTCTCGAGTCTTCGCTATCTACGGCCACCGCGATTTTGACTATAACAGATGCCCCCCAAGTCCTTGCCGCCGAGAAGTCGAAGGGAAGGACTTGCTTACTGGCATGCATAACCGCCTAATACCTTTATCGGAGATGAAGCCGTACATGATTGGGTTAGCATTAATGAACGCCAGCCTTCCACAGCTTTTCGGCAAAGAGGAAATGAAGAGGCCCCTGCCACGTATCCATGGAATTAATGGCCATGCCTGTTCGACTGCTGCGCCAAACGAACGACCGCCACGTGTCGCCGAATCCTGAGGAATGATTGCTTATAAATATACGGAGTTTGTCAAATCTTCAAAATTTCGCCAAAGCTTTCGAAAAACCCTTCTCCTTTCCATACTCTCCCCTGGTGTAATCCTCTTTCTCCAGTGTAATCCTCTTCCTCCGGTGTTTTCGGTATAACTCCACTACATTGTTCTCCTTCTCTTCCAAAGTATTCTTTTCCTCTCTTCTTTTTATCTTGAAAAACTTCCATGGCTGGAGATTCTGATGAGGAGACTGTCCCCCTGGGGGATGCCACCCCGGAATCTTCTTCCTCCAACAATGTGAGGGTTCCGGCGGGTAGGTACTCCGCGTCTAGGTACCCATCCATCCTGTCGGAGGAACGGCTGAGTGAGTTGCGGGAGAGATATCAGGTCCCTGACTCAGTCGTTCTCCAGTTACTCGGAGAGGGAGAAACCCCGGATTCTCCTCCCCCTGGATGCGTTGCCTTCTACGAATACTTTTTCATTCTTGGGGTGTGACTTCCCCTCACCCTTTCATTCACGGCGTACGTCGGAGTTATAAGTGTAATACCCCGAAAATTTAGTACGCGAGTAGGTACACGAGTGTTACGGTTCACAAGTAAGAATTTAAATTTTAGGACGCGTCGTTCATACGCATACACACATGTCACACTTTTTATATGTAATCTGACACATTTCAGACCTCTGAAAAACTTGGCGTACTTAGTTAAGTCAATAGACTGTCTATTAAAATGATTTATCGTTGCTAGATTGAATGATCTAACCATCCACTTCGATTTCGAATTCTACGATCAATATAAATTCGCCGTACGATCTTCACACCGTCCTATACACATGTCTGTCCATAAATCTGATTCAAATATCTTGACCGTCACCAAGTATTTTCTTAGATCATTGATTTTTCAACCCTATGAAACTCATCAGGCATGTTTATAAAACTCTAGAATTTTAGAATCATTTAAGTTATAATTTAGTTAATTATTTAATAAATTAAATAACTTTAATATTAGTAAATTAATATTAAATAATCCGTATGGAATTTTAGTATGGTCCCTTTATTAAAGTTGCTCAAAATAAACCCTGTAATAGTGTAGAAATGTTAGATTCCACAAAACTTGCAAATTTACAATAATTACGAAAATGCCATCAGTCAAACTTAAGTTACACCTCCGTTTTTAAGTATTATAATTTCTAACGTTCACTTTCACACGAAACTTCATACACTAGTTCTAGTACATAATTTAACCGTACACGTCGAATTTCATCCATCCAATCATCCTACAAATGTCTTAATTAGAAATCGAGCCATAAGTGGCCCACCTTAATTCGGATCTATTCCACCTTTCACGTCAACGGCTAAATATAGGTTGCTGGCCTGTTGAACGGATCGGGTGGTCCCGATCCACCTGAAATGGACCCCACTTCTGAAGGAAGCGGTAGTCAAGGTGTTTACGTGCGACGCACGTAATATAAGAAAAAAAAGGAAGAAGTCTTCTTGCGCCGCGTCCGTTACTGACGATCCATGCAGCTCACACTATCCATTTTTTTGAACCCCACCTTGCTGATCCAAGCTGTCCGTCCATCTTCTCATCCTCATAAACTTATTAATTTTAAACCTTGGTCCTAAAAGTTGATCTTATGATCCACTTCAATCAACCGTTTAAAACCAAGAACGCCAAGATCCACATCATGCACATCTCCACCTCAACTCAGATCTGCCTCATTTTTCTCATCGACGGTTAACTTTATGTTGGTCATTAGTTGGACGGAGGAAACTAGCTAAATTCACTACAAGTGGACCCCCACTTACAAGTGGAGCATAAAAAGTCTATTACACGTGCACGTAAAATAAAAATAAAAATAAAGAAGAAGAATCCAAGCACGATTCTTCTCCATCATCTTCTACGTAACAACGTCCGCCCGCTGCCCTTGTTGGTGGCCTCCAAGCCATCCATCAACATGATCCCACACCCAATCTATTCCGTCCATTACATCCAAGCCCATTCTAAACCTTGTCCGACCAAGTTTGGTTTCGCTTCATTAATAGTTCAGCCCATTCCAAACCACCGTCCAAACACAAGGAAATCAAGATCCCACTCGTCGTTTTGCATGGACGGTCCAAACCTCTCCCAAAACACCATGTGAACCCCACCTAACTTCTCAACGGTTTATTTTGTATAATAATGCCGAGTCACTATTCTTTTACATCTCCCACTCGAACCGGGAAATTAACTTTCGTCTGCACCACGTTTTTCCACCCACTGAGGTGAGTTATAAAACCGCCCATCCGTTTCCCTCCCCTCCTTCATAGATCAATCAGAGAAAGAGGAAGAAAGAAAGAGAAGAAGAAGAAAAGAAAGAAAGAGAAAGGAAGAAAAAGAAAAGAAGAAGAAAGAAGAAGAAACTTCTTCTCTAAACCGAGTCGACTCGCTGAGCCAACTCAGATTCAAGTTTGGGCTTGTTTGGAGCCTAGAGATCGTCATATCAGTGAGTGATTCATCATAGAAATTTCTAGTTAATGTTTCT
This sequence comes from Liriodendron chinense, assembly GCA_003013855.2. Lineage (NCBI taxonomy): Eukaryota > Viridiplantae > Streptophyta > Magnoliopsida > Magnoliales > Magnoliaceae > Liriodendron > Liriodendron chinense. The sequence goes on from ML058408.1 coordinate 101,538, forward strand.
TCTATTTAATTTATTTTCTTCCCAAGTATGATGTCCAATTTTCATGTTATCCTTCAACATGGTTCGTAGGTAACGATCCATCCATCGATCTCTTTTTAACTTTAACGTAAAGTCATAAACTTGATCCTAGGTAAGGGATCCATCCACCTCCGATTTATATCCTTAAATTTCACCTGCCAATTATCCTTTTCTTATTGAATTAATTTTATCAAGTTTTCCTTTTTAATGCACATGTCAGAATTCCACGACAATTCAATGTAGGATTTCATACAGGTGATGTCGCCAACATGTACCCCTAAATACACGTAGTATTCTCAAGATTCCACGTGACATTATTTTTAAACTTCTTAATCGACAACAACTTAAGTTTAGATAATGTACAATACATAACTCTTAGAACAACCTTAGTTATTCGTAACACTAAACCTTACGCGATGATCTTCTTAAATTCCTCGATTGATAATAACTAAATTGAGTCAAAGAATTACTTGAATAAAGTAAACACATGCATGGCGTGATTGGACTTGAATTTTGATACGCATTGTATGCTTGATGACTGCTTCCATAAATACATACATGTGCATACATTTATACACTGCGACAGAACAGGAGCATGGTTGATTTGACTCCTGGCGTGCATGGTTGATTTGCCGCCTCGCTGTACCGGTTAGGTGAGCATGGTTGATTTGCGACAGGTTCCTAATGTTCAGTGGCAGCGAGTTCTGGTCGTTTCACTTATTGAGCATGGTTAATTTGCTCGGTTGGATCAGTGGTGCATGGTTGATTTGCCCACTGGCGTGCATGGTTGATTTGCCGCCTCGTTGTACCGGTTAGGTGAGCATGGTTGATTTGCGACAGGTTCCTAATATTCAGTGGCAACGAGTTCCTAGACGTTTGTTGCTCTCACACGTATCATGACATACATGACATCATATTCCATTCATAATAAAACATCAGTATATTAATCACAACCTTATTCTCGTATATTTCATACAATTCTATCCGTTGATGATTTCCGTCCTATCTTCTATTAACTGGAATATTACCTGTGATGGAAATGACCTCACTGGGCTTTTAGCTCACCAAAATCACCACAGTTCTTGCAGGTTTTCAAGAAGGAAAAGACGTAGACAGAGTAGAGTATTCAGATGGGCACGTGTTACTCAAACGCCAATTGTATTTAATTTATTTTATCTTATAAAATTCAATGTAATAAGATATTAGTGGAAAAGTTCGCAATATGAACCCTAAATAAAATCAATATGCTACACACCTTACCTTAAAGTTCCTTAGACACGAGCTTAAAATTTTAAGTGTGGGACCTTGAGCCCGAAACCCAATAACATGAGCCCAAGGCTTAAAGTGCCGCACTGTTATTCTAACGGGGGCCCGTTGAATAACATTTACCTACCTCCCATCAGGATTCAAGGAAGCGAGAAACCCGCGTTCGGCCATTGCCTCTCAATTGGCGGCTTCTTAAAGAGGTCTACATGGTTGAGTTCTTCCGTGGGAGGTCGCTTCCGATCATAATGGAGACAATAACCGTGGCCCTATTAAAACAGGATCCATTTGGGTGAAGTTTAATGGGGTCCACCTCCTTTGCTACCAAGATACGAAGGCCCTCGACCCTCAGACTCTGTTCTAGGTGAAGACCCCCGGAACCGCACTCGGATAAAAAGACACTTCCACCCGTATCAAAGTGTGAAGCGTCTAAAACCGCTCGGTGAAAACCCAATTCTGCTTTCTGCTTTTCTAACCTATGTTCATATTTTCAGGTGTCCCGACTTTGGCGAAGCCGAACTTGAAGTGAGGAATTCACGAGAAGACCGTGAAGGTCTACAAGTTGCCTGCTCGCGACAGGCATATCGAGGCTTGTCTGTCCGCCTTTCGACTCGCAGCGGCGGAACTGATATCTCGCGAGGAGTTAAGATGACAAATGCAGGGGAGAAGAGAGGGTTACTGCCTCGCCTCAAGGGCACTAACTCAAAAGAGTCAGAAGAAGACGTCTGCCGGTCCCTCTCACCCGTCTAACCGGACGGACGGAGTCGCTCAAACCCCTCTTCCTGAGGCCACGGTAGCTGCACCCATGGCTTCTTCACTGGTGGTTCCTCCTGAACTACCAATTATTGATATCGTCGATAACTCCCCGAGGAACGATGGGGCAGGGGTAGGCTGCCCCCCAGTTGAAGAATCTCGCGAGCCTGAAGGTGCTCGTGAGTCGGCTCCCACTCGTGAGCCGACTACTACTCAAGATGCGAGCCCAGCTAGACTAGTTGTAGCCCAGCCCTCTGGAAGCGGAGCATCCACTGTCCCTCGTCATCTCCACCCAATTTGCAAGTTCCTTTTTGACAACATCTCCCCCCAGACTTTTGGCGCCCTTCCCGAGCCAAGTCCTGAAAACCTCTTCCTCGACGTGGGAGTGAGGATGGTCCAGGTAACATATGCTTTAATTTAACCCTATAGTTTGCTTTCTGGGTTATCTTCCGAATACGTGTCTCATAACGTCCTTCTGTTCTACAGGGCTTGGACCTCATCCTGCGAACGAGGCATGATATCATTGCCGCCCGTCGTGTAATTGATGAGGCTGAGGGGAAACGAGTGGCCCTGGAGAAGGCGGTCCATGGAAGGGACCAAGTCATCAAGTCTCGCGAGACCTTGATTGCAAAGATGACTAAGGAGAAAAAGATCCTCATAGAGAAGGTCCAAGTCCTGACTGATAGATACCAGGCTTTGGACTCCAACTTCGCCAAGCTCGCAGAGATGAAGGAGAAGGTAGAGAGAGAAAGAGAGATCTTCCGTCAGGACAAGATCTCGTTCGAGGAGCGGCTCGCAGAAACCAAGTCGCAGCTCAAGGAAGTTAGCGACAATCTGGACAAAGAGCGCTCCACTCTCGCGCAGCTCAAGGATGACTCAATCCACTGGGATGAGGAGAGAGTAGCCCTTGTTAAGATGCTCTCTGAAGAAGGAGCCCGCGCCATCATGGAGTTCTGAACTTCGCAGCTGTACGACGATGAGAGATATGAGTCGTACGACGTTGGTCGTGACTTCGCACTACGAGTAGTGCAGCGGATGTCCCCATCTTTTGATATGGGTGAATTCGAGAAGGTCGCGGCCATCATAGCTGCGGAGGAAAGAACAGCTGTCGAGAACGAAGTGACTGAGGTCACTCAAGCTGGAGGGGTCTCCGAAGTGGGCCCTGAAGCCGAGAGTGATGCTCCTCCTCCGACTGATGCACAAGGATGATCATCTTTCTTCTCTTTACTTTTCTCATGTATCAGTTTTGTGTGTGTACACAACTCGACTTTTATAGTCAATGAAATGAATGAAAATTTTTTATGATAATGTTGTTGGCATCTTGTTTCTTTTTCCTTTCTTATGTGCTGAATGCCTTCATACTTAACTCACGTCGTAATGAGTTAGGCTCAATCCAGGGGTCGTGGTGACCATGTCCGCGTGGAGATAGACTGATCTATCAATTGAGACTTCGATCTACCAAGGGTAGATAATTGGCCAAGAGAATGTGTGTATTCTCTTCGAGGCTTTTCGGGTCCAATCAAATGGAGTAGCAACCAAAAAACTGACTTTGATTCTACCAAGGGTAGACAATTGGCCAAGAGAATGTGTGTATTCTCTTCAGGGCTATTCGGGTCCAATCAAATTGAGTAGCAACCAAAAGATGTTAAAGTCGGTCCACCTTTATTCGAATGTTGTTTAAAATTACATCGAATTAAGGAAAATACCATAGCAAATGTTCCACATACCAAGGGTGACGTACGGGTCTTCCCTGCATATCTTCAAGATAATAAGTACTGGGTCGCACAATTTTGATGACTCGATACGGGCCTTCCCAATTTGGATCTAGCGAACGAGCAGGAGCTCTGAGGTTCTGTCTAAGAACTAAATCGCCGAGCTGGAAAGCTCTAGGCCGGACTTTAGCATTACGATAACGAGCAATGCGCTGCTGATACGGTGCTGCTTGCAGCTGGGAGGCATCCCTCCGCTCTTCCAATAGATCGAGATGAACTCGGAGACCTTCCTGATTATAAGTGGGTTCATACTGCTCGATTCGATATGAAGGTACTTGAACTTCAACCGGTACTACTCCGTCGGTGCCGAATGCCAAGGAGAAAGGAGTTTCACCTGTTGATGTGCGAGTCGTAGTCCTAAATGCCCATAAGACTTTTGGCAGGAGTTCTGGCCACATGCCTTTACACTCACCGAGCTTGGTCTTTAAATGATGCTTGATGATTTTATTCACTGCTTCAACTTGCCCATTTGCCTAAGGATGATATGGGGAGGTGCGGACATTGCATATCTTCCATTTTTCACAAAATTCATCGAAAGCGGCGTTGTCCAATTACTTTCCATTATCGGTGATTATAGTGTGGGGGAGTCCATAACGGCATGTGATATTTCTCCATACAAACTTAGTAGTCTGTTTCTCGGTAATTCTGGCTAATGGTTCTGCCTCAACCCATTTGGTGAAGTAATCGACCGCCACGATTGCGAACCTGTTTTGACCTTTCCCGATAGGCAAGGGCCCAATGATATCGACTCCCCACTGGGCAAAGGGCCAAGGGCTATCCAGTGGCGTCATTTGTTTAGACGGTACATGAGGTATAGGAGAATATCACTGGCACTTGTCAAATTTTTTAGAGAATTCGAACGCATCTGCCTTCATAGTGGGCCAGTAATATCCTTACCTCGTCGCCTTATATGCTAGAGATTGTCTCCTTAGGTGGTTACCACATGCCCCCTGGTGTATTTCATCCAGAACACGATGTGCTTCTTCTGGGTGAAGACACCTTAAGTAGGGCAAAGAGAAACTCTTACGTAATAACGTTCCATTTTGTAAAGTATACCTGGCAGCTCGATGACGAATTTGTCGTGCGGATTTCTTGTCGTCTGGAAGATGTCCATCCCTGAGATAGAGGATAATGGGGTCCATCTAGCATGGAGAGGGATGGACCGCGATCACTTGCCCAGGAGTTGCTTGGTCGATACTCGGGGTGTGAAGGTGCTCGATGGGAATTGATTGTGATAACTCAGATTCTGGTGTGGAGGCGAGTTTTGCCAAAGAATCTGCGAGTTTGTTTTTCTCGCGAGGGATGTGGATTATTTCATAATTCTTCAAGCTTCGCGAGCAGGATGAGCACTCGAGATTTGTATAAGGCCATCCTTTCTTCTTTTACCTCAAATTTGCCAAGTACCTGATTGACATGAGTAAACTCTGAATCGAGAGGACGTTTGCTAATTCGAGGCCGACAATGAGAGACTCATATTCTGCTTCATTATTTGAGATGCGAGAATCAAATCGTAAAGCGTATTGAAAACGGGACCCATCTGGAGCAACTAGAATTAGGCCCTCTCCACTACCTGAGGCCCGCGAGGACCCATCCACAAAGAGTGACCAGGGGGGCTGGTCGTTGGTCGCGGAATTATCATTGGGAGAGGAGTATGTGAATTCGGCGATGAAGTCGGCTACGGCCTGACCCTTGATGGCGGTCCTGGGGCATAACGAAATATCGTACTCACTGATCTCAATAGCCCATTTAGTTAGTCGCCGTGAAACCACGAGTTTTTGAAGGACCTGCCGTAACGGATGATTTATTGGCACTAATATAGCGTGGGCTTGGAAGTAGGGTCGCAATTTTCGGACAGCCGTGACTAAAGCAAGGGCCAACTTCACCATATCAGAATACTGAGTTTCGACGTCCACCATCGCTCGACTAATATAATAAACGGGCCTTTGTACCCCAGAATCTTCTCCTATTAAAGCGGCACTAATGGCCATAGAAGACACAGATAAATAAAGAAGAAGTTGCTCGTGCGCCACAGGTTTTAATAGAATGGGGGGTGCACTCATATATTGCTTCAGTTGTTGGAATGCTTCTTCGCATTGCGATGTCCACTCCCAATCAGATTTGGCAGTGGCTTGGAGGAGTTTAAAGAAGGGCAAACACTTGTCAGAGGCTCGCGAAATGAACCTGTTCAACGATGCAATGCGACCAGCCAGACGTTGGACATCCTTGAGAGTGGTAGGAGATTTCATCTCGCCAATGCTTTTATTTTTTCAGGATTTGCCTCGATTCATCGTTGGCCGACCATAAATCTGAGAAATTTACCAGCGGACACTCCGAACGCACATTTCTCTGGATTTAGCTTCATCTGATACTTCCTCATTAAGTCGAAGGCTTCCTGAAGATCTACAAGGTGGTCGTTTTCTACGACACTTTTCAACCTCCATATTCCTGCCAATTTGAGTGGCGAATATTTTATTGACTAGACGCTGATAGGTGGCTCCTGCATTTTTAAGACCAAAAGGCATTACCTGGTAGCAATACAAGCCTCAGTCAGTGATGAAGGCAGTGTGCTGGCTGTAGGTTGGATGCATCATAATCTGGTTATTACCGGAATAGGCGTCCATAAAACTGAGCAGGGCATGCCCTACCGTTGAATCAACCAGCTGGTCGATTCGCGGGGTCGGGAAGCTATCTTTGGGGCATGCTTTGTTCAAATCTAAATAGTCAACGCACATTCTCCACTTGCCATTAGTTTTTCGAACGAGAACCACGTTCGCGACCCATTCTAGGTAGTCAACTTCTTTTATAAAATTGATCGTGAGCAGCTTCTCGACTTCAGCCTTGATTACCATTTGCCTTTCTGCAGTGAAGGCACGTCGGCGCTGATGAACAGGTTTATACTTCGGATCAACGTTCAGACGATGTGCGATGACGCTGGGGTTGATGCCTGGCATATCTTGGTAAGACCAGGCAAACACATCTTGGTATTCGGTGAGGAAACGGATCAGATCTTCCCGAAAGACGCTCCTTAAAGAGGATCCCACGTAGACAACCTTGGACGAATCGTCTTCAGTTAAATGGGTTGCCCCTGTTTCTTCCCCGGGAGTTCCCAATTGGAGAGCACTCTCTCTTGGGTCCAACGAGGTGGCCGTAGGAGGACTTGATGAATCTTGTGCCACCATCATAACTGGTGTCGTTTGGGCCTTTTTTCGGTCTTGTACGGCTATCTCGTAACACGCTCGGGCTTCTTTTTTATTTCCTCGTACAACCCCGACTCCATTTGGGGTAGGGAATTTTATGCACAAGTATAGCGGATGTAATGCTGCCCCCACCTTGTTAAGCGAAGGTCGACCCAAAATGGCGTTATATGCTGATCTCCGATCCACCACGAGGAAATTTACGAAGATAGTCGTTTTTGCTGGGTTTTCACCAAAGGTAACTGGAAGGTTAATGCTTCCTTCAGGTGTTACCACTTCGCCCCCGAAGCCAACGAGAGGGGTTGAGATTGGTTTTAACAGGCTCCTGGCAAGTGCCATTTTGTTGAAAGCCTCCAGGTAGAGAATATCAACAGAGCTACCTGTATCCACCTTAATGCGATGAGTCAGATAATTTGATACCTTTAGCTCAACCACGATGGAGTCTTCGTGAGGGAAGTGAATCCCCTCTGCATCCTCAAGGGAGAAGGAGATTGGAGGATGGCCGGATTCTGACGCGTTGGGCGTCTGTTCCAACCAGTAAATATGCTGGGGCTTCTTAGACGCCTTACGAGTGTATGCTTTTCTTGAAGCTTGAGAATCTCCCCCGCAAGCCGGTCCTCCAGCGATGGTCCGGATCTCCTCGGTAGGTTCAACGTCTTCTTGTGAAGTATGTCGGTGAGGTGATTTCTTCTGGTGTGGTAGGGCTTCCGTCCTATTAGGTGATCGACCTTGTCGGACGACATAATCTTAAAGAAGACCTTTTCGAATGAGCGCTTCGATGTGATCTCGTAGAGATATGCAATCTTGGGTACTGTGCCCATAGTCTTTGTGGAAATAACAAAACTTACTCTTATCTCTATTTTCAGGATCAGATTTGATCTTTGCAGGCCATTTTACATATGGTTTATGCTTGATCTTCATTAGCACTTTTTCAGGGGATCGGTTGAGAGGAGTATAATTATGATATTTACCAGAATAAAGCTTCTTGGGAGAGCGGTCCCGCCGATCACACTGATATTTCTTATCCGGGGGAGAGATTTCCTCCGGCTTGCGTTTCCTGCCCTGTATACCATGACGTGTCAAAGCAACTTCTTCTGCATTGATATATTTCTGAGCTTTTGCTTGGAATTCTGTCATGGTTTTAGAAGGGTTCTTATCTAGGGCGAATCTAAATTTCTCGCTTGTGATTCCATCTATGAGGGTGGTGAGGCCTTTTTCTTCGATATAACCTTCAGTTTGGACGGCTTCTGCAGTGAACCGTACTGTAAACTCCTTTATTGTCTCCCCATGATGCTATTTCAAATCCATTAGGTGAGATGCCGGCTTTTTAGTATGGATGCTTCCCATGAATTGAGAGAGGAATAGCTCCAATAGCTGTGCGAAGGACCCAATGGATCGGGGCTTTAAGCCCCCGGAACCATGTACGAGCTGCCTCCTTTAAGGTTAGGGAAAAAGCTATACACATGATTTCTGACCCATGTCCCTCCGGCTCCATAAGAGACCTATACGTTTCCAGGTGTTCGAGAGGATCGCCAGTACCTGTATATGGGGTGATGACGGGAGTGCGGTACTTCCTAGGTAAAGGTGCTTCCATGACCCCGCAGGTGAAAGGAGACTCGGATCGATGTATCGACGCCACAGCAGTAGATGGTCGATTTGCCTGATATCATTGTTCCATATCATCAAAATGATCATGGATTCTCTTGAGGTCTCCTTCCCATGGTAAGGTATAACCTGACGTTTCGACAATGGACCCCTGAGATTGCTATTGCCGGGAAGTATTGGAGTGTATGGAATGCGGGGGTAGTACAGGGGCTTGGTTGCCGAATGGCATTCGATTTGACGGAGGATGATTTGGTTGGACTTGTGGTTTGTCCACGGAATGTCTGGAAGCCATTGGTATAGGTTGTGCCGGCAACCCTTCGGAAGGTTGTCGCTGGGGCTCCAAGAAATGCTGATCAAGCCGATTAGACAAGGCTTGAAATCCGGCGTTGAGGGTTAGGAGTGTGTTTCCGAGGAAACGCATGACATCTTCTTGATTTTCGGAAGCATCAAATAACGGGTTTTGCGATGGCACGTTGGGATCTCCCTGGGGGATGCCCGTCGAAGTAATCTGAGGGATGGGCGCTGGTTCGGTAATGTCAGGCGGAGGTAGCGTCTGGCTTGAAGTGGAAGGATGAACTGTCTTTTTGGGAGGCATGGTGGGAGGATTTCGATAAGTGATGAGAGCGGCTAATCTTTACGATCAAACACTTTCCACAGACGGAGCCAATCTGTTTACATCGAATTTTGTAACAGGGTCCTCCAGACATTCACCTTCCTTCCAGGCAGTTTCCTCCTGAACCTGAAAAAGTGCAAAATGAAAACTAAGGGTGGTCGGCGTCCGGCCGTTAGCCCTCCGAAGCTTAAATTAGATACGATTATAAAGGAAAGGATGGGATCTGGGACTTTTTTATTGTGTACCTTCTTATCGATGAAGCCATCCATTTATATAGATCCAAATGACCCAATCTGTTACGTAAGATATCCAGATTACTACTAACCTCCGGGGATAAGATGTTTATCCTGTTTGATCCTTAGATAAAGGAACGGCCTAGTCCAATTAGACATCTGGCCGATTACGTTTCCTGATAGTGATCTCTTGAGATCTGGAGGCACGGGCAAAGATAAGCCCAAAATCGGTCTATACGGGCTCCTGGTACTATAAAGGCGGAGGATGCTTTGGCTCAGAGATAACTACTCGCATATTGAGATGCGACTCCTTTCGGCGACCACGAGCAGAGCTGCTCGCATTTTGAGATGCGACCCCTTTCGGCGACCACGAGCCGTGCTGCTCGCATGTTGAGATGCGACCCCTTTCGGCGACCACGAGCCGAGCTGCTCGTATGCCCAGAAGGGTATTCTGTACTCTCCTAATATTCGAGCCTCGACTATAAGGGCTCGGTGACTCGATAATCGTGCGCCGTACTTATCCAATATAAGAGCCTCGACCAGATGGGCTCCCAAGTCAAATACTATCATAAGGGTGCTCGCATATCGAATGTCGTCATAAATGTGCTTGCACGTCTCGAGTCTTCGCTATCTACGGCCACCGCAATTTTGACTATAACAAGCGCCGAGCTAATTTTCAATATGGACGGATTGAATTTATAATAATCATCAAGATAGGCCCCACGAACTGAGCTGAAAATCCAAAAATGGGAATAAGCTTGCTGTTTGAAATTTGAATTTTGAAATTGCATGGCTGACCGGTCTTGACCGTTCTGTCCTATCTGGGCCTTGGGCCAGCAAGTTCTGTGGAGGGCAGCAGTGTTGGCCGACCGTTCTTGACTGGTCGGACCACCTTGTGGGGCTCCTTTTCATTCTTTCCTTCTTTCTCTTCTTTCCTTTCTTCTTCCCTCTTTTGTTCTTCCTTTCCTTTGATCTTCAATGGTGTTAGAAATGTGTCTTTTAGGCATCAATTCATACAATCACTCTCTCATTCCTACAAACATAAAACTATGCATTAGATAGGTATTTAAACATAGAAATCATGCAATAAATGTGATGAATTTGGGCTGGAATATGTAATATTCGTGCTCAACAGGTATCAGAGAGTTCAGGTTGGTTGAACGAAAGTGGGATTGGTTCTGAATTATGGAAGGTGGCTCATCAAGGATGATCAGTCTCAATGGTTCTAACTAGACCATATGAAAGGCTAAGATGGAGGACTTGCTCTATTGCAAGGACTTACATGCTCCATTCTTAGGCATATCAGCGAAGATAAAGGATATGTCAGATGACGATTGGAAGAAGTTGGACCGGAAGGCGGTGGGGTTTATTAGACAATGGTTGGATGATTCGATATTCCACCATGAGTCTATGGAAACCTCAGTCGCTAGCCTATGGCAAAAATTGCAAGGGCTGTATGAGAGGAAGACAGCCGGCAATAAGATTTTTCTGATAAGAATTGTGAATCTCAAGTTCAAAGATAGTGGTTCTGTGGCTGAGCACATGAATGAAGTCAGCAACATTCTGAACCAACTCTCTGCCATGAAAATGGTTCTGGATGATGAACTTCAGGCCTTGCTACTGCTTAGATTGTTTGCTGATAGTTGGGAGACATTGGTGGTGTCTTTGAGTAACTTCGCGCCAGACGAAAAGGTGTTCATGGAGCAGGTCACTAGTTGTCTCTTCAATAAGGAGACAAGGAGGAAGTCTTAGGGGTCTACTCAACAAGAGGCCCTTGTGACACAAGATCGGAGGAGAGGAAAGAACAGAAAGGGCGGGAAGGCCCGAGATAAATCAAGAGGTAAGTCGAATGTCGGGAAGGATATTGAGTGCTGGAATTGTGGCAAGAAGGGCCACTACAAGCATGAATGTCATAAGAAGAAGAATGACAAGAAAGGAAAAGGAAAGGAGAGGGAAGATGAATCAGACTCCACTGCGTCGCCTCAGACGGCGACGTTGTAGTGATTCTTTCGGCAGATCATGATTTTTGTCTCACAGCTATGAGTCAGGACACCGACTGGGTGATAGACTCGGGAGCCTCGTTTCATGCAACTCCACGTAGGGATTTCTTCACAAGCTACAAGTCAGGTGACTTTGGGACCGTGAAGATAGAAAATTCTGGCGTATCGAAGATCGTGGGGGTTGATAATATTTATGTGAAGACTAATGTGGGCTGCACATTGGTTCTCAGGGATGTGAGGCACATTCTAGACCTTCGCCTAAACTTGATGTCGACAGGAAGGGTGAATGATGATGGCTATGAAAGCTGATTTGTTGGTGGGTATTGGAAGCTCATCAAAGGTTCGTTGATCATAGCCAGAGGGAAGAAGTGTTGCACCCTTTACAAGGCAAGTGTCAGTGTGTGCAAGGGTGGGTTGAACACAATGGAAGATTCAACTACTGACATGTGGCACAGGCGTCTTGGCCACATGAGTGAGAAAAGACTTCGACTACTAGCGAAGAAGCGGCTCCTTTCAGACGTGACATGTATACCTCTAAAAACTTATATTGATTGTTTATCAGGGAAATAGCATAGAGTTTCATTTGTAAAAACTGTTTCTCATGTTAAGAAAGAGCATGCATTAGATTTGGTTTATTCTGATCTTTGTGATCCTATGAGGACAAAATCCTTGGGTGGAGCATTGTATTTTGTCACTTTTATAGATGATGCATCTAGGAGGGTTTGGATTTACACTTTAAAATCCAAGGACGAAGTCTTTGGTGTATTTAAAATGTTTCATGCCATGGTCGAGAGAGAGACAAGTAAAACATTGAAGTGCATTCACACTGACAATGGAGGTGAACACATTGGTGACTTCCATGAGTATTGTAAGTCCCTGGGTATACGACATGAACAGACGGTTCCCAAGACCCCCCAGCATAATGGTGTAGCTGAACACATGAATCTGAAATTGCGGTTTTACCGCCTATAGAGATACTTGGAGATATGCCTAATGTCCTAGAGGGGGGTGAATAGGACTTTTTTAAATTCTAATTGCAATTAAAAACAAACCAAGTCAATCTTATCAAATAAGATAATCACAATAGCATTCAAGACAATTATATGAGCAGTTTGTAAGCAAGGACTATCATAGGCATTTCATCAAACAGTTAGCATTCATGATTGACTAAACCATTCAACACATAGCAATCATTCAATCTCACAATGCACAGCAATTTATAGTGGTTCGGTTTCCCTACTCCACTCCCGGTTCACGATCTCAACCTATGAGACCACCGGATTTCACTATAGTCTTGGTTTTAAATCAGGTTAACCATCAACCTTGACATCCTTTGATCTAGGACCGCGTATACCATCCGCCGATGGCCCAATCTAGGGACTTGACGACTTTGGATCTCAAACTCTCACCAATCCTAATCCAAGGATGGTCATGTACCCTCCCGCCGGAGTTTCCCAATCCAGGGAATAGTGATTTAAAAGATGGACTCTCAAATACTAGACATACCTAGACGATTGAGCCCCGATTCGATGCCTTTGATGAGTAGCTTCAGCTCCACGTGCTTCAGCTTCTCTTTGAGCTCCCAAGATCAGCTACCAATGCAAATGATGAGGATATGTTGATGCCGGGTAGTTGGGAGAGAGTTGGTCTAGTTCCTCTTGCCTATTCAATGCAATGGTAATGAGGAAACTACCAATCTCCAAGCATTCAATGGCTTTAAGTGACCTAATAAAGATATTCGGAAGGTAGGTCAGCCATGAATGAAGGTCTTGAGTTCATACTTCAAACTGAGCTTAGAATACTCAATGACAAGCCATTAATGGCCAAGTTTGAATGATGAACTCAAGGGAGTTAAGAGGGAGGAAGGATGGGAGTAAATGCTCTCTCTCTCAGCTCTGAATGGGTGTTGAATGCATGCCAAGAAAGACCTCAAGTCCTGGCTTTATAGAGCCCCAAATGATAGCCCCAACGGATCTAAAACGGTCACGTCCGACCTGTCAGAGCACGGACTCAACCGGCCGGACGGACCGGTCAGCATTTGAAATACAAGCCATCATTTGGGACTGGCCGACAGGTCATGAGTCGGACTCCCTTGCTGGAGAGACTAACTAACATGGGCCGACCGGTCATGACCGGTCGGACCCTCTTGCTGGAGCTACTGACTAATATGCTGGCCCTCAAGTCTTGTGAAGGCCGACCGGTCATGACCAGTCGGCAATGGTTACTGGACTACACTTCTTGTGAAGGCCGACCGGTCATGATCGGTCGGCTATTCTTGCTGTATGTACAAGTGCTTTGTGAAGGCCAACCGGTCATGACTGGTCGGCTGCCAATATGAATACTTTCAGCACAGCTGCTGGAGTGATTGAATTACTGGCCGACCGGTCATGACCGGTCGGCAGTCCAGCTGAAACAACAACAGCAGCCCTTGGTCCAATTTAAGCTCCTGGCTGACTGGTTAAGACCGGTCGACTGCCCATCTGCCTCTTCATAGCAGAGGATTACTTCAAGATGTGAAGTATGCAGCGATTTGGTGCAAAGGGTCCAATATATGGACATATCTTCAATTACATTTAGCACCAGCCATGGTTCACAAGTCTGATCAACTTGTGCAAGGGTCGATAGGAATGGGGATAAAATATGTGAGTCTTTTACGCCATTTCTTTGATGTTTTGGGTTTTCTATGGTCAATCTATATGCAACTTACCTGGGATCTTGTTGCAGCATTACCTTGAGCAATGGACGAAGCGTAATCTTCAAGTCTTGATCTTCAATACTTCGACCGGGGCTCATCCGACAAGACGGGACCAACCAACACGCCAATTGACAACAAAATATGTACTAACAATCTCCCCCTTTGTCAATTGCGTGACAAAACATCTAACCTAGACAAATCATGACTCCTTATCATGATTGACCCTTAAACAGAAAGCAAAATACACCCATATACATGTCTATACAAATATACAACATAATCTTTACAAAAGGACATGTACAGACTCGATTTTCTTCAAAATCTCCCCCTCAATGCTTGCACCTACAAAGTCCTGCAAAAAGATATAATCGGACCTTCTAGGTGGGATGATTCTCCCCCTTTTTGTTAGTAATTGACAAGGGTTAGCCAGCAAAAAGATATGCCTATAAAAGATGCAAGGCTAGCGCCAAAAATATGTCAATCACATTTCACAGGAAAGAGATATGGAAATATAAGTCCTGAGGAGATGTAAAGAACAACACATGCCAGATATACAAGTAAACATGAAAGCACAGAGGGCATATAGCCCAATCAACCAACCACCCCTCCAGATGTATATCTAGACTCAAAAGAAAACACAATGCATGAGCTAATATGGGCAAATACACCCAAACCATCCAACCTCCCAAGGATATCCAATAAAAGAACAGAAAGCTCATATATAAAACATAACTGAAGCATCCACATATGTAGCAAAATGGGCAAGTAGCCCAATGTAGAGATGGATCAATCCAAAATATACAGACAACCATAGAATGATATAGCATGAAATCCAAACAACGTCATTGGTCATTCAAAAAGTAACTATGACCAAGACATAAGCCTAATAATCCGTGCCATCGCCCAGATCAGGGGGAGGAATGTCCCCACGAGCCGCACGCTCCCATCGCTCTATCTGTCTCTCTATCTGCGCCTGACGAGTGACTAGAGCCTCCTGCTGCACCAGTATGGTGGCCTGACCCTGCAAGATCTTGCCTTCAAGCCTATCAAGCCGCTGAAATATATCCGCTCGAAGCTGGTGAAGCTCTGCAATGTAGGAAGAGGGATCCACGGAAGGAGAGTGCCGACGAGAAAAAGCTCGAGGCGGCATGCTGAATCGTCCTGGAGCGTCGCGAGGATCGGGGGATGGATCTGATGACGGAGCTGAAGAGTGTGAAGGGCCAGTAGAGATAGGAGGTGCCTCAAGTTGGGATGGCTCTGCCTGCTCCTGCTGCTGCTCCTGCAGACGACACTGGATAGCTTCTCTGGTAAGCTCCATCTTAGCGATGATGGTACGGTTGATGATGACCGGTTTGTGAAATTTATCGGTACCAACAATGCCAATACGCTCAGCCATTTTGCATATGAGATGCACAAATGGCAGACTAGTGGAGTTCCCGTCGTCGCGCAGGATGACTTCTTGGATGGTATTCATGATACGAGTGGGAAGACAGAGCGAATGACCTTTACCAACCCGATACAGCAACCGAAACATAGTTTCGGAGACATCCGCTTTGTTGCTCATCCGCGGATAGACATTTCGGAAAAAGAGATTATGCAAAAGGCGAAAATCCCACGTCATTGAGGATGCTCGAAGTGCACCACCCACCCATTGGGGTGTCCCCTCACCACACAAAAATTGAGCGATAACTAGGTTGGGTTTGGGACCCAAGGATGAAAAATCGAAAGAAGGCTCCTCAACCCTTGGAACGCCAACAAAATCTGATATGGACTTCAAAGTAAACGGGCAAACCCGGCCACCAACCTCGACATTGAAGGAGGGGGGAGAAGACGTGACATGAACACAGGATGCATAGAATTTCCTGACAACATCAAATTGGACCAGGCCCCCCATGTGGAGTACAGGGCCCCAATTGATGGCATCCAACATGGAACGCACGTCGAAGTCAGACAAGTCACCCAAATTGACTGATTTTTCACAGACGACCTCCTTATCTTTGAAATCATCCCAATGGGTGGAATGGGATGAGACTTTTGTCCCCAAAGATTTAGATTTAAAAGGGGAACCGAAGAGGAGGCAGCCCCTTTCCCTTTGGAAGCGGCTTTCTTGGACTTTAAAGGGCGAGGAGGAGGCTTAGGTTTTGCCTTGAGACGATCACTCCTCCCCAAAGGAAACTCATCCTCGCTTTCTTGGGATGACATGGAAGCTCCAAGAAGGTCTCTAAACACTCCAAGAGATGAAGGAAAGGGATGAACCAAAGAAGATAGAGAGTGAAGAGAAGGAATCCCTTACCAACCGAAGAGGAGTGAAGTTGAGGAGGTTAGAACCTCAAATCTAGCAATGAATCAGCTCGAAATCACCTTGGAGAGCTAGAGGGGAAGCTGGAGCATCGGGTGGAGGTGAGGAAATGAGAAGGACTGACCTAAAAAGGGCTCAATACGGGTTAAATACCCCCCCCCCCCCCCCACCGGTCGGCACACGCGTGGGCTAGGCTGGCCTGGAGATGCACGACCGGTCATGACCGGTCGTGGGATGTAAAAGGACTCCAGCAGGCTTATTTCTTCACAGCTCGACCGGTCATGACCGGTCGGCTGGCTTCACTGGTTGAGTCCAGATGGTTATTGATAGATGCCCGACCGCTCTTGACCGGTCGGCTGGCCGTTTTTGCACAGGTTTTGACCGAAATCCTCTACCATTAGCTGGATAGAGTCTGTCCTTTGGACAGACCACTAAGATCAAGTACCCTTAGCAAGGGTACATCATCAATGGTCATGGTGTACCAAGGTACACCTTAACCCAAAATGAGGGACCCCTGAGGTCCAGATATGACAATAAATGGCTAGAAATTGGGACTATGATCCCGGATATCCGTGAAAAGCAATGAAAAGAGGCCATGATCCTCAGATATACCTATAACGAACAGAAAGAGAGGCTAAATCCTCAGATTTTTCCTGCAAAACCAATACTTTGTTAGATACACTAGATACATCCAACACCAATGGACTTCTGGAGGTTCGCAAAGCGAACCGAGTCCAAAGGTTTCGTTAGGATGTCGGCTAGCTGATTCTCTGTAGGCACATGTTCGAGAGATATTATTTGATCTTCAACCAATTCTCGAATAAAATGGTGCCTAATGTCTATGTGCTTAGTGCGAGAGTGCTGAACAGGATTCTTTGATATATTTATGGCACTCGTATTGTCGCAAAATAACGTCATTGTGCCTTGTTTGATCCCATAATCGGTTAGGGTTTGTTTCATCCATAATAGCTGGGCACAACAACTACCAGCAGCAATGTATTCTGCTTCGGCTGTGGATAAAGAGATAGAGTTTTGCTTCTTACTGTGCCATGCCACAAGGCAGTTTCCAACATAAAAACAACCACCGCTGGTAGATTTACGATCATCCATGTTACCAGCCCAGTCGGCATCTGAGTACCCTGCAATATCTGTAGAGGAATCAAAGGGGTACCAAAGACCGTATTCGGTGGTGCTTCCAACAAACCGAATGATCCGCTTAACAGCGGTAAGATGAGATTCTTTGGGATCAGCCTGAAATCGAGCACATGCACCAACACTAAAAGCAATATCTGGTCTACTAGCAGTAAGATAAAGAAGACTACCAATCATGCTTCTATAAAGATGCTGATCTACACTTTTC
This sequence comes from Liriodendron chinense, assembly GCA_003013855.2. Taxonomy (NCBI): domain Eukaryota; kingdom Viridiplantae; phylum Streptophyta; class Magnoliopsida; order Magnoliales; family Magnoliaceae; genus Liriodendron; species Liriodendron chinense. The sequence continues at coordinate 119,343 of ML058408.1, forward strand.
CCTGCAAGGTCTTTTGATAATTTAACAGTGGTGCTCATAGGTGTAGTGTAGGAACGACCAGAGTCTAAGCCAAATCTCTTAACAAGGTCTTTAGCATACTTGGCTTGAGTAATGAATATACCTGATGCAAGTTGTTTTGCTTGAAGCCCTAGAAACATGTTGAGTTCTCCTACCATACTCATCTCAAATTCAGATGTCATTAATTCAGCAAAGGAGATGGACATTTTCTCACATGTGGATCCAAACACAATGTCATCCACATAAATCTGGGCAATCAATACAGAATTCTCGGCTTCTCTAATAAATAGAGTTTTGTCTACGCTCCCCCTAGCAAAATCATGGTCTATAAGAAACTGAGTTAAGCGTTCATACCATGCACGGGGTGCTTGCTTGAGTCCGTAAAGCGCCTTTTTCAACCGGTAAACCTTGTGAGGATACTTAGGATCAATGAATCCTTTTGGTTGTTCAACATACACTTCCTCATCAAGAATACCATTCAAGAAGGCGCTCTTTACATCCATTTGAAATAGTTTGAACTTTAAAGCACAAGCAACAGCCATAAGAATTCTAATAGACTCGAGTCTGGCTACAGGGGCAAATGTTTCATCAAAATCAATGCCTTCTATTTGTGAATAACCCTGAGCCACTAACCGAGCCTTATTTCGTATTACATCCCAGATTCATCGGATTTGTTTTTGAAAATCCATTTGGTTCCAATCACATTTTTCCTTTCCGGCCTGTCGACCAGATACCATACATCATTTCTAATGAATTGTTGAAGCTCTTCCTGCATTGCAAGGATCCAGAATTCATCATTTAGAGCTTCATCAGCATTTTTTTGTTCAATTTTTTATGTGAAACACAGGTGACTATTGACTGCCTCCAATTGCCTCCTGGTTTTGACACCAATGCTAGGATCCCCAATGATTTGATTGAGGGGGTGATCCTTGACAATTTGTACATCACCAGGAGCAGTGGGGGCATTTGGAGATGAGGGTGGTTTATCAGATTTACCTATCTCGCATATGCCCTCATCTTCTTCTTCATCACCTGGAGACACAGGTTTATCCAAGCTATCGTCCACAGTCACATTGATTGACTCTTGGACAGATGAGGTTCGAAGGTTGTAAACACGAAAAGCTCTACTATTCAATGAGTATCCCAAGAAGATACCCTCATCACTTTTGGATTCAAATTTTCCCAAATTTTCTCGGTCTCTCAAAATATAGCATGTACTACCAAAGACCTTAAAATATTTAACATTAGGTGTTTTTCCACACCACAGTTCATAAGCTGTTTTGTTTAGACCTGCCCTTAAATAAACTCGATTAACAATATAGCAGGCAGTGTTAACAGCTTCGGCCCACAGATTTTGAGCAAGTTTCTTATTATTAAGCATAGCTGTGGCCATATCCAACAACACTCTGTTTTTCCTTTCAGCAACCCCATTTTGTTGAGGTGTTTTGGGAGCTGAGAACTCATGACGAATGCCCAATTCATCGCATAATGCCTTGAAGCGATGATCTTCAAATTCACCGCCGTGATCACTCCTGATTCTTGCTACCATGTATCCTTTCTCATTTTGTAGTCGCTTCACTAGTTTTTTGAATTCCTCAAAAGTGTCAGATTTTTCTCTTAGGAAGGCGACCCATGTGAATCTGGAGTAATCATCAACGACTACAAAGAAGTATCGTTTTCCACCTTGGCTAAGTACCCTGGTAGGACCAACTAGGTCCATGTGTAGCATTTCAAATGGTTTTGATGTTACCAGGATAGAGGTTCTCTTGTGTGCAACCTTGATTTGTTTACCTTTTTGGCATGCGGCGCACACAGTATTTGGTCTTTTACCCATCTTGGGTAGACCTCTCACCAAATTTTTCTGACTTAGTTTAAACAGATTTCTATAATGTACATGACCGAGTCGATGGTGCCATAATTCTGTTTCATCCTGAACGGCCACATGACACATGGTGGAGGAGCTTGAATTGTTGTGATTTTCAATGACATAGCAATTGTCTCCTGTGCGTAGACCTTTCATGACTAATTTTCCTGTGGAGTTCATGATCTTGCACATATCTTTGGAGAAGCTTACTGAGTGCTCTTCATCACAAATCTGTGAGATACTCAGTAGGTTGTGTTTAAGGCCATCAACATACAATACATTTTCAATTTCAGGCAAACCTGGCCCTGTGATGGTTCCTTTACCAATGATCTTAGCTATGCTCCCATCACCAAATGTGACAGACCCACCATCAAATTCGTCATATGCACAAAATTGAGATCTATCACCTGTCATGTGTCTAGAACAACCACTATCCAAGTACCATCTAGGAGTATTTGCAGCTTTTAAGGCAGTATGAATGACTAAGCACTTGTTCTTAACAACCCATTTAGTTGTTGTCTTTTTATAAGGGGTGTTCTTATGGTGAGATTCTCTAGTTTTCTTTGGAGAATCAGATTTTTCTTTTTCACGCAACAGAAGAGCCGTTTTCAAATTCAGCATTTTAACTTGCTCTAACAGTTCATCCATCCTCTTGTCCTTCCTAGGAAGAGCAGGATAATTCTTTCGAATGTTTCCCCTCTTAGGTGAAGAATGCATGGGAGGATTCCAATTAGCTTGGACATTTTTCCCGGTCGGTACAAATTTACCTTTCAAGTTTCTGACCGGATTTTTGAATACCAAGCACTCAAATTTTAAGTGGCCAATGTCTCCACAAGCATGGCAGATAGGAGAGGCTCTAGTTTTACTTCCGGATGCACCATGACCATTTCTTACAATTGGATGGACTGAGGTGGTTTTTGAAGTGTGACTATCATAGCCCAAACCTCTTTTGTCCATTGGTGATCTTGCAACACCGAGGAGTTTTTCCAGGTTTTCTTCTCCTTGAGCGAACCGTCTTCTAGAGTCAACGACTTGACACTTAAGACGATTGATTTCATTGTTCGCCTCTTTGAGTTCTCTCTCAAGTCTAGCATGCTTGTCTAGAGATTCACCACTCACGAGCTTTTTCTTTTCTTGTTCAAGCTCATCATTCTTCCTTTTCAGTTCTTCTAGATCTTGACACATCTTTTGATTCTCTATTTTCAATCCATCAAGATTTTTCATCAGTTTGTTGATGGTATTTATATTTTCAATGTATAGTTGGTTGTAAACCTCCTGAAGGCCTTCCTCCTCATTCTCATCATCACTCAAGGAATCATTTTCTGTGTTGGAGGATTCATGATCATCAATGTCTCCGGTGATCTTTGCAATGGGCTCAATTTGAGGTACAATATCAGTAATGGAGGCCATTAAAATTCTGATTGAACCTTGCTCCTCCTCACTTTGATATAGGACTGATTCTGATTCAGATTCTTCAGTCTCATCCCATGTAGCCGCCATTGCCTTTTTCTTGGCTTTGTTATTGGTGCACTCGGATGCAATGTGACCAAATCCTCTACACTTGTAGCATTGAGGATCTTTTGACTTAAAAAATTTTCCTTTGTTGTTCTTGGAGTCAAAAGGTTTACCCTTCTGGTAGGGTTTCCTTCTAGAGGTATTTCCTTTAGTTTTGAAGAATTTTTGAAATTTCTTGGCCATAAGTGCCATTTCTTCTAAATCAGGATCTTCCTCACTTCCACATTCAGACTCTTGCTTCTTATGGGAAGATTTTAGGGCAGTACTTTTAGATTTTGAGGGAGTTTTGAAACCTAGCTTATAGGTTTGAAGGGACCCAAGAAGTTCTTTAACTTTCATGGTATTTAGGTCCCTACATTCTTCGATGGTAGTAACTTTGGAAGAGAATCGTTCCGGTAGGGATCTCAGAATTTTCCTACATAGTCTATGCTCCGGAACGGGATCCCCCAAGCCCCACATTTCATTTGTAATCTTGTTCAGCTTGGTATAGAAGTCAGTGAATGTTTCATGCTCCTCCATAGTAATATTTTCAAATTGTGTGGAGAGGCGCTGAAGTTTTGAGTTTTTAACAATGCTTGTTCCTTCATGAGTAACCTCAAGGATGTCCCATGCCTGCTTACTGGTTGTGCAATTTTGAATCCGGCCAAATTCATCTTTAGATACTGAACAAAAGATGGCATTCAGCCCTTTGGCATTACAGACCCGTTGAGCTTTATCATAATCGGTCCACATTGCCTTTTCTTTTGGCTTGAGGACATCCGGTTCACCTTCCTTACATATAGTGACCATTGGGGGTTTATATCCAATATCAATCATATCCCTAACGTCCGAATCAATAGATTCCAAAAAGATGCGCATTCGGGCTTTCCAATATGGATAGTTAGACCCATCAAAGAAAGGAGGCTTAGTAACGGATGAAGAGTCCTCTCTAGACATATTTTCAAGCTCTCTTAGGATCTCACTCTGGGTTTTTAAACCTGAACGGAGGAACCCTCTCTGATACCAATTGAAATTGCGGTTTTACCGCCTATAGAGATACTTGGAGATATGCCTAATGTCCTAGAGGGGGGGTGAATAGGACTTTTTTAAATTCTAATTGCAATTAAAAACAAACCAAGTCAATCTTATCAAATAAGATAATCACAATAGCATTCAAGACAATTATATGAGCAGTTTGTAAGCAAGGACTATCATAGGCATTTCATCAAACAGTTAGCATTCATGATTGACTAAACCATTCAACACATAGCAATCATTCAATCTCACAATGCACAGCAATTTATAGTGGTTCGGTTTCCCTACTCCACTCCCGGTTCATGATCTCAACCTATGAGACCACCGGATTTCACTATAGTCTTGGTTTTAAATCAGGTTAACCATCAACCTTGACATCCTTTGATCTAGGACCGCGTATACCATCCGCCGATGGCCCAATCTAGGGACTTGACGAGTTTGGATCTCAAACTCTCACCAATCCTAATCCAAGGATGGTCACGTACCCTCCCGCCGGAGTTTCCCAATCCAGGGAATAGTGATTTAAAAGATGGACTCTCAAATACTAGACATACCTAGACGATTGAGCCCCGATTCGATGCCTTTGATGAGTAGCTTCAGCTCCACGTGCTTCAGCTTCTCTTTGAGCTCCCAAGATCAGCTACCAATGCAAATGATGAGGATATGTTGATGCCGGGTAGTTGGGAGAGAGTTGGTCTAGTTCCTCTTGCCTATTCAATGCAATGGTAATGAGAAACTACCAATCTTCAAGCATTCAATGGCTTTAAGTGACCTAATAAAGATATTCGGAAGGTAGGTCAGCCATGAATGAAGGTCTTGAGTTCATACTTCAAACTGAGCTTAGAATACTCAATGACAAGCCATTAATGGCCAAGTTTGAATGATGAACTCAAGGGAGTTAAGAGGGAGGAAGGATGGGAGTAAATGCTCTCTCTCTCAGCTCTGAATGGGTGTTGAATGCATGCCAAGAAAGACCTCAAGTCCTGGCTTTATAGAGCCCCAAATGATAGCCCCAACGGATCTAAAATGATCACGTCCGACCTGTCAGAGCACGGACTTGACCGGCCGGATGGACCGGTCAGCATTTGAAATACAAGCCATCATTTGGGACTGGCCGACCGGTCATGACCGTCGGACTCCCTTGCTGGAGAGACTAACTAACATGGGCCGACCGGTCATGACCGGTCGGACCCTCTTGCTGGAGCTACTGACTAATATGCTGGCCCTCAAGTCTTGTGAAGGCCGACCGGTCATGATCGGTCGGCTATTCTTGCTGTATATACAAGTGCTTTGTGAAGGCCGACCGGTCATGACCGGTCGGCTGCCAATATGAATTCTTTCAGCACAGCTGCTGGAGTGATTGAATTACTGGCCGACCGGTCATGACCGGTCGGCAGTCCAGCTGAAACAACAACAGCAGGCCTTGGTCCAATTTAAGCTCCTGGCTGACCGGTTAAGACCGATCGGCTGCCCATCTGCCTCTTCATAGTAGAGGATTACTTCAAGATGTGAAGTATGCAGCGATTTGGTGCAAAGGGTCCAATATATGGACATATCTTCAATTACATTTAGCACCAGCCATGGTTCACAAGTCTGATCAACTTGTGCAAGGGTCGATAGGAATGGGGATAAAATATGTGAGTCTTTTACGCCATTTCTTTGATGTTTTGGGTTTCCTATGGTCAATCTATATGCAACTTACCTGGGATCTTGTTGCAGCATTAGCTTGAGCAATGGACGAAGCGTAATCTTCAAGTCTTGATCTTCAATACTTCGACCGGGGCTCATCCGACAAGACGCGACCAACCAACACGCCAATTGACAACAAAATATGTACTAACAGAATCAACCACTGTAGAGAGAATTAGATGCAAGTTGTCCCATGCGAAGTTGCCCAAGATGTTCTTAAGAGAAACAATGCACACGGTAGTGTATTTGATAAACGAGTCTCCATCAGCCTCGTTGAATGGAGAAGTACCTGAGAAGGTGTGGACTGGACGTGATCCTTTGTACAGTCATCTCAGGGTGTTTGGATGAAGAGCATCCATTCACGTACCAAAGGACGAGAGGTCCAAGCTCGATACGAAGATTAGGCAGTGTGTGTTCTTGGGGTACGGTGATGAAAAGTTCAGTTACAGATTGTGGAATCCGATTGAGAAGAAGCTCGTCATGAGCATAGATGTGGTTTTCATTGAAGATCAGTGTATGGAAGACATTAGAAAGTCAGAGAAGACCCAGTCTGATTCAGGTGAGCTGGAAGACATGGATCCGGATACTCCTCCCGTAGTGCCTGATGACGGGGGAGTACAGCAAGATGCAGAGGACGTGGGAGTTCCTACAGAAGATGGACTGGGGGAGCAGCCTGCACTGGATCCACCTGTTGAGCCTATAGGTGAGGAGGACATCAAGAGACAGACACTCGTCCAAGAAGTACTCGTCGCATGAGTACATTATACTCACTGATGTGGGAGAGCGAGAAGATTATTCTGAGGCCCTAGTCGACAAGCATAAGGGGGAGTGGTTGAAAGCTATGCAAGAGGAGATGGAATCCTTACATAAGAACCACACCTATGATATGGTGAAATTCCTAAGGGCAAGAAAGCTCTGAGCAACAAGTGGGTATTCAAAAAGAAGATTAAGTAGAAGAATTCACAGATAAGGTTCGAGACCAGACTTGTGGTGAAAGTTTTTGGTCAAAGGAAAGATATAGACTTCGAGGAGATATTCTCACCAGTAGTGAAGACGACATCTATACAGATGTTGCTTGGATTGGCTGCTAGCACGGATTTGGAGATAAAGCAGTTAGATATTAAAACTGCCTTCCTCCATAGTGACCTGGAAGAAGAGATCTACATGCAACAACCAGAAGGGTTCAAAGTCAAGGGCAAAGAGCATATAGTGTGTAGGCTTAGGAAGAGCTTGTATGGGCTGAAACAAGCTCTGAGGTAATGGTACAAGAAGTTCGACTCGTTCATGTGAAAGCATAGATATGATAGAACGGAGTCGGACCACTGTGTGTTAACGCACAAATTCTCAGATGATGATTTCTTAGTTCTGCTATTGTACATTGATGACATGCTCATTATGGGAAAAGACATCAAGAAGATTGATAGGATGAAACAGGAGTTGAGCAAGTTGTCTGCGATGAAAGACTTGGGCCCGGCTAAAAAGATCCTAGGAATGGAGATAACCCGTGACAGAAGCCGTAGAAAGCTTTGGCTGTCGCAGGAGCGGTATATTGAGAAAGTCCTAGAGCAGTTCAATATGAATGCAGCGAAGTCGGTCAGTACTCCATTGGATGGTCACTTCAAATTGAGCGACAAAAAGTGTCCTAAGATGAAGGCAGAGGTAAATGAGATGCAGAAGATACCCTACACCTTGGCGGTAGGAAGTTTGATGTATGCAACGGTGTGTATGCGCCCAGACATAGCATATGCAGTTGGTGTTGTCAACCGGTATCTTGCCATTCCTAGCAAAGAACATTGGGCAGCGGTGAAGTGGATACTACGGTATTTCAGAGGCTCATCCAGGTTGAGCCTATGCTATGGTGACGAAAAACCTGTATTAGAAGGCTACACAGATGCAAATATGGCAGGTGACATAGACTTCAGGAAGTCTATATCGAGGTTCATGTTCACTTTTGCAGGGGGAGCAGTCTCTTGGCAGAGCAAGCTACAGAAGGTCGTAGCATTGTCGACGACAGAGGCCGAGTACATCACGATCCCAGAAGCATGCAAAGAGATGTTTTGGTATCAGAGATTCCTATAGGAAGTCAGCTTGAAGTAGGAGCAACACGTGGTCTATTCTGATAGCCAAAGTGGTATACACTTGAGCAAGAATCCAAGTCAGCATTCCAAGTCGAAGCACATAGAGATCCGGTATCACTAGATCAGGGATACTTTGGAACAGAAGGTGTTACAAGCTTGAGAAGGTCCACACGGACGATAACTGGGTCAGACGTGATGACCAAGGCTTTGCTTAAGGGCAAGTTTGAGGTTTGTAGAAACCAGGCTAGATTGAAGAAGGTGAATTCCTCCTGAGTCAGAGATTTGATGGGGTTTTCCTCCTCAGTTCAGAGGAGAGATGGTGTAGCCTGGGTGTAATCGAGCGACCGAAACTCACCCAGATGGGTGTTTAACGCTGGACTGTTTTCATAACAGTTGGGTGCTCGATGGTCTGATGACCGGGCGCCCGACCATCTTGGTCTGGGTGCTCGAAATTCGACAGGCTCTCTACTAAACACAGCTGGACAGTTTTGTAACTGGCCGAGCGCCCGATGGTCCACTGACCGAGCACCCGACCATTCGCGGACTGCTTAAGTACTGTTTCCTTATTTGACTCTGATTGCTCCAGTTTTCTACTTAAGGAGTTTCAAAACGAAATTAGCGCATCCCATTAAGATATTTCCATGTCCAAGGTGAGAGAGATAGAAAAAGTGGAAGAGAAAAAGAGAAGAGAGAGAGAGAGAGAGAGAGAGAGAGAGAGAGAGAGAGAGAGAGGAAGCTTGTGGAAGGGAGGATTCTACTTGCAGAGGTGATCTACTGTGCAGTCGACGTCTCAGCGCTTCTACGTCCTCTTAATTGGTGAGATCTCTCTGTTTCCTACATTCTCTTATTATTGATCCACTCCTACGTGAGTGAAGAAGGTTTGATCCAAGCGGTGTGTGCTTATGATCGATTGTAACAGGTTCTACTTCATAGTGAATTGTTGCTCTGGACTAGGTCCCGTGGTTTTTACCTCTTTGAGGTTTTTCACGTAAAAATTCCTTGTGTCGTGTGGTTTGTGCTTTGATTTATTTCATTACTTTATTATATCCCATAATTCAAGTAGTTTGGGGGGGTGAGATCCTAAGGTTTTTATGCAACACACCCAACACTCTCCAGCAATCTGGATGAGCCACTTGCGTATTTCAGGCCTTGAGATTGATCATGCCCATTCCAGCTTAGACCTTTTATATGATCGGTTTTCTGTAGACTAGGAGACAGAGGGAGAGGTCTGTTTTCTATACTGTTTTTGAACCCTAGTGTTATGAATCTTGGTCAAGTTCCTTTTTCCAATTGGTCGCGCTCTTCTATATATGATCTATTTTACGCTTTTCGGGTGGTGCTTCATCGTGGTAGCCTTACTACCCTAGTTCTAGCAGAGACTTGTTGCGGCCCAACTGCTACTGTCGAGGGCCATGATCAATGTATTCCTGGATGCTACGCAGGTAACTTTGTGTAATACCCAAGAAAACCCTAATTATGAAAATAGAAAGAGTTCTAAAAAAAATATGTAAAGTAACAGATTGTCCATCTAAATTCGCAGAGCCTGTCGACCTGCCAACCCAACTTATCAGCTGGTTGAAGTTTAGAGTCGACTGATCGATTAATCGGTTCAAACAATCAAATATGTCCAAGAGTTCAACCAATTCTATGTGAATCCCAAGGGGTTTTTGATCGGTTGACCAGAATTGTCAACTGGTCGAAAATGCCAAAACATGTCCAAAGAGTTAGACTGAATTTCAGGCAATTTTCAACATGTGTTTGATTTGGTTCGACCGGTCAACCAAACCGTTCGACTGGTCGAACTATGCTGTCTACTGTCAATTTTTTCTGATCTTAGGCTCCTTCTTTTGGTCCATCCTCACCATGAAAGTGTCCGCGACTCGCTTTACATGAGTCACCTCCACTTCAAAAGAACTCGACCACGAGTTCTTGTCTAGCTTCGGTTCATGATACTCATACATGTCTGAAATGTTGAAAGTACGCGAGATCTCCATGTCGTCTGAAAGATCAACAACGTAAGCATTGTCATTGATCTTTCAGAGAATCAGGTACCGGTTTAATCTTCTTATTCTTCAACTTGTCGTAGGTTGGAAATCACTCCTTGCAGTAGATAAACCATAACATCATCGCCCACTTCGAACACCTTATGTCGTCGATGCTTGTCAGCTTGCTCCTTGTACTTTTCATTTGAAGCTTGCAACTTGGCTTGAACTTCCGCATGAATGCTCATGATTTGGTCTGCCATATGTTCCGCTGCAATGTTAATGCCCGGGAGCTGGGGCAAAGGAACCAAGTCAAGTGTGTGGTAGGGCATTCATCCATAAACAATCTGAAATAGAGATTTTCCTGTCGAGTCGGTTCACCATATTGTTGAATGCAAACTCTACTTGAGACAAAGCCAAATCCCTCTATTTCGGCTTGTCACCTGAAATACACCGGATGAGGTTTCCCAACGTGTGATTCACTACTTTAGTCTGCCCATCTATCTGCTAGTGGTAGGCATTACTAAACTGAAGTTGCATACCGAACCAATTCCACAAAGTCCTCTAAAAGTGGTTGATGAACTTCGTGTCACGTTTCGAAGTAATAGTCTTAGGAACTCCGTGTAGCTACACGACCTCTCTAAAGAATAAATCCGCCACATGTGTTGCATCAATGGTCTTCTTACATGGAATAAAGTGTGTAATCTTGGAGAAATGATCTACCACCATGAACACTGAATCCATGCCACGTTGTGTTCGTGGGAGACTAAACATAAAGTCCATAAAGAATCCTCCCAAGGGGTGTTAGGTACATACAATGGGGTGTAAAGACCAGTATTCTGAGATTGTCCTTTAGAGGTCTAACAAACATGAAAACACTATACTGCTTTTTCCACGTCACGTACAAACTGTGGCCAATAATACTGCTCCTCCACTAGAGCTCTCGTCCTGTCTTGTCCTAAGTGTTCACCAAGGCCACCTCCATGTAACTCTTGAATGATTTGCTTCCTCAAAGAACTTTGGGGAATGCACAGTTGATTTCCTTTGACAAGGAAACCGTCTTGTATATGTAGGTCACTAGGATGACCTTGTTGGCACTTAACCCATGCATCCTTGAAGTCCTCATTCTCTGCATATATCTACTTAATATAGTTGAAGCCGACAACCTCATTCCTCATCGTGACTAATAATGAAGCTCAGTCAACTCAGAGCATTAGCCACCTTGTTCTACTATCCAACCTTATGCTTCAGGGTGAACGTCAACTCCTACCAATATAAAATCCACCTGGCATGCACACGGTTCACGTTAGGTTGGCTATTAATAAACTTCAATGCTTGATGGTTGGTGAACAAGACAAATTCACACTGAATAAGATAGTGGTGGTAATGACGCAATGCCTAGACTACTGCACACAATTCAAGCTCATATGTTGACCACTTCTTCCGTGTGTCGTGAGCTTCTCACTATAAAAGACTACTAGCCTGCCTTCCTGAGATAAAACTCCCCCAATTCCAACATATGAGGAGTTACACTCAACCTTAAACATTTTGTCGAAACTGGTAAGTACTAGAACCAATGTTGTGGACAATCGATGCTTGATTTCAGCAAAACTTCTGTCGGCCTCATCGGTCCACTGAAATGGCCTTTTCTTCATGTAATCAGTGATTGACGTAACAATGGTGTTGAAGTTTCATACGAATCGATGATAGAACGTCGTCAACCCATGAAAACTCTGCACCTCATGAATGTTCGTCAAGGTCGGCCAATCTCGAATAGCCTGAATCTTCTTATCGTCTACACGGATGCCCACAGAAGTCACGACAAACCCCAAGAATAGTAGGCACTTAATTAAGAAGCTACGCTTTTACAAATTCAAGCATAGGTTATTGTTTGCCAGGACCTGTAGCACCTACTTGAGATGCCCAATGTAATATGCCTCGCTCTAGCTATAAATCAGTATGTCATCAAAATAAACCACCACAAACCGCTGAATGAATGGCTTCAACACTTTATTCATCAGATGTATAAAAGTGCTTGGTGCGTTCAATAGACCGGACGGCATAACCAACCACTCATACAACCCTTCCTTGGTCTTAAATGTAGTTTTTCACTCATCACCCAGGCCTGATGCAAATTTAATGGTACCCACTTCTCAAATTCAGCTTGGAGAACAACTTGACACCCTCTAGCATATCTAGCATGCAGTCCAACCGCGGTATCGAAAATCGGTATTTGATAGTAATCTTGTTAATCGCCTGACTGTCAACGCATATGCGCCAACTCCCATCCTTCTTCAGGGTTAGCAATCCCGGCATGGTGTATGGACTCATGCTTTCTCTCAACAAACCCTTACGGATCAATTCCTCCACTTGCCCCTTAAGATCTCATACTCCTTCAAACTCATCCGATCTTGAGGACGGTTAGGCTAGTTAGCCCCTTGGACAAGATCGATGTGGTGTTGGATGTCTCACATGGGAGGCAATCCATCAGGAAGTCCTCCAGGCCAAATATCCTTAAACTAGTTCAACAAAGGCCTTAAACTTGAAGGAATGTTTGAGGGCTCCGATTCCTCACCCTTCACCACCACGGCGTATACCTCACCGGTTTCCTTCGATTCTTCTACGAAATCTCAAATAATTAGAAGAGGGATCCCCTCCACTCTAGAAGCTTCGGGATGGTTCTCTGGTGCTATAGGGGTAATGATCGTTTTGCAATCGTCCTTAATGAAGATGTAGACATTGTCTCATCCTCAGTGGGTCGCATTACGGTCCGATTACCATGGTCGACTTAGCAACATATGACATGCTTCCATGTTGACCACATCGTTACTCAACGCCTCTTATACTATAAGGTATTAGACTGTCCAGATTGAACCACCTCCTGCATTTAGCCATCCTCTCCTATTGTTTGGAAAACTTGAGGGATTTAATGCCTGATACCAATCTGTTATTAGAGATGGGGCCCAATTGGATATAGTTCTCCCATTCTCTTGATTCCAATTGAACCATGGCCATAGGAAGGGGTCCTTGAATAAGATATCTAGGTGGTTGTGTCCTCTGTATTAGATAGTTCAAATCTTCTAAATAATGATATGTTATTGGACAGATTATATCCAAATCCACCCTTCCCATTCTCTTTATTCCAATTGGTGAATGGCTTAGGACCCAACTTAGTTGTTGTATCTATCATGAGAGATGGCTTCACCGAACGTCTCATAGCTATATATGTGATAAGATCCGTTCTCTCAGCGGGTCTCTTATAATCATTCTACGGTATGCTGCATTTTGTTGGGTTAGTCATGCAATGCACACACCCTGTTAGATGCGCAACGCACCCACCCGGTCAGTCACACGATGCTCACACCCACAGGTAGGGTTAGTGGATTTCGAACCCCATACCATTAGTTGAAACACCGAGGCGTCTACCAGTTGGGCTAGCGGGCGATCCCCAATTGGGTACGTTGCCTTATTAATAGGCATGATAAATGTGACCACATGACATCCCCCTATTCGTTCTCCTAGAGGCGGACGGAAGGGTCTATTCTTCCACATTAATGACTGAATGTGTAACGTGGAAGGAAAATTAAACAAAAATACTCTTGGGCAAGAGTAGGATTTTTGCTACTTAATTATAGCCACGTAATGGCAATCACGTGGTATGCAGCCTTTGATTGGTCCACGTCAGGTGCCAAAAATGGGCGTAAACAAAACCCAATTTATACATAATATGTGGCCCACTTTGTAGATGCCATTTCCCAATAATTCATCTGGTAATAATGCATAGCTTCGATATTAACAAGTCAAACTATTGATGGCATTTTGATCAGGAAGATGGTGTTGTATGGAATCTTGGCCATAGGTGTTAATTTACTTGATAAGACTCCAATGTTAATTATCCAGCATTTAAAAATGGTGCCTACTCTTTAACCTCACATATGGTATAGTTGTACTAAAATCCAAATTGTCCATATCACTGATAATTGATAGTGTTAGAGCTTAGAAAAATCGAAACTGCTCGTCAGCAGTCTTTTTCCTGTGTTTCATTATTCTGCGGGAATTCTGAGTATAGAGACATTCATAGACAATCATAAGCAATCACAAAGTATACACGAGAAAGCACCGCGAGGTGAATTTTATTCCAGAGATTTCGAGATCTTTTACATTCCAGGCTGTGAACTGGTCACGAACCCTTGATTACATCAACGGATGATCACCCTTGATTAAAAGGCAAAAGTAAATGCATGCATGTATCATAAATGAGTTAAATAAAGCATTAAAGGAGCATAAATATAAATAAAGCACAGCATAGACAACACAGAGATTTTTACGTGAAAACCCTTACGGGAGAAAACCACGGCACAAAGCGACAAGATTCCACTATGAATTTCAGTTATACAATAGATGGAATATCAAAGGGATGAAGCTCGGATAGATCGAGCAAGTAGTTTAAATCGTCAGGGATTATAGTCTCAAGTTCTTGGTCGCAGAAACCAAGTCTAGGATTTATTTTGGACTAAGCCATTGTTAAGACCAGTTAGATGTCGGTCCCATACTCCTGGGGCGTTCCTAGTTGAGTAGCAACCAGGATTTTAACCGAGTCGTATATCTCAGTGTCATGACGCGTCTCTATGGACGACATGACTTTCAGGGATACACTTCACGGTGTCTGTTTAGTGCAACCAGGGCCAGTGACCGTCTCCGATGGGACGGGTGACTTGCTTGAAGGCACTCCATGGGGTCATTGTGCAAACAGGGTTTCAACCGAGTCGTATATCTCAGTGTGATGACGCGTCTCTATGGACGATATGACTTTTAGAGATACACTTCACGGTGTCCACTTACTGTAACCAGGGCCAGTGACCGTCTCTGATGGGACGGGTGACTTGCTGGAAGGCACTCCATGGGGTCTTTGTGCAAACAGGGTTTTGACCGAGTCGTATATCTCAGTGTCATGACGCGTCTCTATGGACGATATGACTTTCAGAGATACACTTCACGATGTCCACTTACTGCAACCAGGGCCAGTGACCGTCTCCGATGGGACGGGTGACTAGCTGGAAGGCACTCCATGGGGTCTTTGTGCAAACAGGGTTTCGACCGAGTCGTATATCTCAGTGTCATGACGCGTCTCAGTGGACGATATGACTTTCAGAGATAACTTCACGGTGTCCACTTACTGCAACCAGGGCCAGTGACCGTCTCTGATGGGACGGGTGACTTGCTGGAAGGCACTTCATGGGGTCTTTGTGCAAACAGGGTTTCGACCGAGTCGTATATCTCAGTGTCATGACGCGTCTCTATGGAAGATATGACTTTCAAAGATACACTCCAGGGAGTCCACTTACTGCAACCAGGGCCAGTGACCGTCTCCGATGGGACGAGTGACTTGCTGGAAGGCACTCCATGGGGTCTTTGTGCAAATAGGGTTTCGACCGAGTCGTATATCTCAGTGTCATGACGCGTCTCAGTGGACGATATGACTTTCAGAGATACACTTCACGGTGTCCACTTACTACAACCAGGGCCAGTGACCGTCTCTGATGGGACGGATGACTTGCTGGAAGGCACTCATTACCTTAGGCACTCAACTTACGGATCCCGCCTTGGACAGGACGCACATCAACTGGTCTTAACGATGAAGTATTTCAGACGTTTAGGACTCTTTCATTATGGTTTTCGATGATAACCATAGTCCCTTCGATTTAGTCTCTTATCTCGATCCGAGATGAAATAAATTCATGCAATGGATGCAAATGAGTACTGTACAAAGTAACTATGCTTTATGCATGCTCAAGAGAAGACTGCATTTATGCTAGATGTTCAGTGTATCAGACAAATTATAAATTTGATTTGATCAACCCGCTTCGTATATATCTTTATGTCGTCAATATTTTTCCCTCGCGTCTTTGCGATCGCGATTGATTTCATTTGGCATTAGTAGATTTTCGGGCCATCAGGGCACTTCTTAGGGCCTGTTTACGATCTGATCGGAGGATGTGGTGAATACCTGTCACGATCGTCTTTGGATAGGGGTGGATTATATCCACGAGGGTCGCAGTGCGATCGCATTTCGATTTGTTTAGCATGGGTCTATTTCCGAGCCGACTGGGCACTTCCCAGGGCTGAAAACAACTAAGTAGTGGGCCTGCTGACCACTTGATTAAGGTATTTGGGGCTCCTGAGTTTGGATAACCTTGTTGCGGTGCATGATTATGATATATCATGTTATGGCGGAGAGAAGTCTCCCTCTCGGGTTCGGTCAAATTCCGCTCGATTCCTCTCGATTTCGGCCGTTTCTGGCTCTTTCGGAAGGGTTTCCGAGGTTTGCAATATTGGCTAAGTGTTGGCCCTTTTTTATCAAATTGCTGATTTGGCCCACTTAACATCGACCGTTGGCGAATCCGGTCTGGGGGATGGATAGAGGGCATTGATGTGTGTCTAGGAGCACTGACACGATCAGAAGGTGGGCCACATCGAAGGCGGGCCACATCACAGAAGGCCCCACCTCCCCATCAGCGTCCAGGCGCATGGGAGGTTGGGTTGGGCGCATGTTGCATTAGGCATGGGCGCATGTCCTAGGTGGATGCATGTTATCTGCCCCAGGCGCATGTCCTGCCACCACAAATGCATGTGAGGAGAGAGAGGTTATCAAGCGCATGTGACATGCACATGCGCCCAACATCCCAGCCATGGGCGTATGTCCCCATGGGACTTAGGGATTTTCGCATATTTCCCCTCCCAAGCGCATGCTATGTGACTTTGGAGAAGTTTTGAATCTTCTCCTTCCGGTGGGAGAAATCCCTTTCCGGCGAAGGCATCCGGTGAAGTGTGGGCGCATGTGAATAGCCCATGGAGGATTCCGGCAAGGAATTTTACCTTGCTCTGATGATCCTTTCCAGAAAATGAAGCCTCTCTCCCTGATTTAGAAGTGAGTGGGGGTATTTATATTATGTTAACGGGTCTCGGGTCCACCAAAAATTGAATTTCACCAAGCGCATGTAATTGCGAAGAGGGATCATGCGCATGTTGTGAGAGGGTGGGCGCATGTGCCCATACCTTGGACGCATGTGCCCTCTAAAGTGTGCGCATGTGCCATATTTATCATGCATTTTTATGATTTTTGATATTTTTAGAATTTTGAAAATATGGAAAAGGGAGAGAAAGGGCTCTCATGCACATGTGGTGAGAGGGCAAATGCATGTCTCCTCATGGCATCCGCATGTGGAAAGAGAGTGAACAAATGCATGTGGAGAGAGAGTGAACGAATGCATGTGGAGAGAGAGTGAACGAATGCATGTGGAGAGAGAGTGAACAAATGCATGTGGAGAGAGAGTGAACGAATGCATGTTCCATCCCTTAGAATATTTCAGGTTTTGGGCTTCGACGGGCGACCTTCAAAGGGGGGCTACTTTTTCGGAGACCGAAGTCACTGACGCCAAGCCACTTTTAGGCCATAATCGACCTCCTGAATGAACGGGGTGGGGTATCGATGGTCATCTGTTGTGAAGTTTGGTAGTTCCTTCCCAATTTGGACCCTCCCGATCGGCTCTTTGCATAGGAATATTGTCCCGGGAAGCGTACACGTGGAAATATGCACCGCAAGGACTTCAAACTTGCTACTTAAGGTTTTTCAGGCATTCCAGATCATTTGGCAGCCATCCGCATGTCTAATTCCAGCCTGAAATAGTACCTGTAGGCTTCCGGGACCCTACAGTCGGATACGATCAGGGCAAAACGCATTTGGGAGCGCGCGGGTAAAGATATGCATCGCGCGACTTCGAAACTTGCAGGTTAAGGGTTTTAGGGTATTCCGGATCATTTGGTGATAATCTGCATGTCTGATTTCGCCCTGAAATAGCATTTGTAGGTTTCGGTCACGATCGCGCATGTTTGGGTTGCACTGGCATTTTCTGAGTATTTCGGGTCTCGAAATCAGTCCAAATCATAGTAGATGGATCGCTGAATACTGTTTTACAATGGGTGTGAATTTGAGCCCCAACAGATAGTATAATAAAGATTTGTATTAGAAATTTGTCCTTAGATAGACATCTAACACATCCATCTGTGGACCATGCCATCAGATGCATAAGCTCTGTTACCCTTAGTTATAAGAAATCAGTCCAATCCAACACTCACATGACCCACAAAATCAGAGGGAGCTCTGACCCTTGATTTGCATAGAGGCCCACCTGAGTTGCAAATCAACCTGATTTCAGAGTTGATCCTTCTAACATGAAGGGTTTGAATGGCTTTCCGCCTGTACCCTTTTGTTCCTTGTGGTGTGGGCTACTCAGGTTTTAGATCTGGCCAATTTTTTGGGTACTAGAGAAAACTTTAGTTGGAACGTATGATAGAGAGGTCGGATATAAATACATCATGTGGCCCACTTCTGCTGGTATCACCAGAGCCGCCCATGTCTGAGAGAGAGAGAGAGAGAGAGAGAGAGGGGGGGGGCCTATTACTTGCCTACTAATACGTGAAAGCGATGTCAATCTGACTAGAATAACTTTGGTACCAAGAAATTGTGTGTTGAAGGATCTGGACACTTCGTATAATTTTTTAGTGCCTGCGGATCAAGCATCACATGCTGCCAGATGTTTTAAATAACTCTTAGTAGATGTTACGGCTGCTCTCAAATGGAGTCTTTGTTGGAATCGGTGACTCAAATCTGTGTGAAATAGGGCCATCAATCAATCGACCAGGGTTCGCCGATTAAACCCGTTCGTTTTTTTCTTACAGCAAGCTCTCCGGAAGGTTTTGTGGCTGGGCGATCAATCGACTAGGCTGGTCGATCAATCGCTCGGGGTGGTCGATTGATTGCCTGATCAATCGGCGTTGTGCAGTCATGCGCAGTCTTACGCGGTTTTGCGTAAGATATTTCTAATTCGAGTTTGTTGACTATTTAAGTGGGTGTGACCGAGATTAGGAGGTATCCTAAAGTGTCTAAGATTTCCTAAGTGTATTAAGAAGAGGGGAGAGGGTTTTGAGAGAGAGAGAGAGAGCTTAGGTTTTCTCTAGGTTTCCTTGCTTATGGGCTGTTCATCTCTACAATCTTCTGATTCATAATAGATCGCTTTGTGCCGTGGTTTTTTTATCCGTTGAGGAATTTTTCCACGTAAAATCGGATTGTCTCTGCGTGGTTGAATGCTTGTGTGATTGGTTGCATTTTGTTGCTTGTTTGATTCTGATCTCTACGTTTTTTGTTTGCTTCCGCTGCGGGCCGATTTTCTCAACAAGTGGTATCAAAGCTATTGTTGAGGTAGAGTAGAATTCAGATTTGAGACGAGAGCATAACATCGAATACAAGATTTGACATAGAGAAGTTTTTCGGAAAAAATAACTATGAATTATGGAAGGTGAAGATCGAATCCCTCCTAGTTCAGGAAGGGCTTGAAGAAGCTCTTGAAAAGCGACCTGGGGCTATGAAAGAGGATGAGTGGAAGAAGCTCGACAAGAAGGCCAGAACCCCGATCATGTTATGCCTGACGTATGATGTCATCTATCACGTTATGAAGGAGAAGACAACGACCGATACGATGGCGAAGTTAGAGAAGGTTTATACGAAGAAATCTCTGGAGAATCGCCTGTTTCTGATGCTTCAGTTGTTTAACTTGAGGATGGCGGAGGGGCCGGATGTGGAGGACCACATTAGCACATTTAATCGGCTAGTTTGCAAGTTGGCGGAGACGAATGAACCAATAAAAGACGAATATGAGTCATTCGGTAGGAAATCCCTTTCTACCATTTCCAGTTATGTGGCCTATTTGAGTTTTAGATGTCTCTGAGTTTTGGTCTTATGTCTGAACATGATCTACCAAAATGAATGAACGGAGTGGATTTCTCACAAACATCACCGTGGACCCAACATACTGTGGAGTCAGTCACCTCATTCAAACATCACCTCAGCCAGTTGTAATCTCTCGCAGCTCTGGAGAGAGAGAGAGAGAGAGAGAGAGAGAGAGAGGAATGGATTAGCTGTGCCCCTATCTCATGAAGCGGTGTTGTCCTGGGGCCCACCTTGATGTACCAATTTTATATCCACACCATCCATCCGTATTTTCAAATTATTTTATGGCATATTCTAAAAAATTAAGAAGATTCAAATCTCATATAGACAAAAACACAGGAAACAATGGTTTTTACCAGTGATTTTTTTACCATTAAAAGCTTCTTGTGGGCCGCAAAAATTTTGGATCAAGATCATATTTGTTTTTTTTTTCCCTTCATACAGAGTTTTGTCACCTTATCAACAGGTTGGATTGAAGTAAACGTTAAGATAGGCCCTAGGGAGTTTTTAATGGTGGATGTTCAATCACCATTGTTTTGTTTGGTGGTCTATCTAAGATCTGAATATGCTTATGAATTTTTGGGTCTTGCTATAAAATGAACCAAATAAAAAGATGGACAGCGTGGATATATAATTCATGCATCGAGTTGGTCCCTACAGTCAGGGTCCCACCCACGTCATTGGTTCCAAGGTGCGGATTAGGTGTTACCTCTTACCATGGGGCCCACTTTGATGATTTGTTCTATATCCATACCTTCCATCTGTTTCTCCGGCCCATTTTAGGATGGAACTATCCAAATCTTAGGTGGACCACACCACAAGAAACAATGATGATTGAGTGCTTCACCATTAAAAATTCCAAAGGGCCATTGTAAGGTTTTCATAATGTTTATTTGCAATCCAACCTTTTAATAATGTTAAGAATATCTTATGAAGGGAAAATACAAAGATCAGCTTGATCAAAAACTTTTGTAGGCCCAAAAAAAGTTTTTAATGGTCATTTAACACTATTTCTAGTGGTATGGTCTACCTAAGATTTGGATCTTCTTAAGTTTTGGGATCACCTTCTAAAAATGAGATGGAAAAACAGATGAATGAAATGATATACAACAAATACATCAAGTTGGGACCCACACGGTTAGGGTAACACCTTAGTGCGTTACCCGAGTAACAAATAATTTACTACTAAAGCCTTTCGCTCGAAGTTCCTATGCTAGGAAGTTAGGTGGGGCCCACTATGAGGTATGTGAGAAATCCATCTTGCCCATCCGTTTTGCAAGATCATTTTAGGACATGCAAACAAAAATAAAGTAGATCCAAAACTCAAGTGGGCCACATGAAAGGAAAATCTAGGGAAAGAAATGCCTACCGTTTAAACCTTCTTGGCAACCTCGATCTAACATATGACAACCAAGACCCTAAACACATGACGACCTCAACCCTTAACACATGACAACTTTGACTCGTGACAACCTCGACTCTTAACACATGATAACACTAACAGATACCTCACGGTGGGCTCCACAGAAGGCAATCGAAGACCGTTTAGGTAGGGTCGGACACCATTGTTAAGGGTCATGGTTGTCTTGTGTTAAGGGTTATGGTTGTCTATGTTAAAGGTTGTGGGGCCCACCGTGGGGTATGTGTTGAATCCACTTCATCCATTGGATTTAGAATTTAATTTAAGGCCATGAGCTAAAGAATGAGTCACATTTGTAGATAAGGTGGACCACACCATAAGAAAATAGTTGGGAGTGAATGGTCACCGTTATTGGTTGTTGTAAGCCATAGAGAGCTTGAACCCGACTAAAATTTGTGTCCTCTCGCTAAAATTGTAAGCCATGGAGAAAATGAACGGATTTGTTCTACGTTCAATTGGGTCAATCATCATGTTGATGTCACGTCATACATTGGAATCAGGGTGTTGTAGGCAAATATAGTCTGACAAGAAGTTAAGGATCGCGGCAATATGAATGCAAGGAGTCCAGGTCGTGCTCGCGGTAAGGGGTCGCATCTCTCGGATGCGAGCAGCTCGGCTCGTGCTCTTTAGAAGAGGTCGCATCTCCCGGATGCGAGCAGCTCGGCTCGTGCTCTTTAGAAGAGGTCGCATCTCCCGGATGCGAGCAGCTCGGCTCGTGCTCTTTAGAAGAGGTCGCATCTCCCGGATGCGAGCAGCTCGGCTCGTGCTCTTTAGAAGAGATCGCATCTCTCATATGCGAGCAGCTCGGCTCGTGCTCTTTAGAAGAAGTCGCATCTCCCGGATGCGAGCAGCTCTGCTCGGGCTCGTCAGAAAGGGTCGCACCTCACGAATGCGAGCATCCCTGACACAAGCAGCTCCCGACATCAGAATAGTCCTGAGTCTTCGTTTTTTGTTTGGATGTTCTTCATACTTCTAGCACCTGGTTCCCGTCGAGCGGCTTGTTCAATCCCTCTGCGGCACCAAGCAGAGTTACATCCAGCGTGGCGGTCTTCACCCTTTCGGCGTCTCCTTCCTTTTCGGTAGCTATGACTCCAACTAAGAGCAATCAGCACTATTACTACGCCTACCGGCAGCCCGTATAGGTCGGTTTTTGGGCTTATCTTCTCTAAATAGTTCCGGATCTCAAGGGATTGCTATCAAGGGACGTGATTGCTGAAATAAGTCATTGGGTTGGATCTCATCTCTAAAGATAGGATCTTATCCCACGAAATCAGCAAGATCTCAGTATCATATGCGACGTCAGCGGGATTTCGATATCTTACGTAACAAATTGGGTTGCTTCAGATCTATATAAAGGGGTGACTCCATTAAGAGAAAGGTACATACACAACATTCAAGCTCTGTCCCGTTTTACTTGGCTTCTCTTCTCCTTGCTTTGGCCTGACTTAAGCATCGGAGGGCTAACGGCTGGACCCCAGCCACCCTTAGTTGCTATCTGTCTTCTTTCAGGTCTGGTGGTAGAAATCCCTGCTGGAGTGAAGGAGGAAAAACGGAGGATCTCATTACGAAATCTGACATTAACACAGGGCTAAAAACTCCCTGCGCACACATCGACAGAAACTCATAAAGGCAAGCTCATTTTGGTCCTAATAAAAATAAAAATAAAAGATTCAAAGGCTAAAAAAAGAAATGGAAAAGGAGACTATTCTCTTGACCCCTTTTGGCATCATAGATTTGGGGGGATTTGAGCAAATCCCTTGGTATGCTTGGCACATAAAGCAACTGAGAGTTTCAAATCCAGTAGATTTCAAATCCCCTCAGAGAGGAGGTTTGAAATCTAAGGTGAAAGCTTGAATTATATCTAAAATCCTTCCAAGAGTCACATATGTAACATGTGTGTCACTAGGCTACTAATCTATTGGGCACATGGCCCACTGATGATATCCCAAAATAATTATATCTAAAATCCTTCCAAGAGTCACATATGTAACATGTGTGTCACTAGGCTACTAATCTATTGGGCACATGGCCCACTGATGATATCCCAAAATAATTAGATTATCAACTGCATCACTAAAATTATGTTAATAAGATGATCCGTATCATCCAAACGTTGGTTAGGCACTCGGATGTGATCTTGTGCTTGTGGCCCATCCGAGACTTGAAATTTCGTCATTTTTTGGCAAAGTATATATTTCAACAGGCTTATTACCACCAGTGTATCAAACATTATATACATACACTAATTAGGGATATTAAAGTTTTTTTATTTTTTCTGTGTCAGTCACTACAATGTTAATATCCTTATTAGGGATGTTAAAGTTGATTTAGTAATTAAATTCAAATAGCTGTAAATATACTATGTATAGCTACTTACTTTTGGATTCCAGGAGATTCCAAATCCAGGCTGCCAAATTCAACCAGGGGTTCCAAATCCACACTGCCAACAGGCCTTCAGAATGGCCATTTCTTAGGATCATTTTGGTAAAAATCACAAAAAATTTCGGTACACTTTTCAGGCAGGCATGTACATTCAGGCAGTCGGTCTTTTTTTCTTTTTTTTTTTCAATCGTTACCTTTCCCATACCATATGGTCTACACAATGACCCTGATCTAGATCCCTAGTATGTACACAGTCAGCCCCACCTGATGAATGTTCTAAATCATTGGCACAAGCCATGATGGCACGTGCTCAGGAACCACATCTTCAATCTTCCTCCACCCAAGTCGCCTTGCACTTTGTATATGATCCGACTCTAGAAGAAACAAAATAAAGAAAGGACAGCATGCCAGGAAACCCATGTCGTTGGATGAAGGGTACGACTCCATGTAGAAAGAGAATAGTATTAGATTCCGTGAACGGATGGAGCGTTATTTTTTAATTCACATGCTCCGGACAACACCACCGTCACATGGGGCCGGCCGTCCATTTCAGATTAACGGTTTTAAATTATATGATGGACTTTATCTTGCCAGTGCACACTCTTTTTCTGTTTGTGACAAGTGGGCGTTGTTTGTTATTTTAAGTAGCTAGTGCTAGCTAGGCATGCCAAAACTGATTGCGCGGGTCGATTCCATCCAAATAAATTTGAACTCAAGCGCTAACATAAACAGATACATCATAATTAACTGTATATGATCGAGTTCTGTGAAGAAATAGTCGCCTATTCAACCACTTGATTAGTTGTTTAATAGTGATCAGGTAATATTTGGAGGGTAGAGTTCATCCTCCAATAATGGGTCACACTTTTGCCTTCCATACAAAAGGACATATCAACATTAAAAAAAAAAAAAAAAAAAAAACAGAACAAAGAAACACTTACAGTCAATCGCAAGAGATGTGCTGCAGATTCATTAAACTATATCCCGCGTATGAGAGTAGACTTCTAGTACAACTACAGTTATCAGCTATTGGGTAATTGCTAAGGATTTACTGCTACAGAATGTAAACTTGCAACTTATACTACGAAATGTGAAAAGCAGAATTATGCAAAAGGAAATGAGACTACAAACTATGCTAAGGAATATCAAGAACAAGATGCTATGGAGCATAGTAATTTTGAAAGATAGATTTTGCTGGTTTGATTTGGTTTGGCAGGTGCTAGACCTCATGCATTGTTGCTCTCTTTTCTATTTATAGACTTCAATCCATCATCTAGACGCTTCCTTTGATGGACGGTTACAATAACCGCCTCCCATGATCAGCCCTTCTAGGTTCTTCTTATCTGGACAACACAAACCCTCATATTGTATGTTGCTCGTTCTCTAATTTTCCCTTGCGCTTGCCTATTCACTGCTTACATGGCATGTTCAAAGATCGCCAGTTGTCTCCCTATGAAATCTGCCGATATGCTTCCCTGAAATTTACTACCACTATATCTTCACCAAACAACCTCACGTTTCCTCTCTTCAATGGCCGAAAAAGGCCTGCCCAAAACAGGGTAGAACATTGTCCCCCACCCTAGGCCACCACCCTTTCCTATGGTGACCAAACCTCTGGCATGAATCATTAGTAACCCCTCCAAAATCCAAGCGTGATTCATTGTTGCGGCCATTTGGTCGCATGTAGGTTAATATCCATCTTAATTCTCTAACGTTTATTCTTTTTCTATCTTTTCTTATCTCAATTTTTCTATGCAGTGTTGTGGGAAATTAGTCAAATCATTTTATTATCTATGCATGATTAGGTTCTTAATTTGTCAAATCATTTTATTATCTATGCATGATTAGGCTAGGTTGTTTAATTGCTTATTATATGTTAGCCTTGTGATTGGACCCACTTATGCTTGGAAGCTAAGTGTTCTTGCTTAATTAGTTTATAATTACTAATTAATTTAATTAGGCAAGAGGTTTTCAAAAGGAATTTTTAAAAGGTCCTAATCAAACCCCCCCCCCGGCCCCCTCTTAAGAATTAGCCATAGTTCTAGTAGCTCTACTTCTCTAGCTTCCGCACATAGCGCATGCGTCCTAAGAGAAAGTTTGGACGTAGTTTTCAACTCGCTTATGTGGCCTAGGCGCGCGTGACACATATGTGCATACATGGAATCCGCTACATCCGTTGCAACTCCACCTAACGAAGTACTCCCGATCAACTTGTAAAGATGATCCTACCTCCATGCTTTCATTACCACGAGTACCCCCTTTGACACTTTAAAAAACCGATCGAACTCGATGAATTTACATCTCATTGCCTTGAGTGCACCAAAAGAGATCAAATTCTTCTTTAGCCTAGGGACATGCCTCACATCTTTCAAGATGTACTTGATCCCATCGAACATCCTAATGCGCACCGCACCAATACCCACCACCTTGCTGGCGTAGTCATCGCCCAAGAACACTGAACCACCATCATACTCCTTGTATGAGGTGAATGTGTTAGTGCACTTTTCTGTTGTATACTAGTGCACCTTATTTGTCAATTACTTAGGTCAGTGAGTCTAGTGTCGGTTGAGCTTAATGAAGATGAAGACTGAAGACTCAAGCGGACCTGCTGCATCAAGGAAGAAGAAACATGTAAAAGAGATGCATTGGTAAAGCCTTAACCTTAAACCAAACCAAAACCATAACCTCTAAATGCCTTGGTGAAGCCTTAACCTTAAACCAAACCAAAACCATAACCAAACAGATAAAGTCATTTTAGAATGACCCTAGGTATCCCAAAAGACCACCCAAATGATGGTCATAGAGGTTGCATGAGCTGCCAAAAACAAGCCTTCAAAACAGCACGTTTCATGCTCTGATCGACCAGTCGTCACCTTGCTCGACCGGTCATCAGAAGAGAAGTTGGGGCAACAACCTTGCTGGAACCCAAGGGCCTAGGTCCAACCGGTCGGCTGGACAGGTCTGACCGGTCGTCGACCGGTCGGACAGACCCTTATCAAGATAGCGAGTTTTCTGTCCAAATGGCCAAGCCATTTTGTGACCATTTTCTACATGTTTGATATTTGTCTATAAAACGATTGTGGGTCCTTTTAAGGGTAAGAATGGGGATTTTGAGGAGATTAAAGCAATCATTGTTGGAGACCATTAGAGGCTCAAATCCTAAGCCTAGCAAAGCATCTTTCTTGTGATTTAACACAAGAATGGAGCATTATAAGCTTAAGAAGAAGATGTTCTTACCCCTCTCTTGATCTCTAGAGTTTGAATCAAACTTAATAGTTATATTTCAATCTAAAGCTCTATGATGAGATCTTTTGTAGGTAAGATACTCTAGGTAACCCATTCCCACTAGTTGTAGAGATCTTAAACCTACCCTCCTATCACCTTGGGCATCTCAAGAGCATCCATGTAAGGTGATTGATCAAGTGGACCTGAGGCATTGGCAACGCAACGGCAACACTATCGGGGGAGCAAAGGGGAGCTGATTGAAGCACGGGAGAGTGGAGATCAAGCAACTCAAAGTGGTGGTGAACAAGGGGCTCATCCGACAAGTAAGGTTGTCATTTGTTGAGAGCCCATCTACTCTTTTCTCTATGGAAATTAAGTGTAGAGCTTGTTTGTAAAAATCGATCTAGTATTATTTGTCGATCCTTAGCTTGTTAGTTGAGCCTAAACATCTAGGGAAATTTTCTGTTCCTTAGCACAGTTTGTCGGGCCTAAATGTTGAGCTCTTAATTGTGCATATTCTAACCCCAATTCATCACTCATTATGCATGGTTTTCATGACTTATAGACTAATCTAATGCATGAATTTGTGATTGTAAGGATGAGAGAAAGGAATCATCAAATGGGAACTTAAAGACTCCACTTAGGACCCTTGGATGAAGATCCAAAGTGGACCAAAGAGAGAAGAAAGCAAGGAGAGAAAAGAAAAGAAAGAAGAAAGCATAGCGGAGAAAGAAAGAAAGAAATGAAGAAGAAAAAGGGCCTAGACCGGTCGTGCGACCGGTCGGCCAAGGAAGCCCGACCGGTCGTGACTAATTGGCCACATCATTGGAAACCTGCTGCAGGAGGAACTACACGGTCCAACCGGTCGTGACCGATCGGCCAAACCAGTCCGACCGGTCAACACCGGTCGGCCAACGGGTCGCCCTCTTTGCTGCACTCTCTGGACTGTTAAAAGACAGATCCGACCGGTCAAGACCGATCGGCCAGCCAGTCCAACAGGTCGCGATCGGTCGGCCCTGCGTAAGACAGCAGCTTTCTAAATCAGGGCGCCGAATTTCTCTGCGCAAGTATGTAATTCCTTGCACAATCTAGAAGTTTTTTACGCAATGGACACCTCCAAGCTATAAAAGGACTTCTTCTCTTATACCAAAGCATGTTAGGACGTGGGGATTGCTTGGGAGACTGGATTCTACTTCGAGCTTTCTTCGTTTTCTTCCTGTTTTAGTTATTTTTATGTTTTTGAGGCTTCTAGTTCAAGGATGTTAGAGATGAACTAAAACCTCTTAGCTAGGGCTAAGAGGTGAAGCTTTTGATTCGCTTTTGATGGATTGATGCAACCTAGGTTTCCTTTTTATGATTTAATTGAAGAATTTTAGTTAATATGAGTTTGAATCAAGTACTAGTTTGGTTTTACTTTGATCTCTTGATGACTCCGGGCTCATGTGATTCTTAGTGATTCTAAGCCTGCTAGCTTACCTTCTGAGCATTGTTTATGCTTGTGTAGTTCATTGATCTATCATCGACTCCGAGCATGGTAGACCCTTTGATTGCCTTGTGTACAATGGCCTGGTTTTCATGTGGGAACTCATTCAACTAAAGTTCTTATCTTTTGTTATAATCTGGAATAACTATTTGTTGATTGATTTTGATTTAATTAGAGTTCTAATCATTAGTTGTAATCAAGTCTAGTGACAGGATTTGATGAAAGCTATGGTTGTGAATCTCAACTAGATTAGAAAGAGGCTTGGCCTACACATTTGAGTGTGCCCAAGGCCTGAGCATTGATGTGGGAATTGAATCAATGAATAAGCAACTATTTTGGATAATTATTGATTTAACCGCTCTATATTCCGATCGGATAGAGATATGAATTCGATTCCGATTGAGTTATGAGAGACCTAGTTGTTTTGATGCATTGAAACTTGTCAAAAGTGGATCCTTGGCGCTCTAGTGCCTTTTTAGATTGATATTACCTTACACATTCACTGTTTAAACCCAAATCATTATTTTCCAGCTTTAGTTTTTAATAGGATCTTAATTATTAGTTATTTTAGACAAATTCTGAGAATACCCATTCATAAATCTCTGTGGGAAAGATACTCAGTCTTTCCGAATTATTACTACTTCGCAACCCTACACTTGGGGAGTGAACACTAAACAAGTCTCCAAGGGGGAGCCTCCGACACGGGAGTGAATGTGCGTCGGGTTGAGACTTAGCCTATGTCTAAAACTCTGTTTAGGTTGAGATGTGAACCGGTAAAACCTCCATGTAAAGGTTGAGAGGTGAACCTCATTTAAAACCTTCGTATACTGAATGTCGGTGTGCTCATTGGGGTTGAGTACTTGAATCGGGAGTGGAGTAAACCCAAAGTCGAAATACTATACATGCTTGTGTTTGTGATTAATTTGAGCACATTGTTATCTTAACATTGTATATTAAATTACTTAATTATGAATACTTGATAGGAATGTATGCTAAGCACTAATTAAGCACATTCACACACAAGATGTACTTTCACTAAGTAGTGTAGACTTGAGCCATATGATCCATTCTCCTATAGTCTACATAAGTTGCATAGATTAGGTTCTTGATTAGTTAAATCATTTGATTATCTATGCATGCTTAGGCTAGGTTGCTTATTTACTTATCATTAACTACCCTTGTGATTAGACCCACTTAGGCTCTAAAGCCGAAGTGTTAATGCTTACATAGTTTAAATTGTTAAATTACATAAGTAGGCGAAAAGATTTTAAAAGGTGCTAATCACCCCCTCTAGGTCTTAGCCATAATTCTAGTTACTCCTCAAGCTTTGCACGCATACGCCTTCACAAGTGAGTTGATCCAAAAGGCGTAATTTCATAATGAACTCCGATAAAGACACATATGATACGATGTACCTGAATACAAGAGCCACTCATCGCTGAGATACCCGAATCTGAATACAGTCAATACATCACAATCATCACTCATGTCCTCTATGGATTCCACAGTATTGGCCTCCGTAAAAGAATCTTCATATTTCTCTTTCTTCGACATACAATTCTGACAATCCCTCTTCATGTGCCATGTCTGTCCATAACTCCAACACTTCAAATTTTCCTTCCCTTTGCCCTTGGATTTAGATCTCGATCGTAAAGATCCATCATCCTGCTCAGAATTTCTTCCCCTCATAACGAGTGCATCTGAGGACGTACCCACGTCACTACTCTTCTTTCTCATCGCCTTTGACTGGAGGGCTGTGATGATGGTCTCAACGCTAATGGTTACCCAACCAGTGCACAAAGAGTCTTTAAATGACTCATATGATTCTGGAAGAGAATTCAACAAAATGTAGGCTTGATCTTTGTCCCTCATTAGTTCATCTACACTAACAGCTTGCAAACGAGCCTGTTGAAATTACTGATGTGACTTTTAACACTTGGTTCCCTTTGCCATCTTCAGGTTGAACAACTGAAGCTTCAAATATAGGCTGTTCTCACTGGATTTAAAACATCTCCAACAAAATGATACGAGCATGCCTTGCTTATATAGACACTTGGTGTTGAGGTTGTCTTCAATCTTGAGACCAAGGGGCTTCGAGTGATCAATGAAATTTGGTTGGGCGCTCGAAACTTCACCTGGATGGGCTTCAGGAATCTGGACACTGCTTGATTGGAAAGTGGGGTTGTTGGTCGCCTGACAGGGTCGAGTCAAGCGCCCAAAATTTTTCAGATAGAACTAGTTACTCTCTGGATAGATTTGGCCAAGTTCGGTCACCCGATGAAGTCAGGTCAGGCATCCGACGGCTATTGCGCAATTTAGGTCGGTTGCACAGTTTTGCGAGAGATTTGTTTCTAATTCCAGTTGTTTCTTATTTAAAGGGATGTAATGTAGGATTAAGGTTGAACACAAGGATTCCTATACATGTTCAAGGGGTTGAGCAAGTTCTAAGGTGAGAGAAAGAGCTAAGGTTAGCTTGGGTTTCTCTTGTGGGGATTTGGATTCGAGTAAGTCATTCTTCTGTAATCTCTTGTAACTTTTGATTCATAGTGATGTTTTGTGCCGTTGTATTTTACCCATTTGAGGTTTTTCCACATTAAAATTAGATTGTCTCTTGCATTTTGATTTACTTAATCGTTGTCATTATGTGATTGTCATCATTTGATTCTCTTATACTGTTGGGATTCCCAACAAGTGGTATAAGAGAGAATGTTGGGAGGCAGACAGAATCTGAGACGACGTATCAATGGCGTCAGACATGAGATTTAACATAGAGAAGTATTTCGAGAAAAATAACTTTGAACTTTAAAAGATCAAGATGAAGGGCCTCCTAGTTCAGCAGGGATTGGAAGCACTCTTTGGAGAGTGATCGGAATCTATGAAAGAAGAAGAATAGAAGAAGATGGATCAGAAAGCCATTATCTCAATCCAGTTATGCTTGATGGATGAGGTCTTGTACAATGTCATAAGGGAGAAGATTACGTCTGATTCGTGGGCGAAGTTGTTAAGCTATGAATTCTGCATATTCTAACCCCATTTCATCATACATATTGCATGATTTTTATGTTTAAAGTACCCATCTAATGCATGCTTTTATGATTGTAGGAATAAGAGAGACTTCACCTAATCGAGGTTAAAGAACACACTTTAGAGTACATTAAAGATAAGCCAAGAGAAGAAGAATGGAAGCAAGAAGAGAAGAGAGAAGAAAGAAGCAAGGAGAGAGAGAAAGAAAGTATACAGTCAGTAACTTCAGCTTGAAGTTCAAAAATTCTTGCGCAACTGCTAAGTTTTGCGCTGGTTTCTCGATTCTTCTGAGGTGGTGGAGCTTCAATGCTATAAAATGACACCTAGGGGTGGATCTAAAGATATCATAGAAGGCTTGGAAGTTGTGAGAGGTGAAGAGGATCACCGTGGAGTCTCTACAACTCCTCCGAATTAGGTTTTTATATTTTTAGTAATTTTCTTTTGAGTTTTAGTTCAACTTATTAATGGTTAGCTAAACCTCTTAGATAGAGCAAAGAGGTGAAGCTTATAAGTGTTTGCAATGTTTAATTCGATTTAGTTCAAGTACTTTTGAGTTTAATGAAGAATACTTCTAGTTCTAGTTTGAAATAAAGTTGGTATTTTTAGTTTAATCTTCTATCTCTTGTGATTTTGCTTACATGGGATGTTTTGATTTATTGAGATTGATCAATGGTGTGTTGTTAATTTGATTTTGGGTTGTAGAGATCTTAGATCCATCATGATATATTGGATGCTAGGTGATCTTACAAACCAAGTTTCGTAAGTGCTTATCTAGAACTAACCTACAAGAAGTTCTTATCTTTTGATTTGCTCTGAGATAGATGTTTATGTATTGATTTTGGTTTGATTGAAGTTCAATTCATGCTCCTAAATCAAGTCTAGTAACAAGACTTGAGTAGGAAAAATCATGAATGTGATCTTCCTCATTTTGTAAAGGATTGGGCTGTGTGATTGGATATGCTCAATGCCTTAATTGTTATGAGAGAACCATATCAGTAGATGATTCATCCATGTTAGATGTATTGTGATGATTTGATTGCTCTATATTCCAATTGGATATGGATAAAACTCTGATTCTAATTGAGTTATTGGCTTGAATGGTTTAAATTGGCATTGTGAATGACTATAAGTGGATCATTGGCACTCTAATGTTTATTTCCCTGATTTAGCTTAAAAAGTAGATAGTTTTTGAAATTACATTGGGTGGTCTAACATGACACCAACGTATACTCGTGCGGAAGCTTAAGGAGCAATTAGAATTATGGTTAAGTCCTAGAGGGGGGTGATTAGGACATTTTAAAAATTATTTTCCCCTACTTAATAGTTTTAACAAATTAAACTAAGTAAGCAAAACACTTAGGCTTCCAAGCCTAAGTGGGTCCAATCATAAGGCTAGCATATAATTAACAATTAAACAACCTAGCCTAAGCATGCATAGATAATCAAATGATTAAACAAATCAATCTCCTAATTTATGCAACCTATGTAGACTTATGAGAATGGATCAATGAGCTCAAGTCTACACAACTTAGTGAAAGTACATCTTGTGTGTGAATGTGTCTATCTAAAGCCTAACATACATTCTATCAAGCATTCATAATTAAACAATTAAACATACAATGCTAAGATAACAATGTACTCAAATCAATCACAAACACAAGCATGTATAGTGGTTCAACTTCGGGTCTACTCCACTCTCGGTTCAAGTACTCAATCCCTTTGAGTACACTGGCATTCACTAGGGAGTTTGAATCTGATTCCTCTCAACCAAGGTGTTTTAACTCGAATCCACCCAACCGGGGAGTTTACAGGTTCCTCCCAACCTTTACGTATACACCCGTATTGATAGCTCCCCTTAGAGACTTGGTTAGGCTCTACAACCAACCCAAGGTCCTACAACCGAACCTCAATTTAGACTCCACTCATGAGTCAAGAATCTACAACCGAACCTCAATGGTTTTAGGCTCTACAACCGAGCCAAGGTTCTACAACCGAACCTAGCATTTACTCCCACCGGAGGCTCCCCATTTGGAGAGTAGATTCGACCCTACATAGGTGTCACGCCCCAAATTCGGTTCTCGACGTCCATTCGTTGTAACCCGAATTCAGATGTGGCAGCCTCCGTAGTACCCCGATCTCGGATCCTAACCCTACACGTCAGGTTCCGATCCTGGGATACCACAAGGAGGATTTTAGGGTCTGAATTTTTTTTTAAACATGAGCATCACCATATGAGTACCATCAAAGACAAACACAATATTTCCACTAAATCATTTCATTTATATACAGTACTGAAAAGTAAATACACAATGCGTAAATATAAAAACTGTGCACAATCCGGCACCTCCTGCTACTTGCACTCCCAACTCCAACTCAACGCTGCTGATACACTTTGGTATAACCTGCAGCGTAACAAACGCGCATAAGCTTAGAATGAAGCTTTGTGAGTGCGTGTGTGCGTGCACAATGCGTATGACAAGCATGATAAATATCAGAGTAAGCAGTAAAGCATGATGAGAACTTTAAACCAAGACTTCGCCCAATTAGGCTACACGATCATGTGATATGGATAACCAGTCTACCACGGCTATGCAAGCATGCAATACATATAACTAGCCTACCATGGCTATGCAAGCGTGCCATACAGGTAACCAGCCTACCAAGGCTATATACTCATACTATGCAATGGCCTACAGGGCCTAATGTCCCATACAATGATCCAATGCATGTATGTAAATCACCACCTCTCAGTACAGTGGTCCAGATACGAACAGTCATATCGCAATCGCCCAAGCAATGCAGGACTCGAAACTGGTAGCTCGCTCAGGCTTACAGCCCCGCCCACATCACACCCGCCCACGTCAGGACCATCCCACACCATACAGAACATCAGTCACATCACTGATACCAATACCATCTCTGAAACGGAGCATCACCGGGGTCTCACAGACCTCACTACTCACCAGTAGAATGCCAAAGCCTATCTGGTGCAATAGCGGACCTACTCACAGCTGGTCAAACTCAACCCACTTTGCCAACACTCTTCCGGCAGGTTAGGTCAGACCTCCTTCCAAACTGACCACGTACAGTGGAAAACACCGCCGTTTGGTATTCGGCATACTGGTGTATGATTAAACCACCCGGTCCTTGAATGGAGCACCCACCTTGGTACCAACGGGTTCAGGGACTTTCACCCAGGGACATCTTTGGCATCCAGTTTAAAGATCACATATTTTCGGTGTTCTGCAAACCACGATGGAGCTGTGGTTGCAACGTAGTAACCATGCTATATGCGGCACAAGCAGACGGTGCGAAATGCAACCATGCATACAAACGTGGGACGACATGCCCGTGCAAGTCTCCAAAGAGCACCATAAAACTATAAGGTCTCAAACACAATGTCACCGTCAGCTGGTAATGAACTGCACGACAATCACGACCGATATGGCCGGTTGATACAAGACAATCAAATGAGCCAAGCATTCATGATGCATGAGTCAAGTATATAGTATGAGTGCCAACAAGTAGTCCATCTACCACGATGGCAATAAATCAATCTAGTCCAACCTATTTGAGATATGATTAAGATGAGGGGACACATATGAATGATCGAGTCATAGTGCGGGATGTCGCTAGCTAGGGAATCTCTCACCAAGGGCTACAAGGTATGCTAAGTTATGCCTACCATACAGTGTAAGTCAGGATGATAGATTCCTGTCCTCGAATAGTCCCATACCTATTGGAGAGGTTTGCGATAGAGAGCACGTGAATTACATTTGCGCGACTACATCTCGAATGCTTTATGAATGCGTTTATGCCCTAGTGGTCCCCAAATAACAATGGTGATTCGGGATGCATACTCATTACACATGCATGGTGGTCGTCGAAGCATATAGTACAAAGATCACATATGAGTATTCCAACAACACTACGTGTGGCAACAGACATACCAAAAATAGCATAAAAAGATAATTCACTTATAATACAAGCAAACATAAAGAGATAAGACTTTAAATGGATGGTATACAACAACACAGATGGTCCAACAACTGAACGGTGTGGATTAACCTTCAACATTCAGATAACCCAAATGGAAAGAAAATGATTGAAAACACTACCGACACATCAAAGGTAGAACCTACTTGAGCGGCAAGAGTGGAATACTCAAAATCATGCCGAGACCCATAATCTTGTAGTACAGTGGAGATAAACACAATAATGGTCCGTAAAAGGAATGTCATAGAAGGGGTTGCAAGATAGAAAGGTCATGACAGAGAATCATACATGGTAGGGAAATCTGAGATAGATGGTCAATACAATGAGGTCCAAAAAGGGACGACAGGTCTAATCTCATACTACAAGATAGGCTCCATATAATGGATGGCCTAGATGACATACGAACGTCGAGGATGAGCCCCATACTCGTCCTATAGGTAAACGGACGGTGTGGATGAGATATACACAATATGGTAGTCTTTAATAGTTGGGTACAAGGGTAGAAGGGGTGAGTCATATGAGTATACAAGTTGAGTTACCAAGATTAATCAACATGGTGAGTCAACAAGGTGGGTCAATAAGGCAGGTTGACAAGGCGGGTCAACATGGTGAGTTAACAAGGTGAATTGACAAGACGGTTCAACAGGGTGAGTTTAAGAAAGTAGCCCTGTGACTTGGATCGAGCGAACTTTAGGGATGACCTTTCAATAAGGGTTTACACAACTAATCATCAAGGTGGGTCCACGGGATGGACAACGCGGTCATTCGAACACGTACACTGAGGTGGTCCTAAGGCCATCTTGTACATAACATGCTAGGGTCCATTCATTTAGATGGTTTGGATCAAGCACAAAAATTAAGGCGGTCCTTATGGATGGCCGACATACATATCGCACCATGGTGGCCAATGGCTGACGTGGATAGAACACATGCATAACAAGGTGGACCCGTGGTTGGGTATAACCGTACAAAGGAGTGGGGGAGCCACATACATCAATGGGCCCCAACAGTTTGGGATCAACCCGATATTTGTGCTTTCCCACTAATCAAGTGAGATGGCAACCAAACACCATGGTGGGGCCCGCACACCACATGTGTGGAACCCTACCCATGGTTGAGTGATTTATGAGCAGGAAGAATGGCAAATAAACATAACAGATGGGTCCTGTAAAGTTTCCAATGGTAGGCATTCAATCACTCTTATTTTCTACGTGTGGCCCACCCAAAACTAGGGCCCCACGCCTCGGCCAAGGTGGACAACAATGTATACAACACATCTATCAAGGTGTATCAAGGTGGGAGCCCAAGATGGGCCCTATGGCCTTTGGTTGTATGGAAAATTAACCATTACAATGGCCCCAAGGAAGGTTTCAAAGGTGGGCATCAATGGCCACGGTTTCTTACAATGTGGTCCACTTGAGGTTTGTATTTACCTCATCTTTTCTTGGAGGGCCCATGGACTAAAATAATATGGAAAAACAGATGGGCGGCATACATAAAACAGATACCTCGTGGTGGGACCCACAGAGCGTAGCACCCAAATGGGCCCCAAGAGTTTTAAATCAAACTAACATTTTTATTTTCCCATTCATCCATATACATGTGATCTTATGAACAGGTTGAATGACAAATAAACATCACTATAGGGCTGGGAAGATTTCAACGGTGGAGATCATTATTCCCACTGCTTCCGTGGCATGGTCCACTTGAGGTTTGGATATGCTTAAATTTTAGGCTCAGCCACTAAAATGAGCTGGAAAAACATATGGACGGAATAGATAAAGCGCATACATTCTAGGTGGGTCCCACTAGTGGGCCACCTGCTGGGCAGCCCAACTAACACACGTGTGTGAGCTATGACCAGGTTGGATCTCAAATAAACATCATGGTAGGCCGTAGGAAGGTTTCAACGTAGGATCACTGTCCCTACTGTTTTCTGTGGTGGGGCCCCCTTGAGACTTGGATCTGACCCATTCTTGGGATCATGCCCTAAAATGATCTCCCCAAATGGATGGACGGTGTGGATACAGCACATGCATCATGGTGGGACCCACGAGTGGGCCTCAGCTGGCAGCACGAGCCAGTCCGTGGACGCTGGTACGCCCAGCGCCCAGGACGCCCCTCCTCCTTTCTTTCTTTTTTTTTGTTTATCTGCGATTTTCGTCCAGTGGGGCCCACAAGAGGTTGATCCACCCCATCTATTAGTTTCCTCAGCTCATAAGGAACCCATAGAGTCCTATATTGGATATGTTATGAGGGCTACAAACATCAAGGTGGGCCGAGGAAGTTCAGCAGTACAAATCATCTCCCCACTGTTTCATGCGGTGCGGTTCACTTAAGAATTGAATCTGCTTCAGATTTGGGCCTTGGCCCTAAAATGATATGGGAAAACAGATAGACGGTGTGGATACAATAAAAACATCAAGGTGGGTCCCACGAGTGGGGACCCATTCCAGCCGTCCTGACGCTGGACGGTTCCAGCGTCCCAGACGCTGTGACGTCCAGCGTCTGGACGTTATTGCATTTTTTTTATATTTTCCTTTTTCTTTTCTCTTAATTATTTCAGGTGGGGCCCACTTAGGGAAGATCCAATCCATTCATCAGGTTTCCCAGCTCGTTGGGGACCTAATAAGCCCAATATTGGGCAGGTGATTCCGTTTACAAACATCACGATGGGCCATGGTAGTTTCAATAGTGGACATTGTGTTCTCCACTGTTTTCGATGGTGTGGTCCACCTGAGATCTGGATCTACTTTATTCTTGGTGTCCAGACATAAAATGGGCTGGAGAAACAGACGGACGGCGTGGATCAACTACATGCATCAAGGTGGGTCCCACGAGTGGGGACCCACGGTCAACGCCCAAAGTAGCTTCACCCAGCGCTGCTGGGCAGCAGCGTCCTCTGACGCTGGCTGTCCAGCGGCCATCTCCTTCACTCTTCTTTTTATTATTATTATTATTATTATTATTATTATTATTATTATAGTTAAGTGGGGCCAATCATGGATGATCCAACTCATCCATCTCATTGCCCATCACAAGGTAGGCCCAAGGAAATCAAATGAAAGGTAAACGAGAAAAAAAGGGGGAAGTTTGCACTCACAATGATGGTTGGACGGTTGGATTGCCGATCGGACGGTCCGGATGATGATCGGGGTCCTCCAAGCTTGATCTCCTCCTTTAATCTCTCTAACTCTCTCTTTCTCTCTCTTGATCTCCCTCTAAATCTCTCTACTTCTCTCTCTTCTTTCTCTTCTCTCTCAAATCTCTTTCTCTCTCCTTGCAAACATGGAAAGTGAGAAGGCCACCCCCCTACGTATGGCTCTTGTATGGGAAGAGGGGTGTGCATGATGTAATGATGATGATGATGAGAGAGGACATGGGAGGAATGGGTTGGAGTTGACTTTGGTGAGAGAGGAATGGGATAGGTATAGTGTGTGTAGGCTAGGGTAATGATAGGGGTATGGGTGAGGGTGATGGTGATTGATTTGACATGTTGTTGGGATTTGTGCAAGTGGGGCCCACGCCACACGCGCGTTGCTCGGCCCACCTCGGATTGCACAAAAGTACGCATCTTTCACACCGGGTATCGCAATGAGGCGTGCCGCGTGGCGTTGGAATCGCAGCGCCTACGCGGTCGCCGGGGTATAGGTCTTGGGTCGTTGCGGTACTAAATCAGGGTCGCAATCAAGGCTCACTAATCTGGTCCGTCCGGGACGTACCGGTACCGAAAACTAAACGTACGGAGGGCAATTCAGCGTATGGGTCTTACAACCGAGTCTAGGTCCTACAACCGAACCTATCGAGTTTGAAGACAAACTCTACACTTAATTCCCCACAAGAATAGAGTGAAAACAGACTCTTACAATTGACAACTTACTTGTCGGATTGAGCTCATTTGTTGCGCCGCTTCGGGTTACTTAATCTCCGTTCTTCCATGCTTTAATCAGCTTCCCTAGTGCTCCCCCGATGTTGTTGCCAATGCTCCAGCTCCAACGATCAATCCCCTTGCATTTGCTCTTCTTGAAATGACCAAGGTGTATTGGAGGTGGTGAAACCTCTACAAATGGTAAGAAATGAATTTCTTAGAGGAATACACCTATTTGAACTCATAAGTAGTGTTTAGACATAGGATTTAACTATAATCAAGGTGTTTAAACTCTTAGGAATCAAGAGAGAGCAAGTCAATTCTCATTTGGCATTGAATACCCCAAGCTTGTGATGAATCACAAGGAGAATGACTTGCTATGGGTTTGGAATAGAGCCTCTAATGGTCTTTAGCAACGGTGGCTTCTATCTCCTCAAAATCCCCTCACATGTCCAAAAACGAATCTCCCCCTTTTAAAGATTTTCTCCCAATGGTCAAATAACGGGCAGATTCGCGCATGGTTGAGTGCCCGGTCGACACTTAATCGGGCGCCTAAAATCCAGTCCAGATTTAAGTTTTAGTCACTGGACACTTTTTGAGATGGTCGGGTGCCCGGTGGACACATGGTCGAGCGCCCGATGACCATTTGAATTTCAGGCCAACTCACTTGATGGATTTCTCATCTGTCGGGCGCCCGGTGAACACATGGTCGGGCTCCCGGTCATGCATGTTTTTCTGCTGTTTTGTTGGTTGTGTTTTGTAGCAGAATATGCAACTTCTTGGCCATTCTTTTGGTGATCTTTTGGAACACCTAAGGCCAATCTAAGATGGCTAAGGGTATTACCTAATGGTCATGGTCATCTAGAGGTTATGGTTTTCGTTAGGTATAGGATAAGGCTCACCAAGGCATCTCTTTTACCTGTTTCTTCTTCCTTGATGCAGCAGGTCCGTCTTAAGTCTTCGGTCTTCATCTTCATTAAGCTCAACCGACACTAGACTCACTGACTTAAGTAATTGACAAACAAGGTGCACTAGTATGCCATAGAAAAGTGCATTAGCAATTTTATGTTTCTAAAATTCATCCATTAATATAAATCCGAATTTAGTTCATCTTAGCTATGTAGTTTAGAATTGTTACGACAATCCCTGAGAACGATCTCAATCTCATGATCGAATTATTACTACATCGCAGCCTTGAACTTGAGGCGAGCGAACATAAGTTGGAGAATATCTATGCGAAGAAATCTCTAGAAAATCACCTGTATCTGATGCTTAAGTTGTTCAACCTGAAGATGACGGAGGGGACCAATGTTTATATCTACATTATAAACTTTAATAGGCTCTTTTGTAAGTTGTTGGATGCAGATGAACAGATGAAGGATGAATATCAAGCATTATCATGTTAAATTCTCTTCCAAATTCATATGAGTCGTTCAAAAACTCATTGTGCGCAGGTAGGGAGACCATTAACGTTGAGATCGTTATCTCAACCCTACATTCGAAGGTGACAAGAAAGAAAAGCGGAGGTGTTGGTTCTTCTACAGAGGAAACACTGGTTATGAGGGGAAGAAATTCTGAGCGGGATGGGGATGCTCGCGATCCACATCTAAATCCAAGGGAAAAGAGATGAGCAAGGTGAGATGTTGGAATTGTAGAGAGGAAGGGCACATGAAGAGGGATTGTCTAAATCCCAAGAAAAGGCAAGAGAAATTTGAAGACTCTTCTAGGGGGGCTAATACTGCAAAATATATGGAGGATGAGTGTGATTTTTGCAATGTATTGACTATATCCAGATCGTAGTTACTCGGCGATGAGTGGCTCTTAGATTCAGGTGTATCGTATCACATATGTCCTTACCGGAGTTCACTAATGACATACAACAACTATAATGGTGGATCGATGGTTTTGGGTGATAGCCTGTAAGGTGGTAGGTATTTGCATGGTGTGCATTAAGATGTTTGATAATATTAAACGAGTCCTAAAAGATGTGAAGTATGTCCCTAGGCTGAAAAAGAATTTGATCTCTCTTAGTGCACTCATAGCGAAGGGGTGTAAGTTCATCAGGTGCAATCGGTATTATAAAGTGACAAAGGGGGCACTCATGATGATGAAGGCACAGAGGTGTGGTAATCTATACAAGTTGATTGGGAGAACTTCTCACACTGGAGCTATGATTATTATAGTGGAATCCACTGTTGCTCGCATGTGGTAAGTTCGCTAGGGCCACATGAGCGATTGGGGCATGAAGGTGTGAGAGTAGAGTCAGTGGGGGCACAAGAAGTAGTAGAGCTATGAAGGAAATGGACTAGAGGTGAATAATGGAGTTTTAAAGCAGTGAAGCAATGAAGATTGAAGCCACGGTGGAGATTGTTGAGGTTGTCTTCAATCTTGACACCAGTGGTCTTTGGGAGACCAATGGACTTTTGTTGGGCGCCCAAAATTGCCCTTGGATGGGCTTCTGAAATCCAAACATTGCTGGATCGAAAAGTGGGGTTATCTGTCGCCTTACAGGATTGGGTTGCGTGCCCAAAATTCTCCAGACAGAACTAGTTACTCTATGGACAGATTTGGCCAAGTTCAGTCGCCCGACAAAGTCAGGTCGTGCTCTTGACAGTTGTTGCACATTTAGGTTGGTTACACGGTTTTGCAAGGGATTTGTTTCTAATTCTGGTTATTTCCTATTTAAAAGGATGTAATGCGAGATAAGGGCTGAACACAAGGTGTGTTAGACGTGTTTAACTGGTTGAGAGAGTTCTAAGGTGAGAGAAAGAGCTAGGGTTAGCTTGGGTTTCTCTTATGGGGCTTTAGATCCAGGTAAGTCATTCTTCTTTAATCTCTCGTAACTTCTAATTCATAGTGATCACTTTGCACCATGGTTTTTTACCCGTGAGGGGTTTTTCCATGTTAAAATCGAATTGTCTCTTGCATGTTGATTTGCTTGATCCCTACCATGCCATTTTGTAATTGCCATCATTTGATTCTCGCTTCCACTATCGAGATTCCCAACACTTAGGACGAGGGGTTATGGCTTAATCATAACTCATCAATCCAAATCTATGGAAATGTGCAGCCCCAGAGTAAAAGATCATACGAGCCGCATGCAGAGGGAAAATGAAAACGCTCCAAAATGGTTTCAAGGGTGTGTGTCTCATCCCACTGCCTCTGTATGTTCTAAGATAAGTCATTGCAATGTATTGTATGTCACATAGGCATCAT
Organism: Liriodendron chinense; assembly: GCA_003013855.2. Taxonomy (NCBI): domain Eukaryota; kingdom Viridiplantae; phylum Streptophyta; class Magnoliopsida; order Magnoliales; family Magnoliaceae; genus Liriodendron; species Liriodendron chinense. The sequence continues at coordinate 161,904 of ML058408.1, forward strand.
AATGGGCCCCACAGTACTTTTTGTTACACGACTTCCATGCGTGTGTGCGGGCTATCCTTGAAGAGGAAGCTTGGGATTGGCTACAAAAATGAAATTTAATAGAGAACAAATTGCTGTTGGTTGAAGGGCTATGATAAATGGTCGTCCTGGTTTTGAGCTGTGTTTGAGAGCTAAGGTAAACGATTAATGGGTTGGTCTCGGGCTAAATTTGTTTACCATTTAAGTAAATTGGTTGAGCTTGGGTTAAACCCTAACCCACTTGACTTGCCTATATTGTTCATCAATAAGTTGGGTAGATGGCTGACCTACCCTGGGCCAAAACTAAGAACAAATTGTTGGGAAAGAGGTTGGCCCGCAACGAAAGCAAGAACCCAAACGAGATAATCAAAATGATCAAGCAACAATCAACACACATGAGAAGACAAACCGATTTTACATGGAAGAACCCCTCACGGGTAAAAAATCACGACACAAAGTGAATAATCCACTATGAATTAGAAGTTATATAAGAGAATGAAGAAAACTTACCTGGATCCAAACACCACAAGAGAAATCCAAGCTAACCCTAGCTCTTTCTCTCACTCTAGAACTCTCTCAACCCCTCAAACACGTCTAGGACTCCTTATGTTCTACCCTAATTCCGCATTACACCCTTTTCAATAGCATAAAACCAGAATTAAAAATAAATCTCGCACAAAATCGTGTAACCAACCTATACAGTTCACCGGCCGTCGGGCGCCCTACTCGACTTCGTCAAGCGCCCGATGGAGCCAAATTTTATTCAGATAGTTCACAATAATATCCAAGGAGTTTCGAGGACCCGACCCAACCCTGTTGGGCGACCAACAACCCCACTATTAAATCCAATAGCATCTAAATTCGAAAAGTCCATCTAGTGTAGTTTCAAGCGCCTCACTAATTCCCTTCGGTCGCTCGAAGACCTCTCAGTGTCAAGATTAAGACAACCCAACAATCTCCACCATGGCTTCAATCTTCAAACTCCACTTCTCCAAAGCTCCATTCTTTATTTTTACTTTGTCTCCTTCACAGTTCCACCGTTTCTCAGGCCTCCACCGACTTTACTCGCACTCACTCATGTGGCCTTTGCGCATGCGCAACACATGAACAACTATGGATTCCGCTGCCAATCCCACAGCTCCACCATGAGAAGTGCTACCCGATCAACTTGTAATGATTGTCGCACCTCCATGCCTTCATCATCACGAGTGCTCCTTTTACCACTTTACAATACCGATCGCGGCCAATGAACCTACACCTTGTCGCCTCAAGTGAACCAAGAGAGATCAAATTTCATTTCAACCTAGGGACGTGCCTCACATCTTTTAGGACCCGTTTGATCCCATCAAACATCCTAGTGTACACCGCCAAAAACGACAACCTTGCAGGCGAAACCATTGCCCAAGAACACCAATCCACCATCATTATCACCGTATGTCATGAATGAACTCCAATCAGGACACATGTGATACGATGCACCTGAATCTAAGAGTCACTCTCTATCGAGAGACCCCTTACCGGACACAGTCAACACATCGTTATCATCACAACCATCCTTTGTGGATTCCACGGTATTAACCCCCTCCCTAAAAGAATCTCTAGACTTCTCTTTGCCTTGGTTTAGAATTCTGAAAATTCCTCTTCATGTGTCCATTCTTCCCCACAATTCCAGTAACTCACCTTGCTATTCCGATTTCCCTTGGATTTATATCTCGATGATGAAGATCCCCCACCCTGCTCAGAATTTCTTCCCCTCATAATCAGTGTCTCATCAGAGGATGACCTCACGTTACCACTCTTTCTTCTCATCGCCTTCGCCTAGAGGGCTGATATGCCAGTCTCAACGCTAATGGTCTCCTTGCCCATACACAAAGAGTCATTAAACGACTCATATGATTCAGAAAGTGAATTCAGTAAGATGCATGCCTATTAGTTGTCTTTCATCAATTCATCTAGATCCAACAACTTGTAAACGAGCCTATTGAACGTGCTAATGTGGCTTTCAACATTAATTTCATCCAACATCTTTAGATTAAATAACTACAGCATCAGATGCAGACAATTCTCAAGAGACTTCTTCGCGTAGATATTCTCTAACTTTGCCCAAGTATCAGCCGCAGTCTTATCCCTCATGACGTTATACAGGACCTCATCCGTTAGTCACAATCGGATTGAGACATTAACTTTCTTATCCAGCTTCTTTCACTCTTCTTCTTTCATAGTCTCTGGTCGCTCCCCAAGGATTGTTTCTTCCAATCCTTGTTGAACTAGGATGCCCTCCATCTTGACCTTCCATAATTCAAAATTATTTTTTCTCTAAAAACTTCTCTACGTTGAATGTCATGCCTGACGCCATTGATACCTTGTCTCAGATCCTGATCTATCTCCCAGCGTTCTCTCTGATACTACTTTGTTGGAAAAGAGGTCGGCCCACAACATGCAGCAAGAACCCAAATGAGATAATCACAGTGATCAAGCAACAATCAACACACATGAGAAGGCAACCCGATTTTATGTGGAAAAACCCCTCATGGGTATTAAAAAAAAAAAAAAAAAAACGCAGCACAGAGCGAATAAGCCACTATGAATTAGAAGTTACAAGAGAATGAAGAAAACTTACCCAGATCCAAGCCCCACAAGAGAAATTCAAGCTAACCCTAATTCTTTCTCTCACGCTAGAACTCTCTCAACCCCTTGAACACGTCTAAGACTCCATGTGTTCTATCCGAATCCCGCATTACACCCCTTTAAATAGCATAAAACCGGAATTAGAAATAAATTCCGCACAAAACCACGTAACCGACCTATACAGTTCACCGGCCATTGGGCGCCTGATAGAGCCAAATTTTGTCTAGAAAGTTCAGAGTAATATCCAAGGACTTTCAGGCACCCGACCCAACCCTGTAGGGCAACTGACAGACTCACTATTCGATCCAACGGCATCCAAATTCCATAAGCCCATCTAGGGCAGTTTCAGGCTCCCAACCAAGTCCCATCGGTTGCCCAAAGTCCTCTCTGTGTCAAGATTGAAGACAACCCCACCACAAGCTAATAGAAGTATAGACATAAATATTATGATAGAAGTATACACATATGCATGTGCTGTATGTATCCACCAAGCCGGACATCCCTTTTGCAGTTGGGTTGGCTAGATCGAGCTTGACCAAATTTTAAGTGGTCCAGGTAGAGACAAGGGCGATGGATTGTAGGTTGGGTTTGGGACAACATTCTTGTCAGGTTTTACAACAGATCAGATCCATTGCCTCCTTAAATGCAACGTTAACTGAAGAGAGCTTTCCATTACTTACTTTGGTTTTCGGTGAGTGAGTTTTTAGTGCCCATTTCAACAAGTGGAGGATCAGTTGGGGTTTGTCGGGCGTGCATGCATCCCTATGCAAGGTGTGAACTGGGATTCTGCTTAGAAAGGTGTTTAGGTGCGAAATGCCCTTTTTGCCGTGAGGCCTAAACAAGCAAGCAAACAAGCGAACAAAAAGAAGAAATAGAACTAAGGCTTACTTTACATAAATTTAACAAAAGAAATCTCACTATGTAAAGATAAAGATGGCAATCACTTTAAACCTTTTGTAGGGAAGCTGAATAGAGGCATAACCCTAATCAAGACACCCAAGAATAGCGAACAGTCGCTGCAGTTTCTTGATCAAAAAGTGGGGCCCACTAATTCAAATTGCTGATAGGGTGGACACTATTTTGGATGGCCCAAGCACCAAAGATCTCCCATTTGGAGAAATTCGGAGCCTTAAATTCTTGGCCATCCAATATACAAAGATAAAAAAAAAAAAATTGGTTGACATTCAACTGAAAAAGATGCCAAAAATTGCAATGGCTAGGATTGTCCTGGTTCTTGAGTCGTCCACCATAGTTTTCGTAAGAGCAATGTAAGTTATATATAGTCCTCCTGGTGCACTGGTTCGGTTTAAAAAATCCAATAAATTGATTTTTATTATAGTCCAGAGAATATTTAACAAGCTACCATGCAAAAATCATACTGATTGGATGATCCCACCGTCCTTAATTTAGCCTTTTTTTTTTATGGCCGTCCTTGTTTTTTCCTAATCTTGGATGCGATGGCTATGATTGCCTAACAAAAGTCATTCTTTAGAATCACAAGCAATCCATGATGATTTTTAACAAGTAGATGGATCCATTCGTTGATTGGACGTATTTTTGTTTAAACAATACTGACTGTCCATATTAAAACTATTTATAAAATAGTTAATATTTCTGATATAAGTGTGTTATTTGCATGATAGCCCATGAAACGTATGTAGGACCTATGAAACGGTGTAGATCAATGAATTCAACAGTCTAAATGTCCCCGATTCAACAAGGTGCACTTTAACTTACAGTGCTCTCAGAGTATTGAAGCATTTCTCACTAAATATATATCAAATATGGAGTACAAGTTGAAAACCCAGGTTATACTATAAAAACTGAAAAGCACCGAGTATTTGAAAAGCACCGTGTAATGTCCCGTCATTGATTTGGACGTCCATTAGAACTCTGGAAAAGGGATTCCCATCAACCTTGAATGAATGGCTGAGAGCAATTGATGCGCAATCTCCTGTGCACTAGTAGGAACGCACAATCTTTATACTATGGCACCCTAAATTAAAGTGATAGTGATTGTATTTGGACACGTGGATTGTCCAATCGATCGAGACCGTCCGTTCAGTCAAATTTTCTCTCGATGGGTGATAGAGCAAAACTCACTCCTATCCAATGAGAACATATCCCTATTTTGAGCATTTTACTGAAATGTATCTTGGAGCATCTCTTTCTCTGCCCACCTATTCTCCAAGCAGGGAATGGAATGATTAGGATAGTCTATCTAATTAAAATGTTACTTCACAAATGGATGGTTACAATTAATGTTGAACCCTGTTTTGTATGAATAATCAGGACCGTTCAATTTGTGGGCTACTGGTTGGATGCTTCGAATCGTATGATGGGTGTAATTTTTTTTTTCTTTCTTGTGGCCTATTAAGATTTGGGCAGAAGTAAATGGACAGTCTGGATGGATCGACTGAATTGACCATCCACCCAAATACAAGTAGGAGCATTGTAGCTTGAAGTTATGTGAAAGCACTACATTGTCATATTTGTGTAGGGACACGTGGTTAGTCCAATCAATTTAATTTAGCACATGATTGATGAGTCACCTCCAAGTAGGACTTTGATAAGATGATACTACCATTGGAAATTTGGACAGTTTTTCCAATTTCCAGTATCTCTTCATTTTCTATGATGGAAATATGACATGGAATGATGGAAAGCCAACATTAGACTCACTTAACAGCGGGGGCTTTTTTATTTTTTTAATTCCCCAATGAAAATAGATAATCATTATTTACAATTTGTAATTCCTGCACCAATCTTCATGTAACTTGACAGCCGAATATTTGAGCGTCTACACGTGGTGGAAAAGTACAAACATTGTGGGGCCATCCCATGATGTATTTGACTTATCCATGCCGTTAGTTCCTTCTGCCGACCATTTTAGAGCTTGAGCCAAAAAATAAGGCAGATCCAAAGTTCAAGTGAACCACACTATAAGATATAAGATATAGTGGAAATTACATACCTATCATCGAAAAGTTCTTGAGGGCCATAAGTGTTGGATCAACTGATGCTTTTGTTTTCCCTTTGTCCATCCATGTCTGCGTGACCTTATGAATAGGTTGGATGACAAATAAAGATTAATATGACCCTAAGAAGGAAACAGCTTTCAACGTTGGACGTCTTTAGGGCCACTGATCCTACAGAGTGGTCCATTTGAACTTTAGATATGCCTTATTTTTTTGGCTTATACCCTAGACTCTACTGGTAAATTGGATGTGTTTACACCCATTTTGGGTGCTCTGACATGACTAATAGGAGGATGCCACGTGGAACACGTGTTTAACAATGAAGAATTCGTACTTGCACCCGAATAGAGTTGCACTTGGTATTCCTTCCGCACTATGCATTTTGTCATTAATGCGATGATATGAACTCTTATCAGTCCCTTTAGGAAATGAATCACCGCATGCCATGTGGCCACAATCAATGCACCCATTAAATGAAGCAATGTACCTAGTGCATCTATAAAAGACTTGCCAGGTGAGCAAATCCTATCTCACAATTGAATATGTGTTCGCTCGCCTCAAGTGCAAGGCTGCAATGTAGTAATAAATCTCGGTAAGACCGAGGTCGATCCACAGGAAATTAGAGAACAACTCCTAGACTATTCTAGCAACTAGGATTGCAACAGTTTTAAAGGTTCAATTGATAGAATTATGCTAAAACAATAACTTTAAGAAAAACAGTAATTAAAGGCACTAAGGCTTTCAAGGATCCACTTGTAGTAACCCTATGTCAATCCAATCAATCCAAGCATGATACACAACTAGATGGGAAGTCCTATCTCTCATCTAGTTGGAAAACAAAGCATTAAAGCACATTCAATCTCACTCAAGTTGAACTTTCAAGTTCTAGTCCCATTCAACCACATATAAATTCGAAATCATAGCCTTCGGAGTAACAGCCTATACCTATGGACTATGGCATGCTCAAGGGTTACCATAATTCGAATCTAATCAAGCAAAACATGATAATCTCAGAGAATTGCAAGGAATCCATGTCCAGAGCACATGAACTCTCATAAAACTTTTAAAAATATCAACTTTGAGAACTAGAACATTCAAAATTCGAACTTGAAGTAAAGCTACTTGAATTTAACTGAATCAAACATGAAATTGGCTACAAGCTTCACCTCTCAACCTTAACTGAGAGATTCTAGCCGAGCATTGTCATACTACAACTAAAACTCATAAAAGAAAACTAGAAAACATAAAAGCCCGGAATTTGGAGGGTTGCAAACTCTCCACGACGGCTTCCTTCCTCTCCCACGAAGTTCCTTAGCTTCTATGATGCCCTAGGAAGAGACCCTAAGTGTCCTTTTATAGTGGGAAAGCTCCCTTGCGTCGGAAACATCCAGAATTTACATAAGGTTACGCAATGCGCATAAAAATCGGAGTTCGGAATTAGAAACTTCCGTTTTTAACATGTGGCCTACCGGTCATGGCCAATCGGACTGGGATAGCCGACCGGTCTTGACCGGTCGTGCATGTGCATTTTGAGTCCAGGGAGTGCCAGGGACGCCCTGACCTGTTGGCCGACCGGTCTGGCTCCTTTGGCCGACTGGTCAAGGCCAGTCGGACCTTCTTCTCTTCACATTTTCTTTCTTCCTTTCTTCTTTTCTCTCCTCTCCTTGCTTTCTTCTTTCTTTGGCTCCTTATTCAATCTTCATCCAATAGCTCTATATGGCTCTTTTTGGTCTCTGATTAGTTAAAGTCTGCTCTCATTCCTACAATCACACAACCTACATTAGATGGGCCTTTTAAATATGCAAACCATGCATATAATGTGATGTAATGGGCTATATAGTGTATAAATTGGAGGTTCAACACAGACCCCAACCAGCTTTTTGCTAGTCCCGAGCAAAACATGCATGAAACAATTTCAAACCTCCAAACCAACTCTCCTTCAGAAACTATGTTTCTATCCGTTCCAAGACATACGAGTGTAAAATTGGGGGAAATGAGGTGATAGACGTTGAAACCTTAAACTCTCAAAACATAATAAGTGTCTATATGAAATTCCCGTTGATTGATTGATAAATAGAAGAACTCGAACAGAATTCAACCTAGTGTGCATAGTGAAAGTGCATCTCATGAGTTTCTGGGATTATCTTCTTCATAGATCAAGTAAACCATGAATCTCAAGGTGCACGGAGCAACAACAAGCCTATGACAGGAATTTGTCTTACCGTCCTTCCGACGGCTTTCACACTACGTCCCATTTCTGGCTTTGGTTACGGGTAGACCATCCCCCGGTTGGTAATAGGTAGCCCTTTTCAGAATTTTCCACCATTTTTTTCCATCATTCCCAATTTCATCCTTCATTTTCCTTTTTCTTTTAAATTAGATAGGATTTTTAGAAATCCATATCTTTCATTATTTTCCCATGGACAGGGATGGACAAAGTACCCTAGGCTTGGTATCTCAACACCTCAAATCTAAGTCTAGCTAACCCACAAATTACATAACCCCTTCCACCATGAAAATCGTGTAATGTGAACTAGGTGTAAGAGTGTTCAAATTTTCTATCAATTACATAAATAGGGGAATTCACATATAAAACCATTATATAAAGAGAAGTTCAAAACTTACAACATCACTCACTTCGTATCTCCTTTTCTTATACTCGTATCATCTCGAATGCATAGAAATAAGGTTTTCTAAAAGAGTTTTAAAATTTTAGAAAATTCGAAAAACTTTTGCACATATGATGCTCGAAATGTTGCAAACTGCTAGATGAGGAATCTCATCTCACCCCCCAACCAAATCTTACATTGTCCTCAATGTAAAAAGATATGCAATGAACATGAACATGAGAGCAATGGTAAAATAAAAGGGAGTGAGAACAATAGTACCTGAGAGAGTCGATCATGGAAGTCTACAACTCCAACAACTAAATCTATTAAGCACACAAAACTAAAAAAAAATAACTAAACCTATCTACACTATACCTCCGTCAGACTAGGCGATCAATCATCCTGATACACAGGATCATTCAGAGTGATGGACATGTCGTCTGAATCAAATTTCTCAACAAATGGTTTAAGGCATTGTCCATTAACTTTAAAATAGTTACCATTCGCTGCATTCTCAATCTCGACAGCCCCATGAGGAAAAACTTCTTTAACAATATATAGGCCGGTCCATCGAGATCGCAATTTTTCCGGAAAAAGATAAAGTCGGGAATTGTACAAGAGTACTTTCTGACCCGCATGGAATGATTTTCTAAATATAATTTTGTCATGAAAGACCTTCATCCTACTCTTGTAAATCCTCGAGTTCTCATACGCATCATTCCGGATCTCATCAAGCTCGTTAAGTTGGAGTTTGCGAAGCGAGCTAGCCTTGTCAATGTCAAAATTTAATGCCCGAATTGCCCAATAGGTTTTGTGTTCAATCTCCACAGGTAAGTGGCAAGCTTTCCCATAGACAAGTCTATAAGGGGACATTCCAATGGATGTCTTGTAAGCGATACGGTGAGCCCAAACCGCATCATCTAATCTTAGTGACCAATCTTTGCGGTCCGGCCTCACCGTCTTTTCCAAAATCTGTTTGATTTTTCGATTGGAGATTTCAGCTTGCCCACTTGTCTGTGGGTGGTATGGGGTACTCACTTTATGCCTAATGCCATATTTCTTCATTAAGGCTTCAAAAGGCCTATTGCAAAAGTGAGAACCGCCATCACTAATGATGGCTCGAGGCGTTCCAAATCTGGAAAGTATGTTTTCTTTGAGGAACTTTAGAACCATACGATGATCGTTAGTTCTACATGGAATAGCCTCTATCCATTTAGACACATAGTCTATGGCAAGCAATATATAGACATGTCCAAAAGATGAGGGGAACGGTCCCATGAAATCGATGCCCCAACAGTCAAAGACTTCAAGATGTTGAATTGGGGTAAGAGGCATCATATTTTGACGGGATAATCCTCCTAACTTTTGGCAACGCTCGCATGCTTTACAAAACTCGTGGGTGTCCTTAAATAGAGTGGGCCAATAAAAACCACATTGCAGAATTTTTGCAATGGTTTTCTTGGCATAAAAATGACCCCCACATGCTTGATCATGGCAAAAGGAGATGACGAAATTATGTTCATCATCAGGGACACATCTCCTTATAATTTGGTCTGGGCAATATTTAAACAGTAAAGGTTCATCCCAGAAAAATATGGGTACTTCCCTTAGAAATTTACATTTATCCTGCGCAGTCCAATGAATCGACATCGCACCTGTGGAAAGATAATTGGCTATGTCAACGTACCATGGTGGATGCATAGCAACAAAGAGTTACTCATCAGGGAATGAGTCTTTAATAGGTGACTCGTCAATGAAACTAGGTAGGACTAGGAAGGATAGATGATCCGCCACCACATTTTCTACTCCCTTCTTATCCTTGATCTCTAAATCGAATTCTTGAAGGAGTAGGATCCATCTAAGCAAATGGGGCTTGGCATCCTTCTTAAAAAGAAGGTGTTTCAGCAGCCGCATGATCTGTGTAAACGAAGACCTTGGATCCTATTAAGTAAGGCCTGAATTTGTCCAATACAAAGATGACGGCTAGGAGCTCTTTCTCCGTAGTCGAGTAATTAACTTGGGCAGGGATTCAAGGTCTTACTTGCGTAGTAGATAACATGGGGCTTCTTATCCTTCTTTTAGCCCAACACCGCCCCAATAGCATAATCGCTCGGGTCGCACATCAACTTAAAAGGTATGGACCAATCCGGTGGTTGCATGATAGGAGCGGTTGTCAACAAGTCTTTTAGCTTTGAAAAAGGCTAATTGACATTCGTCACTCCACTCAAATTGGTTCTCCTATTGGAGAAGGTTACATAAGGGCCTAGAAATATGACTAAAGTCCTTTATGAACCTTCTATAAAAACTGGCGTGTCCAAGGAAGGACCGCACATCGCGTATGCTTTTGGGTGGTGGTAGATTGGAAATTATGTCAATTTTTGCCCGATCTACCTCTATTCCATTGGACGAGATGATATGTCCAAGGACTATTCCTCTTTGTACCATGAAATGACACTTTTCCCAATTTAGAGCGAGGTTCTTCTCCTCACACCTCATCAAGACTAACTTCAAGTGATTGAAGCACTCATCAAAAGTACAACCAAAAACAGAAAAATCATCCATGAACACCTCAAGAAATTCACCCACCATGTCCAAGAAAATACTCAATATGCATCGTTGGAATGTGGCGGTGCATTACATAGCTCGAATGGCATTCTTCGGTATGCGAAGGTACCAAACGGGTATGTAAATGTGGTTTTCTCTTGGTCCTCTGGGGCTATCTCAATTTGGTTGTAGCCACAATAGCCATCTAGGAAGCAATAATAGGAATGACCCACTAACCTCTCCAAAATTTGATCCATGAATGGGAGAGGGAAGTGGTCCTTCCTAGTGACCATGTTTAGCTTCCGATAATCAATGCACATACACCAACCGATGGTTACTCTAGTTGGTATAAGCTCATTGTTGGCATTTTCTACGATAGTAATATCGGATTTCTCGGGGACCACTTGGGTAGGACTCACCCATTGGCTATCCGGGATGGGGTAGTTGATACCCACATCTAGTAGCTTTAACACCTCGGCTTTGACAACCTCCATCATGTTTGGATTCAACCTTCATTGAGGTTGTCTAGTCGTTTTTGCATTTTCTTCGAGGTGTATACGGTGAGTACAAATCGAAGAATCTATCCCTTTGAGATCTGCTATTGTCCAACATATGGCTCCCCTATGTTCTTTGAATAGCTCAATCAACTTGAGCTCTTGGTCTTTCCCTAAGTGAGAGGCAATGACAACTGGGAATGTTTCCTCTTGACCCAAGTATACATATTTAAGCTCGGATGGCAATGGTTTAAGGTCAAGCTTCGATGGTTTGATGTTAGACGGTAGAGGGCTTGATGTGGTTGGTGGCAATCTTTCAAAATGGGGCCTCCACCGGCTAGTACCAACTACCGGTCTCTCAATATTCAATGCTTGCACAATTTCACTAATGATGGGGTCTTTGGAATCCTCAAAATGTACCAAGCATGTCTCCAAGCTTTCTAATGGTTCAAGTTGGAGGAGCTCTTCTTCTTCAAAAGATTCGAGCATGTTTACCTCGAAGAGCTCATCATCATCAACATCCTGGTGCCTTTTGCCCAAGTGGAACACATTCACCTCTAATGTCATGTTCCCAAAGGATAATTGCATCACCCCGTTCCGGCAATTGATGATTGCGTTTGATGTAGCAAGGAATAAACGGCCTAAAATCACTGGTATTTGAGTGCTAGCATCTAGAACCGGTTGTGTGTCCAAGACGACAAAATCTACCGGGTAGTAGAATTTGTCAACTTGGACTAGAACATCCTCAACTATCCCTCTCGGTACACGGATGGATCTATCAGCGAGTTACAATGTGGTTTTGGTGGGTTTTAATTCACCAAGACCCAATTGCTCATATACCGAGTACGGGATTAAGTTTACGCTTGCCCCCAAATCTAGCAATGCCCGCTCAATCCGGTAGTTTCCAATGATACATGAGATTGTGGGACTACCGGGATCTTTGAATTTTTGGGGGTCTTTTGAGTGAGAATGGCACTCACTTGCTCATTTAAGAAGGCCTTTCGCTGCATATTATATTTGCGTTTAGTTGTGCATAGGTCCTTTAGAAACTTAGTATAAGAGGGGATTTGTTTGATGGCATCAAGCAAGTGAATGTTTATCTTGACTTGTCTGAAAATCTCTAAAATATCATGAGAGTTTGGAAGAGATTTTGGAGCAACCAATCTCGAAGGGAATGGTGCTACGGGCTTATAAATGCGTTCCTTTTCTTGTAGGGCTAAGTTGGATCCGTCCTCATCCTCAGAATTTACTGGATCATTAGGCTTGTCGGCCTTCACCGGAATAGATTTGTCAATTTGTTTACCACTTCTAAGAGTGGTGACGGATTTGGCTTGCTCTATATATTGGTTGAAGGTATCAGGAATGCTTACTTCATGTACTTGCTTTGGATTGGGCTGAGGTTAGGCCGGAAAGGTCCCTTCCCTAGCATTCAAGCATCCCTTAACCTCATCAACCGAGACTTTAAGCTCTTGGAACATTTGTTGATTCGTTTGGTTAATTTGTATTTGCCCTTGTATAAACGCTTTTAAAGTATCCTCTATTGAGAATTGAGGTGGGGCCATATTTTGCATGGGTGGCCCTCCTTGAGAGTTAGTAGGATTGCCCGTGGGAGCATTCTTCCAACTGAAATTCGGGTGGTTCTTCCAAGTAGAATTGTACGTATTACCCACCGGTCCATTGAAAGGCCGTTGATAACCATATGTGGCATTTGCGTGTTCATGTAACTAGGGCTGAAAGTCGGGCGGGTTGGGTCGGGTTGGTGCTCAACCCTAACCCAACCCAAGGTTCCTATACCTCAACCCTAACCCAACCCAACCCAACCTCGGGTTGAGAATTCTCAACCCAAGCCCAACCCAAGCTGGCTCAGTCAGGTTGATACATGCTAATATTTTCGTTATTACATTAGTCTATTATGTTTCAATACGCGCCTTATTTTTTGTACCTATGGCTTTATTAATTATATATGTACTTATTTATGTAAAGAACTTCACTTTTTCTAAACAAATAAGTTAAAATATAAGTAAACATTATGAGTTTACTTCACTAAAGTATAATAAAAGTATAAGTAACTTGTATATAGATCGGGTTCGGGTTGGGTCGGGCAACCCAAGACCTCAACCCAAGCCCGACCCAAACTTCATCGGGTTGATGTTTTCATAGCCCAAGCTCGAGATCGGGTTCGATACTTCTTGCCCAAGCCCAACCCAATGTCGGGTAGGTCACGGGTCGATCGGGTTGAACCCGCCCAACTTTCAGCCCTACATGTAACACCTCTTAAAATGCAGGAATTGCAAGACAATCTTGCGTAGCGTGTAGATTGGTGAAACAAATCCCACTTATGGTCTCAATAGTTTCATTGGACTTTGAAACTCCACTTTTACTAAGTTCCATAGCCTTAATCTTCCTTATGAGGTTGGCTATCCTTGCACTCACATCGTCTTCCTCCTTGAGGATATAGATTCCTCCTTTCTCTTTTTCTTGAGTAGGCTTGGGGTTATTAGATTTGTCCGAGGTATCCCAAGATTGGGCATTCTCGGCCAACATATCCAAATAACTCCAAGCTTCATCTGGATTTTTGCTCATGAACTCGCCGTTGCACATCATCTCTACGAATTGGCGCATATTGGAACTTAATCCATCGTTGAAGAAGTTTATGATTCGCCAACTTTCGTAGCCATGATGTGGGCAAGCAAGTAGGAGGTCCTTAAACCTTTCCCAACATTGGAAGAAAGATTCACCCTCTTTAGCCGAAAAAATCATTATGGCTCTTCGAAGGGTGTTCGTTTTATGAGCCGGGAAGAACTTTTTCAAGAATTCCCGGGTCATCTCGTTCCATGACCCTATCGAGTGTGGTCTAAGAGAATGAAGCCAAGTCTTGGCTCTTTCTTTCAATGAAAAGGGAAAGAGTTTAAGCTTAATGGCATCTTCCGAAACATTAGTGTATTGCAAGGTAGCCACCACTTCTTCAACTTCCTTTAAGTGCAAATATGGGCTGTTAGAGTCTAGCCCATGGACCTTTGGTATAAGTTGAATTACACCCGGCTTTATATCAATATTTCCCCCGGTTGGTAGTAAGACCACGCAAGAGGGTGTAGTTGCACGGGCCGGTTGTAGGTAGTCCCGTAGTGATCTCATTGGAGGAACGTTGTGTACCTCATTCTCTTCTACTCCCTCTTGATTTGCGTTTGTAGTTGGAGTAAGGGGAGGAGGATTCCTTAAAGGTATTTGATCCATACTCCCCGAACTATCACAATGTTTTATAGATTTTCGGATTCGTCTATGAATGGAGAGTGGTCCAACTAAACCACCTTCAGATTGGAGACGATTGTTGTGGTCTCTGTTGAGCTCTTAATTGTGAATATTCTAACCCCAATTCATCACTCATTGTACGAGGTTTGCATGGTTTATAGACTAATCTAATGCATGTTTTGTGATTGCAGGTTTGAGAGTGGACTCCGCCTAATTGAAGATGAAGAGAGCTTGTTTAGAACCTTGGATGAAGACCCAAGGTGGGCCAAAAGAAAGAAAGAAGCAAAGAAAGAAAGAAGCAAGGAGAGAAAAAGAAGAAAAAGAAGAAGGAAGACTGACCGACAGGTCTTGACCGGTCGGCCAAGAGAGCCATACAGGTCTTGAACGGTCAGCTATGCACGCTGGAATGATGCTGAACAAGCCCGACTGGTCTTGACCGGTCAGCCATGCCTGCTAGAGTGCTGCTGAAGAAGCCAGACCGGTCGTGACCGGTCGGCCAGCCCAGTCCGACCGGTCCAGACCGGTCAGCCACATGAAAAGATTGAAACTTTCTATTTTCAAGCCGATTTTCTCTGCGCACTGCGTAACTCTTACGCAAATTCTCAATCTTTCTGAAGTTGCGGAGCCTCCCTACTATAAAATGACACCTAGGGATCGTTCCTAGGGTATCTAAGAAGGGTTAAAGCAAGCTTGGAGGCGGCGGAAGTGAATTTCGGAGTTCCACAACTCCCTCTAGTTTGTTTTGCTATTTTTATGAACTTTGTAGTTGTTTCATGTTTCCCTGGATCATGAGCAGCTAAACCTCTTAGCTAGGGCTAAGAGGTGAAGCTTGTAGTGGATCCAAGATGTTTCAATTCGTAGTTAGTTGGTTTCAAGTGTGGAATTCATGATTATGAACTATGGTTTGAAGTTTATACAAGTTTTTAAGTAGTTTTTCTTAGTCTTATGATGACTCATGGATGTTTGGGAGAATTACTTAATTTCTTAATCGGTTTGTATCAGTCTAGACCTGTATGATCCGAGGAATCGGAATGCGCTCTAGTACTATGATCATCATGAAGGGACTTCCTATCAAAGTTCTATTTTCTGATTTTTTGAAATATGTATGGACTGTGCATGTGATTTGAATCAAGTTCAAATCCTGATCTAGCCTTATCTTGTGACAGGACTTGAGGATGGTTATGATTGTGAACTGGTCCTTTTGGAAAGGGGAATGAACTATGCAATTGAGCATGCTCAGCTCAGCCTACATTGAGTGAATCTTATGCATAGAACTTACATATGACAGATTGTTTGGTTTAACAGCTCTATCATCCGACTAGATAGATCTTAATATCGATTCTAGTTGAGAGAATAAGAAACTGCAGCGAATTGAACATCAAGGATTGCTACAAGTGGATCCTTGAACCCCTAGTGCCTTTTTTATAATTGTTTACATTCAAATTAGTTTAAAACTGCTACTCACATCAATCTTATTCAAAATCTGCTTATTAGCTTTCAATAGACACTTTTGGATGTGCTTGTGAAATCCTAAGTCCCTGTGGATCGACCTCGGTCTTACCGAGTTTATTACTACTTCGCAACCCTACACTTGGGGAAACGAACAGTCTCGTTCCCAACGGGACATAAACCACACAATCCAAAATCTAAACTAAACCTGAATCCTAAAATCCGAAAATAAAAACAGAAAACTGAAAGAGTTCAAGTTGGAAGGATAGTACAAATTTGCTTGAACTAGAAGAACTTCCTACAAAACAAAACAAACTTTGTTAGTTCTAGAATTTAGAAAAACTAATCCTACGAAAACAATAAAACCTAACTACTTCTACTCTATAGCCACTAAGACAATTTAGAACCGTTACCTAAATTCCCCAGGAACGGCACCAAAAACTTGTTCGCTCGCCTCAAGTGCAAGGTTGCAATGTAGTAATAAATCTCGGTAAGACCGAGGTTGATCCACAGGGAATTAGAGAACAACTTCTAGACTATTCCAGCAACTAGGATTGCAATAGTTTTAAAGGTTCAATTGATAGAATTATGCTAAAACAATAACTTTAAGAAAAACAGTAATTAAAGGCACTAAGGCTTTCAAGGATCCACTTGTAGTAACCCCATGTCAATCCAATCAATCCAAGCATGATACACAACTAGATGGGAGTCCTATCTCTCATCTAGTTGGAAGACAAAGCATTAAAGCACATTCAATCTCACTCAAGTTGAACTTCTAAGTTCTAATCTCATTCAACCACATATAAATTCAAAATCATAGCCTTCGGAGTAACAGCCATGCCTATGGACTATAGCATGCTCAAGGGTTACCATAATTCAAATCTAATAAAGCAAAACATGATAATCTCAGAGAATTGCAAGGAATCCATGTCCGGAACACATGAACTCTCATAAAACTTCTAAAAATATCAACTTTGAGAACTAGAACATTCAAAATTCGAACTTGAAGTAAAGCTACTTGAATTTAACTGAATTAAACATGAAATTGGCTACAAGCTTCACTTCTCAGCCTTAGCTGAGAGATTCTAGCCGAGCATTGTCATACTACAACTACAACTCATAAAAGAAAACTAGAAAACATAAAACCAGGGTTTAGAGGGTTGCAAACGCCCCATGATGGCTTCCTTCCTCTTCCACGAAGTTCCTTCGCTTCTATGATGCCCTAGGAAGAGACCCTAGGTGTCTTTTTATAGTGGGGAAGCTTCCTTGCGTCGAAAACATCCGGAATTTGCGTAAGGTTACGCAATGCGCATAGAAAATCGAAGTTCGGAATTAGAAACTTCCGTTTTTAACATGTGGCCGACCAGTCACGACCGGTCGGACCGGGCTGGCCGATCGGTCTTGACCGGTCGTGCATGTGTATTTTGAGTCCAGGGAGTGTTAGGGACGCCCTGACCTGTTGGCCAACCGGTCAAGACCGGTCGGACCATACTGATCTTTGATCCAGCAAGCTTCCAAGGGGTGGCCGACCGGTCTTGCTCCTTTGGCCTACCGGTCAAGTCCGGTCGGACCTCCTTCTCTTCACATTTTCTTTCTTCCTTTCTTCTTTTCTCTCCTCTCCTTGCTTTCTTCTTTCTTTGGCTTCTTATTCAATCTTCATCCAATAGCTCTATATGGCTCCTTTTGGTCTCTGATTAGGTGAAGTCTGTTCTCATTCCTACAATCACACAACCTGCATTAGATGGGCCTTTTAAACATGCAACCCATGCATATAATGTGATGTAATGGGCTATACAATGTATAAATTGGAGGTTCAACAATATGATCTTATCTATGAGGTCATCTCTCACAATCCTTCTAAAATAAAAGACTTCCCCAGAGATGTTCGAAGAACCAGCAGTGATTTAAAACATTTCGTAGACTAAGAGGTCTGTTGACATTTGAGCCAACCTAGATATGGTCCTTGACCCGAATCGTAAAGGGATGACTGACCCTATGTCAGTTCCCGCTCTACATGATGATTGGAATCAAAAGAATGGAAGATCTTGTCTGTCCAAATGCTATATCAGTGTTAGGGGTCAAATCCTTCCAACACTCCAAACCATCATCACTTGGATGGTTAAACGAAAGATGTGGTTTAATTCAAATCGTTCAATGCCTTGAAATGACTGTGTGGGCCATCAAGAGACATTGAATGGACATGTTCAATAGAGATCAACCCTTGAGCTCCCCAAACCTTGTCTTAGTTCTCTTCATTAGAGGAACTTTGGAAGTACCAGGCCAAATCTTTAGTGGACTATCAAGATCTATATGAAGGATCAGCTACAGAAGAAAATCCAAGAAGTTAGTGAGTCTGGATCTCTTTCTTTCCAAACTAAGTCTCAGTTTACTAAGGAAATAATTACGTATCAAGAAAGCCCGCACGAAGAACCCGAAAGCCCAGCGAGGGGCTCTCACTGCCATGGGAAAGCTATAAAAGGAGCAATCGAAAAAGTGGTCAAAGCCCCATGCTAAACACATCTACCTTACTTCCATGTTTATCTTACTTTTCCTGGTCAAGTTTGTTACTGCCCAGTAGCTCCCACTGTAGCACATTTATCCTAAGAGTAGGCTAAATATCTACGACCTTAAGTTATCAGATCACCATGTTTATCTGAGTTCCGATTCGACTGTTATTACCTGGTCATATCCTGTTGACCACCTGCCTCGATCATCTATTTTGATAGGCGCACCAGGTATTTATTTTGTTTCTCACTTTAATTTATATATGGTTGTAGAGCACGACGGTTGTAACAGGGCCAAGATATTAATAAAATCGATCGTGTTTAGTCTAGCCTCTATTCCTTTATGCGCAAACCTTCCATTCTAATTGAGAAATACCACACTAAAGTGTTGGTGTAATAAAAAAAAAATCCTTAAGCCGGTCGATTCTGCATCTGTTGTCACAAGGCAAAAACAACTCATCCGTGAAGGCTAACCCCTACACTTGCACAAATCGCCTGAGTACAGAGTGCATCAATCAATGGTTGAGAGGACCGTGGATCTCGGTCCAGTCTCTAATTTGTCCATCTCGGGGCAAGGGGCACCAACAATTCAGTAAAAAAACCTTGAGTCAGGCGACTCTCGCACGCCCATGAAATCGTACTCGCACACATACATCTAATTTAAGCCCTTGGTCACACAAGCAACCTTGATTGACTGAATTGAGGGCAATAGGATAGATGGTGTGAATAAGTCACATACATCGTAATGAGGCTCACAAATTTAAATTAAACTCAATAACATACTTTAGAGATAGGTTTTCAAGCTTGAAATGTTCACTAGACGTGAATTCTCTGTGCAAGCCTTTCACGAGAACTTCATGCGATGGGAAGCTATGTGGGACCATCTTGATGGTTGTGAGAAATCCACTCCATCCATTTGTTTTTCCCGATCATGTTAAGACATGGGCCTAAAAATGGGGTAGATCTAAAGTCAAATGGGCTTTAATTGATGATGATGAGATGCTTTAATCGATGGATCCTTAGAAAAAGGAGGAGGCGAAAGTTTGTCAGAGACCTATCGAATATTTTACTTCCATTAGCGGCCATAATACGTGGCCCACTAAGATTTGAAAGAACTGGTCGATAAAGGGCCTTGAAGAAGTGAAACCAACAAATATGAATTAGCAGAGAAAAGTGACCTTGAGATTTTAGAACTTTCAGCCTTATCAGCCCCCTTAGCCTCCTCCAAACCCCCTCTTAGCCATTCAGCCCACTTGGGTCAATCCTTCCAAGCCATGGTGCACCCAAACCTCTTATCCATTTCAAGTGCAAGCTAAAGATCATGTCGTCATTATTAGTATCCATACTTTGTCAATTGCATCATCACGTCCCTTCTCAACCCCCCTGCTTCTTTAGATTTCCATCGAATGTATACTCTATGACTTGGCAGAACTTCGGATCTTATTACATCAGAAACTCATGGTAGCCTAGTCCTCTTACATATCATTTTGGCATTATTACATCTCTCCTTAACCCCTTTTCTTTTCTGGACATACTCTGGATGTATACTCTGTGGCTTGTCGGAATTCCAGACCTTACACATCAGAAATCAGAGCCTACCTAGTCTTACTTCCATACTTTACATCCAATCATTTTATCTCCTGAAACCAGCTTACCACACGAAGTAAAGACCATACACTCGTACAGGTAGAGAGGGTGCCTAACACCTTCTCTCTCTATAACCGAGTTTCCTTACCCAAAATCCTAGGTCACAGATCAAGGGTCAACTTAAAGCAAGAGAGCCTTTGAATTCTCTGGCATTTAATGATTTTGTAGCTTCTAACCGACTGTAGGATTTTGAGATAAGTGGCTAGTGGCTAATCCAAGTCTATTACATTAATCCAAATCAACCCTCCAACCACAAAAATAAACATTTAGAGTATGGGCACCTATTTTCAGCGTTTACAATATGCTAGACTAGTGGTAATGGCATAGACTTACTAGATGGATGATGAGAGGAGTTTAACAGTGTTAGTGCACTTTTCTATGGCATACTAGTGTACCTTGTTTGTCAATCACTTAGGTCAGTGATTCTAGTGTCGGTTGAGCTTAGTGAAGACGAAAACCAAAGACTCAAGTGGCCCTGTTGCATCAAGGAAGAAGAAACAGGTAAAAGTGATGCCTTGGTGTGCTTTAACCTTAACCAAAATCAAACCCTTAACCTCTTGATGACCTTGACCGTATTAGAAAACCTTTAGTCATCATAAGTTGGCCCTAAGTGTCCCAAAAGATCACCCACACTATGACCTAGGAGATTGGGTGGTGACAGAGTGGGTCAGCAAAACCATTTGGCTGAACCCAGGCTTGTCCGAGCGGTCACAACCGGTCGGCTGGACTGGACTGACCAGTCAAGACCGGTCGGACTAGCTCCCATTCCAGACAGAAAACAGCTGTAGTGTGCAGGCGTCGAACAGACCCCCCCTCTAGACAGCGTCTTCACTATCTTCACTGGCCGTTAGCCGAATGATCAGGACCGGTCGGGACAGGTCGGGACTAGCCATTTTTTGCCCATTTTTTTACCATTTGGACATCTTTTATAAAGGGGCTTGGCTCATTTTGAGGGGTAAGCAGAGGAATTTTGAGAGGAGTGAAGCCACCATTGTTGGAGACCATTTGAGGCTCATTCCCAACCTATGCAAGGCATCTTCCTTGTGCTTTAACACAAGATTGGAGCATTCCAAGCTTATGAAGAAGATGACCTTCATCCCCTCTTGATCTCTAGAGTTTGGATCTTCCTTGATAGGCATATCCTTATCCAAATCTCTAAGATGAGATCGTTGTAGGTGAGAAACTCTAGGCAACCCATTCCTATTATTTGTAGACTTCTCAAATCTACGCTCCTATCACCTTGGGCATCTCAAAGGCATCACGAGCAAGGTGATTGATCAAGTGTAGCTAAGGCATTGATCGCTTCCCCAAGTGTAGGGTTGCGATATAGTAATAATCTCGGTAAGACCGAGGTCGATCCACAAGGACTTATGTAGGAATTCACAAACACATCCAACAGTTTCTATTAAAAAGCTAACAATTGGATTTTGTATGAGATTGATGTAAGTAACAACTTTGAACTAAATTGAAGGTAAACAATTTAAAAAGGCACTAGGGGTTCAAGGATCCACTTGTAGCAATCCTTGATGCTCAATTCGTTGTGGTTTCTCATTCTCTTAACTAGAATCGAAATTAAGATCTATCTAGCCGGATGATAGAGCTGTTAAACCAAACAATCTGTCATATGTAAGGCCAATGTATATGATTCATTCAATGTAAGCTAGGATGAGCATGCTCAATTGCATAGGTCAGTCACAATTCCAATAAACTAAGTTCATAATCATGATTATCATTAAGTCCTGTCACCAGACAAAGCTAGATCATGATTTGAACTTGAATCAAATTACATGCACAGTCCCATACATAATTCAGAAAACCATAAAAGTAGAACTTTGGTAGGAAGTTCCCACATGAAGATCATAGTACTAGAGCGTACTCCAATTCCTCAGATCATAAAGGTCTAGACTAACATTCAGCCATTAAGAACTTAAGTAATTCTCCCAAACATCCATGAGTCATCATAAGACTAAGAAAAACTTACTTAGAACCTGTATAAACTTTAAACCATTGTTCATAAACATGAAATTCAATCTTAAAACCAACTTATAACGAATTGAAACATCTTAGATCCACTACAAGCTTCACCTCTTAGCCCTAGCTAAGAGGTTTAGTTGCTCATGATCCAAGGAAACATGAAACAACTAGGAAAAACATAAAAACAGCAAAACAAACTAGAAGGAGTTGTGGAACTCTGAAATCCACTTCCGTCGCCTCCCACCTTGTTCAAACTCTTCTAAGATACCCTAGGAACGATCCCTAGGTGTCCTTTTATAGTGGGGAGGCTCCGCAACATCAGAATATTCTCGAATTTGCGTAAGGTTACGCAGTGTGCAGAGAAATCCTGGCGCCAAAAACGAAAATTTCTGTTTTAGATGCATGGTCGACCGGTCTGGACCGATCGGACTAGGCTGGCCGACCGGTCGGACTGGTCTAGGAAACAGTCCAGTAAGCTTCTGGAGTTGGGAAGTTCTCTGGTCGACCAGTCTAGACCGGTCGGACTGGCCTGGCCGACCGGTCACGACCGGTCGGACTGTCTATGAACGCTGTCCAGTGAGTTCAGCAGGTCTGGGCAAGCTGGCCGACCGGTCCAGACCGGTCATGGCCCTCCTAGCCGACCGGTCACGACCGGTCTTGGCCTCTTTTCTTCATTTCTTTCTTCTTTTCTTCTTTCCTTGCTTCCTTTTTTCTTTGGTCCTCCTTCGATCTTCATTCAATGGTTTTAAATGAACCCTTTTCATCTTCAATTGAGTGAAGTCAGCTCTCATTCCTACAATAACAAAACATGCCTTAGATTAGCCTTTAAATCGTGAAAACCATGCATAATGAGTGACGAATTGGGGTTAGAATATGCATAATTAAGAGCTCAACAGGCATTGGCGATGCAACGGCAACACGATCGGGGGAGCAAGGGAAGCTGATTAAAGCACAAGAGAGCGGAGATCAAGCAACTCGAACCGGCACTGAAAAAGGGGCTCACCCGATAAGTAAGGTTGTCTTTGTTGCGAGTCCATCCACTCAATTCCCTGTGGGAGTTGAGTGTAGAGTTTGTTTATCAAACTTGAACTAGGGACGTTGGCTATTCCTTGGCCTGTTTGTCGGCCTAAAGACTAGGGGTTTTTTGGCACTCCTTGGCTCGTTTGCCGAGCCTAAACAAAGTCTCCAAGGGGGAGCCTCTGACACGGGAGTGAACGTGCGTCGAGTTGAGAGTTAGCCTATGTCCAAAACTCCATTTGGGTTGAGAGTGAGCCCTTTTTATCCAAAACTCCCGTTATGGTTGAGAGGTGAACCGGTAAAACCTTCGTGTAAAGGTTGAGAGGTGAACCTCATTTAAAACCTCCGATAATGAATGCCGGTGTGCTCAAAGGAGTTGAGTACTTGAACCTGGAGTGGAGTAGACCCAAACTCAAACCACTATACATTCTTGTGTTTGTGATTGATTGAGCACATTGATATATTAGCATTGTATGTTTAATTGTTTAATTATGAATGCTGGATAGGAATGTATGCTAGGTACTAGATAGGCACATCCGCACACAAGATGTACTTTCACTAGTTGTGTAGACTTGAGCTCATTGATCCTATTCTCATAAGTCTACATAGGTTGCATGGTTAGGAGCTTGATTAGTTAAATCATTTAATTATCTATACACGCTTAAACTAGGTTGTTTATTGCTTAAACCATATGCTAGTCTTGTGATTGGACCCACTTAGGCTTGGAAGCTGAAGTGTTCTTGCTTACTTAGTTTAATTGTGTAAGTAGGCGAAAAGAATTTCTAAAGGTCCTTATCACCCCCTATAGGACAGCCATAATTCTAGTTGCTCTTTAAGCTTCCGCACATACGAAGGTGTCGTATTAGACTACTGACGTAATTTCAATTAGTATCAGAGTGGGTTACTCTTCAAGGACTTAACCGTCTAAAGTAAGATTCGGTACCGGAGCACTAGCATGATGTCTAACCGAGATGGGGGTACCACCAACCGTCCACCATTCTTTGACGGGTCTAACTATGCCTATTGGAAGGCTAGGATGAGAATTTTCTTACAATCTCTTGACCGTCCGGTGTGGCTAAGCACATAACGTGGATATGCATTGCCCACCTAACAAGTGGAGGTTGATGGGAAATACATTGTCATTCCCAAAGATGATGAAAATGGAATGACAGTGAGAGAGCTCAATACATGGCATATGCCAAAGCTCTCAATGCGATTTGCTGTGCCGGTTTTCCCGGATGAATTTCAGCTCATTCTCACATGCGTAACTACAAAAGAAGAGTGGGATATACTTGAGGTTACCCACGAGGGAACTAGCACAGTAAGACGCTCGAAGCTTCAGCTCTTAAGCACCAAACTTGAAAACATTAGGATGGAAGAGACTGAAACCTTCATGAAGTTTTATACAAAACTTTCTGATATTTCAACTCCATGTTTGTCTTGGGTGATCGGGTTCCGGAAGGACGTATATGTAGAAAAATACTTAGGTCCCTCTCGAAAAGATTTAACACCAAGGTAGAAAAGCATCGCTCTAAAGTCCTCTCACAAACATAAGAAAATTAAGAGTGAGTCGGAGGACGATAGTGATGATGAGGATGATGAAGAAAAAAAGTTAAACAAAAAATTCAAAAGATTCCTCAAATTTAATAGAGGGAGTAGCTGTGACAAGAAGGATAAGAAGGGTGATAAACATAAAGGGAAAACATCAACTCTTCATCCGTCCGTTGTTACGGTTGCCGTTATCGTGGCCATATTGTCCCGGAATGTCCGAATGGGCCTAAATCGAAAGGTAAAAAGGCAATGGCTACCACTTGGGATGATACAGAGGAGTTCGAATCCAAATCTGGTGACTCCACTAATGATGGGAGCCAAAATATTAATCTAGCTCTCATGGCTTTCACCACTACCTCTCTTCCCCCTAATCTAAGAGAGGATCCTGACCGCTATCCCTTCTGGGAGAAGAAGAAGTTCCCAACCCCTCACCTCATGCTACATTTTACGAGGGTGTTATGGAAGTTAGTTTCTCTTAGGCCTTTCAAACTAAATATAGTTAGTAAGGGTAGCTAGAAAGTGATTGTATAGGAATATTTGAAGATTTCAGCCTCATTTTTGTGTGTACAGGCATATCAGAGGATTTTGTTAGTAGACTTTGTTTTGCCAATTGCCGTGTTGGTTGGTCAGCGTCTTGTCGTGTGAGCCTCGGTCGAAGATTTAAAGCTCAAGACTTGAAGATTATGCTTCTTCCATTGCTCAAGCTCAAACTGAAACAAGATCTCAGGTAAGTTGCATATAGATCGACCTTAGGAAACCCAAAACATCAATGAATGGAGTAATGACTGACCTAACTTATCTCATTCCTTCTTGACCCTAGCTCAAGTTGATCAGACTTGTATGACCATGGCAGGTGCTAATCGTGATTGAAAACATGTCCAAACCTTGGACTCCATGCACCTAATCACTTCATACTTCATCATTGAAGTAATCCGCTGCTGTGTTGAAAGACTTAGTCCAGCAAGCTTGCTGTGACAAGATCATCTAGACAACCGACCGGTCTTGATCGGTCAACCAGAACTTCAAGATATGTCCAGCAACATTGTTGTAATGAAAACGTCTAGACAGCCGACCGGTCTTGACCAGTCGGCCAAGCTCATCAACATAGGCAGCAACCCTACTGTGAGAAATTCAGCGGACAGCCGACCGGTCTTGACCGGTCGGCCAGGAGTCAAGACCTGTCCAGCAGCTGAGCTACATGTGGGCTGCCAAGACAAGCCGACCAGTCTTGACCGGTCGGCCAGGCACAGCAAATGAAGTCAGGGACCTTGCTAGGTGATATAAAACTGGACAGCCGACCGGTCTTGACCGATCGGCCAGAAGAACAAATGTGTCCAGCAGCTTCTGCATATCCCAGAAAGGCAGCCGACCGGTCTTGACAGGTCGGACTGCATTTCAAACTCTGTCCAGCAAGGTAAACTGACCAGTCTTGACCGGTCGGGCATACCCAAATGATGTGCTTTCTTTCGAAATACGATCGGTCTGTCCGACCAGTTGAGACCTCTCTCTGACAGGTCGGACGTGACCATTTTTTATCCGTTGGGGCCATCATTAGGGGCTCTATATAGCCATATCTTGTGGTCTTTCTTGGTATGCATTCAACACCCTTCAAGAGCTAAGAGAGAGAGTCTTTACTCACATCCTCCTACCCTCCTTGCTCTTAACTCCCTTGAGTTCATCATTCAAACCTAGCCATTAATGGCTGGTCATTGAGTATTCAAAGCTCGGTTTGAAGTATGAACTCAAGATCTACATTCATGGCTGATCTACCTTCGAAATATCTTTATGAGGTCATTTATAGCCATTGAATGCTGAAGTTTGGTAGTTCACTCATAACCATTGCATTGAATAGGCAAGTGGAACTTGACCATCTCTCTCCCAACTACCCGGCATAATCATACACACATCATTCGCATCGGTAGCTGATTTTAGGAGCACAAAGAGAAGCTGAAGCACGTGGAGCTGAAGCTACTCATCAAAGGCATTGAATCGGGGTTCAATCATCTAGGTATGTCTAGTATTTGAGAATCCATTTATTGAATCACTATTCCCTGGATTGAAAAACTCTAGCGGGAGTATATGTTCGCTTGCCTCAAGTGTAAGGCTGCGATGTAGTAATAAATCTCGGTAAGACCGAGGTCGATCCACAGGGAAAGAGGTAAACAATTCTAAGTACTCTAATAACTAGAATCTAAGAAGTTTAAGAAAGTAGCTTTTCACATGAAATAGGAAAATCTGAAAATAAGAAGAACTAGAGCATCAAGGATCCACTTGTAGTGGTCTAATGCCAATCCATTCATCCAAGTACAACACAATTAGAATCAAAGTCCTATCTCTCATCTAATTGGAAGATATAACATTCAAGCACAAACAATCCCACTTAAATCTGGAAATTAGATTTCTAGTTCTAATGAAGCACATAGAACTTGAACTTGTAGCCTTCGGAGTAACAGCCATGCCTATGGACTATGGCATGCTCAAGGGTTACTACAATTCTAATTCAAACAACCCAATCATGGTAATCTTAGAGAATTGCAAGGAACTCATGTCCGGAGCACACAAACTCTCACAATTCATCTAAAAATCCGAACTTTATTCAAACTAGAACTTCAAAATCCAAAATTAAGAAAAGGGTACTTGAAATAAAAGAATTAAAGCATTGGAACCAACTACAAATTTCACCTCTAGCTCTAGCTAAGAGGTTAGCTAAGGAAAAGCATATTAAAACTAGAACTAGAACTAAGAAAAGGAAGAAAAACTAGCTGGAGGAGGCTAGGTAGCCTCCTGGGACTTGAACTCCTTGCTTCCCACGTCCTTGGTTGATTTGGAATAGAAGAGAGCACCTCCTTTTATAGTGCAGCAATAGTACAGCAACATAGCAGAATTTGTTTCGCTTGGTACGGCTTAACCAATGGTCGGATTGCCTTCAAATTTGGTTTGTAGCTTCTTTGTAATGTGATCTTCCAAATAGATGATTTAGATTTCCAATATTATCCTCTGAATGGGCCCACCAATCAGATCACCGACCGCCTCTCAAAATCGCGCACTTTGGGTACCTTCAGAACCAGTCATCTTGCTTTCAACGCTCCGGAGTGTACAGATGTCGGATTGATCCCAAATTTTGTACATTGGTAGAAAACTTCATCCTCTACATGATAGACGGATTAGATTGTCCAAAACAATCCCAAAATGTGGTCCGAAAATTAGAACACTTAGGGCTTTTATAAACTCTGCGCAGTTGGATCTTTCTGGATGGTCCATCTTTCTTCAACCGGTACGATCAAACCACACATCCTTTTGATCTGAAACTTTTGTGGTTATTCATATATGGATGTGTTCTAAAAGATGGTCAAAGTAGATTCTTCATATCATCAATGATGAGTCCTCTGGACCGGCCCAGAGTTGAACAGCGAAATCTGGAACTTTCTGGACAGTTCGTATTGTTTTGGCCACCACGGTCAATCCGTAGCTCCGATCGACACGAAACCACTTGGGTTAGTTCGGCGTCGAGCTCCTCTTCGACATGGATGTGTTGGATTTCCAAATATCATCAAGATGGCTTCAGAAAACTGGTCCGAAAAACCAGGTGCGGGAATACATTGCTGTTTTAGAATCTGGAATCTGAAACTTGCATGGCCGACCGGTCACGACCGGTCGGACAGGGCTGGCCGACCGGTCATGACCGGTCAGGCTCTCTTTGGTATTACTCCAGCAAGCATGGCCGACCGGTCAAGACCGGTCGGGCTCTTTTTCTTCTTATTTTCTTCCTTTCTTTCTTCTATTTTCTTCTTTCTTTGCTTCCTTCTTTCTTTGGTCCACCTTGGGCCTTCATCAAAGGCTCCAAATGGCCCCTTTTTGGTCTCTAATTGAGTGAAGTCCGCTCTCATTCCTATAATCACAAAACATGTGTTAGATGGGCCTTTAAATCATGAAAATCATTCAAACCATGTCATGTAATGGGCAATGCAATGTATAAATTGGAGGTTCAACACACCCCCCAACCAGCTTTTTGCTAGTCCCGAGCAAAACATGCGTGAAACAATTTCAAACCTCCAAACCCAACTCTCCCTCAGAACCCATGATTCTATCCATTCCAAGGTGTATAAGTATAAAATTTGGAAAAATTAGGTGATAGAAGCTGAAATCTTGGACTCTCAAAACATAATAAGTGTCTACATGAAATTCCCGCTGATTGATTGATAAATAGAAGAACTCGAACAAATTCAACCTAGTGTGCATAGTGAAAGTTCATCTCATGAGTTTCTGGGATCATCTTCTTCATAGATTAAGTAAACCAAGGATTTTAAGGTGCACAGAGCAACAACAAGCCTATGACAGGAATTTGCCTTATCGTCCTTCCGACGGCTTTCACACTACGTCCCATTTTCGGCTTTGGTTACGGTTCGACCATCCCCCGGTTGGTAATAGGTAGCCCTTTTCGAAAATTTCCACCATTTTTCCTTCATTCCCGATTTCATCCTTTCTTTCCTTTTTCTTTTAAAATTAGATAGGATTTTTAAAAATCCATATCTTTCATTATTTTCCCATGGACAAGGATGGACAAAATACCCCGGCTTGGTTTCTCAACACCTTTATATCAAAGTCTAGCTAATCCACAAATCACATAAACCTTTCAACTCATGAAAATCGTGTAATGTGAACTTGGTGTGAAGGTGTTCAAATTTTCTATCAATCACAACAATAGGGGAACTAACATATAAAACCATTATGTTGGGAGAATTCAAGACTTACAACATCACACACTTCGTATCTCCTCTTCTTATACTCATATCATCTCGAATGCATGGAAATACGGTTTTCTAAAAGAATTTTGAAATTTTAGAAAATTCGAAAAAATTTGCGCATGTGAGGCTCGAAATGTTGCAACATGCTAGGTGAGGAATCTCATCTCACCCCCCAACCAAATCTTGCATTGTCCTCAATGTAAAAAAATATGCAATTAGCATGAACATGAGAGCAATGGTAAAATATGAGTGAGAACAATAGTACCTGAGATAGCAAGTTGATCAATTCTAGCATCTTCCATTGTCTCGATGAGACTTATTCAATCCTAATTGCAGAAAAATAAATCCTAACCTACCTACCTACCTTTGATTAGTCCGATCAACTACATGATCAAAGTTGAGCAGGATCTTCATGAATTTCAATAAATTTCTCATGAGGACCATCCAAAGTCCTGCTCGACAGTAAACATGTGTGCTTCTTATCATTGAAGTCCAATCGTATTGTGCACCACATGCATAAAAGGAGGAGATAAGAGCAGCAAAAAGATATCTCCTCAAATTCTGATTTGGGTTATGAATGATTAAAAATGGGTCCTCCCAATTAGAATTTTCAATGGGCTGAAGGACCCATGATGGTGGAGAGACACTCATCAAGTTTTCATTGGTTAAAGTTGTCTCCTCCACAATTTCAGAATTATACGGTGCTTCCACAAACAATGGTAAAGAGTGTAAATCAGTGGAAAGGTGTTCTTCAGGCACCGGCACCGTGTCTAACAAAATGTCCAACTCCTTAATCATCTCATCATCAAGATCAGAAGATTGGGCCAAGCATTCCTCTAGGAAATCGAGATAGTCGGATGAAGGGTCCTCATCCTCCCTTAATGATTGAAGAAATTCTATTTCAATGGTAAGGAATTCCTCCTCTATTGAGAGGAGGTCTTCCAAAGAGAATTCTTCAGATTCAGTGGTAAGCACATCATCTAACATTGGTTGATCTTTGAAAATTTCAGATTGTGCCACCTCATCATCCAAAGGAATAGAATTTTCAATCAAAGGGAGGTCTACCACACTAGAATTTGGCATGTGTTGTTGGTGGAAGGACTCAAAAAGATCGACTTCGGCCATCTCTCTAGCATGCATATCCTCTAGAGACTCATAATCATTATGCCCTTGGGAAAAAGAAACTATAGGTTCATAACCATTCACCAAACCCTCATTGTAGGCAACCCCACTACCACTTTCAAATTTTATGGATTCCTCGGGTTCGTCAACCGTCATTGAAATCTCTTCATCATTAAGTTCAAAGCATCCAAAAGAGATAGTGGACTCACCATAATTGATGATGACATTGGGATCATCGAAATCAATCTCCTTTAAAAGTCTATCCATTAAATCCGAAGAAGGTGGGACTTGGATAGCCTCATCCTCCTCATTGTTGGGGATTGATTCGGTGTTCCCAATGTTGGGTTTAATATTTTGAGATGGCGAGAGGTTTTGTATGTATTGCTCAGTTGTTTTCATAAACTCTCGCAGCACATCCTCAAGAGTTTGTGTCGGTTGCGACTCATGAGAAAGAAACTCTTGAGGATAGTTGTTGGCATCCATGGTTGGCTCATCTTCCAAGTTGAAATTTTGATGCTCCCACCAATTTGGATTATGCATGTCATATGTTGGGCTTTTAGATGGTTGTTGACATGTGTAGCCATACAAGTGATCATACATTGTCCTAACCGGTGGAACATTATTCATCTCTTTCCGATACTCTTCCATTATCTTACGTTGTGCCTCAATATGTGTATTGTTTTCATTAATGTAATCACGCATCGTCTTACGTGGGGAGGTAGTGGAGGTTGATTGAATCTCAGAAAAATACTTATGCTTATAATGGTTCCAATCATAATGATTTTGGGTCTCAAAATCCGACGTCTCATCCTCCAAAAGGTACTTGTACGCACCATTCGTCCAATCATACATGATGAAATTTTAAAGAATTGGGAACTACCCTAATCTAGAAAAAAGAACAAAAAGAAGGGAGATGGGGAGATGTTACCCAATAGAGTGAGATCTATGTCAGCAACAATGTCCTACAAAATCCAAAAATTTGTTAGTAATCTAAAAAAAATCAGAAAATCTACTTCTATAAAAACTGAAAATCCTACCTAACTAAGATTACTCTATAGCTACTAGAACAATTAAAACCGTTTAACTTTTTCCCTGGCAACGGCGCCAAAAACTTGTTCGCTCGCCTCAAGTGTAAGGCTGCGATGTAGTAATAAATCTCGATAAGACCGAGGTCGATCCACAGGGAAAGAAGTAAACAATTTCAACTACTCTAATAACTAGAATCTAAGAAGTTTAAGAAAGTAGTTTTTCACATGAAATAGGAAAATCTGAAAATAAGAAGAACTAGAGCATCAAGGATCCACTTGTAGTAGTCCAATGCCAATCCATTCATCCAAGTACAACACAATTAGAATCAAAGTCCTATCTCTCATCTAATTGGAAGATATAACATTCAAGCACAAATAATCCCACTTAAATCTGGAAATTAGATTTCTAGTTCTAATGAAGCACATAGAACTTGAACTTGTAGCCTTCGGAGTAACAGCCATGCCTATGGACTATGGCATGCTCAAGGGTTACTACAATTCTAATTCAAACAACCCAATCATGGTAATCTTAGAGAATTGCAAGGAACTCATGTCCGGAGCACACAAACTCTCACAAAACTTCTAAAAAACCAAACTGTATTCAAACTAGAACTTCAAAATCCAAAATTAAGAAAAGGGTACTTGAAATAAAAGAATTAAAGCATTGGAACCAACTACAAATTTCACCTCTAGCTCTAGCTAAGAGGTTAGCTAAGGAAAAGCATATTAAAACTAGAACTAGAACTAAGAAAAGGAAGAAAAACTAGCTATAGGAGGCTAGGTAGCCTCCTGGGACTTGAACTCCTTGCTTCCCACGTCCTTGGTTGATTTGGAATAGAAGAGAGCACCTCCTTTTATAGTGCAGCAATAGTACAGCAACATAGCATAATTTGTTTCGCTTGGTACGGCTTAACCAATGGTCGGATTGCCTTCAAATTTGGTTTGTAGCTTCCTTGTAATGTGATCTTCCTCATAGATGATTTAGATTTCCAAGATTATCCTCTGAATGGGCCCACCAATCACATCACCGACCGCCTCTCAAAATCGCGCACTTTGGGTACCTTCAGAACCAGTCATCTTGCTTTCAACGCCCCGGAGTGTACAGAGGTCGGATTGATCTCAAATTTTGAAAATTGGTAGAAAACTTCCTCCTCTACATGATGGATGGATTAGATTGTTCAGAACAATCCCAGAATATGGTCCGAAAATTAGAACACTCAGCCCTTTTATAAACTCTGCACAGTTGGAGCTTTCTGGATGGTCCATCTTTCTTCAACCGGTACGATCAAACCACACATCCTTTTGATCTGAAACTTTTGTGGTTATTCATATATGGATGTGTTCTAAAAGATGGTCAAAGTAGATTCTTCATATCATCAATGATGAGTCCTCTGGACCGGCCCAGAGTTGAACAGCGAAATCTGGAACTTTCTGGACAGTTCGTATTGTTTTGGCCACCACGGTCAATCCGTAGCTCCGATCGACACGAAACCACTTGGGTTAGTTCGGCGTCGAGCTCCTCTTCGACATGGATGTGTTGGATTTCCAAATATCATCAAGATGGCTTCAGAAAACTGGTCCGAAAAATCAAGTGCGGGAGTACATTGCTGTTTTAGAATCTGGAATCTGAAACTTGCATGGCCGACCGGTCACGACCGGTCGGACAGGGCTGGCCGACCGGTCTTGACCGGTCAGGCCCTCTTTGGCATTACTCCAGCAAGCATGGCCGACCGGTCAAGACCGGTCGGGCTTCCTTGGCCGACCGGTCAAGACCGGTCGGTCTCTTTTTCTTCTTGTTTTCTTCCTTTCTTTCTTCTATTTTCTTCTTTCTTTGCTTCCTTCTTTCTTTGGTCCACCTTGGGCCTTCATCAAAGGCTCCAAATGGCCCCTTTTTGGTCTCTAATTGAGTGAAGTCCGCTCTCATTCCTATAATCACAAAACATGTGTTAGATGGGCCTTTAAATCATGAAAATCATGCAAACCATGTCATGTAATGGGCAATGCAATGTATAAATTGGAGGTTCAACAGTATACGTGACCATCCTTGGATTAGGATTGATGAGAGTTTGAAATCCAAACTCGTCAAGTCCCTGGATTGGGCCATCGGCGGATGGTAAACGCAGATCAAAGGATGTTAAGGTTGATGGTTAACCTGATTTAAAACCACGACTATAGTGAAATCCGGTGGTCTCATAGGTTGAGATCGTGAACCGGGAGTGGAGTAGGGACACCGAACCACTATAAATCATTGTGCATTGTGAGATTGAATGATTGCTATGTGTTGAATGGTTGAGTCAATCATGAATGCTAACTGTTTGATGAAATGCCTATGATAGTCTTTTCTTGCAAATCAATCATATAATGCCTTGAATGTTCTTGTGATAATCTTGGTTGATAAGATTGATTTGATTTGGTTTTAAATTATAATTGGAAATTCAAAAAGTCCTATTCACCCCCCTCTAGGACATTAGGCATATCTCCGAGTATCTCTACTAGCGGTAAAACCGTAATTTCAATTGGTATCAGAGAGGGTTCCTCCGCTCAGATTTAAAAACCCGGAGTGAGATCCTAAGAGAACTTGAAAATATGTCTAGAGAGGACTCTTCATCCATCACTAAACCTCCTTTCTTTGATGGGACAAACTATCCATATTGGAAAGCTCGAATGCGCATCTTTTTAGAATCCATCGATTCGGATGTTAGGGACATGGTTGATATTGGATATAAACCCCCAATGGACATTATATGTAAGGAAGGTGAACCGGATGTCCTCAAGCCAAGAGAGAAGGCTATGTGGACTGATTATGATAAGGCTCAACGTGTTCATAATGCCAAAGGCCTGAATGCCATTTTTTGTTCAGTGTCTAAAGATGAATTTGGTTGGATTCAAAATTGCACAACCAGTAAGCAGGCATGGGATATTCTTGAAGTTACACATGAAGGAATAAGCGTTGTCAAACGCTCAAAACTTCAGCGCCTCACTACTCAATTCGAAAACATAACAATGGAGGAGCATGAAAGATTTGCAGATTTCTATACCAAACTAAACAAGATCACAAATGAAATGTCAGGCTTGGGGGATCCTGTTACAGAGAATAGACTGTGTAGGAAAATTCTGAGATCCCTACCGGAACGGTTCTCTAACAAAGTTATCACTTTAGAAGAATGTCAGGACCTAGATACCATGAAAGTGGAAGAATTACTAGGGTCCCTTCAAACCCATGAGTTACATTTCAAAACTCCCTCCAAATCCAAAAGTACAGCCCTGAAATCTTCTCACAAGAAATAAGATTTTGAATATGGAAGTGAGGAAGATCCAAACATAGAAGAAATGGCACTTATGGCCAAGAAATTTAAAAAACTCTTCAAAACTAGGGAAAATACTTCTAGAAGGAAACCCTACCAGAAGGGCAAACCTTTTGATTCTAAGAAAAACAAAGGAAAAAAAATTTAAGTCAAAAGATCCTCAATGTTACAAGTGTAGAGGATTTAGTCACATTGCTTCCGAGTGCACTGATAAAAAGACCAAGAAAAAGGCAATGGCAGCTACATGGGATGATACTGAAGAATCTGAATCAGAATCATACATATACCAAAGTGATGAGGAACAAGGTTCAATCAAAATTTTAATGGCTTCCATCACTGATATTGTGCCTCAAATTGAGCCCATTGCAAAGATCACCGGAGACATTGATGATCATGAATCCTCTAACACTGAAAATGATTCCTTGAGTGATGATGAGGATGAGGATGAAGGCCTTCAGGTTGGAATATAACCAACTATACATTGAAAATATGAA
Organism: Liriodendron chinense; assembly: GCA_003013855.2. Lineage (NCBI taxonomy): Eukaryota > Viridiplantae > Streptophyta > Magnoliopsida > Magnoliales > Magnoliaceae > Liriodendron > Liriodendron chinense. Next base: position 197,260 of record ML058408.1, read on the forward strand.
TACCATTAAAAAATTGGGCCAAATGAAGGCTGAAAATGATAAATTAACAAAAAGTCTTGACGGATTGAAAATTGATAATCAAAAGATGGGTCAAGATCTAGAAGAACTGAAAAGAAAGAATAATGAGCTTGAACAAGAAAACAAAAAGTTCATAAGTGGTGAATCTCTAGACAAGCATGCTAGACTTGAGAAAGAACTCAAAGAGGCGAACACTGAAATTAATCGTCTTAAGTGTCAAGTCGTTGACTCTAGAAGATGCTTCGCCCAAGGAGAAGAAAACCTTAAAAAACTCCTAAGTGTTGTAAGATCACCAATGGACAGAAGAGGTTTGGGCTATGACAGTCACACTTCAAAAACTACCTCAGTCCATCCGATGGTAAGAAAAAATCATGGTGCATCGGGGAGTAAAACCAAAGCATCTCCTGTTTGCCATGCTTGTGGAGACATTGGCCACCTAAAGTTTGAATGCATGATGTTCAAAAATCCGGTCAGAAACTTGAAAGGTAAATTTGTACCGACTGGAAAAAACGTGCAAGCTAATTGGAATCCTCCTATGCATACTTCACCAAAAAGAGGAAACATTCGAAAGATTTATCCTACACTTCCTAGGAAGGACAAGAGGATGGATGAACTGTTGGAGCAAGTTAAAATGCTGAATTTGAAAACTGCTCTTCTCTTATGTGAAAAAGGAAATTTTGATTCTCCCAAGAAAACTAGAGAATCTTACCATAAGAATACCCCTCATAAAAGGACAACAACTAAATGGGTAGTTAAAAACAAGTGTTTGGTCATTCATACTGCCCTAAAAGCTGGGAATATCCCTAGATGGTACTTGGATAGTGGTTGCTCTAAACACATGACAGGTGATAGATCTCAATTTTGTGCATATGACGAATTTGATGGTGGGTCTGTCACATTTGGTGATGGGAGAATAGCTAAAATCATTGGTAAATGAACCATTACGGGGCCAAGTTTGCCCGAAATCGAAAATGTGCTTTATGTTGATGGTCTTAAACATAACCTACTAAGTATCTCACAAATTTATGATGAAGAGCACTCAGTAAGCTTCTCCAAAGATATGTGCAAAATCCTGAACTCCACAGGAAAATTAGTCATGAAAGGTCTACGCACAGGAGACAACTGCTATGTCATTGAAAATCACAACAATCCAAGCTCCTCCACCATGTGTCACGTGGCCATTCAGGATGAAACAGAACTATGGCACCATTGACTCAGTCATGTTCATTATAGAAATCTATTTAAACTAAGTCAGAAAATTTTGGTGAGAGGTCTACCAAAGATGGGTAAAAGACCTAATGTTGTGTGCATTGCTTGCCAAAAAGGTAAACAAATCAAGGTTGCACACAAGAGAACCTCTATCCTGGTCACATCAAAACCATTTGAACTGCTACACATGGACCTTGTTGGTCCTACCAGGGTACTTAGCCAAGGTGGAAAACGATACTTCTTTGTAGTCGTTGATGATTACTCTAGATTCACATGGGTCGCCTTCCTAAGAGAAAAATCTGACACATTTGAAGAATTCCAAAAACTAGTGAAGCGACTTCACAATGAGAAAGGATAGATGGTAGCAAGAATCAGGAGTGATCATGGCGGTGAATTTGAAGATCATCGTTTGAAGGAATTGTGTGATGAATTGGGTATTCGTCATGAGTTCTCAGCACCCAAAACACCTCAACAAAATGGGGTTGCTGAAAGAAAAAATTGAGTACTGTTGGATATGGCCACAGCTATGCTTAAGAATAAGAATCTTGCGTAAAATCTGTGGGCCGAAGCAGTAAACACTGCCTGCTATATTATAAATCGAGTTTATTTAAGGGCAGGTTTAAACAAAACTGCTTATGAACTGTGGTGTGGAAAGACACCAAATGTGAAATACTTTAAGGTCTTTGGTAGTACATGTTATATTCTGAGAGACCGTGAAAATTTGGAAAAGTTCGACTCCAAGAGTGATGAGGGTATCTTCTTAGGGTACTCATTAAATAGTAGAGCATTTCGTGTCTACAACATACGAACCTCATCAGTTCAAGAGTCAATCAATGTGACTGTAGATGATAGCTTGGATAAATCAGTGTCTCCAGGTGATGAAGAAGAAGATGAGGGTATATGCGAGATAGGCAAATTTGATAAACAACCCTCATCTCCAAATGCCCCCACTGCTCCTGGTGATGTACAAATTGTCAAGGATCACCCCCTCAATCAAATCATTGGGGATCCTAGCGTTGGTGTCAAAACCAAGAGACAGTTGGAGGTAGTCAACAGTCACCTGTGTTTCACTTCTAAAATAGAACCAAAAAATGCTGATGAAGCTCTAAACGATGAATTCTGGATCCTTGCAATGCAAGAAGAGCTTCAACAATTTATTAGAAATGAGGATTGGTATCTGATCGACAGGCCTAAAAGGAAAAATGTTATTGGAACCAAATGGATTTTTAAGAATAAATCCGATGAATCTGGGAATATAATACATAATAAGGCTCGGTTAGTTGCTCAGGGATATTCACAAATTGAAGGTACTGATTTTGATGAAACATTTGCCCCGGTAGCTAGACTCGAGTCTATTAGAATTCTTATGGCTGTTACTTGTGCTTTAAAGTTCAAACTATTTCAAATGGATGTAAAAAGCACCTTCTCGAGTGGTATTCTTGATGAAGAAGTGTATGTTGAACAACCAAAAGGATTCATTGATCCTAAATATGCTCACAAAGTATACCGATTGAAAAAGGCTCTTTACGAACTCAAGCAAGCTCCCCGTGCATGGTATGAACGCCTAACTCACTTTCTTATAGACCATGATTTTGCTAGGGGGAGCGTTGACAAAACTCTCTTTATAAGAGAAGCCAAGAATTCTGTGTTGATTGCCCAGATTTATGTGGATGACATTGTCTTTGGATCCACATGTGAGAAAATGTCCATCTCCTTTGCTAAATTAATGATATCAGAATTTGAGATGAGTATGGTAGGAGAACTTAACATGTTTCTAGGGCTACAAGTAAAACAACTTGCATCAGGAATATTCATTACCCAAGCCAAGTATGCTAAAGATCTTGTTAAGAGATTTGGCTTAGACTCTAGTCGATCTTACACTACTCCTATGAGCACCACTGTTAAACTGTCGAAAGACCTTGCAGGAAAAGGTGAAGATCAACATCTTTATAGAAGCATGATTGGTAGTCTTCTTTATCTCACTGCTAGTAGACCAAATATTGCATTTAGTATAGGTGCATGTGCTCGGTTTCAGGCTGATCCTAAAGAATCTCACCTCACCATCGTTGAGCAAATCATCCAGTTTGTAGGATGCACTACCAAATACGGCCTTTGGTACCCATTTGATTCATCTACAGATATTGCGGGGTATTCAGATGCCGACTGGGCTGGTAACATAGATGATCGTAAATCAACCAGTGGGGGGTGCTTTTATTTTGGAAATTGCCTTGTGGCTTGACATAGTAAGAAACAAAACTCCAATTCTTTATCCACTGCCGAAGCAGAGTATATTGCTGCCGGAAGTTGTTGTGCACAGTTATTATGGATGAAACAAACCCTGACCGATTATGGGATTAATCAAGGCACGATGACTCTATTCTGCGACAATACTAGTGCCATAAATATTTCGAAAAATCCTGTACAGCACTCGCGCACTAAGCACATCGATATTAGGCACCACTTTATTCGAGAATTGGTTGAAGATCACATAGTATCTCTCGAACATGTGCCTACCGAGAATCAGTTAGCCGACATCCTGACGAAACCCTTGGACTCAGTTCGCTTTGCGAACCTCCAGAAGTCCATTGGTGTTGGGTGTGTCTAGTTCATCTAACAAGTGTATGTTTTGCAGGTAAAATCTGAGGATTAAGCCTCCCTATCTGATCTTTATAGGTATATCTGAGGACCTTTTCCTCTTCTTTCATTGCTCTCTAAGTATATCCGGGAACATAGTCCCATTTGTTTTTGTCTTCTATCGATAAATCTGCACCTTTAAGGGTCCCTCATTTTGTGATTGGGTTGTACCTTGCTACACCATGAATATGGGTGTTGTATCCTTAGTAAGGGTACTTGGATTTAAAAGCTAATGGTCTGTCCAAAGGACAGACCTTCTATTCAGTAAATCCAGTGCAGAATCCCTCTGCTGCTGCTCACATTGCCGGACGACCGGTCAAGACCGGTCGACCTACCTCGTAACCTGTCTGGACTCATTGGTTTCACGCCATCCGACCGGTCAACACCGGTCGGGCTTACATCAGACACGTCTAGACGCTTCCTTCACTTCACACGACCGGTCAAGACCAGTCGTGCAACCCTAGACCAATCAGCCCGTATGGCAGCCCGTCCATGGGGGGGTCTTTATAAGCGTATGGGGCGCATTTGAGTCCCCCATTCCTCCATTTCTCACCTTTCCTTGCAGCTCCAGCTCCTTCTCTTGCATTCCAAGGTGATTCCAAGGTGATTTTTGGCAAGATTAGAGTTTCTAACCTCCTCTACATTGCTCATCTCCATTCTCATTCCATAGGTAAGGGATTCACTCACATCCTTCTTTGTTAAATCCCTTCCTTTCATATCTAGGAGTGATTTAGGGTGCTTTGCTGTGTCTTCAATGTCTTCCCAAGAGAGTGAAGATGAGCTCCCCTTGAGGCGGAGTGGTCGGTCCAAGGCAAAAGCTAAACCTCCTCCTCGCCCTTTAAAATCAAAGAAAACCCTTTCAAAAGGGCAAGGGGCTGCCTCGTCTTCCGTTCCTCCTCTTCAATCTCATCCTTGGGTAAAAATGTCTCATTCCATTCCACCCATTGGGATGACTTCAAGGACAAAGAGGTGGTGTGTGAAAAGTCTAAAAATTTGGATGACTTGGCCAAATATAATGCCCATTCCATGTTAAACGTCATAAATTGGGGTCCCGTACTCCACATGGGGGGCCCTGTCCAGTTTGACGTAGTTCGGAGGTTCTATGCCTCCTGTGTTCATGTCACTGCCTCTCCCCCCTCTTTTAAAGTTGAGGTTGGTGATCGGTTGTGCGTCTTTACTTTGAACTCCATCTCTCAATTCGTTGGAGTTCCCATTGTTGAGGAGTCTCCTTTTGATTTTGACTCTCTGGGTCCCAAACCTAACAACGTTATTGCCAAATTTCTCTGTGGTGATGGGACACCCCAATGGGTCAGAGGTGCGCTTCGGGCGTCCTCCATGTTATGGGATTTCGCATTCTTCACAACCTCTTCTTCCGTAATGTATATCCTCGGAAGAGCAACAAGGCGGATGTCACTAAATCCATGTTTCGTCTGCTCTATCGCGTCGGTCAGGGTCATTCGCTTTGCCTACCATCCCGGATCATGTCTATCATTTACCAGGTTATCTTGCGAGACGATGGAAAATCCTCCAGTCTTACTTTTGGGCATCTCATATGCAAATTGGCTGAAGCGATTGACATTGTCGGTTCTGATAAAGTTCACAAGCCCATCATTATAAATTGCACCATCATTGCTCGTATGGAGCTTACAAAAGAAGCCATACAGAGTCGTCTTTTGCAGGAGCAGCAGCATGATTCCGCAGAGCCATCCCAGCCTGAGGTTCCACCGGTCTCCGCTGGCCCTTCCCAGACGTCACCTTCAGCTCCTTCCTCTGATCCTTCCCTCGATCCTTGGGCTGCTCCGGGTCGATTCAGTACGCCTCCTAGAGCTTTTTCTCGACGTCGATCCCCTTCCGTGGATCCTCCATCATACATTGCTGAGCTTCGCCAGCTTCAGGAGCATCTATTTCAGCGCCTCGACGGGATCGAGCAGAGTGAGCAGCAGCTTTTGCAGGGACAGGCAACTATTCTTGTACAGCAGGAGGCCCTTGTGACTCGCCTCGCACAATTAGAGAGGCGGATAGAGATGTGGGAGCGCGCGGCGCGTGGGGACGTTCCACCCCCCAATCTGGGAGATGGAACAGATTACTAGTCTCATGTCTTAGTCACAGTTCCTTTTTGTATGACCAATGACATTGTCTGGATTTCATGTACTATCTTTCTATAGGTTTGTCTGTATATTTTGCACGGATTGCGCATATCTACATTGGGCTGCTTGCCCATTTTGGTATATGTATGGATGCTATTTCAGTTTACTATAGTTATACTTTTTTTTATATATTTGAGCTTTTGATCCTTTATTGAATATTTTTGGGAGGTTGGATGGTTTGGGCATATTCGCCCTAATTAGATCATGCTTTGTGTTCTTTATGTGTCTGGATATACATCTGGAGGGGTGGTTGGTTGATTGGGCTATAAGCCCTCTATGCTTTCATGATTACTTGTATATCTAGCATGTGTAGTTCTTTAAATCTCCTCAGGGCTTCAATTTCTATATCTCTTCCCTGTTTTATGTGATTGACATATTTTCTGCGCTAGCCTTGCAGCTTTCTTAGGCATATCTTTCAGTTGGCTAACCCTTGTCAATTACTAACAAAAAGGGGGAGAATCATCCCACCTAGAAGATCCGATTATATCTTTTTGCAGGACTTTGTAGGTGCAAGCATTAAGGGAGAGATTTTGAAGAAAATCGAGTCTGTACATGTCCTTTTGTAAAGATCATTTTGTATATCTGTATAGACATGTAATTAGGTGTATATTTCTTTCTGTTTAGGGTCCATCATGATAAGGAAGTCATGATGTGTCTAGGATAGATGTTTTGTCACGCAATTGACAAAGGGGGAGATTGTTAATACACTTTGTTTTGTCAATTGCCGTGTTGGTTGGTCGCGTCTTGTCGTGTGAGCCCCGGTCGAAGATTTGAACTCAAGACTTGAAGATTATGCTTCTTCCCTTGCTCAAGCTCAAGCTGAAACAAGATCTCAGGTAAGTTGCATATAGATCGACCTTAGGAAACCCAAAACATCAATGAATGGAGTAATGACTGACCTAACTTATCCCATTCCTTCTCGATCCTAGCTCAAGTTGATCAGACTTGTATGACCATGGCAGGTGCTAATCGTGATTAAAAACATGTGCAAACCTTGGACTCCATGCACCTAATCACTTCATACTTCATCATTGAAGTGATCCGCTGCTGTGTTGAAAGACTTAGTCCAGCAAGCTTGCTGTGACAAGATCATCTAGACAGCCAACCGGTATTGACCGATCGGCCAGAACTTCAAGATATGTCCAGCAACCTTGCTGTAATGAAAACGTCTAGACAGTCTACCGATCTTGACCGGTCGGCCAGGCTCATCAACATAGGCAGCAACCCTGCTGTGAGAAATTCAGCTGGCCAGGAGTCAAGACTTGTCCAACAGCTGAGCTACATGTGGGCTGCCAAGACACCCGACCGATCTTGACCGGTCGGCCAGGCACAGCAAATGAAGTCAGGGACCTTGCTGGGTGATATAAAACTGGACAGCCGACCGGTCTTGACCGGTCGGCCAGAAGAACAAATGAGTCCAGCAGCTTCTGCATATCCCAGAAAGGCAGCCGATCGGTCTTGACCGGTCGGACTGCATTTCAAACTCTGTCCAGCAAGGTAAATCGACCGGTCTTGACTGATCGGGCAAACCCAAATGATGTGTTTTCTTCTGAAATACGACCGGTCTGTCCGACCGGTTGAGACCTCTCTCTGACAAGTCGGACGTGACCGTTTTTTATCCGTTGGGGCCATCATTAAGGGCTCTATATAGCCATATCTTGTGGTCTTTCTTGGTATGCATTCAACACCCTTCAAGAGCTAAGAGAGAGAGTCTTTACTCACATCCTCCTACTCTCCTTGCTCTTAACTCCCTTGAGTTCATCATTCAAACGTAGCCATTAATGGCTTGTCATTGAGTATTCAAAGCTCGGTTTGAATTATGAACTCAAGATCTACATTCATGGCTGACCTACCTTCGAAATATCTTTATGAGGTCGTTTATAGCCATTGAATGCCGAAGTTCGGTAGTTCCCTCATAATCATTGCATTGAATAGGCAAGTGTAACTTGACCATCTCTCTCCTAACTACCCGGCATAATCATACACACATCATTCGCATCGGTAGCTGATCTTGGGAGCACAAAGAGAAGCTGAAGCTACTCATCAAAGGCATTGAATCGGGGCTCAATCGTCTAGGTATGTCTAGTATTTGAGAATCCATTTATTGAATCACTATTCCCTGGATTGGGAAACTCCGGCGGGAGTGTACGTGACCATCCTTGGATTAGGATTGGTGAGAGTTTGAGATCCAAACTCGTCAAGTCTCTAGATTGGGCCATCGGCGGATGGTAAACGCGGTCCTAGATCAAAGGATGTTAAGGTTGATGGTTAACCTGATTTAAAACCACGACTATAGTAAAATCCGGTAGTCTCATAGGTTGAGATCGTGAACCAGGAGTGGAGTAGGGAAACCGAACCACTATAAATCGTTGTGCATTGTGAGATTGAATGATTGCTATGTGTTGAATGGTTGAGTCAATCATGAATGCTAACTGTTTGATGAAATGCCTATGATAGTCTTTTCTTGCAAATCAATCATATAATTGCCTTGAATGTTCTTGTGATAATCTTGGTTGATAAGATTGACTTGATTTAGCTTTAAATTGTAATTGAAAATTCAAAAAGTCCTATTCACACCCCTCTAAGACATTAGGCATATCTCTGAGTATCTCTACAAGCGGTAAAACCGTAATTTCATATTCAAGCCTTATGAGCCCAAATTTAGTAGTTTTAGCCTTGCTTTTAATTTGTATATTTGCTTGCTAGACTTTCACCATGCTTAGATTAGCTAATTTTGCTGAATTATATGCTTCATTCTATGCTAATCTTTGCTTAGTATTGGTCTTGATATACCAATAGGGGAGGTTGGTTAGTTGGGCTATAAGCCCTATGTGCTTTTATTGCAATTGTATATCTTTAACCAATTATGCATGATTAACTATGATTAGATAGTTACATTTTCTTGTTAATTATGTTCCTTAGCATGCTCCATGGTTTTATATTCATGCACCCTACACTCTTCTTGTTAGCATGTGCTTATTGTTTTATCTTGGACATACTATCTACTCTTACCTTAACCTTAATTGATATATCATTAAGGGGGAGAGAATAGTTTGTCAATTGCTGAAAAAAAGGGGGAGAAAGATCAAGTCCCACCAAAACTAGTTTGCTATGTCTTGTGATGCAGGGATTGACAGGTTATGGGGGAGCAAACTGAAGAGGAGCTACTTAGTTAGGCATATCAAGAGTCCTGTATTTAATTCATTATCAATGTAATATCTTGTACATGTACTTTGTTTTAGTAGGTTAGGTTTTTTTAAGTAATTGACAAAGGGGGAGATTGTTACTGCACTTTTCTGTGGCATACTAGTGCACCTTGTTTGTCAATCACTTAGGTTAGTGAGTCTAGTGTCGGTTGAGCTTAGTGAAGACGAAGACCGAAGACTCAAGTGGCCCTACTGCATCAAGGAAGAAGAAACAGGTAAAAGTGATGCCTTGGTGTGCCTTAACCTTGACCAAAACCAAACCCTTAACCTCTTGATGACCTTGACCATATTAGGAAACCTTTAGTCATCATAGGTTGGCCCTTGGTGTCCCAAAAGATCACTCATACTATGGCCTAGGAGATTGGGTTATGACAGAGTGGGTCGACCGGTCGAACTATCTCCCAGTCCAAGTAGTGTGTAGGCCATTGGACCGACCGGTCGGCAGGTCTGGGCCGACCGGTCGGACGACCCCCCCTCTAGACAGCTTCTTCACTGGTCGTTGGCCGACCGGTCGGGACAGGTCCAGACTAGCCATTTTTTGCCCGTTTTCTGTCCGTTTAGACATATTTTATAAAGGGGCTTGGCTCATTTTGAGGGGTAAGCAGAGGGATTTTGAGAGGAGTGAAGCCACCATTGTTGGAGACCATTTGAGGCTCATTCCCAACCTATGTAAGGCATCTTCCTTGTGCTTTAACACAAGATTGGAGCATTCCAAGCTTATGAAGAAGATGACCTTCATCCCCTCATGATCTCTAGAGTTTGGATCTTCCTTGATAGGCATATTCTTATCCAAATCTCTAAGATGAGACCGTTGTAGGTGAGAAACTCTAGGCAACCCATTCCTATTAGTTGTAGAGTTCTCAAACCTACCGTCCTATCACCTTGGGCATCTCAAAGGCATCACAAGCAAGGTGATTGATCAAGTGTAGCTGAGGCATTAGCGACGCAACGACAACACGATCGGGGGAGCAAGGGAAGCTGATTGAAGCAAAGGAGAGCGGAGATCAAGCAACCCGAACCGGCGCTGAACAAGGGGCTCATCCGACAAGTAAGGTTGTCTTCGTTGAGAGTTCATCCACTCAATTCCCTGTGGGAGTGGAGTGTAGAGTTTGTTTGTCAAACTCAAACTAGGGACGTTAGTCATTCCTTGGCCTATTTGTCGGCCTAAAGACTAGGGGCTATTTGGCACTCCTTGGCTCGTTTGCCAAGCCTAAACAATGTCTCCAAGGGGGAGCCTCCAACACAGGAGTGAACATGCGTCGAGTTGAGAGTTAGCCTATGTCCAAAACTCCATTTGGGTTGAGAGTGAGCCCTTTTTATCCAAAACTCCGGTTATGGTTGAGAGGTGAACCGGTAAAACCTCCGTGTAAAGGTTGAGAGGTGAACCTCATTTAAAACCTCCGATAGTGAATGCCGATGTGCTCAAAGGAGTTGAGTACTTGAACCGGGAGTGGAGTAGACCCAAACTCGAACCACTATACATTTTTGTGTTTATGATTGATTAAGCACATTACTATCTTAGCATTGTATGTTTAATTGTTTAATTATGAATGCTTGATAGGAATGTATGCTAGATACTAGATAGGCACATCTACATACAAGATGTACTTTCACTAGTTGTGTAGACTTGAGCTCATTGATCCATTCTCATAAGTCTACATAAGTTGCATAGGTTAGGAGCTTGATTAGTTAAATCATTTGATTATCTATGCATGCTTAGACTAGGTTGTTTATTGCTCAAACCATATGCTAGTTTTGTGATTGGACCCACTTAGGCTTGGAAGCCGAAGTTTTCTTGCTTACTTAGTTTAATTGTGTAAGTAGGCGAAAAGAATTTCTAAAGGTCTTAATTGTAGGACTTAGCCATAATTCTAGTTGCTCTTTAAGCTTCCGCACATACGAAGGTATCATGTTAGACTACCGACGTAATTTCAAACAGGCTCGACCATGAGCATATTAGCAGTTAGTGTGCCCAAATCGAAAAGTTGGGACATACTTAATACTATAGCAGGGGATTTTAGAAGATGTTATTAACAACACTGTCAAGGGTTATAATCAAGACTTTCTTTTAGCCAATCAAATCCTATATTGTGTGCTTCAAGGAGAAGCATCAATCTTTTATGTGATCCCAAGATTGGTGGAATGCACAATACTCTCCCTCATTATAGTTTGGTGACAGAGAATAATTTAGTGGAGGCCTAAGTTGTAGTGGGTAAAAAGTTATAACTAAACTAGCATAGCTAGTGTCTCGCTCTAAGTATAAGCTATCTAGCAATAAACCGCTAAGCTGTTGAGGCCTAAATATTGCATATTTTTCCCCTACTTAGCATGAATTTTATAATACACGTTTAACTAATTAGTCCCAATTATGTGTGTTTTAGGTTCAAGTAAAGACTTGAAGACCAAGACCAAATTCATGTCAAAAAAGAGAAATTAAAGCTAAAAAGAATCACGAAGAAAAAGCGTAGAAAAATCAACTTACAAGACATGAATCGGCTAGAAAAGTCAAAGTGCTGAGATGTAGGGCCAGAAAAATAGAATGCAGAAAGTTCGGAAAATGACCCCGCTGAACAGTTGCGACCGGTCTCTGACCACAAGCGATCGGTCACTAACAATTTGTGACCGGTCGCTGGTAACTTGCAGCAAGTCGAATTTTGACTGAAATTTGTTGTCCTAACAAAGTGCATTTACAACCAGTCGCCAGTTATAAAAATTTGCTTCAAAATTTAGTTATTTTCGTTGAGATTTGAGCTGCGATCGGTCAGCCAACCGATATGAATGCGTAAATTCTTACGCAAATCCGAGGTGGTACAGGATTTCTTCTATAAAAGGGAACCTCTACTCTCTTTTAAAGACATCTAAGGACGTGAGCGTAAAGAGTTCAAGACCTAGAAGACTTCCTAGTCTTTTACTTCTAGTTTTTCTTTCTTTTCTAGTTCTTAGCTCTAGGTTTTTCATGTTTTTCTTAGTTTAACTCTCAGCTAGATATGAGAGGTGATACTTCTATTTTGTTAATCATATTTTAATTCTTTGATTTCGGCTTTCGCTTTAATTGCTACATAATTCATTATTTAGTTTGAGTAAAGTTGGTAATTTTAGAGAATTTTGAGGTCTCTTGTGCCATGTAATGGGATGCTTTTGAATTTTTTTAAATTAATCAAATCAGTATATGGGGTTTTAATTTATGGAAAATCCTAAGATTCATCGGATACGGTGAATACTTCAGTTCTCCATGAGTTGAACGTTTGGATTTCTATTAGAACTAATTGATGAAAATTCATAATTTATTTTGTGGAATCTGAGTTAGACATAATTGTTTATTGAATTAGTTTGATTAAAGTTCTAGATTTGGTTCTACTTTAATCTAGTGGCAGGTTTAAAGGAAACACGAAACCCTAAATCTTACATGTTTTGTAAATGCTTAGTTTATATAATTCAGAGGCATGGATTCCCTACAACCAATACCTTGGTGCTTCAAGTGGGAACTAAATCAATGAATATTCTATCTAAATTAGATTATTGAATTGTGCTTTGACTTGCTCTATCATCTGGCTGGATAGAGATAGAACTTTGATTCCAGTTGAGTATTGAATCGAATTAATGGAATTAGGCATTGTTAATAACTAAAAGGGGATCCTTAATGCTCTAATGGTTGAATTTTATTATTTTTCCATAAAATCTGAATTCATTTATTTTAATTTCAGTCTCAGCATAGATTAGTTAGTTTAGTTCTAGAACCTAGTTGACCTTAGAGTGTTTGGACCTATATTCCTTCTCCATGGATCGACCTCGGTCTCACCGAGATTACTACTACGTCGCAGCCTTATACTTGGGGCTGTGAACATAAGTCTCTCAAGCCATTCTTGTTTGTCGCTGCTAGTTAAGGTATCGTGGGTTCCAACTGTCATGCCTTGAGCCTGACGCCTGGGTATACTCGACCCCGATACTACCTCGATAGCGGGACTAAAAATTCTAGGTTCGTATTCTCATGATTCTAGTAGTATAATCATCATCACTCAACACATTAATTAAGAAAGGAAAATATTATTTCATTCCACTACATGATAACTCGATCAATCATACCTCCATTCTTATTACAAGGGTTTAAAAATCAAACATAAATACATTATTTATTCAACTAATGAATGAAACTATTCAAAGAAGTCACAACTACATTCCCTTATGTTTTTAACATGATCCTTGTCCTGAATTTAAAATCTTAAAGGGTGAACTACAAAGCCCAATGAGTAAACCTTTATTATTATTTTTCTAAAAACAACGATAAATCCAAATGTAAAGGATTTCTGAAAAAATTATGAATATGCAAGAAAATAGCAAAAGGGTTAACCACATGAATTAGTAAAGTTGATTTCTTTGAACATTATAGCCAATTTATTGGCCTCAGTTTTCTTAACACCTCACCCAACTACCAAGTAGTCTATTGCATCCAGATATGCTCACCCACCCAGCCTCAATCAATGAGCAGACCTATTCGTATCTTAGCTGGTTAAACTACTACTCCACTCAGCTTATACTAAGCGGTATGTTGCAGTCTCTATTGTGCTCTCACCCACCCGAATCCGATCAATGGAAGACTAAATGGTACCAATTTGGAATTTAAGACTTTCAACCTAGGGTTCTAAGTTGCCCCACGACTTTAAGCTTTAGGGATTTTTAACCTAGAGAACTTAATTGCCCACCTATTTTCCAATGTTCCAATTCAGTTCAAAGTTTCATGATCATAATGTATTATTTCTATTTAAATCACCATCCAAAACATTCTACAATCAACTCTTGTTCCACCACCAAAATCAAGTCTAATTTCATGATTTTTTAATCATTCCAAGTCATATAAAACCATGTATATGCAACAATGTAGATTAATAGAGAGGAATTGTAAAGTTGAGTGCTAAATCACGTACAACCATACAATCAAAGTTGATGCAATGATTTTTAAATCTTACCGTCTAAGAAATTACATGTGTGCATAAGCATGAATTTTATCAAGTGAAAAACACTATACACCAAGCCACTGCCAAAAGTCTATGCAATGCATGTATCAATACTAATAAAAAACCGCCACATGCCACATTTATTAAACGAAAGAGGTCACGAGAAAAATAATAAAAATCAATATAACTAAAACCATCTAAACCACACTAGAACTCCAACTAGTGGCTAGTTAATGGGCTGTGCATAAGATATCAAAGTCGATTTTGTACAAGTAGAGAAATACGTATATGTCATGATTTTCACGTTGTAGATGTACGAGCTTATGGACCATAGATCAGCCCACGTTTGTTTAAATTTTGGTGTGTTCATAGGTCCGTGCATTGACCGATTTGAGACCCGATTGTTAGCCCCCAAAGGTGTGGTTCGATCGAGAGTGGTGTAATAGTCTATTTCTTGGGTTGTTCTCTGGGCCATAAAGGTTCAAAAGTAATCTTGTACAACTAGAGGGTTGCAATGGGTCTATTCATTGGTAAGTTTAAGACGGTGAGATTGGACCCACTATTGTACATCAAGTGTTTGGTTTTGGGCCTATTTGACCTCTCATGAGTCCTTTATTTGTACAGTTAATTGGTGGAATCTATAAGACTAATATTAAGTGTCCTAAGAAGACAAGGGTCGAACAGGTTATCCATTTTGCACAATTTTATCTGCACACTTGATTGATTGCTTGTACGATTTCGAACCCACAACATGATGGCCTCATAAGATAGTTTGTTAGACAATTTCAACGAGCCTTTGAGGTCCCACTTGCTGCTCAATATTCGGACAAACTTTTGAACTGATTCTGAGCTGCGGGTGTTAATGTTTGAATAGACCATGGGTTTTGAACGTGAATGGGCCTTGAATGATATATGGGCTGTGAACATATGAAATGGAACTTGGGTGGTGCAAGTGAAAAATGGGTTTTAGGCCGTGTACTTGGACTGAAGACAGTTAAATAGGCCATGAGTGGCTTGACTGTGGATTGTAAGATAAGCCATGAAAATCGGATGCGAATCAATAAATGGGCTTAGGGTCATATGAATAAGCTATATGTATGCGGGCTGATTGAAATAGGCCATGGTTCAATTAAAATAGGCCATGGACACTTAGGGCCCATTTGGTTTGTAAGTTACTTAAGATAAGCTACTTATCAGATAAATTACTCATCTTGGTTTTTACTTATTAAGCAGACAAGTATGTTTGGTAAACAACATACTTATCAGCCAATAAGTAAATAAGTATGTTTGGTAATAACACATAGATAAGTAACCTTTCGAAAGAAAATTTCAAATCTACATATAATAAGCAACATATTGACATGAAAAGAAAGAGCTAAGCGTTAAGGCAATTTTCCTAACAGAATGAGCTTTTCTAATCCCACGTGCGTGCAATAAAGCTCATGTCTAGCATGGCACTAATTGGTTCAAGATACATTCCATCAGAACAGGACCACTACATTCCATCAAGTTGATCCACTGGTCAGGTGGGCCATAGTCTGCAAAACAAATGTAGGCCTTTGGAAGACTTGGTTGAAGTTTTCTAACCTATTCACTTGTTTCCAATAGTTGGTCCACATGGTGAGTGGACTAAAACCATTTTTGGGAAAGATGTAGAAGATCAGATCAACCTGATTGGTGGATTGGAGCTTGCACCAATTAATGTAGGGCCCATCTTTGATGTGGGCCGTCCACTGTGTGAGCCCCACCATTGATGGGACAGTCCATCATGTGGGGCCTCCTTTGATATAGACGGTATGAGAGAGCAGTAATTGAGTGAACCATGAGAGAGAACTTTGATATGTAACGTGACCTAAGAGAGATAAGTAGAAAAGCCAAATTGGAGGGTGGTTAATTAACATTGGAGGGTGACTAAGAGTGTAGGTGTGTACTATCCCAAAGAAGGGAGAGAAGAAAAAAAAAAAAAGAGCAAAAGCATGACATGAGACAGATAAGTAGTAAAGTTAAAAGTCAAAAAGCTAAAAAAATTTACTTATTAAAATAAGTAATTTTTAAGAGAGAAGTTACTTTTCAATTATACTTACCAAACGAACTTAAGTGCCAAAAGTAACTTAACGTCTTAAGTTCAATCGAAAATGAGGGCCCGTTTGGATACTATCAAATAAGTTACTTTTCGACTGAACTTAAGATGTTAAGTTACTTTTGGCACTTCAATTTTTTGGTAAGTATAATTGAAAAGTAACTTCTCTCTTAAAAATCTACTTATCTTAATAAGTAATTTTTTTCAGCTTTTGACTTTTGACATTCTGCTTATCTCTCTCATGTCACGCTTTTGCTTCTTCTTTTTTTTTATCTTTTTTTGGGTTAGTACACACCCACATTGTTAGTCACCCTCCAATGTTAATTAGCCACCCTCCAATTTGGCTTTTCTACTTATCTCTCTCAGGTCATGCTGCATATCAAAGTTCTCTCTCACGGTTCACTAATTACTGCTCTC
Organism: Liriodendron chinense; assembly: GCA_003013855.2. Lineage (NCBI taxonomy): Eukaryota > Viridiplantae > Streptophyta > Magnoliopsida > Magnoliales > Magnoliaceae > Liriodendron > Liriodendron chinense. Next base: position 213,923 of record ML058408.1, read on the forward strand.
TCATACCAGCCATATCAAAGGAGGCCCCACATGATGGACTGTCCCATCAAAGGTGGGGCTCACACAGTGTACGGCCTACATCAAAGATGGGCCCTACATTAATAGGTGCCAGATCCAATCCACCAATCAGGTCGATCTGATCTTCTACATCTTCCCCACAAATGGTTCTAGTCCACTCACCATGTGGACCGACTATTGGAAACAAGTGAATGGGTTAGAAAACTTTAGCCAAGTCTTCCAGAACCGTACATTTGTTTTCCAAACTATGGCCCACCTGACCAGTGGATCAACCTGATTCTTGTGCCAGGGCATCCATATAGTGGTACCTTGCTGATGGATGGAATGTATCTCGGACCAATCGTGCTATGCTAGCACATGCATGTGTGGGATAAGAAAAGCTCATTCGCTTAGCTTTTTCTTTTCATGTCAATATGTTGCTTATTATATGTAGATTTGAAATTTTCTTTTGAAAGGTTACTTATCAATGTGTTATTACCAAACATACTTATTTACTTATTGGCTGATAATTATCTGCTTAATAAGTAAAAACCAAGATAAGTAACTTATCTGATAAATAGCTTATCTTAAGTAACTTACAATCCAAACGGGCCCTTAGGTGGGCCATGGAATGTGTAAATGGGCTGCGGGCTGTGGAACGGGCCGCGAGCATACAAATAAAAAGAGGACTTAATAAATGGGTTGAAGGATAATGGGCGGATCGTGGTTTAATAGGATGGACCGTGGGTCATCCATGTAGAGTTTAAATGAGCCACAAACCAAGTAAATGGGCCTTGGGCTATGAAATAAGCGAATAGCCATTTAACTAAATGGGCTATGGGCTATGCAAGAGAGCTAAGGTCGTGAGCCAAACAAATAGGCCACAAGTTATGAACCAGGCCTATGGCAAATGTAATGTATCACTGTTGATCAAATGGCCCATAAGTATTGTAGATGGGTCTTGGGCTATTGCGATGGGCCAAGGACCATGCAAATGGGTTGTGAACATGAGATGAGATGAGCTTTACGAATATTAATAGAATAGGTAGTGGCCTTGATGCTAGGCGGTGAACATAAAAAATGGGCCCTGGCCTTGTACAAGTAAAATGGAATGGAGAATCAGAATGAGCTAAGGGTATAAGGATGTGGTGAACACACACCATATATTGTTAAAAACAGATGTGCATAGCTGGAGGGTTGTTTAAACTATCATGAACGATGTAAACGATGGTCACTGCTTTAGACCGTTTATGGGCTGTTCATGGGGTTGACCATCTGGATCGTGCTCTAGCACCAAATGGTCCTTGATCTGAGCTATTTAACATAAGCAAATCGGGGCTGGAATAGGCTTGGATGAAGGCCAGCTATAGGCATAGAATCTGGACTGTTAATAGTTATAGATTTGGACGTGTGTAGAAAAGGGTCTAAACTATGATGGACGGTTTGGGTGAGCCACTTAATGGACGGTTTGGGTTGATGGGTCAACTTAATACATGGCAGGATGGGTTCCACCCACTACTGGACTACATTTGGCCCTACATATTGCCGGCCAGATCTGGACCCCACACAATGGCCCACTTCGGTACCACTGCTAGATGGTTGAGTACCCTATTTTATGGTAATCTTTTGTCCCCCACTTTCTGCTTAGTTAATCAGACCCTTTGGGGTGGATTCTAGTTGTCCTTGGCGAACCATTTTTTGGTGAGCTTTGAGGTCAAATCTAGACGGTTATGTGATCCATAATGTTATCCAAACGGACTGATTAGAAGGTCAAAAGTGCTGACCAAACAGAGGATTCAGAAGTCTTCATTCTAGTAAGTAAACAGAGAGAGATTTATGAATCATATACGTTGTCCAAATGGAACCAATCTGTGGTCCATAAAGTTGTCCACGTTTCAGACAGATTTTTATGATTAAAAAATGTTGCCCTTTTGGACAGTTTTATGGGCTTAGATCATGCCATCTTTTTTGGGCAGGTTGGAAGCGCAAGAGATTTATGTAATATGGCATTCTACAGAAGAAAAGAAGCGCCAAACTAGTGTTCTTCTTGGACCAATCCAACGCCCAAATTATTTTTTAGATAAATGTGTAGAACGAATCGCTTAAATGGGCTAATTCGGGTGGGACTGTACATAAATTTTGACAGTCCATTTTGATTGAAGTTAATGTTTAAATTAAGGCACAAGTACGATGGTGTGGTGTGTCCGCCTGCTAGAAGACGCCTTGTTGGGCTGTCAATGGGTCAGACCTGGGGTAGGTCTCGGCCTGGATTTTGAAATGTTTCTAAAATTCTGATTTTTGAGGCCTGATACCAGCCCATTGAGACCCCTAACACATTGGCATTTCAAGGGCAGGTCTCACGTTCAAATGCTAAGGAGACACTTATTACATCAATGGGTGCATCGTGTGACTAACTGTGCGGGTGCATTACCCAGCTAACAGGGTGGGTGCATCGCATGACTAACCAAAAAAAAAAGTAGATGATTCAAATCGAACTCGAATACCCAAGACGGCCCATCATGAGATTGATTTTCACACATCTTTAACAATTTACAAATCATGGGTAAGATATAACATGTTCAACAAAATATTAAGACACTAAATCAACTAAAGAAAGAACGATGGAGGTTATCTCACCCAACTTAGCTCCTGTGCATGTGCGTGCGATCCTCTATTACTCTTGTTTCTTTACCTTTTCTTGTTTCTTTCTCTCTCTCTTAATATATATATATATATATATTCTTTCTCGTTTGTCCAATGAATCTTCCTTTTCTATATATATATTTCCAATGAATCTTCCTTTTCTCTTTTCTTCTTTCTTGAACGCACACAGGCGCACGCACGCACGCGCACACACGCATATATAAACTCTTTCCAAGCTTGGGCATATGAAGCTATGGAGAGAGAGGCCTTGAGTCTTCTTTAAATAGAGGTGAGGGGGAGAGATGATTATGGGGGTGTTAATGGGTTTTTTTGACATATAAGGTAGGAGGGAACAAAGGGAGGGAATGAATGAGGGGGTGTGAGAGTGAAGGAGGGGCGTGTGGTGCACTTGTGTGGTGTGCACATGCCATGCACACGTGTGTCATGAAATTTGTGTGCATGTGTGAGTGTACGTGATGTACATGTGTGGTATATAATTTTGATGGTATGTAAGCATGGGAATTATGTGTCTGAGTGGGGTGTGTGTGTGCATGTGGAAGTATGGTCTAGATGTTCATGTTACACATAAAATGATGGATGGTTGAATTTACATGCAATTATAGATTTAAATGGGTAAATGAATGTATGAATGGTTGGATAAAAAATCTAATAGATGGATGATTAAGTTAGCGGATGGATATTATGGATGATTGGTTAAATGTGCAAAATAAGTGTACAATATAACCCTTAGATAATTAGATAGAGGGTTACTTTAATGATCTAATGGTCAGACGTGTTAGAGGAGCCTTCAAAGTATGTTGAAACAGGGTCTCATGACCGGTCGGTTGGCCAACCAATCTAAAAATGGACTGGGCAACAGCGAAGTCACTGGACAGTTTTTGGGCATTATAGACCGGTCGTCGATTGGTCAGTGATTGTGGATGAACAAGTCGTTTTTAAGCTTGCTCTCTGGACTGTTTTCTGCCTATAGTCCGATCAGTCGATAGTATGGTGATGTTCTGCATAGTTACACAGCAAGTGCGTAACTGCTTTTTATTTTCAGTGGGAAGTCTATTTAAACACTTCATAATCGTGTTTAGAAGCATCCTAAAGAGTTTCAAGGTATCCTAATTGGAGATTAGGGTTAGGGGAGAGGATTGTGAGGGAGAGAAGATTTGCTCATCGCTTGGGCTTTTGCTTGTGGGTAGATTATCTCTATAATCTTCTGATTCATAGTGTCGATGTCGCTTTGTGCTGTGGTTTTTCCTGATAAGGATTTTCCACGTAAAAATAAGATTGTTTCTACTTTGAATGCGCGTGTGTTACGTGGTGATCGCTTGATTCTTCTCGATGCTTGCGTTGACCATAATTCCCAACAAGTGGTATCAGAGCTATCGTTGAGAGGTTGAAGAGAGAATTCTGAGACGATCTTATGGCATCAAGCACGAAGTTCGACATGAAGAAGTTTTTCAAAAAAAATAATTTTAAATTATGGAAGGAGAAGATGCGTGCCATCCTAATTCAGCAAGGGGTCGTACACACCCTTGGGAAGCGACTGGAAGCCATGAAGATGATAAGTGGACCCAAATAAATGAGAAGGTTATGACTTTATATAGTTGTGCCTGACGGATGACGTCCTCTATCACGTCATGAGGGACAAGACCGCAGCTGATATATGGTCTGAGCTAGAGAAGGTTTACTGCTAAGAAATCTCTAGAGAACCGGATGTATCTAATGATGCAGCTTTTCACCTTAAAGATGGTGGAGGAGGCTGATCTGGACGAACACATCAACACATTCAACCGGCTGATTTGCAAGTTGTTGAATATTAGTAAATAGATGAAGGACGAATATCAAGCCTGCATCCTACTGAACTCACTTTCTAGATCATATGAGTCACTGAGAGACTCGTTGTGCGCGGGCAGGGAAACTATTAGCAGTTAAAACTGTCGTCTCAACCCTCCAATCGAAGACAATGAGACAAACGAGCATAGACGAAATAAACAAGGCTTAATTCGAAGGGTTTGTGGAATCAGGTCAAGAAGATAAGGTATGTATGTTGTTAAGATTCTTATATGGACTTAAACAAGCTTATAATAGCTGGCATGAAAAGTTTGACCAAGTCATGATATCTAATATATTTAAGTTTAATAAGAGTGAATGATATTTTTATTATAAAGTGTTTGAGAATTCTAAAGTCTTAGTTTGTTTGTATATAAACGATCTTCTAATCTTTGGCAAACCTTGAGGTCATCAATGATATGAAAAAGTTTTTATCTTCTTAACTTGACATGAAAGACCTTGGAGAGATTGGTATCATTTTGAGAATTAAAATCATTCAGAGCGAAATTGACATAATATTAACACAATCCCATTATACAAAAAAGATATTGAGAAATATAATAACTTTAAATATAAATTTACATGTTCACCTTTTGACCCTAATAACAAGCTAAATCAAAATACTAGAGACAGTGTATCTCAGTGAGAAATGTGAGTGTTATTGGCAATCTTACTTATGCTATGAATTACATTAGGGCTAATATACTATTTGTTGTGAGTAACTTGAGTAGATATTCTAACAACCTGAGTAATAAACACCACAATATTATTTATAAGGTCTTAAGGTATCTTAAAAGGACTTGTAGCTCTGGCCTTCATTATTGGAGGCTACCTTTTATAATTGAACGCTACAATAATGTTGATTGGAATTCAGGTATTGATCATTCTAAATCTACCAATGGTACTAGTAGATATTTTCACCATAGCAGGAGGAGTTATCTCATGAATATCAAAAAAGCAAAGTTGTATAACTCATTCCACAAAAATATCAAAACTAATTGTTCTACGAGTAACTGGTGAGGAGGCATAATGGATAAAAACTCTATTAATAGATGTACCCTTTTGGGTGAAACCAGTAGCACCTATATCCATTACTGTACATATGGCTACCATAAAAAAGGGTTAACAACAAGTTTTATAATGAAAAATTTAGATAAATTCATTTAAGCCATGGTTGTGTGAGTTACCCTATTGAAGAATAGTGTTATTATCTTAGATTTTATAAAATTCAAGGAGAATATAGCGGATCCCTTAACAAAGGGTCTAGCTAGGAAAAAGTCTAAAGAACATCGATGGAGATGGGACTTAAGCCCATACAAAGTGAATTATTAGAAATAGTAACTCAACCTAAGGACTGGAGATCTTAAGAATTAAGTTCAATGGGAAAATGAGTTTTTATGTGATTTTTAGTTAAATTGTGAAGCCCCAGATGCCAACGATTGTGGACAACCTCAGCCCCCGATATCCCAGCCCCCACGTTATGCAAATGCATGAGATAGTAAACGGTCATGATCAATTTAAGTGAAGTTAATCTCAGCTATAAACAAACCATGACATGTAATAAGATCATCCAAAATTGGAAAAATATGTAAATCCAAAATATACAAAGATATACAAAGATAACATCTCACTCAAGGGACCCCACAGGAATCCTCATAATCCCATGTCCAAAACACCCATAACTATGCTAGCTGGGCCAGTACCAAGACTCCCGGTTCACCAAAAGATTTGCCACGACTCTCCCCTAGGCCTGATTGTTGACGAACTAGAAATACGAGTCCTTGCCAAGCTTCACATCTTCATACTCTTCTAGTGAGTCCGCCTTGAGCATACCTGCGTCAATTGTGTTGTCTGGTTGGTGTTTTAAAACACCATCCCAGAGTGGGAGTGAGTGATCAACTCAGTAGTTCCATATCCCTAAGTTACACAAGCTTTAAATGCAATCAAATGCAGGTAATGAGATACACTCAGCAAGCATTCAACACAGATCAACCCTTGTTATATTAATGCATGTGTGCATGAAATGCAAATGCATGCCCGAACACCATTTTGGTCACAACCGACAGTGAGTGGCTCATCACCACATCATCCGCACAGACCCAAACCGGCAATGATGGGTCTCATCACCCCATCACCCTCACCTTGTATGCTATGTAGAACCATGCATAATTTTTCAAGTAGTTAGTCCAGTTTTCATCCAGCCAATTGGTAAAGCCACCATACTGCCACTTTATCATCAAGTCTAACTAAGAACATCTTGCTCCCTGCACTGTGAACGCCTATCATCATCAGTAACCCCTTGATCCGTGCTTGGATTATTCACCTGAGGGCCTAGTTTGGCCGTGACTCATCAGCCACACCCAACTTAGGCAAAAAAGGGCTCGTCACCCCTTTCTATAGTTAGGTGGTGGGCTTGTCGCCTCCACAGGTGCTCAGCTGTCACTACGGGGAAGCTCGTCATCTTAGCGTGAGCTAAAAACTCGAACACAGTGTCCCATACCACCATGCCCGGCCCATGAGACTTCGGGGATCGATTCGCGGTGCAGTTTTAGGTGGGTTATTTCAATGGTAATGTCGGTACTTTAGATTTAAGGGTGTGTTAACAAATAACAAATCATACATGTCCAACCTGGTGTCGGGCCGGCACATTCGACCGAGGAGAAAGTCGGGAAGGTTGACCTTAGGCACGCACGACCTGCATAGTTCCCAAGCTACAGCCGGTCACCCGCATTTTACCTCACATTGACCATCCCAGCTCAAGGGCATTTAACCACAAGTGGCCACCCCAATTCATGTCAAATTACCAGGTTGGACTAGCATACAAGACCAACCTCATAGTATAACTTAGACTAAATTTCAGACAATACAAGTTCAACCAAGTAGCATGCATGATCAATTCCATAACACCGTACTAATGGATAGATTAATAGAAAACTACATGAATTATACCAACACAAAGCAAGGTCTACATCCTACCATCATAAGCATATTTCTAGCACATAAACAAATTCATTTATGTAACATCTACTGAAACATAACACTTAATATAGACATGCAAGTTAGGTTAGGCACACATCATGGCATTTGGGATCTAACTCAAGCAGTTTCAGCACTCATGCATAAATCTAGGCATATTTCAATATCGCTATAGCATATTTAAACATTCTTAATCATCCATTTTAGACATTAACTCCATTTAATAACATTTGGGTCCTAGGCAACTCAAGGGTGATGGTCTGCACCATTGATATCGATGTAGCTTGGGTTTCCTACAAAATGGATCTTGCAGTCAGGAATTTATGAAATCCTTAGTAAATGTGGCTGCTAAAGAGGGGGTATTAATGTCTAAATAGACTAACTTATGGCTAGAATGGCTCTGGCTGTATCTTCTTCATTTTCATAACCCTATAGAAGGGTTATTTTAAGTGATTGGGGCACACCTGGCCTATCAGGGCCAATCCGGTCCGTGGGGTGGCTTCCTCTGGGCAGATCTTCCTATGGTTACGATACTGCGTGATTCGGAGCGGAAAATCCCCAGTTCGGGGTGCAAGTGTGCTCAACAGTTATTGATCATAGATGGAGGCCGTGACTTTTAGGTTAGGTCTCATGTTACAATCAAAGTCCAGGTTCTAAGTCCCATGATCATGTAAGGGTCCCTGTTGAGCTCTGAATTGTGCATATTCTAAATCCAATTCATTACTCATTATGCATGATTTTTATGATTTAAGACCTATCTAATGCATACTTTTTGTGATTGTAGGAATGGGAAAGCGGCTTCACCATATTGATGTTAAAAGACTTTTCTTAAAGCACATTGAAGACATGAGAGATGAGCCAAGAGATGGAGAGAAGAAGCAAGGAGAGAAGAGAAAGAAGAAAGAAAGAAAAAAAATCAAAATTCAAAGGTCCAACTAGGTCATGACCGGCCGCCCTCCTTGCTAAAACTCACTTGACCTTGCTGGACCAAGCACAGGTCGATCCGACCGGTCAATTCAAAAATTGTTATTTTGAGCCACCGACTCAACTGCGTAAGTTCTGACGTAAATCTAGAACTTTCTATAGCGGTGGCGCACGATTGCTATAAAAGGAAACCTCTAAGATCATCTAAACCCATCCTAGAAGAGATCTACAGTCGTGGGAGGTGGAGAGGATCATCGTAGAGCATCTACAACTCCTCTGACTACATTTTTTTTTAGTTTTTATATGCTTTCAAGTAGTTTTGCTTTCAACTCTAGTTCAAGTATGAAAATGCTCAGCCTGAACCTCTTAGCTAAGGCTAAGAGGTAAAGCTTGTAGTTACTTTTGATGTTCAATTAATTTATTCAAGTACTTTTTACGTAATTATGGATTTTCAAGTTCTAGTTTGAATAAAGTGGGTATTTTTAAATGAATTATAAGAGTTTGTGTACTTCGAACATGAGTTCCTTGCAATTCTTTAAGATTATCATGTTAGCTTGATAAGATTCGAATTGTAATAACCCTGGAGCATGTCATAATTTCTTGGTATGACTATTACTTTGAAGGCTACAAGTTCAAGTTTTCTATGCTTCATTAGAACTAGAAATTTGATTTCCAAATTTAAGTTGGACCTGTTTGTATGTGAATGCCATATCTTCCAATTAGATGAGAGATAGGACTTTGATTCTAATTGTGTTTGTACTTGGATGGATGGATTGACATTGAATTACTATAAGTGGATCCTTGATGCTCTAGTTTCTCTTCTTAATGCTCAGATTTTCCTTATTCACTTTGTTATTTCTACTTAAGTTCTTAAAGTCTGATTTTTCTAAACTCTAGATTTAAGTTATTAAAAGGGTTTGAATTGTTTACTCTTTTCCCTATGGATCGACCTCGGTCTCACCGAGTTATTACTACATCGTAGCCTTACACTTGGGGCGAGCAAACAAGTTTTTGGCACCACCGTCGGGGAATAGGTTAAATGGTTCTAATTGTTCTAATAACTATAGAATAGTCTTAGTTAGCTAGGAATTTTCAGTTTTTCTATAATTAGTTTTCTGATTTTCTTAGAACTAACAAGTTTGTTTTATTTTGTAGGAATTCCATCTAGTTCAAAGCGTTTCAAGTAATATCCTTTTAACTTAAAACTCTTTCTAATTTAGTTTTTCTATTTTCTTTAGTTTCATATTTTATTTTTAGGATTTAGGTTTTAGTTTTAGATTGGATTTTATGTGGTTTATGTCCCGTTGGGAACATGACCACACAAACCATCTCCAAACTGAGGGAGGTTTAGTTGAGCCACTTTTTATCAGAAAATGTGTTAGGAGATATCTATAACAAGTAATATCCTTCTAACTTAGAACTCTTTCTAATTCAATTTTTCTGTTTTCTTTAGTTCCAGATTTTATTTTTAGGATTAGGTTTTAGTTCTAGATTAGGTTTTGTGTGGTTTATGTCCCATTGGAAACATGACCACAAAAACCGTCTCCAAACCGAGGGAGGTTTAGTTGAGTCACTTTCTGTCAGAAAACGTGTTAGGAGATATATAGAAGTTTGTGAAAGTTCGGGAAGCATGACAGAAAATCAAACACTGTTAAGGAATCTTCCTTCCTACCGCAACCACAAACGCAAATCAAGATGGAGTAGGAGAAAACGAGGTTACCAATGCTCCTCCAATGAGAGCATTGTGTGATTACTTACAACCAGCTCGAGCCACTACACCCTCATGTGTAGTTTTTCCAACCATTGAGGGAAACATTGATATAAAGTCGGAAGTGATTCAGCTCTTACCGAAGTTCCATGGGTTAGACTCAGAAAGCCTATATCTACACTTAAAAGAATTTGATAATGTTGTGGCTACCTTACAATATTATAACGTGACTGAAGATGCCATCAAATTTAAATTGTTCCCCTTCTCATTAAAAGAAAGAGTCAAGGGTTAGCTCCACTCTCTTATACCACATTTGATAAGGACATGGATTGAGATCACTCGGGAATTCTTGAAAAAGTTTTTCCTTGCTCATAAAACAAACACCCTTCAAAGATCAATCATGAACTTTTCGGTTAAAGAGGGTGAGACATTCTTTCAAAGTTGGGAAAGGATTTAAGGACCTCCTACTTGCTTGCCCACATCATGGCTATGAAATTTGGTGAATTATAAATTTCTTCTATGATAGATTGAGTTCCAACATGCGCCAATTCATAGAGATGATGTGCAATGGCGAGTTCATGAGCAAAAATCCAGATGAAGCATGGACTTATTTTGATATGTTGGTCGAGAATGCCCAATCATGGGCTACCTCGGATAAATCAAATAATCCAAAGCCTTCTCTACAACAAGAAAAATGAGGGATATACATCCTCAAGGAAGAAGAAGATGTAAACAAGGATAGTTAGCCTCACGAGAAAAGTCGAGGCCATGGAACTTAGTAAAAGTGGAACCCTGAAATCCACTGAAGTTATTGATAATGTATGCAGGATTTGTGGCACTAATGTACACTCTATGCAAGATTGTCCTACAATTCCTGCGTTTCAAGAGCAAGCAAACACCGCATACGGGTATCAACGACTTTTCAATGGACCAATAGGCCACACGTACAACTCTACTTGGAAGAACCATCCAAATTTCAGTTAGAGGAATGGTCCCACGGCCAATCCTACCAACCCTTAAAGAGGGTCACCCATGCAAAACGTAGCACCAAGCATGGACCCACCTCAATTTACCATGGAGGATACTTTAAAGGCGTTTATGCAAGGGCAAACACAAATAAATCAAACAAATCAACAAATGATCCATGAGCTTAAAGTTTCGATTGATGAGATCCAAGGACGCTTAAATGCTAGGGAAGAGACCTTTTCCGGCTCAACCTCAGCCCAGTCCTAAACAAACATATAAAATCAGCACCCTTAATCTCTCCAACCAACATGTGGAGCAAGAAAAATTCATCAGCACTCTTAGAAGTGGTAAACAAATCGACAAATCTATTCCAATAAGCCTATTGATATGGTAATTTCTGATAATAAAATGGATTTAGCTCAGCCCCACAAGAAAATGAACACATTTACAAGTCCATAGCACACAATTCCCTTTAAGATTGGTTGCTCCAAAACCTCTCCCAAACTCTCATGACATTCTAGAGGTTTTCAAACAAGTAAAAATCAACATTTCTTTACTTGATACCATCAAACAAATCCCTCATATGCCAAGTTTTTAAAGGATTTGTGCACAACCAAACGTAAATACAATGTGCAACAAAAAGCCTTTTTTAATGAGCAAGTGAGTGTCATTCTCACCCAAAAGACCCCTCCAAAATACGAGGATCCCGGTAGTCTAAGGCTGAAAGTCGGGCGGGTTCAACCCAACCGACCCGACATTGGGTTGGGCTCGGGCATGAGGTATCGGATTCGGGTTCGGTTCGGGGTCGGGCTAAAAAAGCATTAACCTGATGAAGCTTAGGTCGAGCTCGGGTTAAGGTATAGGGTTGCCCGGCCCAACCCAAACTCGATTTGTATATAAATTATTTGTAAATTCTATTTTATTATACTTAAGTTGTCGCCCACTAGAGATTCAGATATGCTTTTTTTTTTTTTTTGCATAACATTAATAATTGGTATGAAAAAATGAATGAGCGGTGTGGATATAAAATACATTCATCAAGATGGCCCACCAAAGGCTACACCAAATCTAAAAAAGGTTAACTTCTTTAGCAAGAAATCCGTCCCCAGCAATCCACGATTCTACCAATTCCACTTCTAGAGGAAATATAATTGCGTACTATGTATGGTATATTATATTGAGTAAACTTTGTTGGGCCTACCATGAATGTATGTGATCTATCTACGCCGTTCATCCATTTTTCCAGCTCATTTTAGCTGTTGATCCTAAAATTGAAGTATATTCAAAGCTTTAAGTGTACCATGCCACTGAAAACAGTGGGAATAATGATTTCCACCTTTGAAACCTTCCTAGGCCCCCTGGTAATGTTTCTTTGTCATCCAACCTGTTCATGAGATCACATAGACATGGATGAAGGGAATACACAAATATTAGCTTGATCCAAAACTTATGTGGCCCACAAGAATTTTTCAATGGGAGACATTCAGTTTACACTTTTCAAGTGGTGTGGTCCGCTTAAGATTTCACTATATTTCGTTCATGGGCTCCAACCCTAAAATTGGTTGTTTTTATGGATGGACGGAGTGGATGAAATACTTAAATCACGGTGGGCCGTATAGAGTTTACTGAGTATGCTTAGCATACTTACTTTCTCTACCGCACTACGCAATCCCTTCCCGAGAAGGGAGCGGATTAGGTGAGACGCCGGATCCACCGAGGTGGGTGGGACCCCTTACTGTGGGGCTACTATGATGTATGTGACTATATCCATGCCAACTATCGGCATTGAAAGTTCATTTTAGGGTATGATCCAAAAAAGTAAGCAGTTCCAAATCCCAGATGGGCCATAGTATAGGAAACAGTGTAGATTGACCATTAAAAACTTCGTGTGAGTCATAAAAAGTTGGGATCAATATGATATTCACGTGGTCTCTTCATCTAAGTGTTTGTGACCTTATAAACAGGTTGGATAGCAAATAATGGCAAATAAACATTCTGGTGAAATCCATGAAGTTTTGAATGGTAGAGATTCAATCAAAACTGTTTTTTTATGGTGTGGTGCACCTAAGTTTTGAGCCAACTTCATTTTTGGTATCATACCCTAGAATGATCTTTCAAAATGGTTGGATGGTGTGGATTTAAGACACATACATCACTGTGACCCTCATAGTTAGGGCTCCCACCCACCTCGGTGGATGCGGGGTCTCACATAATCCACTCCCTCCAAAGAATGCGACTAAGCATTAAATTCATTTGCAATTCTAACCACTTATATATCAAACCCAGTATGACCGCACCAAATTTTGTGGGCCCCAGCATGATGTGTGTGTTGTATCCACACCATCCATCCACTTGGAGATATCATTTTAGAGCATGAGCCAAAGAACGAGGTAGATCCAAAGCCTAAGTAGACCCCACCACAAAAAAACAATGGCATTGCACTTGTACCATTAAAAACTTATTGGAGGCCACAGAAGTTTCCAATGAGGCTGATATTTTTATTTTCCCTTCTTCCATGTTTATGTTAATTTATAAACAGGTTGGATCTCAAATAAACAACATGGTGGGCCCAGGAAGATTTTAACAGTAGGCTTCACTATCCCCACTACTTTCTGTGGTGGGGTCCACTTGAGCTTTAGATCCTACTCATTCTATGGCTCACACTCTAAATTGATCTCTCCAAATGGATGGATGGTATGGATACAACACATACATCATGGTGGGGCCCACAAAACTTGGTGAGGTCTCATACAGTAAACTACCTAATCCATGTTGAGTGAGAGAGGGAGTCAGAGAGTCATCCGTGCCTGGAGAGAGATCCAAAGAGGGCATCATCTCATCCGTGCCTGGAGAGAGATCCAGAGAGGGCGTCATCCCATCCGTTCCTGGAGAGAGATCCAGAGAGAGAGATTTTGTGTGTCGTCCGTGCTTGGAGAGAGAGGGGGGGAAGGGAGAGAGAGCGAGAGAGGAGAGCATCTCTACCATCTCACAAGGTATGCATTCAAAAGAACAATGATTTTCTTTGAATTGTTGAGAAACTCTCATGTAATCGGTTGTTAAAGAAATAAATAAATAGAAATGGCATGTGCTATATGGATACATTGAAAAGGAAGTTCATCTATGCATATTACCACTCATTTGCTAAATTGTCATAATATATATCTTGTCTAATTGTATATGGTACCCCATGAAAACGTCCATTGGACTGCAGGTCATCATATTTCAATGATTCAAACGATTGATATGATGTGCTTCACATGGATTGCTGATGATCCAAAAAAAATTATCGCGCTAGTTAATTGGCATAAATTATTTCACCTGATTCAACATCCAAGTTATGGTTAATTGGTTCAAATTATTTTTAGATATTGGGCATAAATGTGGTTAATTGGCACAAATGTTTTTCATTATTGGATCATAGATGTCTTCATAGATAATTATTGAAATTTTAAATATTTAAAACAATCTTATTGATGATTTATTTTCAACATGTTTCTTATGCATAGAGTCTTTTTTATATGTCAAGATATATAAGTGGACGTCTCAAATGGGTAATAGTAATACTCCTATTGATATTAATCTTACTATAGCTAGTGAACAAGTGATATCAGAAAGAAAAAGGAAGATGATAGTAACGCACAATAATGTCTCAGGAGTATGGGAACACTTTTAAAAAGTTGAGAAGTCAGAGACAAAAGAGAAGAGAGCCTTTTACAATTACTGTGATCGAGAATATTAAGCTGATAGTAAACAAGGCACTACTGCACGTTAGAGACATTTGAATAAATGCAAGAAATATCCGAATAATAATGATCCAAAAAAAGGGACATTGACAGCCTCAGTAGGAAAAAATGGTGAGGGTAGTGAGGTTGTAAATTGGAGTTTTAATCAAGAAGCTTGTAGAAAAGCGCTTGCACGCATGATAATAGTTGATAAGTTACCGTTCAATTTTGTCGAGCATGAAGGTTTTAGGAACTTTTGTCATGTAATGCAGCCCGAGTTTCAGATTTTGTCACGCGTCACCTTAAGGAAAGATTGTCTTGAATTATACAAGTGTGAGAGGGTTAAGTTAAAGTGTGAATTTGAAAAGTCGGTTCAAAGAGTTTGTATAACCACTGATATGTGGACATCCATCCAAAATTTAGATATATGTGCGTCACTGCACATTATATAGATAAGGATTGTTTGTTGCAGAAAAAAATTATTAATTTTTGCGTGGTTCCAATGCCTCACAGTGGTGAATACATCGCTAATGCAGTTGAGTTTTGTTTAATGACATGGGGGTTACAGAAGATACAAACCATTACAGTAGATAATGCAAGTTCAAATGATGTGGCAGTTTAGTCATTGAAAAGAAAACTAGCTAAACAGAATGGGTTGTTGTTAAATGGTGAGTTCCTTCATATGCGTTGTTGTGCCCATGTTCTAAATTTGATTGTGAGAGATGGAGTCGACGAAGTTAAAGAAGCAATCACTTGTATCCGTCATTGTATACAGTATGTTAGAAGTTCACCTTCTCGACTTCAAGATTTCAAACGTTATGTAGCAGAAGAGGGAATAATCAGTAAAAGGGTTGTTTGCTTTGATGTTACCACTAGATGGAACTCCGCTTTTTTATGTTGGAATCCGCTTTAGCGTTCCAAAAGGCTTTTGAAAGAATAGAAGAAAATGACCAGCAATACCAAAAGGACATTGGTGAGTTGATGCTTACAAATGCAGACTGGGTTAAAGCAAAGGTATTATGTAAGTTTTTAGAAAGCTTTTATAATGCCACCAAACATTTATCGGGTTCAAAGTATGTTACTGCGAATGCATACTTTCATGAGATTTATGTAATTGAAGGACTCTTATCTTCGTGGTCTTTAAGCGAAGATTTGAGCTTTCGTGACATGGGATTAAAAATGAAGATGGAGTTTACAAAATATTGGGGGGACTTTGATCATGTTAATATATTGTTAGTGATTACTGTTGTTTTGGATCCTTGTTACAAGTGAAAGTATGTGAAGTTCTGCTATTCCAAGTTGTATCCAATGGAAAAGGTTAAGGAGATGATTGAGAAAATCAGGGATACTATGAATCGTCTCTTTGAGCAATACGATTCTTTTGTAGCAACTCTAAATTCAGCTAAAGATAATGCGTTAAACCAAAAGAGCATGGATACTCCTTCAGATGGAGTTGTTGGGCAAATTGTGGATGTTAGGCAAGAGTATCTCGGATTTCTACAAAAAGAACAAGTTATTGCTAATAAATCTGAAAATTTTCAATATCTTGAAGAAGATGTTGAAGTAAAGTTATCCAGTTTCAACATTTTACATTGGTGGAAGGTAAGTTCTTCAAAGTATCGCGTACTCTCATACATGGCTCGTGACATACTTGCAATTCCGGTATCCATCGTTGCTTCAGAGTCAGTGTTTAGTACCGGGGGTCGAATTCTTGATCGATTTTGGAGTTCATTAACACCTGATATTGTGGAGTCTTTAATATGTACACAAGATTGGTTACGGGCTTCATCAACTCCAATCAACATTGAAGAAAAATTAGAAAAGTTAGAAGATGATGAATCAAGTAACTACTAACTAGACTTTCACTTCAGTGGTGTTTCTATAATTTTTTTTTATCTTTGTTGTTGACTTAATATAATATTTATTTATTGTGTTTCAATCTCTTGTGAGCCATTCATTATTGGATCACAAATGTAATCATAAATGTGAAACTTAGATCTTCTATTTTTTAAAGTAAGTAACTAACTAATAAATTGAGTATTTAATTGTTCTATTTTTTAAATGTATGATTAATTACTAAATTTTTTGTTTTAGAATAGTAATTACTTTTATAGGCTATTGGATGTAACTTTATTAGATGCAATTCTTGTATATTTCTTTATAACATATAGTACTTTATTTATTAATACTCATATAATTTGGGTTAATTTTATCTAAAAGTTTTTTTATTTAAATGACTTGAAGACATAACATAACAAAACAAACTTGAAAGAAGTTGAAGAGTAATGTTATGAATATAAAAGTACAATTTATGTATGTACTATGCAGGTTATTAAAGTTTTTACTACACATTTTTTTGAAAAAAAGTAAGGCCAAGGCTGAAAGAGATGTTCTGCTTTAACACTTTGACAAAAATATTAAAGACCCGAGGTATGTTCTTGTCTTTCTAGTTTCAATTGTATTTTCTTTCTTATATTGATAATATTGAAAAATTGATATGTTGTTGATTTTTATAATGCTTGAAATTTGATATGCTTAGATTGTTAAATGAGTAGTTGTCCTATATTTTAGCTTTTATTTTAAAAAAAGTACATGTTTTTTACAATAAATAACTACATATATAATTAATAAAATCATAGGTACAAAAAATAAAACGTGTATCGAAATATAATAGACCAATGTAATAACGAAAATATTAGCATGTATCAACCCGACCAACTCGACCGAACCCGCTTGGGTTGGGCTTGGGTTGAGAATTCCCAACCCGAGGTTAGGTTGGGTTGGGTTAGGGTTGAGGTATAGGAACCTTGGGTTGGGTTAGGGTTGAGCACCAACCCAACCCAACCCACCCAACTTTTAGCCCTACGGTAGTCCCACAATCTCATGTATCATTGGAAACTATCGGATTGAGCAAGCTTTACTAGATTTGGGGGCAAGCGTAAGTTTAATCCCATACTTGGTATATGAGCAATTGAGTCTTGGTGAATTAAAGCCCACAAAAACCATATTGCAACTCGCTGATAAATCTATCCGTGTATCGAGAGGGATGGTTGATGATGTTCTAGTCCTAAATCGATAAATTCTACTACTCGGTAGAATTAATCATCTTGGACACACAACCGATTATGGATAATAGCACTCAAATATCAGTTATATTAGGCCACCCATTCTTGGCTATATCAAATGCAATCATAAATTGCCAGAATGGGGTGATATAATTGTCTTTTAGGAACAGTGATGTTGGAGGTGAATGTGTTCCACATGTGCAAAAGGCAAAAGAATGAGGAAGATGATGAGCTCTTTGAAGTGAACATGCTTGAATCCTTTGAAGAGGAGGAGCTCCTCCAACTTGAACCACCTGAAACTTTGGAGACATGCTTGGCACATTTTGAAGATTCCAATGATTCCCATTTTATGTGAAATTGTGTAAGCATTGAGTAATGAGAAACCGATAGTTGATACTAGCCTATGGAGGCCTCACTTTGAAAAATTGCCACCAGCCACATCAAAGCCTCTACCGTCTAATATTCAACTGCTAAAGTTTGACCTAAAACCATTGCCTTCCGAGCTAAAATATATCTATTTGGGTTAAGAAGAGACATTCTCGGTTGTGATAGCCTCTCACCTAGGAAAAGACCAAGAGCTCAAGTTAATTAAGTTACTCAAAGAACATAGGGGAGCCATAGGATGGACCATAGCAGACTTCGAGGGGATTGACCCTTCGGTTTGTACTCACCGCACCACCTCAAAGAAAATGCAAAAACAACTAGACAACATTAAAGGCGGTTAAATCTAAACATGATGGAGGTTGTCAAGGCCGATGTGTTAAAACCTATTAGATGTGGGTATCATCTACCCCATCTCTGATAGCCAGTGGGTGAGTCCTACCCAAGTTGTCTCTAAGAAGTCTGGTATCACCATTGTAGAAAACGCTAACAATGAGCTTATACCGACTAGAGTGACCACCGGTTGGCGTATGTGCATAGATTATCGGAAGCTAAACGCGGTCACTAGGAAAGACCACTTTCTTATCCCATTCATGGATTAAATTTTGGAGAGATTAGCGGGCCCTTCCTATTATTGTTTCCTTGATGGTTATTCCAGCTACAACCAAATTGAGATAGCCCTGAAAGACTAAGAAAAAACCTTATTTACATGCTCGTTTGGCACATTCGCCTATCGAAGGATGTCATTCGGACTATGTAATGCACCCGCCACATTCCAATGATGCATGTTGAGTATTTTCTTAGACATGGTGGGTGAGTTTCTCGAAGTTTTCATGGACGATTTCTCAATTTTTTATTGTACAATCGATGAGCGTCTTGACCACTTGAGATTGGTCTTGACTAGGTGTGAGGAGAATTTTTTTATCTTAAACTAGGAGAAGTGTCATTTTATGGTACAAAGAGAAATATTCCTTAGACATATCATCTCGTCCAATGGAATAAAGGTAGACCAGGCCAATATTGACATTATTGTCAATATACCATCACCCCCAAGCATACGCGATGTGCGGTCCTTCCTAGGACACGCCGATTTTTATAGAAGATTCATAAAGGATTTCAACTAAATCTCAAGGCCATTATGCAATCTTCTTCAAAAGGACAACCAATCTGAGTGGGATGCCGAATGTCAATTAGTTTTTTCAAAGCTAAAGAACATGTTGATAACCGTACCTATCATGCAACCACCAGATTGATCCCTTCCTTTTGAGTTAATGTGTGATGCAGGCAATTACGCTATTGGGGTGGTGCTAGGACAAATGAAGGATAAGAAGCCTCACATTATTTACTATGCGAGTAGGACCTTGAATCCCGCCCAAGTCTATTGCTCGACTACGGAGAAGGAGCTCCTAGCCGTGGTTTTTACCTTAGACAAATTCAGGCCTCACTTGATAGGATCCAAAGTCATTATCTACACGGATCATGCAACGCTGAAACATTTTCTTTCCAAGAAGGATGCCAAGCCCCGTTTGCTTGGATGGAGTCTACTCCTTTAAGAATTCGACTTAGAAATCAAAGATAAAAAGGGAGTAGAGAACGTAGTGGCGAATTATCTATCATGCCTAGTTTTGTCCGATTCCATTGATGAGTCATCCATTGAGGACTCATTCTCCGATGAGCAACTCTTTGTTGCTATGCATCCACCATGGTACGCTAATATAGCTAACTATCTTTCTACAAGTGCGATGCCGATTCATTGGATTGCGCAAGATAAACAAAAATTTCTAAGGGAAGTGCGCAATTTTTTCTTGGATGAACCATTACTTTTTCAATATTGCCCAGACTAAATTATAGGAAGATTTGTCCCTGATGACAAACAAAATTATGTCATCTCCTTTTGTCATAGCCAAGCGTATGGTGGTCATTTTTTCGTCAAGAAAACCACTACGAAAATTTTGTAGTGTGGTTTTTATTGGCTTACCATGTTTAGAGACACCCACGACTTTATTTCATGGGACCATTCCCCTCATCCTTTGGATATGTCTACATATTACTTACTATAAACTATGTGTCCAAGTGGGTAGAGGTGATTTCATGTAGAACCAATGATCACCGAACGGTTCTACGGTTCCTCGAAGAAAATATACTTTCTATAATCGAAACGCCTAGTGCCATCATAAGTAATGGTGGCTCTCACTTTTGCAATAGGCCTTTTGAAGCCTTGATAAAGAAATATGGCATATCACATAAAATTAGTAACCCGTTCCACCCACAGACAAGTGGACAAGCTAAAAGTTCCAATTGAGAAATCAAACAAATTTTAGAGAAGACAGTGAGGCTGAATCGCAAAGATTGATCACTGAGATTAGTCGATGCTCTTTGGGCTCATTGTATAGCTTATAAGACCTCGATTTGAATGTCTCCCTATAGATTTGTCTATGGGAAAGCTTGTCGCTTGCCAGTGAAGCTTGAACACAAAGCCTATTGGGCAATTCGGGCATTGAACTTCAACGTTGACAAAGTTAGTTCGCTTCGCAAACTCCAATTGAACGAGCTTGACGAGATTCGGAACGATGCCTATGAGAGCTTGAGAATTTACAAGAGTAGTATAAAAGCCTTCTATAACAATCATATTTTCAGAAAATCTTTCCATTAAGGCTAAAAAGTACTCTTGTATAATTGACGACTTCATCTTTTTCTAGGAAAATTGAGATCTCGATGGATCAGCCCATATATCGTCAAAGAAGTTTTTCCTCATAGGGCTGTCGAGATGGAGAATGCGCAAATGGTAACTATTTTAAAGTGAATGAACAGTGTTTAAAACCATTTGTTGAGAGGTTTAATTCAGAGGACATGTCCATCTCTCTAAATGATCTTATCTATCAGGATGATTGATCTCCTAGTCTGACGGATGTATAGAATAGATTAGGTTTAGTTTGTTTTCTGTTTTAGGTTTATTGCTTTCTTATATTTAGGTTGTTGGAGGTAGATTTCCACTTTTGATTCTCTCAGGTACCTTCGTTCTTACTTTCTTTTATTTATTTCATTTCTCTCATGACATTGTTTATTACATATTTTATTACATTGAGGACAATGTAAGATTTTGGTTGGGGTGTAAGATTCCTAGATGAATCTAGTGTTTTGTGACATTTTGAACAATTATGTAGAAAAAAATTTATTTTTCGCAATTCAAAAATCTTTTGGAAAACTTTATTTCTATACATTTGAGATGATACGAGTATGAGAGGAAGAGAGATGGAGTGATATGATTTTGAAGCTTTTAAAAACTTAGTTATAATAGTTTTCTGTATAAATTCCCCTATTGATTTTATTGATATAAATTTTGAACACTTTTGAATTCTAGTTCACATTACATGATTTTCATGATTGGAGGGATTATGTAGATTTGTAGATCGGCTAGACTAAGATTTAACGTGTTAAGGAATCAAGCCGGGAAACTTTGTCTATCATGTTCAAAAAATAAGAGGAGTTAAGAATGTTAAAGATATGAATTTCTAAAAATCCTATCTTAAGTTTATAATGAAAAAAAAGGAAGAAAATAGATTTTATTAAAAATATATTAAATACCGAAAATGGCTACCAATCACCAACCAAGGAAAGGCCCACCATAACCCAAGCTGAAAATTGGAAGTAGTGTGAAAGATTATGAGGAAGGTAATCCTAGAAATTCATGAGATGAACTTTAACTATGCACGTTTGACTGCACTTATTTGGATTCTTCAATTATTCAATCAATTAGCGATGATTCAATGTGAAACACTCATTATGTTTATGGAGTTTAAGATTTCAGCTTTTATTACTAAGTTTCTCTGAATGTTGTACTTATATATATAGAAGTTTATAGAAGTATGGTTTTTGAGGGAGAGTTGGGTTTTGAAAAGTTAGATTTATTTCATGCATGTTTTGCTCGGGACTAGTAAAATGCTGGTTGGGGGTGTGTTGAACTATGCATTGTGCATATTCTAACCCTAATTCATCACTGACTATACATGATTTCTATGATTTAAGACCTATCTAATGCATACTTTTGTGATTGTATAAATGAGAGAGAGAGAGAGAGAGAGACTTCACCGTATTGATGTTAAAAGACTTTTCTTAAAGCACATTGAAGACATGGGAGATGAGCCAAGAGATGAAGAGAATAAGTAAGGAAGCAAGGAGAGAAGAGAAGGAAGAAATAAAAAAAATTAAAATTCAAAGGTTCAATCGGTCATGACCGGTCGGCCAGATGATCAAATCGGTCGACCTCCTTGCTAAAACTCACTGGACCTTGCTGGACCAAGCACAGGTCGGTCCGACCAGTCATTACCGGTCGGCCACGACTAGTAAATTAAAAATTTGCAGTCTTGGGCCATCGACTTAACTGCGTAAGTTCTTATGACAGTTTAAAACTTTTTATGACAGTGTCGCGCGATTGCTATAAAAAGACACCTCTAGGCTCGTCTAAACCCACCCTAGAAGAGATCTACAGTCGTGGGAGGTGGAGATGATCACCATGGAGCATCTACAACTCTTCCGACTACGATTTTTCTATGCTTTCAAGTAGTTTTTCTTTCAATTTTAGTTCAAGCATGACAATGCTCGGCTAAAACCTCTTAATTAAGACTAAGAGGTGAAGCTTGTAGTTAGTTTTGGTGTTCAATTCATTTATTCAAATACTCTTTACTTAATTATTGATTTTTCGAGTTCTAGTTTGAATGAAGTTGGTATTTTTAGATGAATTATGAGAGTTTGTGTACTTCTGACATGAGTTCCTTACAATTCTCTGAAATTATCATGTTGGTTTGATAAGATTTAAATTGTAGTAACCCTGGAGCATGCCATGATCTCTTGGTATAGCTGTTACTTCGAAGGCTACAAGTTCAAGTTCTCTATGCTTCATTAGAACTAGAAATCTGATTTTCAGATTTAAGTTGGACTATTTGTGTGTGAATGCAATATCTTCCAATTAGATGAGAGATAAGACTTTGATTCTAATTGTGTTTGTGCTTGGATGAATGGATTGACATTGAACTACTACAAGTGGATCCTTGATGCTCTGGCTTCTCTTTTTAATACTCAAATTTTCCTTATTCACTTTGTTGCTTCAACTTAAGTTCTTAAATTCTAATTTTCCTAAACTTTAGATTTAAGTTATTACAAGGGTTTGAATTGTTTACTCTTTTCCCTATGGATTGACCTCGGTCTCACCGAGTGATTACTACACCGCAGCCTTGTACTTGAGGCGAGCGAACAGTCCCAATGGCCCATCTTGGAAAATGTGTGTTTGGTAATGATTACTTAGGGTGGTTCCTGTGTGGGTGGATTTGCACTTAGCACATGCTTTGACCAGCTTCTAAAATTATGAGATTCAGCTGATAGCCTTGTGTTGATGTCCTCCCATGGTTGTCAAGCCCGGTGAAATGGTCGCACTCCCAAATTTCAGGTTCATGGGTCCCTCAAGGGGTGGTTAATGGCCCTCTTACGGGTGTGTCTAGGTTCATTTTAATGAAATTAAGATCTTTTAAAGTTAAAAATGGTTAATTAATCGGCCAAAGGTGACGAGTGGCTGACATAGCTCAAGCACATGTTTGGGTTTCAAAAGGGCGATTTTATGGGGCATTACATAAATGCATTACATGTATGAGAAAAAAATTATTTATCTAAGTCCCTCTCAATGATGCACATAATGAAATCTCTGTAGCAGATTGAGGTTGGGTATATCTCTCGATGAATTTATAACCTTTTAAGATGGGGTGACAATTGTTATAGAGATACCCTTGATAAATTTATCTATTTGAGTGTGGAAGTGGGGGATAATTTTTTTATGAGAATTGGACTAATTCTTTAAAGTGTTCATGAAACTAGGATATTGCACATGGCCGTAGTGTGCAGCTCTAAACACCATATAGATAGTTAAAACTACTATGTGTGTCTCGTGTATAGTCTACATTAAAGAAATTTAGCTCAAAACCTAGTTCACTAATTTCTTATAGTTTAAGCACAGTTCATTAAGTGAAGTTTGAGACAAATCGTCACCGTCATCTATGTACAATAGCTTTTTATCATGCCCAATTTTTATTATTTTAAAATTATTAAGATATTTAAAAAATAAATAGTAAAAAAGGGAGAAAAAGTTACAAAATTTCACATTTTGTGCTAAAAGTTTAGTCCCATATTAGACAATGAGAAGAATTTTAAAAGGTTTATAACTCTGTCATCTTGTAAGTGTTTTAAATTAAAACTCTTTAGTTCCATATGCATGTGCCCACACGTGAGCTTGAAGCTGGCTTGGTAGGAAAACTAGTATGAAAACCAATGCGTGCACATGTATAAGCGCGCATAGGGGGAGGAGAATCATGCCCTAGTTAAGTTAAGATGGTTTTGTAAAAATTACACTTTTTATTTTTATTATTTTTAATAATCTTTTGGTCAGTTGGATGTAGCCCACTTTTTTTCTTGTTGTGTCCCCACATGCGTTCCATATCTCCACACATGTGAACTGCCTCTCCATATGTGTGGCATGTACATGTAGTGCGGCAATGTTGTAGTGGGCTTATGTCTCTCTCTCTCTCTCTCTCTCTCTCTCTCTCTCTCTCACGTCTATAAATGGGTTTTGTTCTCTTTCATTTTAAACACCGTCTCTTCTCTTTCTTTCAAAAAATTATTCTCTTTCTTCTTTTTCTAGGTGTAGGAAAGTGTGGTGGTGTTCTTATAGTTGAGTCTCACGCGATATGTGCACAATGTCAAGATCATACGTTGGACGATTGTATAAAGAGAATAGCACGTTGCAAACCTTTTGCATTAAAGATATTCTACTAAGGGATGTGGACTATCTTAAAGAGAGTGACCTAGTCTATACCTCGTCCAACAAGAAGACAACTTCTACATCAATTGAATGTACTACTTTCACAATCATCTCTATCTGTGTGAGGTTTTACTTTCCACTAATTTATCTCAATTGAATATTTCATGTTCCATTGTTTCCAGCAGGCAAGTGTGAGTGTTCTCATACAATCAACGCAAGCATGGGCAAAGGCCACACCCATGACAACTGACAAGAGCCATGGATGGAGGAAATGCCCCCTTAAAAAAGTGAAAAATAGTTGTTAGGGCTTAGGAAGTTATGAAATTGTCACTTTCTCTTGCCCTAATGGCAAAAATGATGAAGTTGATCTATTTGCCACCAGTTTCTAAGGATGAAATAACATGGGCTCAAGATTCACTATAGAGTGGCAATATTTGGAGAGTGAGTTTTAAACATGATTTCATGCCCATCTTGAAGTAGCATGAGGTGAGAGTGGAGAGACCGGAATCCTTCATGCTGAAATTATAAATCGGCCTAGGGAGGGCTGTCAATGGATTGGATCATGGTCCGACTCTGATCTGGATCTGATTCAATTTAACCGGATTCAGATTATTAATCGGATCAATGGATTACAGCTTGGTATAAAACAAAATTAAAAAAAAAACCTAACTGTTGCTGCAACGAGAGAGAGAGGGGGGGGGTCCATCGATAGAGTGAGGGAGAGGGACCCACCTAGCTAGAAGACGCTTAGGCGTTTCAACCCACCCCCCTTGTTAGTTGCACAACGCACCCACATATGTCAGTCACACGATGGACCCACCTAGCTGGAAGACGCCTAGGCGTTTCAACAGCAGGTATGGTCTTCTTCTTCATTTATATTTCTGTTTTTTTTAATTTGTTTAAATCGCAGCTTAGGTGTTTCACCAACAGATTGGCCATATGCGATGCACAAAATGACTGTGATCCAGATCATCAGTTCAGTAGGGCCCATGGTGGATGAACAGATCAGTTCGGATCAGAGTCGGATCAGCTAAATCTTTGTCAGGTCGGATTTCGGATCAAATGTTTAAAGATCTGTCGGATACGGATCATCCGGATCACAAATCGGATCAGATTCGAATCAACTATGATCCGCTCCAAATCCGATCCATTAACAGCCCTAGGCCTAGTCAATATGGATTGACTAGGTAGAAAAGCATACTAGAAAAGCGACCAAGTCAAAATTAGGTCACAAAAATAGGGTAGAGAAAGGTCATAAATAGTGCACAAGAAACTTACCTAAGGTGTTGGATTACAAATGATTTGAAAACTGTTTATATATACGCAAGCAGCTGGAGATTGGGATGAACAGTTGGTGGTCCACTTCTAAATTTAGCATGAGGTAATTTTTAGAGAGAGGTATAGTCTCATGTCTCACACTGGATCAATAGATTAGAGGGTGTATATTAAATTATCTATTAAGAAGGATCATCATAATTCTGTACTTCTCATTGTTTTATAAACGCATGATAAACAAGAGTTCTTTTGAAATTGGGGTTTCTTTACAAAGAGGCCCAAAAAATAAAAGTGTTAGGTTCGGTTTGTGATGACTATTTCCTCTCAAAAGCCCAAGTATCCTCTCTTGTCCTCGGGATATCCGGCTCATCTTGCTTCTTACTTCGATGAGCTTTCCTACAACTTTACATGAGAATTAAAATTCCCGGCGGGCTTTACTTCATTTTCACGCAGAGAGGTTAATCATAGGCTGGCACTTTAGGTAAAACGTACTTCTGGATTTTTTAATTTAGCATATTTTTTTTTTTTCCTTGCTAAGAGGAATGTATCAATTAGGTCAGTTCATCAGTCGGCCCTGCCGCATGAATGGTTTATGCATCCAATATCACAAGCACTACCCTAAGAATCCTATATATATCAACCATTTCTGCTGTCCACCGTTACTTACTAGGACGCATGGATTCGATGAGTGCGATCATCCTATTCATGCACGTTTTGAACAGTTTTTCATCCATAGTAATCCAAACCAGATGGAGGGTACAAAATGAAAATGCACTACATGTGTAGCGTAGGAAGGGTGTTGTCCTAATCTGGGGCCGCGGCTTCACAGCTTCCCTGTGGGGCCCACATGATGTATTTATCTCTTATCCACACCATCCATCTGTTTTTCCATATCATTCTAGTGCATGAGCCCAAAAGTGCAGGTCCAAATCACAGGTGGACACAATACGACAGGAAACAGTGATGGTGGTCATTCAATCACCACCACATCCTGTGGTGTGGTCGACGCTTGGAGTCTTTCATTGGTCTACGTCAACACATAAGTCTGCAACCATGTCACCCTCTATGCAACCTAGTCATACTGGCGTCACGCAATGTGACGCGTATAATGAAAAGGCTCTAAGGCCAACAAAGGATCCGGATTCTTTGGGGAAAGGGATGAATTATGTGGATATAAGACAAGTATATCATGGTGGGCCTTACAGTTAAGGACCCAAAGCCGCATCCCTAATCGGCATCTTTGGCTCCACCGCATCCTTTGCCGGGGCCGCCGATTAGGTGAGGCAGGACAACAACTTTGTGGCTAAGGCCATGATCATGGCCTACTCAGATATATGTATTGTATATCCATGTCGTCCATCAACTTTGCCAGCTCATCAAATGCATGGTCCCAAAAAATAAAGCAGATATAAATATAAAGGGATCACACAGTAGGGGTTGAATTCCCACCATTAAGAATTCCCACCATTAAACCTTGTCCATGTGTACGTGACCTTATCAATCGGTTGGATGGCAAAGAAAATTTTCAATGGACCCTAGGAAGTTTTTAATGGTGGGCGATCAATCACCACTATCTTCCTGTGGTGTAGATCACTTAAGATTTGGATCTGCCTCATTTTTGGGACGATGAACTAAAATGAGCGGTAAAAACGGATGGACAGTGCGGATATTAACACATACATAAACGTGGGCCCCACAGTCAGGGCTCACCCATTAATGCTGTTATCCCTGCCTCACCTAATACGCGTCCCCCAAAAGACGTCCACTGAAACTCGCAAATCCAAGCTCGGATCAGCTTTGGAAATTTCCGGAGGGAAAGAGGGGCGTACAAGAAAGAGGCGGGAAAAAATTCAATCCAATTCAATTATCATTTCGATTCCGGGCCCTTTAAATCTCATCTTCTCCATTTCTCCGAACTCTCTCGCGGCGCGGAGAGCGGTAGAAGAAGGAGAAGAAAGCCATCTTGATTTCTTCTATTGTCGCCTCCTGCCCTCTCTTCCTTCTTCTTCGTGTCTGCTCTCTTATCTCCTCGAAAGCTTCTGATTTTCAGATGAGATCTGGCCAGCTTAGATAAGGTTTGTTATTGATTCTCTTTCCTTGCCCTAGATTCCACCCGTCGCAGAATGCTAAAATTGCGGTCTTGAAATTTTCGGAATTCATCTCTTCGTCTGGTAATTGTATTGTGGTAAATTCGTCGGGTGATGCAAGACGAATGCCCTTTTCTGGGCGTAGCATCAAGATGTCAATGCATTTTGATACAAAGCCGTTGCATGTGAATGTTTTGTTGGTATACTTAGAATTTAATGTATTTTTATTTGAATGTTTCCTTTGTTTATTATTTTCAAGATGAATTTATTCACTGTGTTGAATTCATTGAGGATAGTGATCTTGATAACAAGCCATGGGTTGAATTCATTGAGGAAAATAATCTTGATACAGGTGTTAAGTGGGATTTTTAATCATCTCTCTTTCTAAAAATCCCTTTCTTTTCAAAATTTGAAAATCATTTTCATGTTTTTCTGGACTTGTTGAATAAATGAATAAAAAAGGTTAAAAAATGGACATATCGAAAAATGCGTTGTATCTGTTAAGAGTTGGATATGACATGTTCAATCAATGCTTTGAACCTTGATAAACATGTTTTCTTTCCTTTTTTTTTTTCCTTTCATTTTTCTTGTTTTAATGGGTTTGTATGTAAAGGGTGCATTTGCATGTACCTGCAATCATGAGTGATATGGATATTTCGGCAGAACGGTTGGCTTTTCTTCCGCTGTGAATTTGGGGTGGCATGGAAAATGGAATCATTTTCAACCCTTTTTGTCCTACACCAATGACTGGAGCATTTCAGGTTGGACATGAAATAATGTTTTGATTTGGGTGAAAGGGATCTATCAGGTGGCCCCCACTGGACTTTAAAATTAATGCAAACAAAGATGATAGTTAGGAAATATTCAAAATTGATGCTTGGAAACCTTAAGTTTCTTCTACACATTCTACACTTGGTTCAAATATTAACAACTCATGTACATAGTATAGGAGGATTACAAAAAAAAAGGAATAATGGAGAAAATAGATGGAGAATGAAAGAAGAATGAGATGGGTTAGGTTTGGATGCACTCCCTCTTTGCTTATATACTTCGAGTAATAAAATAAAAGGACCAGTTTGCCCCTCACTTGTTACAATATGCTTTTTTACAACTCACGTTCACCAAATAACATGAAGTGAAAGGTTGCATGAACCAAACACCAAAGATAAGGTGAGCCGTGCAATTGTACAACCCTTATTACCATCACTTAGTGGGTTGTATAGTCGTACATACCCCATTTATCATCTATTACACTCTCCCTTAAGGTGGAGCATAGATATCATTCATGCCTAACTTGTTTTGAATGCTTGATGATTGACTTGTTTCGAGAGCTTTGGTAAAAAATGTCTACAAGTTGATCCTAATATCTGATGTGTGCCAAATATATCTCTTTAGAGGACACTTAATGAATAAAGTGACAGTCTACTTTAATGTGTTTGGTCCTCTCATGGAAGATTGGGTTACTAGTAATATGTGAAGCAACCTGATTATCACAATGTAAGGAATGAGACCTTCAAATGGAAAACCAATCTCATGAAGCATTGGTTTTAGCTATATCAACTCACAAGTTATATGGGCTATAGCTTTATATTTTGCCTTTGCATTTGTTCTTGCCATAACATTATGCTTTTTGCTCTCCCAAGTCACCAAATTATCACTAACCTATGTACAATAATCGGTAGTTGGGTATTAAGAGGGGAACTGGCCCAATCTGCATCCAAGCGCCTTCAACATGAATGTGCCATATTTTTTGTGAGTTATACAACAGCTAGGGGATCCCTTCAAAAGCCTTAGTATACGATTAACTGCATCCTAGTGACAGGTTTTAGGAGCTTGCATAGATTGACTTATAACACTCACAATAAATTTGATGTCAAGACAGGTGATTCTGAGGTATATAAGCTTGTAAACTAGTTTGTGCAAGCCTGCTTGGATCCAGTGATTACAGTATCGATAATATCAGCCAATATCGGTCAGCGCCGATAAATATCGGGCTAGTAATAACAAAAAAAATGACTGACTCCTGTGTATCGCATGATATATCGTGCGATATCGATAATATCGCACAATGTATCAATATTGCACGATATATCGGTAAAATATCGTGATTTTTTTTTCTATGGGCTCCAAATATCGTCGATACGACCCGCGTTCCGACTCTGCATAGGGGTCATAGTTTGTTGAATCCAGTTAGCCATTTTTTAGATTTTATTGAGTCCTTATATAGATCTAGGCCATATAGGATAGCTTGCATTGCGTTGAACTAGGATAGTCAAAACTGCATTTGGAGGATACTCAGTCAGTTGCATCATTCATAGGTATATTTTTCAACTCTCTTGCTTGTTTTACTTTGTTAATAAATTGGTTGTGTCTTCATTAATGTCTTCTCACATTTATATATCTTATGGAACCAATTTAAACAATAATTGCATCAGTTCAGTCAGAGTGTCAGACAGCGCATAGCTTAGGATCCTTTTACAAAGGAACTCCATTATGTGAACTTTCGTTTTTACATATGATGGTTTAAATGTGTGTATTAAGGTCTATTTTAAAAATTCCTGAAGTTTCATTGAAAAATTCAATCAATTTCCCAATGTTTCTCCATGTTTCTCAAAAAGTGCGATACATTTCGCGATACAATCGATATTTCTCTACCAATACTTGATATGTATCTTTATCCCAAGGGTGCAAAACGTAACGCGATACTGATACTTGCGAACATTGCTTGGATCATCAAACAAATCTCCTTAATCCACAACCATCTTCTGATTAGGATCCATAGGAGTATCACTAAGTGTGGCCTAATCATACTAGTCTCTGATAGTTAGTCTATAACATACTTTCACTGGGAAGGATTAATTCCTACCTTGGACTTGGCCATTGGAAAATACAGTAGCTTACCCAAGTCCTTAGTTTGAAAGTGATGCTTGAGATATGCTTTGAGATGATTTATGCCATTGTCATCATTGTCTGTAATCACGATGTCGTCTGGATACACAAACTACACAATCTCACATGCATCCTTACCAAGGTATTTAATAATGGTAGTGGTGACCATAATGGCTGTTATTTGGCCTTGTAGTGGTCATTTTTTTTAAAGGAAAAAAAGGCATTGGCTTGTTATCGCCTGTACAGGCCCATTACGGGTACATTTTTTTTAAAATTTGGTGTTACGGCCTCATATTGCTCAAGGGTCTACCCCTTTTTATAAAGGATCTTAAGGGGATTACCGTTACCGCTATGCTTGTAATGGCCGTTGTGCTTGTAACTTATCCGTTTTTGTATACTGTGACCCTTACCGTTCTAACAAAAAATTGAGCGATCAGCTTGTGTGAGACTTGTGTTTTGCTGGAACCTTTTGTACACTTGTTTCTGGCGCCCCATGATTTGTGTCAGTTGGACCTGAGACTTCTACCATGGCGACTGCGTTGGCGCAGTGATCGTAACTCCACGCGGCACACCTTGTTGCGATACTCAGATTGGAAGTTATGGACTTGAGCATGAATCGAGACGTGGTGCGCATCTCAATGCGTGCTCACGCATGGTGAGGACAATACTTGCAAAGCATCTCTACAAGCATTTAAAGCATATTCCCCCATGTGAAATTACAACCCATTACCGTCTACTTTTGGCAAATGGCCACACGCCTTCCTAGCCTTTTTTATTTTTCAAAATACCATAATTACTTAGCTATGCCAAAAGACTTAAAGAGCCCCTACCCTATCTACTAAAGCACCCCTACTATGACAAAACTACCACTACACTTTCCCATTCCCCCACACAGGGACACCCCAAAGTTAACAAAACCCCTTTTCAATGCACAATTTCTCCCTAAACTACCCCTCCTTTCTCTACCCCCCATGCATACAAACCCCAATACCTAATGTGTGATTACATTTCTACCCCTAAATTCTCTACACATCCCTCCCTCTCTCTCATTTCCTCTCATTGTTGCAAACCTCCTATGTATGGAGTTACCTTGAGAGCAAGAAAGAAAGAAAAGAAAAGAGAAGCAAATAAGAGAGAATGAGAAAAAAGAAAGAAACGAAGATGAGCGTTTATGAACATGGTGAGTGCATTGATATATTATCACTCATGTTCTCCCTTTTGATCTTCTTTTCTTTTGTGGTTGTTTTTGGGTGAGGGAAGGAGGTGGACTCCACCTCTGATTTATGAGGTTCGGGGCCACCATCCAAACCATTGTGTGGACCGTCCAAGTGTGTTCTACAATATGTTCACCCCAAGACACCCCTTTTTGATGCATTTGCTATCCAAGTTAGTGGACCCACTAATGTTGGGCGCAATCTTGCTGTATATGTTTTATATTCATGCCATCCATTCGTTATTTAGGTGTGGGACCCACCTTGTCCACGCTGGGCAGCGTGGACAGAAGGTGCGGCCCCACGTAGCCATATTTTTTTGTATACGTGTGGGCCCCATAGTGGTGGGGGCCCACCCACCTCGGCCGCTCTCTCTCTCTCTCTCTCTCTCTCTCGCAATGATCTAGGGACCATCGTGATGTATGTATTTTATCCTCACCATCCATTTGTGATGGACCTGATCTACTGTCCAATGCAGTGAACAACAATGCTACCCTTTTGAACGGTCCAGTTTGTGGGGCCCACAGATGTGGTTGGTACCAAATTCTGGGTGACGATATTAGACTTGATGGAGAATGTGTACCAAATTTGAGGCCAATTTGATCTAACCCCTTCATCCAAGTGACGCAATTCGGACCAGGTTTGCTATCTAGTGCAGTGTATAACACTGATACCCTCTGTAAACATTCCAAATTTGTGGGGCCCACAATTATCTATTTGGTCCCAAATTGTGTGGTGACAGTAGACTTGGTAGAAAACGTATGTACTAAATTTAGGGGAATCAAATCTATCTAGCTTGACACAATTTAGACCAAGTTTGTTGTCTAGTGTAATGGTCAACACTGATACCCTTCCTAACAGTCTAGATTTGTAGGGCCCACAGATATCGTTTTGGGCCCAAATTTTGTGTGAGGATAATATACCTGATGGAGCATGTGTGTACCAAATTTGGGGTCAATCCGATCTGTCTAACTACTTCATTTGAGTGACGCAATTCAGACCATGTTTTTTGTTTAGTGTAGTGGTTAGCACTGATAATTCTCTGAACAACCCAAATTTGTGGGGTCCACTGATATGCTTTTGGTCCCAAATTTTGTAGGGTGATATTAGACTTGATAAAGCACGTGTACTAAATTCGGGGTCAATCTGATTTGTACAAAGCGGACTATGTTTGTCGTCCCAAAAAGCATAGAGCCCATTGCTGGTGATGTTGGCCGACGGTGTTCTATGTTTCATATCCATGTTGCCTATTTATTTTTGGAGTGGTCCCCACTGGTTAGTGGGGCCCACATGACGTTGTGAGAAATCCAACTGTTTATTCCTTTTCCAGCCCATTTTCCATGGGCATATCTAAAGCTTAGCTGGACTGCACCTCAAGAAAACAATGGAGATTGACTCCCACTATTGCAGCTTTCCTTGGGCCCGTCATGGTAATTGTGGGGCCCGCAGTGGTGGGCCATGCTGTGGAAACAGTGTGCTTGCGCGTGTTGTCCATATAGCATGTAACACACGTTGTGGGGTCCACTGTGATGTATGTATTCTAACCATGCTTCCCATCCACTTTTCCTAGATCAATTTGGGCTGTGGGCCTGGTATTAGGGCAGATTTTAAGCCCAATTGGGCCGCACCATTTAAACCAAGGGTATGATGGAGCCCATTGTTGGAACCTTCATAGGCCTCCCTTACCATGGTGTTACATTTGCGCTGTGCGCCTACCTTGATGTAGGAGTTGTACGAGCGCCATAGGCCTACCCAATGTTCGTAATATCGATGCTGTTGGCCGATATTATCGTTATCATGGGCCAGCGACACGAAACCGCTCAGAAGGCCTTTAGAAATTAAAAAAAATCCCATAATCTTGTGTATCGTGCGATATATTGCAGTATCGCAAAATATCATGCGATATCAACGATGTAACGCGATATCGCATTGACATCAGGTTACATCTCATCTAGAAATTAAAAAAAAATCTCTTTTCATTAAGAAATTATTTATAAGAAATTGCTATGTATATATAGAAAAAATTTCGCTTACCTTTGTGATCGACCTGAGGTAGCTTTTAACTGGATTTCTTAGGCCACGTCGACATCCCCGGATCATGTAAGAAAACCCTAAACTCTTTTTTTTTTTTTTTCCTTTCAAAGATAATTATTTTGGAAGGAAACTGCATTTCCGCCGAGGATTAAGGGATTTGCCAAAAAAAAAAAAAAGATTTTGAAGATATTTTTGTGAATTAGTGGTTGGAATTTCCGACGACAATTTGGGTAGGGTTGCGGACGTGTGGCTGTTGTAATGGAGGAGAGTTGTTTGGTTCTCAAACTCTCTGTCTCTCTCTGTTTTAACTTGGGAGTGGATTAGCTGTTACGCGGGTGACAGCTTAGTAGGTGTAAACCTTACCATGTGGGGCCCATCTTGATGAATTTTTTTTTCATATCCACGCCATCGATTCGTTTTTTTTTTTTTTTTATATCATTTAAGGTTGTTATGCCAAAACTTAAGCATATACGAATCTCGGGTGGACCACACCACCAGAAAAAGTAGTGAATGACCATTAAAAGCATTTTGTAGGCAAAAGCATTTTGTAGGCAAAAAACATTTTGGGTTATCTTAATATTTGTATATTCCCTTCATCTAGTTCTGATTGACCTTATCAACGGGTTGGATGACAAATAAACATTATAGATATGCTTACATTGGGCCTTCAGATGTTTTTAATGGTGAGCGTTCATTATCACTGTTTCATGTGGTGTGGTCCACCTGAGATTTGGATGTGCTTGATGTTTGGGACAACATCCTAGAATGGGATGGAAAACGAATGGATGGAGTGGATATACAAGTTTACAACATATCATCAAGGTGGGCCCTATAGTAAGGGTAACACCCACTAAGCTGTTAGCTGGGTAACACCTAATCTGCACCCCTTTAAGTCACGGGAGAGTGGCTTTGGTGCGACACAGCTGCACCCAAGACAGTGCGGCCCTTACGGTGGGGCCAACCTTAATGTATGCATTGTATATCCATTCCGTCCATCCATTTGGAGAGATTATTTTAGTTCATGAGACATAGAATGAGGCAAATCCAAATCTCAAATGGACCCCACCACACAAAACGGTTGGGATTGAACACTTACCATTAAAACCCTCGTGGGGGCCATAGAAGTTTTCGATCAAGCTGATATTTGTGTTTTCCCTTTGCCAACATTTGTCTGAACTTGAGAACAGGTTGGATCTCAAATAAACATCATGTTGGGCACCTAAAAATGGTTATAGGTTTCAACGGTGAGCATCAATGTCCTTGCTTCTTTCTGTGATAAGGTCCACTTGAGCTTTGGATCAGCCTCATTCTTTGGTTCATGCCCTAAAATGATCTCTCTAAATGGATGGACGGTGTGGATACAACACATATATAATGGCGAGGGCCACAGTTAGGATCCCACCCACATTGTTGGTTATGTGTGCAACGCAGACTTGGGCTCTAGGCCCAGAAGTGAATTGCGTCCTACCCCTGCTTGGATTATCCATCCAGGCAGAGCTCTGTCGGGCCCACCTTGATGTATGGGTTTTATCCACTCCGTCCATCCATTTTGGAAGATCATTTTAGGATACGAATAAAAAAATGAGGCAAATCCAAAGATCAAGTGGACCATAGAATGGGGATTGACACGCACCATTAAAAATTTCTTGGGAGCCATCTGTGGCAGGATATTACCCTTACCATACGGCCCAACTTGATGATTTGGTTATATTCACACCGTCCATCCATTTTTCTAGCCCATTTTAGGATGGGGTCCCAAAAATTATGCAGATCCAAATCTCAGGTGGACCACACCACGTGAAACAGTGGTGATTGAGTGTCTCACCATTAAAAATTCCAAAGGGTCCATCCTAAAGCTTTCTTATTGTTTATTTGCAATCCAACCTTTTGATAATATCCATGCCATACATATCCATTTTTCCAACCCATTTTAGGCCGTGGTCCAAAAAATTAGGTACATCCAAATTTCAAGTGGACCACACCACAAGAAACAGTGGTGTGATTGAACACTCACCATTAAAAACTTTCGTTGGCCCACTTTAAGCAGATTGGTAATGTGTTTTCATACATGTCTTGATATATTTATAAATGTTATGCATTCAATTTACATATAGTTGCATTAGTTCAGATAGACGGCGCATAGCTTAGGACCCTATACAAAGGAAACCTATTATGTGCACCTTTTTTTGAGATGTTATGATTTAAAAGTGTGTATTAAGGTCTTTTTAAACAATCCTTGAAGTTTCATTGAAAAATTCAGCCATTTTCCTAATGTTTCCCGATGTTTCCCAAAAAGTGCGATAAATTACCCGATAAAAACGACATTTCCCGTGCGATAACCGATATTTATCTATATCCCAAGGGTGCGATACATAGCACGATACCGATATTTCGAACACTAGGCCTACCTTGTTATATGTATTGTAGCCAAACCGTGGGCCTACCTTGATGTATGCGTTGTAGCCGCACCATCCCACCTTGGGACCCACTTTTGAGATACATGGGGGCCTACTGGTCAGGTCCCACACCATGCTTATGTTGAGTCCACCTTAGGTTCATTCTTGTAGATTATGGGCCACCCTCTTGGGCTTTATTTGGGAATAGTTGTAAGGCTCACCTTGATGTTCGTCTTAGGCCTATTGACCTTACGTTTGTAGCCCCGTTTGGTTGTCATCAGTAGTATGCTCAGGTCACTTATGTGTACGCTTGTTGAGTGGGCTCGTTGGCATGAAAGCCCACTCAATTGTAGCCTTGTGGGGCCTCGTTAGACTCGGAATCCAAGTGGGCCTCACCTCTTGTTGAATGGTGTACTATCCTTGTGGTTTGGCCGCAGTTTAATGTAGTGTACTTAGCTTTGTGTGATGACTTGCTAAGTCATGTTGATTGGCATGGCATTATGCTTGTGATGACGTGGTATTTTTTTATCATGTTAATGCGACACTTTCCTTTATGTTGATGCGGCACTTCATGCTATATGTATCATTACTCTTACGCTTGTTATAACATTGCTCTTATGGTTGATGTAGCATTGCCCTTGCGATTGATGTGGCACTATTGTCACACATGCGTAGTTGATTGAATGTTGTGGATCGTTCATATTTTATCCACATCATGTGTTCATGACTTGGATGACGGCTCGGTCATGGTTGAGTACACTCGGTAGTGGACCACGTTTCGTACACAAGACATGTTTTTAGCTTTTGCCTATGTGTGGCAAGGTTGCATTGATGTCCCTACTGACTTAAGGGCTTTTCAGGGGACCCACATGCGATAAGACCGCCCTGCATGTATGCATGGCTTGCGTGACATGGTTGCATGATTCGGATGATGGATTCATGCATTCACACATTTGCATGCACAACCCAATGCATTGGGGTTGTGGCCACCACAGATTCATTGTGGTTGGCATTTATGGTTGTGGACACCAGAAATTGGTTGTGGATATAGGGCGTGTAGGATGTCCGTGGGTGAAAGTCCCTAAACCCCGTGGTATTGCAAGATGCTCCAATGTCTGAATTGAGCGGATACATGAGTGCTCGAGTGTCGCCAAGGTGTGCCAAAACGGTTACGTATCGGCCGTATCGGCCGATACGTAACGAAAACGGCTGACGCCGTTACGCGATACGGGGTCCAAAACGGGTACCCCCAAAACTTTGACCCGTAACGGCCGTTACGGGGGGCGTAACGGCCGTTACGCCCCAAAACGGCCGTTACGCCCCCCCGTAATGGTCGGAAAACGGGTATTTTTTTTATTATATAAATCTGATTTTTTTTATTTTTCACACTTTTCTTCTCCCATTTCTTTTCTAATCTATTCTTTTGCTAAAAACCAGTGTTTGCAGATCGGCCTATTTTACTATATCGGTTACACACACAAGAGTCCCCATTTTGTAGAAAAAAATGACCGACCCGCGTTCTGACTCTGTGTAGGGGTCATAGTTTGTTGAGTCCAGTTAGCTATTTTCTAGATTTTATTGAATCCTCATATAGATCTAGGCCATATAGGATAGCTTGCATTGCGTTGAAGTTCAATAGTCAAAACTGCATTTGGAGGATACTCATTCAGTCAAAACTAGAATATTTCTCAACTCTCTTGCTTGTTTTACTTTGTTAATGCATTGGTTGTGTTTACATTAATGTCTTGTTACATTTGTATATATTATGGAATCAATTTAAACAATAGTTGCATCAATTCAGTCAGATAGTGCATAGCTTAGGATCCTTTTACAAAGGAACTCCATTATGTGGACCTTTTTTTTTTATTTATACATATTATGATTTAAATATGTGTATTGAGGTCCATTTTAACAATCCCTGAAAGTTTCATTGAAAAATTCAATCAATTTCCCAATGTTTTCCCTATGTTTCCCAAAAAGTGCGATACATTCCGCGATACAACCGATATGTGTATCTTCTAATATGTGTTTAAAGGTTGGATAGTATGTGTTACTTATAATAGAATATAATCATGTGCATTTTACAGATTATGCACATGGTTTGTTATTTTTTTTGGTATTTTTTTAATTTCGGAATAATTTGAAAAATTAGGGAAAATCATTTTTGTCAAAAAAAAATTCTGGTTTAAAGGTTGGATAATATGTGTTACTTATAATAGACAGTTAGAAATTTGAATTTATAAGTTTTGCAGTTAATTTCAGGTTATCAGCTTCATAAATTCATCAGACAGCCCGATACAGCTTTTTCACCAAAGAGTAGACCGCTTCACCACCATAAACATGTTCAAAATTATAAATGAATGCATATTTGGGATGTTTGGAATTTTCTGGATTTAATCCATAATTTTTTAGAATATTTTGGCAAAAAAAAAAAAAAATTGGACCGTTACGGGGGGCGTATCGGCCGATACGGGGCCGTATCCGTATCGGAAACGGTGGGCACTGTTACGCCCACTGATACTGCTACGGGACACCTTGAGTGCCGCACACCAGTAGGCCATGTCTCCCACTATGTTAGTGTCAGTTGGAAAGGGGTTCGACCTCACTTGCTCGAAGAGTGTGGTGGCGATTGAGGTCATGTCTGACCAGCTTGGAAATGGGTTTTTTATTGGCTTGCCAGATGAGATTTGGCATGGCTATAGGCCTTCCATTGCTGTGGCTGGTAGTGAGGTCTTTTGTCCTCTCATTGCCTTGGAGTACGAGCCTTGGTTGTGCACTATACCTTGGTGATTCCAGATGAGAACCGTACTGAGGTGTGAATTAAACGTCAAGATTGGCCTGTTACATTACATAACTGCATATGACATTCGGCTTAGTTGGGCTTCGCATGGCATATATGCATAGCCTTGGTATGGTTGGTTGCGCGCATGTACATTGACATGATTGGCCCTCAT
Source organism: Liriodendron chinense (assembly GCA_003013855.2). Classification (NCBI taxonomy): domain Eukaryota; kingdom Viridiplantae; phylum Streptophyta; class Magnoliopsida; order Magnoliales; family Magnoliaceae; genus Liriodendron; species Liriodendron chinense. Next base: position 253,798 of record ML058408.1, read on the forward strand.
CTTTGCTGCTTACTATAATATAGTTGATTGATATATCTGTCATATGCATTGTGCACGCACACACTTTACTGGGCTTCATATGGAAGCTCATGGGCGTTTACTCATTTTTTTTTTCAGGATATGTTAGAGTGTAATGGTTGGCGATGTTGGAGCATGCTCCCTTGTTTTGCTTTGCTTTCAGATGTATTTCCCTTCTAGCCGCATTGTACCTAATCTTGTATAGTGGAGATGTATGTTGCTTGTGGATATGCTCGGTTATTAAAGTTTTCCTTGAAATCTTCCTTGTGGATTGTCGCCTTCGGGATTTGGTGTATGGGCGTTAAGTGCCGGAATCGGGGTTCTATGTAGGTTATCGGCACCAGATTTGGGACGTGCCGTATGTGCACCGAGAATCGGATTTGGGGTGTGACAGCTTGGCTTCATACTAGCCCAAACTCTAACACCACCTGGCTAAATTTCTTGAACTATGTTTGAAGAGATTGCTTCAACCCATAAATGGACTTTTTAAGCCTGCATGCTTTATTTGACCCCCCAAGCAAGATACTTAGGAGGTTGCTCCATATACACCTCAGACAAATAGTCATTTAAGAATGAATTTTTAACATCCAACTGATGTAGAGGTTAGTTCAAATTTTTAGTGGTAGAGATGATAACTCTAACGAAATTTAATTTTGCATAGGGAAAAAGTTTTTAGAATAATCCACACTAAAGGTTTGTGTGAACCCTTTGGCGACAAGATAGGCCTTCAATGGGTCAATAGAACCATATAGAAGATAATTTGTAAACCCATTTACATTTGTAACTCACTTACCAACGGGCAATGATGTGAACTCCCATGTTCAATTTAGAATGTATGGTTTGCATCTCATCATACATAGACTGCTTCCAACCACTATCGAACATAGACATGGCTTCTTGAAAGGAACGAGGACTAGAAACAAATGATAAGGAACACACAAATCACTGGAGTTGGATTTCCGATGCAAATTGGGTGGGTGATTCTTTTATTTCTAGATAAACCATGTACATATTTAGTTTGAAAGTTGTGTAGATTCTTGGTGTAGCAAGAAACAACCAAGAGTAGTAGTAATATCGCCTGATGCAGAGTGTTGAATGAAAAATGATGGCAACACAAGTCTCTATTGCTAGTGAAGTTGGTAGGAGATGTTGAATGGCCAGCAAAGATTCATTGTCACAATTGGGTACAATTCATCTTACTACTAGCTCAATGTACCATGCAATGATGAAGCACATTGAAGTGCAATGTATTACATATGGGAAAAGGTGTTGAGCAGTCATAGTGATGCCAATCCTATTGTGGCTTCTCTTGCAAAAGGTGGTGCCTCTTGAGTTGGTCTTGTTGTGCATTTCCAGTATCCATTGCCTTAATTGATTTGAAATATTTCCCTTCTTTAGTAAAATATTAGTTTCCAACAAAAAAGTTTTTGAGCAGAGAGATATTGACCTCGTGATCATTTCCACTCCCAAGCCTTAAAACTCGCCAAGTCTTGATAGGAACTTGGTGTTTATAATAGAGTTGGTATTGAGGGAGGGTGTTAAAGACCACCAACTCATTTAGAATAGATTTCATGCTATGGCTGGTGGCAATACCCTTGCTAGATATTTTATGTAGCCAACCATGAGGTAGTTTACCCGTTCTAGATGTCATGTACATAAGTCTCATGTGTGTTTCTATAAGCATGCAATGTGCTCCCTTGTGCATTAGTTGTTAGACAGCTACGTGAATGTGTGTAATGTTTTAAATGTCTGCCCAACCTTGTGTGTGGTCAATTTTAAATATTGGTAAATTAAGAGAATTAAATTCTCCAACATAATTAAGCTCACTTCAAGAAATTTTAATTTTAAATAGCAAGACATATCTAGCTTTAGTTTTCTCTTATATGGATTAGCTTTGTGGATTTGGACTTGCATTTTATTTGGTTGGTAATAGAACAAGTCTTTTTATTTTATTTTATGGGCTTGTTAATTAGAGATTGATGACTAACAATAAGAAAAGTATGTTAAGAGGAAATGGTTATAAGGAAGATAGAAACAAAGGAGTGAGAGAAGTTGGCACAAAATTTTAAAAGTGATATTATCAAGTGGGGCCTTATTTCAAAGGAATTTCTTGGTATTGTAGTATTGTATATTGGGAGGATTAGAAAACCACGATCAATACTAATGGGGTTAAGTCTTGAGGAAAAAGGTATAGTGCACTAATGTATCCCTTAGTGGGCCTTGACTGCATCGATGACTTTTTTTGGTCTGTGCAAGGGCTTGCTTGGTAGATAGTGTTGAGTAAGGTTGGGTAATAACACTTAGTAGCAATGTGCCAACTGCCAACTGGTCTCAAGTTGGGTGACAATGGCTAACATTAGGTGGGCAACAAACCATCAAGCTTTTGCCAAGCAAGTTATGAATTCCAATCCTAAATAGCTGGGAGAAGGTTAAGCTAGTGACAATGATGACAACTAAGTGGAAAACACATTTCAAAGGTTTCGAAATCCTCACAAAGTAATGGAAGTGTTGATGAGTATATCAAAGAGTTATATAAACTTTCTACACAAAATGATTGAATATAAAAACGAAGAAAAAGCAGTTCCTCGATATCTTATTGGATTGTAGTTCTTAATCGAAGAACAAGACACATTGCAAAGTGAATGGTAGGTTTAGATAGTTACCAACGGGCTCAAACATTGTATGCCCAATTGGGAAAAAAGTAGGAACTAGTATGTTGCTTGGAAGAAACTTTAATAGATGGAGGATCAATAGCTTCTTTAGGTAATGTTATATTCTAGTTGCAGGAGATTGTGTGAGTGTGGGTGTACATGTGTGGTGTGTCACACTATATTAGGTGCACTAATGGGACATAATTCCACTTGGTGTATCAGGGTTTTATTAATCGAACTTAAGAAGAGAGACTCATCTTAATCTTTCTTAATCCTTTCTTCTCTCAATTCTTTTTCTTCTTCTCTCTACCATGGATCTCAACATGGTTTAAGCAGGAAAACGGGTAATTTTTCTCCTTTCATCTTTTTCCATCTCCTACTTAGCTTTAGGAGATGCGAGCCACCATTGTCTGGTTCTTACTCTTCCAAATAAGAAGCTTACCACCAACAAATGTACAGTAACCACCTATGGACTTTCTGTCATTAGAGGACCTTGCCCAATCTGCATCACATTCACTCAGATTGAGACAACTATGATTAGAATGAGTAAACCCTTCCTTATAGTAGCCATCAAATAGCAGAGGATATGATAGACAACTTCAAGATGGTGTGAACTAAGAGATTGTATAAATTGATTGGTCACGTTGACGACAAAAGCAATTCTAGATGCATTGCAATCAAGTAAATAAGCTTTCACACCAGATGCCTATATATTGTTGGACCATTAAGCACTTCAAACTCCTTATCACGGAGGCAAGGATTCACATCAATACGGGAATCTATTGGACGCTCACACAATATTCTTGTATTTGTAAGAAGATCGAGAACATATTTCCTTTGGGTTATGAATATCCTTCCTTTGACCAAACAACATTAAAGTATTTCAATGGCCCCGCGTCCTTAATGTTAATTTTGTCGACTAGGGAGGACTTCACAGTATCGATATCTGCATCACTATTGCGATGATTTTCTTTTCTTTTCCTTTTTGTAGGATAACATGCTTTTATTAAAAGAGCACCAAGATGGTGTAGAAAACTACCGAAGCAAGAAAGAGAACTCATAATCCTGTGAAGATCATGACATACACGAGGCCCAGTCCACTAGCCTTAGAGACAACCTCTCCCACCCTTGTAGATTCATTTTAAAGCATATGTAATTTCTCTCTCCCTAGATTGCCCACAAGGTTGCTAGAAGAGCCAATTTCCATAGAGGCTTCTTTTGCTTGCCACGCTTGATCCCATGCTAGACTGATAGCAGATCTCTCATCAAAGCTGGCACAATCCACATCATATCGAATAGCTTAAGGAAACTATTCCACATTTGCCTAGCAAAGGAGCAAAGGATGAAGAGATGATCTACAGGCTTGGTATCCGCCATGAACATCACACACACATTGGGAAGGACCATAGCTCTTTTTTAGATATTGTCAATGGTCAAGACTCCATTTCTTTCAACTAACCATCCGAAGGTCGCAATTTTCAGAGATTGTCACATAACTATTGTTGTAATGGTAATATCATTGACATTAAATATCAGGATTGTTGTGGATGCATAACTTTGCTTTATGAATACATGATTAGAAGAGCTCCTTAACATTTTTGAGAAATAGCTTTCCTAGCTTCTTGAACACGCTTTGGGAGATTGCTTGCAACCATCAAGAGCTTTAGTTAATTTACATACCATCCCTTTCTTTCTTATGAAATCTACGAGGCAAAGTGATGCAGGACAATGGGCCTATCAATATAATGCGGAACGAAACTATAACAGAAATGTATCACAGCGAATAATTAAATTAAAACTACTCAAATCACATGTGCAGAAATTCAAATAACCAAGAAATCATGCACCACAACCATAAATCACAAGCATGTAATGAAAGAACTATAAAATCTCAAAGGTTGGGACCCATGGAATGTAGAACTTCCACGTCCAAGTATAGAGTTAATCCTAAAATCAAAGGAATGGGCTTTAGGGTTCCTAGAGTATGACTGAAATTAGGGATTGATGAGAATTAGGGTTGGGTTAGGGTTTAAGTGATTTGGGAATTAGGGATTTGGGGATTTAAGGCTATGGGAAAATTGAAAAACGGATTTAGGTGAGAAGGGATTGTCGGATTTGAAAGCGATGTGAGATTATGTTAGGTTTAAAGGATTCAGATGGGAAAAAGTTACGGTTTTGGGAAAAAACTGAAGTTTAAGGTCGCATGGGCCTATGTCGAATAAAAAACGGTTCAAGGATTGAGGGCTTTTGGGTTTGGATTCAAGAGAATATCAAAGAGCCTTCAATATGATGAAAAATAACAACAATAAATACCTGGATTGGATTTGTAGAGAAGAAGAAGAGAAGATATCATTGGAGGAGTCCACCACCAAGTTAAGTTTCTAACCCTTCCACAATTGGATTGGAAGGGATGGTTTTCTCACAAACCCTAAAAAAGAATGAAGAAGGGACTTCTCAAGAGAGAATAAGCTTTCAAGCTCTTTTTTTTTTTTTTTTTTTTTTCTTTTGCTACAAAAACCAAGTTAGGTAGGACGTCCGCCCCCTCCCCTCTTTGGCTTTTATAATAAAACATTTTCATATTTACAACTATGCCCTCACTTAAAGTTCAATGTGCCAAACTCAAAACTCAATATCCAAAGCAACTAAAAATAATTTGAACCGAGCTCCATACGCTCTTATTGTGCGGAGTAAACTTTGTTGGGCCCACCTAGAATGTATGTGATTTATCTATTCAGTCCATATGTTTTTCTAGCTTATTTTAGGGGTTGAGCCCAAAATTTAAGCATATCCAAATCTCAAGTGGACCATGCCACAGGAAATAGTGGGAGTAATGATTTCCACCGTTGAAACCTTCCCAGGCCCCACAGTGATGTTTATTTGTCATCCAACCTGTTCATAAGATCACATGGACATGGATGAAGGGAAAACACAAATATTAGCTTGATCCAAAACTTCTGTGTCCCCCAAGAATTTTTCAATGGTAGACATTCAGTTCACACTTTTCCTGTGGCGTGGTCCACTTTAGATTTTGATAAGCTTCATTTTTGGGAACCATATCTAAAATTATGTGTTAAGATGATGGACGGAGTGGATAAAATACGTAAATCACAGTGGGCCCCACAGAGTTTACTCTGCATGCTTAGCGTGCGGAGTTACTCACTACGCAATCCGCTTCCATCTAAACCATCCATCATGTTCTAGGAATAACATAAAATAAAATAAAAGAAAAATTAGGGTCCAAGGGCCCCATATCTGGAAGATCTAATGGTCCGATGACCCGATCAAGATGACCCAACTGGCCGATGGACCCAAAACTGAAAACCTATTGCTAAAAACTTTTAAAAAGAAACCCACATGCATCATCCCAGTGTGGGGTCTTCCTGATGCACGTCCAATGCTTGTGGAGTCTTCAAAGTGGCCTCGTCGGCCTCGTTTGGAAGTTGTCCATCCATAAAGAAAACTATGCTGATGCAAGTAGTCGTCTCCACCTCTGGTACACTCGAGTAGGTCCTTTAATGTCCTCATCAACTCTTCCCGGCTGTGAAGAATTCGTCTCCAGCGAAATAAGACTCTGGTATCACTCTAGGATATCTGGATCAATCCACTGCAGATTGGTCTCTTTAAGCAATGTACAATTTGAAGTTAGCCTGTTCTTCCATTTGGCTATATACTTTTGGTACCCTCCTTCACAAGTGGACACCACTTGTTCATCCAATATCTTCAATCTTTTCCTTTCTCTTAGGTATGTGTGGTAAATGGGGTAAATCTTGAGAAGATCAGGTAGGGATAGGCCATGAAGTATGAGGTTGGGTAGATACGTCATCTGGGTGATCTTAAAAGCCACTAGATCTTCCGTATTGAAAGTAGAACTAATTCCTATGCTAGATGGAAGATCTGCTACATACGCATTAGCGCCCAAGCGTTTTAAGATCTTGTAAAGACCGGCACTACGTGCTTGTAATTTTTTAATGGTTTCTTGTGGGAACCGCTCTGGCCTTATGCGGATTATGACGTAATCACCCACTTGAAATTCCTTCAACCTGTGATGTGAGTCAGCATTTAATTTATATTGTTTATTGTTCATATTTATCTGCTTCCTAATTTCATCATGCAACTCATGGATATGCTGTGCAAATGACTTAGCTAACTGTGATGGTCTATGTGAGATGGACATGAATGTAACTATAGGACGCTCTGGTGAAGCAATGGACTCAAAATAGACAACTCTATTATCTAGAACTTGGGAGATTATAACAAAAGAACACTTCTTGCAAGTCACACACAATTTCTCATTCTTTAGTATCCCACAGACCCGCTCTAACTGATAGAGGTATTGTTCCTTGTAAGTGTTATAAACAAGAATAATATTCAAGTATCCCAATATTGAGAACACTCACTTTTGATGTCAAGTCTTGAGACGATCTTGGCATTGGCCATTATATTCAACATGTCATCAAGTTGCAGGATAGTGGGTCTGGCCATCACATCCACCATGATGTGAATGTGCCGACACGTGCGCCACATGCCATCGTTCTTGGAAGTGAAAAGGGCGAGCATGACATATGAAATAAAACTCAAATATAAACTCTCTTAAGAGAACTTTTCCTTAAGAAGCTTATCAAATTGCCTCTACATTTCTGCATGCTCCGCAGGGTTCACTTGGTAGGCAGAAAGCTTGACAGAGTCAACCCAGGGATAAGATTGATCGACTGTTGAATGTCTCGCTTGGGTGGAAGTTCATCTGGTAAGTCATCTAATAGGATATCATAAGTCCTTTCCAAGTTCACAATTACTCCGGACAACAACTCTACGCTAGCTTCAAGAATAACATCACTAGTCATGCGGGTGTCCACCATTGAATCCACACTGTTCTCTTTTTCAAACTTGTTTGCTTTCATTATGGTAAGAGACTTAGATTGGGACTCCACATCATTCAGGTCACACATGACAACTGGAAGTGGTGCAGCCTTAATATCTTCAACCTCTTCATCACTAGCACCTACTCCTTCATGTCCAACAACGGTTAATGATGCCTCAATTTCTTCTTCATCACTATCAATTTCAGGCACGTACTCTTCCTCTTCATAAACAATTTGTTTAAACCCTTCCAACTTGCTATTCACCAAGACATTGTCTCGCTCCTAGGAAAATATAATTGGTGGTAAACACCCTTCAAGTTGCTCAGAAGCTGAGATTCCCGTAATGACGGATTAGACCACTTTACAAGAAGGTGGCCATATGGGTTTTCTTTTTGGACGGGAAGGTGATACGACTCTTTCCTGAGCTACGGGCCTCTGACGGCAACAGATGGGAAGATACTTTTCTTTCAAACGCCTTTCATCTTGCCCCACTATGAGATTAGAGCTCCACATTTTCATTCAATTTTTCGCTCTAAATCTGTCCAAAATGACCTGGCTTGGCCCACCAATTTCAACTTGGCAAACCCCACTCGACGGTTGTCCGACATATCATACCAGTCAAAATAATAGTCCAAGTCTTTAAGCTAATCAAGGAATGTCTGCGGGTCCATGTGACCACTAAAATATGCTAAATCATCGGAGTCCGGCTTTCCATTAGGTATCGAGGGCTGCAAGGAAACACTTAATAGCCCTGAGTATCTTGAGCGCCTATACTCCATTTATTATGAGGAGACTCGACAACTAAACTTTAGGTGCAATGATAATGAAAATAGAGATAAGGTCAACCAAGACGTAACAATATGGATCCTAAACTCTATATGAACTATATGATGAATGCAGTGCAAAATTCAGATTTGACCCATCTAAATGTGACTCTAAAAAAATTCAGATTTGATGATACTCAATGTGATACTATATGATGCACCTAAGTACCTTAAACCCCACAGGACAACCCTAGGATGATTTGAATAAGGCCAAAATTGAAAATTTGGCAACTAGGTGTCTTAAAAATCACTAAATCTGAAAATTCCAGCAATATAGGACTTTTAAAATACCCATGTAGAAAATTCAGCAAGCTATATGCGATCTATATGCTCTACTATTGGTCTAAGGATTTTGTCAAACACTTACCGTATGTTAGACCTAGAATTTGATACCAAATTTGACACAGGACAATGGGCCTATCAATATGATGCGGAATGAAACTATACCAGAAATGTATAACAACGAATAATCAAATTAAAACTACTCAAATCACATGTGTGGAAATTCAAATAAGTAATAAATCATGCCCCACAATCATAAATCACAAGCATGTAATGAAAGAACTACAAAATCTTAAAGGTCGGGACACATGGAAGGTTGAACTTCCACGTACAAGCATATGATTAATCCTAAAATCAAAGGAAGGGGCTCTATGGTTCCTAGAGTATGTCTGAAATTAGCAATTAATGAGAATTAAGGTAGGGGTTAGGGTTTAGGTGATTTGGGAATTATGGATTTGGGGATTTAAGACCATGGGAAAGTTGAAAATCAGATTTAGGTGAAAATGGATTGTCGGATTTGAAAGTGATGTGAGATTAGGTTAGGTTTGAAGGATTCAGATGGGAAAAAGTTGCGGTTTTGGGGAAAAACGAAATTAAGGTCGCATGGGCTTATGCTGAATAAAAAATGGTTCAAGGATTGAGGGGTTTTAGGTTTGGATTCAAAAGAAGATCAAAGAGCCTTTGATTGGATGAAAAATAACAACCATAAATACTTGAATTTGTAAAGAAGAAGAAGAGAAGATGTCCTTGGAGGAGTCCACCACCAAGTTAAGTTTCTAACCCTTCCACAATTGGATTGGAAGGGATGATTTTCTCACAAACTCTAAAGAAGAATGAAGAAGGGACTTCTCAAGAGAGAACAAGCTTTCAAGCTCTCTTTTTTTTTTTTTTTTTAAACCATCTATCATGTCCTAAAAATAACATAAAATAAAAAAAATCAGGGTTCAGGAGGCCCAGATCTGACTGGCCGATGGACCCAAAACTGAAAACTTATAGCTAAAAACTCCTAAAAAGCAACCCACATGCATCATCCCAATGTGAGGTCTTCTTGATGCACGTCCAATGCATGTGGGGTCTTCAAAGTGGCCCCGCGAGCCCCGTCTGTAAATTGTTGTCTATTCATAAAGAAAATAATGCTGATGCAGGTAGTCGTCTGCGCCTTTGGTACACTCGATTAGGTCCTCTGATGTCCTCATCACAAACATTTACGCTTCTGCCGCAGGTCATTTTAGAGGAAAGCAATCTTCACTTCTAGTTGATGAAGGGGCCAATTATGAAATGTGACGATTGAGAGGACTCACAAAGAATTTAACTTTGCTAGCGGAGAAAGTTTCTTGATAATCCACACCAAACTGTTGGGCAAACTATAGATGTACTTTGTTACATGTATCGTTGGCTGGAGAACGGAAACATGTATCGATATGGCCTATATTATCATTGATACCCGAAATTGTATCATTGACCAAGGGAAGCATTGGTAAAACATGGGGAAAATGGTAGAATTTGTTGAAACTTTCAGAGATGCTAAAATACACATTTTGCATAGGAATCAAATAATTGCAAAAAAGACGCATGCATAATAAGTTTCCCTTTATTGGGGGCATAAAGGCATGCAGCTTTGACTCAGGGAAACATGGGGAAAATGGTGGAATTTTCCAATGACACTTCAGGAGATGCTAAAGTACGCATTTGTATATTTAGGAATAAATAGCAAAAAAGACGCGTATTTGAATATTTGGGAATCAACATGTATTTCATCATACAAATCACGCACCCATAAAAAAATTGAAATGGAATTTTTTTCCCAAACAAATTTTGGCAATATTATCAAAATACCGCCGATACATTAGCGATACAGGCGACATCTGGAATTTCCACAATCGAAAATATTGGTTAAACATTGGCGATACTTGGCGATATATTGGTGATAACATTGCTGATACCTGGAATTTCTTATACTACCAGTATTATTGCTCGGCGATACCGATAATATCGACGATATTATTGGTAATATCACTGATACTTGGAACAATGGCCTCAACTTAAGGTCTACTATGAGGAAAACAGACAGATGGTACAGTCGACTATGATGTGTCTTCCAACATATCTTCGTCAGAAACTTGTGGTCTAGTGAGTTCTCTAGATATATCTGATATTGTTACTGCCCTAAGAAAAGGTAATCAAATGCGTATCGATCATTCCATCTTTAAATATGTTTCCTTTAATTGCTTATCTTCAAATTTGTACAAGGCTATGGAGGAAGAGATGGTTGCACTTTATTGAAATGACACTTGGGAATTTACCACTCTTTCGATGGGTAAACATGTTGTGGGTTGCAAATGATTCTACACAATCAAGTTTTATCTTGATGGTACGGTTGAAGGCTCGCCTAGTCACTAAGTGATATATTCAAACACTTGGTGTTGATTACAGTGAAATCTTCTCCTGTGGTCAAGTTGAATTTTAGTCGAGTTATGCTATCTGTAGCTATTAATCATGGTTGGTCCCTTTTCCAACTTGATGTAAAAATGCCTTCCTTCATGGTGACCTTACAAAGGAATTTATATGGAGCAATTTTTTTGGAATTGTTGCTCAGGGAGAGTCTAACAAGGTGTGTAAACTGCGGAAGACAATTTATGGGTTAAAACAGTCTACATGTGCATGGTTTGATGAGTTCAGCAAGGTTGTATTAAACCGTGGCTTTGTTCGAAGTCATGTTAATCATTTTGTTTTTTTCCAGGAAGGGTATCTCAAGTCTCATTGTGTTTGTAATATATGTGGATGATATTGTTGTTACTAGAAGCGACAACAAGGGGATTGTTGTTACTAGAAGCGACAACAAGGGGATTGAAGAACCAAAAAAGTATCTTCAACAACATTTTCTCACAAAGATGTGAGTCATCTTTGATTCTTGGTATAGAAGTAGCCAGATTCAAAGGAGTTAATCTATCTCAACAGAAATATGCTTTGGATTTAGTTATGGAGGCATGACTTCTTAGGGCCAAGCCAATTGATGATATGATGGATCCTAATCACAACCTTCTAAGCGATTAAGGAGGTGTAGTAGAGGATTCAGGGGGGTATAGAAGATTGGTTGGAAAACTTAGTTACTTAAACCATTACTCGACTAGACATATTCTATGCAATGAGTGTGTACATCAACTCACGAGTTCTCCAAGAGTGCCTTATATTGAAGTATTTATTTGAATTTTATGTTACTTGAAAGGAACGTTAGGTCAATGAATTTTGTATAAATGGAATTGTCATCTTCGGGTCACAGGATATTCAGATGCAGACTGGGCATGTTCCTTAGCAATTAGGTGATCAACTACTGGATATTGTGCATATGTGGGAGGAAATCCAGTCAAATGGAAGAGCACAAGCAAAGTGTAATGCCCCGATAGAGTGTCGAAGCAGAGTACAGAGCAACGAGTCATACCTCTTGTGAGTTGATGTAGATGAAGGAATTATTGCAAGAAATGAGTCATACCCAGTCTATTACAAAAGAACTAAGCACGTAGAAGTTGACCGTCATTTCATACGTGAGAACATTTCCAATGGCGAAATCTCTACTTCATATGTTCAATCTGAGGACCAACTTGCTGATGTGTTCAATAAGGCCCTTCGTTCCACTCAGGCTAGAGATATATATTCCAAGCTTGGCATAGATAATATATGCTCCAGCTTGGGGGAGAGTGTAATCAATGTGATATGGGTCTATATAGGAGGCTTACTTAGATGGGTTATTTTGGCATAGGGCAGGATTTTTGCTTTTGTTATTACTAGCATTTCTGTAATAATGAAACTTTCATAATATAAAAGGAGAGGGTGAGTGTGAACCCTAAGCTTGGCCCATTCTCTTCTCTCTATATTCTCCTCTGCTTTCTCTTTTTTCTTCTCTATTCTCTCTCTCTTTCCACAATTTTACAAGGATAATCATGTTGCAATCTCTCTTAGTTCTCTCACACCTTCCTCTTCTCCTTTCTTCTTCTTCTCTCTACCATGCATTTCAACAAGTATGTACTGTTTAGTTCCTTGAGAGTAACATAAGTTCTTATCTACATTGCTGACTTTTTTGATGTATTTCAGAGCCATGGATTGCTGACTTGTTTTGATGGCTAATTTCATATTTATAGAGGCACTTATTTGGAAGCTTTACGAACTAGTAATGCCTCTATTGTTCCTTACCTGATTTTTTTAAAAGAACTTCTAGACTTTGAAGCATCCACATCCACATCAATATAATTCTATAATGTTTTACCTATGAATACCTTGATCTCAATGTCCTGGAATGAATAACCTAATCTTTGTAATTTATGTGCCTCTCTGGAATGAAGCTGCAGTGTTAGCAAAGATTCCTTTATGTTTTCGTTTGAACTATTTATCTCTGTTCTCCTTGAATGAGTCACCAATTATTATTTTCTTTCTCAGTGTCTTGCAGGAATGCCAAGCACTTTCAAGTTTCAATCCACTCACGTTTAAAGTTGAAACTTGTATCTTACTTTTGAAGATTGATCTAAGTTGCAATTTCAAATCTTTCAAGCCATGTGATGTTTAGAAGGCTTCCAAATTCATTACATAAGATGTTGAGTTGAATGCACTGCATGTGATTTATTGATTTCACTAGATGTGTGTTTACGATCCTAAGCATATGGTTGCTGCTTCTGCTCGGGAAAGCTGTCAGGCAATGGATAGTTCAAGTCCCATGCAAAATTCAGAGCAGCAACAGAATGAACATGACTCAAAAGTTACGCACAAAAGATCTGTAAACGTTGTGCTTGCAAGATCTGATTCTCTAGGCAACGGACAACTGAGACCTTCACCTGAGAGTGTCACGAATGTTGAGTCTAATCTTGGAAGAGGTGACATGCCACAGTCTGCATTGAAGAATTCTAGCAGATCTTCACATAAAGGAAAGAAGGTTTCCTCCAAACTGGGAAGCAGGAAATACATCTTAAGATCTTCCTCAGATGGTGTAAGGGTTCTTCGGTCAAGGTTGAATGGGGCCTGTAAAAGTAAAACTACTCTTGATACAAATACCAACTCGGCACCTCTGAATACTGAAAGAGGAAAGAAAAGGAAGAAGAAAAAGAAAATAATGAATGGAGAGAAGAACGACGAGTTATCTAGAATAAGAAACCGTGTTAGATACTTATTGGCTAGGATGAGCTATGAGCAGAGTCTGATCGATGCTTATTCTGGTGAAGGCTGGAAGGGACAAAGGTTTGTGCACTGAGGCATTTCTTGGAGTAAATTGTGCATCTTGATTGATCTAGTTGCCAGTACACTTATCCTCTTTATTTACTTTATTTACTTGCGTCACTGACTTTGCAGAATCAATTATATTCCTTGACCAGAGAAACTATCTGGTTCTTGATTTATATCATGAAATCAATCTAATGGTCCGCTAAAATTCTTTTTCTATTTTTGGCATGTGATTGTACTGCACATGGTCCACTAAAATTCTTTTTCTATTTTTGGTATGTGATTCAACTGCACCTGTAGTTAGGAAACCTATGTTTACTGCACTTGAGTTTGAAATGTTTATGTGCCATGAAAGATCTTTACAGGCCTGCCTAATTGAAGTAGCTTATCTGTTCTGTTCTCTTTATCTATCATTTTCCAGCAATATTTAGAATGATACGGCACATATTCAAAAAAAAAAAAAAAAAGAAGTTCCAATGAGCACGTCCTGTCGGTATTTGCACAATGTCTTTAGACTTTTTCTATGAAATGTTACAACCCCTGAAGGTAATTATGTTATAAATGCAGTGGATCTCCCAATCAACTTTCATTCACTTGTCTACGTTCCAGTCTGTTGCCACATATCAACAAATTTGATTACCAGCATGGGAAGTTTCGTTGTCCTTAGGTTACTAAAGGAAATAAAAAGTGTATCAGTTAGTGATTCCACCATGCCAATGTGCCAGTAAAAGCTGTCAATGCTTGAACATCAATATTTTGATGTGGTTATGAAACTAAGCAAAACTATTTTAGTAGAATGTTTCCTAGTTTCTGAGATGTGCAATATCAGTACGAGGAGACAAAAAAGAGAGTACAAGATAGGTAATGCTGAAATTCTATTCTTGTAATGATTTTTTTTTTTTTTTTTTTACTTCTATGGATTTAGATGCTGAAGTTTGATACTTTCATGATTTGACTCGGGGAAATGTCAACTCTATCAGGGGGTGGGCCAGCCAGTCACTGGTTCTAAGTGTTTAAGATGCATCATTTAGTTCTTAATGTTTGGGCTGGGAATAGATTGGAATGTTGGAAGAAGTGGATGGAGCACACACCAAATTTTTATAGAGATATTTGATGTAATAATACCACATCACAATGCAATGTTGCATTGCTTATAACTTGACATGATTAACTGGTATATGATTCTGTGTAATTTGAGATAATGCAGATATATCTATCTACGGTGCATAAGAAATATGCAATTGGCTAGAGTATACTCTAGGTAAAATAGTGGGGAGGTATCCAAAACCTTGCAATCGGGCCTAAATGCTAATTGTGTGTACCATTCCTGGTATCTTTTAGAATAAATGTAGATGAATACTCGGTAAGAGAGTGTGTTCCGATCAATGCTTCCGTAAACAGACTGGTGGTCAAAAAGGAAAGTTTTGTGGATATCTTAATCTTATCATGAAGGGCCTTGGAGTACTTGTGGAAAAAGGTGGTTTATCAGAGTCACTTTTCTTATGCACTTCAGGTCATGATAAACTATTATCACTTACTCATCAATGTTCAATGGCCTCTCGGATTTGGGATTTCTTCTTTATGTATATGGATGTGTAGGTTATTTCAAAATGTTGAAAGAATGCTTTCATACAATGGACACTTTCCAACATGGTATCTGTTTAAGAAACTTTGGTCTACTGTGTAGCAATGCTATCACAAGGAACATATAGAGCTCAAGAAATTCGGAACTGAACCTGAGTACTTTTCTCACCTGAATTCTGTTTGATTGCCTCCCTGATGCGTTAATTTAAATATGTTTGCTTACACAAGTCCTCTAAACTAGGTCAAGATTTTTGAGCTGACCAAACTTTGTTGATAAAAGAATAAGATATTTAAGTAAAAAAACCTATCAATATCACCATCATAGCCTTGTCCCAGCCATTTTGGGTTGGCTTTATCGATCCTACTTCACCAGTAATTCGTATCTAAGGTCCTCCATATACCTTTCCATCACCTCGAGCTAAGAGTCTATTTGGTAGCATCATACCATTGTGGGGATAGTGTCGTCTGGATATAATTATTTTATGATGATTATTGTTATGAAGACAATTACTTTGTGATGATTATTATTATGAAGACAATACTTCTGTGGTATTTGGTAGTCATGATACCTATCAATATAGGCTTGTGGATCATTGGCCTATTGTCTTGCCTACAGAAAGGGAGGATTGGGGGCCCAAGCGTTTTAGATTCAAATTGGTGTGGCTGGAGCTTCAAGGGTTCGTTGGGTTATTGAAAAACTGGTGGTCCTCATTCCAGATTCAAGGTTTGCCTTGCTTTAAATTACATCGCAAGCTGAGATTGTTGAAAGAGAAGACTAAGAGTTGGAAAAGGGAAGTGTATGGAGCTCGAGAGACCGAAATGTCTTCCATCTTAGATGAAATGCATGGTCTTGATGTTAGAGAGAGAGAGAGAGAGAGAGAGAGAGAGAGAGAGAGAGAGAGAGAGAGAGAGAGGGGAGCTGTCCTCTTTAGAGCTTGAGAGACGATGGAGGCAGAGGTCGAGGGTTCTATGGCTTACAGAAGGGGATAAGAACAATCAATTTTTTTTTATCACATCAACCAAAGCAAGGAACAACAAGATCAGTTCTTTTCTCATTGAGGGCACCGGGTTGGAAAATTAATCTGAAATCGGTAACACTATCTCATGTTTCTATGAGGGGCTTCTTTCTAGAGAGCAATGGAACCGGCCAAGCCTCGACAATCTTCATTTTGACTCTTTTAAGGGAAGACGCTGATCTCTTATAGAAGCCTGTAGATGAGAAGAAATTAAGGAGGCTGTGGGAAGCTTGGAAAGGGACAAAGCGCCATACCTAGACGATTACCCCTAGCTTTTTTCGCTAGTTTTTTTGGAACATCTTGAAGGAAGATGTGGTAGGTTTCATAAAGGACTTTTTTGACGAAGGCATTATTTCTTCCGAGCTAGGTGCTTTTGTTATCGCAAAGTGGAGGGAGTTGAAGTGTTAAGGGATTTAGGCCCATTAGCCTTATTGACAGTTCGTATAAGTTCGTCGCCAAGATCCTTCTACTTATCTTGGGCTTCCTTTATGCATTGGGAAACCAACCTTGTACCTTTGGGACAAGGTGATTGAAAGAATTGAAAGGGAACTCTCTTCTTGGAAGGCTCGTTGCCTGTCAATTGGGGGTTGCCTTACACTCATCAAGTCTGCCTTCTCCAATATGCCAGTTTATTACCTTTCCCTTTTCAAATGCCTGCAGGTTTTATTGGATAAACTCAATAAACTTAGAAGGGACTTTCTTTGGAAGGGTACTAATGAAGGGTACAAATTCCATCTCTTGACGTGGGAAGACAATGTGTTGTTTGTTCTCCCAAAGGGGGCGCAAGTATCAAGGATCTTCGTAGCATGAATATTGCCCTTTCAGGTAAGTGGATGTAGCAATTTGGTGCCTAGAAGGGAAGACTTTGGCATGAGCTTCTTGTAAGTACGATCTGAAAGAAGGGGGGTGGGAGGTGAAAGGCTGTTCTCTCTATAGGGCCTCTTTCATTTGGAAGTCCATTTTTGCAATTGCACTGGAGTTCAGGAAAGGTATTGCCTTCTCTTTTGGGGACAGTTCTAGAGTCAGATTTTGGGCGGATCCTTGGTGTGGGAACACCCCCCCTCTCTCAAGCCTTTTTGTCTTTGGCTTGCTTAGCCCTGTCCAAGGATATCAAGGTGAAGTGACTGTTGTTAGCGGAGCAGTCCTTACGGTCTTTGGGCTC
This sequence comes from Liriodendron chinense, assembly GCA_003013855.2. Lineage (NCBI taxonomy): Eukaryota > Viridiplantae > Streptophyta > Magnoliopsida > Magnoliales > Magnoliaceae > Liriodendron > Liriodendron chinense. Next base: position 271,399 of record ML058408.1, read on the forward strand.
CCCCTTGTAGAAGGAACCTTACGGATTCAGAAATGTAAGAGTTTATGCTACTCCTTGATTGCCTCAAAGACGCCCTTGTCTCTTCTCTTGGGGATTGTGATGCCTTTGGAGGGCCCACGGTTCGGGCCGGTTCACATCAAATCCTTTTATTCCTCGCTCCAGCTCAAAAAATGCTAGCCCCTCGAATGGACTACGCCTTCCACTTCTGGTCTTATGGCGTGCCTCCCAAAGTTGCAGTTTTTATTTGGTTAGTGGGTAGAAGCAAGGTCTAGATGATCAACAATCGCCAAAGAAGGGGGTATGATTATCCCAAGTAGGTTTTATCTTTGAATGTAGGACGCCGAGTCAATCGGCCACCTTTTCACTCATTGTTATTTCACTTCCAAAGTCTGGTCGTTCTTCTTAGACCGTTTTAGTATGTTGTGGGTCATGTCGGAATCTTCGTCTAGGCTTCTTTAGGTGTGGCATGATGGATGCGCCGTTAAGCAACTCAAACTGATTTGGTTCATTGTCCTCCTAGCTTTAATGTGGTCCATTTGGTTCAAGCGAAATAGGTGTTGTTTTGAAAATAGGTCTAGGGGGGAGGAAGTGGTTGTGTTGTTGGCTAAGGCCTTTGTCTTCAAGTGGGCTTCTCTTTTGCCTAATGTTAAGGATCTTGATATCCCCTTTTTTTGGGATCATGATGGAGATGTGAGGTTCCCTTGTATTCTTTGCCTGCTTTGCGGCTTTTTGAATAAAATCCATTACCTGTCATAAAAAAATGGTTGAGTCCATGACTTGGATGGTCTGCATTGTAGTATAACCATGTCATGTATACATATTTCTGAGTGCATATCTATCAAGTATCATATTCAAAACGAGGAGTCCCCTTTCCTCATTGTTTAAGGAAACTCCTTGTTTGTCACTTGCCTAGTCATATGGGTGGTGCCTACCACTTAAGTGAGACAAATGATTTATGTGTGTGAGATTCACATTGTCCATTAGGTGCACCGCCCCACGTCCGGCCTTGATCCCAAAGATCAAACTGATCTTGAACTCAAGTGGGCCAAATCATAGGGACAATGGAAAATCATGCCTCAAGGTTCTAGATTCATGTGGTGGGGCTACCTTAGTTTTAGAATGGCCGGATTTATGGTCCATACTTCCTCATGGTAAGCCTATTAGATGGGTGCATTGGATGCGATATACACACCATGGTGGGCCCCACACAACTTGGAGTCCCCATCCCAATTTTTCTCTAAGGTGTGGCCCACCTAAATTTTGGCTTGGACCGATTTTGGCTCAGGGGTGAACAATGGGGCACCACATCTGATGGACAGTGGATCTCATTAACCTTCCCTCTCCTGATGTGGCTACACGAGCGACACTAACATGTTCTTATCAAAATAGTTGGATTCCGCCTCTCTCTCTTTCTCATCCAACTATTTGCACAATGAGGCAATCAAGACTTGTGGGGAATAGTGTTATTTTGCCGACTGTTCCATGAGCATGGTGTGTTAGCGTGCTAAACACAGAATTGTCTATGTTGTGATAGTGTTATGTGCCAATAGTGCTATGATGCGTGCCAAATGGCCCCAAGTCTTTTAGGCAAAGTTTTAAAACCCGAACCAGACCTTGACCAGTTTCTGTGGGTGGTTTGGTCCGACCAGCCATGGCTGTTTTAATCCATTTTGGTGTAGACATCTACTAAAAATAACTAAAATAAAATAACTTATAGCATAGTGGTTAAGGCGTTTGCTTACATATAGAGGTGTTGTGATGTATAACACATGATTTAATGCTAGCATGCAACGTGGAGATTAATAAAGAGTCTTTAAAGTAATCCAAATAGCAAAAGATGTTAACTTACCACATGATTAAGAGTAAACAATAGGAAATCAAATATGATTTAACCTAAATCACATGCTTGCATGCTAAGAAATCACATAAATCAATTAAAACTAGGCTCGATGGAAGGATAGAATTTCTAATTAAGCATAGGCACATTCCACACTCAAGGGGTCTGACTTGTCAGTTCTAGGGTTAGGGTTAGGAAGGGGAAAATCTGAAATTTGGGAAATTAGGGTTTCATGGGAATTGAGAGTTTTGGAATTAGGGTTTTTAGAAATTGGAGAAAATAGAAAATTGGAGATCTAGGGTTTAGTATAGGGTTAGAGATGAGGAATCAAGGGATTTTAATGGAGGAAATAAGGAGAAATCAAGGGATTGAGGGGTTGTCCATACCTTCAGCCTAGGGGCTCTCACGTGTGGTTGTACGATCACATGTGTGGGTTGTTGGCTAGGGGTTTGAGGTCCTCAATGATTGGGTTCAGTTGGAGAAAAGTATGATTTTGATAGTTTTAGATGGGAAGGGAAGAAGAAAGATGGAGTTTTTGACAAAATACATTGAAAGAAGAACAAGAAGAAGATGATAGATGGAGGCCTCGCACCTCTGTTGAATAGGAATGGAATCACACCACACCTAATCTCCAAATTGCATGGCGAAACCTTCAAATCTCATGAAGAAATAAGAGGGACTTGAAATTTTATCAAACAATAGCATAGAGTGATTCACATCCTCCCCCCTTTCTCTTTTATAGTCTCAAGTGTAGAAATTTACAAAAAGACACTCTTAGGAAATATTTCTTAAAAAAAATCCTAAAATTAGAACAAAGCGTAAGCAAAGCTCAGAAAAGGTCCAAACGGACAAATAAACTATATTCTAATAGATTCAAATAAAAACTAAGACAATAAGTCCTAAAGTGTCCACGATCGTGGCGGGCCACGATCAAAAGTGGCTAAACGGCCCTATAGGCGCAATCCAACAGTCCGATCAACGTGTGCACTCGATCCAACGGTCCAGACTCCTTAAGAATGCAGCCCACATGCATCTTCCTAGAGTAGGGTCTTCGAAGATGCATCAAATGCATGTGGGGTCTTCAAAACGGTCCACTCGGGCCCACGTAATAATTATCCATCCAGAGGAAAACGGGTGATGATCTCCTCCTTCTCAGGTTGACCCTGAATGGTGCTTTGATGTCCCCATAATGTTGATTTGAACTTTAATTGGTAAAGTTGTTTTATTTTTTTATTTTTATTTTTTTAAAGATAATAGTTGACAAGCTAGTTGACATGGTTTTAAGTTACCTCGCTTGTTTCTATTGTCAAGTCTGGTCAAAGTTGGTTCATTTAGGGTTCTTAGTCATTGCTTTTAAGTTGTCACTTGCATTCTTTCTTTCTAGCCCATCAAAGAAAATGTTAGATGGGTAGAGGAGATGCCTTGTATACACGTTTACAAGAACAAAGGAGATACATAGAACCATGGTACCTATTTGGGGATCAAACTTTTGGGTCACACTACAATGCTCTAGGAGAGGATGAAGAAAAGACTAAGACATGAAGCAAGGATTTTAGAGAATTAGTTTCACTTAATTGTAGGGGGATTAACAATTGAGGCTAGTTTTCTTACCTAGACAATTGATAAAAAAGTTTAGAGGAAAGAATAAACACATGGTTTTGATAGAGTTGGAGAAAGATTTCTAGTGGACTATTTGGGGATAGTGTTGCCTCATGTGGCAAATGGCATGGGCACCAAGTGCGAAAGTGTCTTATAGTGTTCGACATGACAAATTACCAAAATCTCGATATGTGGATGCTTCTGTGCACAAATAAAACGATATTCTGATTAAATAAATAAAATATAGAAATGAAATAAAATGATGAGAACATTATAAACAAATGAAACTAGGAAAGAATATTGACATGATTCCAATAAAAACCAATTACTAGCAATCTAAGGTGCGATGGAAAGGTGATGTTTGCAAGTTCTTATTTAATTGGAAGGACTATTGATACAGGAAGGAATACGAGTAGTGAATAGCTATTATCCCAAAAGTTGAAGGTTCTAAGGGTCTTCAGGACTATAGGCCAATAAGTCTCATTAGGGGTCCTTATAAGATTCTCGCTAAAATTCTAGCTTCTAGATTTCAGGATGTGCTAAACAAAATCATCTTTGAGTCGCAATGCGCAGTTGTGGTGGGGATGCAAATATTCGATAGTGCAGTTAATTGCGCATGAATGTGTGGACTCTCAGCATAGGGAGAAGAAAAAGGGTCTTAGTTGCAAGCTTGACATTGAAAAGTGTATGATCACATGAGTTGGGATTTCTTGGACTATATCTTTGGAAGGCTGGGATGCGGGTCAAAATGAAGAAGATAGATTCAAGCGTGCATCCGATCGGCTCGGTTTTTCTGTTCTTGTTAACTACTCTCCCAAAGGTTTCTTCTACTCATTAAGGGGCTCGAGGCAAAGTGATCCACTGTTCTTGTTTCTGTTTGTTGTAAGCTGAGTCTTTGATCATAATGTTGGAAAAATGTCAATTTGCTCGGCCGTTTAGTTGTTTTAGGGTAGAGAATGCCGATTTCAATTCTCTCATAATTTTCCTATGATATGCTTCTATTTTACGATGTGGTTGACGTTATGGTGGACAACTTAAGGAAAGTGGTGAGGTGTTATCGAGGCCCTCCCAAGGCTGCGGTCTTTGCTTGGTTAGTAGGAAGAAATTGAATACTCGCTATTAACAACTTATAGAAAAGAATGATGGTGATCCCCAATTGTTGCAAAATGTGCATGAGGAATGCAGGGATGATGAACCACTTCTTTATTCATTGCATGTTTTCTTGTGTGGTCGGGGATAATTTTCTAGCTATGTTCATAATGCTTGAGGTGATGCCGGCATCTACCGAGTCTCTCTTCTTAGCATGGCATGGGTTGAGAGGGAGTAGTGAGGGAAGAGTAGTTTGGAGGTTGGTGTTTTTGGTGACTTTGTAAGTATTGTGGGAATTGAGGAGGAATGTGGCATGGGTTTTGGGAGGGGGTTGGAGTAGTGGGGCAAGGAAGGGTGGTTTGGAGGTTTGTGTTTTTGGCGACTTTGCATGCATTGTCGGAAGAGAGGAACAATCAGACGTTCCAGGACAGTAGTGGGTTGGTGATGGAGGTTGTAAAGAGGGTTAAAGTTGATGTATTAGAGTAGGTTAATTATAATTTAGCCTCCAACCATAGCGATTGGTTTGAGATGGCTAGGTCATTGTTGTAAGTTTTTGCCATTTGGCATTTTTTAATAAAAGTAAAAGTTGTGTTACCGTTAAATAAAAAACGCACAATCAATTAACAAAACATAAAATCAACTCAAGAAATAGTATTCATGAACATCACTCTCTTAAAAAGTTTGAGAACCCTAAAAAAGAACAAAAAAGTGAAAAAGGACAAAAACCTTGTTTATTTTATTTTGTTTTATTTTTTTATGCCTTATGTGTTATGGTAGCTATAACTAAAAATGAAATAAAATCTAGGGCATGAGAGGAAGTCCATACGAGTAATTTCTTGAATATTAGAATGGGTTAATTATAACTTAGCTTCCAACCATAGCGATTGGTTTGAGATGGCTGGGTCATTCTTGTAATTTTTTGCCATTTGACATTTTTTAATAAAAGTAAAAGTTGTGTTACCTTTAAATAAAAAACACACAATCAATTAACAAAACATAAAATCAACTCAAGAAATAGTATTCGTGAACATCACTCTCTTAAAAAGTTCGAGAACCCTAGCGAAAAAGAACAAAAAACCTTGTTTATTTATTTTTTTATGCCTTATGTGTCATGGTAGCTATAACTAAAAATGAAATAAAATCTAGGGCATGAGAAAAAGTCCATACGAGTAGTTTCTTGAATAATAGAGGACGAAGGCAAACTTGAGGTTTTGGAGTAAGAGATCTTCAGCTTAACAAAAGAAATTCATGTAAAAAAGTGAGAAAGATGAAAGGAAAGCTTTGTGGGGAATTTGTTTGGACAACTCACTTAAAAATGTCCAACATGTGGCACTTTCCAAGTTTCCACTGACACCACTAGCATTAATTAGTTTTGAAATGTTGGAGCATTGCTGCCAATGTTGGCTTTGTAGCTTGTGTTCATTTTGCTCTATAAAATTGTAGGTCTCTTTACTCAGTCTTAAGATCCCATAATGATTATTAAATTCAGCATAACAGTTATTGCTAGTCAATGCATTGGTTGTACGGAAGTATGTTTGGATCACTTTTATCATTATTTTATTTCATATGAATTGTTGGCACTTTATCATTAAATTCACTGTATGTTTTGTTATAATATTTTATTTCATACAAGACCTTTTGAACTAGTTTCTGTTAATTTCTTTAATAAAACATCATTTACTACTGATGATGAAAGATTGATTTCCTGTGGGGTATATCAGTTATCCTTCTTGGCCATGATAATTCATTTTTTATCAGTCATCTGCAGCTGCTGCATGTTACTCCTTCCAATATAACCATTGCATGCAATGCTGCATACATCTTATGGAATTTTCTTATAGTTTGAGTTGAGGACGTCTTGACTTGTCCCAATTTAAACCATTTGCTTAAATTTGCAGCGCAGAAAAATTAAGGCCGGAGAAGGAGCTTCAACGTGCCACATCTGAAATTTTACGTTGCAAATTAAAAATACGGGATATATTTCAGCATATTGATGATATATGCTCTGAGGGAAAGTTTCAGGAAACTTTATTTGATTCTGAGGGACAAATTGACTCTGACGATGTATGTAAAATCTTTACTCTTCAATAATGTCATTTATCAATTGTGTCTATACTTTTCAAGATTTAATCGATACAAAACAGTTGAAGGGAGTATTGATTGGTAAACCATGTGGTCATCTTTTGACAGATCTTTTGTGCCAAATGTGGCTCCAAAGACTTTTCTGCTAATAATGATATTATACTCTGTGATGGTGTCTGTGACCGTGGCTTTCATCAGAAGTGTTTGATTCCCCCATTGTTAAATGAAGAAAGTAACATTCAAACCTTCAACAGTGTGGTTTTTGAGATTTCAAGTTGGTATGAAGAACATGTTCTAAGTTTGGGCTCCCTTCTTTATTGCTTCCTTGCAGTTCCTCCTGGAGATGAAAGTTGGCTATGCCCTGGATGCAATTGTAAATTAGATTGCATCGACTTACTTAATGACATTCAAGAAACCAACCTTTCCATTGAAGACAAATGGGAGGTGAGTTACGTAAACCGTTATTTTCTCCTATTTTGGTTATTGTACTGAATGCCATGTTGGATCTGCTTCTGCATAGGGGTAGCAATGGGTCAGGTTTATGCCTGGTCTCCCTTCGACTGTTGGTTAGCAGACCTAAAAACAGGCCTGGGCCCAACCCTGTTTCTCAGTTGGGCCTGAAACCTAGGCCTATCAAGTAACAGTCGTAAACTGGCTTGGGTGTGGGTTTGGATCAAGTCGCAATAGAAAAATTGAGAAAGCCTGGTCCTGGCTAAATCACAAGCCTAAAAAAATGGTAAAAACCTAGCTTCTTGGGTGTGCATTGAAACCTGATACACCCGTCTGGCCCATTATCAGTGCTACTTCTGTGTTAGAAATAGCTATTCCTGGCTCAGAGATTGTTGCCTTTGGAATCCTCAATCTTTGAACCCTATTTTTGTTTTCCTCTCACATGCAGAAGGTTTTTCCTGAGGCAGCTGCTAGTGCAGCCGGAGATAAGCAGTATGATGACTTGGGACTTCCATCAGATGATTCAGAGGATGATGATTATGATCCTGATGGTCCAGATCTTAGCGAGAAGGTTCCAAAGGAAGGCTTAAGTTCTGAAGAATCAGATTCTAGCTCCACATCTGATGACTCAAGTGCTTCAACCAGTGATGAGCAACATGAACGCTTTGGATTTTCCTCTGATGATTCAGAGGATAATGATTATGATCCTGACGTTCCAGATGTTGACGAAAAGTTACAAAAGGAAGGCTCAAGCTCTGATGAATCTGAATTCACATCCGATTCCAGTGACTTAAGTCCTTCAAGCCATGATAAGGATTCTTCAAGCTCAGATGAGGTTCCTGTGGGATCATCAAGGAATCACTCTGATCCTGTTAATAGGTTGGGTAAACGAAGATCTAAAATGAGCCCTGGAAAGAGAAAACCCCTAAATTCTGAGCTTCTATCCTTATTGGAACCAGATCCAAGTGGTAAAATTGCTCCTCATATTTCAGGAAAAAGGCATTGCGTACGGCTGGACTACAAGAAGCTGCACGATGTAAGTTTCCCTTCATTACATATCAATTTTCATGTCGGGGTTTTTAACTTCATGGTATGTTGCACTGTATATCTGTGATTACAGGGCACGAAATGGTATTTGGTGTTTGGATAGGAAGCTACTAGACTGAGAAAGTGGATGCGTTATACCAACATAGCAGTTCCATGATACCGAGATATGTGCATAGATCAACGTGTTCTGTCGGGCATGACATGTGAAATTTTTGAAAAATGTAGTGCATAGATGTGAGCGTAATTATGTTGAAATGGCTTTCAATACCTGCTGTACATCTTTGGCATGTTTCTCTTTTATCTATTTTGGGGAATGATAAGGGAGAATACACCACATTTTTGTTCCATGTGTGTGCGCATGCGCGCGCATACATCATCTTTTGTGGGCCTTTTTATGGATGGGCTCATCACAAAAATCATACCAGCTGTACAATCCAAACAGTCCTATCATGGTGTGCAGGTGGATGGTTGAAGAAAATGGCTGATTATCTGTTTTCAATGGTCAAGAGTCCATTAGTCAGTTGGTCCATCTGATTTTTAAAAACTTATCACAACAGAAACTTGCTGCAAAAGAATTTATTTTTCTTGCAGGGCATCTTCCTCTGTCATTGTCCTGATTTGTTAGCTAATGCTAACTTCAACTCAAATTTTGACCAGTATCATTCATTTACAGTAAAGTGAATGTGCTGCTACTCGAGTGAGTAGAATTTCAAATCATACTCTGCCATTGTGGCCCATATGTGATGGATTTAGTACATTCATCAGGTGAGCCCTTCCGTTTATATTCAGTGGCTTCAAAATCAGGTGAGTCCAGTGATCTAGTGGGCCACACATGTATGAAGAAAATGGACATACAAAAGTTTGAACAGAATCCACATTCAGTGTACACTTGTGACCATTTGATGACCAGACCGGTCTGTTTTTGGGCAACGGCAATCAATGGAGGCACCCATCTGATGAACGACCTGGATCTCCCACAATCATGTCATGTTGGCAAGTGTGGGGATAGTAGGATTCAAACTTCAAAGTCTTGCAGCGTTCTACTCTAAAACCATCATCATCAGATCATCTAAGCCATGTCCCCAACTAATTGGGTCAGCTGGTTCTACTCTAAAATGCTTCTGCTAAACTTTAGTTACCCTGTTTTGTTGCCCGTTGGCTCATCCTTGTTTATCCTGTGTTGATTTGTCAAGGAAACATATGGAAATATACCTTCTGATTCAAGTGATGATGAAGACTGGAAAGAGATGAGTACACCAAAGAGAGAGAAGAATGATAGTGTTATACCGTCAAAGAGAAATGCTCGAACTGTCCAGAATGAACAATTTTCCACAATGGCCCGAAGCAAGCCTGCGGTGAAAGATATGTTACCAAAACCAACTATAGACCAAGTGGGAGTAGCTGAAAATTCCCCAAATAGAAATACTTGTGATAAACTGGAAGTCGAAGTCACCAATCAGTCAGTAGCTAAGCAACAGAAATATAATCCCAAATCAGTATACCAAAATAGGAATACCTGTGAGAAACTGGAAGTTGAAGGCACCAATCATTCTATAGCTAAGCAGCAGAAAGATAATCTCAAACTTGATACTGATGGTAGCACAAAGATAGCTACCACATCAGGCTCCAAAAGTTTCCCACCAGCAGTATCTCAGGTACTAAGCTGTATGTTTTTTTATGTTGGTTTTCTGAATTCAGTTGTTTTTAAAGTCATGGATAGCTGTAACTTTGTAAATCCTAGCAGAAAATCTGATATGGTTTCAGGCAATATGGAAAATATGGCATTCTAAATGCATCACCAATTCTGCATTGTAGGAGCCGGGCACGCTCAAGGTACAAGGCTCTTGGAACACCTAATACATTACACGATGCCTAGGCACAAGCCTGGAGAGTCTGGGTGCATTTTTTAAAAAAGAGTTTTAGGTCTAGAACTAATTTTAAGTGTATAATAAATACCTATATAAATAGACACCACTCCTTGAAACTCACATCCACCAAACATTCAAATGAATCAACTTACCATCCTGATTCTACAAAAATATGGCATCAGATTCAAACCATGGTTTTGAGTAAATGATGTTCGAATAAATCAAATCACATTCATAAGTGTTTAAATGTTGTCAAGAACCAAAAGTAAACCAAGGCCAGTAAGCCAATTATACACAACCTTTACTTGGTGGGACCTGATGAAAGGTTTAGATCTCATACACGTGCCGCATTTCCATGTGTAGAGAGTGATTCAAGATGTACTCTCATGATAAAAATCAGAGTTATCCCACACATATTCAATTATTAGGCTTGCCTATCGCAGGTGAACTATTTCATTGTCATGGTACACTTTTTCCAAGGTCTACTATAGTGAAACTTTAGGGCATAGTGAACTGCATCATGTTGTGGTTTATTTTGTTCTGCATCAAGATGTCAACGATGTGATGTTTCTCGTGTGCATGTCAGGTAAGATAGTTGTATTTAACTATTTAGGGGTGCAAACGGTTCGGTTTGGTTCGGTTCTGGAGTGAAATCAGAACTGAACCATTCCCAACGGTTCCAGGAAAACCAGAATCGGACCGTTTGCACCCTAGAACCAAATCGGAACCGGACCGTAAAAAACCAGTTCGGTTCTAGTTCGGTTCTACGATTCTGGGCTTTTTATAATCCAGCCCAATTGCATGGTTTGTTTTTATAATCCCAGCCCAATTGCATGGTTTGTTTTTATAATCCAGCCTAATTGCATGGTCTGTTTTTATAATCTAGCCCAATTGCATGCTTTTTTTATTATCCAGCCCACCCATACCTCAGGGCCCACCATGGGCATACCTTGATGTGTTTGTTAGATCTACATCGTCCATTCTTATTATCAGGCAATGTTTAGGTGGGCCACATTAAAAATAAAATTAGATAGATCCAAATTTTAAGTGGACTACTCAACATGAAACAGTGAGGGTTGAACACCCAGGGTTCAGTTCTACGGTCCGGTTCGGTTCGGTTCTATAGAACTCCAAACCGAGAATCGAACTAAACTAATCGGTTCTTTGATTTTCGGAACCGGAACCGGACCAAACCGAACTAACTCGTTCTAGTCTGGTTTACCGGTTCCAATGGTTCCGTGTGCACCCCTACAAGTATTTATCATTGGTTATGAATGAACCCTATTATTTTTCCCTACTCAAAATCTATTAGCATGATAGCTTGTCTACTTTGTGATTCGACCATGAATTGTGGCTAAGAATCTGCGTGGAATAGCTCTTGCTTCCAAAACAATATGTATCATCTATCACGTTTCACTTGGCCCTTGAAGTCACATTTCCTTCTTCTTCGCTGATATCGCTGCTAGTGTTATCGGTATCATTGAGCTAGAGATACGGATAATACTAGGAGATGAGAGGGCGACATTGAATTGTTCTTATCATTCAAGGTCGAAATTGTAAGGGGTTCCATGAGTAGTCCGGTGAGACGATTCAAGGGCTTTCTCGAGAGCCTGTTCAAGAGGTGGAAGGTAAGCATTATCGCCAAGGGTGGGTTCGAGAGGAAGGTCTCTGACAAATCAAAGGGGAGGTCTCGAAAGATGGCGATTCAAGAAAAATTTTACATTCTCGATGAGGGAAGAAGTGGTTTAGCGTCAAAGGGAGAAAGGAAGGCTCACCAGGCGTCAAGGTAGGGGTGGCGGAGTGTTGCATGGTTACCATAGCAGGTCTAAGGTGTGTAAGTGCAATATTTTGTCAATTGTCGTGAAGTTGGTTGTGTCAAGTTTGGTGAATCCTAAGTGAAGAATGAAGACCTCAAGACTTGAAGCCAAAGCCTCTTACCAAGATAAGTTTCCAAGTTCTATCGAGGTGCATTGGTAAGATTTTATATAGACAGATCTTAGGATCCCAAAACCTCATGTTTAGATGGCTTAATGATGTTTTGGGTTCTTCTTGATCAGGGAGGAACTTAAGAGGCCATTGCTAAATAGACAAAATGACATGGTCCGTCATGAACCTCATTGATAAAGAAAAATCAATTCATATTGCTCATGTCGGTTGATTGTCGATCAATCAACAGGCAAAATCGATTGATCTCAATGTCTGGACTTGTTTCAGCAAGCATTCAAAGTAAAAAATGAGCTCTAGCGATCAATCGATCAGCATTAGTGATCAATCGACAACCCGCAAATAGGTCCAACAAGCTTAACAGCTCAAAATTGCATTTGCGATTGATCGGCTGGCCGAGCGATCAATCGGCCTGGCCTGGTGATCAATCGACCTGGGCCATTTTTGTCCAGCAAGTTTTTTTTTTTTTGTGGAAAACTTTTAATTGCGATCAATTGGCACTTCGATAGATCAATCGCCAACTAGCCATTTTATATCCGTTAGAGCCCGATTCTTGGAGTCTATAAAGGAATATCTTGTTAGTGCACTTTTCTGTGGCATACTAGTGCACCTTATTTGTCAATTACTTAGGTCAGTGAGTCTAGTGTCGGTTGAGCTTAATGAAGACGAAGACCGAAGACTCAAGACGGACCTGCCGCATAAAGGAAGAAGAAACAGGTAAAAGAGATCCATTGGTGAAGCCTTAACCTTGAAACTATCCAAAACCATAACCTCTAGAAGACCGTGACCATTAGGCATACATTTAGTCATCTTAGATTGGCCTTAGGTGTCCCAAAGATCACCTAAAGGATGTCTTTAGAGGTTGCATGAACTGCTGCAAAACACAATTGAAAATCATGTAGTTTTCATGCCTTAGACCGGTTGGCAGGTGGCCCAAAAGGGACAGCGAACAAAACTGTGTTCCCTGGGTAATTTGACCGCTCGTCCGACCGGTCGGCAACTGACCAAAATGGGACAATGTGCTTTTTCATCCCAAGTCATGAATTCGACCGGTCGGAATAGAGTTGTTTTATAACCGTTGGAGGTTTGTTTATATAAAGGCTAGACTTGATTTTTGGGGCAAGATGAGGGATTTTGAGGAGATTGAAGCTACCATTGTTGGAGACCATTTGATGCTCATATCCTAACCCTAGCAAGGCATCTTCCTTGTGATTTAACATAAGAATGGAGCATTTTAAGCTCATGAAGAAGATGACCGTCACCCTCATTGATCTCTAGAGTTTGGATCAAATTTGATAGTTATATCCTTATCCAAAGTTCTAAGACGAGATCCTTGTAGATGAGATACTCTAGGCAACCTATTTTCATTAGTTGTAGAGATCTCAAACCTACCCTCCTATCACCTTGGGCATCTCAATGCATCATATGCAAGGTGATTGATCAAGTGTAGCTGAGCGGCAACACGATCGGGGGAGCAAATGGGAGCTGATTGAAGCACGGGAGAGTGGAGATCAAGCAATTCGAAGCGGAGCTGAACAAGGGGCTCATCCGACAAGTGAGGTTGTCAAATTGTTGAGAGTCCATCCACACTTTTTCCTGTGGGAATTGAGTGTAGAGTTTGTTTGTCAAGGTCGTTTGTTGATCATTAGCTTGTTAGTTGAGCCTAAACTCTAGGGGCATTGGCCGTTCCTTGGCACGTTAGTCAAGCCTAAAGACTAAGGGCATTTAGCACTCCTTGGCTCATTTGTCGTGCTTAAATAAAGTCTCCAAGGGGGAGCCTCCGACACGGGAGTGAACGTGCATCGGGTTGAGAGTTAGCCCTTGTCCAAATCTCTATTCTGGTTGAGAGGTGGATCGGTAAAACTTCCGTGTAAAGGTTGAGGGGTGAACCTCATTTAAAACCTCCGTATAGTGAATGCCGGTGTGCTCAATGGGGTTGAGTACTTGAACCGGGAGTGGAGTAGACCCAAAGTTGAACCACTATACATGCTTGTGTTTGTGATTGTTATTTTAGCATTGTATGTTTAATTGATATGAATGTATGCTAGGCACTAGATAGGCACATCCACACACAAGATGTACTTTCACTAAGTAGTGTAGACTTGAGCCTTATGATCCCTACTCATAGAGTCTACTTAGGTTGCATAGATTAGGAGCTTGATTAGTTTAATCATTTGATAACCTATGCTTGCTTAGACTAAGTTGCTTATTGCTTAAACCATATGCTAGTCTTGTGATTGGACCCACTTAGGCTTGGAAGCCAAAGTGTTAATTACTTACTTAGTTTAAATTGTTAAATTGCATAAGTAGGCGAAAATATTTTAAAAGGTTCTAATTCCCCCCCCCCCCCCCCCCCCCCCCCCCTCAGGACTTAGCCATAATACTAGTAGCTCCTCAAGCTTCTGTACTAATACGCCTTTAATCCAAAATATGTAATTTCATATCTTGAGAGCTTTAATGGCATGCTTTGCACACCCATTGAGAGGCATTTAAGATCATTCACAACCTCCTTTGCTTAACATTGCTTAGAGTCTATCATTCAAACCAAGTGATTCATGGCACTTCAATGAGTATTCAAAGCTCGGTTTAAAGTATGAACTTAAGCAAGGTATTCATGGCTGACCCAACCCATCTTGTTGAATCCATTGTTCTTTAATAGCCATTGAATATTCAAAGTTGGTAGTTCCTATCATCACCATTGCATTAAATAGGCAAAGGTAACTCCAACACCTCCCACCTACTCGACATTAGTCTAGGAACTTCATATTGCATCGGTAGCTGATCGTGGGAGCTTGATGAGGCGTTAAAGCATTCTTGGAATTGAAGCAACTCTACAACGGTGCTGAATCAAGGCTCGCCATTTGTAAGTGGTTAAGCTTATAGAGTCCATTGGTTGGTTCACCCTTTTTGTTGAGATTAAGGTCTAGAGATTGTGACCCAATCTCGAGCTTGTCCTTGAGTAGGACGTGTGTTTATGTGTGTGTCCTTGTGTAGGATAGGAGTTATTCTTGGAGTTGAATTTGTCCTTGTGTAGGATTAGAGTAGACCTTGTGTAGGTTGTAAAGGTTTATGGTAAACCTCATTTAAAACCATTGTGATAATGAAATCCGGCCACTCAATTAAGTTTGATTGTTTCAGTCGGGAGTGGAGTAGACCCAAAGTCGAACCACTATACATCGTGTGCAATGGGTTGATTGTTTGTGTTATTCATTATCTTTATTTGTTGATGAAATTCATGATGAATTGCACTCTACATGTTTGATGAAATGCATGCATGATATTCTCTATTATCATCTTAGTTGCATGAGTGTAAACTTACATGAATATCAACTGTTTGATCAAATGCCTTTCGTAGTATAGTTGATAATCTAGAAAGATCTTTTATGATTGATTCATTTGCCTTGCATGTGTTAGATTGGTAAATTGTATTGTAAGGGCAATTAAGTTTTAATTGGCAAAGAAAGTTGAAAAGTTCTATTCACCCTCCTCTAGGACATAAGCATACCTTCAAGCTTATCTCAATAGCAGTGCAAACCGCAATTTCGAGGTGCACGATAGAGCGGGGGCCTCCAGCAAGGGCAAGAGCATGGTCTTTAGAATACGTAATTAGGGATGTGAAAAAGAAGAAGGGAAAGCAACCATTAGGTGAGGCACAGTGGTGAAATTGTAAAAAATGTGAGGAAATCAAGATAGATTGTCTTAGGGGAAGGAATCAAGGGGTGAAGAAGTCCTTGAGGGGAAACGGGTTAGAGTTGAGAGAAAAAGGAGGCAGAGAGGGGAGAGGTTCGGGCATGCAAGACCTCTCTCAGAACTAACGACGCTCTTCGTTGGAAATTTTGTGACGGGATAGACTAGATTATTCAACTTCAAAATGGCATTTGGCAATGTGTGTATGTTGAAGTGGTCGTTCCTAGAGGGAGGGGAACATGGAATAGGGGTTTCGTTCTAGTGCGTCTTGAGAAAACGGAAGAGAGATGGTGGCAAAGATGAACGGTAAGATATTTGACGGGCAGAAACTAGAGTGCAGAAGGTGAGGTATGGTCCAAAGGTGATCAATAGGCTTCTAGAGAAGGACGGGATGGAGGCATGAGGGGGCGATTAGTAAAGGGAAGGGAGTGACAAAAGAGGGGCCAATCAAGGGTGTAGGTAATATGGGGTCGAAGAAGACATCATCTTCTTAGAGAGATGCAGTGTTGAGGTACCTTGTTAGTTGTTGCCCTCTATTGGTCAGGAAAATGTTCTCTTAACCGATAGGCTATTTGGTTGGCCTCAACTGGAGTGTTGAAGTTTGCATCATCAGGAGTGTCATTAACGGCCATGAATGTCGCGGCACAAGATGCTTAAGAAGTCGTGGAGGGTCTTAAGAAGGTGCCGAAATGTGTTGGGTGGCAGAACTTCCATTTGGAATATGCTATGCTTAAAGATCGTAGCATACACATTCATTCACCATTACAACCTTAGTGGGAGAGATTGGTGGTAGCAGCGAAGGTTCCACCAATGCTAGATGAAATCTATGATGTTCTCACCAAGTTACTAGGTGGCAGCCTTAAGCCGGTCATCTGGCATCATATTGTTATAGCAATGGAAGTGTAAAGCAAATGCCTTATGCAGATCCGCCAGGATTAAAGGCTTGTGCTAGCTTGGAAAGATACCAAGCCATGGCTTGATTAGGAGCCACCAAGGAGAAGGGAAGTACACGTAAATATCCATTAGTCATGTGGCCCTTAAACTTGGGCCATTCTCTCATAGGCGTCAAAATTATGGGACTACTCGCCTGCACAAAATAATATGAAAACTGGCCACTTAAGAGCTTTTATGGCCTTAGCCAGAGCGAAGCTCTGAGAATGAGGCTTTTGTGGTATAGTGGTTAGTAGTCATTTTACATAGTCGACATGAGCTTCCACGAAGTACTGGATCATTGTAGTGTATGGATTAGAGGAAGGACTAATGTTGGCGGCTTCCTTGAGGATTCGAAATAAAGAACAACAATAGCACCTAGCTTCTTGAAGAGCCTGATGAGGAGTCAGCTTGCATACAAAAATATGCAAGTTGGCTTTTCATTCGCTTGTCTCTCTCAATTCATGTTTCGGTTGCTCTCTTAATGTTGGCAATGTGAGAGCAACAATCTGCTTTGGATGTACTGGTATGGGCACTTATCGAGGAACTTATTCCAATGAATGAGTTCTTGTATGGAAGAAGAGTGCCTAGGCAGAAAGAAGTGCAATAGGAATAAGATCTATTAGTTCCTCCCATGTGCAGATTCCTTTTAAAGCGCTTGAATCATGCCAGTCTTGGGTTAGGACTCTGAGAAACTAGTGGAAATACCTGAAGAGTTAGTGAGATTTAGACTCATTGACGCAATATTTCTTTCCGTAATTGATCTAGTGCTGTACGAGTGACTTTGTGCTTGAAAACTTAGAGAGCCAACTAGGGCTTCCTCTTAGTCATCACCTTTTGGAAGGTTGGTGATTAAGTCGGGTTGGATGATGAAGTGATAGGGCAACGAAGATCTCTAGCCGCCAATATGTTGTCGTAAAAGATGTCATCATCATCCTCATCGTCATTACTTGATCATGAAGGTTGTACTCTTGGGCATAGGAAGCTCCACGAATCGCATACCAGTATGGACTTGATATGCGGAGGGAGCTTGTCCTAAAAGATTTCGCTCATCTCATCATTTTCGCGGAAGCGTCTAGCGATAGCCCCACGACTTTTGGTGTGATGAGATCGGCTAGGCAATACTCTCACAAGGTGATGAGGTGTTGTAGACCTTAGTCCAAGTCGATCATCTACTTTTTATTCTATTTTAGGTTCACGATAGGTTTGTGACGCCAGGTAGCAGTGATAATGGTTTGTTTTGGCTCAAATGTATTAGGCGGGAGAGTGATGGGCGACTCATGAGGGGAGAAGGCAACAAAAGAGTCACCACATGGTAAGCAGGTGTGTAGAAGGCAGAGTTGGCAAAGACGTGGTTCTATTGTCTCTTTGTCAATAGCAATATGGCCATCATCGACCATCTTTTGAATTAGGGTTTTGAAGGATGCAACAATCCTTCATCTTATGGCCGATGATCTAATGATATTGGTTGAACTTTGGATCCTTCGTCTTATTGGCCTCATCCAGCCGGTGGGATTCTGGTAAGGTAATGGTTACTACTAAGACTAGTTGTTCAAATATCTAGACATGTCTACCATAGGTAATGCATACTTCTTTTGGGTCATATCACGCCTTTGCCTTTTGTCTGCATTACATGACTTTTGTCCTTTCTGTCAGTGGTCTTTGGCCTGACATTGACCTTGACAAACTTCTTGCCCTTATCAAATTGTTCACAACGAGGCCTATCATGTCGTGGGCGGTGTCTTGCAATAAAAATTGCTCGACATTAAATACTAGGGTGGCCAGATCTTGAAAATTCGAGATGATCAAGCCTACCAACCTATAGGCAAGTATTCCGTAACGGTAATGGTGGCTGTAACAGCCACCATCGTTACCTTTACGATGCAAAATGGAACGGCCATTACGGTCTCTTTTTTTATTAAAAAAAATCTGAAAAACCTATATCTTCCCGTAACGAACCGTTATAGGGTCATTACATCCTTTACAGTGGGTGTAACGGGAGTCGTAAATGTAGTTACAGGTCATTTTTCCACAATGGCTGTTACGATCTCATAACATGTAGCGATTGCCACCGTTACCTTTACGTATTGGCCTTTATGGCCCATAATGGCCTTTACGACACACCTTACCCATAAGCCATGTCTGTGGACATATTAAGTTGGCAAAGTTTGACCTATTGGGATTTTGATGGAAGGCGATGACATGAGAGGCTAAGAGCCCTCTAATGGGCAATAAAGTGTTGGGCGGTTTCATTCCTTCATTGCTTGTTTCATGGCCAAGTTGGCCAGGCTCACGTCTCACTCGAATAGAAAGAAGTAAGAAGGAAAGTATCCTGTGTTTGGTCCTACATGGGGATAGATTTTAGCACTAATGTGGTATACCATTTGAAGGCCTCTCCCATAGAAAGGAACCAAAGAGTTGGAGGTAGTACTGCGGGATGCAGGCCTAGTCCCCTATTGTTGTGAGGAAATTTGTGAGATGTTCTTCGGGTGACACAATGTCATCAAAATTTTTAAGTCTGACCTTTTGAAGTTGGTTAAAGGGGCCACCACATCAACCTCAGGGGGATACAACATATGAAAGATGAAACTTGGTCCTAGCCTCATGGTGATGCTCTTGGCAGAGCATGTCAGAGACAATTTGCCTCAGATTGTCTTGCGTCATAATAGGCGGCGGTGCTTGTGTGGAAGCATATGATCCAACCCACTGCGGTTGTTGCCATGGTGGGGGGATCCCGGTGAGGAGGGTGCTCCCTATATGATTTTCCCTTAGGAGGTTACTCCTAGGCAAGAGGATTGGTGTGCTGATTCATGGGGGCGAGGACTACCATAATGGTGGTGAGTTGCTCCTTCATTTCAGCGATTCATGCCATCAAGTCTTTCGAAGATGGTCGACTAGGTCTATTCCTGCCATCAATACAGAGGCCACCCTCGGTGGGCCAATGATTTGGTCGATGTAATAGAAGTGACCGACAACAATGGTACGTGCAAGAAGCACCAACAAGTTGTAGAGCTCAACCTAGTGGAAGATGGTCCAACCTCGATGAACTGCATGCAGAGGATGAGGAGCTCTCGTAGAATAGAGGTGGGAACCCTCGTCCTAAAGCATGAAACGCATTTGTGCTTGAGTAGCCAATTGTTGTGCAATTAGCAGAGGTGCCTTGTTTGGGTAGGCGTGTGCCAATCCCCTTGTGATGGGGCCGTCGGTGTGCATGGCACATTGGGATGGCATGGGGTAGCCGCAATAGGAGCGAGCGGCCTATCTGAATGTTGTTCAGATAGTAGTAGGCTTGCTTCCACCACCAGTGTTGCTGAAAGTAGTAGGGGACTTCCCTCCATGACAAGTTGGGTGTGGCATAGAGGTGGTCAAGATCAGGTCAGCGAACACGTTGGCTTGAGAAATGGCATTGGTTGTTGCAAGAGTCTTGGCTGTTGTGGCGGCCTTAGCTTGAGTGAATGCCTTGGTCGTTGAAAGGACTTTGGCATGTGGGGTTGCCCTGGCTGTTATAGTGGACTTTGTCTGAGAAGCAACTTTAACCATTGTGGCGGCCTTGGCTTGAATGAGATGAACAGCGGCACTAACAGGCCCCTAAAAAGGGAAACAACGAATCTTCCACTAGGGAGGAAGAAGACGAACACCTTTTTGTGGTGCAAGTCATTTCTTTAAGCAGTTTGTTGAGTGAGTGCTAAAAGTGGGTGCGCAAGGTGCCTGCGAATTACAACAAATATACCTCCACAACAGATTAGGAGGTAAGGGGCCATGTAGGCCATGTACATGTCTACACGATGTTTTCCTTGGTTTTTGCCTTAAAGATGGGAGGGAGGAATGTTCCTTAAGGAGTTGCCATTTTTGTCACCACTCGTGGTATCCTAAAGGCCTTTCAACATTGGTCATTTTGGATTACAAGTGTAGAGGAGAGGAGAACCAGATCGCAGCATGAGAAGAAATGATACCTGGATGGTTATGTGGAGATAGCTCTTTTGTTCCCAATGAAGTTGCCATTGTTGTTCAACACAAATGTCTTTCTTATGATAAGGGTTTGATTTTTTTATTATTGACTTCAATGTAAAAGATATGCACCCAAATATGCCCTGTCAAGAGGCTTTCATTGATTTGGGAAACAAAATACATCCAGGTTGTAGTCTGGCACAGGCCATTAATTATAATCCCCTGGGGAAAACCCTCGATTAAAAGATAAAAACCAGAGAAAACTAGTCTGTTATATGGTACAAAATAGCTGAAATGCAAATGATTTATAAAGTACTAATCTGTGGTCGTTCGTCTTCAAAGTGTTCAGATCATCAATTAAATTGAGGTACAAGTGATAGTCTTCAGTATTTATGTGTCTCGTATTGCTAGCTGGGCTTCGGGATACTAGTAAATCACGTGTCTCATGTATCTTGAGAAGCATCGGCTTCAGATAGTCATATAGTCTTATGGCGTACACGAGCATTAATCATTCTAGCAATGCTGGGGTTCTCATATGCCAAAATGGTAAAAATGTATCAAACTGCAGCTTAACACCTGGCCACCCGGTGACAAGGTCCTTAGTGCCTGACACTTAGGGGTCTGCACCTAACACAGGGAGTTAGGCTGAGAGAAATTGGTATCATATCATATGCCTATTGTCCATGGCTGGGGGAGTGATGCTATGTGCCTAACACAAATTTTGTAATAGGTCTGCGCCTGGGCACAGAGCCTTTTACCCTGGGAAGTCTACTGCCCACCGCTTTGGCTTCCCCTAGGAGGTCTGTGCTTGACACAGTGCCTCTCTAGTGGGAGTGTGAGTGTTCAGACTAGTGAGGCTTTACCTCATTTAGGAGATGAACGCTGTTGTTCGAAGTCTCGAGAGTCGAAAGAAGTTTAGAAGAAATTTCTGCAAATGATGCTCAAGTGGGTATATATAGTCTATAGGATCTTGATTTCCTTTTAAAAGTTTGTTACATGATTACGGACATGTGTCGGCGTCTCAGAAGGCAGGAGGAACTCAATTCCATGGAACAAACTGACGCCTGCTTGAGAAAGGCTAGGCGCCTGGTGCTTAAGCGTCAACGTTTGTGCCTTGACAGGCATGCGCAAGGAGCTCAACACTTACCTCTGAGGGCCTGCTGAAGGGTCCTGCTGCAGAGCAAGCGCAACGAGTCATTGTAGGTGCAGAGAAACTAGAGGGGATCTAAATTGGCATTAGGGCTCCATTTGATGTGTCTGGACTTGTTTTAGTGAGTGACAAACTCCATGTCAATACATGCGTATATACATTTTATATTTGTATGTGTGTGCATCTGAATTTTTGGTCCTGTATGTATTATACCCAAATGAGTCCTCCGACTTTTTGGCATTTCTGTATGTTCAAGGCTGAATTTTTATCTGTATTATTCAGTTCCTACATCGAATAATATACTCAGACTTTTTTGGTATCGTACTTTTTCTGTTTGCCGATTTGCTAGCTATGATCATGAGTACTTCTTTCAAGCATTTTATCTTTTGTTAGAGCAACTTTCATTTTGTTAATTAGGGATAAAAATAAGCAACTCATCAAGGTGATAGAAGAGAACTAGCTTCCTTTGGTAGCTAAGGGGTCCATTTAGAGAACTGGCTTCTCTTGAAGAAGCTGAGTTCAATTGAGAACTATCTTACCTTGAACGTCCCTAAGGTTGTGTTTGGTGGAAACCAAAATGGCAATATGAATAGTTTAAATGGCATTGGAAATGAAGAACTGTGGATTCCAACAATTCTTTTATTTCTTGTGGAGCGCCAAGGAAAACCTTGGGAAAGGAAGCCAAAACAAGAATGTGCAGTCAGTGTGTTGCCTTGCCCTGGAATGCATGCAACACCTCTTTTTTTTTGCATGAATTTGATTTCAACAATTTTTCTCAGCAAACCTATGGAAATGAAAACGTATTCCACCTTTTTTTTTCCTCTTTTCTTTTTCTTCAAATGGAGGAAATGTTGGATTCCACAAAAATCAATATCCTTTCCAGGGCTTTCTATGAACACTGCGTATAGGAAAGCTCCATGGAAGAAATCTTAGACTTTATTACAATGAAAGAAAATTTCAAAGGAGCTGGATCCTTGCAGAGTGCCGAAGCAATAGCATTTTCTATGAACTGTGTGTATAGGAAAGCTCCATGGAAGAATCTTAATCTTATTCACAATGAAAGAAAATTTCAAAGTAGCTGCATTCTTGCAGAGTGCCCAAGCAACAGCATTTATAGAACACCTTTGACAATTAAGGATCCCGTGAAAGACTCTTTGAAAAGGCTCACACCAATTGCATGGCCATGATGTCCACACTAAATGAGAGTCGTAAATGCTGGTGGCCCTAGAGAAAAATGACATAATGAGCCTTTTATCATTCCTCACCACACCATTGATCCTGGGATCCCCTGGGATACCGATGGAGCTATCTTATGTCTAATGTCTTTAGAATGTTATTCATTAAGCTGATTTAAGCTGATGTGAATTGTTGTCCTTTAGCCTGACATGCTCAGTTGTTATGCAGAGACTCTCTGAATCTTTGATGGTAAATAAGTATCCTGACCGGGTGACAATAGAAAATTTGTCAAAGGAACTAGGAATCACAGTCCAGCAGGTCTGCCCAATTTCTCTATAGGAATGCTACTTGGATTTTTGCATCTACAAACACCAACACAAGTGCCCTACACATGCCAACACGCTCATTGAGTGAGACCCACAGTGAGGTGTCCTTGCCCCAAACATAGGCTGGTCCACTCTTCAATTAGGCCATGGATGCATGAAAATATGGACAGTTAGGAAAGGATAACTCGCATTCCAGATTCAATGTACAAGTGTGTCCCACCAAGTCAATGGACTAATGATTTTTAGGCTGGGGTACATTCAATCTAGGGACTTATGAATGACCTGGATCTCACAGGCCGGCATGTGTGGGATACCTGTGTTTGGCATTGCATTTCTGCATTTGCAAGTAGCATCCCTCTTTTCTCTTTGCATTTACCACTTACGAAGTAAAAATTTTATGAGCTTACCTTTTTCTTCTTAATTGTTATTTGCATAAACTTTCAGGTTAAAAAATGGTTTGAGAATGCTCGTAGAAGTTTGCGCCTTAAATCAAACGGAGAAGAGACTAAAGCAGAAAACAGGACTTTGGACAATGACACTGTCATTTCCAAGACCGATGGAAAAGATGCTGAGTCTGGAGGAGTTGTTGTTGCTAACTCTGCTAGCAATGGAAGTGAAGTGATGAGATCAAATAACGCAGGAGTTGTCGTCGCTAACTCTGCTAGCAATGCAAGTGAAGTGATGAGATCAAATAAGGCAGACGTTGTGAAGCCTACTGTGACTCAGCATGGTGTTGTGAAGGGGAAATGGAGGAAACAGGCTGTTAGTAAAAGCTATTGGAATTCCGCCAAGTATGAGTCGAGAAAGAGAAGAATGGACAAGTTAAGTGATGGAGCTCCAGATGTTGCCTCTAGGGCCAATGCCAAACTGACAAAGGGTAAGGAAACGGATTCGGCAAGAGTTCAACGACCCCAGAAAAAAAGGCCAAACCGCTAATCCAGTGTGTTCATGTACCCAGACTAGAAGCAGAAGAGCCATTGCTTAGAAATTTGATTGAAGGACTTGATGATAACCCAATCACAATTCTCATCATTTTCCTGTTTTTGGAACTCCAGCATTGTACTGGGCAGTACATGGGAGTGGTATTCTGGAACTGGAAGAGACCGGGAGGGTTCGAACACAGACTACTGCTAAAAGAGGCAGCAGTCCTGCGGCCTGCACATTTTTGTTGAAATGACTGTTCTATGATTTGAATGAGGCCCCATTTCTACTCTCCATTTATTTTGTTTGGGTGGGCATAGCTGCAAGTGCAGTCTCGCAAGCTTTATTCTTGGACTCGGTCTTGTGCTTGTATTGTGCGCCCTCTGTGAGTGTTTGCTCCTGTAACCTTTAACAACACGTAAAGATAGCATCATTGGCATACTCATTCTTTAACATGATCCAGAACATGTGGAGGCATTTGCCGGTGGACATGACAATAACTCTCTCTCTCTCTCTCTCTCTCTCTCTCTCTCTCTCTCACACACACACACACACACACACACACACACCACACACCACATGGGTTGACTCTGGATGGCCAGTTACAGTGAAAATTCATAGGTCGGGTGTCCTATAGCAATACTTGGATTAAAAGTTATGGTTGTTTAATATGTTATGCTTTGTATAAGATTGGTCCTAGATCTAACGGATTACTTCTGATTTCATTTGGCCTTCTTTATATAGCATTGGGCCCATATCTAATGGATTGCTTCTGATTTTGTTTGGCCTACTTTTGGTCCAACCATGCTAGGAACGAATCTATGCCACGTCCTACATCAGTTCTCGAACCCATGACCTCATCAATGAAACACACCATGTCTTAAAGAAGCGGAAGAGTCATTTAATCCTGAGCTACCTACTTCTGGATTAGTAAATTAAAAAAGTTTTCCTAATTCATAAGACATTAGGATGAGAATGGCATCCTATGCACCAAGTGTGGACAAATGCAACTCATGGTTTAATGGTTCAAATTATTAATACGATGAGACTCAATATGGATGAAAGGATTCTCCAAAAGTCTCCCATGTTAGAATATCTTGAGATTTGATTGTTGACCTTTTTTATATAAATCATCACAAAATTATTATTTCTTAATCTCAATTTGCACGGCATTGATCATCGTTAGCAGCTTTTGGCATGTCTGTCAATTTGTATGTTAAGACTGTCTAGGGAAAATAGGTCGAATTGGGAACTAAAGATCTACAAGGTGATAAATTGAAATTCAAATGTTGAAAGGACTTAGTGAGGCTCACAAGTCTACAACTTCGAAGGGAACATAATTTGAATTTTATTAGCAAATTGATGGGAACATTGACATACATCCGATAGTTGGAGTTTGAGTTAGGTTCCACAATTTGAGTTTATCAAAGAACATATAAAAGGAAATTAATGCATCATTAAGTTCATATTCTTAAGCTTTAAGGATTATAAGCATTAGAGATCCTTGAGATCGCTAATCAAATAATGTGCTAGGCTAAAAATATCTCCAATATAGGTTTTTATATATCAAAACTAGGATTAAACAATACTCATGCAAATGGTTTACATGAGAACTAGAAATTCTAGATTAGTTCCATGAAATTCATGCAAAATGGATTTTTCTCATCATTTAGCACATAAATCCATCACACATTTTGTAGAATAAAGTTGGTCGTCGAAGGATTATAAGCAATATATCATCAGCGAGCGCCTCTCTATAAAGTCGCAACTAGAACATCTAATTAGCGAGCCTCTTCGCTCATATCCGGTATATTATCTCAGACCTCCGACCACCTATACATATACAAGTAAAGCTACTCATGGTCGTTAAACGAGGCCATCTCCGAATGCGAGCAGATCTACTCGTGGTCGTTAAACGAGGCCATCTCCGAATGCGAGTAGCTCGGCTCGTGGTCGTTAAACGAGGTCATCTCCAAGCCCAAGCAGCTCCTACCCATTGGTTGTTTGTTTGCTTGCGATATTCTTCGTTGTCTTATAGTACCAGCAACCCATATAGGCCGGTTTTTGGCTTGTTTCTATTCATAGCTCTGAACCATGGGAGATCTCCATCGAGAGACATAATCGGCTAAACGTCTAGAATGGTTAGGCCATTCCCTTATCTAAGGATTAACAGGATAAGCACATTATCCCCTGAAATCAGCAGTAATCTTAACGACTTGTATAACAGACTGGATCACCCAGATCTATATAAATAGATGGCCCTACAGATGATAAAGGTATACAATCTCTAAGCCTACGTCTCACACTTCATCTTACTATCAAGTCACCTCTTACTTAAGCTTCAGAGGGCCAACTGCCAAGCGCCAGCCACCCTTAGTCTTCTTCTTTGGCTTTCAGGTTTGGAGGGGAGCTTACCTTGAGAAGGGCGTATACTTGGAAGGGACTTGTTACCAAAATCTGACGTCAACAGATTGGCGCTGTCTGTGGGAATGAGTATTCAATTCGTTCTCATCGTCGATTGTAACCTCCCACTATGCCTCCCCAAAAGACAACTCATCCCTCTACTTTGAGGCAGACGTTACCTCTGGCAGACATCCCTGAGCCAACTCCTAACCTCCCTAAGGCTACTTCGACAAGGATTCCTCGGGCGTAGTCTAGCCAACCCGTGTAAAACCCATTCCAAGAAATTTTTGGTGGCTACGACGGGGTAATGCGCTTCGTTAGGGATACACTTCTCACCCTTAAAGCTGGACTTCAAACCCTATCCAATCGATTTGATCAGCATTTCCCTAAATCGCAGCAACCTCCAGAAGGACGGCCACTGCAACCTGCACCTGCAGCTTCTAGACACTCTCTAGATCAACCACAAGCTTAGGTCAACCCTCCTTCAAACCATATTCCTCGTGGCAATCAAGTTCCTAATCAGCAGCCACAATCCATATGCTCTAGTGCTTCTCGACAATGACAGCCTGAAGAACAACTCGATGAGGAAACATCCAGTTATACTTTTCCTTGGGAAGGGTATCTCAGGAAACTCGCGGATCGCTTCGATCATATCAAACAACGATATCGGTCTAATCTCTCAACATTTACTTTGGCGACAATCCAACGGTCAGAACCTCCTTTTACTCGCGAAGTGATGGAGGCTTTTCTGCCTAAAAAATATCGGATGCCCAGTATTGTCCCATATACTGGTATCGGCGATCCCCTTGAGCATCTGGAGATGTATAGATCTCTTATGGAGCTGGAAGGGTATAGCTCCGAAATTAGGTGCAGGGCATTTTCTTTAACCCTAAAAGATGCAGCACGTATTTGGTTTCATAGTCTAAAGCCCTGATCTGTCGAGTTCTTTTCTCAGTTATCGGATCTCTTTCTTTCTCAATTTATGGGAAGCATCCATCTAAAAAAACCTGCATCTCACCTATCAGATTTTAAGCAGCAGCATAGAGAGACGATCAAAGAATTCACCGTTCGATTCACGGCAGAAGCAGTCCAAACCGAAGGTTATACTGAAGATAAGGGGCTCATTGCCCTTATAGCGGGCATTACGAGCGAAAGATTTTGATTCGCCTTAGATAAAAATCCTCCCAAAACGATGATTGAATTCCAAGCCAAGGCTAAAAAATACATCAATGCTGAAGAAGTGGCCCTAGCTCGCCATGGTGTCTAAGGAAAAAAGCGAAAAGCTGAAGATGTTTCCCCAGCAGATAGGAAATACCGACGTGATCGACGTGATCGTTCTCCAAGGAAGTCTTATCCCGAGAAATATCGCAATTATACACATATCAATCGATCTCCCGAAAATGTATTGATGGAAATCAAACACAAGTCATATGTTAAATGGCCCCCAAGGATTAAGTCAGATCCCGAAAAAAGAGACAAAAGGAAGTTCTTCTATTTCCACAAAGATCACGGGCATAACATCTAAGATTATATATCTCTCAAAGACCAAATTGAAGCCTTCATTCGAAAGGGACATCTCTGAGATTATGTCGCATGACAGGATCGTTCGCCCAGACAATCTAATATATCAGCACGTCATGACCATCAAAACCAAAGAAAGAAGTCACCACAACGTCGTCTTTCATAGGAGGATACTGAACCAGCAGGCGAAATCCGAACTATTGCAGGTGGCCCGGCTTGTGGAAGAGACTCATGAGCCTCAAGGAAAGCATATACTCGGAAGGCGAGTCAGAAACCTAAACACGTTTATTGGGTGGAGAAGTCATCCAGCCCGATAAACTTAAGCCATCAGCAAATTTCTTTTTCTCAAGCAGATGTTGAAGGACTCCATTTTCCTCACGAGGATTCCATCATCATGGCATTAAAGTTATCAAATTATTTAACTCATCGCATTATGTTGGATACAGGCAGTTCTGCAGATATCCTTTATCTTGAAGCTTTCAACAAGATAGCTCTCGCCAGAAACTTGCTCAAACCCGTGTCCACCCCCTCGTCGGTTTTGGGGGTGAAGTAGTAACGCCAGAGGTAAGTATCAACCTTCCTGTCACATTCGGAGAAGCTCCAACCGAGGTCACTGTTTTCATTATTTTTCTTGTGGTAGATAAAAAATCGGCATACAATGTTATCTTGGGCCGACCCTCTCTCACCAAGATAGGAGCGGCTCTGCACCCTCTTTACTTGTGCATCAAGTTCCCCACTCCAAGCGGAGTGGGAGTGGTTCGAGGAAATCAGAAGGGGGCTCGAACATGTTATGAAATCGCAGTATAAGATCGAAAAGGTATCCAGGCAACTCCCATAATGATGATTTCGGGAGATACACCAAATTCTCCTACAACAATAAACTTGGACCCAAGGGAAAATACATACCAGGCGAGAGCACCCGGAGAAGAAACAATCAAAATTCAGTTGTCTAACGACAATCCTTCTAAAAAGGTCTATATTGGATCATCTCTGAATTCTGCCTTCCGAATTCATCTGACCAACTTCTTGGTCGAATACCAAGACGTATTCGCCTTGTCTCATAAAGATATGCCAAGCATTGACCCTAACGTTGCGGTTTATCGCCTGAATGTAGACCTGAAGTTTAAGCCTATCCATCAGCGTCGACGAGCGTTTATAGCTGAAAGGCAGATGGTGATTAAAGCCGAGGTCGACAAATTATTGGCTGTCAATTTTGTCGAAGAGGTCAACTACTCAAAGTGGGTTGCGAACGTCGTTCTCGTGCGCAAAACAAACGACAAGTGGAGGATGTGTGTGGATTACTCCGACCTGAACAAGGCATGTCCGAAGGATAGTTTCCCTACTCCTCGCATCGACCAACTGGTTGATTCAACTGCGCGACATACCTTGCTAAGCTTTATGGATGCTTATTCTGGTTATAACCAGATCATGATGCATGCACCTGATCATCAAAATACTGCTTTTATTACTGATCGTGGTCTATATTGTTATAAGGTGATGCCTTTCGGTCTAAAGAATGCGGGAGCCACCTACCAGCGCCTGGTCAATAAAATGTTTGCGGCGTAAATCAGTAGGAACATGGAAGTTTACGTCGATGACATGCTCGTAAAAAGCAGTCGTTGCCAATGATCACCTCGCAGATCTTCAAGAAGCTTTCGATCAAATGAGAAAATATCAGATGAAGTTAAATCCAGAAAAATGCGCTTTTGGAGTTTCTGCTGAAAAATTCCTTGGGTTCATGGTTAGGTCAACTGAGGGATTGAAGCAAACCCCGAGAAGATTAGGGCCTTGGTTGAAATGCAATCTCCATCTACTCTTAAAGAGGTTCAACGATTAGCTGGTCGAATTGCATCGTTAAACAGGTTTATCTCGCGTGCTTTTGAGAAGTGCCTTCCTTTTTTCAAGCTCCTACGTACAACTGCAAAAATCAATTGGGTGTGGACTCAACAATGTGAGAAGGCATTCCAACAATTGAAGCAGTATCTGAGCACGCCTCCTATGTTATCTAAGCCTGTTCCTCATGAGCAGCTTTTCCTTTATTTATCTGTATCTTCCACGGCCGTTAGCGCCACCTTAATAAGAGAAGATTCCGGGATACAAAGGCTCGTTTATTATATTAGCCGAGCAATGGTAGATGCCGAAACTAGATACTCTGACATGGAAAAACTTGCTCTAGCCTTAGTAACTGCGGCTCAAAAACTACGGCCTTATTTTCAAGCCCATCCTATAATGGTTCCTACAAATCATCATTTAAAGCAAGTCCTCCAAAGGCCCAAAGTATCTGGACGATTAACTAAATGGGCGATTGAGCCTAGGGGAGCACGATATCACCTTTTGCTTGTGGACCGCCGCAAAAGCCCAAGCCATGGCTGATTCCATCGTCGAATTTACATATTCGACCCCCGCTGCTCCTATCTCCAGTAATGATTCAGTGACCAGCGAGCAGCCAACCTGGTCGTTATACGTAGATGGATCATCATGCTCCTCTGGAAGTGGAGCCCGTTTGATCCTGATAGCTCCCAACGGGTCACAATTCAAATATGCATTACGCTTCGACTTTCATGCCTCTAATAATGAAGCAAAATACGAAGCTTTAATCGTCGGCCTCGAAATAGCTAATATACTCGCGATAGCACATTTGCTCATTCATAGCCAGCTGGTCGTCAATCAAGTACTCAATGAATTTGAGGTGAAAGAAGAGTAGATGGCCCTATACAAATCACGGGTACTCATCCTGCTCGCTAAACTGAGCAAATATGAGATAATTCATGTTGGTCGCAAGAAGAATAAGCTTGCAGACTCTCTCGCCAAATTAGCCTCCGCTCCCAAGTTTGATCTAACACGAGCAGTTCCCATCGAGCACCTTCCTGCTCTGAGTATCGATCAAACCACTCTGAAGCTAGTCACCATGTTACAGTTATCTCCAGTGCTGGATGGATCCTATCATCCTTTACCTTAAAAGTGGACAACTCCTAGATGATAAGAAATCTGCGCGACAGATTCGCTACCACGCTGCCAGGTATATCTTACAAAACGATAAATTACTGCGTAAGAGTTTTACTTTAGCATATTTAAGGTGTCTTCATCTAGAAGAAGCGCACCGTATTCTAGATGAAATACACCAGGGGGCATGTGGTAATCATCCAAAAGGACGGTCTCTAGCATACAAAGCAATGAGACAAGGGTACTATTGGCCCACTGTGAAAGCTGACGCCATTGAATTTTCTAAGAAATGCGATAAATGTCAGCTTTACTCTCCAGTCCCTCATTTACCGTCCGAACAAATGACGCCGATTGATGGCCCCTAGCCTTTTGCTCAATGGGGAGTCGATATAATCGGACCACTTCCCACTGGGAAAGGTCAGAACAGGTTCGCAATTATAGCTGTTGATTACTTTATCAAATGAGTGAAAGCAGATCCTTTGACCATCATCATCTAAAAACAAACTACTAAATTCATATGGAGAAACATTATATGCCGTTACAGACTTCCCCATACCATAATTTCCGACAACAGTAAACAGTTCGATAACGCTGCATTCTCCGAGTTTTGCGAAAAGTGGAAAATACGTAATATTCAGATTCCCCGTATTATCCTCAAGCTAATGGCCAAGTAGAGGTGGTTAACAAAATTATCAAACATCATTTGAAGACCAAACTTGATGAGTGTAAGGGTATGTGTCCAGAACTCCTACCGGAAGTTCTATGGGCTTACAGGACAACGACTCGCAATTAAACAGGAGAAACACACTTCTCATTAGTGTTCGGAACAGAAGCAGTCGTCCCTGTAGAGGTCGAGATACCAACTCATCGAGTGGAAAACTATGAAGCAGCTCGCAATGAGGAAGGTTTAAAACTTCACCTTGATCTTCTAGAAGAGAAAAGAAATACAACTCGCATTCGAGCAGTAGTTTGTTAACAACGAATAGCTCGCTATCACAATTCGAAGGTTAAAGCCAGAGTTTTTCAGCTCGGCGATTTGGTGCTTAGGCAGAATATCGGAACGACCATTCCGTCGCTTGATCCTAACTTGGAAGGCCCATATCGGGTTATCAATATAATTCGACCAGGCACTTACTATCTTAAAGACATGCGAGGAAGACCCTACGTCGCCCTTGGCACGTAGAGCATCTACTCCGATATTTTTCATAAATCGATGTAAATTCCAGACCATATTCGAAGAAAGATAGATTCTCCCTTTTCCTAATGGTCAGTTATGAGATCCATAAACTTGGTCACTACTCCACTTGCTGGACCCGAATAGCCTTGAAGAGAATATGAACATTCTCTTGACCAAATCTTCTGCTCTCGGCAGAGCCAAAGACTCAATTGATAGGTCAACCTATCTCTAAGCGGACATGGTCACCTATACCTCCCTAATTGAGCCTAATTCATTTTCATGAGTTAAGCGAAGCATCTAAACAGTTACTAATTCTTACGCATCAACAAAGAGATAACAAAACACCTTTTTTCATTTAATGATCGTTTGGATTACAAAAAAAAGGGGAGAAGATACATCTGTTTCAAATAAAAGAAGGAGAAGGGAAGCAACTCAGAATCATTCATTCTTCGTCTGGAGGAGCTTTTCGGCTTTCTGCCTTGAGACCCGCTTAAGGGCTCGCACAGCTTCCGTAGTCTCCGTGACCTCTGAAAGCTTGTAGACTTTGACGATTTTTTCGTTAAGTTTCCCTCGCAAGCTGGGCTTCTTCCCAACAGGAATGCCTACAAGATATAAGTAAGATCAGGTTAGTCAGTAATAGAGAGAAAATTCTACTTATCTTTGAATGGAGGAGTAAAAATCAACCCACCTTCATAAAAGAAGAGGCTGACGTTGTGTCCTCTGGGGTTGGGTCCCACATCAGACTCCCAATTACCGGAGGCGTAAAACCATTTCCTCTTCCATCCGGGATAATTTGAAGTGGGATTCCCCATAATAAAGTTATCTCGGTGCCAGAAGAAGAGATAGTACCAACCCTCACTAGACGAGGCTTTTTTCAGTTGTTACATCCTAAAAAATTCATCAGCAGTCAGGTCTTCATTCCCCGCTTTCTTCCAGAGGACGTAAGCACTTAAAACTATCCTCCAGCCGTGTACTATGAGTTGGTAGGGGGCAATCTTATAAATGCGGAGAACACTCCGGATGAAAGGATAAATGGGGAGGCGCACACCAAGCCGAAAAAATATTCATATATGGCAACATAACTCGACGGTTTCTCCTTTCTCGGGCAGTCTGATAATGACGGAGTCAGAAATCCGGTACCTTTCTCGTAAGCTTGAAAGTTGTTCCTTCGTCATTATTGATGGATAACTAGAGGAAGAATACCTTCCCACCGGCACTCTAGCGTTATTCGATTCAAATGAATCAGAAGTGTCATCTCCCAAAGGAATGGCTTCCTCATCGGAGTTCCCCGCCATAGCAAAAAGATAAAAGAAAAGAGGGAAAAAGAAGAAGAAATACCTCTGCACAGAGGTCACGCCGAATACAGGAGAAGAAAGGAAGAAGGGTTTCTAAATATCTTCAGCAGAACTTCAAAATGAAGCAACCTCCGTAGACTCCGATATTTAGAGGCAATCATTTCTGCCGGATTTGGGTGACACGCAGCGACCCTTCGTTTAGCACGACAGTCAAACGGGCACAAGCATTAACTCTCGAAACACGTGGTGAGCGTCGCTTCACTTCTCTTAGCCGAATAGCTGCGGAAAGCTGGCGCTCATAAATGCAGGTTCAGTCATTACGGCTTCTCCTCCAATAGGCGGTTACATATACAGCCAAAATCCTTTGCGTAGTTCCTCAACGCTAAGGATTTGGGGGGCATCTGTTATAGAATAAAGTTGGTCGTCGAAGGAGTATAAGCAATATACGATCAGCAAGCGCCTCTCTATAAAGTCGCGACCAGAACATCTGATTAGCGAGCCTCCCCGCTTATATCCCGTATATCACCTCTGACCTCCGACCACCTATACATATGCGAGCAGATCTACTCGTGGTCGTTAAACTGAGGCCATCTTCGAATGCGAGCAGATTTACTCGTGGTCGTTAAACGAGGCTATCTCCTAATGCGAGCAGCTTGGCTCGTGGTCGTTAAACGAGGCCATCTCCGAGCCCAAGCAGCTCCTACCCATTGGTTGTTTGTTTGCTGGCGATATTCTTCGTCATCTTATACTACCAGCAGCCCATATAAGCCGATTTTGGCTTATTTTTATTCATAGCTCCGAACGATGGGGGATCTCTATCAAGAGACATAATCAGCTAGACATTTAGAATGGTTAGGCCATCCTTTCATCTAAGGATTAACATGATAAGAACCTTATCCCCTGAAATCAGCAGTGATCTTAACGACTTGTGTAATAGACTGGATTACCCGGATTTGTATAAATAAATGGCTCCACAGATGATAAAGGTACACAATCTCTAAGCCTATGTTTCACACTTCATCTTACTATCAAGTCACTTCTGACTTAAGCTTCGGAGGGCCAACGACCAAGTGCCGACCAACCTTAGTCTTCTTCTTTGGCTTTTAGGTTTGGAGGGGAGCACACCTTGAGAAGGACGTATACTTGGGAGGGACCTGTTACCAAAATTTGACGTCAACAACATACATCAACTCAACAATCCACACATGCTTTCCTTCTAGCCTTGACTAAAACGGTTTAAGACATAAACATAATTAGAGAAGAAAAATCAAAAGAAGAAGAAGAGATAATTAAACTAAAAGAAATCAACTTAAAACTAACCAACTTACAAGTTCTTAGGGACCGTTTGGATAGGAGTAAATGAAGGTAAATGGGTGGAATTGGAAGTAAATGGAGGTAAATTGTATTTTGGGTGTGTTTGGATGGAAGTAAATGGTAGTAAATGAAATGAAATGGGAGTAAATGCGCATGTAAATGAAATCCTCTCTACAAGAGAGGATTTAGAAGTAAATGGGGTGAAATACCTTTTTGAGCTCCCTTGGAGAGTCACACGTGTAAACGAAGGTGTCACTATGCACATGTCTGCCATACACGTGTCACATTAATGATGCTCTCGACAATCCAAATATTGGCTACATCACTAAAATCACACCAAAAGACTGATCCAAACCATCTAAATGGATGGTTAAAAAACGTTCGTAAGTTGCTTGTTTGTGATCCTTATATTTGTGGCCTACCTGAGGCTCAAAATATCCTCATTTTTTGCTGTAGTATACATTTTAATGAGCTTATTACAATCATTCTATTAAATATCACATATATACACGAAGTTATGATATTAAAGCCAATTTGGGATATCACATATATTCATGTGAATATATTGAATTTTTCAAATGCATTCCAATTCCTCCAATTTACTCCCATCTGAACGGAATATTTTGATTTCAGTTGTATTTCATTTACTCCCATCCAAACATAACTTTGTAAAGCCATTTACTACCAATTCATTTACCTCCAAATCCATTTCCTATTTACTTCCATTTACAAGCTCCTAAATGAGCTCTTAAAATAAATCCAAGTAAACTTCAATGTAAATCTTTAAATATTTAATATAGAAAACTCTAAAATCTTAAAGTTTGAAGTATAGAAAGAGAAAAAGAGGTTCTATGAGAGAGATGAGAGCTTGTTCTCTTCAAAATCGGATTGGAAAGATGCCCTAAAACTCTCCACAACCATCTATTTATAGTTAAGTTCGGATTCAAGTAATAGTACTGATTTTGCTACACTTCGTGTGACTAAACCGATGGTTGGATTTCTCTTAAATTTTATATGGGACTTCATCATCAAGTGAAACTTATAATGGATGGGTTAGATTGCCAATATCACATCTGAAGCGGGCCCTACGATCAAATTAGTGGACATCTCTCAGATTCACAGTTTTAATACCTTCTTAACCAATCATTCTTGTATCCTTCACTCTGATGTGTACAGATATCAAAAGTGTCTCGAAATTGATACCTTGGCAGGTAGAACATTCTAAAACACTTCGACTTGTTTTTTACGTTGCAATCAATCTACACATCCGATTAACCTGATTCCAATAGGTTTTGTAGAAAATTTAATTCTGTACCAGATGGACGTCTAGGATTCTTCATTTGAGCATTGGTGGACCACTGGGCTGGATTCTAAAGCTAAGTCGGTGCTAAATGGATAGTTTGTGTTCATCGGATCACTATGATCAATCCAGAACTTCGATCGGCATGAAACCAGTGCTATTTGTTAGATAATTTGATGATCTTCAAAGTATATAGAGATTTTTCTAATTTCATCCAAAAAGTGGTCCAAAAGTGGGCTGCACAGTAGACAACGTGTGCTGCCTGCTCGGAATTGAAAACCTCTATGAATCATTCATCTTCAATTAGCCGCCACGGTCAATCTGTCGATCCAAGCTGTCTAACCTCAATCCAATCTTATAAGAAGTGTCTTTAGCCTTTCTCTCATCATCCTAAACCTTCCTAGACATAAGTGTCCCGTCAACAACCTGCAAAACATGAAAAATCACTATGTAAGCATAGTTTATAAGTTATAGAGCGATCCAACCATTGAACACATTTCCTACACTAAATCTAAGTATTTTGCTTGATTTCTAGCCTAATGATGATCAGAATGGGGCCTAAATATGTAATATTTATGGTCACATCACATATAAAGCCGTTTCAGGACCTACAACTGCATTAAGACTTAAAGCCTTTTAAATAGCCAGAGAGAAATTATTGTATTGTTTTGATTTATACTCTTATTAGAATTTCCAAGAATTGCAAACTCAGTTTTCACTTCTTTGCATTTGAAAAAATAAAAAGAGCTCTTTTGTGCATTCATACGCACGCATGCACGCATAATTTCATGATTTTTTGTAAATTCCACTACGTGCATCCAAGACATGAGATTCAAATTGTGGATTCCACATCCTCTGTCATGTTCAACAGTAATCACAATTAGACTGTTATTTCCATTATAAAGGCTTGCATGTCGTCGTTGAGATAATTGAAAGTTGATACATGAGCCCAATAACAAACATAATTTTTGACTGGGGTATTTCTATATGTTTTAGACATTCTTCATCTGCATGAATTTTTTGATCTAAGTGAGTTTGCACAAATGACTTAAACATTTTAATACATTAGTCCCATTTCAGATATGAGTTTCATGTATTTCAATAGATAAATAAGATAAAAACAAGTGCATTTGTATATAAAACCTAGGTCTATAAGACAATAAATAAAGTCAGTGCATTTGTATAAAGACAGGTGCATTTGTATATAACAGGTGCATTTGTATATAAAGTCGGTGGATAAATTAAATAAACATTGTTTTAAGTTACTCCTATTTTAAATATCTCTATCATGTGAGTCAGTGGATAGATCCCTGACATTTGTTCGTATTGACCATGAATCTATTGTTGCATTTTGAGTTATTTAGATTAATTTTCAAATGAGATAAACACTTATACTATTGATTATAACATCTTTCTCATTGGTTTGGTGAAGAAACATGATTCCTTTTTTTACTAAAATTTTGTTTATAGTATTTTGTAATCGATAACCATTCTCTTTTTGTATGGGTTTAGCGAATCCATATCTAGATTTGTCTTTTACCTCTTCTTCTAGCTCTACATCTAGCAACGACGAAGAGCGTGTGGTCACAACCTCAGCTGTACTTGCAGGTGTGTACAGAATTTTAAGTGTTGCAAAATATTATCAAACATATACTCTTAAACAGCCGTCACGGGGGGGTGCTCTGGAGAGGAGTCGTTTTCTTAGTAATATCATTGCAAAGATTGATATTGAGTGTTTATCTCAACTGCGTATGTCTAAGCCAACATTTTTCGTTTATGTGCGGTTTTGCGAGAAAAAAACTTCATTAAATGATACAATGAGGATTAATTTAGAAGAATAGCTTGTCTTTTTCCTACATACGATTAGACATAATGTTAAAAATAGAGTGATTGGACACCGTTTAATCCGTTCAAGTGAGACCGTAAGTCGACATTTTAATAGAGTGCTAGATGCAATTAACTGTTTATACACGGACGTCGTGAAGTTCCCAACCCTTGAAATACCTAAAGAGATAGCATGAAATCCACAATGGAGTCAGTATTTTTAGGTTTTTTAGCGGTCCGCCCACCTTCAATTTTATAAATATTTATTTATACATCAATCTAAACATTCTTCCTAATTAATTGTTTGTGGTAGGATTGTGTTAGTGCCATTGATGGTACGTACATTTCGGCCCACCTCCCAAAATGCATGGCTATGAGCTATTGGAATAGAAAGGGCTTTTATCACAAAATGTCCTAGTGGCTTGCACATTTGACATGAAATTTATATATGTTCTTGTGGATTAGGAGGGTTCAGCATCAGATGCACGTATGTTGCGTGATGCTCTCACTCATACGCCGATACATTCCTTGTGCCACATGGTAAAGACCTTAACTGTCTCAAAAATTAAAGATGTTTGCATTTTATTATAAATGTGTTGTCTCATAATTTACAATAATTGATGGAACTGTGGATAAGTACTACGTTATAGACATTGGGTATGCGCACTACCCAGGATTTTAACACCTTATTGTGTTGTACGATATCATTTGTAAGAGTATCGAACTGGGAGAAACCATTCAAGTCCAAAAGAGTTGTTCAATTACTGTCATTCTCATCTCTGCAATGTTATTGAGCGGTGTTTTGGGGTGTTGAAAGCTTAGTTTTCATTCTTATGAATTGCACCTCAATATAAAATTGATACCCAAGTGAAGATTGTCATAGTATGTTGTGTTCTTCACAACTTCATACGGCTTGATGACAATTCAGATTGGGACCTAGCTAAGGAAGATGACAATGCGATTAACTTAGAA
This sequence comes from Liriodendron chinense, assembly GCA_003013855.2. Taxonomy (NCBI): domain Eukaryota; kingdom Viridiplantae; phylum Streptophyta; class Magnoliopsida; order Magnoliales; family Magnoliaceae; genus Liriodendron; species Liriodendron chinense. Next base: position 310,202 of record ML058408.1, read on the forward strand.
AGTGACCATGCGCCTAACCAAGACATTGACAACGACGAATCAAATTTCACTATGAATGTCTCCCAACCCGAGAGGATGGCATGGAAGAGAAAGCGGGATGAAATTACTTTGAGGATGTGGAATGATGCACATACATCGGATTTGAGGAATAATGTTTGAAGTTGAGAATTTATGCTTGTTAAATTTCCAAACATTTTATTTTGTATTAGATTTGGGACTGTAATATCTATTACCCTCACTAACAACTATCACTGCATCTAAACTGTTGTTTACATTAAACTGTTGGATAATTAGTTCTCTAACTCTGATTTCATATGATGATAAATTACTTATGTATCAGTATATATAATATATGCTCTTATTTTATTGATGGTTTTGTTCGTTTATTAATGTAACGATAAGATTTTTCTATAACATTATTGTAAGACTTAATTCGAGTAAAGTTAAAATGAGTTTGAATTTGATTGATTTATAATCGAGACCTAATGATGTATACGACTATTTCGTCAAACAACAATCATGGAGGTCACCCATCAAGCGTATCGTTGGCCAAAACCATCCTAACCACAGAAAAGCGGATAGAATTGACGACATCCTCATTGAGGGATTGCTGGAGGCAGTAAGCCTTGGAAAAAAAGCTGACAACGGGTTTTTCAATAACCTTTACGTTGGGATCATATCTGAATTGAAAACGGTAATTGAAATTGAATTAACTAATGATAAATGACAGAATATGATGCGTACTCTAAAAAAATGGTACACCAACGCGAAAGATACGCTCACAGCAAGTGAATTTGGTTGAGATCCTAAGTTAGAAGTAGTGGATGGTTATATGAAGGTTTATACTCTATCTCTTTTCTTACTTTTTCGTAACATATCCTTAATGAAATTGCGTCGGGTAGTCTAAAATGACACCCTACGCATACGCGTGCGGAAGCTTAAGGGAGCAACTAAAATTATGGCTAAGTCCTGCGGGGGGGGGGGGGGGTTGATTAGGACCTTTTAAAAATTTTGTTTAAACTAAGTAAGTGATTAACACTTCGGTTTCCAGGCCTAAGTGGGTCCAATCAAAAGACTAGCAAATGATAAGTGCAATTAACAATCTAGTCTAAGCAACACATGTAGACTATAGAGGATGGATCAATAACAACTCAAGTCTACATGAGGAGTGGAAGTACATCTTGTGAGTGTGGATGTGCCTATCAAGTGCCTAGCATACATTCCTAACTAAGCATTTATAATTAACTAATTAAACACAATGCAGAATGAGAAATGTGCTAAAAAACAATCACAAACACAAGCATGTATAGTGGTTCGACTACTTGTCTACTCCACTCCTGGTTCAAGTACTCAACCCCTTTGAGCACATTGGCATTCACTAGGGAGTTTAAATCTAGTTCCTCCCAACCAAGGTGTTTTAAATCGGATCCGCCCAACCGGAGAGTTTACAGGTTCCTCTTAACCTACACGTTTACACCCGTGTTGATGGCTCCCTTTGGAGACTTTTTTAGGCCCGCCAAACGTGCCAAGGAACGACAAACGTCCCTGAATTTAGGCTCGGCAAATGAGCCAAGGAGTGCCAAACAACCCCTAGTCTTTAAGCCGACAAATAGGTCAAGGAACGGCTAACGTCCTTAGACTTTAGGCCGACAAACAGGCCAAGGATCGGCAAACGGCCCTAGTTCGAGTTTGTCAAACAAACTCTATACTCAACTCCCACGGGGAATTGAGTGGATGGACTCCAAACAAAGACAACCTTACTTGTCGGATTGAGCCCCTTTATGGCGCCGCTTTGGGTTGCTTCTTCTTGCTCTCTCGTGCTTGAATCAGTTCCCCTTGTGCTCCCCTGATCTTTGATGCCGCTGCTTTGCCAATGCTTCAGCTCCAAGATCAGCTACCTTGCATGTGATGCTCCATTGGAGATGCCCAAGGTGCTAGGGAATGGTGAATCCACTACAAATGGTAGGAAATGGGTTTCCTAAAGGAATACACCTATTTGGACTCCTAGGTAGTGTTTAGACAATGGAATTAACTATGATCAAGGTGTCTAAAACCCTAGGAACCAAGAGGGAACAATTCCATTCTCAATATGTCATTGAATGGCCTAAGCTTGTGATGAAAACACAAGGAGAATGACTTGCTATGAGTTTGGAATAGAGCCTCTAATGGTCTTTAGCAATGGTGGCTTCTATCTCCTCAAAATCCCCTCTCTTAACCTTAAAAATAAACCTCCCCGCTTATATAAGATTTTCCTAACGGTCAAATAACGGGCAGATTCGCGCAGGGTCGGGCGCCCGGAATCCGGTCCAATTTAAAAAGTTAAACTCTGGACATTTAAAGACTTAGTCGGGCTCTCGGTCAAGGTGTGGTAGGGCGCTCGATGACCATACTTTTCACTGGTCGGGAGCTCAGTTATTACTTTGGTCGGGCGTCCGGAATTCAATCTAGAAATTTGTCTGTGCTGCTGGACATGTTTTGCACTGGTCTGGCGCCCGGTGGACATTGGGTTGGGCACCCAATGACCATCTGGATGTATGGCTAACTCTCTTGGACGGATTCCTCTATAGGTCGGGCGCCCGATGGACATTGGGTCGGGCGCTCGGCCAGGCATGATTTTCTGCTGTTTTGCAGCAGATCATGCAACCCCTTGGCCGTTCTTTTGGTAGTCTTTTGGGACACCTAAGGCCAATCTAAGATGACTAATGGTATGCCTATTGGTCATGGTCATCTAGAGGTTTACGGTTTTGGGTAGGTACTAGGTTAAGGCTCACAAAGGCATCATTTTTACCTGTTTCTTTTTTCTTGATGCAGCTGGTCTGTCTTGAGTCTTCGGTCTTCGTCTTCATTAAGCTCACCCAACACTAGACTCGCTGACCTAAGTAATTGACAAACAAGGTGCACTAGTATGCCACAGAAAAGTGCACTAACACTTAATACAATAAGTATTGTTTTCGTTTGGACAACATCATAAAAGTGTAAAAAATCTTCGTGGCAAGCGAATCAGAAGATTTGAGGACTTAACCACTATATTAGGAGTTGATCTGCGACTAGAAGGACGGTAAAGTTAGGTTATTTTGTTTAAAGGCAACGGGTAAAAAAAGAATTATAAATAACCTCGAGAGCTTCACTCAAGTATTAGGTGAACAATTTGATGACACGGTTTGACTATCTTCTAAGGAACAGTCGAAAAATGGGCAACAACCACGCTGGTCCTTCAGTGACAGATATAACGATGGTTGTTCGCCTAGCCCTCGTCAAACTTTGAGGAATTTGGAGGCCACTTGGAACACTGTGAACTCTTTAAAAAAGAAACGGGAGGAGAAGCCTACTGAATTATTAAATGGTGGTATGGAAAAGGTGGCTAACTCCATTAATAACCTGGCTAATGCTCAGATTGTAAGTAAAGGTTTGATGAGAATGAATCGTGTTATTAAAGCTTTGGATGGATTGGGTCTGGACAATCATCTGTATACCTTAGCTTCTGATCATTTATCACAAAAGAAGTATGATGCTGAACTATTTCTTAATTACTCGACTGAGAAATGAATGGATTAGGTGAAGAAAAAGTTTACTACTGAGAATGCATTCAGCATGGGTTATCAGTAGTACAGTTGTAATGGAGAGAACATGACTAAAGACTGATTATTTTTTTATTTTTTTTTATCATACCGCAACATACGATTTTACGTTTATTATTTCCAGTTGCCTGTGATGAAAATATGTAATTATAATACAACGTGTTGTACGTGGGTTCATGTTCCCACTATAATACTTTATTTGTTTTGGACATCTAACCTGTTATGGGAACTAAACAACCGATGATTTGATAACGATTATGAATTCCAGTGGTAACTAGTATGTTGCATGAATATCACAGGTTCTTCTATATGGTGATTTGTTACATAGCCAGTACAATTGTATAAGAAAGATAATCTTGGACGACCATTTGCTCTATCAGCGGAGTTACACATGTTCAATTGAATTCTTGTATGAACTTTGAGTAATGCTCAGCCTGCTTATATTAGTTTATGAAATGCTATAAAATTCATTTTATTGACACTATTATGCTTAGGTGATCGGCCACATAAGGTATGTATTGTATTAATACTGATATTCACTCTTATTATCTGATTTCTACAACTTATCTGTTGTTTTTCAGGCCAAAATGGCTAAATTTTATGTTGTATTCGTAGGCCATGTTCCAGGAGTATATTCGACGTGGAAAGAGTGTGAGCGATAGGTACTATGCTACAACAAGAGCTACCAGAAGTCATTCAAAACATTGAAGGAGGCAGAAGATGCATTCGAGGCATGAAGGCTCGGCATGTTATGGACCAATTGGGAGTGCTGAGCCCTATGCAATCATCTCCACACAGCAGTGCCTTAAATCACTCTACAGGGGTCTATTTCGAAACTGCTATGGAGATGCTATGAATAGGTCGATGAATGAGGATGACATACTCTTTCTGCCAAGCCATTATGATCGTGGGGGCCATTTGGCTACTGCTGAAACAGCCCTGAACGAAGATGCATCTGCTGGCCTGGATGTAGGGCAGAGAACACTCCTTGAGGATATGAAGACTCTGATCAGAATGTTCATTTCTGCACTTGTTGTGGCCTTCGCTTTTCACGTGATTTTCATGTGTCTTGGGTAATATGTTTGCATATATGACATGTTTCAATGGGTTCTAAGACTGTTTATTTATTTATTTTTTGGACTTTAGTTGATGAATTATGTATCCGAGAGACTCCTCGCTACAGGCTAAAGTTTTTGGACATTATTCCATAGTTGAAACATAGTTGTTGGCATTTTTGGTTTATGAACATTTGGTTATGTATTTGCATTATGATGTGGGACAATGTGCTTTGACGCCTATCAATATAACTAATATTTCCATATTTTCCCTCTTTTGCGTGGTGTAACTGTATGTATATGTCACACTGTATGGGCGAGATAGAGGTGATGCATTCGGTCAGAGTCAAACACACCACGTATATCAGTTTCAGTTTCGTGGTTGGCATATGATTCGAAGATGGATATGTACATCACCCTTATCTTCAGCATCCAATCACCTACTTTTACTGTGGTCTGGATGTTGCAGTTTGGAATAGGATTGTAGTGTAGTTGCAACTTGCAACAACCCATGTGAATCCGTCAATTTCACAGGAAAGACAATAATGACAGAAATACGCTCCTTTACCACGGTAGTCAACAATCCAAACAAGCATTAAGGTGTGGCCCACTTGAGTTATGGAAGTGCCTCATTTTTTAACTTATGCCCTAAAATACTTATGCCCTAAAATGAGCAGGAAAAATGGATGGACGGAATGGATATAACAGAAACATAAGGGCCCGTTTGGTTGGCATATGGAAACCCGTTTCCAGCTTAAAATCTAGATTCCAGTGGAATCCGATTTTAACTGGGGTGTTTGGTGGCAAGTTCCAGCCAAAGAGGATTCTATCTGGAAAGCTAAATTGAGTGGAACCGGGATTAGTGGAAACGATATGGGCGACCGTTTCTAGGGAAGGGAAAAGAGGCGAAAGTGAGCGTCACCACCTCCATGTATGTGTTGTACATCTATGTTGTATATGTTTTATATCTCCATGGTCCATTAGTTTTGAAATCTCAATTAAGGGCATTGGACAAAAAATGAGGCAGATCTAAATCTCAAGTGGGCCACACCACAGGAAAACAGTGTTGATTGAATGTCCACCGTTAAAAACTTCCTAGGGCCCACTATAATATTTAGTCGCCATCCAACCTGGCCATCTGTCTTGCAGGACTATAATAGGCCAGGGGTAAGGTTCTCAGGTGGATCTGAAGCCCAAGTGGGCCATGCCACAAGCAACGGTTGGAACACAATCTCAATTGCACCGCTTTCAACCAAACAGCAAGTTACGGATGAAACCTGGTTCCACTCTAGTTTCTACAATTTTAGATTCCAACAGTGGAATCTAGACTTTCTCTGGAATCTGGGTTCTGCAACCAAACAGGCCCTAAAGGTGGGTTCCACGGAACTTAGGATTACAGGGGATTCCATGAAACCCGGGTCATAGGAATGTCCCGAGCGCCTCCATTGCGACCTTACAGAGGACACGTATGAGTCCGTGTCCTGGACTTGGAAAATGCTTAGTCTTAGAATCGAGCATTCCACGCATCCAAACGATTGCTAAATGGAGAAGGAAAAGGAAAAAGAGAAGGAGAAGGACGAACTGAAGGACGCAGGAGCGGAAGCACTAACGGATGGTAGGTCTGGACTTCGCATCAGAGGTTGGGTGATCGAGTCGTTCAACCGTCCAATTCTCAGCTCCTCCGCCGTTCATCTGTAATCCGTCCTTTCTCACGATTTTATGTTTTTATTGCAATTGCGGCCAACGTTTCTGTGATCCAGACCATTGCTCTGTTAGGCCTCACCTTGGATGGACCATTCCCCCCAAAACTCTCCTCCTTGATGGGATGATTGTAGCATTCCAATTTCAGTCTTGTTAGAATGTAGCGAGGTTGGTGGTTGGTTAATCTGTCTGCCTGGGAGACTTTTTGGGTGTGATCCATCCATGGTGGGGCCCAGCATACCAATGGTCTTGATCACTAAATTATGGGCCCACCACTCCGAGCGCCATGTATCTTGTACACTTATTTGGGTATTTTCGCCACTCTTTCCTTTGCGGTTTTAGTGCATGCATCTTGGCTATGTTTAGAGGAGGAATTTGATGAGATCTCTATCTCTTACATCCTACTTGGAAGCATCATTTTCAAATTCAAATCTCTTGCTTTCAATTGTTTCTTTTAATTGTGGGTTATCTAATCTCTTTGGGCAGAGAAATAACAACATTTCCCTCTTCCTTGTCTTCTCTCTTCTCTCTTAATTCTTTTCTTCTTCCTCTCACACTAGTAAAGGCACACATCATCTGGTATCAGAGCATACCTATCTATCATGACTAGAACGCAGGATTCTGTTAACCAGCTTGAAATTCAAATGGCGACCATGACAAAACGAATCGAGGACCTACGGAACAACAACATCAAACATCACAAGACATAGCTTATCTTAAGGAACAACAAGTTACTTGGGCTAGGTTTCAAGAGAGTCACAAGCAAAATTTTGGAGTTGAAGTACACCTTGGGGACACTCTTGTAACTCAACACCGACAAGGGCAATTGAGACACCCAAACACACCATCCTCCTCTATTGCCGCTCACATCTCCAACGGTCTATAATCCTAGGATATCCGGCTCTCTTCTATGTTGTAGACTAAATATATGCGGGTGGATTTTCCTTGCTTCAATGGGAAGGACCCCCTCAACTAGATCTATCAAGCTTAGCTTTTCTTTAGCTATAACCAGACCCTTGTGCATGAGATGATTGGATTAGCTGAGTTCCACCTTGAAGGCAAAGCTATTCAATGGTATAATTGGATGGAAGATATCATAGCTACATGGATGTCGGATGAGTTTAAATTTGCTAGTTGTGTTTGACTGAGTACACACGGCTGTGCGAATTTTGTCATGGCTGCAACAACATGGATCAGTGCAAGAGTACGAAGACAAATGAAGTCTTGCGAACCTCACAATTAAACTACTTAAACCCTTTATGATTGATTGCTTTGTAGGAGGGCTGTGTGATGATATTAGGGGTGAGCTTAATGTTTTTCATCCGACGTCCCTAATTAAGGCGATCGGATTAGCCCAATCGGTGGAAGAAAAGGTTGCTTTAGCCCACAAATCCAATTGTTCTTGCATGGAGCATTTTCTTCCCTCAGTTGTCTCTTCACACTCCACACTCATGTCATCCATGACTCTTGCAACCTTTACCATCAAACACCTTACACCATGTTAAGCGGCTACATTGTGCCGATTTTAGGGGACTGATGAGGATATGAAATGAAGAAAGAAATGAGAAGAAAGATGAAGAAGTTACAATGGAAGAGAGAGAGGTAGAGCTATGGTGAAAACGTATGAGTTGGGAGGTTCAACGTGTTCCGTATCCATTACGATACATCTGTAAAGGCTGATACGTATAGGTAACGTCCATTACTGTTATGCGAGATGGGAGTGAAACAGGGAAGTTGGTTTTTTGGGGCTGTATCGGCTGTTATAGTGGCCATAATGGCTTTTACAAGACTAAAAGATTGTTACCCCCGTAATGGTCGAAAAATGACCACTTCTTTTTTTCCTATGGAAATCCATTTTTTCTCATTTTCCCACTTTTCTCACTCCAAAAACATTCCTACATCATTCTACAACAAATTTTGAGCACTTGTACTATAGTTTTTAGGATTAAAATAGTAGATTGAAGCGATTTGGGTGGGTGAATAGAAGCTCCAAGGGCCATTTTTTAAAAAAAAATTGAAAAAGTGGTATGTATGCATTTTTTTTTTTGGATTTCTAATTCTAATGCTTGTTTGTAATGTGTAAACATTAGAGACACATAATCATGTTCATAAATTCAGCGGACAACCCAATACAACACTCTCACCAGAAAGAGTGGACCGTTACGCTACCGCAAACATGTTCAAAACAAAAAATGAATATAGATTTGTAATATTTACATTATTTCTAGATATTTGTTCAGAATTTTCTGGGCAATATTTGTTATGCTCCCGTATCGACGATTACGACCGATACCCGTATCGGTGGTGACCGTTATGGCCACGGTTACCGATACAAATTATAGGGTTCAATTTGAAACCCCAACTCTCCTCACCTATTTATAATATTTAGATTCCGTGTAAATAACGTGTGTGGGGTCCTATGAGAAATTCCGTGTCTAACATGACACTCTACGCTATACGCGGAAGCTTGGTGGAGCAACTAGAATTATGGCTAAGTCCTAGAAGGGGGGTGATTAGGACATTTTTGAAATTCTTTTCGCCTACTTAAATTATTCTACAATTTAAGCTAAGTAAGCAAGAACACTTCGGCTTCCAAGCCTAAGTGGGTCCAATCACATATACTAGCATATGATTAAGCAATTAAGCAACCTAGTCTAACATGCATAGAACATATGATTTATTTAATCAAACACCTAATCTATACAACCAATGTAAAGAATATGAGAATGGATTATATTAGCTCAAGTCTACACTAATTAGTGAAAACACATCTTGTGTGTGAATGTGACTATCTAGTGCTTAGTATACATTCCTATCAAGCATTCATAATTAAGCCATTAAACATATAATGCCAGATTAACAATGTGCTCAAATACATCACAAACACAAGCATGTATAGTGGTTCAGCTACGTATCTACTCCACTCTTAGTTCAAGTACTCACCCCTTGAGCACACCGGATTTCACTAGGGAGTTTAAATCAGGTTCCTCCCAACCTAGTGTTTTAAATCGTTTCCACCCTACTGAGCTATTTAATATTTCCACCCAACCAAGGAGTTTGACAAGGTTCCTCCTAACCTATTAAGGTGTTTAATGGTTCCACCCAACCAAGGAGTTCAAGGTTCCTTTAAACCTATCAACATACGTATACTCCCGCCGGAGGCTCCACACGGAGATTTAATTCAACCCTCTCACAAGGGCTTAGGTCCTATAACCGAACCTATCGAGTTTGGCAATTCAAACTCTCATACTCAATCCTCTACGAGGAAAGAGCATGTAGACTCTTACAACTGACAACCTTGTCGGAATTAAGCCCCGTTGATGCGCCACTTCGGGTTGCTTGATCTTCGCTCTCCCGTGCTTCAATCAGCGACCCTTTGTGCTCCCTCGATCGCTGATGCCAATGCGTTGCCAATGCTCCAGCTCCAATATCAGCTACCTTGCATTTGATGCTTTTTTAAGATGCCCAAAGTGAGGAGGTGGTGGATTCTCTATAACCTAAGGGAAGGAATGAGTTGCAAGTTGGAGAATCACCTAAAGGATCTCTAGGGTATGTTTAGACAAAGGATCTACCTTATGGTCAAGGTGCCTAAACTCCTAGAGATCAAGAGGGGACAAGATCATTTTCATTTGAGCTTCGAACTTCTAAATCCTAAAAAATTATCTCTAAGCCCAAAAAAGAATTCCCCTGCTTTTATAGATAAATCTCCAACAGTAAAAAAAGGGCAGATTCGTGAATCTTCGATGGCATCGAAGTATCTTTGATGGGGTCGAAACCCAACTTCGATGGGGTCGAAGACTGTCCAGAGAGTTTCTTCAGTTTTATGGACATCCAGTTCGATGGCATCGAACACTCTTCGATGACATTGAACAAGCCACTTCGATGGAGTCGAACGGCTGTTCGATGGGGTCGAAGAATTGTCCAGAGAGTTCACATTTTTGCTGGACATATGTTCAATGGAATCAAACTGGTCTTCGATGGCATCGAAGACCAATCGAAATATATTTTGATGGCATCGAAGTGCAATCGAAAACCGCTGTTTGGGCTGATTTGTTTACAGCAGTTAACACCTCTTTGATTATCATAATTTATCATGTTTTTCTATATGATCTGAGGCTAATGAAGATGACTAAGGGTTTACCATTGTGGTCCAACTCATCTAGAGGATTTGGGTGTTTTGGTTCTGAGGGTTAGGGTCACCAAGGCATCTCTTTTATATGTTCTTCTTCCTTGATGCTTCTTGTCCACTTGAATCTTCAGTCTTCAGCTTGCCAAGGCTCAACTGACATTATAACACATGAACGCATGTGATTGACAAATAAGGTGCACTAGTATGCCACAAAAATGTGCACTAACACTATGGGGCTCATTACATGGGCTTGGGCCGATGGGCCTTATTACGCTTTACTTCTCAACACTCCCCCTCAAGCTGGAGCATCCTAATGATGCACAGCTTGGAGCAAGGGCTAACATAATCTAATTTAAGAAAGAAAGAAATTCTCTAACATCCCCCTCAAACGCAAGGTGCTTTGAAAAGAGAAACTCAGGAACTTGAGTTTGGTGAGGTACATAACATTTATTTAAGTAATAAATAAGAGATAACGTAGCAATCCAGATGTGTAGTATGGGTAGGCGAGCGAGTAGTGGAAACAACGAGATAATAAACAACTTTAGGCTAGTAGGCACTTCTATAACTTGAGCGATGTAAACGACCGGACCAACTATCCAGCATAAAAAAGGGACCAACTATCCGAGACCAACTGTTGCGGATATCATGCCTTTCAAAGTCTATCAACGTCAGAGGTGATCCCTTCCCATTTTATTGTGATTCGACTATGTTTGAGGAGCATATGGCGAGCACGTGATAGCAGTATGGCAACAGGAGTAGACAAAGACAGGGACCTTCGGTCGACTGAAGGAAGGGTTGGGTCAACCGAAGAACCCCCTCCTATGATTACGAGCAAACTGTAATTGTGACCGAAAGAGCCTTCAGTTGACTGAGGAGGGCTTCAGTCGACCGACGATCCGATGCAAATTTTTGTGGAAAGACGCAATTTTTCAATTTTTTTAGGGTATTAGGGATATTTTTGTCATTTTTAATTTCGGGATTATTAATAAGGGTGAAGCCCTAACTCTTTTATTATGCTATGATTATCAAAGACTAAGAAAGCCTTCTGTGGTGTTCCTCCTGGAGAAAATCTTCGAGTCTCTTCTTCTCTTCACGATTTATCTTTTCTTTTCTCCTTCTCTCTTCTACAAGGTAATCTCTAACCTTTCTTCCAACCTTCTTCTATCATCAACACCTTTGTTTTACTTTCACATCCTAGATCAGTCAGTTTTTGATCGAACAATTTCAGATTTCTTGAGTTTCTCATTCCCTTAATTTAGAAAATCCCAATTTTCCTGGATTAGAGAATTAACGCGAGTGATTGGATGAACTCGTGTAAGATCGAGAGTTCTACCTCTCGCAGGATCCGATCCACGCCAGGAAGTGAATCCATGACTGCTTGCTTGTGATGAGTGGCACTAATCATTTTATTTTCCCTCATTTAATTCTTAGTTTATAATGCGCATGGCGAATGATTTGTTTTATTGTTTACATGATTCCGCCTTTTGTAGTTTCCACATGCATCTAGGGTTAGATTAGGCCATCCTACATCACCAACTGTCCAATATAAATAACAAGTTCGAGCCAACTGCTTGGAGCAAACAAGGTTGGAACACCACCCAGTCCAAACATGAATCCAAACCAATTGTTTGGTACATAAACGAGTACGGGCCAACTACCTTGTAAACAACAACAAGACGAGCCAACTACCCTTACAAACACTAGTCACATCACACATGCCGGCAATGAAGCTCCTGATACGAAGAAGGAATTACGTCGTCGAAGGAAATGATGGAGAAGAGGCTAGCCCGTGTCACACAATCCAAGCAACAGTAGAAAAACGGGCCATAAAACAAACAGGCCCATGCTAACTTGATAAAGAACTGGATCACGCAAAGATTTTATCTGGCAACAAATTGCCCCATAAGCGAGACATGCCAAATAGTAACCATAAACTCAAAACGGCCAAACAGGCCCAACAATGTCAAAACAGGCCCACAATGAACTTGAGCCTTAACAAATGATGAGTCCACTAACATAGCTAGGCTAATGATGTGGGCTCAGCAATACCAACACACCAACTGCAAGTGGGCCCCAATGACATCAACGTACGGTCCACCACTATCAACAACAACCATTAACTATAATGGTAATGAAGGGACCAAAATGCTTCTCCTTCACACCCAAATTGTGATGGCCCAACAATCAGCAAGGCATGCCTTCAACACAAATGCGTCAACAGTAGCGGCTCCGTGTGCACGACAACAATCCCACGTTAAACATTGGTGATAAACTGTCCCAAAGCAAGGGGCCTAGCCACAACGGTCCACTAGGCAAATAATGGTCCGACAAGGTGGGTCACGTACAATGTTGTTGAATCGCATATGCGATCATATGCAATCGCATATGCCTGTGCGCATATGTGATCGCACAATTGCATATGCGACCGCATATTTTTTTCATTTTTTTTGAAAAATTAAAAAAATAAAGAAAAAAAGAAAAAAAAAGAAAATAGGGGGAGCTTTTCTAACACCAAAGTTAATAGATAATAGTACAAAATATAAATAACTAATTATACTGATAATACTATACGTGTTTAATTAATAATTATATACTTAGTAAGTTCTACACAACTACTAGTCTACTACTATTAAGGACTAAGAACTATAAGTCTAAGAAGTAACTAAGTAAGAAGTAACAAAACTAAGACAAAATGAAAAAGCTATTTATTTATTATTGATTGTCATTATATAACTAACAAAATAATACATTGATATTTAATACTAATTACTAAATAGTAAACGTTATATACACTGATCTATTTGCCATTGTGGCAATTGATCACCACTACCATCGCAATCATCGTCGTCATCGTCGTCATCTCCTTCTTCTACATACACTTATTCTTCTGTTTCTTCATCATCTGTACGTACTAATACTTCATCAACATCCAACGGTGTTCTTCTTCAGCTTGATCATCATCTCCTCCTTCTATCTCCTCAATCTCTTACACCACGGGCTGACTTCTACTACTCGCCCCCCCCCCCCCCCCCCCCCCCCCCCCCCCCCCCCTCCTTCGTCTTCGAGCGGTAGTTTCTCCTTGTGTTGATCTGTATGCGGCATCTTCAACTTGTGCCCATGTCAGGTCCTCGCCTGCAAAGACCGGGTCCTCCATCTCTACGAGCCACTCGTTTTCTCCATCCAGCTCATCCAAGCAGATAGGGTAATAGAAACCAGGCTTTTCTTTCCTAGTCTGGAATCTTTGTTGTAATTTCTGATTGTATTAGACGAAGACCAAGTCGTTGAACTTCTTTTGCTCAAGGCGATTTCTTTTCTTAGTGTGAATCTGCATGAAAGAAAGTGGATTTGGCATTAACTTTACAATTATCCCAAACGAAAACTGTAAGTAGTAAGTCTAAGTTACTACTAGTTCTTACTAACATTAACACATTAACATTTTCATTTTTTCCAAACTTACCGCCTCGAACGTGCTTCAGTTGCACTCGCAACCGTTGACAGAACACGTGAGTCCAAGAATCCTTATGGCCAGCTTCTTTAAAGGTGGATCCCTCATGTTCAGGTCCACTCCATAGGAAGCCTACCAATCGGCTGAGAAAAACAATTTTAGTTAGACTTTACTTTATAGATTTCTAGATTGTAAAAAATATTTGTAAGAGACATTTTCATACTACTTGGCATTTTCATTGTCTGATGCCTGATGACGATCTCTCTTGAGAATATACAATCACTCTTTATATTAAAGTCCAGTAGAGCTGAGATCCTATCCGATTCTTCTCTATCTAGAACCATTCTTTCCAACACATTAATAAATCCAGCCATATGTACTTCAAGTGATGCAACTGGATTGGGAGAATAGAACAAACAAGCCGGGTTAAGGATATAGGTAGCCGAATACAATGGAGATGACATTTGGCTGCCCCATCTTTTATCTATAATATCTAGAATGGGCTTGTAATCACGCTTTCTATAATTAAAATGGTTCATGATCTTAACTTTCGCCATCTCCATCGCCTCATAAATATAACCCATTGTCGTCTTCTCATTCCCGTCCACCAGTCGCAATATAGTGACTAAGGGCTTAGATGCTTTTAGTGCCTTTACTGTTTGTGTCCAAAAATTTTGTGAAAGGATTGTTTGTTGAACCTGTTTCCATTCAGCCTTCTTTGACTAAGGCCCACTTGTAAAATTGGTCGACACTACAAAGCTTCCAAGTTCTGATTTTTTTTTTGTATTTAATCTTTGTAGTGTTAAGAAGGCTGTAGCGAAACAGGTGACTGCTGGATGTAGCAAGTTGCCCCCAATGTGTTTTCTCATTCGACTGTGAAGAAGGGTGTGTTTGTACATAAATACCGTGATTCTTCTTATTCTTGCAATCACTTGTAAAAATAACCTACCTATATTTTCTAACATCAGATCAATGCAATGGGCTGCACAAGGGGTCCAAAATAAACGACGCCTCTTTTTCACTAGTTGATGACCGACGGCTACATATGAGGCTGCGTTGTCTGTAATTACCTGGACAACGTATTCCTCAACTATACGTTATCTAGTAATTCAAATAAGTAGTTTCAAGTATGAGAATGGCCCGATGCATCCACAGACTTAAAGAACATCGTCCTATTTGGACAAATCACTAGAAAGTTAATGAGAGACCGACCGGATCTATTGGTCCATCCATCGGCCATGAGTGAACACCTATATGTTTTCCATAATTCCCTATATTTGGCTATAAAGGATCGTGTATGCTCAACTTCGGCTTTGAGGCACGTCTCCCTCATTTCATGATATGAAGGAGGTTTAAGCTTAGGTCCAAATTGACCTATTGCTTCAACCATAACCTTGAAGCTTCTTGATTTTACCGCGTTGAAAGCAACATCGTTTTGGTAAAACCACTTAGCAATATATTGAATAGTAGTTTTCCTATCTTTTTGTTTATACTGGTTTTCTAAAGTTGTTTAAGCCGGTCTTTTGCCCTTACCCCTTTGGTCGACCACATTCTCGGGGTGTGGTCTACACCATCTATCCATGGGTCCATGCTCACGAGTTCTTTTCGAGGCCAGTGGTGGTCTCGACCAGCCTGTCGACGTACGGGGGGGTAGGGCTAGCTTCATCTATGTTTACATCTTCATATGTATCTTGTTTTATATATTTTTCCTGACGTAGGGCACTATCGCATCTCTTTCTCGATTTTTTATCCATAAACTCCATGATCTCCCTTTGGATTTTTGGAGTAATTTTGTCGTATGGTGTATGTGCAAGGTGTTGCTTGTGCTGAGCAATACCACTGGAACCCACATACCCACATAACTCACATACTATGTGAGTCTTATCCGTAGCACTACAATAGTGCGCATACTTCCAACTTGGGTCATTCGACTTAGGTTTCAAAGAAGAAGATTGGGAAGAAGACATGGTGTTTATGCAACTTGTAATTTGTGAATTTGTAATTAAAAACTAAAAACTAAAATGGAGAGAGAGAGAGAGAGAGAGAGAGAGAGAGAGAGAGAGAGAGAGAGCTACACTTACCAGGGTGTTCCATAACGGTAATGGTGGCCATAACGGCCACCACTGTTACCGTTACGGCTCTTTTTTATTTTCTGAAAAAAAGTTGTTACAGGACTGTTACGGCCTGTTTTTTCTGTAACAGCCGTTACGGCTGTTTCGATCCTGTAACGCGTAACGGTTATGACCGTTTACGTAACCGTTTTGGGATACCTTGGCACTTACTTGATGCTTCTACTAGGCACACTACACTAGTCTTGAAGAAGAGAAGAAAGTGAGAAAAATTGAAAGAGAGAGAGAATGTAGAGACTAGAGAGTAGAGATGGAGAGGGAAAGAAGGAAAGAGATAGAAAGAGAATAGAGATAGAGTAGAGACTAGAGAGAGAGAGAGAGAGAGAGAGAGAGAGAGAGAGAGAGAGAGAGAGAGCTTACACCACTTACACTTGTAGGAGAGGAGAACAAAACAAAAGAAAGAAGAAAAGAGAGAGAGAGGGACTTGAGACTTCTAGTTGAACTTGAGACTTGAGACTTGAGAGTCTTCACTCTTCTTGAATCTTGATTCTTGAGTGAGTCTTGAGAGTTTTCAAGTCTTGAATCTTGAAACTTGAAAGTTGAAACTAGAAAGTGCTTGAATGATTGAATCGTGAATCCTTGATCTTCAACTTCCAAGAGAAGTAGGAAACTAGGAATAATGTAAGTAATAATAATAAGAGAGAGAGATTAGTAATTTAGGACCACTTGGAATTAAGAGATGTAAGAGAAGAAGAGAGTAAGAGAGTTTGGGGTGAGAATGTTACAAATGGGTGAGTTAAAAAGTGTTTATTTTGCAAAAAAAAAAAAAAAAAAAAAAAAAAAGGTCAGATTTCTGACCATTGGCCAATATGCGGTCGCATTCATTGCACATGCTAATATGCGATCGCTATATGCCAGAATCGAATATGCCATGGTTGCAGATGTGATTTCTGTGTATATATGCGATTGCATATTCGCATATGCGATCGCACATGACAACAATGGCCATGCAACAACAGCAGCAATACGTGGGTCACATGCATTTGAAGAAGAGAAACTGTGGAGACTACACGTGGTGGCCTACATGTAAATGGATCTGTAAGTTCTGGAGCAGCATGGTCCACAGGGAATTTGAATCACTCCCACTGGCAGCATCAAAATCAAGGTGGGCCAAGTCGTATATAATGCAATGGATGCAAACTGGTCAACAATCAGCAAATCTGATCACAGAAGGATAAATGGCCCACTAAACATGATTCTCCATCGTCGATCATCAATAGAAGAAGGCCTACAATCTCACAACAGCATGCTTCTGCACAAATGGCCCGCACAGATTCGCAGCGAATGAGGCCCACTCTGACAGTCTTGTAGGGGCCTGATGATGAATCTGTCAGATGGGCTGTCCTAAATCACCAACTACGGATCAGATGATCCAGATCTGATCCTGATGTAAACATAAACGTTAACAGCAGCTTCATAGACATGGAGATTGACAACAGATCAACAATGTCGTCTATACACAAAAGATCCGAGAACATCAATCGGAGGAAGAAGTAGTTGCAGCAGATGGAGATCAGCAAACAACAACCATATACATGCATCAATAGCAATATGGGGCCCACAGCAACAGCAATGGCAGATCTGGTCGCTCACGACCGAGATGAATGGGGCTAGGTTATGGACACCGGAGAAGAAAAAAAGGAACAAATCTTGAAGAATAACATCAACTACAATGGATTTAGAACTTCCAACCAGCACCAAGATCGGTACACTCTGATACCAAGGGGGGATGTTAGAG
Organism: Liriodendron chinense; assembly: GCA_003013855.2. NCBI lineage: Eukaryota > Viridiplantae > Streptophyta > Magnoliopsida > Magnoliales > Magnoliaceae > Liriodendron > Liriodendron chinense. The sequence goes on from ML058408.1 coordinate 327,977, forward strand.
TATATTAGGTAGATTATGTTAGAGTAGGATACTACATCTTTTGTCAGTACTTATCTGTTAGGATCTCTCTAGATTTTTAGTGATCTCCAAACTCTTCTATATATTCTCCTTATTGTTAATGAAATCATACAAGTTCTATTTTCCACAATGTAGTTTCTCTAGTTTAACACACCATCATGCTCATACCTTGCACCAATAATCCTCTTCGTACCCAAGTCCTGAAAAACACAATAAGATGGGAAGAAAGTCACACTGCAATTTAATATTATAGTAAGACCACTAATCGATATTAAATTTGCACTGAACTTAGGAATGTATAAAACATTGGATAAGGTAAGAGAAGGAGAAACAAAGACTTTGCTAATAAATTCAATTGGAGTAGAGGATCCATCAGCAAGACGAATTGAACGACAACAAGAAGAAGAGGTGGAAGGAAGAAGACAACTATGCGTATCAGTCACATGATCTGATGCCCCCGAATCTATAATCCAAGTGGTAGGGGTGGAGGAGGCATGGAGTGCAGTACCTATTGTAGTAGCAAATGAAGAAGCAGATGGTTGTGAGGAGCTGGCAGGAGGTGTAGCTGATCGAGACTGAAGAGATCTACGATGCTGAAGCTCCGCCACATCTGCTCTAGTCATAGTAACAGTCTCCGCGTGGGAGGAATCCAAAGTAGCAAGGCCAGAAGTATCAGAAGTGTGTCTAGTATCATCAGAAACTGCGATGTGGGCAGTAGGGTGACCATGAAGCTTGAAGCATCATTCTTGAGAATGTCCTGAACGATTGTAGTAGGTGTAGAAAAACCGCCCTCGACCTCTACCAGCGTCCTCTAGACTGAGGACCCGCCTCGAGTATCTGAACCACCACTCTTGTCACTGAGTGGAACAGTAGTGGAAGTGAAGGTAGCCCTTTCCTGTGCTAGGGCTGGGGCTGACATAACTCGCCTATGAGCTTCTTCTGAATGGACAACATAATATGCTGTCTGGAGCGTAGGAAAAGGGGTTGTGGCAACCGAGTCCTTACTATCCTCATACTCACTATTCAATCCAGCTAGGAATTTATAGGTCTTGGCTTCATCCTCCCATGATTTCACAATTTCAGCACTGCGAGGGTCTGGAAGTTTACTAAGGGGTTGCAAGTGACTTAGTTCCTCCCAGTGGCTTTTCAAGGCCCCAAAATACTCAGTAACTGAAAGATTCTCCTATGTGAGAGAATACAACTATGTGTTTAGCTAAAAGATGCGAGGCTTATTTGAAACAGTTCCATAGGTGTCATTGAGTGATTTCTATAGATCGGCAACAATCTCATAGAAAAAATATCCAGAAGCAATATTAGGTTCCATTGAGTTGAGTAACCAGCCCATAACAATGGCATTGGAAGAATCCCATGCATCTGTGTAGGATAGTAGGCCATTTTGTGGTGCCAATGAGGTATCCAAGCTTCTCCTTGCCAATAATATACATCTGAACGGCTCGGGACCAAAGAAGAAAGTTACTTCCATTAAATTTTGCAGAAGTAATGGAGATAGGACCATCAAGGCCATGTCCTGGTGGCGGTGGTTTATAATCCATGAATACAGAAAAGGCAAGAGAAGGAAGAAAATGAAGAAATACCAATTAAGTCACCACGCAACACCAATAACCAAGTTTAGAGGGTGCAGGAATGTACACCATAATTCTGGTGTATATGCTGTGCATCAAAGGGTCCAAAAAGGGTCCAATCGACCCCCATTTTGACCCAAAAAATGTTTTTTTATGTTAGATCTCCACAAAAAACACCTCCTCTGTGTAGGATATCCAAAAACGACCCCTATGCAATAGGTTTTGCAGATCAAAAACTTCAGATTTGAACAGGATCTAAGAAATGGGTTGATTTGAGTATTTTTCCGGAAAATACTAGAAAATTCATTAAAAATATAAGTCTTCTTCAAAAAATCCAAAAAAAAAAAAAATCACCATAAATATCCTCACATGATTCCTCATCCGAAGCAAAACGAGCCGTACATACGCTGCGTTGTTGACGTCAGACGTACGGACGCTGACGTTAGCACGTCTTCTTCAGGAAGTACCTTGGATCCTCCGATTTTGCTAGATCTTACTGGTTTTAATGAGAATAAAGAGGTTGTAGTGGGTGAAATTTGGTTTTGATCGATCAAGGCTCTAATACCATAAAGAAACAAAGAAGATGAAAGAAGGGAGGAGAGAGAGAAAACGTGAGAGGGAAGAGAGAGTTTTGAAAGAGAGGAAGAGACAAAACGTGACCCCACTCTCCTAAAGATAATATTATTATATATGTAGGGATTCCCACACTCATTACATTATACAGCCTCAACACATAGCTTATTTACAAATAAGTCCCGAAGGACTTTATTACAAAAAAGACCCTATGATTTTAATATTCCTACAATCTTGACGACAAGAATGCTTCAATGCCTCTGATGATGGATAAGGAAATCCTTCTGTTTTGTTTACACATATCTCATCCAAGAACCTAAACTTGGATTTTCTTACTATTGATTCAATCGTGCTTCAGTGCCTTCAAAGGCGGGACTATGCTTTTTTTTTTTGGATACCCCACATAACGGCAAGTGGCACCGATCTTTCACAGCCGAGGGTAACAACCCTTCCACCCAATCTTCAATAAAGACCAAGGTGGAATCATTGAGAACCCAATACACCCCAAACAGATTAAACAAATTGACCCTAGCTGCCCTTGTAGCCTTGCAATGAAGGAAGAGGTGACTCCCCGTCTCTTCAGGCTCTTTACACGTGATACCCATATTGGGAATTGCCCCATTCCCTTTTAGAGATTTTCAATTGTAAGAATTTTGTTAACCATGGCAATCCACTCAAATGCTTGCACCATTTAGGCTGAATTTTAATAGTTAGTATATGTGCAGGTGGGAACAAAACATTGGAACGTCCCATTTGCCAGAGATGGTGTTTGGAGAAAGTTCTTTGCTTCTTTCACACGAAGACAGTGGCATTAAAATTCACTTTAGTGCATTTGATGCTCTTAAAGGATGGAAGCAGGAAGGTTTACCACCAGTTGAAGTTCCTGCAGCAGCAAAGTGGAAATTCAGAAGGTAAATGTGTGCATTTTTTTCCCCCTGTAATTGCTCAACTGGAATGTACCTGTGTTGGTTTGATTTAAGAGAAACTACATGACTTGAAAGCACAAGCATCTCAGAGATATCTTGTGGTTCTAGAACACCTTTAGGGGTAGTTTGGCATTGTGGATTTAAAATCCTGTGGAATCATGTTGATCTTGAAACCTATGGGATTGAGAGGATTTTGCAAATCAGCTTTGAGCTAGGAATGCAAAAAGGGCTTTTTAAAGGGATTTTGGAATGATCAAAATCCAAATCTTTAAAGGTCATTGCTACCAAACAACCCAAAAAACTGAAATCCCCAAATATCCCTCCGAATCCACACTGCAAGACCTGGCCTGTTTGGTTCACGGGATTGAATGATATGGAATTGCATTAGATGGAATTAACACCATTATTGCACAATGATTGCATGTCAGCAAATACCATGGTATTTTGACTGTCCAATCCCACATTTGGTATCAAATTCTTCCTTTGGGAAAAACGCTGTATTAAGTGAAACCTGCGTTTGGTAGACCATGGAATTGTAATCAATGGACCAGATTCACAACTGATGTCGGCCACTTTTATGTATATGCAACTCGAATGTCATGTGTAAAGGGTACATATGGATGGACAGCATGGATAAAACACATGCATCAATGTGGGGCCCACCGATGTAGTGGATTTCAAAATCCACCAGAAATCCCGCAGTATCTACTGTTTGGACCAGATGATATGATATACGTGGATTAATCCAATCCTTCCCGTCATTTCCAAATGCGGATGGAATTTGCATGGGACCAAATGCAATTCCATACCCACCTAATCTCACATCCCAAACAGGGGTTGCCTTATTTTAGCATTATCTACATTTAACACTTGGAACTCTTACGTGCATGCCATATATTTTCATCTAGTGTTTTTTTTTTTTTGGTTATTTTTAAGCATTATCCAAACTTTAGCATGCCATATATTTTCATATAACGTGCTCTCTCTCTCTCTCTCTCTCTCTCTCTCTCTCTCTCCCCTTCTTTTTAAGAGAACTGTATTTTATTGAGAGGAGATCAAAATAGCCCCAATAGAGAATAAAGTCAGCAACACAAAGCTGACTAAGCAAAACAAGCAACAGGATAACACCTGAAACAGCTACAAGAAAATGACATACGCAAAAAACCCTGACCATGACATTAAAACCGGAGGCAAGAAACAAGACAAACATGAACTACAACTATCCGGGGCCTTCCTGTGGCCTATCTTCAATGATCAGAGATGGCATGGAAGCACCTTCTTAGCCAGCTTACCTGCCATGTCATTCGCATCCTGAGGAGTATGGAGAAGAGAGGCGTTCTTTCCTCTACATAAATCTTAGGGCTTCATCAATCAAGTCTGCAATCTGCTGACTGTTCCCAGACAACACCCAGCATATTACATTGCAAGAGTCTCCTTCCACAATCAGTGGAAAGAAATGAAAGGAATCTAGAATCTTAATGGCTTGAAGAAGACTTGCGGCTTCAACCAAGGAAGAATCCCTGAAACCAATAGGACCCGAGAACTAAATAAGACTATTACCCATATGATTTTAGACAATACCACCAATAAGCCCAGCCAGGATTTCCAAAAGAGCTGCCATCGAAGTTTTGAAACAACCAATTGGAGGTGGATTCCATCTAACCTGAATGATATCAGCAGACTTCTGGCATTGAAGAACCTCTGCGAAATTGTAAAAGAAAGAAGCTGAAGGAATGCTGTGAATGATGTTATCAGCCTTAGTCAATGATACTAACCATTTGAAAACACAGTCAGTGTTTGCTTTGCAGATGAGGACTTATTCTGAAAAATATGAGCATCTCTTGAACCATATAGCTCGTACAGTGATCCAACCAACAGCTTGCCAAAGAAATTTCTGATGGGACACCAAGTGATGGAATACTAGCTCGCAACATGCACCAGAAACAAGTGGGGAAAAACCCACACAATCCAAATTGCAAAAGATTTTGGACCAGATTATTCTCACCATCAAACATTGTATCAGCAAATGGTTTACTGACTCTTCCGCTGCACAATACATAATGCATCTGTTGGGACTTGGGAAACATCCATCCTCTTTTCTTAAGATTGTCAATCGTGAGAATCTTCTAACCGCTTTCTTGCATCCAAATACAGCACTAGAAATCTTGATGGCATTCTATGTTTGTGTTCCTGGACTTTGTTGTCTATTGTGCCTGCAGATGCATATTAAACCCATTATGCCTTGGAACTATGGGCTAGACTCCAATGTGCATATGACTCAAACTACTAAGCAGTGGCAATTCATCCACTGTATGCCAGAGCCCCCATTGTGGATGCATGGATGGAGGAGCATTGCCCGAAAATCATATTGATCAGATGATCCTAGCTGTTTGATTAGTGACAATCAAGTGGAAGTTAAAAGGAAAATACTCAGTGGTCCATATGCTATGCATGAAATCAGTTGGTGAAGATTGTCTGATCAGTGTGTTTTTTGGGTCTCCATCCAAATGGAGCCCTCTATTCTGGATTGATGTGTATGTGTGTCTCATGTAGCATTGATGACTTGCAACAGTTTAGTACTTTGCAGCAAACACTTACTGGAGTCTAGCTCTTTCTCATTTGACTTTTTTTTTGCTGTTCTCAAAATCTTGTAGCCAATACTTCTCGCAAAAAAAAAAAAAAAAAGAAAAAAGAAAAAAAAAAAAGAAAAAGAAAAAGAAAAGGAAAAAGAGCCAATACACTGCATGTGCTTTCCTTGAAGGAATCAGTATCAGCATCTCACATTTGTATCATGCCATTGCAGCAAGCCATTTCAACAGGTGATACTTGATTATGACTATACATTCACAACACCATATTGTGGCAGCGAAACAATTGAACCAAATTCAAAGAAGGTTTGTCGATATCCTACAAATATATTTTTTTTCCTGTTTGGGAAGTTGAGAAATGCAAATTTTTCCCCTTTCTTTTGTAACTTTTTTCTGAGTTGGTGGTCAGAGCCCTTCTATTGTATATTTTGGTCTTCCTTTTATCTACTTAATGAAATCTGATTGACTCTTAGTTTGTTCCAAGTAATTCCTCTGTTCCAACTTCCATGCTGAATGCTTTGTGACAGGAGTTTAAGTTCCTGTATAATTCTTTGGGCTTGCCAGTGTCTGTTCTTTCTTCAATTTAAAATGGTAGTAATTTATCCTGCATACCTGTGGCATATACGTACATTTATCAAGACTACCCAAAGCATAGGGCAAAATAATGCCAGTTGTAGGGTCTTAACCATCTATCATTGGATGTGAATTTGAAATGCTGCTAGTCCTTTTAACCGTGCATTTTCTTATCTGAAAACGATTCTCCAGTCAATGTGATGTTCTAAGGCCCCTTTTTGTGACAGCTTCTCTTCAGTGAGGTTAAGAAAATTGGACATATCAGGCATCAGCCAATGATGATTCATGAAATAGATCATGATGCTTTGATTCAGTCACCTGCTGTATGTGACTTTTTGAAAAATTCACTAGTCACAATCTTTGGTCTTACAATGTATAATTGAATATTGCCAAAAGCTATTAAGTTGTTATACTACTCATGCTTCTCTTCAGTATGATCGACTTACTCACTTCTTGCATGATTGGACATTTCATATCTTCAAATGCTTGCAGAGATTTTCTTAATACATTATCACCAAACAACAACAACAACAATGCGAGCGTTTGACTCTTATCAAAACGTCTTTCTCTAATATGTCAATACTATATGTTGCTCTTTAAATGCCCAAAATCAGTGTTGGATAGGCTTGACAAATTAAGAAGAGATTTCTTATGGAAAGTGTAATGCCCAGAATTTTCGGGATTTATTTAAGAATTTTTGAAAATTTATTTTGATTTTTTTTTTCTGATTAAATATCATACGTTTACTTTGTTTTGAAAACAACGGACCATCCATAGAAGATCTAATAGGGGACCCTTTACAAAAATTGCTTAGAATGATCCCATAAACATCATAGAAAGATCGGATTTTGAAAACATCGCATTTTTCAGATAATTATGAAAATGCCATTAGTTAAACTTAAGTTAAACCGCCGTTTTTAAGTATGATAATTTCTGACGATCATTTTCATGCAAAACTTCATATATGAGCTTTTGAGCACATTTTAACTGTATATGTCGAATTTCAGCCCTCCGATCGTCCTACAAATGCCCTAATTAGAAAATGGCTCATGGACGGCCCTATAGTAACCCAAATCTATTTCATTCTTCATGTCAGTGGCCCATTTAGCATTGTCCACACCGATTGAACGGGGCATATGACTCCACTCCACCTCAGTGGACCCCACACTTGAAATCCATCTATTTCATATCTCGGTCAAATATGTTTGACCGAGAATCACGTAAAAAAAAAAAGAGTTTTCTTTTCTTCTTCATCCGCTACAACAGCGGGTTCTGCTGTCGATCCAGGCGATCGATGTCGTCCACCTTATGGGCCCCACTTATCAGATCCAAGCTGTCCATCTTGACGGCGTCCCACCCAAACCTCGTCGGTCCAAGTCTTGCCGCCATTCGTCGGTCCTGTGGCCCTGCTCCAATCAACCGTTCAAAATCAAGATTTGCTTCATCTTCGCCTCTGCCTTGTATGGACGTCCACGATCTACCCATTCAATGTTGTTTGGACCCCATCTACCTTCATCTTCGCCTCTGCCTTGTATGGACGTCCACGATCTACCCATTCAATGTTGTGTGAACCCCATCTACCAGTCTTAACGGTTCCCATATGACGTAGGTTGCAAGAAGATGGGACCCGAATCCCTCTTGAACCTGGAAACTGAATCTGATCGCACCCACCGCCTTTGTTTAGCTATAAAGCCCATCTCGTCCGTTCGCTCCTCCCTCCCCAGGAACGTGAGAGAGAGAGAGAGAGAGAGAGAGAGAGAGAGAGAGCCTCCTGTTGCTGCTATTGCTACTGGAGCCTCTTCTAAGGCTAGGTAAGGAGGAGGAAGAAGATAAAGAAGGAGAAAGTGGAAGAAGGAAAAAGAGGAAGAAAGAGAAAGAGAGAGAGAAGAAGACCGAGTCAATTCAGCAGAGTTATCGAGTCGACTCGCTGCTAAGTGAGGTAAGGCCCATCTAACCTTGATTTTGATATCTAATTTTGGCCTAAACCTTGACCCTTAGGTTAAATCTAACTCTAGTTGATCATAGCCATAGAAACTGTACAAATCTACGTCTTAATCTTATATTCTTCATTAACTTTCGTAGGTTTGGATTAAAGAAGGGTTTCACGGTTCTAATAGCGTTTCAAATCATCCAATCTCAAAGGTGGGGATTTCCTTTAAGCCTAGCTATGATAATATTAAGTTGTATGTTGATTTAATGCTTAGAAATTAGGGTTTTTGTTTTATGATTTCTTGAAATTGTGCTTGTTGAAATCTCTCCATATAAATATGATTTATATGATGTTCCTTGTTGTGTATGTTGAATCTTGATGTATGAACCATGCTTAAGTAGTTGGAGAAGGAATTGTGATGATGTATATGCTTATGTGGAGACCATGCTCGATTTACGTTGTCATATGCTTATGATGATTGATGCATTGTTTGCTATGAGATATTGTATATGGATGTTACGTTAATGAACGCCCCTTAACCTCATACTGATGTAATCGTTAATGTAAAGAGATGAAGCCCGTGCGAGGCCTTGTTATGTTGGCATTACCATGTGGATATTTTGGATGAATATGCCTTATTGTGAAAGTCGGCATTACCGTGTGTCTTATTGAATGAATGTGCCTTGACATTGAGAATTAAGTATTGGCATTATCGTGTATGTGTTGTTGGTTGCATATGCCATGATGTTGAGTTTGGCACTACCTGTGTGCGCCTTGTTGGATACGTGCCAAGGGATCCTTATTGATTCGCTACCTGTGATGGATCCATTGAAGTATGAAATTGATGAATATGGAGACTCTTGAACTGATTGGGGTAGGGAGTGATCATTAGCCGTGTACATCGTTTAATTGGCTGAATGCTAAACTGACTTAATTAAAGGTGAAACTAATCATGCATTCACTAGACCCGACTTGGTGGGTCAGCCCTTCGGGCGTTAGAGAAAGTGTGCATGGGCCCGTTTCTCTCTCGCTATCTAGTGAAAGTGTGCATGGGCCTGTTTCACTAGTTGGGTTTTAGTGCTTGGGAAGAGTGGAGTGATCCCGTCCTAGCTAGAACCTCTGGTGACTAGTGGCTAGTGAGAAGAGCGGAGTGATCCCGTCTCATTTAGTCAGGGTGCCTTAGCCAGAGTATGTATGTCATGCATTGCATTAACAAAGATCTTTTACTGAGTTGTTTTGATTTGATTAAATGATAATATCCTGCTTTGCGTTTACTCTATGCCATTATTATTATCATGATTTTCTTAAAGGGATATTCTCTACTATGATAGCGTTTAATGCTATCCAACCACATCTCAGATAATTCAGGTGAAGATCCAATAAGTAAATTGAACACTATGACGACGTGTTCGAAGGCTCGCGGTATAGACGACGAGTGATGAAGTTGGAGTGACTTATTGAAGATTTTATTTAATTATGTGTTATTTTAGCATAATTTACGGCTTTACTCCACAATTGTAATAAATTTTCTTAATGAATGTAAGAATTGATTCTTTGTTTGGTTTAGTTTCAAGAACTTCGTAATTATAACATAGATTACAATTTAATTAAATCACCTGTTTATCTTCTGTCACTGTGCTTGAATGCCACTAAATTTCAAATATACGGACAAATAATGATATTTTGAGGAATTCACCCTTGACACGTCTTAGATAAAGCCTAGTGTTCGCATTGTCGGTATCGCTATGAGTTTCGCTTGCCGGAGATAAAGATATAATATCGTTATCGTCGATAATATCGCTGATAACAAAAAATGCAAGAAAAATAGGGAGAAACATGGGAAAATGGTGGAATTTTTCTATGAAACTTCAGGAGATGTCTAAATACACATATATACATATTTATGAATAAAAAAATTGTACAAAGAATGCATACATAATAAAAATTCATTTAGTGAGGGCCTAAAAGCATGCGCCGTTGTAAGAAATCACTCGAAATAGTAATCAAGATAAGTTTATATAATACAAATGCAGCTAACATATAGCAATTAAGACAAATCTAGCATTCTATTACACAATACACTGGCCTAACAACTAGTACAATCCTCATGAGCCCATGCATGGTCTTCTGACTCACGCCACTCAAGCAATGGACAACACATGGGTGACCCATTCAACGAAAATCTCCTCTATGGAAAAATCCCATCCCTTCAGCTGGCAGCCAACAAATATAGCCACGTTCAACTAACAAATATGGTTTGTCCATATTTAGTCCCATTCTACTGCATTTTGAATTGGGAGTTACTTGATACTCACTGAAAGTTGACGGTTCATACTCCGGCACTTAAAACTCGTACATGTGGTCTTGATTAACTCAGTTACACTGGCAGGATTGTGGAACCCATGGTCGCTTACAATCCCAACGAGTGAATAATCCTAACCTCTTATCTATGGATATTTACTTATTAAATAGAACCCTCGGACGTCTTTCATTTTTAACCATTCAATAAAATGCCCACCAATCAAATGGTCAGATAATAAAATATACCTAATTCTTATTTAATGAGACATCTAAACTGAACCCCACAATGTGGACAGTTGAACTGGAACTAATAATATGCCACGTATGTGAATCCAAATTTGAAGTGGACCACGCCCACGAACGCGGAGGACACCAATTGCATGCCAAAGCCTGTCACAGGAAGCTAGGTGGGGCCCACCATTATGCTTGTGAGAAACCAACTTGTTCATCCATTTCTCCATATCATTTTAGGACATGGGCCCAAAAATGAGGTAGATCCAAAACTCAAGTGGGCCTCATGACAGGAAATAGTGAGGATTGAATGTCCACCGTTAACATTTGTGAGCCCACAAAAGCTTTGGATCACATTCAGACTAATATTTTTATGTTTTCAGTTCATCCCAGTAAGAATGACATTATGAATGGCATGGATGGCATATAAACATCACGGTGGACCGGGGGAGGTTTCAATGGTAGGCATTTCCCTACCCACTTTTTCTTACCGTGCAGCACACTTGAGTTTTGGATCTGCCTCATTTTTGGGCCCATGTCCTTATATTATTTGGTAAAACGGATGGATGAGGTGGATTTCTCACAAGCATGACAGTGGGCCCCACCTTAGCTTCCCCTGTGAAGTTCCTACGAAAGGCTTTCATAGGCATCATCTGCACGGGGATCCCCTACTGAGGCAGTAGGGTGTGAGTATGGTCGGTGGGCCAACATGATGTATATGTTTTATCTAGGCCGTCCATTCATTTTGGTAGATCATTTTAGGGAATGAACAAAAAAAATAAAAATAAAATAGATCCAAATCTCAGGTGGACCGCACCAAAGGAAACAATGGTGATTGAATGCCTACCATTAAAAACTTTATGGGGGCCACGAAAGTTTTCGATCAATCTGATATTTGTGTTTTCCCTTCGTCGAGGTCTGTGTGACCTAAGCAAGTGGTTGGATTGCAAATAAACATTATAGTGGGCCCTAGGAAGTTTTTAATGGTGGGCATTGAATCAACACTATTTCCTTTTGCGTCGTCCACTTGACATGTGGATATGCCTCATTTTTTGGGTAATGTCCTAAAATTATCTGGTAAAATAGATGGACGGTGTGGATAAAACAAATTACATCATGGTGGGGCCCACAACACCAATCGTAGATAGTCGCTGCACGCAAGTCGTAGGTAGCGTCTTCCCGTCCCTCGTAAAAAACACAACGCAGGGATTTTGGGGATGTATTTTCGGAAAAGAGGGTTTCTTCCGGAGGCTTTCAAAGCCCCAAATTTCGGCCAAAATCGACTAAAAATCCTCCTAAATTTCCAAAATAGTCGCCGAAATCCATGTCTCTTACCAAATCCATCATCTAATCAAAGAAAAAAGGAGATATTTTGAGGTTTTTTGCACCTATCGAAGATCCACTGACGGCCGTTGATCAATCCGCGATTGGCGCTCGAGATTTTGCTTCCGATCAACCAATCTGCTTCAACAGGTACCGAAAATCACTTTCTCACACGGATCTTTAAAAAAAATGAAATGAAAGCTCTTTTTTATTTTTTTATGTATTTACACAGGTTCAACAACGCCGAAATTCTACGATAATCCAATTATTGAGACATCGAAATTATCGTTGAAATTATGCTGATATCTGGTAGGAAAACGAATTTTTGTGGTTTCGGCGTTGCGATATTATCGGCGATATTATCGACATTTCGTTGACAATGTGAATACTAAGGCCCTTTTTCCAGCCCTCTTTCTCATTTCTCCAGCAAAAATCTAAGAGAGAGAAGCTGGGAGAGAGGTCGGGAGATGGAGAAGAAGAGGAATTGAGGTAGGAGAGCCCTGCATGTCACACCTTGACACTCATCTCGCCTCCACCACCACTAATCCAGCCCCAAAGGTAAGTGAATTGAGCCATACACCAAAATGCTTCAGTTTTCTTGCAAGAATTCCTCAATTTCCCTAACATGCAAACCCCACTTTTGCAGGATTACTGCAATTTCTCCGGGAATTGAGGTGTGCGGACCATTTACCTCCTAGGTTGCCTAGCATCAAATGCCTTTAGATGTAGTTAATGCCTAAATTTTTGGTTAATTTTGCCGTCATTGCTGTTGAGATGTTAGAAGTGTGCCTGAATGATGACTTGGTGCTAAAATTTGCTTGCATACGACTCCTAGGATTATCATGTGTGCTTAGGATCACTTGCATGTTCATATTTATGTCTTGTGCTCTTAAATGATGCTTGATGAATTCAACAACTTGCTGTGATGAAGTGTTTCCTATGATTTGTTTAACCCGACAAATGGATGAGAATTAGGGGTAGCTAGCTGCATGGGGTCGACCGCTGTTTGGGACTGGAACCGTCGACAGAGGTAGAATGCAGGTGACCGGCTATGGTTTGAGGACCACGTGGGCCACGGGTGCCTAAGGCTGGCCTCCCAGTCTTCTTCTTAGTCGAAGGTGTTGGCCCGACTCTAGGTTGGGCGTGTTATATTAACCTGTCGATTTTGTTCGAACCTAACTACCATTGTTATCACTGGATAAGCCCACTTAAAATCGTATGGTGATCGATCCCCAAGTCTCATGAGCCGGGCATGGTGGTATGGGACCTATGCCCGAGCTGTCTGCCTACACTGGCGTGGTGGCTCCCCGTAGTGACCATTGAGCACAGATAGAGGTGGCAGATGGTCGTTCGAGCGGCCCTATCAAATACCTGGCTGATTGTTCCGTGCCAGAGCACCGCTCAAACGCCTTGGGCTAGTATTGATTTAGTTTGAGTAGCAAGCCTGCACCTCTGAATTGATTATTTATACTTTATAGTTGGGTGACGACTCTTCTGCTTTAGCTTGGGCGTGGCTGACGAGTCACTACCTAATCATACTTGGATCGAGGGGTTGCTAGCGATGATATGTGCTCACCCCGTAGGAAGCCAGATGTTCCCAGGTTGGCCAGGTGATAGAACACTGGTATGGTGGCTTTGCCAACCGGCTGGATGATGAAACCAAATAATTAAAGGTTGGACTAATCATGCATGGTTTGGCATGGCATTCATGATGGGCGGGTGATGGGGTGGTGCCTCATTCACTAGCGGCTCAGTCTGTGCGGGTGATGTGGTGGTGCCACTTACTGTATGCTATAGCATATTGGAGATCGGGCATGCATTTGCACTTTATGCACTCGTGCATTAATATTATAAGATGTGATGCGCTTGGGTCTATGTAGGTGAAGTGGTGGTGCCACTCACCGTCGGTTGTGACTAAAACGGTTTTATGTTTATGCTTATGACTGCTATGTATGTATGTTTGTTTCATTATCTATGTTTAATTGTATTTGATCTCTTGAGTAACTTAGGGACATGGAACCACTGAGTTGATTACTCACTCCCACTCTGGGACGGTGTTTTAAAACACCAACCAGGCGCCTTCATTGATGCACATACCCCATGAGCAAGCGAACTAGATGAGGCCCAATCAGACCGGCTGAGTGGACCCCTTTTTACACGATGTGGTGCCGTATATGTTTGTTTAATTTACTTAATTGCAGTTATGTCTCTATTTCATTTTTCAGCTTGACCTATCATTATGATTTGATACCACATTGACCAAACACTTGCATGACATGCATCGCATACGCATTAGTAACTCCTGGGATATCGGAGATCGAGTTTGTACTCGACCCCTGAAATTTCGGGGTGTCACAGGTGGTATCACCTGAAATTTCAAGGGTCGAGTACAAACTCCCAACCTCTCTTTGAAGGTGTGACATGTATGGCTCTCCCACCTCAATTCCTCTTCTTCTCCATCTCTCGACCTCTCTCCCAACTCTCTCTCAAATTTTTGCTGGAGAACTGAGAAAGAGGGCCGGAAAAAGGGCATATATGGGTTGGGTTAATTGGGGAAGGTGTGACATGTACGGCTCTCCCACCTCAATTCTTCTTCTTCTGCATCTCCCAACCTCTCTTCTAACTTCTCTCTCTAAGATTTTTGTTGGAGAAATGAGAAAGAGGGCTGGAAAAAGGGTATATGGGTTGGGTTAATTGGCGAATATGGCCTTAGTGCTTTTAGTCACATAAAAATGGCCTTTTTGGGCCTGTTTTGATCATGTGGGGCCCTCCTAGCCCATCTGGCCCAATCTAATCCATTGGACGGCTTCCCCGGCACGAGATCGTCCTATGATTACGTTCTTGTGAGGTTCGAATGCAGTGTTTGCCAGATACGAGGGCGAGACAGTTTGACGGTCACCAATCATCGATTGGGGCCACGACTTTGGGGACGGGTTAGATGTTATATTTAGACCCTAGGCTCTAAGTTTCATCGACATGCAAGGGTCCTAGTATTCCACTATAGAAAAGGTAATTTTAGTAATGATTGCTCTAGTTAGTGTTGATGCGAGTGTAATTGCGCCTGTGTGTGCACTTGTAGGACTTCGCGGTTTCGGGCGCTGATTCCGGCATGACGCCCATCCAAGATTGTCAAGCCCAGCCTGAGAGTTGTCCTATTCGAGTTTCAAGTTCACCGGTCTTGGAACGGGCGGTGAAACGGCCTTCTACGAGTGTGTCCAAGTTCTATTTCAATGCATCTATGGTTCTACTAGGCTAAGGGTGGTTAATTATTCAATTTAAAGTGGCGTGTGCAAGACGAGCCCAAGTATGTGTTCAGATCTTAGAAAAGGCGATTTTACGGGGTGTTAGAATCTACCCCCTCTAAAAATCAATTTCGTCATTGAAATTGTCTAGGGCTTCTGTTAGGTTCATATTTAACAACCTTATCCGAGGATATGTTGGTGCCAGATGTGATAGTTCAGCTCGTGCTCATAGTTGGGTTTATCCTCGGTAATTTGATCAACTTATACGACTTGGTCTAGTTTCTAAATCCTGACTGTTCTCCTTATACACGTCCGGTTACTAACGTCCTGAGTGGACAAGTCGGGTGCTACTTAGTGATCTACCCTATGTTCCGATCCTGGGATTGTGGGCTATGGGTCCACCACGCTTCTGCTGCGCCACTCTGAACGGATGGACTTAGGTCATATTGCCTGAGTTTACATGCATGCAAGGGTGTATGTTGTTAACTACTCTGGCCTGGATTGATGCGGTCTACCCCTCTTAAATTTTTTTTTCTCTCACGATCGGGTTAGTACGGAGAAATGGTTGTGGTAGGCTTGATTCTGGTACAACGACGAACCTCTACCTTGCTAGGGTAGAAAGTTCGTTGTATCCCTTTCAAATCCTAGTGGGTCTCGATCTTCTGCTCAGCCACAGCAGTGAGTCCTTTGGTAATCGCCCATGATCGGGAATTGGATTAGACTGCGAATACTTCGCTTGAGCTTGGTTCCGTAAGTCCGTTGTTTAGTCATTCCAAGTATTTGGGGAAAATCATGGATCATTAGGAAGATATAGGAGTGATCAGGGAAAGGCGTGTGAGAGAAAGGGATGGGCATTATCTCCCTATCGTGACATGAAGTTTGAATTGACAAGGTGTGACCGCTGTTAAATCTATTAGAGGATAGGAAAACTCAAAATACTTAATTAAAATCTATCTCTCAGACGAGGTTGTAAGGCTTCGAATAATAAAATAAAACTATGAGTAAGAGTCCTTTTGCTAAGAGATTGGGAACCTTCCTAAGATAATAGAGCATATTGAAATAGAAGATGTTAGTATAATCTAATCATGTGGGATGATCTCTTGCATAATAATAAACAAATTTTAAGAGGACACTACTTCCTAAACCCTAAGATGAAAGATACAACTGATTTAAAAACAAAAATTTGGTAGATCTTTTTTTTTCGAAAAAAAAGAAAATTTTGAAAGGAAGGAGTTGTTTTCTTATGAAATAGATGGTTCCATTGGCCTCGGATGACCCGTTCTACCCTAATTTCATATATTGTGCGTCCCATAATTCATTCCGGATCAAAAGTTATGACCATTTTACAATTTGCCCCCTGGTCGATCCTGATTTTTCCAGGAACGGCCCCGAAGTTCCAATAGATGTACACGGTGGCATCGTGGTACTCTGGACAAACGGCCCTACAGTTTTAACAGATGTCCACGGTGGCATCGTGGTACGCTGTCCATCTCCCTTTTCACAAAAATAGCCCCGATGGGCAGCTTACATGTGCTGACTTAAAGAAAATGTATCTTTTTAATTAGAACTCAGATTGAGGCAATTCAAAAACCCACAGAAAGCTTGATGAGTCTATTTTTATGGAAAAATAAATAGAAATTCGAAAACCAAATCCAAATAGGGATAATTTTAGGTTGTTTTGAAACTGGAACAAAAAAAAATGGCGTTGGTTTTGGGCAGCTGGTACTCCTAGAAGATTAATAATTTTTTTTTCTTCGAAATTGGAATGGGATGGAATTTGGTAATACAAAATTAGACCTAAAGATGTATTTACAAAAAAAAGTTTTTTTTTTTTTTTTCAAGATAACTTGATGACTGAAGGTGTCAAAATTTTACAAACAACAGACTTATTGAAAACTAGAATTTTCTGCAAGTATCTGTTGTTAATGAACTGGGGATTGAAGGAGGTTTGGTGAACAGGGAGAGGGTTAGAAATAAGAGGGGGGAAAAGGAATGAGGGTGAGGGCTCCCTTTAAAAAGCCCATATACACGTGTCTAGCATCGCGCGGTGACACTGTGGATGTCATGGTGGCACCGTGGCAGTCTGTGTAGGTTTTTGGTTTCCTTTCCTTTCTTCCCTTTCGCTAAGCCCTTGGGCCACTTGGCCCCCTAGTACACATGCATCCTCCTAAGATAGTCATTCCACCCTCTCATGCATAGACCCTTTCATCTGGTCGGGGTCCTAAGGTTCAGGTTTTTTGACTTTAGGTATATGGGCTTCTCTACAGCTCAACTAATACAGAAGTTTGGGATGTAAGCATATAATTGAGATGGAAGGTGCATTCCAGTAATCTAACAAATTTGAAAGGATGCATTATCAAGGCAATTTGTAATCTATATGAGATCCATCAACACACTAAGGAGCACTATCATGTCATCCTAGCAACTTTGTTATCATTGTATCAAACTACTCCATTGGCACTAATTCTCATCATGAGCACACAATTATCAACATACAGGCTGAAAATGGAGGGTTTCACAGCATCCAAAAGCATAACAAACAATTACCGTAATTCATTCATGAAATCGAGCGATCTCAACAACATATCATCAAATCTAGACATTCCCAAATGCTCAACCAAGGCATTGATTACCTAATGATGTTTGATACCAGGCAACCCTAGGGTCTTAGTTTCTATGCTCGAGCAGATCATGCTAGTCAATCAGGGGCTTGGTCCTAGGGTTCAAAGTTTCTAGTCTCAGAGTGCTAGCTGGGTCAGCAGGTTCATTGTGGTAGGTCCATACTCCACGACCCAGCTTAATCAATCATCTGCTCTGATACCACCTGTGACACCCCGAAATTTCAGGGGTCAAGTACAAACTCGATCCCCGATATCCCGAGAGTTACTAATGCGTATGTGATGTGTGTCATGCAAGTGTTTGGTCAATGTGGTATCAAATCATAATGATAGGTCAAGCTGAAAAATGAAATAGAGACATAACTGCAATTAAGTAAATTAAACAAACATATACGGCACCACATTGTGTAAAAAGGGGTCCACTCAACCAGTTTGATTGGGCCTCATCTAGTTCGCTTGCTCATGGGGTACCTGCATCAATGAAGGCACTAGGTTGTTATTTTAAAACACCGTCCCAGAGTGGGAGTGAGTAATCAACTCAGTGATTCCATTTCCCTAAGTTACTCAAGAGATCAAATACAATTAAACGTAGGTAATGAAACAAACATACATACATAGCAGTCATAAGCATAAACATAAAACCGTTTTAGTCACAACCGACTAGTGAGTGGCACCACCACTTCACTTGCACAGACCCAAGCGCATCACATCTTATAATATTAATGCACGAGTGCATGAAGTGCAAATGCATGCCCGATCTCCAATATGCCACAGCAAATAATGAGTGGCACCACCACATCACCCGCACAGACTGAGCCACCAGTGAAGGAGGCACCACCCCATCACCCGTCCATCATGTATGCCATGTCGAACCATGCATGATTAGTCCAACCTTTAATTATTCTGTTTTATCATCCAGCCGGTTAGCAAAGCGACCATACCAGTGTTCTATCACTTGGCCAACCTGGGACCATCTGGCTCCTTGCGGGGCGAGCGCATATCATCGCCAGTAACCCCTCGATCCAAGTATGATTAGGTAGTGACTCGTCAGCCATGCTCAAGCTAAAGCAAAAGGGTCGTCACCCAACTACCAAATATAAATAATCAATTCAAAGGTGCAGGCTTGCTACTCAAAAACTAAATCAATACAAGCCCAGGGCGTTCGAGCGATGCTCTGGCATGGAACAATTGGCCATGTATATGATGGGGCCGCTTGAACGACCATCTACCACCTCTATCTGTGCTCAATGGTCACTACGGGGAGGCATCACCCCAGTGTAGTCCGATAGCTTAGGCATAGGTCCCATATCACCATGCTCGGCAAATGAGACTTGGGGATCGATCGCTATACGATTTTAAGTGGGCTTATCCAGTGGTAACAATGGTAGTTAGGTTTGAATAGAAGCGACAGGTTACATGCAACACGCTCAACCCGAAGTCGGGTCGACACCTTCGACTGAGAAGAAGACCGGGAGGCTGGACTTAGGCACCCGTGGCCCGCGTGGTCCTCAAACCATAGCCCGTCACCCACATTCTACCTTCGTCGGCGGTTCCAGTCCCAAAGGGTGGTCGGCTCCATGCAGCCGCCCCTAATTCTCATGCATTTGCCGGGTTAGACAAATCATAAGAAACCCTTCATCATAGCAAGTTGTTGAATTCATCAAGCATCATTTAAGAGTACGGGACATAAATATGAACATGCAAGTGATCCTAAGCACACATGATAGTCCTAGGAGTTGTATGCAAGCAAATTTCAGCACCAAGTCATCGTTCAAGCATGCTTCTAACATTTCAACAACAATGATGACAAAATTAACCAAAGATTTAGGCATTAACTATATCTAAAGGCATTTGATGCTAGGTAACCTAGAGGTAAATGGTCCACACACCTCAATATTTGGAGAAATTTCAGCAATCCTACAAAAGCATGGTTTGCATGTTAAGGAAATTGAGGGATTCTTATAAGAAAACTGAAGAATTTTGGTGTATGGCTCAATTCCCTTACCTTTGGCGTTGGATTAGTAGTGGTGAAGGCGAGACGAGCGTCGAGGTGTGACACGCATGGCTCTCCCACCTCAATTCCTATTCTTCTCCATCTCCCAACCTCTCTCCCAGCTTCTCTCTCTTAGATTTTTTCTGGAGAAATGAGAAAGAGGGCTGGAAAAAGGGCTTATATGGGTTGGGTCAATTGGGGAATATGGCCTTAGAACTTTTAGTTATATAAATATGGCTATTTTGGGCCTGTTTTGATCATGTGGGGCCCACCTCGCCCATCTGGTCCAATCTAATCCATTGGACACTTCCCTGGCACGAGATTATCTTATGATTACGTTCTTGCGAGGTTCGGATGTGGCGTTTGCCGGATATGAGGGTGAGACGATTTGACGGTCACCGATCATCGATCGGGGACATGGCTTTGGGGACAGGTTAGATGTTATATTTGGATCCTAGGCTCTAAGTTTCATCGACATGCAAGAGTCTTAGTGTCCCACCCTAGAAAAGGTAATTTTAGTAATGATTGCTCTAGTTAGTGTTGGTGCGAGTGTACTTGCGCCTGTGTGTGCACTTGTAGGACATCGCAGTTTCGTAACTTCGGGCGCTGATTCCGACATGACGCCTATCAAAGAGCGTCAAGCCCGGCCTGGGAGTTGTCCTATTTGAGTTTCAAGTTCATTGGTCTTGGAACAGGCGGTGAAACGGCATCCTTCGAGTGCGTCCAAGTTTTATTTCAATGCATCTATGGTTTTACTAGGCTAAGGGTGGTTAATTATTCAACCTAAGGTGACGTGTGTAAGACGAGCCCAAGTGTGTGTGCAGATCTTAGAAAATGCGATTTTACAGGGTGTTACAATAAGACCCTCCTCTCTCTATCGAGCTTCTCATGTTCGGAAGGCGATTGTCACCACCGAGTATAAGTTTTGTGAAGGTGTTTTGATGAGAACACAAACCTTTTAAAGTCTACCAATGAAGAAAGCGCCCACCACATGCATATTCCTTGTGGCTAGGTGATTATTGAGAAGCATTGAAGACCCTACACACGTGATTTGATACGTTGAAGACCCCACATTGGGAGGACACGTGTAGGAGGAAGAAGACACGCTGGACAGATTTCACTGTCTTCGATCAGGTGCCCGAACTTAGCCTCTTTGGCGCCCGAAACCCTCTGGACGTTTTTGGACGTCTTCGGGCACCTGATTGAGCACCCGAACTTTTGCGCAATTTTCCCCCCCTTTTTATTGTAGTATTTAGGGGTATTTTAGTATTTTATGTCTTTCCTTTGCTTATTTACGTGGGCTAAGCCCTAAAAACGAGATTAATTGTTGATTAATGAAAAAGAGCAAACCTTTGGTTGCCTCGTTCCTCTCTCTCTCTCTCTCATGGTGCTTCTTCTTCCTTGATCTCCTTCTTCATTTTTCTTCTTGTGCCCCTCCAACTTCTTCCAGGTAATTTATTTTTCTTTCCCTACATTCCAAACCTTGGTTTTCTTAATTCCCTATGATCAAAATCTGAGAATTAATCCCAAACCTAATGCTCCAGATTTTCCAAATCCCTAATCCAAGAAACCTTTCGATTCCTCGGACTAGTGATCCCCATTGGTCGATTGGGTTAAGACCATGCAAGATCGGGAGGTTCCATCCCTCGCCGGATCCAACCTAAGCGATAATTGAATCCCACACTTCATGGTTGTGATGATGGCCCGCTCCATTGTATGTTTCCTTTATGATTTTCTTAGTTATGATGATTAATGCTAGAATTTTAGATTATTATTGTCATTTATTTCCGCTGATTAATTGTGTTCATAAACATGCATCATAATTAGGGCATCCTGCGTCAAATTTGGTATTAGAGAATAGGCTTGCATGGTTTTGTCTAGATCGAGTTATCAAATTAGGGTTTGATTTTTAGGTCAGTTTTAGGAAATTTTTAGATTTAGAAGTTTCGAATTTTAGAAACTTTCCTAATTTGGAAAATTTCCAGATTTGTGTAGTCTTCTGTTTTAATTCAGTAGTTATTAATTCATCCTAGTTGACATCCATTGCATTCATCTCGTGAATTGCATAACCATAGTGGTCAGGTTGAGTAGAATTAGTTCGAGGTTTTACTTGTATGCCCACGAGAAGAGGTAGAAGTTTTGGCCTTCAACCCACCATGAATAACGAGCAGTTATTTGAGCAATTGGCTCAATTGATACAAAAGATAACTGCTCTAGAAACGAGTCAAAAGCAAGAGTTAGTTCGCATGGATAACCAAATTGCAACCACCATGACTAAAGTTGAGCAATTAGAGGCGTCCCAAAGGGAGAACCTCGCTGTTGGGGATGATGCGCACTCCCAAGTGGGAGGGATCGTTGAAGAACGTGCTCCCACACGTGGGGACAATAGTGGTAGAGATCGTAGAACTGGTCGTGGTGTTGTGCGAGAAGCACAAGCCAATATGATCATCAAGACCGCTACGATCCAGATGAGCGTGCGATGAAGAATGTGAGAGTTGAGGCCCCAAGTTTTGATGGGCGTCTGGATCCCAAGGCATTCCTCGACTGGGTTGCTGACATGGACCACTACTTTGAGTAGTATGGCATGTCAGAAAACAGTCAAATGCGGTTTGCAAAGATGAAACTTGTGGGCCAGGCAAAGCTATTTTGGATCAACACTGAGCGAAAGATAGAAAGAATTGGTAGAGCCCCTATCACAGACTGGTATGAGATGAAAGAGAAGTTGAAGGAGAAATATCTTCCTCTCATACCGACAAAAGCTCCTTGACCAATGGCAATCCTTATGCCAAGGGTCAACATCTGTCGCTGATTACATCGCCAAATTCAAGGAGTATATGATGCGATGTGATATCCATGAAAACCCTCTAGTAACGCTCTCACGTTTCAAGACGGGCCTTCGAGCGGATTTTCAGCGCGAGCTTATGACTCGGCCCTTAACGGACTTGGATGAAGCATATTAGGTAGTACAGGAGTTAGAGCAATACCTGAAAGCTCTTGTCATTAAACGTTTTTAGTCCCGAGACTCTAATGTTAGATTTGGTCCCCAGGGAACTAGACCTAACATTAGTAGTCAACCCAGGGCACAAGCGACTGTTCCGCTTAGGCCTAGGGAGGACAAGGGCAAAGGGGTTCTTGGTGCCGGTCCTAGTGGGGGTAGCCAAGTGAGATGCTACGAGTGTGGGAATCTTGGTCACATGTCTAATCAGTGTCCCACGAAAACCATGAAAAAACTTAGTTATAGGCGAGTCCCACGAGGGTGTTGATGACCAGGGCGATTATGAAGTGGAAAAATATCACCCTGAAGGAGGTTTTACTGATGAAGACGAAATAGGCGATGAAATAACGCTTGCAGTAGTCAGGCATGTGCTATCTCAGTCTAGAAGTAGTGTTGATTGGCGTCGAAACACTATCTTCTATACTCTCGCCAAGTGTAGAGAAAAGAATTGCAGGGCGATAGTGGACAGTGGAAGTTGTTAAAATGTGATTTCCGCTAACACTCTGGATCGGTTGAAGTTGAAATCCACACCTCATCCCGGCCCATACAAAGTTTCTTGGGTTAATAAGACATCTCTTCCTGTCACCTATCAGTGCTTAGTTTCTATCGAGTTTGGGTCATACAAGGAGTCCCTATGGTGTGACGTGATACCTATGGATGTTGGACATATTATCCTAGGTAGGTCGTGGCTATACGACAATGACGTCACTATCTTTGGCCGTTCGAATGCGTGTACCTTCATGCATAACGATAAAAAGATCAAGCTTAATCTTATGCCACCTGAAAGCACACTAGGGAAGAAAAGGGTTGAGAAGGTGAGTGAGCCCAAGGAAGTGGGGAAATCCAAACCTAAGTCTCTTCATATAATCAATGCGAGAGAATTCGAGAAAGAGACTAAGGAGGATTCCATGGTGTATGCCCTTGTGGCAATAGAGATTACACCTGAGGTTCCATCAGAGTTACCCCATGAGGTAACGTTGGTTCTAAAGGAATACAGTGACGTGTTTCTTGAAGATTTACCGTACGAGTTGCCACCTATGAGGGACATTCAGCATGCCATTGACCTCGTCCCACGGTCAACTCTACCGAACCTTCCTCACTACAGGATGAACCCTGTAGAACATGCAGAGTTGAAGAGGCAAATTGATGAGCTTCTGCAAAAGGGTTTTTATCTAGGAGAGTATGAGCCCGTGTGCCGTGCCCGCATTGTTAACGCCAAAGAAAGACAGCACGTGGCGCATGTGTGTGGACAGCCGTGCCATAAACAAAATTACCGTCAAGTATAGGTTTCCCATACCTAGACTTGATGATATGCTTGACATGATGGCGAGGTCCACCATATTCTCCAAAATTGATCTCAAGAGTGGATATCACCAAATCCATATATGCCTAGGAGATGAGTGGAAGACTACATTCAAAACGAAAGATGGGCTTTATGAGTGGATGGTCATGCCCTTCGGCTTGACTAATGCACCCAGTACTTTTATGAGAGTGATGACACAAGTATTGAGACCGTTCATGAGTAAATTCCTAGTGGTATACTTTGATGACATTCTTATTTATAGTACCACCAAGTAATCACACCTTGAACACCTGAAGCAGGTCTGTAGCGTCCTTAGGACTGAAAAACCGTACGCTAATTTTAAGAAATGTGTGTTCATGTCCAGTCAAGTCGTGTTCTTAGGATTTATAGTGTCTTCAGAAAGAATGTGCGCAGACCCTGAAAAGATCAGGGCCATAGTTGAGTGGCCTGAACTTAAGAATATTCACGAGGTGCGAAGCTTTCACGGCTTAGTAACTTTTTACCGTCAGGTTCATTAGGGGATTTAGTACGATAATGGCTCCCATTACTGAATGCATGAAAAAGGGAGAGTTCGTGTGGTCTAAAGCTGCAGTCAAGGCTTCTAGGGAAATTAAGGGCAAAATGGTAGAAGCTCCTGTCATGCGTCTACCTGAAGTACTCCACTTATGATAAAAAGTTCTACGCGGTAGTGCAATCCCTAAGACATTGGCGTCACTATCTCCTACCGTAAGAATTCGTCTTGTTTTTTTATCATGAGGCCTTAAGATATTTACATTCTCAGAAGAAACTCAACCCAAAGCATGTTAAGTGGGTAGCGTTTCTTCAGGAATATTCGTTCGTCCTGAAACATAAGGCCGGTATCGAAAACAAACCAGCGGATGCCCTTAGTAGAAGAGTAACGTTACTCAATTCCTTGAGCGTAGAGGTAGTCGGATTTGAGTAATTGAAAGATGAATACCCCACATGTCCTGATTTTGGGGGTACTTACGCGTCGCTCTCTAGTGATCAGCGTAGTACGAGTGATTATGTCCTTAAAGATGGTTTCCTTTTCAAGGGAGACCGACTTTGTATTCCCCGTATGTCCCTTTGTAAATTCCTCGTTTGGGAGCTTCATTCAGGAGGGATAGCTGGCCACTTTGGTCGTGATAAGACCATTGCCCTCATAGAGGATCGTTTTTATTGGCCAGTCTCAAGCGAGACATAGCCAAAGTCTTAGGACAATGTCGTACATGTCAGCTAGCAAAGCAACGAAAGCAAAATACTGGGCTCTATATTCCATTACCAGTGCCACATGCTCCGTGGCATGACATTAGTATGGATTTTCTTGCTGGGACTTCCCAAGACGATCAAAGGGCACGATTCCATCTTTGTTGTTGTTGATCAGCTTCTCTAAAATGGCACATTTTCTCCTATGTTCTAAAACGTCAGATGTGTCTCATATTGCTTGTGTCTTTTTTGATGGTGTGGTGCATCTCCATGGGTTGCCTAAGACCATAGTGTTTGACCGTGACGTCAGATTTACCAGTTATTTTTGGAAGACACTATGGCACATGATGGGTACTCGTTTACAGTTTTCTACTGCCTACCACCCTAAAAAAGATGGGTAAACTAGAGGTGGTAAATCGAAGTCTTGAAATCTTTTACGTTGTTTAGTGAGGTGAACATGTTAAGACTTGGGACCTAATTTTACCAATTGCTGAATTTGCTTATAATGGGTCAGTAAATCGATCTACAGGGATGAGTCCATTTGAAATTGTTAGTGGTTATAAGCCTAGAATGCCAATGGATCTCTTACCCATGTTAGTCACCCAAAGGTCTTCTGAATCAGCCGATGCATTTGCACGACATATCCATGAATTGCATACGCATATTAGACAGTGGATAAATAAGAGTAATGATAATTATAAAATTTCAGCTGATTCTCATCGTAGATTGTAAGATTTTCAAGGAGACCATGTAATGGTGAGGATAAGGCCAGAGTGGTTCTCACAGGGTTCCGCTAAGAAATTACAAATGCGTAGTGCTGGACTATTCAAGATATTACAGAAAATTGGGTCCAACGCGTACCGGATCAACCTTCCACCTGAAATGGGCATTAATCTAATGTTTAATGTAGAAGATCTAGTCCGTTTCCCTAATCCTACCATTGATCCATCGTCCCTTTTATGGCCTTTCTCTGAGTTTTCTTCACAACTTACTCCACCCCTTCCTCTACCCATTATTCGTCAAGAAGAGATTGAGGAAATCATAGATGAAGAGATCGTTTCTATGAGAGACGGAGGTTTTCAATGATACCTTGTCAAATGGAAGAACAAACCACCGTCAGAATCTACGTGGTTGATTGAAGAAGAGTTGTAGAGCGTTGATCCAGACTTGTTAGAGCGTCACAAGAGCTTTAACTCATTGGAGTCGAGTTTTTCTCACCTGAGGGGAGTTGATGAGGACACAATACCTTTTAAAGTCTACCAACGAAGAAAGTGCCCACCACAAGCATCTTCCTTGTGGCTAGGTGATTATTGAGGAGCATTGAAGACCCTGTACACGTGATTTGACACGTTGAAGACCCCACATTGGGAGGACACATGTATAGGAGGAAGAAGACCCGCTGGACAGATTTCACTGTCTTCGGGTGCTCGAATTTAGCCTCTGTGGTGCCCGAAACTCTTTGGATGTTTTTGGACGTGATTGGGCGCCCGAACTTTTGCGCAATTTATTTTTTTTGTTCCATTTTTACTTAAGTATTTAGGGGTATTTTAGTACTTTTATGTCTTTCCTTTGCTTATTTAAGTGGGCTAAGCCCTAAAAACGAGATTAGTTGTTGATTAATGAAAAAGAGTAAACCTTTGGTTGCCTCATTCTTCTCTCTCTCTCTCTCTCTCTCTCTCTCTCATGGTGCTTCTTCTTCCTTGATCTCCTTCTTCACTTTTCTTCTTGTGCCCCTCCAACTTCTTCCAGGTAATTTATCTTTCTTCCCCTACATTCTAAACCTTGGTTTTCTTAATTCCCCATTATCAAAATCTGAGAATTAATCCCAAACCTAATTCTCCAGATTTTCCAAATTCCTAATCCGAGAAACCTTTCGATTCCTCGGACTAGTGATCCCTATTGGTCGATTGGGTTAAGACCATGCAAGATCGGGAGGTTCCATCCCTCGCTGGATCCAACCTAAGCGATAATTGAATTCCACACTTCATGGTTGTGATGATGGCCCGCTCCATTGTATGTTTCCTTTATGATTTTCTTAGTTATGATGATTAATGCTAGAATTTTAGATTATTAGTTTTTTTTTTTCCGCTGATTAATTGTGTTCATAAACATTCATCATAATTAGGGCATCCTGCGTCATGTTTCCTTTTCTCTTGGAAAAGGAATCGGATTCGCTTTTGGGTCAATTGTTGGTGTGCATATACAACTTTACAAGATCTATTTCCGAGTACTGCTAGCATTGTTGCGGACCGCTTTATTTTTGTTGATCATTGCTATTCCATAGAGGGTGGATAGGTTGTCTGTTCCCCCTGTGTCGGAGTAATATGTCTGGTGTGGAATTTGAGGAGTTTCTTAGTCTTCTCGTCTACTCGAAGCCCTTCATGCCTTCATCTCAAGAAGAAGACTCAATGATTTGGAAAACTCAAAGCTCTCACTTCTTCTTGGTAAGATTGTTTATAGTTTGATCTCTAAGCCAACCTCCTTGCCTCCCCTTTTGTTTCACCATTGGTCTTAAGGTGCCCCTCTGAGGATTGTGGCCTTCATTTGGCTTGTTGGAAGGAAGAGAGTTCTAACCATAGATAACCTTCAAAGGAGATCCCTTATTCTCCTCAACATTTGTCTGATGTGTATGGAAGATGCGGAATCGGTCAATCACCTCTTCATCCATTGTTCCTTTGCGTGCAAAGTTTGAGATCACTTCATCTCTGTTTTTCATATATCTTGGGTTATGCCGAAATCTATTGATCATCTCTTATGGGCTTTGTACGGGGCTGCTATGGGTAATTCTTGGAAAGCTAGATGGAGGCTTGTTGCTTTGGGAATCTTATAGTTTATCTAGAAAATCTGAAACAGTTGATGCTTCTAAAAAAAGAGTCCCTCTGTTGAAGAGATTATTTGTTTAGTGAAATTTGCTGTTTTGGAGTTGGCCCTTATGTAAAAGCAGCGAAGTTTGCTAATCTTGCTTCTTGGTTTTTGTCCTAGCTGCCGGGCTGTATTCTTTTTCTGCCCTTGGGCGGGTTCTTAATAAATTTTCAGTTATGTCTCCCAAAAAAATAAAAATAAAAAAATCAACGACAACAATAATAGATTATCACCAAGTTTATAGGTTTATTGGTGTTCTTATCCTATATTGTCGCAATCTTGGCGGCAAGTCCATAACCTTGTGATTTTATATTAACTTGATGTTTGTAAAGAGCTCGAAGTTTCCTCCTCCTTGTGATGTGTAAACCTGTCTTTCAACACAGTGTTAACTATTGTGTAAAATATAACCTCTGAGAGAGAGGTTATTATTTTTCTGAACCCTTCTACATGCTTTTTAATGAACAGAATGGAATGGGGACAACAAATTGATCTGGTTGTAAACATTTTTCTTATGTTTACTACTAGAGCAATCTAATTGCTAAATCACTCAAGTGCACATTGTGTCACATGCTTGTCACACACGATAACATGGCACACATATGAGAGATCCCAGCCTCAGGTCAGGTTCCCTCCATTTTGATTCCTTGTCTAGAAAATCGGGCTGATCTGATGATCATGTGGGCCCCATGTGTAAACTAGAATTGAATGGTTAAGAGAAATTGACTAACAGTACAAATTCAATATCCATCTTTGGCCTACATAAGTATAAGATTGACATAATTTAGGTACGTATGCACACAGTTCAAACTGAAGTGGAAATTTTATAGGATAGCTATAAGATCAACTATGCTTTTTGGGACAGAATGCTGGGCAGTGAAGGAACAACATGTTCATAGGATGAGTGTAGTTGAAATGAGATGTTGAGATGGATGAGTGTAAAGAGGAGGAAGGATGGAATTATAAATGAATGCATTCAAGGGAACTCAAGGGTTGCACCAACAGGTAATGAGATGAGGGAAAGTAGACTTACCCACCGTTTGGCACCCGTCATAGACATATTCACATAGAATAATGCTATTGCAATAGGCTATTTTGTGTTTGGTGCACTAAATTACTGTGTTGATTGTAACATTGTTTAAATAATGCTATTTTTGCGCGCTTTCTTCACTCTTTAAAATGAGGCATTATCTACATAGTTGGGTTTCGAGAAAAAAATAGAAATATGATTTGTTTCGATAGGAGAAAAAAAGGCTGGTACCTCTGTAACGTTTTCAGAATTAACTTCTTCTATAACACTGTGTGTAAGGCCCATCTTGATGTAAGGTCCACATCCAATCTGTCCATAAGATGTGCCCGTTCAACTTCATCTCGCATCCCAAAAATCAGGGCAATCCAAAGCAAAGATTGGCCACACCATAGGGGACATTTT
Organism: Liriodendron chinense; assembly: GCA_003013855.2. NCBI lineage: Eukaryota > Viridiplantae > Streptophyta > Magnoliopsida > Magnoliales > Magnoliaceae > Liriodendron > Liriodendron chinense. The sequence continues at coordinate 357,671 of ML058408.1, forward strand.
GGATGGGGATGCTGACCATTAAAACCGTAGATTTTGTGTGGGCTACGCCATCTTATTCATTAAGAATCATGTCACCACCAAGATTTATGCACACACTAAAAGCTGGGCCATTCCAAAACTCAGGTGGGCCACACCAAGTGATTTTAGAGGTTTTAGGCATGATTATGCATGATATGGCTCACCTGAGTTTTGGATGGGCCTGACTTTTGAAAATATAGTTGGGCACGTGATGCACGGATTGGATGTCATGCACACATCACAGTGGTCCCCTGCTTACCCTACAAACGTTGTACAAGAACCGGCCTGGAGCAAAAAGGGGATTGGAAATAGCAAAAGAGAAACTTTTATACTCCGGCAGAGTGTGATGGATGATAAGCATGCACTTATAAATGGCTTAGAAATTGGATGAGTGACATATAGGTAATTCAAATTAAACCATCCAAATTCCAGTTTTATATGTATCATGAACCAAAAACAATGCCTCTAAGGGCTTGTTTGGGAGCTTGTAAATAGAGGTAAATGGGAAATGGAATTGGAGGTAAATGAATTGAGAGTAAATGACTTTTTAAAATGTGTTTGGATGGGAGTAAATGAATTGCATTTGAAATCAAAATATTTTGTTTGGATGGAAGTAAATGGGTGGAATTGGAATGCATTAGAAATTTTCAATATATTCACAGGAACATTATGTAATATCCCAAATAAGCTTTAATACCCAAATTAGTGCACACGTGTCATATTTAACGGAATGATTGTAACAAGCCCATTTAAATGTGTACTTTATCTAAAAATGAAGGAATTTGAGCCTCGGATGGGCCACAAACATAAGGATCACAAATAAGCAACTTGCCAACGTTTTTTAACCATCCATTTAAATGGCGAACCTTTGGACGGTTTGGATCATTCTATTAGTGTGATTTTAGTAACGTAGCCAATAATTGAATTATTTTGGAGTATCATTAGTGTGCCACGTGTACGGTGGATATGTGCGTAGTGGCATCTTTGTTTACTCGTGCGACTCTCCAAGGGAACCTAAAAAGGCATTCACTCCATTTACTTCCAAATCCTCTCTTAAAAAGAGGAATTCATTTACAAGCCCATTTACTTCCATTTCATTTCATTTACATGCATTTACTCCCATCCAAACACACCTCAAATCTCATTTACCTCCATTTGCCCCCGTTTACTTCCAACCAAATGGCCCCTAAAAGGGCAATTTAGGAATAGCAATAATAGGTAATAGGATATTGGAAGGTAGACTTAGATGGTTTGGTAAGGTACAATACAATTGAGACCAAGAATTGCGCCTGTTGGGAGAGAGTTGGTGCAAGTTGAAGGCTCTAAGAAGGCAAGGGGAAGGCCCAAAAGGACTTTGGTGGAGGCAGTAAGATAAGACTTGATGACTTTTGGTCTAACTTATGGGCCTTGACAGAGTGGAATGGAACAAGATTCATGTAGGCGAGCCAATCAGTTGGATAAGGCTTAGATGATGATGATGATGTCACGGTGGACCTGCTTTTTGAGCAGCTTTGACCTCTCAGAGGTGAGTGCCAAAAAAGTATGGTCGCTTGAGCGCGCTTAGGGTTCCTCTTTCTATATGTATTGTCTACTTCCAAAATCTACGTAATCAATCCCAAGAAGCATATTAACATAGGACTGAACATATAGTTTGTTCTTTTACTTTTCTATAGTTATCTTCTTATCTTACATTCAGGGGTTAAACAGTAAATATGAGGCATGAAGAATACTGCATGTGACTATGATGTTTTATGATGATTAGAACGGGACAGAGACAAATTTGGAAGATGGGAGCTGTTGTTTGCAGTGGGAAGATTGTGAGGAGCAAATCGATCTAGTTGCATTGGCATCAAAAGAGCCTATTCTCTTCTACGATGAGGCAAGCAACTTGAGTATAACTGGGACAATGCGACATTCTTTTTTATTTTTTTGTAATTTTCTTTTTTCATTTTTGTAATTTTTTTTTCCCTATTTGGTTTTAGCTAATTCTCATTTCTGCTCCATGACTGAAATTTCAAATGAAACAAACAGGTGGTTTTGTATGAAGATGAGTTGGCTGACAATGGAGTGTCACTCCTAACAGTAAAAGTGGTGAGTTCTATATTCTGTGTCATGGATCTAAGCTTCTTTTCTGCAACCTGTAGAAGATCACAAATTAGTTTATTAATGTTTTTTTATTTTGCAGAGAGTAATGCCGAGTTGTTGGTTTCTTCTTCTGCGTTTCTGGGTGAGTTGCCCTACCTTGCCTCATTAGTACATGTCCAGGATTTCCTTTTTACCATCTGAGACGTGGCATACATATACAATAGTCTGGATTGTCCAAATTATGGTTCCCATTGTGGATGGAGCATTGATAAACTCACATCGATCTGATGATACTGACCATGCAATTGGTGGCTATCTAATGGATGGATAAAAATAAATCTTCAGTCCAGATTCAACTGGAAAAATCAGATGGTTAAGATGATCTGATCAGTATTTTCAAGCTATGCTCCGTCCATGATGGGGCCCATGTCATGGTTGGGCCAGATTGCGATACATGTATCGTGTTTAGTATGGGAGACTTCCATTTTGAAAATTGTGCTGAACTGTCACCGTGGTCTAGTACAGCTTGCTTTGGCACCACGTTAGCTGCGCATGGCTCAGTTATGATATTCTACAACTGAATCATCAGTTATTATTATTGCACTCATTTTTGGATTGTCCAAGTAACTTAACTGTTGGCCCAGGGTCCATTGGATTAACGCAACTGATTAACATGTCAAAGGAGAAAATACTGTTCCATGGAATTAGTTGATGCAGCCCAGAAGGGCTTGCAAAAGCCAAGGAGTGGGCCCTACAATCTGTCAAAACAGTTTTGTTGGCCCTCTGATGGTAGTCTAATTGATCTTTGGACCTCACAAAATGGTTCAATTGGTGTGTGGACCTCTCGTTCTGGTCTCATTGATTTGGACCTGTATAGTCCACAGCGTTTGGGTTATTTCCTGTTGTAGCAGTTGGTCAATTACTGGTTGGGCAAGTTAGCTTCTAGTATTCTCAATTTCTCATTACTTGTAATGGACATGTGAAGAGATCCAAACTCGATGGAAAGTTCTTCCCAACCTGATGTTAGGTTTTCTTTTTTGACAGACGGAAGCATAAACTTTTTCAAGACCAATTTTTATGTGATTAGGATCTGCTTCCCATCTAGATGATATCAAATCTCCAAAAGATGCAAACCAATGGCTGAGATCATACCTATGATCATGTCCGAGTATGTAGAAGCCCAATGTCGAACCCTCAATGTAGGTCTCTCCATGATCCATCTCTATTGAAAGGGATGGCTAGAAAGCCTTCTCACGCTCACACTATAGCACTATATGCATGAGAGAAGATCAGAAAAACTCACTGAGGTGGTCCACACATGTGATTGAGGGGAGGAGAAAGAGGAGAGGAGACTATCTTCTTTTCTCTTTGTGGGGGGGTTTCCCTTGCTTCTTCTTCTTCTTCTATTTATTTATTTGTTTTTATAGGTATCTTCTCTAGGGATACAATCTATTTATATAGGAAGAGCTTTGGATTTGCTGGGATTTGGGAATGCTAGCATATGGTAGCCCTCATCCCTATAGACTTTAGTATTGTCCTACGTCAAAAGTTTGTGATCTTGCCTATTAATGTGTCCAAATTGACCCAAATTCTTCCACTAACTATGATGTTCACCCTTGGGCCTTGGCCCAAAATCCCATACAAGCACAAGCAGTGGACCACTAAAAGATCTAACTGTTGGTTGTCTATCAAGTTTGATCAAAACATTTTAATTGAAAGATCTAACAATTGAAGACGTTTGAGAAACCTTGTGAAAACATTTGAGAGCACTTGGCAGCTTTAAACACTTGATGGACGGTCTGATGTATAAGATCTATTCACAACTAAACCCGGGAGGATTAGTGGATCCCTTGTTGGAACGTGTAAGGTTTCTACTGCATCCTAATGTAGGATCCTAACATCATCTGTGTCGGCTCCACAATCTGTCAAAACGATTTTTGTTAGTTCTTTGAAGGTAGTCTGCTTGACCTTTGGATCCCACATGGTGGTTCAATTGGTGTGTGGACCCTGAAAGATGGTCTCATAGAGTTTGTGGACCCTGAAAGATGGTCTCATTAGAGTTTGTGGACCCATACGATCCATACCATTGGGGCTAATTTTCTATTGTCTAAGGGGGTGTTTGGCATCTCTACAATTAGAGCTTATTGGCTTATTTCTAAAAACAAAGCTTTTAGACCGTTTGGTAAAAGTCTAATCAAGGCGCTTTTTTGTTTAGAATGTAGCAAATAAGCTCTGATTTAATAAATTGGGGAGGGGTTACTTTTTGAAACGGAACTTATTTGGTTTAAACGCGTAGACATTTTGGACAAGTTTGTCCTTCAACATTTCAAGTAATTCCCATCTTACCCCCTTCTCTTCTCTTTACAATTTCTTCATGGTAGGCCCACATGATGAACGACCCATAGTGAAGGTGAGCCCCGCATGATGAATGACCCATATCAAAGGTGGGCTTACATAATGCATGGTCACATCAAATGTGAGCCCCACATGATGGATGGCCTACTTCAAAGTGTGGCCCCGCATGATGAACGATCCACATCAAGCAGGCCCTACCTGATGGAATGTCTACATCAAAGGTGGGACCCACATGATGGATGGTGGATATTGAATGTGGGACCACATGATGGAAGGTTGACATTAAAGGTGGGCCCACATGATGAATGACCCAAGGTTGGGCCCCACATGATGGACGATCCATAACAAAGGTGGGACTTACATAATGGATGGTGGACATCAAAGGTGGGTCCCACATGATGGACTATCCACATTGAGTGGGCCCCATATGATAGATGGTCCACAACAAAGGTGGGACCCACATGATGGATGGTGGACATCAAAGATAGGACCCACGTGATGGATGGTGGATATTGAATGTGGGACCACATGATGAAAGGTTGACATTAAAGGTGGGCCTACATGATGAATGACCCATATTGAAGGTTGGGCCCCACATGATGGATGGTCCAAAGCCAAGGTGTGACCTACATGATGGATGGTGGACATCAAAGGCCCCACATGATTGTGTCCACAGCAAAGGTGGGACCGACATGATGGATGGTGGACAAAAAAGATGGGCCCCTCATGATGAACGACTCATATTGAAGTGGGGCCCCACATCAAGGTGGGCCCACTTAATGAAAGGTTCACATCAAAGGTGGGCCTCACATGATAGATGGCCCTCATCAAAGTGTGGCCCAACATGACGGAACATGCACATCAAGTGGGTCCCATTTGATGGGCAGTCCACGTTAAAGGTGGGACCCACATGATGGATGATGGTCATTGAAGGTGGTCCCACATGAGGTGGGCCCACATAATGGACGGAGTGAGCTTCACATGATGGATGGCCCACATAAAAGTGTGGCCCCTCATAATGGACAGTTCACATCAAGTGGGCCTTGCCTAACGGACGGTCCACATCCAATGTCTCTCATGATAGATGACCCATATCCAAAGTGGGCCGTGTGATGTGATGGATGATCCACATAGAAGTGCACCCCACATGATGAATGGTGGATGTCAAAAGTGGGCCCCGTATGATGGACAGTCCACTCCAATGGTAGGGCCCATACTATGGACACATCAAATGTGGAATCCACATGATGGGTGATGGGTAGTGGACATTGAGGGGCCCCACATGATGGATGGTCCACCAAAACAACCATTTGGATTGCTCTTATATTAAAGTTGTTGTAATCTTTAAAAATGATGTCAACTACCCTTAAAAAAAGCTCTTATTTGAAAGTTTCATCAAACATGCTTATTTTAAATGAGAGCTTTTTTTGGAGATTTTACCAAACAAGCTTATTTAAAACAAGAGCTAGAACAAAAAGAGCTTATTGGAGTAGCTCTTATTGAATTAGAGTTGAGATGCCAAACGAGCCCTAATTGTAGCAGTTAGTCAATTACTGGCTGCCCAAGTTTCCCTCCATCATTTTTCTCACTTGTTATGTATTTGTGAGGAGTTCCAAACTTGAGGGTGAGTTCTTCCCAGACTGGTTATTCATATGATCAATGAGATGGGCACATCATTTTTCTGCTCAATGGATTAAAAAGACTCTGTAAAGATAATTTGGGACATACATTTACATGTAAAGAGATTTGTCTTAGTAGTTGAATAAAGATATGAGGTTTTTATTTATAGAGAGATTCTCTTGCATTTGGGGAATAATTCCTCGGCTGTGGTGCTCAAAGCTGGTTGGTATTATGTTAACGATATCAAGGTATGAATGAAAGAAAAAAAATTCCGTTTCTGGTATTAATATTGCTCCTATTAGTTGGTGCTCTTCTTGCTTTGTTTTATCAATAGAGATGACATATTGAATCGGTGTCGTCTGATTTTGTATATCTAACTATTGCTTTTCTTTTGATCTTTGTTCTTGTCTGCGTTACTGAATCAAACTGTTCCTCTCTCCCTCCCTCCCTCCCTCCCCCTCTCTCTGGTTTTTGAAAGGTCTGAATCAAACTGTTCTCATGTAAGGATTTGGATGAGCTCATGTTGTAACTTGTTGCATTGTCTACTCATTGATTTAATTTTTCTTGCAGCTTAGAGTTGACGGAGTCCTTATGAGATTAAGAGACACTCGAATGTACTGTGCTTTTGGAAGTGATAACAGAGAAAAGCCCATTATTCTTCGAGAGAGCTGCTGGAGAGAAGCCACATTTCAAGAATTATCTGCTGTAAGTTCATATGCTCTCTATCCTCTCAAAAGTATCTTCATGGATTGGCTTGCTGGCTAAGCTGGCTGCATGTAAGGAAGTACTCTTTTACATAGTTTGGTTAGATACCTCTTGAGTTGCTTCTATTCCTCATGTTTCTACTTTGTTAGACTTCCTAGTTAACTTTCGAGAAAAATATCCAGTGCTAAAATATCCGAGTTATTCAGCACTCGGTCTCTGTCATTGTGGTACACATTTATGTGATGGTCTCTGTCATTTGTGGTACATGTGTATGTGATGTAGACCATTCATCTGTTGAGCATTGGCATGGGTTGTAGGTGCGTCAAAGCTCACTGTCAGGCCATCCTACCCACAGGTTGGATGATTTCATTAGAAATGTGCAAATGGAAAAGTTCCAGCCAATGGTTAACATTCAAATGGCAGAAGTCTTCCAACTTCCAAATAGATGACTTGGATCATCTGACATTTGTATTTTGGTGTATGGCCCACTGTCAGAAGGGCCTAGCAAATGAATGGTCCTCATCTCATCCATATGACCACACTCTGATTGAGTTCTTGATAACAAACTTAAATATTAGCATTTAGCACTGAATGTTTTCCTGAGGTCTTTTATATCATTCTGCATTTAGATGTCTTCTTCTCTCTGGCTTCTTATATGCTGTTGAAACACATTGATAAACACTGTCAATTAAATGCCTTAAACATGTTATTGATGGTTGCTTATGTAGGTGTTATGATTGACGTATCGTTCAATAGGTAATACTTTCAATTACTAACTGATGTTTCTTTTTAATCATGCAGAAAGGCTTTCCTTCTGATTCTGCTGCATATGGCGACCCAAATCTCATTAGTCAGCGGCTATCTATCATAATGCATAAGACCCAAAAGCTGAAAGTCCCTGGTAATCTATAGCCAGTCCATTGTAATACTCTTATCATGGAAAAGTTACCCCCCTGCGGAAAGCTTTCTAGCTTCATGAAGAAGTCATTATCATTCAAGTTATGCCATGTCTACATGTTTATGGTTATAGTAGGGTTCAGATAGTCCTTTTATGCTGAAGACATGTTCAATTTAACCAATACTTTAAAACCAAACTGTTGATTGAAGTAGTGAAGCTGTGTGTTGTCCAAAGCAGTCAATTGCTGATTTGGACTGGTTCGAAACATAACATTAACTTCATCTTAAAATCAAGCGGTTCAAATCCCCATCCCCCCCCTCCCCGCACGCACACACACACACGAAAGAAAAAAGAAACACACGTGCGCGGGCACTTGTTTTCATGACTGTCCTTCTCATTTGAGTTACTATTTATTTGTTCATTGATGCACGATGGATTCAGCTGTTGGGATTGGATCATATTCGTTGAGCTGATCTGAACAGTTTTTAAGTCCTTAGTGGTTTGAATCAAAATAATCCAATTCGGGTTGTACCTGTTTGGACTGAACAGTTAGTCTGGTTTTCAAAACACTTGATTTAACGTCCCTCTTTTGCTTGCTTTATATTTTGATTATTGAAATAACTTGTTAGAAATAATCTCAAAAGGGAGAAAAAGTGAGAACGAGAGCCAAACACTGTCATGGTGAATGCAATCACACTCCACTAAGATCTCCTAATGCCTAATTTCTCATTTTGAATTTCTCATAACACAAAGTCGTTTTACTTCCTGTTTGATGCAGGCTGATCTGGGCCCGCGATCCATGGGCTAGGCCTAGGCTTATTAAGCCCAAGCCCAACAGCCGGCCCATCAATAAGGAGGCCCAAGTCTCCTATTAATGTAGCTAGCTTATTTAGGTAATTAGTTAGCAAAATCAATCAGCTAGCCATGAATAATCCATTAGTTAAATATTTTTTAAATACATTCTTATCCTTTTTGTTTCTTTTCCATATTTGTAATAAGCCATTGGTTGTCAATGACATTATGAGTTTTGCTTATATGTATGTGAAATACCAAGGTGCCTTGTAGTAGAATAAAAAATTCTAGGTTATCTTCTTTTACTTTGTGTGATTCTTATGCTTAGCTTGAAAGTGCCTAGCGAGTTTGGTCTCAGAGCGGGTTCCAACGGCTTGTTCAAGTCCTGTATCAACAACAATCTCGATTTATTGTTTCCAGGTTCTATAATTATAAAATTCTGCCTCTTTTCCTTTATTTTTTTCATATTGCATCCATCTCTCCTACCCCCTATTCACCTTTTTTCATTTCTTTTACAAAGCCAAAAGTCCAATTGACAAGGGGAGACTCTACCCAAATTTGGCAGCCAACTACGTCCATAATCCAACTCATTAAAAACCAAAATCAGACACATTCCCCCCCCCAAAGAATGGAAAAAAAAACAGCCACATTCCATCTCATTAAACTCCCAAAATTAGTCATATTCCAATTTCCAATCCATTAAATCCCCAAAATAAGCCTTATTCTAGCTCATTAAAACCCTAACATCAGCTCCATTCCAGCCCATTAAATCCTTTAAAAAATCAGCCATAATCCAACCCATTAAAGTATTCCAAAATTAGCCCTAATCCAGTCCATTAAAACCCCCTATATTAGCCTCATTAAAACCCCAAAATCAGCCATATTCAGCTCATTAAAAAGAAGAAGAAGAAGAAGAAGCCATATTCCAGTCCAAATCTAGTCCCCATTACAACTATTAACTACCTAATCTAGCCTATTTCAACCCATTAAAGTCTAGAATCTCTGCCCATTAGCAATCTTTTGTAATAAACCAGAAACTGCCTTATATTTTGTCTATTACTTTTTTGACGTCACGATGTCTACCTGTAGTGGTAGCATCGGAATGGGCATTGCCCAGGGCTGGAGGGAGGTCGGCTGTCGAAAAGGGGCGGTCTGCCGGACAAGGTTGGGGACTGCCGGAATGGCTGCGCGACGAGCAGAGAGAGAGAGGAGATGAGAAGAGAGAAGATGAGAGAGAGAGGGAGAGGAGGTGAGAGAGATCAGAGGGTCGTGGTCCTAGTGGAGGCCAGACGGCAGTTAGGTAGCCGCGGGTGAGGGCGACTAAGGTTTGAGGGGGGCAGGCGAGAGAGAGGGGACAACACACTTGAATGGGAAGCTTTTAGACTTTTAGGGTTTTGTTTTTTTATTTTAAACTTTTTTATATATATTATATAATAATATTAATATATAATATATAATATATAATATATTTTAAATACCAAGAATGTATACGAGCCAAGCTGAATCGAGCTTGGTTCGAGCCGAGCTGAGCCAAGCCGAGCCGAATCGAGCTCAGGCCAGGCTCGAGCTTGGTTTGAATTTTCAACGAGCCCATAAAATAGGCTCGGCTTGGCTTGTTCAACCCTACGAGCCGAGCCGAGCCGAGCTTTTTCGAGGTGGCTCGGTTCGTGTATAGCTCTAACTTTCAATGAATCAAAATGGTATAGGTCTTCGAGAGTTTGTTTAAGACTTCATGCAACGATTTTTTTGCAGAAATAGCCCATGACATTGCGATAGAGACTGTCCAAGAAAGATGATATCACCAAGAAAGTATGGTTTGAAGTTCCGAACTTCATGGGCCGCCTTGATGCAAAGGCTTTTGTCTATTGGTTTACAAAGCTGGAATATTATTTTGCATGGTACAACATGGATGATAGTCCAATGAGTGGTCTTTGTCAAGGTCAATTTGAAGGGCCCAGTAAGAATATGGTGGTGAAGCATTGACGGCAACAATCTCCTCATGGGTTGTCCTGCTATCACCAGGTGAGCTGACATGAGGGAGAAGCTCGAAAGTAAGTATTTTCCTTCAGATAACATGGACACTCTTCTTTAAGAGCTGTTTGCATTCAAATAGGAAATTTTATTGGTGGATGACACTACACTGAGAAGTTCAATGAGCTTTCTATCCATCGTAAGCTTGCAGACATAGACCATGTAACAACTAACAGACAGGGTTATGCCAAGAGATCCAACGCGAGATGGTTATATATGATTTTGAGTCAGTTGATGATGTTCATTGGAAGGTTTGACGAGTTGAACAACAGATGTAGTAGCATATTCTTCGACGCTTTGGTTCTCTAGTTAGGGAACCTTTTGTGAGAAAGGGTCTGGATCTGCATCCCAACTAGGACTCCATCATAGGGCTATCGGACCACCTCCCTCCCATTTTTACTTACGCTCACAGATGCGGACTCCTCTTATAAGGCAACCGCAACCTTTGCAATGCCCTCCGCCATCAAATTCATACTAAAAGCAACCAGCGGTGCAGGGACATGACACTAGGGGGTGAAGTCTTAATCCTAATCCTTCCCTCAGGAGAGAACGGCGGGGTGTTGATTGTTTCTGTTGTGGATAGATAGGGCACTTTTCTAATGAGTGTCCGCAAGCTAGGAACTTCCATTACTGCGGTAATGAGTAAGATCCCTACTACTTGGCCAACCATGAGTATTACGATGAGCACATCGAGATAAAACAACCCTATGTAGAACCTACATCATAGCTAGAGGACCCTCTTGTTGAAACTATAGTTGAAGCTGAGGTTGAAGGCCTTAATCTTATCATACGCCGCCTCATTGCCACCATTGAGGAGGAAGAGGAAGACTGGCGGTGGACTACTGTTTTCCATATGTGGGTAAAAATGCCAAGGTAGGTTATGTAACATGATCATTGATGGAGGTAGCACAATGAACATTGTATCTTAATAGGTGATTGATAAGCTCAAGTTGTCAACTAAAAGGCATCCAAAACCATCTAGGTTTCGTGGGTTGACGACATTGCCATCATCAGTGACTCGAAGGTGTTTGGTGTCATTTAAAATCTGCATGTATGAGGATGATATTTGGTGTGACATAATTTCGATGAATGTCACCCACATTATTCTTAGTTGACCTTGGCTCTTTGGCCAAAAGGTACAAAGCGATAGGTGAAGCTAACACGCATTCTTTCCTACAGCGAGGTCATCGTATCCTTAGTCACCTGTTGCAAACTACGTCACCTCTTTCATTTACGCCTTCATCGTCCGCATCAATTGCTCTTTTAAACGCCTGTGTTCTCACCATGCGGAAGTTCGAGGAAGAGAGTAAGGAAAAGGGTGTAATGTTCGCCTTAGTCACAAAACAAGTGCATGAGCTTGTTATTGGCCAAGATGAGCCTATTCTTGATGAAGTCAAATTTATGCTAATCTATGTTGCATGACTTCTAGGATTTGGTCCCCGATAATCTGCCTGAGGAGTTACCTCCACAGTTGGTTATTCAGCATGTTATATATTTGGTTCCTGAGGCGTTCTTACCTAATTTACCAGCATACTAGATGAGTCTCGCCGAGCATGCTGAGTTGAAGCGTCAGGTTGACGAGTTGGTTAAGAAGGGCTACATCCGAGAGAGCCCAAGCCCATGTGTAGTGCCAACTCTCCCCACTCCCAAGAAGGATGGAAGTTGGCGTATGTTCGTAGACAGCCTAACTATTAATAAAATCATTGTGTAGTATTGCTTCCCCATTCCTCGGCTTAATGATATGCTAGACTTGATGCCAGGTGCTATCGTCTTCTCCAAGACCGATCTTTGCAGTGGATACCACCAGATTTGCATCCGACATGGTGATGAATGGAAGACGGCATTTAAGACGAAGGACGGTCTCTATGAGTGGCTAGTTATGCCATTTGATCTCACAAACGCGCTTAGCACTTTCATGTGCGTCATGAACCAGTTATTGCACCCCTTTATTGGTCAGTTTGTTATTGTCTATTTTGACGACATCCTTATATACAGTAAGTTAAGGAATGAGCACCTCAATCACTTGGGTCTTATCTTTAGAGTCCTTCATTGCGAGTGCTTTTACATTAACCTTAAAAAAGTGTACCTTCATAAATACATCGTGGTCTTTTTAGGGTACATTTCTTGTCACAAGGTGTAGATGTTGACCCCGCCAAGGTGAAAGCCATTGTTGATTGGCCAACACCTACCACTGTCTCTGAAGTTCGTAGTTTCCATGGTCTTGTTACATTTTATAGACGTTTTATGCAGAACTTCAGCACCATCATGGCCCTAATTACCAATTTTATGAAATAAAGCGAGTTTGGATGGACAAGTGCATCAACATGAGCGTTTGATAAGATTAAACATAAGATGACTGAAGCTCCAATCTTGTGCCTTTCAGACTTTGAGAAGATATTTGAGGTGAGTTGTGACGTCTTTAATGTCAGCATTGGTGGAGTTCTTAGTTAGGAGGGCCATCCAATAGCCTTCCTCAACGAAAAACTTTTTGATGCAAAGCAGTGAAACTCATGACTTGGAATTTTATTTCATTGTTCAGACTTTATGGCATTAGTGTCACTATTTGGTTGACAAGGAGTTTATCCTGAACTCTGATCATGAAGCACTCAAGTATCTAAACTCTTAGTAGAAAATGAGTGCTTCTTGTGTCAAGTGGAGTGCTTACCTTTAGGAGTTTTCCTTTGTCATTTGTTGCAAGGTTGGCAAGGACAATCAGGTTGCTGATGCAGTCAGCCGTCATGCACATCTATTGTCATCGATGGCGGTCACTATTCCAAGATTTGAAGAGATGCGACATGAGTATGCTGATGACAACATTTTAGCATTTATGATGGCTACTTGTTCTGGGGAACACAACTTTGTCTACCAAATACGTCCATCCGTGATCGTACGTTGTGAGGGAGTTACATGCTGGTGGGTGTAGTTGGACTCTTGGGCCGTGATAAGATCCTAGCTCTTGTTGGAGATAAATACGTTTTGGCATTGTATAAAATCAGATGTTGCAAAGATCTGTTAGTCATGTAGGGTTTGCTAGCTTGCTAAGGGTCAAAGAAAAAATAGTGGATTGTATCAATCACTGCCGATCCCACATGCTCCGTGGGAAGATCTCAACATAGACTTTGTCCTATTTTTGCCAAAGACTACTCGGAAAGTTGATTCAGTATTTGTGGTGGTTGATTGATTTTTAAAGATGGCTCATTTCATACCATGCTTGAATACAACAGATGCTCTCAAGATTGCTCAATTACTCTTTCAAGAGGTTCATGGCTCCAAAGACGATTGTGTCTGATTGTGATACCAAGTTCATGGGCTATTTATGAAAAATTCTTTGGGCATCAACGAAAACCAAGCTCCAGATCTCTAATGTTTACCACCCTCAAACCGATGGTCAACCGGATGTGGTCAGCCATAGCTTGGGCTAGTTATTACGGTATCTTGTCCGCGATCATATAGCTTCATGGGACCTAATAATACCCATGACTGAATTTTCTTATAATAACTTAGTCAATCGGTCCACAGGGATGTTACCTTTTGAAGCAGTAATTGGTATATGACCACGTCTTCCAATCGATTTGGTCTCTCTATCTGTAGAGTTGAGACTAAGCACAGAAGCTAATGACTTTATTCGCCATATGCCGCAAGTGTAGTTCGGTGCAATATCGTCGCAAGTAATGGAAGTAATAAGCAACATGCAGATATAAGATGTTGCTTTGTTGTCATTGCAGGTTGGTTACATGGTTATGGCTCATATTCGTTCTCAACGATTACCCCCTGATAGCTCGAATAAGCTCCATCCTCGCAATGCAGGATTGTTCAAAATCATAAAGAAGATTAATGTTAATGCTTATGTTTTTGATCTCCCACCAGATTTACCTATCAGTCCTACCTTCAATATGGAAAATCTTTCAATCTATCATGGGTGCCATATTGACAATGGTATCGAAGAACAAGCCATTACACTTTTGACCATTTTTCCACCTATAGGTATGATCATTGATGTTCTCGATGACCAGATCGTCTCCACGCGCCAAGCTAGTTACCTGGAAGTTTCTCATTTGTTGGCAAGGATGACCTCTCTCTGATGCTACATGGATCACAATCATAGACTTCTAACGTCTGAATCCTGACCTCTATGAGCAATATCAGGCAATTAACTTGCTAGACTTGAGTTCTTTCAAGTGGGGGAGGATTAATGCAGATTGATTTGGGTCCACGATCTATGGCCAGGCCCAGGCCCATTAAGCCCAAGCCCAACAACCGGCCCATTAATAAGGAGGCCCAAGCCTCCTATTTAGGTAGCTAGCTTATATTTAAGTAATTAGCTAGGAAAATTAATCAACTAGCCATGTATAATCTATTAGTCAAATATTTTTAAATGCAATCTTTTTATTGCTTTTCCATACTTGTAGTAAGTTACTGGTTGTCAATGACATTATGAATTTTCCTTATATGTACGTTTCAAAAGCTTATATAAGGGCCTAGGATGAGCAGTACCAACTACCAAGGCACCTTGGAATTGAATAAAAAATTCTAGATTGTTTTCTTCTACTTTGTGTGTTTCTTGTGCATAGCTTGGAGGTTCCTACGCTTGGGTGAATCCTCCCCATCAACCGGCTGCGCCACTGTTTCAATTACCCTTTGGTCAAGAGTTAGCACAAAGTCACAGACGTCCATGATTGTCTTCAGATGAGTTACTTTAAGTACCTTTCGTGAGTCAAGCTGCTTTAGAAATCTCATGAGTATCAAAAGGTAAGATATGATTATAGCGTTTGTGTTTCTAAAAAAGACATCTTCCACAAAAGAGTAGGATTCCCATGCCCTTGGCCTATGAAGTTAGGAAGCTTCGTTCCAAGGACCTACACAAGGTGGCACTCTTGGTCCTGCTTTGGAACCACACTAATTTCTACTTCCTAGACATTTGCTCTAATGTTTCAAACTAACAATTCTCTGCTCCACTCACACTTTTCTGTTGCTAAGCTATGAAGCATGTTTCATTTTCTGTTGGATTCACAGAACTTACAGTGGTCAATTGGTACATTATTGTTGGTTTCCCATGGTATCCAATTTGTTATACACGGATTTGGACCTTAAAATTGGACCTATTGAAAATTCAGGTCGGGTTTGGGTCCACATTTTTAGACCCAGTCAAAAATAGGTTGGGTTGGGTACCTTATATGTACCTTTTAATATTTAATATTAATTTTATTTGCACGCGCGCACACATACATGTATATTAAATTATTAATATAACTAACTAAAAATTTGGGAGTCATCTGATAATCTGGCAAGAGATGGTTGATAAGCAGGCACTTACAAATTGTATTTGTGGCATACATTAATTGAAATTAAGCCTTGGCATACATTAATTGAACTGTTGGCATTGTTGATCCCACTGTAGAAACTCAACCCGACCAGAAACCAACTGCAACCTGATATAAACCCGACACATACAGCCCCTAAAATCGATGGTACCTGACAAGTGCACACACCCAATTTGATTCCGTCTGGTACCTTGAGGATGATGCTTGGATTGGACCTAAACCTAACCCCCTTTATGTGGGTTCAGATATGGGTATACTAGTACATGACCCAAACTTGACCTGTTGACAGGCCAAATAAAACTTGTCAAGATCAATAATTCTTTGGCAAGAACGTGCCAAAAAGTCCACCTTAGAAAAGCCCAATGGTTCATGTTTGGAAATTGAACATCGCCGATCACTATTTCGAAGATCCAGAGATTTTGGCCATGGAGAAGTGATGTAGGACAATGGCTTAATTTAAACATATGCATGTGAAACATGTAAAATTTAGCGGAATCATGTAGCTAATCAAGTAAACATCCACCTTTCATCATCATAAATTAGAAAATCACAAGGAAAACATGCAATAGACGGGCCATCATCACAAATCACGCAATACTAGGTTCAAATCATGCGTGGATTGGATCCGGTGAGGGATGAGACCTCTCGATCTTGCATGGTTATCACCCAACAACCAAGAGGATTCACTAGTCCAAGAAATCAAGGAATTTCTGGATTAGGATATATCAAAATCTGAGAAAAGGCTTTCGGATTGTAATTTCAGATTTCGGGGTTGTGGAGAATATGAGAAAATAGGTTTAGGAGAAAGAGAGAAGATGGGGGATTACCTTAGAAGAAGAAAGTTTGGAAGAAGGAATAAGAAAGAAGAGAATTGGAGAGGAAGAGAGAGATCCACTAAGAGAGGGAGCCACCAAAGGTTTTTTTTTTTTCCTTTCAATAATCAATAGCATAATGAGAACCAAGGTTAGGGCCGCACCCTTATAAAATTCGGAATTAACGTAATTACCAAAATACCCCTTCTAACAAAATTAAAAAAAAGAAGACATTTCCATGAAAAAACGTGCACATGCTGACCTGAAACTCAAATAAGTAAAAGTGCATAAAATAAAATCAAATCTAAGATGCCCGATTGCCTCCAATGATGGCACGATGAAAGCGGGCCACGACGAACCAACAGTCCAATCACATCATCATCGCGATCCAACGGTCCGATCATCTCCTCTAAGCAACTTACACGTCTTCCCAAGGTGGGGTTTTCTCAAATGTCTCGGACAACATGTGTAAGGTCTTCGATGTTCCTCAAGTCGTCACAAACGATCTAGGCTCGTCATCGAGCCAAAGAGATGCAGGCATTGCTCGCCTCCTAGGCTGATAAACCCTAAAGGGCCTGATGTCTTCATCAACTCCCCACGGGTGATAAGAACTCGACTCCGGCGAGATAAAACTCCTATGCCTCTCTAAAATGTCTGGATTTAGTCTCTGTAGCTCTATCTCTATAAGCCATGTAGAATCAGATGGTGGCTTGTTCTTCCATTTAACAAGATATCGCTGGAAGCCTCCATCTTGAGTGGATACGATCTTCTCATCCATAATCCCTTCAATTTCTTCTTTTTGTTCAACAAAGGTTGGGATAGGTGGAACGGGCTGGGAGGAAAATTCAGAATATGGCCATGTATGGGGGAGAATGGTCTAGAGAAGGGTTTGGACAAAGGACTGGATCTTCCACATTGATTGTCGGATTGATTCCCATGTTTTGTGGAAGGTTTATCCTATATGCATTGGACCCAATTTTTCGCAAGACTTTAAATGGTCCAGCACCGCGAGCTTGTAATTTCTTGGTGGTCCCCTGAGAAATCCGCTCTAGCCTTATCCTCACCATTACGTAATCTCCTTGATGGAATTCTTGAAGTTTACGGTGCAAGTTAGCTTATTGTTTGTAACTCTCATTGCCTACATTAATCCGCTTTCTACTGTATGAATGCAAATCATGAATGTGACGAGCAAATGCATCGGCCGACTCTGACGATTTATAAGAGACGGACATGAATGAAACTAATGGACTCTCTAGCGAAGCAACATACTTGAAAAAAAAAAAACCTTATGGAAATAAACAACCATATGAAAATAAATAACCCTATGATCTAGAACTTGGGAAACTCTAACAAAATGACACTTCTCATGGGTGGCACATAACTTATTATTCTTTAAGATTCCATGGGTCCGCTCTAACTGATAGAAGTGTTGATCCTCATATGTGTCATAAACAAGGATGATATTCAGGTATCCCAACACTTGAGAACACACACTTTTGATGCCAAGTTTTGAACAGATCTTGACATTGGCCATTATTTTCAACATCTCATCAAGATGTGAGATAGGGGCTCTGGCCATCACATCCACCATGACGTAAATATGCCGTAAATTTAACTCACACTTGATCGAAATTTTGTGGACGACCGGGATGTGCCCACATGTGTGTCACATGCCATTATTCTTGGAAGTGAAAAGGGTAAGCACGGCATACAAAACAAAACTCCAACTCTAACTTTTCAGAGTGAATTCTTCCCCGTGAAGTTTATCAAATTGCTTTTGCATTTCTACATGTTCTGTGAGGTTCACTTGGTATGGGGCAAAGCTTGACAAAACCGACCCAAGGACAAGTTTGATTGTGTGTTGAGTGTCCCATTTGAGTGAAAATTCATCCCATAAATCATCTGGTGGGATATCACAAGTCATGTGGGTGTCTACCAACATATCCTCACTAATCCCTTTTTCAAATTCATTCATGCTCACCATGGTAAGAGACTTAGATTGGGACTCTATATCAATTAAGTCACACATGACATCTGGAAATGGTGCGGTCTCAAACTCTTCGACATTTTCATCACTAGCACACACTTCTTCATGTCCAACAATGGTGAGTGATGCCTCAATTTCTTCTTCTTCATCACTATCGATTTCAGGCACGTACTCTTCCACCTCGTAAATACTTTGTTTAGGCTCTTCCAACTGGCCATTCATCAAGATACTATCTCGCTCCCAAGGAAGTATAATTGGTGTTAAACACTCCTCAAATTGTTCACAAGTCGAGATTTCCTTAATGACGGGTTGGGTCATTTTAAAAGAAGGTATATTGGTTCACTCTGAGATGCTTCTAAACGCTCTAGTATGTTCATGTTAGTGGTGATTTGATTGCCTAACTGAGCAAATGAATTTTTATCTGCCGCTTCCATAGCGGTTATCCTTTGGATCAATTGAGCGAGTTGCTCGGATAATTGCTCGATTGCTCATGGTGTGGTGAAATCCAAAACCTCTTTCGGTTCTTGTGGGCAGATACGGTAAGGCTTGTCCTAAGTTCTACCTAAACTCGACTCTCTGGACCAACAACTCACAATATGAATGATGTGACTCTAATCCTATAATGATGCATGAACTGAAATACTTTTTAATCCTAGGACTCACCAAACCAGAATTTTCTAATTTAGGAAATTTTTCTAAATTTGGAAACTTTCCAAAAATGTAAATTTTTCTAAAAATAGCAAATTTCGAAAATTAGAAGTCTGGAAAACACTAAATATGGACACTACGAATCAAATCTGAAAGTTTTCCAAATTTGAAAACTTTTTAAAAATGGAAAGTTCCTATTTTTGGAAACTTTCTAAATCTGAAAAAATTACTAAAAATGATCTAAAACGAAACCCTAGATTGATAACTTGACCTAGACATAACCATGCAAAACCCTAAGCTCTAATACCAAAAATTTGATGTAGGACAATGGCCTAATCTAAACATTTGCATGTGAAACATGTAAAATTTAGCGGAATCATGTAGCAAATCAAGTAAACATCCACCTTCCATCATCATAAATTAGAAAATCACAAGGGAAGCATGCAATAGACGTGCCATCATCACAAACAACGCAATACTAGGTTCAAATCATGCATGGATTGGATCCGGTGAGGGATGAGACCTCTCGATCTTGCATGGTTATCACCCAACAACCAAGAGGATTCACTAGTCTAAGAAATCAAGGGATTTTTGGATTAGGGAATCTTAAAATCCGAGAAAAGGGTTTCGGATTGTAATTTCAGATTTTGGGGTTGTGGAGAATATGAGAAAATAGGCTTAGGAGAAAGAGAGAAGGTGAGGGATTACCTTAGAAGAAGAAAGTTTGGAAGAAGGAAGAAGAAAGAAGAGAATTAGAGAAGAAGAGAGAGATCCACCAAGAGAGGAGAAGGAGCCACCAATGTTTTTTTTTTTTTTTCTTTCAATAATCAATAGCATAATGAGAACCAAGGTTAGGGTAACACACTTATAAAATTCGGAATTAACATAATTACCAAAATACCCCTACTAACCAAATTTAAAAAAAAGACATTCACACGAAAAAACGTGCACACACTGAACTCAAATAAGTAAAAGTGCATAAAATCAAATCAAATCTAAGATGCCCAATGGCCTTCGATGATGGCACGATGAAAGTGGGCCACGACGAACCAACGGTTTGATCACATCATCGCGATCCAATGGTCTGATCATCTCCTCCTAGCAACTTACACGTCTTCCCAAGGTGGGGTCTTCTCAAATGTCTTGGACTACATGTGTAAGGTCTTCGATGCTCCTCAAGTCTTCACGAATAATCCAGGCCCTTCATCGAGCCAAAGAGATGCAGGCGTCGCTTGCCTCCTATGCTGATAAACCCTAAAGGGCCTGATGTCTTCATCAAGAAGTCTTAAGAATAGGAAGGGGGATATTATCTTAGCCTTTTCCTGGCCTGCAAGAGTGGTTCAGTTTGTCAAAGCAAAAACTATAATTGTGAAGGGTTTGCCGTCTCATCACTTGAGTTTCCTGTCCTAATGTCATGGAAGGTGAGAGTTTCCTGCCCCAATGTCTATGAGTAAAGTTATAGAAAGCAAGTATGGGTGCATGGCTGGGGGTTGGTGGACTAAGGAAACCTCTCTATATAAGGCGTTGGCAGTTTGGAGAGAAATATAACAAGGCGAGAGCTGACTTCAAAGAGGGTGTGGTTTTCGCTTTGGGAAAAGGGGGAAAGATTCACTTTGGGAAGATATTTGGGTGGGTCAATCTTCATATTAGGTTCCCTAACATCACTTGCCTTGCTTCGGATCGTGATATTACAATCAATAAGTGCTACGACCATAGTGGCAGTATGGTGGTGTGGACTCCTTGTCTTAGGAACCTTTGGGATGATGAGTTTGAGGAGTACATTGCTTTACTCGAAAGCCTCAATGTTTGTTCACCTTCGGAAGATGAGGATGATAGGTTGGTTTGGTGCAAGGATAAGTCTGGTTGTTTCTTGGTTAGATCCTTTTTCCTCTTGCTTTTGAAGGGTGGGGCGAGAACAGGGTATACGAGACATGTTTGGAAATATGGAGACCCCCCCCCCCCCCCCCTCCAAAGATTGGGGCGTTTGGATGGTTAGTGGGTGGAAAAAAAGTCCTAACAGTTGACAACCTCCAAAAGCGCTCTATGATTATCCCTAATATGTGTCCTATGTTCAAGTCCAACGCCAAGTTGGTTAACCATCTATTCATCCATTTCCCGTTTGCAAGTCATGTCTGGGCTTCTGTCTTGGTCAGATTCAATGTGAAGTGGTCCACGCCCTTTGAGGTGGGAGATCTCTTTTCAGCTTGGCACGAGGTGACCCTTGGGAGAAAATATCATAATATATGGAGGCTATGCTTGCTTGCTGGCCTATGGTCAATTTGGGGGGAAGGAATGGTAGATGCTTCTGCAACATAAGCAGAAGTGGAGACTGGGTCTCTAGTCTTCTTTGGCTCTTTGTGATAATAGAATGGGCCAGGGCTAAGGGATGGGAAATTCTGTAATTTTTGTTTTTCTTGTCTTCTGTTGTTTTTGTTCCTTATGCGGTGTCATCTCAGCGCCCCTTCAATGAAAGCTTCATGTTATCTTTCAAAAAAATAAAAAGGTGGCCCTGGAAACCCTTTTTGAGTGACAAGTGAGATGAAAACTGTGGATACTTGCTTTCTGGCATAAAAAGACCAGGGAGTTAGTATCAAGGTGAAACATATTGCTTTCCTAGATTCTGAGTGAAGCCAATTATATATGGTCGTTAGCTTGAGAAAATGACGGTGTTGGCGCATGGTGGTTTTGGAAATTCTTTCCCTTTGTTGTAATATGTTATTTGTTTAAAAAAAATTTGGAGATTAATTATAGGGAAAACAAGAGCTCAAAAATGCATTTTCAGTCATTTTGTATAGTTTGCTCAACATGCAAGTTATTTGCTCCACTATGGTAACATGAAAAGGTTCACGACTTCATGAATCCAAGATCAGCCATGACTTACGAACAATGAGAGCTCTTTACTGATTGTTACTAACACAAAAGCATATGACTCAAGCATTCAAATTCTGTTTTTTTTTTTTTTTTTTTTGGATGACAACAAGGTGTTCCTGCCCCATTTTAAGGCGAGGCTAATCCCTACGGATGCACGCAATCACTTGCAAACCACGTGCATCGGGTAGTCCCGAGGAGGGGAATCGAACTCATGTTGAGCATTCAAATTCTGTTACCCTTAGTTATAACATAAAATGGTTGTGTAGTTGCGTCACTTCAATTTCCGGCCCTCAGGCTGGGGAAGCTGGCCCTGGAAACCCTTTTTGTGAGTGAATGAGATAGCAAAACTGTTTTGCTTGACAAGATAAAGGAGTTAGTTTCAAGGCTAAATGCCTGCTTTCCTAGGTTCTAGCTAAGCTATTTTTCTATGGCCATTACCTTAGCAAAAGATGGTGTCTGGCGCCTGGTGGTGTTGGGAATGCTTTCCCTTTGTTGTAACCAGTCTTTGTTTCCACAAAATATGGATATTAGTTAAAACAAAAGACTCGAAAAATGCATTTGTAGGAATTTCTATGCTTTTCTTAACCAGCAAGTAGTTGACTTCCATGTGGAAGCATTTAAAGGTTAATGATTTCATGAATTGGAGATCAGTAACAAATGCTGAACAATGACAGCCCTAAAGAAAAATAAAGCTCTGTTCTGATTATTACTAGCATCAAAGAATATGAGTTGAACATTCAAATTCTGTTGAGAGTCTTTTCCCCCTTTTCTTTTTAATTTATATAAAATGACCCAATTGGATATTAGTTATGTTATAAACCCTACCAATCCCTGGCTTGTTATGAAGTGTTGTTTCTCTATTGAATCTCTCAATGCACCTTACCTGCCAAAAACATAAAGTCATAGACCGACAGTTCGGGACAAGCAAGCCAACATATGATCGGATTTTCCAGTACGTGGAAGAAAGTTGGTTGGGATGAATGTGCAGCAGAAATCAAGTAGATATTAGTGTTATAAAAAAATCGATTGGACATAAATTGATTATGAAGGTGATACAGTCAAAGCAAGGATATCTGAGCATCGAGATTAGTATTGAGTGTAGAAAACCCCAAGAAAACAGATACAACTCATGAACTATTAAAGTGCATATGAAACAAATAAAAACAAGCTTCTTAACTAGGGCAGTCCACAATTTGCATACCACAAGTTAGGGTTTGTTCTTTAATAGGTTGTTGCAATTCAGTAACCCAAAGTAGATTTCTTTTCTATTTCAAGAGAATGTTGATCTAATTGACGAAATAGAAGGAAAAAGCAGCTGCTGAGAGAACTTGAAAAGAAGGCTCTATGTTTGATTAATGAAGGCAGTCATTGATAATGGTAGATGGTAACAATGTTCGAAATATCAGTATTGTGTTACGTATCACACCCTTGGGATACGGATACGTATCAATTATCGCATGGGATATATTGGTTGTATTGTGTAATGTATCGCTGTTGTTGGAAACATGAGGAAACATTGGGAAATTGGTCGAATTTTTCAATGAAACTTCAGTGATTGTTAAAAAAGACATCAATACACACTTATAAATCAAAACATTACCAGAAAACAAGTGCACATAATAGGTTTTCTTTGTATGGGGTCCTAATCTATGAGTTGTCTAACTGAATTGATGCAAGTATATTCAAAGTCTATTCATATAATTAAAAAATGTAACAACGAGTGTGGAAACACAAGTGATACATTCAAAAGCAAAAGAAGAATCACTAGATCTTGTTACATACGTGCTTGATTTTATATTGGACATAGATTGCAACTGATTTGCAAGAAATTGGGAAATTTTGATTTTTTTTCAATTTTTCGCAATTTGGCTCATCTCCTCTAAATCTCAAAATCGAATCTCCAAGTCCATGATTTTTCATGCAAAATATGAAAATCATGGATTTGTAACAATTTGAAACTGATATAACATGATTTACATAAGAAAAAAAGAATCGAAAATCGAAAATGCTCACCGGATTGAACATGTGGGATACATCGCACTACTTGTGCATTTTGTATCGCACAAGTGGGATACAAGATATATCGTGGGATATATCGGCTGATATCGTTGATACTTAAAACATTGGATGGTTAAGGATCATTTGGGGACAATGAAAGGTTGGAAAAAAGAAATAATTGCCTTTGGCTACACCTAGCTTCCTTAAGACAAGGGTGGGCCATGTAGTATAATGGTTTCTTTCACCAATAAGCCTTTGAAGGTGGAAAACCTGTCAACAGTCATTAGCTAAGTGGAAAAGACTGAGCTGCCTCGGAGCTTTGAAAACCATAGAAAACTATTTTTCAAACCGGTGATTACAAATAGGGTCTTCTCTCTCTTTTCTTTCTCTGGTAGGTATGTTGGACACTTCTATGTCTTGTCCATTTCCATCCTTCTGGCAGGTTTGGATACTTCTCTGTCTTGTTTCTCTCTTTTTATTTAGGTGAGCTTGGTACCTATTTGTTCTCTCTCCTTTCTTCTCTGGTTGGTAAGCTGGCACTTGGGTCTACTGCCCCTCCCTACTATCTGAACATCATGGATATGGATCTTGGAGTATTTTCTGATCATGAGCAGTAAAAAGATAGGATCACCATTCATTAAAAGAAGAATAAGAATGGGATAACCATGCTGTAGTCGAAACTCACAGGTGGTGGCCTATATGCGGCTGTTAATGGTTTTTTCACTGCTACCAAACTACCACTCCTAGAATTACTAATTTGTTTTCGGCTACTCATTCTTTTGCATTCTACTCATCCTTGTCGTCGTTGTTTCATCCTCAACACCACCATCATCATTCCATGCAAGCTATTTCGTTGAGGACGGAGAAAACTGGGACTGTGGAATGTAAATAGATGATCTAAAAATCTAAAAATGACTTCAAAGAAAAAGATGACCATTCACTGATATGTGATAGCCTTTGCTAGCTATTTTGCTAGCCTTGAATGGAAGAGTTGTATATAAAGTATGTTATCGGGTTTTCCAGTACCAGGTGAAAAAGTATTGGATCCTCGGGTTTTTTAGATGTACGATGACAACCTTCATTCCAGATGGAGATCATCGTTGATGTTTTTTTTTTTTTTTTTCTTTTTTCCGGGGCACAGAAATGTAATTCGGTTAGCTTCTATTGTTGATATTGATGAACAAATACGAAATTGAACAATAGATGGAACAACAAGAGAGCAACTCATGGTGTTAAGTAGTAATAAATTGATGGATCCATGCATGCATGTATCAAAGCCGGAGGCTCAAGTCAAGCTTGTGTGGCTCCGAGGGTTGCTTGGGCTGTGAGGAGCCCATGTGAAAACTTCCTGGCCACATTAAATCCATTGCTTCTTCAAGTGCAAAGGGTGTCCAAGTCGCCCCAAAGCCTGTGTCGGTATCATCAAATCTCGCCACCATCCTGGCCCCTTCTGCCTGCGGCTTGTGCACTAGTGAGTGGGGCCGAACTCCCAGTGAACGGATAAGCGGGACATTCACCGGAGCATTGATTGGTAGGCCCATCATCATCATCCTCCGAGACCGAGATCTAACCATTCCTCTCTCCCTCTTATGGGCGTTCTGATGCCCGCCCAGTGCTTGTGAGCTGAAGAACTTCCTCATGCAGAAGTTGCAGGAGAACACCTTGTTGGAAGAAGGTTTAGATTGGGAATCAGAGTCCCCAGCCATTGATGATTCATTTCTACCAAGGCTTAGACTCAGCCATTCTTCCAAATTATCATCACCCAATTCACCATCATAATTGTCGCCGACCTTCCATCTAGCTTTATGGTCATCCACCCATGTATTTCTCACTTCTTCCTCTCCTCCTTCGAAAATCATCCTCAATAAAATCTGATGAGAAGACAGGAAGGATTAAAGGAAGTAGAAATGATAGAGGCTTCCAGGGAGGGGGTTCACTGCCCTTAAAAAGGAAAAGAGCAAGGAAAGGAAGAGGGAATAAAATGGAGTGGTGGAGTGGTATGAAGGGATGTGGAAGTGGATTTTTTTTTTTTTTTTCTTTGTATTTTTTTCTCCTTCTCTATCTATAAGTGGCCCAAGGACTGATGCTTGGCATTCCAGAGGCAATGCGTGTGTCATGGTTACTGTTGCTCATGTCAGGCTTTGGATTCCCTATCTTTTTCCTTTTTTCCTTCCATCAGGATCACACTAACTTTACATGGTTCCCTTGGTGTAACTGTAATACCAGGTTGACAATCCAACACCAATTCCATCAGCAGTCAATTCTCTAACTAGTATCAACTGCTATGGATTCTGTTCCTTCCCATTTCCCAAATAATGCAAGAGGTATAGATGAGCTCACCGAACATGTCCTTTCTGTCTGGGGTCACATTTTGTGCAGGTGGGGTCTGCATTTTGCTGATCCAGAGCGTTTATCTGGCAGGATCCCCTGTGGATGAAAGTGGTTCTCATGTCTGATTGTTGGACTTCGATTATTAGCTGTTTTGTTTCAACCATATATTTGCAAGCAACGGTCAGATGCATGGATTAACACATGTGGGTATTTTCTACAGCATCACCTATCAGATGAATGGCCTGGATCATTGAAAGAGGGGCCCCACCTATACGGAAAGATGATCCGAACTGAGAACATTTGGGAGTCCAGGCCAGGCATTGTGTACTTCCTCATGAAGAAGCTAAACAGATTCTTTAATATTATCCTTCTAGATTTTCAGTAAATAAATTCTTCATAATGATAAGTAGGTACAGAATATTATATAAAATGTCACCTAAGTTTTAAAAAAAGAAGGGACAAGAAGATAAAAGATAAAAGAAGAAGAAAAAGATATCTTGCATCTATATATAAAAAAGGTTGGCCTTTTTTCTCCCATGAGTGAGTGAATGATAAGCTTTGTTGCAGGTATTGAACTGAGTAGAGATGCTATTATTTTATCAGATTGTATTTTGTGTTTATTTATTTATTTATTTATTCTTGGGGACCCCACAGAAGGTACCAATAATGGAGATGAATGGTTAGCAGAGGTGGGTGCTCTTCTATAATGTTATTTGAAATTTTATATATATATTTTTTTCTATAGGAATATCTATGGTGGATGTCTCCATTTGGGGTTTTGGCCTTGTTCGGGGAGTGGGTATGTGTATGTACAGTAGGAGAAGTGCATTGAGAACCACTTATACTTGAAATTCTCAGAATCCCATTGCCTTTAAAATCTAAGGAGAAGACAAGGAGCCCACTTCCCCAAAAAGGGTGCTTGTTTTTTAGCTATCCTCAATAATGCAACCCCCCCTTTAATGCTCAAAGTTCATAGAGATAAAAATCTTGTGGTGTGGGATTGACGAGTCAAAGACCATATTGTATTAAGGATTAATGGACCAGAATGCCATGTTATGCTGTTTTAGTATGTATTTAATGACCATTTCTTAGAAACGTTCGTCATGGAACATGGAGCGAAAAGCTGGCCATTAAAATGTTATAGTAGATCAAATTACAGTGTTTTCATTTTTTTTTTCTTCTATTGTACTTCTCAACTTCTTCCAAAAATCCCCAATTAACAGCAGTTCAATTACACAATGTAATATCCCCTTCTGGCCGTTGTACTTGGTTCTGTTTCGTAGTACAAACATGCATCCAAATGCATTGTTTGTACTGGTTTGTATAGTTGATGACGGATTATGATGTCTTGATATATCAGAACCTGAATGGGTCCCACGTTCTGGTGATCCAGACTGTTGATACAAAGGGAACCACTATGGATGGAGTATGCCCTCAAAACATTTACAAATTGGTTGGTTCTACCCATCTTGTCTAGGAATGGTATTTCATATCTTTTGTGTTTTCTGACCGACCATTTACTCTTAACCAACTATAATTTTCGCAGCTTTTAAGACGTTTATTCATATTTTGTGAATAATCAGTTAACAATAAGAAGGATGGAGATAAAGAAAGTAGGAACTTACTAGTTATGGATCCAGTTGCATCTTATGGTGCCTGTGTCGCTAGTGTATGGCGTAGGCGGTGTAGTTGGTACAATGAATTCCAACTTAACATCATTTCATCCACAGTTAAGGACAAGTCGGCCGGGTATAAATATTTAGCTGTAATCCATCAAAGAAATAAATAAATATTTTTCAATGTATTTTCTTTTTTCATATCATGGGTGTGTGCTTACGCGGGACCCACATATTGGTGGCCCTTTTTTTTTTTTTTAAATATTTTCATATCATGGGTGTTGTGTTTTCATGGGACCCACATGTGTGGCCGATATTCTATTTTAAGCATTCATAATTACAACTACGACAAATGGAAGGGGGAAGATATGCCCGAGAAGGGCAGTAAATCTAATTATGCAGCAATCAAGTGGAACCTAAAAATGTCCATTTTTCTTCTTTGAGGATTTCTATTATATTCAGGCTGCATATGACGCTTGATACACATGCACTTGTAGATAGTACATGTGGCATATATTCACTCAAACAAAACCGACTAGATTGTGCAGCTCACTGTTGCCAAGTCACGATCCCAATATCAGATTAGTTGAAGAATCCTAGCCTCTGATCATTGACACTTGTTTGTAGGAATAGATTGTTGGTTATTTTTCATTTTTAACTGTCCAATAAATGTCCACCAATCCGATGGTCAGATAATTAAATAAGCTTAATATTTTGTTCATGAGACATCTAAATTTGATACCGTTATTCAGACGGTTTAAATTGGACAAGCGTATTGTGTTTGTGCGATTTCTAAGTAATTTCCAAGTGCCTGCGTATTATTCATAACAGTGTGCCAGTATAAAAAAATTTCTGCCCATGCCTCCTTTTGGAGGTGGGCAATGGCTTGGGTTGTACAAAAGGGTTGTGAGAGGAGAAGATGGAAAGAAAAGGAAAGTGAGAGAGAGACCGAAGAATCTCCAAAGTAAAATGCTTTCTTTGGCTACTTTTGATATCTTCTTTGGGTCTTTAGTGTTGGGTCATTTCTTTTTGAGAATATGGATTTCACTAGTCTTCTCTATGGCCACTACAATCCAGCTACTGTCGGAAATGGGCTGTGGGCCCGGCCCATCAATGCTTCGTCACAGCCTGTTTTATGCTGGACTTGACTGGCCTGACTTTCACCTCCTACTTCTGGGTAAAGGAAGTGGATCCCCAAGCACTTGCCAGCCCATCATCTTCTCTAGGGTAGTGGCCGAAGAGGCAGGAAAATGGGAATGTCCATGTACCGGTCCTGATCGTGGCCATCAATTTTTACATGTTGGCTGTCAACTGCTTTATCAATGTTTCTTTCTACCATTATGTGTGATGGGAGTGGGAGTTCCCAAGCTTTCCATCAGCTGAGCTATATACTTTTGAGATCTTCTGGCATTAAAAATCAGGCCATTTCACTGCATATAAAAACAAATGAATGGCTAAAAAAAAAAAAAAGATTTGTAACCATCAATTTACCTTCGATTGTTGTGGCCCACCTGAAGAATGAAATCGCCTGAATCTTTAGGCCAGATCTAACACATGGATGTTTCTGGTTCTACACAGGTGTGGGATTGAGGAAAATCCACCAGTCCTCCATGCCAAAAAAAAAAAAGAAAAAAAGAAAAAGAGAAAGAAAGAAAGACAGTTTTTAGTTCAAAGTAAGTTGAGTTTGGGTGTGAATCACTTTCCCATGATATATGGCTTGACCTTCTTTTAAGGAGTCAATTGCCTCTTCTACCTTAGCAAAAGCTACGGTGCAAATGCTGAACAGGTGGGTCCCTTTGGTCACTAAATTCCAAAGGCTATTAATTCTACTCCATTCATTACTTCCATGAATAACCACTCATGTATCAAGTTGAAAAATGAAAACATTGGATTGAATGTCTCATATTAAGCTCCCTTTCATATGATACATACTTTCAGTTTATGCAAGTGTGTCCCATGACTCAGTGATCCAAACCATACCATATTTCTAAAACTCATTGACTCCCGAGTCAAATCATGAAATTCGGTTGTAGTCCTGAATTGAACTTGATGATCAGTATGACCCATCATGTCAACTCGATGAGTACTTGATGGACTCGACTCGACTCAACTCAACATGACTCGAAGCAAGTCGGTCATTTGGAGGCGTTTTTCTTTAATATTAAAAATAATAATAATAAGAAACGTATGCCATGCATGTACCTTTGCATCTTCTTCCGCTATTTTTATATTTTACCTGTATATCACTATTTAAAATATTTATAAATAGATTGTTTCAATTATTAAATATTGAGTTGAGTCAAGTAAAGAAGTGGTCGAGAGACTCTTCGAGTCAACCCAACCTAACGAGAAACTGACTCGAGTTTTTTGTGTTTTTAAATGATCCGAACCATGGGCCTTTGGGTTTCAACATGGGATTGACCATGCACCCAACATCTCCATAGAAAGATCCTAGCAATCAATCTGGGACTTTTCCTTTTCAGTTGGTTGTGGACCTTCGTTGTATGTCTAATCTTAACCATCAGATCTATTTGCCAACCACAAATTGAAAGGTTGTGATTATTCTATTGAGGACATTTTTTCTTCTTCTTTTTCTGCGTGGTCCGTCCTGCAAGCGTTTGTATGATAACCTGCAAGGTCTAGACTGACCAATGGTTTAGATTATTGAACGGTTGGCCCAACTTGTACAAACTAAAGTCCAAGCAGATTGTGCTTATCTTATGACTAGGATGATATAACTAGGCGTTCCAACGGGTTGGTGGCTAAGGAGAATTCCAGATCTCATCTATTTGATATGTCTAATCTAGACAGCCTACCCAAAAGTGGGAGCAAACCTACTCTTTGTGACTTCAGCCGTGCTTCGGTATAAACATCTTCGTACGACTCTGGCATCTGTTGGACAACTGCACGAGTTGGAAAGGGTGTTCTTCAAAGTGCTTTAGACAGATCCTCAGATAACTAATGGACTAGATCGGCAGGTTAGGGCCCGCCGAATCCAAACTTGGCCAAACTGCTGAGACCCCTTGGAAACTTGAAATGCAGACCACTTCGATAAAACATCTCCGGCCAATCTGAAAGGCCTTGAAAAACTCCAGATGGGCCGGATAGAAAGGATCCTTTGCATGACCACATAAATGATTAATGGGCCGAATTGGTGGTCCTACAGAAATGATTAATGGGCCGAATTGGTGGGCCTGCAACTCGATGGTATCAGATATCAGCTGATTGTCCACCCTTTTCAAAAACTATGGCCATGCACAGCTTTGATAAAATTACTTGCTAGACTCTAGAGGCATTGAAAATCCAAAAGGGTCGGGTTGAGAGGGTTACTGAAACCTCCCAAAGACAGCCATGAAGTCTAACCAACTAATGCCAAATGTAATAGAAAATAGATCGTGGCCGCTCATCCCAACTCTCTGAAACCCTAGAAGCCTCTGTGCATCTCAACTGCAACATAGAAGAAGACAAAATACACAAGTAGAGCTGGGCACGGGTCGAGTGAACTCTGTAGACTCGACTCATCTGACTTATTCAAACCTGACTCGACCCGAACGGAGTGTGTAAGTCGGGCGGTCCAAGTAGATTTCATCCAATCTGAAAGCAAAAAGAGCAGAGGCTAAGCACCTAGCATCTTGACTTGACCCAACCCAAAATCCGACTCG
Organism: Liriodendron chinense; assembly: GCA_003013855.2. Classification (NCBI taxonomy): domain Eukaryota; kingdom Viridiplantae; phylum Streptophyta; class Magnoliopsida; order Magnoliales; family Magnoliaceae; genus Liriodendron; species Liriodendron chinense. The sequence goes on from ML058408.1 coordinate 389,421, forward strand.
GTGTGACCCAACTCGACTCGACACAGGAGTATAGTACGAGCAGCAGGGTGTCCTCAGGATCCCTTGCAGTTCTTCCTCTTCGAGAGGGTTTTCGATATCTTGAAGGATGGAGATGAGATCCACAGTGGAGATGTTGATAAGTTTTTTGGATTGTTTTTTGAGGAGTTCCTTTGATATCTTTTTTTTTTTTGGGTTTTCTCTGTGGGAGGATTTTGTATATATAACCTGCGGGGAAAAAGGAGGGTTTTGAACGTTGGTCTTTTCGTTTTGATGCGTTTTCTTACTAGATCAGATTTGTTAAGAGGAAAAGGAAAAGGAAAGGCAAAGGAAAATCGCTTATGCTTTATTTCTTGTTTATCGCTCTTGGGTTTTTCTTTTTTATTATTTATTTTTGTAATGCTGACGACTATATTAATGCATGACATTCCATAAAATGAGAGAATGGAGGAACCTTTTCTCCGCTCATCAAATCAACGGTGTTAGTAGGCGATTATCAGTCCTTGGATCAGTTCCTTCTCTCTATTTCACTCTTTCAAGATTCCGATTGAAGACGTAAAGCTCGGGATTCCGAAATTCGACCCGACTCGGTCCCTGTGACCAGGTTAGAGTCGGTCCAGGTTACTCCAGGCCAGATCCAATACTGGATCAGGTTAGGTATGCTGGACTCGGTACTGAGTCAGGTCTCTTTAAAAATTGGGTTAGGTCGGGACAACCCTAACTCGGTCCAACTCGACTGGATGCCCACCTCTATATGTAAGTGCTAGTTGTGCAAAAGAATCTTCTTTAGTGTAGGACATCATTATCTGACACAAAAAGACGTCAATGGCAGAAAGAGCACCGATAGCCTACAACTAGCCCTTGAATAGTGGGTTGAAGGCTTACATAAGCAATATAGTAGCAAGCCTCCAGGAATGGTGGGAGATGATTAGAGAGGTAGGGAAGTGTGATGAGATGTACTGTTACACCCGTTGAATTTGCCCGAGTCTCCAAAAAAATCTAAGGAAAGCTGGACTACATTGTCACCTCACATAACCCGAAGAATAAATATTCCTAGAAGAAGAAGCTACTGAAGTTAAGAATATGATTGGAATTGGGATATTCGACTATCTTTTTGTAAAAAATAAAAAAAGGTATATGGTCTTTCATTTTTCTTCTCACATCTCAAATTAAATTTACATCCCATCCCCACATTCTAGTTATATCAACACTATTTATTTATCCTTGCCATCTATCTTCTTCTATTTTATTTTATTTTTACCTATCGAGGATATCAATCCTGCAAAATCAGGCTAGGTGTTATTCATTTCTTCGCCTACCCAAAAGTTCTGAACTCTGTGAAGTACATCCAGATATAGTGACGCTAAAACCCCGTTGAATCCCCAAAAAACCGTTAAATCCTGTAAAGGAGAGACCACAAACTATGCTGGCAGAAAATGATGCTTAATCCCATCATTTTTTGTCACCAAGGCACTTATGGAATATATGGTCATAAATCAATTGCAGTATTCACTTGAATTGAAGAATTCAACCTTTAAGTAATTCTACAGTTTTTAGCTAGCGGTCGATTCTAAGTTTCATTTGGCTAGTGGTAACTCTAAATTACATGCTTCTTAACATTTGAGTTAATGTTCCACCCCAATTGCATAAATTGACTAAAAAAGAAAGTTAAGGAAGTATGGGCAACCGCACACTCACCCAGGGTGTGTTCACATATTCGAATCTAGACTTCAGCCTGCCTCAGACTCTATTGATTTGTACTTGGTTTCAGATCTAGGTAAGGTGTGGAACTATTTATCTACTCTTTGGGTTCTAGGTCCGGTCTAAGCTGCATTAGTGTAGTTTCAAGTCTTTCTCATCAGTAGAGATTTGCGCTCCTATTAGTACACATCAATGCATTCCGATTTCCAGAACAGTAATCTTGATCATAGTTCAGATCACTTAGATGGCTGTGAGTCAAGATTACCATCTTGCCTATGGTCCAAATTGGAGGATCGATGATCTAGATTACCATCACACCTATGGTCTACATTAGTGGACAGTTGTGGTCTAGATCATTATCTCTCATATGGCCCAAATTAGTGGACAGCTATGATCTAGATTACCAACATGATTATAGTCTGGATCATTATATGACCAAGATCTTAATCAAAACCACATTTATATAATGTAGATCAATATAAGATTGCGAGCTAGATCAAATGCACGACTGTCATCTAGATTGATGAATGACTAAGATCCATGGTTGTCATCACAACCAAAATCTAGTTCAATGTGCCACTATAATCTTGATCTACATGCGGTAGCCTGGAGTTGGCTCCCATCAATATAGCTATCCCTACCCTCTTACATCAATCTCATGAGCCTCTTATCCATTCTCATTCCATCACAGTGGGGGAGCAAGTCAAAGTAGAAATCGAAATAGTCATCACCATAGTTTGAAAAGAAAGCTTGACTTGACTCAATGTTTAGATGGGTTAGGTCGACCTGAAAGACTTGACCTGACATGACTCAATATTTAATAATTTATCATTCAAAATATGAGGGTCCCATTTGGCATCTCTTATAAAATTCAATAAAAGATATTCTAATAAGAGCTACAAAATTAAGACATTTTCCTCTGGCTCTTGTTTTACAATAAGCTCATTTGATGTCTCTTGCTGGTAAAGGCAGTGTGGTGGTGTGTGTGAGTGATCCAAGGTTCAATCCCTAATCCTATTCTTTTCAAAAAAAAAAAAAAAAATGTTGGCCCACCTTTGATGTCAGCCTTCCATCATGTGGGCCCACCATTCATCATGTGGGTCCCACATTTGATGTGGACCGTCCATCAAGTGTAGGCCCACTTGACGTGGATCATCCATCATGCACAACCACACTTTGATGTGGGCCTTCCATAATGTGAGGCCCACCTTTGATGTTAACCGTCCATTATGTGGCCCCATCATGATGTGAACCATTCATCATGTGCACCCACCTTCAACATTAGTTGTTCATCATGTGGGCCCACTTGTGTGTGTGTGTGTGAGAGAGAGAGAGAGAGAGAGAAGAGATGAGGGTAAGATGGGAATTATTTAAAAAGTTTAGGAACAAACTTGTCCCTAATTTAGAGCAAAAATGCTTACCAACTTTAGAAAAATAAGCTCTTAAAAAAGAGTAAACTCTTAATCCCAAAAGAATTAGGAGATAAAACCTTATATGTTTAAAATAAATAAATATAAAATAGACTATTACCAACCAATCTATTTTTCAAAAAAGACTTTTTAAAAGTAAATAAGCTCTTATTAGTAAAGATGCTAAACAGTCCCTAAGTGTATTATAGCAGATGTTAAAAATAGGTAAAACATTTCTAAGTATGATTTTTCTTAGCATTAAGATCATCAAGGAAATCAACATGCCTATGATTTCCTTAATGGTCTTAATTGCTAAGAAAAATCTGGACGTTGCCTAAGTTGGAGTCCATAATGATCCCTCAACCTCCAACATTGACTGGGAAAGGAATGTGAAAATGGTGGATCATATCCAGAGCTTTGAACTTTCCATGCTAAGGTAAAGGGTAAGGGACACTAGACTTAATTTAAGGGATATGAACTCGAAATTCTTCTACTCTTTGATTAAGGCTAGATAGGCTTCCTCTAAAATCTGAAGAATTAAGGATAAGAATGGGGAGATTTTCTTTAACCAGGATGAGATTAAGGAAATTCTTGTTGAACATTTTAAGGAACTTCTTACCTCTTCTGAGAATCATAGATCTCAGATCGACATGGGCCTTTTTGAAAATGTGAATCAGCTTTCATCCTTTAAGAGTCAAAACCTTTCTATCACAAATCTCAAAATTGAAGATGCTATACACCAACCCCAATAAGGCCCACGGGTCCGATGGCTTCAATGCACATTTTTTTAGTCTACTAGACTATCGTAGGGAAGGATATTTGTAAAATTGTCCGTAGTTATTTTTACTCTTAAAAATATTCTTAATCAGAATAGTACTACCTTCATCACTTTAGTTCCTAAATCTGAGGTAGTTTCTTCTCCCAATTATCTAAGACATATTTCTCTCACTAATGAGGTCTACAAAATCATATCTCGTATCCTAGTAAGTAGAAAGAAAAATATTGTTTTAAGAATTATTAGCCAATCTCAATTTGTATTTATTCCTAGTAGAAATATCTCTAATAATATTCTCCTTAGTCATGACCTCAACAAGGGGATCCACCTTGATGTATGATCTCCTAAAATGTAGGTCAAAATCAATCTAAAATGTACATCAAAACCTTTATGTCCACTCCTACCTTCTTGGTTATTGTCTATGATGAAGTATGTGGTTTCTTTAAAGTAGTTGTGGGCTTGGCCAGGGAGATCCCCTCTCCCCCTTTCTCTTTGCTACAACTATGGAAATGTTCTCCGCCCTCTTAACTACTTGTTGTGTTAATAGCTAAATTACCTCCCCCTTTAAAGGTAGGCCCGATTACCATCTCTCCCCTCCTTTTCGCTAATGATTTCATGATTTTTACTAGAGTTGACCCCCAAACAGCAATGGATCTCAAATCATTCTTTCTCTAATTTCTGCTCTCACTCAAGCTTTGAAATTAATTTCCAAAATAGTGTCATCATTTTCTCTAGATCCTGCCAATTAAAAGAGGTTATTAAATCCATCCTCAATGTAGAGGAGGGTCAGCGGACCTATTAGGTATCTCGGCCTTCCCTTATATTCAACCAGACTGCATATTCGTGATTGCCAATCATTAATTGATAAAAAGAATGTGAAGTTGGGAGGGTGGATGACAAACCTTATTTCTTTTGTTGGAAGGCTAGAGTTAATCAAATCAACTCTAGCCACTCTTCACATCTTTTGGTCTAATGCCTTTCTTCTTTCCAAGGGCTGCTTTTAGATTTTGAAAAGAAGAATGAGGAATTTCCTCTAGGGAATCTCTAAAATCCATTATGTTTGCTAGGATTAGGTATGTAAGCCCAAGAATCGTGGCGGCCTTAGGATTTACCATCTTGAAACCATTGCGAAAGCTTGTCTTATAAAACAATTCTGAAAAATTACTAGTAAGGAAGATAGCATATGGATTAAATGGGTTTATGAGAAATATATAAAAAGCAATTTTATATGGCACGTTTGAACCTATACTAATGCATCTTGGGCCTGGTGTAGCATCCTTATTATCCATGCCATAATCAAATGTCATGCCAAATTCCTCGTTCATACCGAAAATCGCACCTTCTTCTGGAATGACCCTTGGCTTGGAAATGACGACCTTGTGGACTATTATGGGGAGCATAGTATAGGAGATTTGGAGTTGAGATTGCGCATAAAATTGAACACATTTATTTAACATAATGAGTGGTAGACTACTTTTCCCCTAACTCATGAACGTAGTGACATTTTTACCAATGAGACAAATGGCCCTTACTCTTACTGAGGATGAAACTTTTTGGACCCTTTCTTCAGATGGCTTTATTTTCTTTAACTCAGTAGTGCAGGCTTGTTTGCTTAGGGGAAAGTCTACCTCCTGGATTGACTTAGTCTCATTCAAGGGTAACATCCCTAAGCACTCCATTATTGCTTGGATGATTTTTCTCAAAAAGCTTAAGACCAAGAATATATTGTTAAGATTTGATATCATTTTTGCTAGCCAATGATACTTTTGTTCTTGCTCCTTGGAATCCATTGATCATGTCTTGTTTGAATGCCCTTTTATATCATGGGTTTGGGAGAAGATCCACCATAAGTTTTTTACACTTCTTCCCGCATAATTACTCAGACTATTACCCATCTTGTTGACTTTACAGATCCCGTTTCAAATCTTTTAAGCAAGTTTTATTTCCTAGCCCTTGCCTGGCATATTTGAAGGGAATGAAATAACCACCTTCTCAATAAGGCTTCCCTCCCTAAGGAGATTATCCTGAGACATATCCTTAAGGAGGAGAGATCTCAGGCTTTATTTATCTTTGGGCCTTTTATTGCCAATCCAACACATATCTCGACAGCATGGAATCTCCCAACTTTTTTTGCCCTATGCCCCATCATTTTTCCTTCCCCCAATTGAGATCCCTAGCTAATCACCATGTGCCTTCTTGGTCGCTCTCATGCTAAGATTACCTCCTCAAAGATTAGCCTCTTATGTTCATCTCCTGTCTCCAGAGTTGTTTAGGAGGCTATCATTGATATTGATAACCAAAGTGTAACGACCCTAAGATTTTCGACTCTCGTGTATAACACAACAGCCGAATTCCCAAGTAACTTATGGAATAACTAATTTGTCAAATAATGAAATCTAGCATTCAAGCACAATGGCGGAAACAATTTTCATCTTATTCTATCAAACTCACTACGTCATCATCAATATGTTTAAATAAGAGAACCAACCAATATCTTCACTAATTAACTAAAATACCAATTTATGTCTTTTCTTGAAGACTTTTTACAATTCCATAAATGTATCAACTACTCAAAAGAAACATTTAATAAATGAAAACATCGATTAAGTTTCTCCAATATCGTCATCCGCCATGTGATTATACGAACCATGGAACTCTTCTCCTTAAAAATCGGGTTCAATACCTGGATCTTCACCTGCATCATCTAAATTGTGTTTGGGATAGCGTTAAACGCTATCATAGTGGGGAATATTTCCTCCAAGACAATCAAGAATAATAATAACGGTACAGAGTAAACGCAAGCAGTATATTATCATTTAATCAAATCAAAACAACCAACTAAAAATCTTTGTTAATGCGATGCATGGAATGCATGCTCTGGCTAAGGCACCCTGGCTAGAATCACAATACATGAAGTGGGAGACTCCCTATTACGACTTCATGCTAGCCACTAGTCACCAGAGGTTCCTGGGACGCACAAGCCCATAGTTTTGCCCGACCACGTGAGAAACGGGACGCTCATAGTCCAAATCTACACGTGACAGTGTACAGGAGAAGTAGGACGCTCTAACCTATTCTCAATTCCGTACACCCACATGGAGCCAAGTGAATGCATGACTTTAATTTCACCTTTATTTAAGTGTTTTCGCATACAACCGATTTAAATAAAACTCAATGGTCACTATGGGGAGTCGCAAGCAACCCAGCATAGGCCGACAGCACGAGATTAGTGTCCATAGCACCAACCCCGGCTCATGAGAATTTGTATACCATTAGTGTCCACTCATTGTCCCGTTTTATGATTTCATCATGTCCCAAAAAGCCAATGTTGTACATCATGACCAAATTCATTAAAATACTCGTGTAATATAAATGGATCCAATCAAGCATCATGTACATGTAAGGATCCATTGACAAACAATCACTTCATTCTCTCAGTTAAATCAAGATATATTCTTCCATCATGGACACCTCTCACAGGTTCCATCTCTCTACATCAAATAATTTTACCAACTTAGGGACAAAAAGTATACAATAATGGGATATCCATATGATGATCTTATACACATATTTCATATCACAATATGAAAACCAATGTTACTTGTAAAACACAGATTAAGGAAATAAGGGTACAGATTTCACAAAGATAAATAACACAAATACACATGCTTCTTAGTAAAAAATCTAAACAATAAATCACATAATTATATAATGATATTCATTACAAATCCTACATTAAATTTCATTTTATATGAATCAGCAATTCAAAACAAAACAACTTCACATGCCACAAAAGAAACTTATGATAATTATAATATTATTAATGAAAGGCTTGAAGGAAAATCCTCACCTTAGGATGGACTTAGAAGAAGAGGGTTGTAGAAGATCCTAGCCGCTGGAAAAATATGAGAAAGAACTCTCTTCTCTTCTCTCTCTCTCTCTCTCTCTCTCTCTCTCTCTCTCTCTTTCTCTAGGGCATGGAGGCTAGGGTTAGGAGAAGGATTTGGAGGTACGTAGTAGAAATATGGAGAGGGATGTGCACGCGAGGTCTTGTGTAACAACTTCTTGAGGTGGGTTTCTCAAATTTCAATATTCAGGATGATCTATGATCAATTCCAATCCGTTCATCTTATCAAGCTCGAAGAGTAGAGTCAGAATACGTAAATTTCTTGATGATCCACATTCTAGATTGGCCGATCCTTGAAAATGGCCTAACGGGTGCTAAAATGAGCTAGATCTCAATTAATGGTCTACGCTTGATGATTATGGCCCAAATTTTGAAAAAAATATGTAGTCATGATAGGCAAACAATTGTAGAAAGTTTAGTGGTTGATTGATGGTGAGAAATGCCTAGATCTGAAATTTCAACTTTTGGTAGAAAAGGAAGGGGCTGACTTTATGGTTCAACGGTGTAGGATTATAAATCGGGGTCCAAATTTTGTGTAAACTCATAGTCATATGAGTATAATAAGTGGTCTAAATTTGAGAAGCGATTGATGGTGAGAAGTGGGTAAATTGAAAGGTTCAGATTTAAAAAGAGTTGGTAACTTATTAATTTCTAAAACGGGATAACTTCGCGCATAAGAAAGATGCTTATCAAGGTGGGGCACTCAAATCACATTATTGGTCCATGATAAAGACGATCCAAGTCACTCATATGAAGAGAAATATTCGACTACGACTAACCATCTACTTTCCTCACTCGATGGACATAAAAATCAAGGGTTAAGGGGCTGATTTGACAATCAGACCACTTCTACTATGATTTAAGGGCTGAAATTTGATGTGTATGGTTAATATGTGTCCAAAAGCTTAAATCTAGGGTTTTGCATGAAAGTGATCGTCAGAAACTATAATACTTAAAAATGGCATCTTAACTTAAGTTTAACTAGTGGCATTTTCGTAATTATCTGAAAAGTGCGTGATTTTTGAAATCTGATCTTTCTACGATGTTTATGGGATCATTCTAAGCAACTTTTGTAAAGGGTCCCCTATCAGATCTCCTACGGATGTCCCGCTATTCGCAAATCAACGGTAAATGTACGATAATTAAAAAAAATAAATTAAAAATAAATTTTCAAAAATTTTCAAATAAATTTCGAAAATCTGGGGCGTTACAAAAGGCCTAGGAGCTTGTCGGTTATCCTCTTTTACCTAAGGAGAGTTATTTCTATCATTTTACGGTATTCTTATTGAAGAGCATAATGATGCATGTTTACATGTGATTTTGAAGCTTGGTTCTTCCTCTTGGAGCATAAGGATTTTTGCCTGCAGTATGTGTTCCCTGATCTCTAAGCATCAAGGCAAGGTGAGGACCATTAGTTAGAGGAAAAGAGAGCTTATCTCTAAGCCTACTAATGTCCAATCCAATTCCTTCGTCCGCATTATCTTTGAGTTGGAGTTGGCCTCAAATCTTTGAGCTTGGCTTCCCTCCTTTCTTTTACTTTCCTTCACCTAGAGTGTGGGCCTACCCTGGTCGGGGAGTGGGCTTTCCCCTTGACCCAAGGTGTGGGTAATTTCCTTTTCCTTTTATTTGCTTCCTTTTCTTTTCTATTCTCTTCTACTCCTCTTTCCTAGGGTGTGGGCCCCTCTTGTATTTTTTGGGCTACGCATGCTTTTGGAGGAAATAAAGAGATCTTATAGTAAAAAAAAAAAAAAAAAAACTATTTCTAACTAACATAAAATTAGACATACTCTCATCAAATTGTTAATTGATGCTCTAATTAAGAGTGTCACTTTGTGTGACCAAGGTTGCAGGATCCAACTAATAAACAATCTTTGCCATTAGATCCTCCTTGCTCTAGTGTTTATGGTCATGTTCACACATCTCCATAGATGAGTGGCTTAGATCTCCTAGTCAGCTCACATTTTCTCTAGTTGAAAGTCCTTTATTGCTTAAGGGGTTGTTTGGTAGTGTGGATTTAAGTGCATTTGGAATTTAAAAGTCATTTGGCAATATGGATTTAGAGTTATTTGGAATCAAAGGTATTAGAAATACACTTTTTTTGTTCTTTTTTTTTGTATTTGAAATCTCTCCCTTTTGCGGTGATTCAGAGTGAAATACCTTTTTTGGCTCCTTTTTATAGGCAGGAGAGTCACACATGTAACAAAGGTATCTCTAGGCTTCTAATTCATCGTACACATGGCCCACTGATGACACCCAAAAATAATCAAATTATCACTAAGCTTACATCAATAGAATGATCCGAACAGTCTTAACATTGGCCATGTAAATTGACAATTAAAAAAGGTTGGCGAGTTGTTGATTGTGATCCTATGCTTGTGGCCCTCCCGAGGCTCGAAATTTCATCATTTATTACCAAAGTATATATTTCAATGGGCTTATTATAATCATTTTGTCAAATATCACATATGTACACTAATTTGGGTATTAAAGTAGATTTAGTGATCAAATTCAAATTTCTATAATATACTACATTGGAATGCATTCTTATTTTTAAATTCGAGGGCATTTGGATTATAAGCTATCAAACACAACTGAGGATTTGGAATCACCTTGATTCGTGATTTGGATTCTGATGCATTCCAAATACAAGCTCCCAAACAAGCCTTAAGTCTCTTCTACCATCACATAGACCATGAGTGCACTCTAAATATAGGTTCTTAGAGTTCCCTTAGCTAGGTTATTTTCTCTAAGATGGAAGATCTATAGTGATTGCGTAAAGTTCTTCATATTATCTTACATCATTCAAGCATGAAGCTTCATACTTGTCCTTGGGTTGTTTCTAGGTTCTAGATTTATTTTTCTTCATTTGTTGCACTTTCCACCAATTTTATTCTATAAACACAATGTTCATTGGGTTTTACATGAACTGGATAATGTGCCCTTCGGCATTGTCAAGATAATTACCTTGACAAATTTTGTATTTGGTTGGCAATTCTTCACAAAACAAAACGTGTTATTTTCTTCTTTTTTTGCTTCAAGATTATCCACTAGAGCCTTTAATACAAAATGCACTATCACATTGTAAATACCTATTGCGATTGCTTTTTGTTGCATATGATACAGCCTAGCAACACATATCATTGAATTGAATGGTTCAAGAAACTTCACAGGCACCCGTATCTTAAAATTATTGATTATCAAGTACAAAATATGTAGCATTTCTCATCCGCTGCTTCAAATTGTAATGAAATAGAAACATAATAATATTATTCCAAAAAAAATCATTCCTGGGTTTGCAGAGAATGCCTACATCCTTAGACAATTGAATAGCTAAAGCATTCCATCTTTTGGCATCGCATATCCAGAACATTACCCACAAGATCAATGGTCACATTCACAATGCTTGTGTACTACATGAACCATGGAGGAGTTGCATAAACATATAAACTCTCTCCCACTTTCTCTTAAACAAAAAATAATAAAAGAGTGAAAGTGAAAGGAACAATCGAGACTGTCGATCAGCATGGTCCATCAAAACTCCAACAATCAGGATTGTCGATCATCATCCAAAATTAAAGAGAAAGTGGTGTGAAACTAGAAAGCGCTTTAGCTCTTTGGTGATATGCTCTTCCAAACCGTAGGATTTTCTCGAGACTTTTTTTTTGTTTTCTCTAGTGTGTGGTAATGGGGTTGTCAATCACCTTTTATAGATACCAATCCACCACCCAAACAGTCTAAGCTTGAAAACTTAGAGAAATGCCCTCCTCGTGCATTGAAAATGCTAATCCACATTCACCCTTGATTTGAATGGTCGAAAAACATCTTAAACAATAACAATATAATAATATTAAAAAATGTTTTAAAAATGATTTAAACAATAACAATATAATAATATTAAAAAATGTTTTAAACATCTTGATTACGAAACCATTGTCAGAATTACTGAGCTTTCCACACAAAAGGTCAGGATGAAGAGGCCCAAGAGGGTCTTATGGCCATTGATCCAACAGTCCATTCTCCAAAAATCTTCTTAAGATGATCCTAGCCATCTGTTTTGACTTCTAACTGTTTGTATTTCCGCAATCATTGATTTGGAAATAGATGATCAGATAGTTGGATCATCAAGAAGAGGATCAGTTCCATTTGCAAATAAATGATCAAATAGTTCGATCATTTGGAGGAGGATCAACTCATCAGGTGATGCGGCCTACTAGATTCATGGGTATGGATCACTGAAGTTGGCCCCGCCATATATTTGCTAGGGCTATGTTATCATGTTTTTGCCCTAATCATAGAAATTTAAAAAAGGATTTAAACCCTTCAATGGTTCACTAAATGAAATATTTGCCTATTCAAGGATGGTTCAACACCAAAGTTCAGTTAAGTCTTTAGTTGTTTCACATTGAATTTTCTGGATCAACCAAAATGCAAACACTACATGAGAGTATCCTACAAGTAACTTATCATTTACTTTTTTTTTTTTTTTTTTTTACAAATATAAGTTTTTTTAATTGATTAATACCCAACATGAAAAAATATTGCCATGGGCAAGAAATATAAACTCTATGATCTTTCGTGTCCCAAAATTCAGAGCAACAAGTAATCAAGTGAACTTAAATGTTGAATAATAAATAGAAGGTGTGATAAATCATGTAGAAAAGGAAGAAAAAGAAATGATATGTATACCATCTTACTTAAAGTTATTATAATACAATAGTCCATGGGCCTAAAACCAAACCCAAACACATGTTTAGACCTAGGAACAAAACCCAAGCATATGAGAACCAAGAATGGTGCACATGACCACACAAGTGAAACATGTGGACCCCAAAAAGGCCACCAAAGCTCCCCCTCAAGATGGAGCATATATATCATTAGGCATAGCTTGACAAAAAATTATTCTAGATACACACGACTTAAAGCCTTTGTAAATATGTCTGCTACTCGATCTTGTGGACTGACTAATGTCATACATATTTCCTTATCAATGACCTTCTCTTTGATGAAGTAATGGCCTACTTCAATGTACTTGGTTCTCTCATGGTAAACTGGATTGTTTGTTATGTGACTTGTAACTTGATTATCACAATACAATCTCATAGGAGTATAAATTGTGAACTTGAGCTTGCACATCAATGTCTTCAATCAAATGAGTTTACATGTTGTATGGGGCATTGCCCTATATTCCGCCTCTATACTTGACCATGCAGCTACGCTTTTCTTTTTTCCTTTTCTATGTAACTAAAGTACCACCAACAAAAGTACAATAACCTATGGTAGACTCTTTATTAGAAGAGGAGCGAACCCAATCAGGTAAGAATACCCCTCTACTCATAGATGTCTATTCTGTTCGTAGAGAATACAATGACCAGGTGTTCCCATTAAATATCCAAGGATGCAAAGCACAACCTCCATTGTGAAGTACGATAAGCTTGCATGGTTTTACTAACTACACTAATTGAATAAGTGATGTTTGATCATGTAATTGTCAAGTAGATAGTTTTCCAACAAATTTTCCATACCTCCCTAGATCATTGAATAGTTCTCCTTGATCTATAGTAAGCTTCGGATTTGTATCCATAGGATTTTTAGTAGGCTTGGGTCTCGAAAACTTGTCTTTACAAGTAAATCCAACACATATTTTCACTATGACAAAATAATTCTTATATTTGTTCTCGTGACCTCAATACCCAAAAAAAAATTGAAGATAACCTAAACTTTGGTGTGAAAACGCTATTGTAAAATTTTCTTTAACTGAAAATACCTTCATTATCACTTCTAGTAATGATAATATATATATATATATATATATATATATATATATATATATATATATATATATATATATATAACTAACATAATGGCACCTGTCTCACTATGTTGCACAAAGCCAAATGGCAAGCCTAGCTACATTTCATCCCAAACCCAAGCATCACCTTTCTATACTTATTGAACCAAGCTCAAGAAAACTGTTTTAAATCATGTTTTGATTTCTTCAGGAGGCATACTTTGGTAGACTCACCCTAACTAATAAAACCATTTGGTTGCTTTATATAGACTTCTTCAATAAGCTATTTATAAAGAAAGTCATTCTTCACATCAAGTTGACACAACCACCAATCAAAATTCATAGTAACAGAAACTACAATGCGTATAGAGTAAAGCTTAGCCATAATAGAGAATGTCATTGAGTAGTCAATTCCTAAGGTTTAAAAATATCCTTTTGCAACCAGATAAGCTTTTAAATGGTCTACCAATCCATAAGGGTTATATTTCATTGCATACAGGCTTCGACACCCAAAAATACATTTTCCTATAGGTAACTTAGCTAGTATCAAAGTTTCATTTTGATAAAGAGCAAAAATCTCTTTCTTCATAGCTCATTTCCACCCATCACTATTGACAACTTCTTAGAAAGAGTAGGAACAAACACAGATAACAAAGACCAAGAAAAATTTTGAAATGAAGGAGATTATAAGCTATCAATGGATTTTTTTATGATATAGGATGTTAAGTACAATAACGTATAACCTTACAAATAGCGATCGTCACATCACCTTCAGTCAAAATCACTGAGAAAGACTCCATAAAATGATCTTCAATCGAGATAGAAGGATTGTTCTTCTTTTAGGATGTCTAAAGTAGACCTACAAGGGTGGTTATACAAGTTGCACATGACCATTCTTAATGGATTATGTTTTTTACAATAGGGAGAGTAGTATAACTTTCTTTGAATTGTAATGATCATCATTCCTAGAAAAGTATGGAGTATGTTCAAAGAACGTAATATTAGTTGACACATAACGTCTATAAGTAACTAGATTATAAAATTTGTAGCCATGCTGAGTATAAAGAATAACAGAAAAACATGCAATTCACAACTTTGGTTAAAATTTATTGGAAGCATGGTCAAACTTATACATAAAGCACCCAACCAAATACCTTAGGATGAATTGAAAAAAATGATGTTGAGGATATAGAACAGAAAAAAAAGACTTTCCACCTAAGACTGATTAAACATTCGATTTATCAAATAACACGTAATTAGAACTGCATCACTCTAAAAAAAAGTTTGGAACCTTCATATTTAACAACAATGCCATAGTGACCTCAAGTAGATGATCATTTTTATGCTTTACTACCCCATTATGTTATAGTGTTCAAGCACATGAAATTTATTGAATGATATCATATGATAGGAATTGAAAAAATTAGCGTTGAGGATATTGAACAAAAATAAATCAGACTTTCCACCTAAGACTAATAAGCATTTGGTTTATTATATAACATGAATTTAGAATTGCACTCCAAAAAAGTTTGAAATATTCATATTCAACAACAATGCCCTAGTGACCTCAAGTAAATAGTCATCTTTATTGTTTACTACTCCATTATGTTATAATGTGTGAGCACATGAAATTTAGTGAATGATGTCATGTGATAGGAGATGAAGTCAAAGTCATTTGATACATATTATCTAAGATTATCTGACATCAAAATAAACACTTTAACATTAAACTAAGTTTGTATGTGCATATGAAATTTTTTAAAACAAGCAAACACCTTAGAACAATCCTTCATCAAATATAACAATGTCATTCTAGAGTAAGCATCTATAAAGATAACAAAATATTTAAAATCAGATAAACCAAAAATACGTATTGGACCCCAAATGTTAAATGTATAAGAATAATTTATCACATACTCTATCCTCATGAGGCAGGATAACACTTTATGATGCTTGCTTAACTCACAAGTCTCATAATTTAGCCTAAAGACATAAAATAATGAGAGACAAGACTCTTTGAACTATTTAAGGAATGATGATCAAGCCTGGAGCACCATTGATAAGGAGAGATTTTAGACCACAATGTAGTTTTAGTCCCAAGTATTCCGCTATCGAGGTAATAAAGGTTATTTAGTTTATATCCTCCACAAATCACCCCCCCTTCTTGAGATCCTAAAATTCGTAATAGGATGGATAAAATTTGACAGAACAATTTAAAGATTTGGCTAGTTTATTTACTAATAATAAACTTAAGGCATGTTTGGATTCATGGGAAGCATAGGAAAGGAAATAGTGTCTATGGAAATACCTTATTTTTAAGAAATTGTAAAAAAGAAATATTATTTTTGCAATAAGATTTTCCTAAAAATCTAGTTCTCCTAACCTATTCTTCTGTCATTTTTTGACAAAATGAAAGAAGAAAAAAGGGGCGAAGCTCTGTCGAAATCCATAGGTGAAGTTAAATTATATTGTATTCATACTTAGAACATTCTGTTCTAGAATCAAGGGATGTATCAATGGAATGTAAAAGAACCCAGTTATGATGAATAAAGTGAATGGAATGATGAATGTGTCTCTTTATCTTGTCAAATGTTAGAATGTTACTCTTATCTTCCCTATCGATAATGCAATTTTGTTGTGTAAACAAATGGCGACTCTCCTAGGGACTTTTCTCTATAAGAGTTGTGTTCTAATAATGATAAGATACTATAAGAGAGACATTCCTCTTTATAGGGCGCTATTAAGCGCAAAAATGACGACTCTCAACTGGAACATTCCACCATCTCTAGAACGGAATGTTGTATGACACAACCAAATTGATTTATTTATTTCCCATGATTATAGGTGCATTGCTCGAAAAGACTTTCGATGGCTTCTTCAACTTACAAGATTATCTTTCGCTTTGTTAAAAATCAAATTCGGAGGAGTTGTAGACGCTCCACGACGACCCTCTTCACCTCCCACGACTTCCCAAGCTTTCTATGATGAGTTTAGATCCATCCCTATGTGTCCTTTTATAGATTCGAAGCTCCACCCACTCAAAAACTTCTAGATTTGAATAAGAGATTACGCATTGTGCAGGAAAAATCAGAGCTTCACGATGAAGCTGCTGGAAATCAGATTTGCACTTGGCTGACAGATCAAGACTGGTCAGACTAGACTATGCTAGTTTTAGTGAGGTCCAGCAAGGCAGCAAGGTGGTGGCCGATCGGTCGGACCCACTTTGTTCGGTTGATTTTCATCTTTTCTTTCTCTCCTTGCTTCTTCTTCCATTCTCTTGGCTCATCTTCCTTCATCATCAAATGACTTAAAGAAGTGTTCTTTTAGTGCCAAATAAGTGAAATCACTCTCTCATTCCTATAAACATAAAACATGCATTGGATTAGTCTTTTAAATAAATAATTAATGCAATATGAATAATTAAATGGGGGTTAGAATATGCACAATTCATAGCTCAACACACCCCCCAACCAGCATTTTGCTAGTCCCGAGAAAAAAATGCGTGAAATAATTCACTTCTATAAAAACTCAACTCTCTCTTGGAAACTATTCTTCTATAAACTTCAAGATACATAAATGCAAAATAAAGAGAAATTTAGTGATAGAAAATTGAAATTTTAAACTCCCCAAACATAATAAGTGTTCACATAGAATCTCCACCGATTGATTGGCAAATAGAGGTATCCGAACACATACGGTCTAGTGTGCATAATGAATGTTCATCTCATGAATTTTCAGGATTACCTTCTTTATAAATTAGCGAAACTAAAGATCTAAAGTGTACAGATCAACCAAATGCATATGACAAAAATTTGCCTTACTGTTCCTTCGACAGCTTTCACACTAATTCCTATTTCCAGCTTAGGTTACAGGTAGACCTTCCCCTGGTTGGTAATAGGTAGCCCTTTTCAAAATTTTTGCAACATATTCAACAATAACTATACTTTCTTTCTTTTCATATACATGAGATAAAATTTTTAGAAATCCATATCTTCCATTCTTTTCTCTTATTTTCTCATGAACAAGGATGGATAAAGTTCCCTGGCTTAGTTCCTTAACACTTTAAATCTTTAGTCTAACCAATCTACAAATCTACATAATCCCTTCAAACCATGCGAATCGTGTAATGTGAACTAGACTCAAAAGTGTTCAAATGTTCTATCAATCAATTCAATAGGGAAATTTATATAGAAAACTAATACATTTAAGATAATTCAGATATCTCAAAATCATATCAATTCATCTCTCATCCTTTCATACTTATAGCATCCCAAATGCATAGAAACAAAGATTTCCAAAAGAGTTTTGAATTTTCAGAAAAATAAAAAAAATTCCTACAAACATTACTTAAAATGTCACAAAATACTAGATTAATCTAGGAATCTCACCCCCAACCAAATCTTGTATTGTCCTCAATGTAAAAAGATATGCAATGAGTAATAACATGATAGCAATGATAAAAATAAAAGAGGATGAAAACGAGAGTACCTGAGAGAGTCGATCATGAAAATCTACCTCCGATAACTAAATCTAATAAAGCAGTAAAACTAAAATAGAAAAACAAACTAAACCTAATCTACTCTATACCTCTGTCAGACTAGGAGATCAATCATCTCGATACACAGGATCCTTTAGAGGGATGGACATATCCTCTGAATCAAACTTCTCAATGAATGGTTTAAGGCGTTGTCTATTCACTTCAAAACAATTACCATTTGCTGCATTATTTATCTCAACAGCCCCATGAAGAAAAAATTCTTTAATAATATATGGGCCGGTCCATTGAGATTTCACTTTTCTTAGAAAAAGGTGAAGTCAGGAATTATACAAGAGTACTTTTTGGCCTTCATGGAAGGCTTTCATCCTATTCTTGTAAATTCTTAAGCTCTCATAGGCATCGTTTCGAATCTCGTCAAGCTCATTCAGTTAGAGCTTACGAAGCGAGCCAACCTTGCCAATGTAGAAGTTCAATGCCGAATTGCCCAATAGGCTTTGTGTTCAAGCTCCACGGGCAAGTGGCACGCTTTTCCATAAACAAGTCTATAGGGGGACATTCCAATCAGGGTCTTATAAGCCATACAGTGAGTCCAAAGAGCATCGACTAATCTCAGCGACCAATCTTTGCGATCCGGCCTCACCGTCTTCTCCAAAATCTGTTTGATTTCTCGATTGGAAATTTCAACTTGCCAACTTGTTTGTGGGTGGTATGAGGTACTTACTTTATGCATAATGTCATATTTCTTCATTAAGGCTTCAAAAAGCTTATTGCAAAAGTGAGAGCCACCATCACTTATGATGGCTCGAAGCGTTCGAAATCTAAAAAGTATATTTTCTTTAAGAAACTTTAGAACTGTGCGGTGATCATTGATTCTACATGAAATCGCTTCTATCCACTTGGACACATAGTCTATGGCAAGCAATATGTAGACATATCCAAAAGTTAAGGAGAATAGTCCATGAAATCGATGCCTCAACAATCAAAGACTTCGAAACGTTGAATTGGGTTAAGAGGCATCGTATTCCTATGGGACAATCCTCCTAGCTTTTGATAGCGCTCGCATGCTTTACAAAACTTGTGGGTGTCTCTAAATAAGGTAGGCCAATAAAAACCACACTACATAATTTTCGCAATGGTTTTTTGGCAGAAAAATGAACCCCACATGCTTGACTATGACAAAAGGTGATGACAAAATTTTGTTCGTTATCAAGGACACATCTCCTAATTATTTGATCTGGGTAATATTTAAACAGTAAAGGTTCATCCCAAAAAAATTTACGCACTTCCCTTAGAAATTTTCGCTTATCTTGCACAGTCCAATGAGTAGGCATCGCACCTGTGGAAATATAGTTTGCTATATTAGCGTACGCATAGCAATAAAGAGTTGTTCATCAGGGAATGAGTCCTCAATAGGAGACTCGTCAATGAAATTGGGTAAAACTAGGTAGTATAAATGGTCTACCACCACGTTCTCTAGTCCTTTCTTATCTTTTATTTCTAAGTCGAATTCCTCAAGGAGTAAGATCCATCTAAGCAAACGGGGCTTAACATCCTTCTTAGAAAGAAGGTGTTTCAGCGCCGCATGATTCGTGTAGATAATAACCTTGGATCCTATCAAATAAGGCCTAAATTTATCCAAAGCAAAACAACGGCTAGGAACTCCTTCTCCGTGGTCGAGTAATTGACTTGGGCAGGATTCAAAGTCCTAATCGCATAGTAGATAACATGGGGCTTCTTATCCTTCTTTTGTCCTAACACCACCCCAATAGCATAATCGCTCGCATCGCACATCAGCTCAAAAGGGATGGACCAATCCGGTGGTTGCATGATAGGTGCGGTTGTTAACATGTCCTTTAGCTTTGAAAAAGCTAATTGACATTCGGCACTCCACTCGAATTGGTTTTCCTTTTGGAGAAGGTTACATAAAGGCTTAGAGATATGACTGAAATCCTTTATGAACCTTTGATAAAATCCAGCATGTCCAAGGAAAGACCGCACATCGCGTATGCTTTTGGGTGGTGGTAGATTAGCAATAATGTCAATTTTGGCCCGATTCACTCACCTCTATTCCATTGGACGAGATGATATGGTCAAGGACTATTCTTCTTTGTACCATAAAATGACACTTCTCCCAGTCTAATACAAGGTTCTTCTCCTCGCACCTAGTCAAAATTGATTTCAAGTGATTGAGACACTTATCGAATGTAAAACCAAAAACAGAGAAATCATCCATGAATACCTCAAGAAACTTACCCACCATGTCCGAGAAAATACTCAACATGCATCGTTGGAATGTGGTGGGTGCATTACATAGTCTGAATGGCATCCTTCGGTATGCGAAGGTGCCGAACGGGCATGTAAAGGTAGTCTTCTCTTGGTCTTCCGAGGCTATCTCAATTTGGTTATAGCCGGAAAGCCATCTAGGAAGCAATAATAGGAATGACTTGCTAACCTCTCCAAAATTTGATCCATGAATGGGAGAGGGAAGTGGTCTTTCCTAGTGACGTGTTTAGCTTCCGATAATCTATGCACATATGCCAACCGGTGGTCACTCTAGTCGGTATAAGCTCATTGTTGGCGTTCTCTACAATGGTAATAACGGACTTCTTAGGGACAAATTGGGTAGGACTCACCCATTGGCTATCCGAGATGGGGTAGATGATACCCACATCTAGTAGCTTTAAAACCTCGGCCTTGACAACCTTCATCATGTTTGGATTTAACCGTCTTTGAGGTTGTCTGGTCATTTTTGCATTCTCTTCGAGGTGTATACAGTGAGTACAAACCGAAGAGTCAATCCCCTTGAGGTCTGCTATTGTCCATCCTATAGCTCCCCTATGTTCTTTGAGTAGCTCAATCAACTTAAGCTCTTGGTCTTTTCCTAAGTGAGAGGCTATGACAACCAGGAATGTTTCCTCTTGACCCAAATATACATATTTAAGCTCAGATGGCAATGGTTTAAGGTCAAGCTTCGGCGGTTGGATATTAGACGGTAGAGGCTTTAATGTGGTTGGTGGCAATTTTTCAAAGTGAGGCCTTCACCGGTTAATATCAACTATCGGTTTCTCATTACTCAATGCTTGCACAATATCACACAAGATGAGATCCTTAGAATCTTCAAAGTGTGTCAAGCATGTCTCCAAAGTTTCGAGTGGTTCAAGTTGGAGGAGCTCCTCTTCTTCAAAGGATTCGATCATGTTTACCTCGAAGAGCTCATCATCCTTTTCATTCCTTTACTTTTTGCACATATGGAACACATTCACTTTTAATGTCATGTTCCCAAAGGACAATTACATCACCCTATTCCCACAATTTATAATTGCGCTTAATGTAGCCAAGAATGGGCAGCCTAGTATAACCGGTATTTGAGTGCTAGTATCCATGACCAGTTGTGTGTCTGAGACGATAATGTCTACCGGGTAGTAGAATTTGTTGACTTGGACTAGAACAACCTCAACCATCCCTCTCGGTACACGGATGGATCTATCAACAAGCTGCAACGTAGTTTTGATGGGTTTTAATTCACCAAGACCCAATTACTCGTATACTGAGTACGGGATCAAGTTAACGCTTGCCCCCAAATCTAACAATGCACACTCAATCCTGTAATCACCATTAATACATGAGATTGTGGGACTATTGGGGTCCTTATATTTTGGAGGGGTCTTTTGGGTGAGAATGACACTCACTTGCTCATTGAGAAAGGCTTTTTGTTGCACATTATATTTACGTTTGGTTGTACAAAAGTTCTTTAGAAATTTGGCATAAAAGGGAATTTGTTTGATGACGTTAAGCAATGGAATGTTAATCTTGACTTGTTTGAAAACCTCTAAAATATCATGAGAGTTTGGAAGAGGTTTTGGAGCAACTAATCTTGAAGGGAATGGTGTTATGGGCTTGTGAACGTGTTCTGTTTCTTATGGGGCTGAGCTAGATCCATCCTCATTCTCAGAAATTACCAAATCATTAGACTTGTCGGCCTTCACCGAAACAGATTTATCAACTTGTTTGCCACTTCTAAGAGTGGTGATAGATTTTGCTTGCTCCACATGTTGGTTGGGAAGATTAGGAGCACTGATTTTATATGATTGTTTAGGATTGGGCTGAGGTTGGGCCGGAAAGGTCCCTTCCCTAGCGTACAAGCGTCCCTTAATCTCATCAATCGATACTTTAAAGCTCTTGGAACATTTGCTGATTCATTTGATTAATTTGTGTTTACCCTTGTATAAATGCCTTTAAAGTATCCTCCATTGAGAATTGAGGTGGGGCCATGTTTTGCATGGGTGGCCTTCCTTGAGAGTTGGTAAGATTGGCCGTGGGATCATTCCTCCAACTGAAATTTTGGATGGTTCTTCCAAGTAGAGTTGTACGTGTTACCTATCGATCTATTGAAAGGTCGTTAATAACCGTA
Source organism: Liriodendron chinense (assembly GCA_003013855.2). Taxonomy (NCBI): domain Eukaryota; kingdom Viridiplantae; phylum Streptophyta; class Magnoliopsida; order Magnoliales; family Magnoliaceae; genus Liriodendron; species Liriodendron chinense. The sequence goes on from ML058408.1 coordinate 411,907, forward strand.
TGTGGCGTTTGCTTGCTCTTGTAACACCTCTTGAATCGCAGGAATTGTGGGACAATCTTGCGTAGAGTGTACATTAGCGGCACAAATTCCACACACGTTTTAATAGCTTCAATGGATTTGGAAGTTCTACTCTTACTAGGTCATGACCTCTATCTTCCTTGTGAGGCTAGCTATCTTTGTGTTAACATCATATTCCTCTTTAAAGCTGTAAATCCCTCCTTTCTCTTTTTGTTGAAGAGGCTTGAGGTTACTAGACTTATCCGAGGTGTCCCATGATTGGGCATTCTCAGCCAACATGTCTAAATAACTCCATATATCCTTGGGATCTTTGCTCATGAGCTCACCGTTAGACATCATCTCTACGAATTGGTGCATATTTGAGTTCAATCCCTCATAGAAGAAGCTTATGATTCACCATATTTCGTAGCCATGATGTGGACAAGCAAGTAGGAGGTCCTTGTATCTCTCCCAACTTTGAAAGAAAGTTTCACTCTCTTTGACAGAAAAATTCATTATAGTTCGTCGAAGGGAGTTTGTTTTATGAGTTAGGAAGAATTTTTTCAAAACTCCCAGGTCATCTCATTCCATGTCCCAATCAACCTTAGTCTTTGAGAGTGAACCCATGTTTTGGCTCTTTCTTTCAAAGAGAAAGGGAATAACCTTAATTTCACTACATCATCCATCACGTTATTATATTGTAAGGTAGCAACTACCTCATCAAACTCTTTTAAGTGTAGATATGTGCTCTCGGAATCTAACCCATGAAACTTAGGTAAAAGTTGAATTACCTCTGGCTTTATATCAATTGTCGCGACATTGTTTGTGAAAAACATGCATGAAGGTGTGGTAGCAGGAGCTGGTTGTAGGTAATCACGCAAAGCTTTCATTGGAGAAGCATTATTTACCTCATTCTCTCCTACTCCCTCTTGATTTGCATTTGTAGTTGGAGTAGGAGGGGGAAGATTTCTTAATGGTGTTTGATCCATAATCCCTAAACTTTCACAAAGTTCCAGATATTTCCTGACTTGGCTTTGGACGGAAAGTGGTCCAACTAAACCACCCTTGGTTTGGAGACGCTTTGTTTGGTCACTTTCCCAATGGGACATAAACCACACAAAAACAATCTGAAACCAAGATCGAAACCTAAAGCCTAGAACAAAATCTGTAAACTAGAATGAAATTCTAGAAAAACTAAAAACTGAAATAGAAATAGACTAAGTTAGAAGGATATTATTGATTCACTTGAACTAGAAGTAATTCATATAAAACAAAAGAAACTTTGTTAGTTCTAGAAAATAAGAAAAACTAGTCCTAAGAAAACAGTAAAAACTAGCTAATTCTACTATATAGCTACTAGAACAATTTAGAACCGTTTAACCAATTCCCCGGCAATGGCACCAAAAACTTGTTTGCTGGCCTCAATGCAAGGCTGAGATGTAGTAATAATCTTGGTAAGACCGAGGTCGATCCACAATGAATTAGGGTAAACAATCTGAATTATTCTAATAACTTCAGTCTAAACAGTTTTGGAATTCAATTTTAAAACTTAAGTGAAAACAGTAATTTAAATAGAAGAAAATCTGAGATTTAATGAAAACTAAGGCTTTAAGGATCCACTTGTAGTAGTCCAATACAAATTCATTCATCCAAGCATAAACACAACTAGATTCGAAGTTCTATCTGTCATCTAGTTGGAAGGTTAGACATTCAATCATAAACAATCCCACTTAAGTCAGAAAATCAGATTTTGGTTCTAATGAAGCACATAAAACTTGAACTTGTAGCCTTCAAAGTAATAGCCATACCAAGAGATCACGGCATGCACCAGGGTTACTACAATTCAATTCTAATCAATCCAAACATGATAACTTAGAGAATTGCAAGGAACTCATGTCCAAAGTACAAGAACTCTCATAAAACATAAAAAAATTCCAACTTTTATTCAAACTAGAATTTTAAAAATCCAAACTTTAGTAAATATACTTGAATCAAATGAATTTTCTACATTAGAACTAGCTACAAGCTTCACCTCTTAGCCCTAGCTAAGAGGTTCTAGCTAAGAATTAACATACTTCAATTAGAAACAAAAGAAAACTACCAAAAAGCAAAAAAAAAAACTGAATTTGGAGGAGTTGCAGACGCTCCACGACGATCCTCTTCACCTCTCACAACTTTCCAAGTCTTCTATGATAGATCCAACCTTAGATATCCTTTTATAGATTCGGAGCTCCACCGACTAAGAAACTTCTAGATTTGCATATGAGGTTACGCACTGCGCAGGGAAAATCTGAGCTTCAAGAGGAAGCTGCTGGAAATTAGGTTTGCACTTGGCCGACCAGTCAGGACTGGTCGAACTTGGCTGGTTGACCAGTCATGACCAGTTGGACTAGTCTGTGCCAGTTCTAGTGAGGTCCAGCAAGGCAGCAAGGTGGTGGCCGACCAGTCATGATCAGTTGGACCCACTTTGTTGGGTTGATTTTCTTCTTTTCTCTCTCTTCTCTCCTTGCTTCTTCTTCCATTCTCTTGGCTCATCTTCCTTCATCATCAAATGGCTTAAAGAAGTGTTCTTTTAGTGCCAAATAGGTGAAATCACTCTCTCATTCCTACAAACATAAAACATGCATTGGATTAGTCTTTTAAACACATAATTCATGTAATATGAATGATGAAATGGGGTTTAAATATGCACAATTCATAGCTCAATAGATAGGTATGAAATGTAAACAATAATGTACGTCAATCACGAAATCAATGAAATAATTCAAAGAAGAAAATGTTCTATTATGCAAAGATTTCTCAAGAGGGACAATTATCAGAGATCATAAAAAAATGATGCGCACCAATTTCCTTAAAAGAATGATCTTGAAGATTGGAGCCTTTCAAGGGACCTTCAAAAGCAATGACGAGCCAAAAAGAAAAGGAGTGCTAGAACCATAGAATCGTGGAATGATAATCGCCGATAAATACACTGATATGGAGAGAATATGAATGCGGCAAGCACCCCAAAAGGTGGAGCGTACGTAAATCCTACAAATACAAAGCAATAAGCACCAATAATTTGCCTACGATACCCTATGAGTCGACTGAGAACTCTATGGGTAGAAAATTCTGTGAGCCGACTGAGAGCTCCACAGACAAGAAGGAATCACCCTATGAGCGACTGAGAACTCTATGGGTAAGGACCTTATGGGTCGTTTGAGAGCTCTATGGGTCAAGGCAGCAGAGAGCACAACCCTAGGGGCCAATTGGGAGTCCCATGGACTAACCTCATGCGTGAGACCTGCCATTCCTATTACCGCGGTAGCACCACAAATAAGGCATGTGAAGCCTCTTTTGTATGGACTTAGCAGTATAGGGGGGAAGAAAAAGAGGGCTGCAGTGCGCCACCGCTGATCATGGTCAACCATGCGTAAGTCCCCTCAAATTCATGTGCTTGTCTTCGGTAGTAACACATAGGATGATTGAGATTCTCCCCCTATTGCTGGACCGGTGGCCATGGATTTGGTACTAAGGTAGCCGTGAATACTTCAAATGGCCAACTGTGTTCGTAAATCCTTGAGTTCACCGCCCCAGTAGCTTCATTGGGCCCCTCTGATGGACCGATGGTATGGGAATTCAATTGAAGAGGAGTTGTTTCACTAGGGCCGCTTCCCTGGCAACGGTGTGCGCCATCTACGCATAAGACCATTGCTCCAACTACTTATGAGCTAAAACTGTGGTTGCTCCAACTACTTATGAGCTTAAGTTGTGTTTCACTAACAAGGCGCCTACTGATAGTACCTTAGGATTGTATCGCCAATAGAAATAAAACTTTGAAATAATATGTATATATAAGCCAAAAAGGTAAACATTAAAATCTCAATGCTACAAGATTCTCCAATAAAGGCCATGTATTCATACATTTACATATAAGCAATATGATCTGAATATGTGATAATTGTTCATTACGTGCCAAAATATTTGTAAAATGTAAAGGCATCTGTTCCTAGAAAGAAAATGCTGAAATAAACTCCTTGATATCCTGATTAAGCTGAATTTGGTCTCTAGCCATATCTAATTCTGCATTTGTTATCAACTTAAGCCGATTAGGAATATTGGCTAGCTCTTGCTTTAAAACAGCTGCAGTTTCCTTCTGCTTGGACAACTCTTTTTCTTAAGAATCCACTATGTTCCTGTTAGCACAAATATGAGAGCGCACAGCCTTTAACAGACCCTCTTTCTTTTGTTTTGAGGCTTGAAGTGATGCAGTCTGAGCCTACAAAGCGTCAATCTGCTCAGCAAAAGAAGTAATGGCAGTTCTGTGTGCCTTTTCCTGATTCTTCAAAGAATCATAATCAGACTGATATCTGAAAAGTAAAGAGGATTGCTGAGAAATGTCATTTCAAAGGAGTAGCAGTTCTTCATGTTTACGATCCGCCTCCTGAACTGCTTCGATAACTTGAACTTTAGATAGATGCTGGGTTGATTCAAAGAATTGTAGGAGAGACTTCCGTAAAGGAGATACATCAATCTTAGCTAAATCGGCTGAAAATAGAGATCAGACATCATGTAATTAGTCCCATTGATCTTGATCCATCACTGCATCTTCGACTGCTTTAAGAACCTCCCTTGCAATATTCACCTTAAACTTAGGAAGGTTTCGAATAGCCTGAACATCAAAAGATAGAAGGGTAGGAGCTTTGCCAGTGGAGCAACTAGGACCTAGATATGCGAAGACAATAAAGTAAGATTAATAGACAGAAACACACATAAAGCAGCCAAACAAAATATCTCCAAATATACCTGCTGTAGGAACAGATGGAGTGTTGTGAATGGATGTTGTAGAAGACTCGGTCGGAATCTCCCCTTGAGGATTGATGTTCAAAGTAGGTTCATCAGCCGCTATACCGGAATCCACAACAGGCGGTACCTTTGTGACAGGAACTGTGGGGGCAGAAGGAGGTACAACCGATCGAACAGTAGCACTTTCAGTAATCCCTTCAGTTGCAGCAGGAGCATTAGCAGTCGGGTCAACTTCCAGGCTTAGCATAGGAGAAGGGGCAGTTTCAGTCCCTAGTATGTGAGAAGGAGACTTCAGCCTCCTTGGAAGCTAATACCTCCGTAATCGTAGGAAGTACGTCGTGCGCAAGAGAAGGAGGCGTACGGGATGATTCACCTGTGGCATGAGCCCTCAAAGGTGAATAACTTTGCTGATGCAAAGAAATGGAGGGTGCATGTGAATATCGAAAAGATTCATATAATGGCCCTAAACCTTCTCCTGTAAAAGGGGGTGGAGTCCCTAGAGATTGATCCCGTTGAGCTGTCCCATCATCAATTTGCACATCATAATCTTCTTCTTGATTGGCATCAGGCCAATTATCTAGTCGACTAACTTCAAAGTCCGAAGAAGAAGTATCATTGTCGTCATCTCCACCAACATCATTAACATCTCTCCGGTTGCTCGTACTACTACTTGCCGATGAAGATTCCGCAACAATGGCTTACTTTTGTTTATTAGAAGGATTGGCCTTGTAGAGTAACCATTCTCAGTTGACTAGGAGGAGTCAGGGTACTAGCAAAGATGTTACCCATAGGTGTATCCGGTATATCTTCATTCCTAAAAGGACTCATCGGAGAGCTAAGTGGAGAAACGTGTGCTTCGGTAGTAGGGGTCGGTGAAGGTAGATCAGTCAGAACAGATACTTGCTCTTGAGGCACTGAAGGTTCTGAGGCTAGATGCTTTCTTCTTCTGCTTCTTCTCCTGACCCGTGGAAATACTCATACAATCACCACTGGCTATCCAACCCTCAAGGGTTACGAACCCCTTTATTTCTCTAATTGATTCTTTCATTGATATGAAGTGGCACTCTTGGCCAGAATAGGGGCTCTTTCTGCCTCTGCAAAATATCCTATATTATCAATCTTCTGATCATCCTGAAGCCATGGTGGGAATATCCATACAGGGCGATCCACGGGATAACCATTGTGGACTAAATGGTATTGGTGGACCCACCATTGCATCCATGAATATGAACAAAAAACACTTCAATTAGAGCTTGGAATGATAAAGTGGGCATTGGTGTTGCTGATAAGAAATTGCCTCTAAATGAAAACCCAGTTGTACGGGCCTACGCCGTAACTCCTCATGACTCGCATGACTGGCTCTGTTGACTGAGGCATTGTCTGATCAAACCCGAAACTAACGGCAGAATCTGCTCGGGTAGTACGGTTCATGCTGGAATTCATTGCTTTCTCGAAGGGGCAGTGTGGTGGATTTGATGGAGACCAGGAAACTTCGCTCCAAGGGAGAGAGAGAATCATCATCTTTGGCGTCCTTGTCATCACTAATATAGGAGATTGGGAAATGATTAAAGGTAAATTCTTCAGTGGCATTAATCTTTTCCACGATCCACGAGTATGTCTGCTTGATCATCTTACACTCTTGAAAGAACCAAAGAGAGATATGCTCGAGATGGCCATATGAAAGGTCTTCGACTGCAAATACCTAAGGAAAATACACTCCTAACTAGCCCGTCAGATAATGCCATGGCGTATATGCTGAAGTTGCACCAACAATGGGAGATTTGCAATGAGTCACTGCATCACCTAAGGCACAATACAACAAGTAAAGAATTGGCGGAGCAAGAGAATACTTCCTTCCCTCTGCCATTGCACCTACTACTACTAGAGCTATAGCCCTAACACCGTCTGCGCATTTGGAGCTTGGAAGAATTATAGTGTTTAACCAGAATGCCAGAAAACCGCCTAGCTCACAACGATCGGAGAACTTTTTAGTTTAAGGGATGGTGTTCCTCAGAGCGACCAACTTGGCATCATCATTCTTCGGAAACCTGAAAAAAAGAGATAACTTTCTAGCAAGATTGACAAATATATATGGGAAAGAGATAAGTTGAGAGAGATTTACTTTAACTCTCTAGAGAAATGAGTGATCCTTTGATGAAGGAGAATTCACCATGGGTTAGGAAATTTGGCAAATGCATTGAAAAGTTCTATTATTGTTTTTAAGATGGAAGCTTCCTGCATCAAAGGATGGAAGAAGACGGATTCTTCATTAGTAGGAACGAATTCATCATAATACGTTCCCAAAATTGGCAAGCCTGTCATTCTATGTAAATCCCATAAGGTAATGCTGGCCTCACCTATGGAAAAAATGAAAAGAGTTGGTGGTGTGACACCAAAAATTCAAGAAGCATTTCAATACTGTTACATCTTTGGAAAAGAAGCTGGATGTTGCGTCGATAACAACATAAAGTTCGAGGTCTATTAGCTGTTTGCGGTATTTCTTTAGTATGGCAAGGGCCCAGTTCTTGTCATGACTGCGTTCCAGAAGGAGTCCTTAAGGGCATAATTCCTTTTTCCCCCAAATGGTGTCATCTTCGATAGGTATTGACCGGAAGTGCTGCCATAGGGTTTCATAAAACCTGGTAGTATACATAAGGCGCAGGCAGTAGCAGGGCATGAGAAAGCGCATGGGACAAATGCCACCAGCTTGCTGACAGGTCCCTTTTCTGGACAACCACCCCTCCAAAATACCTCTCTCGCGATTCACCCAACTCACGTAAAAAAGAATACGACTTTGAATGGCCACATCGATAGGTTTCAGATGAAGTATTGATTGATGGCTGTGAACTATCAGACCAATAATCTTTAGCTCGTCTTTGTATGGATTGTGGAAGGCGATATTCTACTATTGCACAGATCTGACCTTGGTCCAGTAATTTGGCAACTTTGGCTTCTTGTGTTCCCGGATCTTATCTTACAACTGTTCATTTTTGCTCTTTCTTCTCCTCTTCTTGGGATGAGAGGGAGGTAGATTGGCTTCTTGAGAAGGAATCTGCGGGTCATCGGAGCGAATATGGCAATTAGTCTTTACCTAATCATTCCATTGTGATTGCTTGCCCATCCGAGGTGGTCTTTCAATTTCACCTATAGCTATGGCCGTCATCACAGGCGAGGAAAGCTTGCTGAAATTTCCTTGGAAATCTAACTCTGGGGAGTGAGGTTGGCGGAACAAGCCGGGGCGGCTTATGACTATCTTCAATCTCTTAAGAGGAGGGTTTGTAGTAGGAGGAAGAGGTTGAGAAGGGACAACAGGGTTTGGATTTATGGCGGTTTAGCTTTGAGTTTGCCTTTAAGGAGATGGGAGTTCGAGATGGTTGACTCCTAGTTCTCTTCAGAGATGTTTTACTTCCTGTTTTCTTCGAAGATGGAGAAGGTGAAAGAGAGTTGCTGGATTGATGAGATGAGGAAAAAGCCTTAACAAGCTTTCTATGAGGAGCCATCTGCTCAAAGAAAAATGAAAGAGTTAGAAAAAAAAAATCTAAGTATGGAAGCTTGGAAAGATCCCAAGTCAAGAAGTTCTAAGTAGTAGATGGGGAGTTACAGTTTGAAAGATCCAAAGTTACTGTTATAAACAGAAGAAAAAGGTTTTAAAATACCTTCGGGAGAAAAGTATGAAGGTTCACAAGACTTAGAAAAATTTTGGCAGAGTTTCAGTACTTAGAAAAATACGCGGGGGTTTTAGCGCTGCAAGGCTCCGCTGCGAAAATGGGAAATGAAGAAGTGAAGGGCGGGATCCCTTTATATAGGTGCGTGCTCACAGGGAGGCTCGACTTGCATAATAGTGGGAGCTTTTACACGGGTTGCATAAAAGGGTTCAGGGAGAAGTTGTTTTGAGAAAATTCGATCAACTCTGATTCAAAATACTGCTCCGAAACAGATCAAATGGGGGCATTTGTTGAGGCATAAAATAAAGGAAATAAGAAAGAAATAAAGTTTAGAAAGAAAAGAAAGAAAGAGAAGAAGTTAGTAGAAAATGGTGGAGAACTACACCAGGGAGACCTTTTACACGGGTCGCGTAAAAGGTGTGTAAAAGGTTTACCCCACGAATAGTTGTTCTGTGAGATTTTCCCCGGAAATCTATAAATACCTGCCTTGGGGTCTTCATTTGGACATTGACTTCTCATGTTCAGAGTTCTAAAGCTCATTTAGAAGACTTCAGAGGTACAGAGAGTAGCCTTGTGCATCTCTTTCTTCTTGGGTTGAACGCACAAGTTGCGAAACCCGAGAATCGAAGAAGAATGACGAGGAAACTTTGCCAAAATGAAGGTCAAAGATTGAAAGTTAAAGAATTTGCGAAGCTAAGTGTTTACGCGACCTGTGTAAACACTTAAGCTTTTACGCGAGTCGTGTAAAAGCTTTATGGAGGGAATTCCAACATGGTTTTGTGATCTTTTGTTAAAGATGTCGGGAGTAGATCTTTTTCCCTTCCAAAAGCCAAGACTATTGAAGAATTAAGCTTGATGAAGGCTAGGGTACAAAAGGAAGGAAGAGAATGATTTCAACTTAGTTCTCCTAACCTATTCTTCTGTTATTTCTGACAGAATGAAAGAAGAAAGAAGGGGCGAAGCTCTGTCGAAATCCATTAGCAAAGATGAACTATATTGTATTCGTACTTAGAACATTCTATTTTAGAATCAAGGGATGTATCAATGGAATGTAAAAGAACCCAATTATGATGGATAAAATGAATGGAATGATGAATGTGTCTATTTATCTTCTCAAATGTTAGAATGTTACTCCCTATCCATTAAAATGCAATTTTGTTGTGTAAACAGTGGCACATTAGCACACGTGGGCATAAGAGAAGATGGATAGTGGCATATGTGACATAGTTACACATATAAGGCATAACTGAAGATGGACAATGTCTCATTGGGTACATTGGCACATGTGAGGTGGTTGAAGAGGGATGGTGGCACATTTGGGCTTAACCCTTGAGAAACCAATTTCTTGCCACCTGTGGGATTCTCAAGGGTGGAGGTGGAAAAATAAATTTGTTACTTTCCAATGAAGATAGAAAGTGGAAAATGGTGTTTCCTACGGATTTCACAAAAAAAGGCTTAACAAATAACGAAAAGTGAGTTTCATGGGAATAATGTTTCCTTTACTTTCCATGAATCCAAACAGGCCCTTAGAGGAAACTTAGGAATGTAAAATACTAATGATAATGAAAGAGCTGGAGTAGGATTAATAATATCCATGCTAGATGCATTCAACACAGCTCCTTGCTACAATCCAAAGTGGTCTAGCCCACCCCTTATCTTCCTAGGAAAGGCATCTGAGTCAAATCTCATGCCGCATACTTTGGCAAAGTAGGAGTGCCCACCAAAGCAGTCAAGATTCTTCCAGGCTCAGAGTCCAACTCCCTCCTCAAGTTCCTCAGCATGTAACGAGCCGACGATCCTCTAAGTAAAGAGCCCGGAAAGTCACCCCAATTCATTGGCCTCCACCTCTTATGGACCTTAGCCCTTAGCTTCTTAACTCCTAGTCATAGACATACAACACTTCGAAGAGAACACTCATACCACAATTTCAAATCCGATCCCATAAATTACATTCTAGTTGTGTGTACTATCATATCAAACTATGCCTTTTCTCCTGCTAAGCACCAAATTTTATATATTAACTCGAATATCAAAACTTGATCTAAGTCGTCAATGATTGAGAACATCTAGGCAAGACTAGACCAGGATATCAACCTACTTCAAATGTGAGGTAAGGCAGCAAGGACCTAGAAAATAACGAGGCCACAAAGAGGAGAACGATCCCTTCACCTGCCCACCAATTAAATTCATCAGTATAGGGATCACCCATCTGGGCGACGGGCCATGTTACGCCCTAGAGGGCCAACTACATTGGCCAATCGAGCAGATCGATGACGATTTGAGCAAGGGGGACAAATTTCCCTTCATTGACTGTACCACAATCCAAATCCCACTCAAGCTGTAAGAACCGGAGAAATTCCAATTGCTTGGGGACAATGCAGGAGCTACCACATCCACCATCACCCCAAAGACAAACTCCAAATTCATTATGATGCTTGGGCATGATGGTGAAAATCCGCCACTGCATTCCTTGGCCCTGCCTCCTGAGGGGAGGGAGCACAAGGCAATAATCAATTCACCGTCCCCATGATGGAAAAATAAGCCAACCAGTCTGTTAAAGATGCCAGTCGCAACAAAGGAAGCCCTTGGTTGACAGTGCCATACTGCTCAGGGTCCATAAAACCCATAAACCCTAAAAATTTAGAAAATGTCCAAAATTCAATAAAAAATCAAAAATTTCAAAAGATGTAGAAAATTAAAAAAAAAAAAATTTAATAACCCAAAAAATAAAAATTTTCAAAATCCAAAACACTGAATTTTTTTCAAAATCCAAAATAAAATTATAAATTTCCAAAATCCAAAAAACATTAGAAATTTTTAAAACTAATATATATATATATATATATATATATATATATATATATATATATATATATATATATATATATAATCCAAAATTTTCAGAAAAAAATCAAAATCAATCTAGAAAAGCTTTAAATCTAAAATTAGAAGTCAACTTTTCAATTTTTATCTAAAATTAGACTCTTAATTCATGGGTTTGGAAGTGGTTAAGGACAAGGGAAGTGATGATATGACTCCCAAGCATAAGGATCTCCTCAATAAGTTGAATTTAAAAGTTATCGTCATTCCTGATGACTTTGAAATCATAAACCTGAGAACATCCAAAATCCCTAGGGAAGTGTCAATTAGAAAATTCATATCCCCTAAGGACAAGTAGAGATGATCATTAAAATCTTAAAACCACGATTATGAATTTTTTCCCTTTCTGTACACTTTTAGATCTTTAGTGTAAGACTCGTACCCCAATTAACTGACCGTACATTTAGTTTCCGATGCCGGTACATCCCGGACTGACTAGATTGACGATCTCTAATCACAACTATATTTTAGCAACGCAACGACCCAAGACTTGTACCCTTGTGACCGCGCGGGCGCCACGATTCCAACGCCGTGGGGCACGCTCCGTTTCGATACCCAGTTTGAAAGATGGATTCATGTGCGTAAATCATGGTAGGCCACGCTACATATGCATGCCATGGGCCCCACTTGCACAAATCCCAAGGTTGTCCCATCAATAATCAAATATCCCATCAATCAATCAAGCATCACATCAATCAATCAAATGTCCCATCAATTACAACCCTCTCTCCCCAAAAGTCAACTAAGCCCATACCTAAGCCACTCCCCCTCATAAATGCTCCATTTCATTTCTACCCCCACTCTTTTTCAAAATTCCATCCATATCCCCAAATCCCCTACCACAAAAGGGGCATACGTATGACCTCCCCCATTTTCATTTTCTAAAGAGAGAGAGAGGGAGAGAGAAGATTAAGAAAAGAAGATATTAAAGAAAGAGTATTTGTGAGCTTAAGTGATTAGAGGAGGAGATCCACCCCCATCAAGCCGTCTGATCGACTATCCGACCTGATCCGATCGTTCAACGTCATTGTGAGTGCATCTCTTTCCCCTAGGTTTTGTTTAGAATCAAGGGATCGAGTGAGGCCCACCATTTTGATGGTGTGGATGTCACTTGATTATCCGTTTTAAGGAGATGGGTGGGCCACATATGTGGACCCCACCTAAGTGTAATGTATCCACGCACTTTGACCATCATGCTAGATCATTGAGGACAAAAGTCCAAGATGAGGCTTGTTTAATGTGCAAGTCTACGTGAAGTTTGTGTGTTTTATTTACGTTGTTTATGCATTTTGGGAGGCCACACTTGCAGACCCCACCTTGATGCATGTGTCTAATCCATGCCATCCATTTGTTTTCCTATGCCATTTTAGGCATTGGCCACAAAAATCGGCCGAATCTAAATTTCAGGTGGGCCGCACCATAGAAAATAGTAGTAACAATGGTGCCTATTATTGGAACCTTTTTAGGCCCACCATCATGGTTTTACAACACGAAAACTGACCAAGCTAGGGCTTATTAGACCAACCATTAGCTGGCCTACACGGTGGATGGACTGGATTTCTCTAATGGACCCCACCCCCCCTTGTTTATTCAAAAATAAAATATAAATAGTAAAGAAGTAAGAGAGAGGAAGCTTGCTATGACGGAAAGTGGTTTTGGGCTTGAAAAATGGCCCCACGTGTGGGAACAACTATGTTATATCCACGCCGTCCATCTGTCTCTCCATATCATTTTATGCAAGGGGCCGAAAAATGAAGAAGATCCAGATCTCAAGTGGGCTGTGCCGGAAGAAACAATATAGACTGTTGAAACCCTTCCAAGGCCCACTATCATGTTTCTGTACAACAAAACCTATCAAAATCAGGGCTCGTTAGGCCCACATTAAGCTGGCCAATCTGATGGACGAATTGGATTTCCCATGTGGGCCCCATCGTGTAGGGAAAAGAAAGAAAGAAAGAAAGCCACTGGACAGACAACGTCCAGAGGACGCTGCTGCCCAGCAGCGTGAGGGCGTAAGCCCCATTGGGCGTTAACCAGAGGGCCGCACTTGGGGACCCAACCATGATGTATTGGTTTTATCCAAACCGTCCATCTGCTTTTCCAGATCATTTTAGGACGTGGGCCCAAGAATGAGGCATATCCAAGTCTCAGGTGGGCCACACCACAGAGAACAATGGGAATAGTGACGACCACCATTGAAACCTCCCAAGGCCCATCTGCGATGTTTATTTGCCGCCCTATCTGGGCAAGGTCACACGTGACCTACTCTCTGACCACACGTGGCTAGGATGAAGGCAGAATACAAATATCAACTTGATACGGAACTCGTGGGGGCCACACAGTGGGCGTTGCCTGGCAGTGTGCCAAGGTACGCTGTCCAAGCAGGGCCCAAGTCGTGCGGCCCAACTTGATGTATTTGTTTAATCTTCACTGTCCATATGTTTCTCCGGATCATTTTAGGCCAAGGGCCGAAAAATGAATAAGATCCAAATCTCTAGTGGGCCATGCCTTTAGAAACAATGCCCACTGTTGATAACTTTCTAAGGTCCACCTTAATGATTTCAGACTATCTAAAATGCCAAAACCAGATCTCCTTAGGCCCTTTTGGGTTGGACAATCTGATGGATGGATTGGATTGTCCACTAGTGGGCCCAACTTGTTGATTATATAAATAAATAATATATAAATATTTGTTGCTGGAGCCACTGCCCAGTAACGTTGGGGCGAATAGCCCAATTTGGGCGTGAGCTGGTGGTCCACTCGTGGGACCTACTATATTGTATATATTTCATCCATGACGTCCATCCGATTCTTCAAATCATTCTAGGGAGTATGTCCAAAAGTGAGATGGATCGGGATGCTAGATGGACCACACCATGAGAAACAGTTGGGACAGAAATGCCCACCATTGAGACTTTCCTATGGCCCACCATGATGTTTTCTTGCCATCCAATCCTGTTGATGAGGTCACACAGACCTGTATGAAGGGACCACACCAATATCATCTTGATCCATAGACCGTGTGGGCCCCACCATGAGAAATAGTGGAGATTGAATGGCTACCATTGAAGCCCTCCTAAGGCACACCTTGATGTTTGTTTGCCATCCGAACCTGTGTCACAGGTCTAGATGAAGGGGAAGACATAAATACCAACTTGATTCAAAACTTCTTGGGCACCACTCTCTGGGCAGCGTGCTTAGGCACGCTGACCCAGCAGGTGGCCCAACCCCATGGGTCCCCCGTGATGCATGTGTTTGATCCAGATCCAGACCATCCTCTCTTAGGCCCACCTATTATGTATATGTTTTATCCATTCCACCCATTTGTCCTTGCATATCATTTGAGGCTTTGAGCCGCCCCAAGATGAGATAAATCCAATCTCAAGTGGACCAATGGCAGAGAACAATTGGGTTGGGTCGGGAGCCAACCATGGGGCTACCGTATGACGCCCACTATGATGCGTATATCTAGCCATACATTGAGACCGCCTTAATTTTTGTGCTTGATCCAAACCATCCAAATGAATGGATCCTAGCGTGTTATGTACATGATGGCCTTGGGATCACCTTAGTGTATGTGTTCGAATGACCGCGTTGTCCATCCCGTGGATCCACCTTGATAATTAGTTGTGGAAACCCTTGTTGAAAGGTCATATAGATCTGGATGCATGGGAATTCCTAAAGTTCGCATGAACCAAGTCATGGGGCTACCTTCTTAACTCACCTTGTTGAACGATCTTGTCAATTCACCTTGTTAACTCACCATGTTGACCCGCCTTGTCAACCTGCCTTATTGACTTGCCTTATTGACTCACCATGTTGATTGATCCTGGTAACTCAGCTTGTTGTATACCCATATGACTCACCCCTCCCACCCTTGTACCTAACTATTAAAGACCATCATATCGTGTATATCCCATCCATACCAGTCCGTTTACCTTTAGGACAAGTGTGGGGTCCATCCTTGACATTAGTAGGTCATCTAGGCCATCAATTATATGGAGCCTATCTTGATGTATGGGTTGGATCCGTCATCCATCTTCGCACCCGATCGTGTTGTCCATCTACCTCAAGACTATCCAATCACCTATGTTCCATTGTCATGTTGTTTATCTGTCTTGCAGCCTATCCTACGTTAGTGTCTCGCATCTATGTTGTTCCTTCTATGAACCAATCGTTAATGTAGATCCCAACTGTACTACTGCACTATGGGTCTCAGCATGATTTTGGGTATTCTACTCTTGCCGCTCTGGTAGGTTCTACTTTTGATGTGTCGGTAGTGTATTCAATCATTTTCTTTCCATTTGGGTTATCTAAATGTTGAAGGTTAATCCACACCGTTCAATTGTTGGACCATTTGTGTTGTTGTATACCATCTATTTAGGGTCCTATCTCTTTGTGTTTGCTTGTGTTATAAGTGAATTATCTTTTTATGATGTTTTTAGTATGTCTGTTGCCACACATAGTGTTGTTTGGAATACTCCTATGCGATCTATATACTATATGCTTCAACGACCACCATGTATGTGTAATGAGTATGCATCCTGAATCACCATTATTAGTTGGGGACCACTAGGGCATAAACGCATTTATAAAGCATTCGAGATGTAGTCGCGCAAATGTAATTCACGTGCTCTCTATCGCAAACCTCTCCAATAGGTATGGGACTATTCGAAGACAGGAATCTATCATCCTGACTTACACTGTATGGTAGGAATAACTTAGCATACCTTATAGCCCTTGGTGTGAGATTCCCTGGCTAGTGACATCCCGCACCATGACTCGGTCATTCATATGTGTCCCCTCATCTTAATCATATCTCAAATAGGTTGGACTAGATTGATTTATTGCCATCGTGGTATATTGACTACTTGTTGGCACTCATACTGTATGCTTGGCTCATGCATCATGAATGCTTGGCTCATCTGATTGTCTTGTATCAACCGGACATAGCAGCCGCGATTGTTGTGCAGTTCATTACCAGTTGATGGTGACATTGTATTTGAGACCCTATAGTTTTATGGTGCTCTTTGGAGACTTGCACGGGCATGTCGTCCCACTGTTTGTATGCATGGTTGCATTTCGCACCGTCTACTTGTGCTGCACATAGCATGATTAGTACGTTGCAACCACAACTCCATCGGGATTTGCAGAACACCGGAAATATATGATCTTTAAACTGAATGCCAAAGATGTCCCTGGGTGAAAGTCCCTGATCCCGTTGGTACCAAGGTGGGTGCTCCATTCAAGGACCGGGTGGTTTAATCATACACCAGTATGCCGAATATCAGACGGTGGTGTTTTCCACTGCACGTGGTCAGTTTGGAAGGAGGTCTGACCTAACCTGCCGGAAGAGTATTGACAAAGTGGGTTGAGTTTGACCAGCTGTGAGTAGGTCCGCTATTGCACCAGATAGGATTTGGCATTCTATCTATGAATGTACCCAAATTATAATTACTATAAATATAAATTAGATACTCAATGAAAATAATAATAATAATAATTAATCTATTTTTCATATTAATCGTGTTAAAAAAAAAAAAAAAACTTAGTGGTCTAACACTTAGGGTTCCCTTAATTGTTTGATATTATACATATATAATTTACGAATTTAACTTAGAATTTTTCTAACATTTAGGATTTGATTAGGATGTCTCGAAGGGAGTGAATTAGTGATGAAATGTTTTTTTTAAGGGGGGTAGAGTTTGAGAATCTGCAATTCTATAGTTAACTATATATACTTGTATACATAAGAACGTACTTCATGGATAATATGACAATTACACTAATTTAAAATATGATTATTTTATACACTACTTAGGTATTTGAATCTCGAGGACGAGATTGTTTTAAAGGGGGGTAGAATGTAACAACCCGGAATTTTGGGTGCGAGTATACCCATACATGAGAACGTGTGATTTCACTTGTTCAATTGTAGAGTTGTGGATCCTGTAATTTTAACCGTTTATCTGTAGTTTAATCCGAATCTAAATCATATGAAGCCATTTTCACTCATAAAGTAAGTCATCCGACCATTGATTGTTAGGAAGAATCTCCGAATTCCCTAGTATTTTCATTTGATTATCAAAACCAACCGTAGAAATATCCTATCACTATTAGATGAAGATATTTGATTATTCGTTTTGAATTTAGACCACCCAATCATAGTAAACGAACTACCCAATCTCCACATCCGTCCACACACATTAGATTTAGAGCGTGATTCGTTTATCTCGTTCATCACCTAGAAATAAGCTTAACCTACCGTTGAACTCTCCATTTAAGAGAGTTTGTATACATAAACATGTCACTAAGAGCGGACGGTGTACAATCTTAACATAGACCACATCCAAAAACCACTTTATACGTTTCTGTTTATGAAACCGACCGTCCAATAACCCCTAAATGTGGTTAGGATTATAACCATTCAGTTATCTTAATTTTAGGACACCATACATCAGTCCATCATAATTGTAACCGCCAAACGGGCCATCCAAACATCAAACATACACTACCACCACGATCCTCACATTTTCCTTAACAACTTTACCGGATTATATTTGGTATCAGGTTATGTTCTAGCCTGTTTCCAAGGCCAAGGACATGAGTCACTCTTACTGTCTTACATGGCAATCTTGTAATTTTAGAGGAGGAAACCACACATATATATCTGTACCATTCAACATTGCATAAGTTCTTTCATATCTTACAACCGGGTAGTCTGTTCCCTAAACCGATCGTACATCAACCTATTTACCCATCAAAATATGGTATGGTTCATTTAAATTTTATTTTTAATTTCATCCAACCGTTCATTGTGTATTTTCATCATAGCTTCCAAGTGGACCATTCAAACAAAATTTTGACGGTTCCTTTTATAGTTTTTCTAATTTCTTGAACTTCTACTGGTCTACATCATCCATCCCAACCCGTGTGAGGCCCACTTCTAAAACCCAATCTACCATCTTTAGAAAATGGACGTGAGAGTCCAGGAGAATCCAGACACGTCTTTTGTCATATCTCTTCTCTTAGAAAGAGACGTAAGAGACTTGTTGTGAGAGTAATCTTCATCCACCAAGCAGAAAGTGAGGTCCACTAATCAACCGCTCACCAATCTCCACCATTAATAAGGCCCAATAATCAAATTAGACCGCCCATCAAATACTAAGAATGTTGAGAAAATTTCTGATCTTAAAAA
Source organism: Liriodendron chinense (assembly GCA_003013855.2). Taxonomy (NCBI): domain Eukaryota; kingdom Viridiplantae; phylum Streptophyta; class Magnoliopsida; order Magnoliales; family Magnoliaceae; genus Liriodendron; species Liriodendron chinense. Next base: position 430,432 of record ML058408.1, read on the forward strand.
ATAAATTAATTGGAAAAACTGAGAAATAAGGACAGGCTGAAGCACGTGAAAAAACACGCTGTCCTTAAAGCGTAATTCGCCCCTACTCAAATTATTTTGAGTCTGCTGATAGGTTGCAGGCGGATTGGTTCCAGGATACGACGAGCCTTATGTGGTTCTGTGTTCAGCAAAAATGAAGGAACCACTATGGAACTTAGTAACACACTCTGGCAGATAAAGAAAAAGAAAGAGAGAAAAAGAATGGAGGTCTTCTTCTTGTAGCAGTAGACCATTACGCTGGTCTAAGTAGCTTGGTTCGAATCAACCAAACCGAGAGGCTAATAGACTTAGATGGGTGCTGGTTCAGTAGTGATGGTTGTGAGTGCTGTTGTTGTGTTGTAATGAACCAAACCTGTCCGGTTTATATAGGCAATGGTGGCTGGCAGTTTTGGTCCAGAGCCATAATAGCACTAGCCGTTTTCTGGCTGTTGTGAGAAACTAGCCGTTTATGGCAGTTTCTGACTGTAGTGCATGTGGGAGTTATGCACCTGCATGCTGGCTGTTTAGACTCAATGGCTAGCCGTTTCTGATTGTTGGGCTAGCCACATGCAGCTGTTACTGCATGGTATGGACCGTTACTGCATGAGCAGTTACACAGGTCCCTCTAATTAGCCCTGCAGCTCTCTATAAAAAGCAGAGAGGTCTTCTGTCAGACCTCCCACCCACAGCACCTCCTCTGTTCCGAACCCAGCCACCTGACTTATTACCTAGCCTCTGTTGCACCGCGACTCGCATCAGTCCGCGAGGTCGCGAGCCATCTGCAACACGATGCGCACGTGCGAAGTGCCAAGTGCGCCACTAGCGCCTCTACAGCCACACTGCCTCACGTGCCCACGCCCTCGCACCTAGCCCGAGCCCGTGCTCGTGCCCGAGACCAAGACCGAGCCCGTGCGCGTGCGCGTGCGCGGTGTTCCAGTGCTTCGCACTGGAACACGCAAGCCACCATTCTCCCTCTCTTCCACCATAAATAAGTAAGGTGCACAACACCCTACTTATAAAGAGGTAAAAATTCTTTCTCCCATCCGATATGGGACAAAAACCAAACGCCTATTTTTTCTTTTAAAATTGTTTTTAAAACAAACTTTTTTTAACAAAGAATTTATCTGTCCAACCAGTGGACCCAATGAGTTCTTAACATAAGACATTCCCTCTCATTATTTTCAGCCATGTGGCCCGCCTGATTCTAGGTTCAGTTTCAGTTTTTACCCTATGCATAATCTCGACCCAGAAAATACATTGAATGGATTGGATTCCCATGAACCATCACAATGGACCCCACATAACTCCTCCTACTTTCCAACCTCCAAACTTTCCACCTCCACAATAACAAACCTACTACGTCCGTAATCTTCTCCTGTCTTTCTCTTCATTTAAAACAACGGTGCCGCTCCACTTGCAGCAACTGTGCCGTGTCGTCCACCCTAGTAGGACCCACCCCACTAATCCAAACCGTCCATTGAAACTTGGCCATTGTGAAATCCCTTACTAAAAGCCTATGGTGTGGTCCACCTTGACCTTCCGATCAAGCACATTCTTATACCTCGTCTGGTCTTGATCTGAAAAGCTTATTGAATGGCTTAAATCGTTCTTCCAGCCACACAACGGATCACACCTAGCTACCTCAGTCCAAAAATCCACCTCTTTGCAATACAAGTTTAAATTAGAAATTTCTGTTTCCTTTTTGTTGCCGATTAGAATACGTAATATTCGTTAAACCTAGAGAGAGATCTCCCTTAATCGTTGCCGTCCAAATAGAAAGATCTTAGCCAACGTCACTACGTTGAGTCCTTCCCTTATGCAAATCGCCCGAGCCATCTATATATAAATTTCTTCTTTTGTGAAAGTTCAATCACAGCAACGCAAGTCAAATAAGAAAAAAAAGAAGAAGAAAAAGAAAGAATTGGAGAGAGAGAGAGAGAGAGAGAGAGAGAGAGAGAGAGGTCGTGAATGAGAGAGGGAGTGACGAGTTGCACCATCGAACTAACCCAAAACCCTGCTGAACTAGGTGTTGTTTATTGAGTTCGAACAGGTCTCAAGACTCAGAGAGGTAGGTTCTACATGTTTATTATATTTTAATTTTGTTAATCTAAAGTACAATTGCTAGATCTATGCAATGAACGGTATGGATCAGCCACACGTTCATCACATAGGTCTGTAAAGAATTTTGATGAAAAGACAAATGTAAAAGGTTTAGTTCTATGCGAGGTCTATGTTGTAGAAATTGATTGATGAATATCTAGTTGCTTTAGATCTGATCTGAATGAATCATTTGATCGTAGAAGACAAATAATGATAGGGCCCAAAGATCTAGTTCGATCTGATCAACGGATACGCCACAATCATCATATCTAAGATTATAATCGTTTTCTATTTTATTTTTGTCATTTATCTTATTTTTGCTCGATCTACATAATGGATGGGATTGATCTTCCACCTGTCCCTGGTGTTGATCTGTGGATGAATTGCAAAGAATAGACTATGTAAGGGATAGATCTATGCAGGATCTCTTGTTGTAAAGATCGACCGTTGGACATCCGATTGTGCAGGATTGGATCCGAATGGGTCACTTGATCCCTAAGGCTGAAATATACCCTGTCTCTAAATTCTAAATCTATCTGATCATCGGAGGGACCACACCAATCTGATCTAATGCAAGACGTGATTAGAAGTTGTGGTCCTATTTGATGCATTAAAGTTGTTCTATGCGATCCGTATTCTAGAGTGAATATAAATCAATACCCAAAATCCTGGATGGATCTGACCATCTGGTGGGCCACTGTGATCATTGGGAAAATCGACGTTAAAAATATATTCGGAATGGAACATAATCATACAGGGTCTAAATCTAATGATCTATTCACCTTTCCCCAATTTGATTCATGTGAGAATAAATAGATGGTCCACATCTGACCCGGATGGTCAGTAAACCCATGTAAATTAAGTAAATGAAGAACATAAAAAAAAAGTTGTTAAATCTGTTTTATTTGAAATACTTAGACTGATTTGATGAAATTATAATAGGGAATTTATAAGTCAATTGGAATTTGGAGTAACTTTTGGAATCCACGTCACCTAATTCAAGGTGAGTACATCCCAATACGTTTCCTTGTCATTTTAAATAAGTAGGTTGTGTGATGAACATAATGTGTGATGTTGATTGATGCTCGTTTAAATATTATTCAAATAATTGTCATTTATAATAAATGTCATGAAATGTTGCCTCTTAAAAGGAGAGATGTGAATTATTGCACGCATTCATGAGTTATTGTGCCTGGAGTTCGACTCTGGAAGACCGGTAGGTACTTAAGTACCCGGTTACCCAGGGACCATCCTGGAAGCCCACTAACATGTGGAAGTCCGCCCTACAAGGAAGGGGGAGCCGATTGATGGGATCCAATTGAAGCAAGTGGAAGACTGAATATATGCCCACTTGATGCATCATATCATATTAAATTCATTCTTGCATTAATTATGTATTACTTATATTTGATGGCATGTGTTTATCCTGCTTAATTGAAATGCATGTGAACCGTATTGGATTACTCACTGGACTTTCCCGCTAATGGAAGTAAATATACACAGATGGTACATATAATATATATGAGCAGGAACCTGAACAAATGAATGAACCACCAAGTATCTTAACGAAGGAAGAAGTGGCTGCTACGAATCAAGACATTTAGATTATTTCTATCATTTTTCTGTTTTATTTTCGTTTAATGACATTATTAATAAGTCCCAAATGGGTGGACCATTGTATATAGATTGTTTTTTTTTATTTAATTGTTGTCAAATGATAATTTGAACTTAGTACATATATGATCCCATGCCTCTACACATATATGATCCCATGCCTCTATAACAGATTGACTTTTGAATTAAGTGCTTTTGTGCACGAGTCATACCCCATAACCTGGGCCTGAGGGTGCACACTCTGTGTCCAGATTTCGGGGCGTGACATAATTTTTGGATGTGGTCTATGTTAAGAATGTACACCGTCCGCTCTTAGTGACATGTTTATGTATACAAACTCTCTTAAATTGAGAGTTCAACGGTTGGTTAAGCTTATTTCTAGGTGATGAACGAGATAAACGAATCACGCTCTAAATCTAATGTGTGTGTGGACGGATGTGGAGATTGGGTAGTTCGTTTACTATGATTGGGTGGTCCAAATTCAAAACGAATAATCAAATATCTTTATCTAATGGTGATAGGATATTTCTACGGTTGGTTTTGATAATCGAGTGAAAATACTAGAGAATTCGGAGATTCTTCCTAACAATCAACGGTCGGATGACTTACTTTATGAGTGAAAATGGCTTCATATGATTTAGATTCGGATTAAACTACAGATAAACGGTTAAAATTACAGGATCCACAACTCTACAATTGAACAAGTGAAATCACACGTTCTCATGTACGGGTATACTCACACCCAAAATTCCGGGTTGTTACATTTTGGTATCAGAGATTTATATTTATAGTAATTATAATGTGGGCGGGTGTGATGTGGGCGAGGCTATAAGCCTGGGCGAGCTACCAGTTCTGAGTCCACATTGCTTAGGCGATCGCGACTTGACTGTTCGTATCTAGACCACTATACTGAGAGGTGGTGATTTACATACATGCATTGGATCATTGTATGTGACATTAGGCCCTGTAGGCCATCGTATAGTATGAGTATATGGCCTTGGTAGGCTGGTTACCTATATTGCACGCTTGCATAGCCATGGTAGGCTAGTTATCTGTATTGCATGCTTGCATAGTCGTGGTAGATTGGTTATTCATATCACATGATCGTGTAGCCTAATTAGATCATGTGTAGCCTAATTAGGCTAAGTTTTGATTTAGATTTCTCATCATGCTTTACTGCTTACTCTGATATTTATCATGCTTGTCATACGTATTGCGCACGCACACACGCACTCACAAAGCTTCATTAGAAGCTTATGCGCGTTTGTTACACTGCAGGTTATACCAGAGTGTATCAGCAACGTTGAGTTGGAGTTGGGAGTGTAGTAGCAGGAGGTGCCGAATTGTGCATAGTTTTTATATTTACACATTGTGTATTTACCTTTCAGTACTGTATGTAAACGAAATGACTTAGTGGAAATATTGTATTTGTCTTTGATGGTACTCATATGGTGATGTTCATGTTTCAAAAAAAAAAATTCAGACCCTAGAATCCTCCTTATGGTATCCCAGGATCGAAACCTGGCATGTGGGGTTATGATCCGAGATCGGGGTACTATGGAGGCTGCCACCTCTGAATTCGGGTTACGACGAATGGACGTCGAGAACCGAATTTGGGGCGTGACATTTAGTCTAGGTGATCCATGAAAAGGGGTAATCCTACAAATTTATGAGTTGAACATTTACTGTGCACACTAGGCCACACTTGTTCAGATTCTTCTATTTGTCAATCAATCAGCCGGAACTCTATTTTGAAACACATACTATGTTTAAGGAGGGTCAAGGTTTCAGCATCTGTCACTAACTTTCTCTGAATTTTGCATTCATATGTCTTGGAGTCTATAAAAGCATAGCTTCTGAAGGAGAGTTGAGTTTGAGAGGATTGGATTTGTTTCACGCATGTTTTGCTCGGGATTAGCAAAATGCTGGTTGGGGGGTGTGTTGAGCTCTAAATTGTACATATTCTAACCCCAATTCATCACACATTATGCATGTTTTGATTGATTAAAGACCTATCTTGTATGTGTATTTGTGTTAGTAGGAATGAGAGAGAGAGAGACCTTATGAATTCTATGACAAAAGGACCTCTTTAGCATACATTGAAGACCAGTAAAAGAAGAGCCAAGATGTGAAAGAAAGAAGCAAGAAAGATGGAGAAGAAGAAAAGAAAAATTCTCAAATTCATAGTCGTATGACTGGTCGTCCACTGCAGAGGACCGGTCACCCAACTGGTTGAATTTTCTGAGAAAACAGAAGTTTCAATGCAAACCTTGCTGGAACAAAATAGTAGGTCAACGACCGGTCGTCTGAAGAAGAAATTCAAAAATTTGTTATTTTCAGTTGCTGATTGAAGACCGACCGGTTGGCCAGGGGGCTGCGATCGGTCATCCACCGCCCTGACTGCATAACTCGTCTGCAATTTTCAAAAGATTCTGAGGCGATGGGGCATTTTTTCTATCAAAGGATACCCCTACTCTCATCTAAAATCATTCTAAAAGAGTTCTAAAGTTGCTGCAGGTGGAGAGGATCAACATGGAGAGTCTACAACTCCTCCGACCTAGGGTTTTTCTAGTTCTTCTATTCTTTTAATAGTTTTTCTTTTGTTTTCTAGTTCAATCATGTCTTTGACTGGCTAAACTTCTTAGCTAGGTTTAAGATGTAAAGCTTGTAGTTAGGTTTAATGCTTAATTCATTCATTCAAGTACTCTAATCTTTGATTTTAGATTTTCAAGTTATAGTTTGAATAAAATTGGTATTTTTAGATAATTTTTAAAAGTTTGTATGCTCCGGACACAAGTTACTTATAAATTTCTGAGAATGATCACGTTGGTTAATGAGATTTGAATTGTAGTAACCTTGGAGCAGCCATTATCTTCTAGTATGGCTATTACTTCGAAGGCTACAAGTTCATCTTCTCTGTGCTTCATTAGAACTAGAAATTTTGATTTCCGGATTGAGTTTGAATTGTTGTGTCTGAACGCAATATTTTTCCGATTGGATGAGATATAGGACTTTGATTCCAATTATGTGTGTGCTTGATGAATGGATTAACATTGATCTACTACAAGTGGATCCTTGGCGCTGTAGTTATCTTCTATTATCAGATTTCCTCTTATTTACTTTTCTGTTTCTATTTAATTATAGATCTCTGAATCTTTACTATATCAAGTTATTAGAAGAGTTAGAATTGGTTTATCCCAAATCCCTGAGGATGATCTCGGTCTCACGATTGAATTATTACTACATCGCAACCTTGCACTTAAGGTTGACGAATAATAAATAGTTTGAATTTAAAGTGTAAATACATATAATCATCCACCCGATCAAGGAGTCCACTCAGCTGGGGCTTAATTTTATACATGACCAAAGAAATGAATACAATACTCGACAAAAAATGAATACAATACAAGTTCAAAACCACGATACTCATTGTCCCAAAAGGTGAGATTGGAAAGACAGGGATAGCCTAAAACAGCTCACCAACAATTGGAAATGGGACCCGATGAACACAGGGTCGATATACACAACATCCAATCTTGGCCCCGTCTATGGTACCTGCGGCACAAATATCTGGTTGGCGTTCTAAAACAACCCCCCCCCCCCCCCCCCCCCCCCAGGTGGGAGTGAGTAATTATACTCAGTGTTACCATTCCCTAAGTTAAACATGTTATCAACACAATCAAGTAGAGGTAATGAAGCATAACCTCACAATCAAGTTCCTATTCTAGTTGAATAATGCATGCAACCATGATAAGCAAATGTTATGTTTCGGGCCCAAACGATGGTGCTCTCTCGCCTACCACCACAACCCTCAACGGACTGATGCGCGTGAAACATGGTCAGGGTTGACATAACCATGTGGTGTGGCTTGGCTGGACACTGGACAGCTCAGAGGCCAGCCGAACATTCCGGATAAGCATGTCCGCCAGGCCGGGGTGCATCACCACACACAACACCTGAACACCTATGTGATGCGCATGATTCCAAGTATTATTTAGTTCATCTTCAACCAGCAGTATTGGCGAAGCCAGAACACCAAAATTTATGTCAAAAGTCATGTATACAGGATCTCGTGGCTTATCTCCTAGGGTCCTCAATTATATAAGGGTTTGTCACCCAAAGTCTATAATTGACAATGTGAAGGTACGGGCGTAGCCCAAGACTTAACACATATAGTATGAGTCGTCACCCAGATCAATGATTGTAGGATTGTCACCTAACATCGGTGCTTAAGTCTCTCTGTATAACTATCAAAATCAATATAAGTCAAAGACAACACAGGCACAATTAACCATTATTCCATGCCTGACCCATGAGCTGTAACGAGTAGGCCACTAGAGATATGGGCGCCTACCAATGCTGACTATATAGCAATGAGGATTATATTATCTTGGATTTCACAGAATGTGTACCAACGGTCAAACAAGTATGATTAACCCTGAAATTGACTAATTTGGTAGGCCAAGTAAAACATCAACTAAACCGGCTTAGCTAGGGTCGGTCAGTCATGTTACTCTCAAGTCGATTAAACAAGGTTGTGACGGCTAAACCCAAGTAGGCAGTCCATGAATAATGATCTTCGGAGATTAATCTCAATCACGTTAATTAGAAAGTACTCTAAGCATGTTGTGAGCGAAATAGAACATCATAGCATTCATTTACTCAATAAAGCATAAAACCAAATAGTTTATATGCAAACATACTTCATTTCATATATGGGAGGCAAACCAAACACTTGTATGCTAATGTAGGAAAACTCATCAGATTCACAACCAGGCACTAGCCTGGGTGAATGGTAATCCACTTACTCAAACACATGTGAACTTCGGTTCACTCAGGAATTTCATCAAACACTTGATGTGCACAACTAGGGTTTTACCCATTTCACAACAATCCATCATAAATGGATTCTAAACTAACATCAATTAGGTACATATAGCATAAGAATCATAATCATGTAATAATCATATCATTTAAATACACCAAATAACAACAAAAGCTTTAAATTCATTGAATGTGACTATCATGGGCTGATAAATGCTAACTTAGGAGAATAGTCCTCACTTGTGTTGGTAAATCCACACGCTAACAATGTCTAGAGCGAAAGATTTGAAAGGAAACTTAAAAATTCCTGCGATGGACGACCGGCATCGATCGATTGGAAGTGATGATAGTCGGATCAGAAGCTCCAAGCAAAACCCTAGAAACCCCCCAACTTTCTATTTCAAATGAAATCTCAAATGGGGTTGGCTATTTATAATTCTAGATGGCCTACAATAAAGGTGAGTCACACAACTCACCCTCTCTGGTCTCAATCTAAGTTGTGTGGTTCGGAACATGGTGTTGGACATCTAATGTAAGGAAAATGTCAAGTCCACTAAGGCGATCGATTCCACGTAGATTTGTGATCAACGGCTTGCTAACGAACGTTCTATAGCTGTTCTAGGTTTTCAGGATACCATTTAAATGATTTAGGGAACAAAGTTCGATGAATCCTTTTACTGGGCCATACCGTACACTGATAGGTATGGAATTATAACGGTAATGCGAATTTATTTGGAGTTTCAGGCATTATGAATCGAATTATGTTGTCAGATAGGTCCTAATGGAGATTAGGTCGTCAATTAGGTCAATTCAACTCCGATACTTGGGGAAAAAAGATCTGACTTATAGATTATGGTAGTCTAAGGTGGATCTGAACTGAGAATCGGTTATACAGGTTAATCAATTGTGATTTCAGTAAATCGTAGATCAATGTTCATAAATAAACGGATCGGAGGTAGGATTTGATGATTAGAAAGGAATCGGTGGCTATCCATGATATCTGACGAAGAATGTACGGTTAGATTGATGTGTTTCAGTGTCTTACAAGGGTTTGGTTGAATTGGAGAGTTCAAACTAGGGTTTCTTGTACACATCTCCTAGATTCTTGGATTTAAATCGGGTGTCTGCATTTTCAATTGAGAATTAAATTAGAAAAATTTCTTGAGGCACTTAGGCCTCGAATCATTGGTGTTTTAGGAATTAGAAAAGAAATGTGGAGGCGGTTTGTAATCTTGCCAGAGTTCTCATAAAAGAATTGCTAGTCGAATATTCAATCATAGTGTCGTCTCAATTCCCTAATAATTGGGCTAGTCTGTAACTAGTTTGTTTTTTTTTTTTTCTTTTTTGCTCTCTCATTCTTTGGCTTCAACCCTTCAGCAATAAAATCATCAACCTTTTATAAAAAGAAGATAACAGTTCAATCATGATCTGATACCATGTATTAAATTATGTAGAAAAGAGAGAAAAAGAGAAGATATGAGAGATAAAAAGCAAAACGGAAGAGGACAGCAATCACTAAAAGATATTCAATGACAAGAATGCTCCTCATGCTAAAAGTTATTACAATACAATAGTCCATGGGCCTAAACCAAGCCCAAAAACATGTTTGAGGCCAGAAACAAAACCCAAGCATATGAGAACCAAGAATGGTCCAAACGGCACACAAGTGACACGTGTGGACCCCTGAAAAGCCATCAACCGAAAGAATCAAAGACAAGCACTTCCTGAACTTCGTTTGATCTCACCTATTTTATAAAATAGCTGCTTTGGAGAGAGCACATATCTTCAAGCATTTCAGCTGTTTGTCGAATGTGTAAATAGTGCCAGCAGAAAATCTAATCACAGAAACAGTTCCATTGTAATGCAATCTTCTCTGCGAATTTTGATTCTCTGCCCAAAGAACGGCTTCATGAAGCTTCCCTTCCTTCCAACATATGTTGACTGTCACACCGCCACGAGCCTTCAGTCCTTTAACACACCCACTTGCCCATTTATCATGTGGAAGGGCAGGAAGCAAATACAGATCTCTTTCAGTGCTCTGGACAAGCATTTCTGCGATTGCAGCTATGAAACTGGCATATCAAATTACATTACTTTAGCAGCTTTTCACATTGCAAAGTTAACTTGTGTTCTTCCCATGGAACTCTCTCTAGGCATACAATTCATCCATAGAGTTACAACAGGAATGTTAGTCCAACATTCATGTGTGAAAAAGGTGCTTATACACCCTTTGATTGGTTCACCTAGGTAGCCAACCTAGCAGCAAAAGGGTGCCACATTCAGGTGTGTGGGTTCGCTGCCTACATGAAAACAATGGAAGGACATGCAGTAGGTGCAATTAGCAACCCATTCTTCTTTTACCTTTGAGAAGTTATTGGGCCCTGATGCATCAAACCATGAAGTCTCCCCATATATGCAGTCAATACAAGGGGATCATAGTGGAGATATAGATCAATAGTCTATCTGATGGGCCATGTACAGTGCCTGCCCGACAATCTTCCAGAAATAATTGTAGCCATCTCAACTTGGAGTTCTCTCTGGGTTGGTGCTGCGTTCTTTTCTTAAATCTCTATTTCTACCCCACTGATTAAAGGGTTAGGATCTTCTAACCTGGGAGATTTTTGAAACAAAACCCAACCCAACCGAAGAACAACAAAAAGTTCCCTGCTTGTATGAGCTGGTGCAATGGGGAGCTATTCACATACCTGATGCTCCTGTAATCTTCCATCTATTTAGGCATATAGAATGTTGTTTACCCAAAATTTGCGTCAATCTGGAATGGAGGGTGCGCTGCGAACAAATTACTGTAGAGTCCCCCTCTGAAGCTAACTTCGTGATCAGGATCCACCAAGAAAATCAAATGCTTGACCATCCGGTATGCATGTTCACTGTTGTGAAGACGTGCCCAACAAGCTGTCTTCCATGTGGTTGACCATCCTGGGCCATCCTCTCCTGTCCAAGTGATCAAAATACAATTGAGGCTACAACTGGTAGCTAACTGATAAAGAGTCAGAACCACCAGCTAACAGACTGAGATTCAGCAATAGCTTGAAGGCCTTGTAATGAAAACCATATCTCAAGTTGACACGTAATTTCATTGGTTCATGAATTACAATGTTCTATGTCTCAATGGCAGACGACATATCAATGTTGCAGGGTTAGCAATATAAAATCATTTGGGAAAAGAAAATTTGACAATGTATGACAATAGTTGGTCCACACTGATATATCAAAATGTATCCTCGTCTCATCCTGTTGTTTAAATACTATCGGTCAATTTGCAAGTATCGACGACAACAACATGTATTGCCAAAAGAATCATAAAAAGAAAAGGTGTTTGGGCTAAATTTTTTGGTGTAATCTATTCCTAGGTGAGTTTTAAATACTCGTGTTGTTTCATATCAAGACACTGGAATGATGGAGAAATATCAAACAGATAGGGATTTCAAGCAAAGTAGAAAGGGGCATGGCTGTGGTCATGATATGCCTACGGATATAGACAGGGATATGGATATGGACTAATATATCTAGGATTCAGATATGGGTATGGAGGTGCCTAGCCACATCTATAGCCACAGCCATAGCCAATGCCACTGGAAGTGACAGTGATAGTTATGGTGACTTCTCAGTATCCACTGATGGCATATTTGTGCACAGTACTCAAGATGAGTATCATCGATATGTTCAAGACTACATAGGCAGGTATCATAACATCATGTGATGGGCACAATACTACAGATACTTTGTGCAACATTATTATGTCCCCCTTGGTATGAATAAGGACGATGACTTCAACTCGCTCATAATTCCATTTGGATCTTAGACAAAGGTATACCTTTTTTTCTTTTCAGTTCTCGGTTGTAATGTTTATGTTTGATAACTTTTCTTGCACTTGTATTCTATTGCTTGTATTATAGGACTTTTGAATGATATGAACTCATGTTGCATATTATTGCATTACTTATGGACAATAACCTAGTTGTCTGGTAAAGAATGGAAAACTATCATCGTCATTATCATCATCTTCATCTAAGCCTTATCCCAACTAATTGGGTTAAGCTACACGAATCTGGTTATGCTAATCCACTCTATCAGAGACCACTACCTCAGTTAAACCATAGGTCCTCAATTCTTTAATTACTAGTTCCACCAACGTCCTTTTGGGCCTCCCCCTCACAAGCCTTCAACTTGGATTGATTCACTCCTAACTGTGCAGTTGTCAGTCTCCATTGCATAAGGCCAAACCATCTCTTCCGCTCTCAAGACGTGTCGGTGCTACAATCGAAGTCCTCCCCGAGGACGACTTCTTCGGGGAGACTACACGACTTCACTTAGAGGATAGAAGGAACTCTCGGGTCGAGCTATGAAGGGAGCTCTCCCCTCGAGACTTCTCGAGCTCAGGTTCTTTATTCATACCACCCTACCGTGACTGTGCTGAGCACAGTCGAAGACCCCACCGTGGTATGCGCCAATAAGACCACCAAAAGCCGTCTGTGGCACTAGTGGTACACAGAAGTCATGGGTGATCATTGGTCCGATGCTTCGGGCGAAACCAATTCCCAGGGTGTGACGGGCGGTGTGTACAAGGCCCGGGTACATATTCACTTCCCCTTATTTACTCTTAAAGTCCCCTCAAACACATTTATCCTTTTGTTGTCAGTCATCCATCTCAACATCCTCATTTCCACTATGCTTATCCTATAAACATGTTGTTCCTTGACTGTCGAACATTCTGTCCCATAAAGCATGGCTGGTCTTATAGCTATCCGATAAAATTTACCCTTCAGTTTCATGGTATGCAGCAATCACATAAAACTGGGTATGTCTTGGTCAAGTAGCTCCTTTCTAAAGTTTTCAGTTTTAGATGTATATTAATACATTTTAACATCTCCTGAAGTTTCACTGAAAATTTTGACCATTTTCCTAGAGTTTCCCCAAATGCTCCCCTCAGACTTCTATACGTACATTATGTGGTACATCCAATATTTCCCAAGATATTTTCCATATCCCAAGGTGGGGAAACGCAGTATGATACCAATATTTCGAATATGGTCAATTAATATCAATACGATAAAGCGGCTAACCATTCTGGGTATTTTGTCCATATGGGACAGTAGATGACTCAACATGTTCATTTGAACTGCAACAGTTCAGCATCAATTAGTAAGTTATCAAGGTCACATATCAATGGAAATTAACCCAAATGTTCTTATTATCTCGCGTTCGAAAACATGAAAATGAGAAATCAATCAAAAAAAAAAAAAAAAAAAAACATCAATTGATGTGTAAGCTAACTTTGGGTCTGCAAAGAGGTGCATAGAAAGTTCAAACAGACAGTGGTAGACTGAGTGAAGATAACCTCATTTCAACACTGAGGTCCTGGTATCAATTCCCAACGTGGGGGGAGGCTAACATTGAAATGTGACTAACAGGGTGTGTGTATTAACAGTGGGATGTGTGTACTAACAACTCCCCCCCCCCCCCCCCCCCCCCAACCCCCCCCCAAAAAAAAAAAAAAAAAAAAAAAACTTTGGGTCTGCAAACAGTGTATAGAAAGTTCAAACAGAAATATAGAATGTTCAAAATTTTCAAATGGTTCAACAACACAGTGATGAAACAATCTTCTTGTTTGATTTCCCTGAGTATACCTCTTTTGTAAAGGCTGTAAGCAGCAGCCTTACACAAGTCGGGAGTTTTCTCAAGGGTAATTGTATGACCAGGGAAAAGGCCAAACAGGTGAGATAGATGCCGATGATGCACTTCTGGATCCTCAAAATCTTGTGCCTGTGACAAACATATAGGATTTCTTAAGAGACAGAAACAAAGCTTCCATTTTGTTACTTAGAATTGAAGCAAGCTGCCATGCAATTTTGAAAAGCAACCCAAGTTGAAAATATAAATTACAAGCAATTGCTTGATATACTTCCAGAGTTTCACATTCCATATCCATTTAGACAGCCATGTTATATGTTTTGTACATGTACCTCAATCCAAACCATCACATCGTGGTCCCACTTTAGATGGCTCAAAAAAGAACAAAAAAGCCACTAAAAGACAACTATGTCTTTGTAATTGAAGGCCATTGAATGGATGGTTAAACTTAAAAATAATCACTGATCTGAATTCAACAAAAAAATTAAAAAATAAAAAAAAGGAAAGGAAATAAAGAACTCCCTGATCAGAAGTTGGGATCACCCAATCAATTTGAAGGTTAGATGGTTCAGGCTGAGGAACATGTAAGCTACATGTACAAAGGATATGTGCATGTGTATGAATCGTAATAATCTTCCAGCATAACAAATAACGTCCCTTGATTAAGTGTTCACTTACCCATTCCATGATGGAACCATCCCTAGAAATTTTTGTTGGGTAAAGCCTTAACTGTGCCTTTCCGACCCTTTCAACTAAATTATCGTTGGTTCTTCCCAGAACCTATATTCATAAGAAATTTGGATTTTGTTACTCAATATGAAAATACAGATCAGAAAGGCATCTGTACAGAAAAAGGTTCATCAAGGTAGAAAATAGGGCCTTAATGAATAACTATTACCTCAGCAGCAGAAATAACCGAAGAGAAAATCTCTCTTATGATTGCCATATCCATAGTTGTTGAATAGCTCACGCTTGCGATTTTACCATCAGGAGCAATGAAATGATGTTCTGGAGAAGTTGATGGGTTTGTAATCAAATAACCACCATGGCCTTCAACCAGCCAATCCAACAGAAAAGATGCGCATCCTTCCAACAGTGGGTATGCCTTATTTTCTAAAAAACCCTAAATACATACAGAAAAAGTAAAAGTTATTCAGAAAATCAGTTTTATCCTTTTGTCTTTAACAAGATAGAAATGTTTGGACTTGAATCAATCTTAAACTATAAAATGAGCTAAAGAGAGTATTTAGCATCAAATTCTGAAACTCCCAATGAAATAACATGTCAACAGATGGAATTGTACCAATATGGCTTGATCCTTACAACGTGTCTTGTGTACTCTAAGCCAACAATGGTATGTCTATTCCTAGAGTTAGTAAAGAAGGGATGGTTGCAAATGAAATCGATGCTATTCTGTGGTGACTAGTATTATCTGCTTGCATGAGCTTACCATTTGAAATTCAGTCTGGCAAGGGTTTCCACAGCTCGGAAAATATTTTACTCATTGGACTTGCCATCTTGCACATGGACAGCACTAATGTCAGGTGCCCTTGATTTATTTTGTGAGAAACTCTCATATTTGAGAGCCAAAACATCAATGTGGATTCCAATGCGATGGAATATCAACAGAGCCAAAACATTGATCTGGAGCACCCATCATTAATAAATGTATGCATGGACATGCATGAGACAGAACCTGAAAATGTGGTGTCCTGGGCAATATGAAGTCATCAGATCCTTAGGTCGGAAAAATCAATACTCAGAATTTGCCTACAACAACAACAATTACAACAATAATTTCTACTATATGTAAGGTGGGTAGGAAGGGCAATTTTTCCATGCAATTACTTTCTGGGGAGTCCTGAACTCTACAATTTTTAGAAGACATGGGAAGGTTTTTTTTTTTTTTTTTTTGGTTAGCTGCACAACGCACCCACATGGTTAGTCTCCTTAGCACTTGAACCTGAGACCTTCTATTGAAATGCCTAGGCGTCTTCCAGCTGGGCTAGCAGGCGAGACGGAAGGGGTTTGGTTCAACAGTAAGCACATTTAGGTAATTTGGAGGTCTGTGTGCTTAATAATAAATCATTGAGATTTTATATTCCTAGCCCCATCAATGTTGTTAACTTCACCTGTTCTACTAGGGATAGGAACATATCTGTCCTTTTAAATTTTGATGTTAGTAGGCTGCATGTAACTTGTGTAGGCTGCACCTGAAACAAGGTTTGTTTAAATACTTCCCAACAAGGTTTGTTAGAATACATCCTGACTTATTGCTATAGGATACATCCAGACTTTAGCCTTTGGATCTGAGGTCATCTTCCAAAGATTCAAATTGTTTATATGATGGATCTCACCTTAGTGGGATACATGCAAAACACAAAATCTCTTATATTGGGATATTTTATCTTTTTGATAATTTGACTCTTTTCTTTTGAAGTTGGATGGTCTCCATAACCATTAAGTAATAAAAGGGTTGAAAAATACTTCAGTTTGGGAGTTATTTTGGGTATCCTCCACCCACAGTTAGGCCAATCATATACACAATTTTGGTAATTAAAAAGGACCCAGATCCAACAAATGATGTCTTGACGTATCCTATCAGGTATCCTCCAATGGAGTATCAAGTAACTCCCCTTTCACAATTGCTCCACCAACCCTCTCTCCCTGTCCTAGAAACTGCTTCCTCTCTCCTATGTGTAGCGTGTGCCTTACCCACTGGCCACTGGTAATAATCAATGTTTTAAATAGTGAATACAATGTAGTATAGCATTCACCTCTCTCAAGTATGAGGTGTAAGCTACATAACATGTCATGTAAGCTGCAAGCTACTACTAGATTTTTAATTGAGGTTGCACTAGATATTATGAATCTAATGATATTTTGCACCAAATTAGACTGATCAATAATGAAATTTCATAATACTTGGTGCAACTGAACACAACCTAAAATAACAGAGAAAATAAGGTAAAGATTAAGTATAAAGATAAAGAAAGGGCAATGGAACTTATATAATGCTATTACTTATATTATTTTACTGAAATCATTGAAAAGATAAACTATTTTTTAATACAAAAATGTAACAAATCATTAAAAAAAATATTGATTTTAATGTTTTAGTGAGAAATGCTTTTTAATATAAGTAGCGTGTAGCATAAATTATGTAGTGAATGGCATCTGCAAATTAGCGTGTAGCATAGGCTACATGGGACTTAAGCTATTTTCATGAGCTACATAGCATTAATATAAAGCTACGTATCTAGCGTAAGCTAGACATTACATAGGGTAAGCTATTTAAAACACCAATACGAATGAAGGACTAGCCTTCAAGTTTGTCCATTATACTAAGGAAAATGGTCACATTCATTCTTCCGTAGTAGAAGATTATCGAGCTTGACTGTCAAAAGCTAACAATTATAAGATATCAAAGTTGAAAAGATAAGACATGATAATAATGGGTAAAGAGGATTCTTTTTTCTTTTTTCTTTTTCTTTTTGTTTTTTTTCTTTTTGAAAAGTGGTTAAAGAGGATTCCTTTCGAAAATCCAAGAAAACCAAAGACAAGTGAGAGTTAGAGAGGTTTGGATAGGAGAAGGGCAAAAGACGAGGGTTTTGGGATTCACCAAAGGACATAGGTTGTTCTTGATACAAAAGGAAGAAATGTAGATATGGAGAATTCTCCTCTAGTGTATCTCATATTGAAGATGGCCCAATGGGGTGAATATATAAGAATGTACAACTTAGCAAATCCTACTACAGAAGGAAAGAAGATAAATATAAAATCAATGGTTGCTATACAAGGAGAGCTAATCAAGGAGGCTATACAAGGGGAACTAGCTGGTCCATGTGGCCCATCATCATGGCCACCCAGCCCGTACGCCCTCCCTGTCTAACATCCCCCCTCAAACTGATGCGGGTCGTCAACAAGCAGTAGTTTGCCAACGAGATATGAGTGATGGGCAGAGGTGAGAGACTTTGTAAGAATATCCGCAATCTGATCATGAGATGCGACGTGAGGAAGAGAATAAGGCCAGATTGAAACTTCTCTCAGATGAAATGACAGTCAACCTCAATATGTTTTGTTCTCTCATGAAATACAGGATTAGAAGCAATCTGAACCGCACTGAGATTCCACATGAAGCGGTGTAGGAGACTGTAGATGGACGCCCGAGTCGGAGAGGAGGCCATGTAATCATACAATCTCACTACTGGCAGCTGACATAGCCCGATATTCTGCTTCCATGCTGGATTTTGAAATAGTGGATTGTTTCTTACACTTCCAAGAGATGAGGGAGGTGCCAAGAAAAATACAGTAGCTAGTAGTTGATCGTCTAGTGATAGCGCAACCACCCCAGTCAACATCCGAATAAGCTTGAAGGTCTAGTGCTGTCGTAGAAGAGAAGAACAGAGCTCGGTCCAGAGTGCCACGGAGGTACCAGAGGATGCGTAACACCACAGACATATGGAGTGTTCGAGGAGCAGAAAAGCTAACCACTTGGACAACATAAGCAATATTAAGACGAGTCATTATCAGGTAGACAAGGCTCCCCACCAAACATCGATACAAAGTAGGCTGCTCAAGAAGGTCACCATCGTCACAGCCATACTGAATGTTTAGTTCCAAAGGAGTTTGAACAGTCTTCTGATTCATTAATGGAGCCAAGGCGAGGAGATTCTTGGTGTATTTGCGCTGACTGACTAGGATCCCATGTTCATAATGTGAAAATTCAAGCCCAAGAAGGTATGTCAGAGGGCCCAGGTCCATCTTAAAAGATGATTGCAAAACCCCCTTCAAGGAAGAGATGCCTACAACATCGCTACCGGTCAAGAGAAGGTCATCGACATAAACAAGAACAATGACAATTCCACGGGCAGTGGTGCATAGAAATAATGATGGGTCATGACCACTCTGAGTAAAGCCAGCACTCGTAACAACATCGTGAAAGTGTTGGAACCAAGCTCGAGGTGCCTGCTTGAGACCATACAAAGCTTTTTTTAGGCGGCACACCATATCACCAGGAATCAGTGTTTTAAATAGCGAATAGCGTGTAGCGTAGCCTTCACCCCTCTGAAGCATGAGGCGTAAGCTACATAGCGTGTAGCGTAAGCTACACACTACTTAGATTGTTAATCAAGGTTGCACTTGGTTGCACCAAATTAGATTATTAATAATAAAATTTAACAAAATTTCATGATATTTGGTGCAACCAAATGCAACCTAAAGTAATAGCAAGGGGTAATGATTAAGTATAAAAGTGAAGAAAGAGCAACAAAACTGATTTAAAATGATTTCGTATATTATTTTACTAAAAGAATTGAAAAGACTAACGAATTTTCATTGAAATAGAAAAATGTAACAAATCATTAAAAACATTATTGATTTTAATGTTATAGTGAAGAATGACTTGTAATGTAAGCTATGTAGCGTGTAGCGTAGTCTATGAAGCATGTAGCGTAGTCTATGACACGTGTAGCGTATCCAAATTAATCATGTTGCGTAGGCTACACGCAACTTAAGCTATTTTCATGAGCTACGTAGCGTTTAGGCTAAGCTACGCTACGTAGCGTAAGCTACACGCTACATAGCGTAGCTATTTAAAAAACTGCCAGGAATAGAAGAACCAGGAGAGGGTTTCAAATAAAATGTTTCTTGGAGGTCGCCGTGAAGAAATGCATTTTTGACATCCATTTGAGCGATGGGCCAAGACCGAGCAGATGAAACAGCCAGAAGCGTGTGAACGGTTTTCATCTTGGCCACAGGAGCGAATGCCTCCTCATAGTCAATGCCATGTTCCTGTTTGTATTGCTGAGCGACAAGCTGAGCCTTATATCGATCCAACGATCCATCAGACTTGAGTTTTACTGAATATACCCATTTGCTACCAATTAATTATTGGTCAGGAGGGCGAGAGACAATGTCCCATGTATGGTTGTCATCCAATGCCTAAAGTTCTTCTGCCATAGCCTCCTTCCAACAATTCTGAGAAGCGGCTTGAGAATAAAAACTAGGAATGGAAATTGTATCCAAAGTAGCACTCATAGAAAGCATAGAGTAGATCAAGCGATCAGGAGGCCGATGTAAACGAGCGGAATGACAAACTACTGAAGTGTTTGGATCAGCCACAGGAATTGTAGGGGAAGTGATAGGGGGTGGAGCTATTCATGGTCGTCGTGAGTAGACCTGCAAAGGACGAGAGAGAGTACTCGAAGCAGAAGGAATCTCGGGAAATATAGTGCTGGAGAATTCATTGTGTGTGGAGGAGATGCAGACAAAGAATGAAAAGCAATGTGTTCAAGAAACACAACATGTCATGATACCCGAACACGACGAGAGACTGGATCATAGCAACGAAAACCCTTCTGAGTCTACATACATTTGACGGATTTAGGGGAGAGTTTGTTACGTTCACGTGATGCAAGGTGAACATAATGGACACAACCAAAAACACGAAATGTAGAATATGTAAGAAGCGAACCATGGACTAAAAAGTAGGGAGAGTTGTTGCTCAGAACTTTGGTTGGCATACGATTAATTAAGTAGACTGTATGCAACATGGCTTCTGCCCCAAAAAAAACGACGGACACTCATAGCTGTCATTAAAGTGTTCGCAGTTTCAACTATATGACGATTCTTTCGTTCAGCCACCCTGTTCTGTTGAGGAGTGTCAGAACAAGTGGTCTGATGAAGACTCCCATGCTCCCGGAGGAAGGTACTGAAGACAGTAGAGAGATATTCCCCTCCTGAGTCAGAACGAAGGGTTTTGAGTTTTACCCCGAATTGAGTGGCCACCATTGAATGAAATATCTGGAATTTTTCAAAGACCTGTGACTTGGAGTGCAGAAAATAGATCCAGGTGAAGCGTGTGAAATCATTAATGAAAATAACATAGTACCGTAATCTAGAGAGAGATAAAATAGGCGAGGGACCCCAGACATCTGTATGCGCAAGTTCAAACATAGATGAAGATTTTGTAGTACTTAAAGAAAATGGAATACACTTGCTTTTTGAAAGACAACACGAAGAGCATGAATAATCCAAAACAGTTTTATTAAAATGCATTTTGTCCAACATGCCAGAAGAAAACAACTGAATCAAACGATCTGAATGTGAATGACCGAGGCGAAAATGCTATAGTTTCCATACTTTATTTGCAGAAGAGATATCAGAAGAGGATGGAGAAAAGAAACAACGAGCCGGAGTCACAGATGGGTCGAAGTCCAGCACGAATAGACGACCTCACCTCCTACCCCTCCCAACTACTTTCCCGTTGCCAGATCTTGCACAAAATAATAATTCGGAAAAAATAGGACTAAGCAGTTATTAGATGTAAGTTGTCCAACAAAAATCAAATTGGAAGAAAGTTCAGGAACATGAAACATATCACGAAGTCTGAATTGGCAATGTGCAGAAGGAGAGAAAGTCAATGAAGCAACTGGCTGAATGGGTAGTCTAGTGCCATCCGCAGTTGAAATAGCCTGATTGCCAATGTAAGGAGAAATGTCGCGAAGATGTGATGCGTCACCCATCATATGATTGGATGCACCTGAGTAGAAGAACTATGGAGACGATGAGAATGTACCTGATAGACTTGCAGCCGAAAGGGCCTGTATAATCTGATGGAGCATGTTGGGACTCAACTGCGAGGATGAGACAAGAGTAGGGTAGCTGGAGGAGGTAGTGTCGTTGGCATGACACTCAGGATCACAAGCAGACAATGAAGCAGTAAAGGCACGGCCACCCCGGTTACGCCCTCCGCGGTCACGGCCACGACCACGACCACGTCCATGGGATGAAGCGTATGTTCGTGAACGGCAATCCTGGATGCCATGTCCAGTCTGGCGACAATATGCACACCATTCCTTGCATTGAGCGACGACCCTACTTAGTAAGGATTCTCATATCGGTAACCAAATCCTCCCTTTACAAGGAAGAGTGGCAAGCCAAAAGAAGGTCAGACTAAGAAAATCCACTACCCAGTATAAAATGACCTTAGTATCCCTCTAGCATACTAACTAGAGAACGACATCGGTTTTACTCTAAAGGTGGACAAAAGTGTATGAGTACTTTTTTGGGCTGCTGGCACAGAGTTAGCCGATGCTTATTCCTCAGATACCATCATTGCTTCTTCTCCGGAAAAGAAGTTCACGACCCGTGGGCCTTCTACCTCCACGCGGCAAGGATCGAGAGAATCCATGATGATACCTAGATAATCGCACGAGCTGTTCCCTATATTTAGACAACTCACTGAAAAGAAACCGTCGTTTTTGTTTCACACATAGTGAGAGGGTAGACTGGGCCCTCAAAGGACCCGGGCTTTCCCGTTTTCTCAGTTAGACTTCTGACTTGAATCAATTTAACCTACGGAACTGACGTCCTCTTGGGTCCGGCAAGATACCAAGCACAAAGACTTCAATCTCGAGGAGCTCCATCAGTGTCAATGGAAAGGCGCTATTGCTTGATCGCCACAATAGGAAGATGGCCCACTTTTTTGTAACCACGACAGGTGAGAGGAGTGGGGTCTTGAGCGGCAGATGAAGGCAAAGCAGCAAGAACCATGTCCGAGTTGCCAGATGAAGGTGAAGAGAGGACTTTAAGGCGCCGCTCCTTTGCCAAGAGGTCATTTATGACCACATTAAGAGAAGGAAGAGGGCTGTGATTTAGAAGAGTAGCCCTACAGTGTTCGAATTCTGGACGTAGCTTCATGAGAAACTGTTGTACTCTGATGCGATCTTGCAAGGCCTAATATATCGCGAAATCGTGCGGAAACTAGGGATCCATCATTGTCATTTCAGTCCATATGGCAATTATCTCAGAATAAAATGTCTGAATGCTGCGATCGCCCTGGGTAAGATGAGTGAGATCTTGCTCTAGTTGGTATAAGCCTGTGTCATTGCTCTGTTGGTAAATTGTCTGAAGATGTTCCCACATAGCCTTAAGAGTGCGATGTGGGGTTAGACTAACGGCAATCATCTTTTCAACTGAGTCCAAAATCCAAGTTATTATTTGCCCATTCTTCATTTCCCAATCAGCATGTTTTTCAATATCAATGGATGAGGGGGCTTTAACAGACCCATCAATAAAACCCCACAGCCCTCGTCCCTTCAGAAAATTTTGAAAATGTATTGACCATAACCCGTAGTTGGAGCCATCAAAGCTACATCGTGGTGCATCGGCTCGAAATGTAATTTTCTCCATTCCGCAAGGAAGAGTGATAGAAGAAAAAAAGGCTAAAAAACGTACCGATGTGAGAAAAAACGATCAGGGGATGGCCAGAGAGAAACACACGGATAGATGTGCAGACGACATTTGTCAACAGCACAGTAGAAGGACACAGCGTAGGCAGAGATGCCGTTTTCCGTCAATAGTGGCTGATCTGTAATGGAAAGAAGATGCCAGGAATTTAGAAGAAGGGCCAGAATCGATGGAAGATATCACAGTAACTCCAGATCTGATGCAGAGAACAATAGTATGGTGGCCGGATTTGAGTCTGCAATGAGATTTTCGAGTTGCAGATTCGTCGGATTTGGGTTGCAGGAACGACAATGGCAGATCTGGGATGGATTTGGGCTGAGAACAGCTGTCGATGGTGGTTGCTACCAGATCCGGTGCGAAAAATGGCAGGGGCCGAATCTGGGGCTGCTGGATCTAGTGTGGCAGCGATAAGGGTTGCTGAATCTGGGGCCGTCGGATCTGGTGCAACAGAGGTGCAGTGGAGATGCGGTAGAGGTGCGGATCTGGTGTAGTAGAGGTACGGCAGCGGCAGGGACCTAATGTGAAGAAGAAATAGAGCTGCCTATGGGATGAGCTGCTGACGATAATGGCGGCAATGCACTGGACGGAAGAAACGAGCTGTGAAAGAGACCTCTAGTCTAGATCGACTGCTTTAATACCCTGATACAAAAGGAAGAAATGTAGATATGGAGAATTCTCCTCTAGTGTGTCTCATATTGAAGATAGCCTTAATGGGGTGAATATATAAGAATGTACGACCTAGCAAATCCTACTACAAAAGGAAAGAAGATAAATATAAAATCAATGGTTGCTATACAAGGAGAGCTACTCAAGGAGGCTATACAAGTGGAACCAGCTGGTTCGTGTGGCCCATCATCACGGCCATCCAGCCTATATGCCCTTCCTGTCTAACAGTTCCTATAAGCGATGCGCCACATCAAAGCCCGGGTGTAGTGAGAAATGGGTAAGAGTTGGCTTGGGCATCCGCTAGAAGTTACACGCCACAATAAAGCCCAATTACTGTGAGTAGTAGGCAAGAATTCCCACACTATTATGGACACACACGGGTAAACAAGCTAGTCCAGGAGAATAGGATTCGTCTTTCCACATGGAATATAGGAACATTGACAGGTACGAATATGTAGTTATTAGGTCAATACAATAAAACAAAGGAAAGTTAGCATACTTGCACGTTTAGGAGATCAAGTGAAAAAGGGCCAAAACTAGAGAAATTAATGGCTAACATTGAAGTGTGACTAACAATATGGGTGTGTGTACTAACAGTGGGATGTGTGTACTAACCCAAAAAAAAAAATGGATACAAACTTTGAGATATAAGAAAGGACGATAATAGAAATAGGGTAGGGGGAGTGGTAGATAACCATTTTAAAGATAAAGTTGTAAATCTTTAAAAAAATGGACAAAGTTGTAGATGTTAAAAGAGTAAGTGATAGTCTATTATTAATAAAGCTTTTGCGAGGAGAGGAGATAATCAATGTTATTAGAGCATATGCACCGCAAGGATGGCTAGATGAAAGAATCAAGAGACAATTCTCGAAGGATATGGATGGACTAATGCAAGCAATTCCAAACGGAGAAAGGATATTTGTATGAGACTTAAATGGTCATGTAGGAAAAGAAAGTAGAGGATACGAGAAGGAACATGAAGACCTATATTTCTCTCTCAATTGTCTAAGTAGGAAAAGAATGATTTGATACACCATTATGTGCATGTCCGATGCGAGCCTACACTAATATGTGATGCCCATATCATATTGTTTTTTGGCTGGGCCGGTGCGTCCCCTGGTACCAATATTCAGAACAATGAGTGGAAACAAGGAATTGGTTAAAATTGAAGACCAAGAAGTTTTCCAAAATGACGACTTTCAATATCTTGGGTTGATAATTCATGGGAATTGAGAGATTGAGAAGGACGTTTCCCATAGAATTCAAGCTAGGATGTTTCCCATAGAATTCAAGCTAGGTAGAAGCAATGGACATGCGCCTCTCCATTTTTATGTGATCGTTGTGTACCACTCAAACTAAAGGGGAAATTTTATAGGGTAGATACAAGACTAGCCATGCTTTATAGAATGTTGGGAAGTTAAGGAATAACATGTTCATATGATGTGTAGCTGAAATAAGGATGTTGAGATGGATTCATGGATAGAGGAGGAAGGATATAATTAGAAATGAATTCATTTGAGGGAACTTAGGAGTAGCACCAATAGGTAATAAGATGAGAGAAAGTAAACTTAGATGGCTTGGTCATGTGCAACGAGACTAAGAAATGTACTAGTTAGAAAGAGTGAGTTGGTACAAGTTGAAGGCTCTAAAAGGCTAGGGGAAGGCCCAAAAGTACATGGGTGGAGTTAGTAAGAAAAGACTTGATAACCTATGGTCTAAGTCTAACTAAGTTATGGCCCTTGGTAGAGTGGAATGGAAAAACAGGATTCATGTAGTCGACCCCAATTAATTGGTATTAGGCATAGCCGTATAGATGACGATGATGATGATGATCAAAGGACATAGAATTTCTTTCTATTTTTTCATGCAAATGGAGAACAACAGTTTTAGGAGGAAAAAGAAAGAAGGAGACAAAGGAGAACAAGGAAGAAGAAAGAAAAGTGGAATATGACACTTCTGTAATCAAAATTCCTGATTTGCATGCACCACAAGAACAAGGGCTCAAAGATTCTAGAAAATAAACTCTAGATAAGCATACGTGACATCAGTGTTTGAATTATCTCTGATATTATCGAAATATCCCCGATACTATCTCTATCTCTAGCTCGGCGATACCGATAACACTAGTAGTATAAAAAATTCTAGGTATCGGCGATGTATCGCTAAACATTACCAATGTATCAATATCGTCAATACTTTCAACTGTGTAAATTCCAAGTGTTGCTTATATCACCAATGTATCTGCGATATTTCAATAATATCTCCAATTTATCGATATCGCCAAAAATTTGTATATTAAAAATTTCTCATTTCATATATATATATATATATATATATATATGTAACTTTCAATTTGAAGGCAATAATATTGATAATATTGTGATATTATCATTATCGCAACATGGCGATATCGAGACCACAATCTTTCGTTTCTTTTTCAGTTGTCAATGATTTGTTAGGAAATATTGTGTTGCCAATATTATGAAATATCAATGGATGTTTGGATGGAAGGTTAGAGGTTGGATGGATGGATAGGATGGATGAGATGGTTGGACTAATTACTTAAAGCAACACATGCTTTTATGCCCCCATTAAATAGAAACCTATTATGTATGCATTCTTTTTGCAATTTTTTTATGATTAAATATGCAAATATGTGTCTTTTTGCATCTCTTGAGGTTTCACTTAAAAAATCCACCGTTTTTCCTATTTTCCCCACATTTCCTGTTATCAGCGATATTATCGGCAATATCGATATTGTGTCTGTATCCCCAGCTAGCGAAACTTGTAGTGATACCAAAACTTCGAACACTGCGTGACACAGATTTTTTTTTATTTTTTATTTTTTATTTTAATTTAAGAAAGGTGGGAGCTCACCCACTGTAACTCTGTTGATTAAAAAAGCAATGATGTACAACCATTTGGGTGGGAGCCACAAAAAAGGTGGCCCTCACCTATCGTATGACTCCACTTTACAGCATAAGAAAAATAAGAAAAAACAAGAAGGCCTGATACTAGAGGAAGATTCAACTTAAAGCAACTCACGAGAGAAACTGCCCTGACTGCACCCACAACAGAAGACATCCACCACTGCAGCATCCAGCACTGATCTGAAGTAAACCAGTTCATCACAAGACACTAGTAGCCCATCTAGAACCGAAGGGACCACCAGTGCCCAGCTGAAACAAAGAACAGGACCAGCAGAAACCTCTGAGATCACTAGCAACTGCCCCCAGGAATCCACCCATCAACTGAAAAACAACAATACAACATGCTCCTACTACTTGACACAGATAGGTATGCAATCTAGAACAGCGAAAAATTCAGAATACTAAAGTGATATCTAGGGGAACTTTGTGCAACCCAACCAGATACCATGGAAGTTCTGCAATTTAGAAAAGTGGAGCACTGAGAACTTTAGTGATATGTAGAAGTCATACAATTCATTCATCAAAAATATTCTCTACAATAAAAGAAAGCATTTTCTGTTTGTAGTACCACTCAAGACCAAGGGTGTATTTGTGTAACGCCCCAGATTTTCGAGCTTTATTTGAAAATTTTTGAAAATTCATTTTTAATTTATTTTTTATTAATTATCATACATTTACTGTTGATTTGCGAATAGCGGGACATCCGTAGGAGATCCGATAGGGGACCCTTTACAAAAGTTGCTTAGAATGATCCCATAAACATCGTAGAAAGATCAGATTTCAAAAAATCACGCACTTTTCAGATAATTACGAAAATGCCATTAGTTAAACTTAAGTTAAGATGTCATTTTTAAGTATTATAGTTTCTGACGATCACTTTCACGCAAAACTCTGGATTTAAGCTTTTGGGCACATATTAACCATACACATCAAATTTCAGCCCTTAAATCATAGTAGAAGTGGTCCGATTGTCAAATCAGCCCCTTAACCCTTGATTTTCATCTTCATCGACTGAGGAAAGTAGATGGTTAGTCGTAGTCGAATATTTTTCTTAATATGAGTGACTTGGATTGTCTTTATCATGGACCAATAATGTGATTTGAGTGCCCCACCTTGATAAGCATCTTTCTTATGCGCGAAGTTATCCCGTTTTAGAAATTAATGAGTTACCAACTCTTTTTAAATCTGAACCTTTTAATTTACTCACTTCTCACCATCAATCGCTTCTCAAATTTGGACCATTTATTATACTCATATGACTACGAGTTTACACAAAGTTTGGACCCCGATCTATAATCCTACACCGTTGAACCACAAAGCCAGCACCTTCCTTTTCCGCCAAAAATTGAAATTTTAGATCTAGGCATTTCTCACCATCAATCAACTACTAAATTTTGTACAATTGTTTGCCTATCATGACTACATATTTTTCCAAAATTTGGGCCCCGATCATCAAGCGTAGACCGTTAATTGAGATCTAGCCCATTTTAGCACCCGTTAGGCCATTTTCAAGGATCGGCCAATCTAGAATGTGGATCATCAAGAAATTTACGTCTTCTGACTCTACTCTTCGAGCTTAATAAGATGAACAGATTAGAATTGATCATAGATCATCCGAATATTGAGATTTGAGAAACCCACCTCAAGAAGTTGTTACACAAGACCTCGCGTGCACATCCCTCTCCATATTTCTACTACGCACCTCCAAATCCTTCTCCTAACCCTAGCCTCCATGCCGTAGAGAGAGAGAGAGAGAGAAGAAGGAGAGAGTTCTTTCTCATATTTTTTCAGCGGTTAGGATCTTCTACAACCCTCTTCTTCTAAGTCCATCCTAAGGTGAGGATTTTCCTTCAAGCCTTTCATTAATAATATTATGATTATCATAAGTTTCTTTTGTGGCATGTGAAGTTGTTTTGTTTTGAATTGCTGATCCATATAACATGAAGTTTAATGTAGGATTTATAATGAATATCATTATATAATGATGTGATTCATTGTTTAGATTTTTGACTAAGAAGCATGTGTATTTGTATTATTTATTTTTGTGAAATCTATGCCCTTATTTCCTTAATCTGTGTTTTACAAGTAACATTGGTTTTCATATTGTGATATGAAATATGTGTATAAGATCATCATATAGATATCCCATTATTGTATACTCTTTGTCCCTAAGTTGGTAAAATTATTCGATGTAGAGAGATGGAACCCATGAGAGGTGTCCATGATGGAAGAATATCTCTTGACTTAACTGAGAGAATGAAGTGTTTGTTTGTCAATGGATCCTTACATGGATATGATGCTTGATTGGATCCATTTACATTACATGGGTATTTTAATGAATTTGGTCATGACGTACAACCTTAGCTTTTTGGGACATGATGAAATCATAAAACGGGACAATGAGTGGACACTAATGGTATACAAATTCTCATGAGCCGTGGTTGGTGCTATGGACACTAATCCCGTGCTGTCGGCCTATGCTGGGTTGCTTGCGACTCCCCATAGTGACCATTGAGTTTTATTTAAATCGGTTGTATGCGAAAACACTTAAATAAAGGTGAAACTAAAGTCATGCATTCACTTGGCTCCATGTGGGTGTACGGAATTGAGAATAGGCTAGAGCGTCCTACTTCTCCCTACACTGTCACGTGTAGATTTGGGCTATGAGCGTCCCGTTTCTCACGTGGTCGGGCAAAACTATGGGCTTGTGCGTCCCAGGAACCTCTGGTGACTAGTGGCTAGCATGAAGTCGTAACAGGGAGTCTCCCACTTCATGGATTGTGATTCTAGCCAGGGTGCCTTAGCCAGAGCATGCATTCCATGCATCGCATTAACAAAGATTTTTAGTTGGTTATTTTGATTTGATTAAATGATAATATCCTGCTTGCGTTTACTCTGTACCGTTATTATTATTCTTGATTGTCTTGGAGGAAATATTCCCCACTATGATAGCGTTTAGCGCTATCCCAACACAATTTAGATGATGCAGGTGAAGATCCAGGTATTGAACCCGATTTTTAAGGAAAAGAGTTCGATGTTCGTACAATCACATGGCGGATGACGATGTTAGAGAAACTTAATTGATGTTATCATTTATTAAATATTTCTTTTGAGTAGTTGATACATTTATGGAATTGTAATAGGTATTCAAGAGAAGACATGGTTTTGTATTTTAATTAATCATTATGGATATTGGTTGGTTCCCTTATTTAAACATTGATGATGACGTAGTAAGTTTGATAGAATAAGATGATAATTGTTTCCGCCATTGTGCTTGAAAGCTATATTTTATTATTTGATAAATTAGTTATTCCATAAGTTACTTGGGAATTCGACTGTTGTGTTATACACGAAAGTCGAAAATCTCGGGACGTTACAGTTGGTATCAGAGCACAATCGGGACCTCTGGGTGAGAAGCCCAACCATTTTCATAATAAATATCCCTTAGGGCTTAGGTTCCCATGAAATAGAAACAAAAACACTTAGGTTCATCCCCCATTGGATGCATGAGATGTTATAAATCTAGAGACTCAAACATAGACCCATTAAAATCGTTAGGATAGTCGATGAACAAAAAAAATATGAAATTTTATGATTTTTGGGAAGTGGATTCTCACTTTTTCTGGACGTTTTGGAGCTCTCATCATTTTCTCATATTTAGATCAGCGTTACGCTGAATCATGGGATTTATCTCCCTCAAATTTTAAGGATAACTATTTTATCTCAAATTGTTTTTGTTAGGACAAATTTCCTGACCTTTTAGCAATGCCACCACTAATAATTATATTTTTAAAATTGATAAATTTTTGAAAATTTTTATACATGTTTCTAACTCATTACCCAACACTTTCATAAAATTTCAGATCAATCCGACATTTAGATAAATCGTGAAAATTCTGTTAGTAGAGAAAATCTTGCGCTGAAAACTGCTGGACTGTTACGTTTTTCAGACTTTTAGAGGTCAGAATCATATCTTACCATAGGAATTTTATTCTGAGAAAAATTAAGGTGATTTCTCACCTAACCTTTAGATTACCCTCCAAATTTTAGGCAAAAAGGACGTTTAGTTTGAGAGATAAAATTCTAAGAGCGCTTATAAGTCCTGTGTTCCAGATTCGACACTATCCTAGTTCCTTAGCTTTGAAAACCTCTAAACCCCTTGTTTAGGCTTAGTTATTGTGAGATGGCACCCTTAGAAATACTTTCTAGTATATTCTCATACATCCCTAAGAATTTTAGGCCCAACCCTCTTACTTAAAGTAGATTATAGTAACCATAAAATGTCATGTACCAATCCCTCACATAGATCTTCGACCATGTCTAACAATGAAAGTAAATAAGATCTCGTAAAGTTTTAATGTTTTGTATTGTTGAATTTTAATTTACGTGATCTTCGTTGATTTTTTATTGGTTGGAGAATACATGAAAGTCCCCACAATGTTAGACTAAATCGGCCGCACGAGAGGGCAGAACCGTACCTAATATATTGTGTAAAGGATTGAATCCTCGTTCAAATCCTGAGGGTCGACACTCGGAATTTCGAATGGATACTAATGAACTCAATGCTCAAATGCGAGTAGAAGATCTAAGTATCGGATCCGAATCTACTTGAACTGTTCACCCGTGATGTCGACACAATACAAATCGCATCCTTGTTCTAACTGGACGACTTTTATGCATTCTCTTGGAATGTGTGTGATTGTTTTCTTTGGATGACTAAAATAAGATAGATGTATGACGACCCTAGGACGTAGAAGCTTAGCCACTTAGATTCTATAAAGAGCTAAAATACGGTATTCCTAACTTCACCTTTCTGTCGCACTTTCAACTATTAAAGAACTGTCGATGATATCTCATTCACTTTGTTATCCGCTTGTTTATCCACTCATTCAAGTGACCATCCGATCATGCCAACCTAATCAAACCCAGATCTATCTTTTAAACTCTTGATCAGTCATTTCGTTAGCGATCAGACATCCTTGATAATTATCTAACCCTAATCATCTTAGATCCTTGACTATAAGAACACCTACCCAAACCTGAGAAATATTAGGGCGCTAGATGATTGAATGATTTGAGAGACCAATCAATATATTCAGAACCATCTAGGAATCAGAGTGCGCAGTGGAAGCATGATAGGAAAGAAATTTGGGGGAACTTGTAAAAATTGATATCGAGTACGGATTTATTTTTAAGGGGGGTGGATTGTGATCGCGTCTGACCCGGAATAGTTTAGAAAGTTAGGCGAGAAGTCATGAAGTGAGATGGCCTTCAATCTTTTATCGACGATGCTTAGAAAACTTCGGGGACGAAGTTTGTTTTTAAGGGGGGTGGTTTGTAACGCCCCAGATTTTCGAGCTTTATTTGAAAATTTTTGAAAATTCATTTTTAATTTATTTTTTTATTAATTATCATACATTTACTGTTGATTTGCGAATAGCGGGACATCCGTAGGAGATCCGATAGGGGACCCTTTACAAAAGTTGCTTAGAATGATCCCATAAACATCGTAGAAAGATCAGATTTCAAAAAATCACGCACTTTTCAGATAATTACGAAAATGCCATTAGTTAAACTTAAGTTAAGATGTCATTTTTAAGTATTATAGTTTCTGACGATCACTTTCACGCAAAACTCTGGATTTAAGCTTTTGGGCACATATTAACCATACACATCAAATTTCAGCCCTTAAATCATAGTAGAAGTGGTCCGATTGTCAAATCAGCCCCTTAACCCTTGATTTTCATCTTCATCGACTGAGGAAAGTAGATGGTTAGTCGTAGTCGAATATTTTTCTTAATATGAGTGACTTGGATTGTCTTTATCATGGACCAATAATGTGATTTGAGTGCCCCACCTTGATAAGCATCTTTCTTATGCGCGAAGTTATCCCGTTTTAGAAATTAATGAGTTACCAACTCTTTTTAAATCTGAACCTTTTAATTTACTCACTTCTCACCATCAATCGCTTCTCAAATTTGGACCATTTATTATACTTATATGACTACGAGTTTACACAAAGTTTGGACCCCGATCTATAATCCTACACCGTTGAACCACAAAGCCAGCACCTTCCTTTTCCGCCAAAAATTGAAATTTTAGATCTAGGCATTTCTCACCATCAATCAACTACTAAATTTTGTACAATTGTTTGCCTATCATGACTACATATTTTTCCAAAATTTGGGCCCCGATCATCAAGCGTAGACCGTTAATTGAGATCTAGCCCATTTTAGCACCCGTTAGGCCATTTTCAAGGATCGGCCAATCTAGAATGTGGATCATCAAGAAATTTACGTCTTCTGACTCTACTCTTCGAGCTTAATAAGATGAATAGATTAGAATTGATCATAGATCATCCGAATATTGAGATTTGAGAAACCCACCTCAAGAAGTTGTTACACAAGACCTCGCGTGCACATCCCTCTCCATATTTCTACTACGCACCTCCAAATCCTTCTCCTAACCCTAGCCTCCATGCCGTAGAGAGAGAGAGAGAGAGAAGAAGGAGAGAGTTCTTTCTCATATTTTTTCAGCGGTTAGGATCTTCTACAACCCTCTTCTTCTAAGTCCATCCTAAGGTGAGGATTTTCCTTCAAGCCTTTCATTAATAATATTATGATTATCATAAGTTTCTTTTGTGGCATGTGAAGTTGTTTTGTTTTGAATTGCTGATCCATATAACATGAAGTTTAATGTAGGATTTATAATGAATATCATTATATAATGATGTGATTCATTGTTTAGATTTTTGACTAAGAAGCATGTGTATTTGTATTATTTATTTTTGTGAAATCTATGCCCTTATTTCCTTAATCTGTGTTTTACAAGGAACATTGGTTTTCATATTGTGATATGAAATATGTGTATAAGATCATCATATAAATATCCCATTATTGTATACTCTTTGTCCCTAAGTTGGTAAAATTATTCGATGTAGAGAGATGGAACCCATGAGAGGTGTCCATGATGGAAGAATATCTCTTGACTTAACTGAGAGAATGAAGTGTTTGTTTGTCAATGGATCCTTACATGGATATGATGCTTGATTGGATCCATTTACATTACATGGGTATTTTAATGAATTTGGTCATGACGTACAACCTTAGCTTTTTGGGACATGATGAAATCATAAAACGGGACAATGAATGGACACTAATGGTATACAAATTCTCATGAGCCGTGGTTGGTGCTATGGACACTAATCCCGTGCTGTCGGCCTATGCTGGGTTGCTTGCGACTCCCCATAGTGACCATTGAGTTTTATTTAAATCGGTTGTATGCGAAAACACTTAAATAAAGGTGAAACTAAAGTCATGCATTCACTTGGCTCCATGTGGGTGTACGGAATTGAGAATAGGCTAGAGCGTCCTACTTCTCCCTACACTGTCACGTGTAGATTTGGGCTATGAGCGTCCCGTTTCTCACGTGGTCGGGCAAAACTATGGGCTTGTGCGTCCCAGGAACGTCTGGTGACTAGTGGCTAGCATGAAGTCGTAACAGGGAGTCTCCCACTTCATGGATTGTGATTCTAGCCAGGGTGCCTTAGCCAGAGCATGCATTCCATGCATCGCATTAACAAAGATTTTTAGTTGGTTATTTTGATTTGATTAAATGATAATATCCTGCTTGCGTTTACTCTGTACCGTTATTATTATTCTTGATTGTCTTGGAGGAAATATTCCCCACTATGATAGCGTTTAACGCTATCCCAACACAATTTAGATGATGCAGGTGAAGATCCAGGTATTGAAC
Organism: Liriodendron chinense; assembly: GCA_003013855.2. NCBI lineage: Eukaryota > Viridiplantae > Streptophyta > Magnoliopsida > Magnoliales > Magnoliaceae > Liriodendron > Liriodendron chinense. The sequence continues at coordinate 465,243 of ML058408.1, forward strand.
CCGATTTTTAAGGAAAAGAGTTCGATGTTCGTACAATCACATGGCGGATGACGATGTTAGAGAAACTTAATTGATGTTATCATTTATTAAATATTTCTTTTGAGTAGTTGATACATTTATGGAATTGTAATAGGTATTCAAGAGAAGACATGGTTTTGTATTTTAATTAATCATTATGGATATTGGTTGGTTCCCTTATTTAAACATTGATGATGACGTAGTAAGTTTGATAGAATAAGATGATAATTGTTTCCGCCATTGTGCTTGAAAGCTATATTTTATTATTTGATAAATTAGTTATTCCATAAGTTACTTGGGAATTCGACTGTTGTGTTATACACGAAAGTCGAAAATCTCGGGACGTTACAATTTGGGCCATCATGGGCTGTATTTGGACCTAGAGTTTTGATCTAGTGGATCAGACCACCAAGTTTAGGCCCCATAACCAAAAGTCAAAGCTCATGTCAAGATCATTCATCTGTTGGGTCAAGATGGGCTGTTCCAGGTCCATGACAAGATGACAACAATGTATATAGTGGCAAGTATATTTAATACATAATATCAATGCAATATATAGAAAAATTTTAATCAAGTCAAGCTCAGGCCTGATACTTCTAATTGGGTTGAATTATAGCAGAAAATTTGGCCCATCTTGGGCTTGGGTGGTGCTCACAACTCGAAAAAATAGCCTGTATTGGGTTTTGGTTGGCTCGCAAATACATGATCAAACGAAAGTATGGCACTCATGAATTAAAGGCTTTCCCATTCGTTTTGCACAAGCAAGTTCCCTATGAGAAACTTAGTTTGCAGATTTTAATGGCCATGGTTGGTCTATCCAAGCATTTGATCTGATCGCCCGCGCTATGGATGGACCATCCCCAAAAAGCCTCCCAAGATCGGAAAATCCCAGTTATCGATTCTCTTGTCTTTCCTCAATTGAATGCGGCTTGTTCAAGCCATTTGCTTTAATCTTGTATTTGCTTGCCAATGATGGGAAGGTTAGAGTTGACTGATTGAGGAAAGTTTTTGGGAATGGTCCATACATTATGAGGCCTTCAGATCAATGGCTTGGATAGACAAACCATGGCCCCCTAATCTACAAACTCATCCCTTCTGCTCTTTATTTATTCTACTAGGAAGTTACAATAGAGACAAGAAATAGAGAAGGGAAATTAGAACCGTATGAAAGATAAGAGATAATAACTAACAGAAAAGACAAACACTGCAGCTGGTGCTTTGCAGGAACATTGAACTGTGGTGTCCAATTACATGCACGGTACAGTGAACTGCAGGAGCATGTGTATACATAGATACACTTTAACAACAGTGAAATCAAAACTTAAAAGGATCAGCATATGATAATGGCATCAAATCACTAGAATGTGTTAAACAACAGTTGCCTACTTTGTCCAGAGTGTAAGTATAATGCTCCCACAAGTGTGTACATAGCCATGCTCCACCCATTTGCCACAAAGCCCATTTAGGTTCACCTTGATCTGGAGATGTTTTTGCCCATATGTCAGAGTCATGATGAGTAACCCAACCACTGGCTTCATAGTCGACCTGTTTATACAAAAATCTAACGGTCATATATGAAGCACCAATCCTAGGTCATATTTTCGAAGTGTTGTATAATGCATACAGCAAAGAAGTTTTCCAAAATATCTGTATGCCATGGACCACTGTATCCAAGAACTTATGATATGTGGGCCATGGCTTTGGGTTCACAATCCAAGTCCCATCCTATCTGCCAAAAGCAAAAACATGAACACAACATATAGGTTCATCAATTGTGAACTGGAGACCAGATACTAAAACTGTTTCATTTAGCGATATAAAGTTGTTATTTGTTAAAAAGATAGTTGTCCATATATCCAATCACTGATCACTACAAAAGCCCACAATTTAAAACATATTTTCCCCATGGTGAAAATAAAAATAAACTTTCATGTTTTAATGTTTGTACCATCTTTTTCATGTTTGATATGATTTTTTATTATCATTCAATAGTTTCCTTCTAAGGAATTAATTTCTGAAATCTCTCCTAGCATCTTGCTTACACCATCTTATTTTTAGATTACTAACCTATGTGTGTTGTTAGAGGTTCACATAATATCAGTTTATGGCTATTGCATGCTAACTGCTCCGTCCTAACAAGGAAAAAGTCTATCTGTGATTAGTGTCGCGTATTCTTAAAAAGTCAACAAGTTTTCATCTCTCTTCTTAAAATAATATTCTTATTAGTAAGTCATACACTGGACCCTTTTCTTTCCCCCCAAAAAACTAAGCTTTCTTAGCAAATCTCCTCTAGGGATATGATCTATTTATAGGAGTTTAGGGTTTTAAGGGAGTATCAACATATGGTGATCCTAACCAGTGTTCGAAATATCAGTATCGCGTTATGTATCGCATCCTTAGGATACAGATATGTATCGGTTATCACACAGGATATATCGTTTGTATCAGGTAATTTATCACACGTTTTGGGAAACATCGGGAAACATTGGGTAAATGGTTTAATTTTTCAATGAAACTTCAGGGATTGTTAAAAAAGACCTTAATACACACTTTTAAATCATAACATCTCAAAAAATAAGTGCATATAATAGGTTTCTTTTGTATAGGATCCTAAGCTATGTGTTGTCTGACTGAACTAATGCAACTATATTCAAATTGAACACTCCTAAATACTTTTAAATGAGTCTCAATCGACAGCTGGTTGAAGGGAATTTTCGAAAAAAAAATAATATTTTAATAATATTTATTAATTTTCATTAAAAAATGATTTTTATTTTCCGAAAATTGATGAGGACTTGAAAAATCAGTAGATCTGCCCTCATACATGCTTGATTTCATGTTTGGAGTGCAACATTGCAAGAAATTTGAGAGAAATTGAGGAAATTTCAAATTTTCTCCAATTTTCCCCAAATTGGACCACCTACACTCAAAATTTTGAAATTGGAGTGTATGTGATGATCATTTCGTCAAATACTCCTAAATACTTTGAAGTTAGTCTCAATTGACAGCTAGTTGAAGGAAAATTTCGAAATCAAAGCTTCAACTCCATGATTTTTCATGCAAAACATAAAGAACCATTGGATTTGTAACCATTTGACATTGATTTAACATACCTTCAACAAAAAAAGATCGAAAAATGAAAATGCTCACCGGGTCGAACATGTGGGATATATCAGCACTACTTACGCATTTTGTATCGCACAAGTGGTATACAAGATATATCGTGGGATATATCGGACAATATCATCAATATTTAAAACATCGGTCCTAATCCCTTACGGACTTCAGGATGCCCCACATCATCAAAAGTCTGTGATATTGTCTATCTATATACCCAAATTGACCAAATCCCTCCACTATTTTTGGTGTCCATCATCGGCCAAAATACCATGCAAGCAGAAGAGGCGGAGCACTAAACGATCCAATTGTTGGATGTCCATCAAGTTTCATCAGAACACTTTAATGGTGAAATTAAAAGATCTTATAGAGAGTGCAAGTGATGCATTTGTAGAGGTGTGTTTTTTGGGTGTGTGCATGTACATAGGATTCTTGCCCTAACACACAAAAAGCTTCTCTCTCTCTCTCTCTCTCTCTCTCTCTCTCTCTCTCTTCTTCATTCCTCTACCTAAATCCACTCAAACAAACTTGGCATCAAAGCAAGAATCTTCACGTTGATTGGTTCCATGGGAATATGCTAATGTTAGCAATCGTATGGCTAACGTCAACAACTGTACATTCCATAGGGCCTTTTTTTATCGAGAAGAATACAGTTTGATGCATGTCAAAACATGGACCGGCATGTCGTTTTTGGGTCCTTGGGGGTCTAACTATACACTAGATCTCATGATGTATGTTCTGCTGCTTGAGCTTCTCCTATGAGGTGTTGTTGATGCTTGTTTCAGCTATCCCTTGGTCCTTGTTGCTAGATTTTCCCTCTTTAGCTACTTCTGGACCTCCAGGACGCCATCTAAAACTCAACTTTCTGTGAATCTGTTGCTATTTTTATCCCTTGTGCCTCTCCTTGAATTGTTTGCTCTTGGGTTTTGTGTTCGTGGACCCCTATGGAGGACAAGATCTCTTCAATCTTTATTGTGGGATCTTCGGAATCCCATCCCTTGTTAATTACAATAGTAAAGTTGAATGATAACAACTATTTGCAGTGGGCTCAATCTGTTAAGCTGTTTTTAGGAGGAAGAAATAAACTTTCCTATATCTTGGATGAAGCATCAGATTCTATTGATAGGAATTCCAAAACTTCGACCAAGGATAACTACAAGGTCATGGCTTAGCTACTTAATAGTATGGTACTATGAGCAATTCTGTTAATGTTTCTAAGCTCAGCAAAAAGGATATGGGACACCCTTCATGATATGTATTCAGAAGCCCAATCAAGTATTGTTCTTCATGTGTCATCTTCTCCCCCTCCTTGGGTCATTGACTCTGGAGCCACCTATCATATGAATGGTAAGCCTCATCTATTTAGCTCTTATCTTTCTTCTAGTCAATCACATTTTGTCACTGTTGCTAATGGTAACCAAACTCCTATATCCAGAATTCGTTCCATCAAACTTTCTCCCTCCATGCATTTGTCATCAGTTCTGCATGTTCCCAACTTTCCCCTTAATCTATTATCTGTCAATTCTCTTATGAAATCCTTGAATTGTTCAGTAACCTTATTTCCTTCTCATTGTATGTTTCAAGACTTCTAGATGAAGTAGATGATTGGTGAGGGTCATAACGTGAAGGCATTTATTTCTTGAATGATGCACCTGTGCTAGAATCTAATGCCTTGTCCTTAGATAGGGAGTCAGTGTCTAGATGACATTGTTGCTTTGGGCACCCAACCTTGTCTAGGTTAAAATTTTTATTTCCTTCAATTTTTGTATCTCAACCTTTATGTTGTGAAACTCGTGAGTTCTCTAGACATTAACGGACTGTCTTTCCTCCTAGTTCATCTGAGAGGAAATCTAGACCATTCAAGCTAGTCCACTCTAATGTTTGGGGTCCTGCTCTTGCTATCCCTCTTTTTGGATAAAATATTTTGTTACTTTTATTGATGATTGTACTTGGATGACATGGGTTTATTTTTTAAAATCTAAGCATGAAGTGTTTGATATGTTTAAGGTACTTTATAATGAGGTAGTTACCCAATATTAATGCCCTCTTAAAATTATACACCCATTCCAGTCTCTTGTCATGCTCCCACTGCAACTGTCTCAAAGCATATCCTTGTGTATCATTGACGAACTAAATCCTCTATTGATCAACAGCCCATCATTTCATCAGCTTCTGCTGGTGGTTCAGGTATAAACTCTTTACCTCCTGATGATCTTCCCATTGCCCTGTGTTAGCCTCCCCACTTATGCACAAAGCATCCCATTAGCAATTTTATTGTCATCATTTTTCACCTTCCCTCCAATCTTTTACAACTTCCTTATCCTCCTCAGGTTACCCCATGTAAGTTGAAGGAAACTATGAGTAGCCCTGACTGGACTTAGGCTATGATGGAAGAAATGTAGGTGTTGGAGAATAACAATAGTTGGGAGTTCCCTTTACTTGAAGGCAAACAAACAGTTGGTATCTTCCAAATAGTTCTATTGATCGTTATAAGGCATGCTTAGTTGCAAAGGGTTATACTCAAACATATGGCGTTGAATACTTTGAGACATTCTCTCATGTGGCCAAGCTTAACTTTGTTTGTGTTGTTATCTCATTAGCAGTGAACTTGTCTTGGCCCCTATTTCAACTAGATATGAAGAATGCGTTCCTACATGGTGATCTTGCCAAGGAGGTCTATAGGGATCAGCCCCCAGGTTTTTCTATGTCTCTCGACTCCCCTCTTGTGTGTTACCTAATGAAATCCATTTATAGTCTCAAATAGTCCTCACATGCCTGGTTTGATAAATTTAGTCGTGCTCTTCTGGATTTTGGATTTTTGGCAGCCAAGCTTATCACTCACTGTTCATTTGTCTTTGGTTCACAGGGATTATGGTGCTAATTGTTTATGTGGAAGACATTATGTTGTCCAGTGATGATACTGAGGGAATTGTAGCCACTGAATTTTTTCTCAAGACTTGATTTCAAATCAAAGATCTTTGGACTCTTCCCATTTTCTGGGTATTGAAGTTGCTCGATCTAAGTTCCAGAGTTATGCTCTCTCAAAGAAAATATACCCTTGATCTTCTCTCAGAGACTGAAATGCTAGGATGTAAGCCTGCTACCACACCTATGGATATTACCCACAAAATTAATCCTGATGATGGTGAGCTCCTGGCTGATCTTGAGATGTATAGGTGGTTGGTTGGCCGACTTATCTATCACTTGGGCAGATCTTTCGTATGTTGTGGGTGTTGTGAGTCAATTCATGCATGCTCCTATACCATACATTTAACAACATTATATCGTATCCTTCGGTATCTCAAATATTCCCTAGGTAAAGGCTTACTATTTCAACAACATGGCCACCGTCATCTATCTTGTTACTCTGATGCTGATTATGTTGGAAGTTTACATGATCAACGATCTACGTCTGGGTACTGTACATTTGTTGGTGGCAACCTTATCACCTGGAAGAGTAAAAAACAGTCCGTCATAGCGTGATCTTCTGCCGAGGCTAAGTATCGAGCAATGGCTCATGCGACATGTGAACTTATTTGGCTTCGAACCTTCTTACAAGAACTTAATTATAATCCTTCGATTCACATTCCTTTGCATAGCGATAATCAGGCTGCCATTCATATTGCCAACAATTTGGTGTTCCATGAGCGCATGAAGCACATTGAGATCGATTGTCATTTCATTTAGGAAAAAGTTACTAACAAGGAAATTGTGACTCGTTTTGTTCGCTCAGAGTAATAGTTGGCTGATGTTCTTACCAAGTCTCTCAGCCGAGATGCTCTTCTTTGTATCACTAGCAAGTTGGGCATGATCAATACCTATGCTTCAAATTGAGAGGGAGTATAGAGAATGCAAGTGATGTATTTGTAGTGGTGTGTTTTTTATGTGATTTTTAGATGTGTGCCTGTACATAGTGTTGTGTGATTTGTAGAGTATGCTTTTGTACTTCTAGCATTATAACAAAAGGTGTGTGCTTTTCTCTCTCTCTCTCTCTCTCTCTCTCTCTCTCTCTCTCTCTCTCTCTCTTCATTCCTCTACCCATTCAAGAAAACTTTTAAAAAAATTTAAGAGTCCCGACCAACTATAAAACACTTAATGGCCAGTCCAATCGACAAGATCTATCCACAACTAAGTCTCAGGATGACTAGTGGATCCTGTGTTAATGCATGCAAGGCTTTGACCACATCATCATGCATGCACTCAAAAACACCTGTGTTTCGACCGCTACTGTATATCCTAAAAAAGTGTGCCCGAGCCCACTACATTAGAACCATAAAGTTCTTCCATATTCTCATGTCTAAGGATTAGTCAAAGTTAACGCACAATCAAGCCAATCCAATCCGAGCATAATGGGACTTTAAATTAGGAGACTTAATGCAATCCTCCAATATGAATGTTCAATCAAGCTCAATACAAGTACTTGTAAATGTCAAACGAGGAGATAACTAAAGAAGAGAGAGAGAGAGAGAGAGAGAGAGAGAGAGAGAGAGAGAGAGGTAGAGAGAGAAAAATAGTTCAGCCCTATCTTTATTTATATGCCCTTATTATGAAGGAAAACTAAAGAAAGACTAAGGGGCAAATAAGGAAAGCATAAAATAAAGATAAAAAGAGAAAGAGTAGAGGACTAAGGCCCACATTTGAACCTATGGGCCCAATCATAGGCCCACATGCACATACACTATATTCTATTAGTGCACTTTTTTGTGGCATATTAGTGCACCTTATTTGTCAATTACTTAGGTCAGTGAGTATAGTGTTGGTTGAGCTTAATGAAGACGAAGACCGAAGACTCAAGACAGATCTGCTACATCAAGGAAGAAGAAACAAGTAAAAGAGATGCCTTGGTGAGCCTTAACCTTGAACCTATTTAAAAGCATAACCTCTAGATGACTGTGACTATTAGGCATACCCTTAGTCATCTTAGATTGGCCTTAGGTGTCCCAAAAGATCACCTAAGAAAGGCCAAGAGGTTGTATGAACTGCTGCAAAACAAAACAAACTATTCGGCAGATTTTTTATGCTCTGACCGATCATCCGACCGGTCGGCAGAAGGCCCGAATTGGACAGCGACCATATATGTAAAATCATGTCTCTGGGGCCAGTCCGTCCGACCAGTCGATGACCGACCAAATGGAGACATCAGTCTTTTTCTATCCAAGCCTTAAATACGACTAATCACTCGACCGGTCTGGACAGGTCGAGAACTAGCCATTTTCTGCCTGTTTTAGATCCGTTTGTACTTTTTCTATAAAACAGTTTGGCTCGATTTGAGGGGTAAGAGGAGGGATTTTGAGAGGATTGAAGCCACCAATGTTAAAGACCATTTGAGGCTCATATCCTAACCCTAGCAAGGTATCTTTCTTATGATTTAAACACAAGAATGGAGCATTCCAAGCTCATGAAGAAGATAGCCTTCACCCTCTTTTGATCTCTAGAGTTTGGACAAAACTTGATAGTTATATCTCTATCCAAAGCTCTATGATGAGATCTTTATAGGTGAGCAACTCTAGGTAACCAATTCCCATTAGTTGTAGAGTTCTCAAACCTACCCTCTTATCACCTTGGGCATCTCAAAGACATCATTTGCAAGGTGATTGATCAAGTGTAGCTGAGGCATTGACGACGCAGTGGCAATACGATTGGGGGAACAAGGGGGAGCTGATTGAAGCATAGGAGAGCGGACATCAAGCAACCCGAAGCGGCGCTGAACAAGGGGCTCATCCGGCAAGTAAGGTTGTCAATTTGTTGAGAGTCCATCCACTCTTTTCCCCTTGGGAATTGAGTGCAGAGTTTGTTTGTCAAACTCGATCTAGGGTCGTTTGCCAATCCTTGGCTTGTTAGTTGAGCCTAAACATCTAGGAACGTTTGCCGTTCCTTGACACTTTTGTCGGGCCTAAACAAGTCTCCAAGGGGGAGCCTCCGACACGGGAGTGAACGTGCGTCGGGTTAAGAGAGCCTATGTCCAAAACTCCATTAAGGTTGAGAGGTGAACCGGTAAAACCTCCGTGTAAAGATTGAGAGGTGAACCTCATTGAAAACCTTCGATAGTGAATGCAGGTGTGCTCAATGGGGTTGAGTACTTAAACCAGGAGTGGAGTAGACCCAAAGTCGAACCACTTTACATGCTTGTGTTTGCGATTGAATTAAGCACATTATTATCTTAGCATTGTATGTTTAATTGTTTAATTATGAATGCTTGATAAGGAATGCATGCTAGGCGCTAGATAGGTACATCCACACACAAGATGTACTTTCAGTAAGTAGTGTAGACTTGAGCTCATTGATCCATTCTCATAGTCTACATAGGTTGCATAGATTAGGAGCTTGATTTGTTTAAATCATTTTATTATCTATGCATGCTTAGGCTAGGTTGTTTAATTGCTAATTATATGCTAGCCTTGCAATTGGACCCACTTAGGCTTGGAAGCCAAAGTGTTCTTGCTTACTTAGTTTAAATTGTTAAAGTGCTTAAGTAGGAGAAAAGATTTTAAAAGGTCTTAATCCCCCCCCCCCCCCCCCTCTCTAGGACTTAGCCATAATACTAGTTGCTCCCTGAGCTTCCGCACTAATACGCCTTTAATCCAAAAGGTGTAATTTCATATTCCCCCTCAAGCTGAGGTATTGATATCAATCATGCCTAGCTTGCTAAGAACATGTCATCTAGCTTAAGAGCCTTTGTGAAGATATTCATCAAGTGCTCGGAAGACGAAACAAATGGAGTGAAAACAACACCTTCAACAACCTTCTCATGAAAAAAGTGACAATCGGCTTCAATATATTTTGTGCGCTTATGAAAAACAAGATTAGAAGTTATGTGAATGGCAGCTTGATTGTCACAATACATTGGCACATGAGTCTTCACACGAAATCCCGATTCAGAAACAACGCTTTTCAATCACATAATTTCACATATCATATTCGCCATAGCACGATACTCTGCTTCAGCTCCATGCCACAACTGTTTGCTTCTTAGTCTTCTAGGGGTTTGACTTCTTTCGTCGGACAATATATATATATATATATATATATATATATATATATATATATATATATATATATATATATGAACAATAATTTTTTTTATATAATTATGTAAGCAAGAAGGATTCAGAAAACTGCTCATACTATGAGCATAGTATGATGGCGATCAGGTAGGGTGACTAAATTGCCGACGAAAAATGTACAATAGCCTGACATAGAGCAACAATCATCCTAGGAACCTGCCCAGTCTGCATTAGAATACCCTTCAATATGAAGATTATGATGAGGAGCAAAGAGGATACCACGCCCTGTGATGATTTAATGTAGTGCAAGGTGCGTCAAACGGCTTCAAGATTACTAGAATAGGGAGCGTGCATGAACTGACTAACCAAACTCACTACACAAGGCAATTTTGGTCAAGCAATCATCAAATACATCAATCTTCCAACCAAGCACCGACACATGCAAGGATTATCAAGAAGTTCCCCATCATTTGCCCTGAGCTTCTTATTAACTTACAGTGGAGAATTAATAGGTTTGGCACCAAGATTCCAAGTTGAAGCCAACAAATCAAGAGCATATTTTTATTGAGATAGAACTATGCCCTTCTTAGATCGAGAGACTTCAATTCTAAGAAATATTTTAATGACTCAAATCTTTGATATCAAATACCTTGCTTAGATATAATTTTAGCTCTAATATGCCATTAGCATCATCACCTATAACCAGAATATCATCCACATAAACACTTTCAATATTAGTCCCCATCACATGCCGCTTGGCAAACACAAAATCATCAGAATAGATCTGAGTGAAACTAATACAAATCAAGGCCCCATTAAACTTTTCAAACCAGGCGTGGGAGCCTGCTTCAACACATACATTGCCCTCTTCAGACGAGATACCTTCCTCTTCCCCCTTTTGAGCAAAACCAAGAGGAAGCATATAGATGTCCTCGGTCAAATCACCATTCAAAAAGGCATTTTTAACATCCAATTGATGCAAGGGCCACATCAAGTTGGTAGTAAGAGAAATAATCACCGATAAAGAATTCATCTTAACAAGAGGAGCAAAGGGCTCAAAATAATCCTCACCAAAGATTTGTGTAAAACCTTTAGCTACAAGGCAGGCTTTATAGCGAGCTATACTTCCATCGGGCTTTATAGCGAGCTATACTTCCATCGGGATTGTACTTGAGAACATACACTTAACGACAACCTACAGGATTCTTCTCAGCTGGTAACTCAATCATTTCCAATGTATGATTCTTTTCAAGAGCTACCATCTCCTCTATAGCTCGACGCCACAGAGGATAAGTAAGAGCCTCCTTAAGAGTTTTAAGAATACTGGAGGAAGAACACTTAAAACCAAAACAAAGGACTGATGTTGAGGAGACAAGGAATGATAGGAACAAATCTATGAATAAGATGGGAGATACACTATCTTTTTGCTTTTCTGATAGCAAGAGATAAATCTGAGGATCATCATAAAATACTATTAGTACATGTAGCTGAAGGATCACGCTTCGTGGTGTCTTGAAAAATAATGGGTTTTATGAACATTCTTTTGTTCATATACTTTCAAGTTTGACTTAATGAAATCAATAGCAACCTTATTTTTAGCATTGTCAAGGTCAAAAGACACAACCATTGTCTTATCAAACTTAAGAACAGTAGCAGGACGAACCATAGAATGCGTCTCCCCCTTACTATCAAAAGAGTATGGAGCATCTTCTAGAAATTTCACATCCATAGAGATAACGCGTTTTAGTAAGTGGATCAAGACATTTATACTCCCTTTATGAAGATGAATTTAATAATTCTATTTGACAAGTTTTTTCTAAGAGGATCAGTGTTATAACCTAACATACACACTCAAAGACGTGTAGGGGAATGTCAGAGATTGGATTAAAGCCTAAAAATATTGAATAAGAGACTTTCTAGCAAGAACTTTAGTGGGATAATGATTGATCAGATAACAGGCTGTAAGAAAAGCATTTGACAAAAAAGATTTAGAAAAGCCTGACTGACTTCCAAACGATGCCCATTCTTCCTTTCAGCCACGCCATTTCATTGTGAGGTATATGCACATGTGGTTTGAGAGTTAATATAATGCTCCTGAAGAAAAGATATCATTGTATGGGAAAAGGATTCTTTTACATTATTTGTACAAAAATTACCAATACTCACATTAAATTGATTTTTAACCCAACTATGAAACACTTTAAAAATAGGGCTAACCTCATCACTAAATTTTATCAAATAAATTTGTCATATGAGATACATCATCAATAAACAAGACAAAGTATCTAAATTCATTAGAAACAATAGGAATTGGACTCCAAATATTTAAATAAACCAAAGGAAAAAAATTTCTACTAGAACGTTTCTTCACAGGGGGATAAACAACTTATGGTGTTGGCCACAAGCCTTGTTTTAAATTTTTAACATCATTAGAATCGACTAACGATGGTAAGAAAGCAATACTAGACCAGAAGGATGACCAAACCAACAATGGCAAAGATAAAAGTCTTCCTTTTAAACACTAAACACACTCACTTGAAATATTCTTCAGGTCCTTTATCTTCAGATCCTAGAAAACATAATGATCAGGATAAAATATCACACTACAATTGAAGTCCTCGGTTACCTTATTAATTGATAACAAATTAGACGTAATGTTAGGACCAACAAGCCAAATGACAAGGAAAAATGTGGAAAAAACAGATATAGTACCCTTAACCCTAAATTTAACACGACCTAAATTTAAATTGGGAGAATAAAGAAAAAGAGCTAGACGTACCTATATGATTGATAGCCCCATAATCAATGACCCAAGGGCTTGATACAGAGGTAGTATGAAGAGCAATGGATGTATTACCTATTTGAGCCGAGGAAGTGGATGAGGAGACCTTATTCTGAGTGACATCTCTTCACAAAGAACCATACCCAAATTTTGAGAGATTAACAATATCACCAACTGATGGAACCACAGGTGAAGATAAGGAGCCATGTCCTTAGTAGAAGTTTGATAATCTCTACCATCTGAAGTTGCAGTGTTAGTAGATCGGCTTGGAGGTCTACCATGAAGAACTCAACAATAATCCACAATATGTCCTTGTCTACCATAGGGTGTATAATTGATAGACGCCATGGCCACCATCACATCCTACTCTTCCTAGCCCTCTACCACAACAAGCATTAGCATTATCAAAGTTTTGAAAACTTGTCACTATAGCAGATTTTTCAACCACGGTCGATCCCATAGCAACAATAATGCATTGACGCTATTTAGTAGGGAAAAGAGAGTGCCAAGAATCTGAGCGTTATCTGGTTCAAACTCTGTATTAAGGTCTACCAATAACTCAAAAAATCTTTTCTTCTCAATGCTCCTTTTATATGCCTCTACATCTGTGGAACACATAAAAAAAAGATCATTTGGAAAGGATAATTCCTACCATAAACCACACATCTTGGTATAATAGTTTGACACTGATCGCTCCTACCATATCAGATTTCCAATCTCCTGATAAATATTATAAATCAGAGCCTTATTATTTTGATCTGCATACTGTTCATGGGCAGTCTGGTAATTCTACTACTAACTTAAAAATTCTTTTCTTCTCAATACTCCTTTTATATGCTTCGACATCTTTGGAACACACAAAATGAAGATCATCCAAAAAAGATAATTCCTACCACAGACCGCACATCTTGCATAATAGTCTGACACTGATTGCTCCTGTCTCAGATTTCCCATCTCCTGATAAATATTATAAATCTGAACAATATTATTCTGATCTGCATACTGTTTATAGGCAGTCTGGCAGATCTCACAAGCAGTAGATAACAAAGAAAGGCCTACGCTAACTTTTGGATCCATCAAATTTAGAAGCCAGGACATGGCAATCAAATTATTTAATTTCCAGTCTTTATATGAAGGGTTAGGCAGTTGAGGTTTTGTGGTACTGCCATCTATATACCCCAACTTCTGCTTTAATAAACATCTCAATGGCTCTTGACCATTGAAGGTAATTGTTGGAATTAAGCTTATGGAATCTGTAAACCTGGATTTTCATAACGAACAATCAATTGTTTTATCTTAGACTTAACAGGATCAATTGTCTTAAAAATCAACGAAGATGCCATATATAATCTCAAAAAATAGTGAGAGACCCGAGGAGAGGAAAGGCCTTACAGCTGGACAAATATATGACAAAAGGAGCCAAAAAATTACCTAAAAGACAATAGCCAACAAACTCTTACTGTTGCAAATCAGATGTTGAAAGTCTAGAGAAACAATGGCTAAAAAATCTAGCAATCCTAGTAAAAAAAATAGCAAATCCTTTAGGAAAATCTTAAAAAAAAAAAAAAGAATAAAAAAAAAAGGAATTGAATAAGAAATTCCAACAATATCTTCAATCAAACAACAAAAAATTTAGCAAGGGCTTCAACCACATAGCAAAGAGGCCTCAAATCCGGCAACAAATCAACCAGATCACCAAAAACTTCAGCCGATCAGCAAAGGGGTTTCAAATCCAACAACACAGGACTCAAAACCTTAAAAATCCCAGCTGCAAGCCACCCCCTCTCATGAATCACACCAAGTTAGTGAGGAAAAGGCCTCATAACTCTCAAAACAGATTTTTTAAAAAAAGGAGATTATGTAGGGAAGGAGATTTTTTTTGAGAAAGAGATGGATTTCAATACCGATTTCCTCAAGAACATGTTCCCTAAGATCAAATGGAAGAAGAAGATCCCTAAGAGCACTTAGGTTCTGATACCATGTTAGAGGATGAGAGAATTTGAGAAAGAAAGCGAGAATATGAGAGAAGAAAACAGCCCATAAGGTTAGGATGCCTAGCCCTTTCTTTATTTATAATAAGAGAAGAAAAAGTACAATTATATATATGCCCTTATTATGGAACCTAAAGAAAGACTAGGGGCAAATAAGGAAAGCATAAAATAAAGATAAAAAGAGAAAGAGCTAAGGACTAAGGCATATAACACAGAAGGCCCACGCGTTGGACTTGCTGTTGGGTGCGTTGCACAAAACCTTAGGATCTCGCCCCCCAAACTCTGTGAATTATGTGATATGATTATGCAATAAACAAAACCAAATCATCAACCACACGACACGAGATTCTTACGTGGAAAACCCTCAAAGAGGTAAAAACCATGGGACCTCGTCCAGAGAAACAATCCACTATGAATAGAGAACCGTTTACAACCAATCACAAGCACAACCCGCTTGGATCCAACCTTCTTCACCTACGCAGGGATGGATAAACAATGAAAAGAATAAGAAACTAAGAGATCTCACCGAGCACGAGGACATTGAAGGGCCGAGGCGTCGATTGCACCGCGAATCACCTTCACAAGCAAAAGCCTCCTCTTCCAACAAGCTTCCTCTCTCTCTTACTCTTCCTCTTTCTCTCTCTCTCTCTCTCTCTCTCTCTCTCTCTCTCTCTCTCTCTCATCTTGGACGTGTAGAATACCTAATTGGAAGAACTAATCTTGAATTGGAAGCCAATATATAGCTCCATGTAACAGATAAAGCCCAAATAGGAAACTGCGTATAGCAGTCCGCGCGCATTGTCAACCGGTCGGCCAAAGCCGTTGACCGGTCGGAAATGCCAAAAATGAGTCCAGAGCATTCGCAGAGAAAAATCTGATTTTTTGACTTGTCTGTCGTCCGGTCGACGAGGACCCCAAACCGGTCAACGACCAGTCTGAACAGGACAAAATATGTCCAGCGTGCAAGGCCTCCCCAAGCTGATTTTCAGACCAGTCAACCAGGTGCATCAACCGGTCAGAGGACCCAAAACTGCACATCTCTCCTTTGTAACCTGAGGAGGAAAACTCCATCAAATCTCCCCCTTTCTGACTTGGGAGGAGTTCACTGTCTTCAAGCCAACCCAGCTTCTGCAAGCCTCAAAATTGCCCTTGAGCAGAGCCTTGGTCATCATGTTTGACCCGTTATCGTCCGTGTGGACCTTCTCAACCTGTAACACCTTCTGTTCCAATGTATCCCTTATCCAGTGATACCGAACCTCTATGTGCTTCGACTTGGATTCTTGCTCAAGTGTATTGGACTCTGACTATCACAATAGACCACGTGCTACTCCTGCTTCAGGCTAAGTTCCTGTAGGAACCTCTTCATCCAAAGCATCTCCTTGCATGCTTGTGTGACTGCGATGTACTCGGCCTCTGTTATGGAAACGCTATGACCTTCTGTAGCTTACTCTGCCAAGAGACCACTCCCCCTGCAAACGTGAACTTGAACCCCGATGTAGACTTCCTGGAGTCTGTCACTTGCCATATCTACATCTATGTAGCCTTCTAACACAGGTTTTCCATCGCCATAGTATAGGCTCAACCTGGATGGGCCCCTTAGAGCCCCTTAGATACCGTAGTATCCACTTCACCATTGCCTAGTGTTCTTTGCCAGGATTGGCAAGATATCGGCTAATAAGACCAACCGCATATACTATGTCTGGGCGCGTACACACCATAACATACATCAAACTTCCTACCGCCGATGCGTAATGTATCTTCCGCATCTCATCAAACTCTACTTTCGTCTTGGGACACTGCTTATCGCTTAATCTGAAGTGACCATCTAGTGGAGTACTGACTAGCTTCGCTAAATTCATATTGAACCACTCTAGGACTTTCTCAATATACAACTCTTGTGACAGTCAAAGCTTCCTACTGCTTCTGTCAGGAGTAATTTCCATCCCTAGAATCTAACTAGCCGGGCCCAAGTCTTTCATCGCAAACGACTTGCCCAACTCCTGCTTTAGCCTGTCGATCTTCTTGATATCTTTTCCCATGATGAACATGTCATCAACATATAATAGCAGAACTAAGAAATCACCATCTGAAAACCTGCGCGTGAACACACAGTGGTCTGACTCCGTTCTGTCATATTCATGCTTTAACATGAACGAGTTGAACTTCTTGTACCATTGCCTCAGAGCTTATTTCAGCCCATACAAGCTCTTCCTAAGCCTACACACCATGTGCTCCTTGCCCTTGACCTCGAACCCCTCTGGTTGGTGCATATAGATCTCTTCTTCCAGGTCACCATGGAGAAAGATAGTTTTAACGTCTAACTGCTCTATCTCCAAATCCATGCTAGCCGCCAACCCAAGAAACATCCGAATGGACGTCATCTTCACCACCGGTGAGAGTATCTCTTCAAAGTCAATTCCTTTCCTCTGACCAAACCCTTTCATCACAAGTTTGGTCTTAAACCTCGTTGTGAATTCTTTTGCTCTAACTTCTTTCTAAACACCCACTTGTTGCTCAAATCTCTCTTGCCCTTAGGCAATTTCACCAGATCATAGGTGTAATTCTTATGCAAGGACTCCATCTCCTCTTGCATAGCTTTCAACCACTCCCCCTTATGCACATTGGATAGGGCCTCAGAATAATCTTCTGGCTCTCCCCCATCGGTAAGCATAATGTACTTATGCGGCAAGTACCTCTTGGACGGGTGTCTATCCCTAGATGTCCTCCTCACCTGTGGCTCAACAGGTGGATCATGTGGGGGCTGCTTCCCCGGTCCATCTTTTGTATGAACTCCCTTGTCCTCTTTTGTATGAACTCCCTTGTCCTCTACATCTTGCTGCACTATCCTGTCATCAGGCACCACGGGAGGAGTGATCAGATCCATGTCTTCTAGCTCACCTGAACTGGGCTGAGTCTTCTTTGGCTTTCCAATGTCTTCAATACACCGATCTTTAAAGAAAACCACATCTTTGCTTCTGACAAGTTTCTTCTTGGTCGGATCCCACAATCTGTAACCAAATTTCTCATCACCATACCCCAAGAACACACATTGCCTGATCTTCATATTGAGCTTGGACCTCTCGTCCTTTGGTACGTGAACAAATGCCCGACATCCAAACACCCTAAAATGACTGTACAAAGGATCGCTTCCAGTCCACACTTCTCAGGTACTTCTCCATTCAACAGGGCTGACGGAGACCTGTTTATCAAATACACTACCATGTGCATTGCTTCTCCCCAAAAGATCTTGGGCAACTTCCCATGAGATAACATGCATCTGATTCTCTTTACAATGGTGCGATTCATGCGCTCAGCTACAACCATTTTGTTGGGGGGGACTTGGGCAGCTTCTGTTCATGTCATATACCTAGGGACTTACAATCTTCATGAAAGGCCCCAATGTATTCACCACCATTGTTAGTGCGGATGCACTTCAATGATCTACCTGTCTCTCTCTCGACTATAGCATGAAATACCTTAAACACACCAAAGACCTCGTCCTTGGATTTCAATGCATAAACCCAAACCCTCCTAGATGCATCATCTATAAAAGTGACAAAATACAATGCCCCACCCAAGGATTTTGTCCTCATCGGACCACACATATCAGAATAAACCAATTCCAATGCATGTAGTTTATTAACATGAGAAACAATCTTAACAAAAGAAACCATATGCTGTTTCTCAGATAAACAATCAATACAGGTTTTGAGAGGTATACCTGCCAACTCTCGAAGGAGGCGCTTCTTCGCTAGTAGTTGAAGCCCTTTTTCGCTTATGTGGCCAAGCCACCTGTGCCACATGTTTGTCACTGAATCTTCCGCTGCGTTCAATTCACCCTTGCATACGCTGACACTTGTCTTGTACAGGGTGCAACACATCTTCCCTCTACCTGTGATCATCGAATCCTTGATGAGCTTCCACTGCCCACCGACAAACCGACTCTCATAGCCGGCCACATCCAACCTTCCCGTCGACATCAAGTTGAGGCGAAGGTCGGGAATATGTCTCACATCTTTCAGAACCAACATGCAGCCCACGTTGATCTTCACACAAATATCACCAACTCCCACTATCTGGGATATTCCAGAGTTCCTCATCTTCATTGTACCAAGGCTACCTTGCTTGTAGCTTGTGAAGAAATCCTTTAGTGGAGTTGCGTGAAACGACGCTCCTGAATCAATCACCCAATCAGTGTCCTGATTCGTAGCCGTGAGACAAGCATAATGATTCGCTGAGAGAATGACCACAACGTCACCATCGGAGGCAACCGCATTTGAATCTGATTCATTATCTTTTTCTTTCCCTTTTCCTTTCTTGTCCTTCTTCTTGTGGCATTCGTTTTTATAATGGCCCTTCTTGCCACAGTTCCAACACTCAACATCTTTGTTGACACTAGACTTGCATCTAGATTTATCTCGGGCTTTCTTGCCCTTCTTGTTCTTTCCTCCCTCAATCCTGTGCCACGAGGGCCTCTTGCTGAGTTGACCCCTAAGACTTCCTCTTTGTCTCCTCATTGAAGAGACAATTGGTAACCTGCTCCATGGACATCTTTCCGTATGGTGCAGAGTTACTTAGAGATTCAACCAATATCTCCTAGCCATCAGGGAATGAGCTAAGCAATAGCAAGGCTTGTACTCATCGTCCAGGACCATCTTCATAACAGAGAGCTGGTTCACGATATTGCTGACTTCATTCATGTGCTCAGCCATTGAACCGTTTTCCTTGAACTTGAGATTCACAAGTCTTCTAATCAGGAAGATCTTATTGCCAGTTGTCTTCCTCTCATATAGCCCTTGCAATTTCTGCCATAGTTTAGTGGCTGAGGTCTCCGTAGACACATGGTGGAAAACCAAGTCATCCAACCATTATCTAATGAACCCCACCGCTTTCCGGTCCAACTTCTTTCAATCATCATCAGTCATATCTTTCGTCTTGGCTTATATGCCTAAGATTGGAGCATACAAGTCCCTGCAATAAAGCAAGTCTTCCATCTTCGGCTTCCATATGGGCCAGTTAGATCCATTGAGGCTGATCATCCTTGATGAGCCACCTTCCATAATTCACACCGATATCGCTGTCCAATTACACAACTCGGACTCTCTGATACCACTTTTTTTGGGTGCGTTGTACAAAACCTTAGGATCTCACCCCCCAAACTCCGTGAATTATGTGATATGATTATGCAATAAATAAAACCAAATCATCAACCATACGACATAAGAGATTTTTACATGGAAAACCCTCAAAGAGGTAAAAACCACGGGACCTCATTCAGAGAAACAATCCACTATGAATAGAGAACCGTTTACAACCGATCACAAGCACAACCCGCTTAGATCCAACCTTCTTCACCCACACAGGGATGGATAAACAACAAAAGGAATAAGAAACTGAGAGTTCTCACTGAGTATGAGGACGTTGAAGGGCTGAGATGTCGATTGCATCGCGAATCACCTTCACAAGCAAAAGACTCCTCTTCCAACAAGCTTCCTCTCTCTGTCTCTCTTCTTCTCTTCCCCCCCCCCCCCCCCCCCCCCCCTCCCTCTCTCTCTCTCTCTCTCTCTCTCTCTCTCTCACCCACCTTAGACGTGTAGAACACCTAATTGGAATAGGTAATCTCGAATTGGAAGCCAATATATAGCCCCATGCAAGAGATAGAGCCCAAATAGGAAACAACGTATAGCAGTCCATGCACGGCGCGCACCGTCGACCAGTCGGAAATGCCAAAAAACAGTCCAGAGAGTTTGTAGAGAAAAATCTGATTTTTCGACCTATTTGTTGAGCGGTCGGCTGACCGGTCTGAACAGGACAAAATATGTCCAGCGTGCAGGGCCTCCCCCAGTCGATTTTCAAACCAGTCGACCATGGGCGTCGACCGGTCGGAGGACCCAAAACTGCACATCTCTCCTCTATAACCTGAGGAGGAAAACTCCATCACTTGTTGGCCTAGTCAGAGGCCCACACGCACATACACCTGCAGTAAATAAGTGAACATTCACTCCCATTTGGTGACAGTCGCAAGGAACAAGATGCCACATGGTGGAGATTAATCCATCTCAACTCGTCGTTGGTTCCTCGTCACATAGGAAAAGTATGAAACTGATCCTAGGTTGTTCAAACCTGATGGAATGCTAATGGAATTTAATGTACTTGAGAACCGTGGTGCTATAACTCTTCCTTAGCCATGATGGTTGTTGTGATCACTTCAACCTTTCCCCATGGACCCACAAGAGAGATTCCGTAAGGAACCCCTATAACCCACTAAACATATTTAATGCATAAGTTCCACACAATTAATACAAAACAACGCATATTCCATTCAACTAAAGTGGTCATGAATAATAAATAAAAAAAGGCCTACAAATATAGGTGTATTGTTGATGCACTGTTACACCACAGGCAGAACAACACTAATTGCCTCGTATTGGCCAAATACGGGCTGATGCACCCCATCGTTGGGACTGAACAGTTCAACCCCTTATAGATAAATGAGGGTGACCGATATACATCCATTTCACAACCTTTTTTCAACAATGGTCGCATCTCGACTGCCAGTGACATCAGGAGTTGCTGGCGATCATGGTTGGATCTCCGGTTGAAAAAAGAAAAAGGAACAACGAACAAGAAAAGGAAGGAAAAGCTACCCCTTGCTTTGATTGATACCATAATAACATTCATGGATAAGAAGAAAAGAGAGAGAAAGAGAGAATGGAGACAAGAAAAAAAGGGATTAGAGAGTGTAATATCCCTCTGACCCCTTAAGACCTTATTTGTAATGAAATTAACTATAAACACACTATACACCACATAGTTCCTGCAGGAGTACACTATCATACACACCCACACTTTCTCCACAATTCATAAGAGTGTAATAGAGGAGATCCAAAGTGTGCCCACTTGATTACAAGTGTCATGGGAGACTAATAAAAGACAACCACTTGCTAAATTATATCCAAAATACCCCAACATATGAGAATCCTTATTGTATACCCCATCCATATAGCCCTACGCCATAAGTTGGCGTACAATCCCATCAACATGTGTCACTTTCTCATTGATTCATGGTATCTTTTGGTCTAAAATGGTAAAAACCCAGATTTTAGAACTTCCATATTTAGGTATGTAAAGGACCATGTGAATACTAGCACACATCAACTGATTCCTCTCCTTTTTTTTTTCTTTTTTTTTCTTTTTCTTTTTTTCCATTTATGCTGTTTCTCTTGTGGTCTCATTGAATCTTTAGATCCAGATCTGATATCTAAAGATACAGATTTAAGCCTAAAACTGAGCGGCATCAATTGATTTGCGGCATATTAAAAATTTCCTATAGCAGTAACACTTGGAAAGAGCTTTATCCTTTCAAACTGATGTGAATCCAAATTCCCTTACTAAACCCAAATGTATGAAAGGCATTTAAAAGCATAGAATTCATGGTATCACAGCTTCACAGGTGATCATGAAAAGCAAAAAAGTTCCAGTAATGCTTTCCACAAGTCTTTGACAGGTAAAATGCTACTTTCTAGTTGTTCTTGAAACTTCTCACATTCTACACCAAAGGTGCCGTGATGAATTATGAGAATGCAAAATGTTAATTTCTAGTTGTTAAGAATCTCTGGCTGCAGCATAAATTGATAGCAAAAATATACTTAGAACCCAAATGATTTTTGAAAAGGATGCCCCCACTAACCCCACATGTGCAGAAAAGCATTTAACAGTATAGGATTAATTCATTGTACCACCGCTTCACAGGTAGTCAAGACTCAAGAAACAAACAAGTTCAGTAAGCCTGTCCATAAGTCTTTGACAGGTAAAATGTCAGTTTCTAGTTTTTCTTGAAACCTTTTTGTGTTTAATGTCTGATAGTCACATAAAATGATAGAACAAACTAATTGGAAGAGGATCTTACCCGCGCTGTTTTACTCCCATTGATTGCAAGGGAGGAAATATAATCAAACAAGGGCTCCTGGCATTCTCTAAGGTTGCAAGAAAGGGCAGGCCAATAATTCATCTGAAGATTGATATTCAGGTGGGGAGCGGCACTGGAAAAGTAAAGCATCGATAAATTTTCTGGATACAAACCCATAAGAGCATCACACTAACTAATAAACTGGAAGGTACAAACTGTTTTAATTTTGCGTTGCAGCAAGGCAGATGGCTTCAGGATCAAACATGTATAATTCTCAAACAAATAAAGAATCCATTATACTCAAAACACATAAATAGAAAATATTATAAAAAAAAAATAACATAAAACGATTTTAGAGATGTACATAATTCAGAAAAATGGGTTGAAATTGTCCACAATTTGTACACAAAGTGAAGCATATGATTCTGGTCCATAATGGCACAGTTTGTTTTTCAAAAGAAAAAGATTACGCTGAAGAAAAAAATAAACAATGATGAATACTAAATAAAAAGAAATACATCAAAGAACCATGTATAGCATTGCTTTTGCTAAGAAAACTGGAACAGTGAGGATAAAACAGAGAGTGCATGATGAAATTAAGCAAGGTCAAATGCGATATATAAACAAATTCATTACTAGGAGAAACCTAAATATCCAGTAAGATATTAACATGTATTTCTGGAGTTGAAAAGAGTTTGGCTTCCGTGCTAAAATATCATCATAGCAGAGTCAAGCGATTTCTATCAATGGCATTGCTTTTTCATTTACTTTCACATGCATATTGGAAGTTCACTCATAATCATAAAAAAATGCTTTTTCACTCATAATCCCTTTTTTTTTTGGTGAGAGAGAGAGAGAGAACAATAAATTTATTGGAAAACTCGCAAAAGCAAGAAAATAATACAAACCCGACAAAAAGAGAGCACACTCAAACAGGAAGGGCAGCCGTGGCTACCTTTACATAAACAGCTGTGGCTACCTTTACACATTAAGCAATATTAGGGAGGACCATCACTCTTCTGAAGGTTGTTAACAGTCAGACTTCTATGCCAACCCACCAACCAAACAAAAAGCTGCAACTCTAGTGGGGGGTAGAACCAATGATGAAACGGGTGGTGCGGCAGCAAGGTTGGAGGCAATCTGCAGAGGAAGCTGAAAAGCCATCTTATTGAAAATTTCGCGGAACTATTTCCTACCCCAACTTCCTGTCTTCTTCAAGAAAATTTGGCTTTAACAAATTTAAAAGACCCAGCAATGCAAGAAACTCATCAAATTCCTCATCCACAAGGTTTCTCCGATAGGGTGGAGACCAAATTGCCCTGACCCCTTCCAAAGAGTAGCACTCTGCCACCTGAATAAATCTGTCAGGAGTGACCGTAGTTACCCTCGGGAAAACATCCTGAAGCGCCCAAGAGCCACACCACACATCCACCTAGAAACGAATACAAGATCCTCTTCCTAACCTGAAGACGATGGCCATACTCACTACATGCTACGTAGACGCAATACCTTTCCAAGCACTCGAGGCTCTATATAGGGAAGAGGTTTTAACAAACCACCCACCCTCCTGTAAACCGTACTTTGCAGCTATCAACCTTCTCCAGAATCTGTCCTCCTCAACACAAAATCTCCATATCCATTTTCCAAGAAGAGCCATATTAATAGTAACTAGGGGCCTAATGCCCACTCCCCACTATGCAATAAGTTTACAAACCTCTTCCCGCCTTAGGAGGTGAAACTTACGCCCTTAACTTGCCCTATTCCATAAGAAGTCCATCCTAAGCTTCTCCAGCCTTTCCAAAATTGATCCCAGACATTTGAATAAAGACATAAAATACACCAACATATTGGAAAAGGCGGTCTTGATCAAAGTTAGGCAGCCACCCAAAGAGAGGTATCTGCATTGCCAGGAAGTGAGTTTCTGCTCTATTCTTCCAATAACCATGCCCCATAGGTTTGTAGCTGGCTTACCTATGCACAGAGGCAATCCAAGGTACTTTTTTGGGAAGGAAGCAGGACGGCACCTGAAGATATTAGCAAACCGAAGAAGGTACTCCTTTTCGATATGCACACCAACATCTTAGATTTCATGACACTGACCTTCAGCCCTGATACCGTCTCAAAGCATACTATAACCTTTCGCGGGTTCCAAATCGACTCCTCTTTCACCTCACAAAAAAGGATAGTGTCATCCGTATATTGAAGGTGGCTGATAGTTTCTTTAAACCCCGGAATCTAAAAGCCACAAAAAAGACGATTCACCTCGCCTTTTCGAAGCACCACACTAAGGGCCTCCACAACAACCACAAATAAGTATAGCGAGAGAGGATCCCCCTGCCTAAGACAACGGGAAGCTTTAAAGAAGCCTTTGGGGGACCCGTTAACCAAGATGGAGAAAGAAACGGTGCAAATGTAGGACCTAATCCAACTCCTTCACTTTGTACCACATCCTAGCCTGCTCAACATGCAGTCCAAGAACTCCCAATCCACATGGTCATAGGCCTTTTCTATGTCTAGCTTCTATGTCTAGAATCAACACATTCATGTGCTTCCAGAGTAGTATCCAAAATATCACTGCCCAAGACAAAAGCCCCCTGGCTTTCTGAGATCACTTTAGAAATGAGACCTCTGAATCTGAGGGCTAAAATATTAACCAGAATTTTGTAAGGCCCCCCAATGAGACTGATCGGTCTAAAGTATTTCAGGTGCTCGGTCCCCTCCTTAGGGATAAGAGCAACGAAGGAAGCCCCCAATTTAGCCAAAAGACGGACACGTTCCGAGAACTCCACCACGAACTCTGTGACGTCCTTCCCCACAATGTGCCAAAACCTCTGGAAAAAAAAAAAAAAAAAAAGACATGGGAAAGCCATATGGACCTGGGGCTTTGTCTCCACACATCATATCAATGGTTTTTTTTTCACTTCCTTTTCTGAAATGGGTCTTTCTACGAATGATGCTTCATTGGGGGAGAGTTATTGGAATTGCAAGTTATCTTTGGTCTATCCCATTGATCAGCAAAGAGCAAATTTTTGTAGAAGGATACAATTGCCTCACATATTCTATCTTTATTTCTGATAGTAGAGCCATCCACCACCAAGGTAGAGATTTTGTTACTGTGTGCCCTGGCGTTAGCAATGCTATGAAAGTAATGGGTGTTCTTGTCTCCTTCCTTCAACCAAATTGCTCGAGATCTTTTTCGCTATTTAATTTCTTCTCTCTAGCCTTGCAAGCATATCTACGAGTTAGGTTAGCCTTTCTCTATCTTTCCTATTTCAGCAGGTCCATATCCTCCTCTATCAAGTTCAAATCATGGATCTCTTTAGCCAACTTGTTAAACTCTTCTTCCCTTTTTCCCAACACCTCTTTTAGCATCTTAAACTTTCTCACCAATCTAAAGCCAGCATTACCTTCAACTGAGAAGCCAGACCACAATTCCGTGACAAGATCCTCAAAACCATCAACCTCTAACCACCCTAATTCGAATATAAAAGGTTTTGGACCCCAATTTTCTTCCCCAACTTCAAGCGAAATGGATTGTGGTTAGATACGAGTCTCAATAGCCCTCATTGATTGACTAAAGGATATCTATAGATCCAATCTGCTGAAACCAAGAATCTATCCAACTGCAACATCAGGAGGTTCTCTTGACCATTGGACCACATAAATCTGGCTCTCCCCATAGGTAGGTCCAACAATAAATGCCTCCAGACCCATTCTGAGAATCTATACACCAAGGCCACCCATTTCTAGCTAACCTTATCCAACTCCTCCCAAAACTACTCTCTCACACTATACACACAAGGGCCGTATACCCATCGGAAGCCATATGAGATGTCACATGGCAGAACGAAAATAGCAAAACTCCCGGTAAATGTGTCCCAGCTCTTCCATCTATTAGCATTCCAAGCGACACAAATAACCCTACAGATCTTGAAGCATTCAAAGTTGCCCAGTCCTCAGTCCTTGAACTTTAATCCCCAAATTGAATCAAGTGTGCATCTGTCAAAATTATGAAGCTTTGCTTCCTGAATTGTGATAATATTTTCCTTTTTCCTTACTACAAATTTTCTTGACCTGAGCCCTTTTGACCTTACTTCCCAACCCTCTAAAATTCCATGAAAAATCATTGCTCAGCACTTTTGCCTGATCTATCCCTTTTGCCTCTAAAGTGAGAAGCGAAGTCATAGTTAATGGAGCACTCAAGGTGAAGGAGCTCTCTCTAACTTTTGGGATTCTTGGACTTCAACACATGAGCCTCGTAAAGATATTGCGTAGCCATGGATTTAATGAATTGAAAAATTGCATGGACATCCTTGTCTCTGACACCATAGGACATTCCCACTAGACCCCCTACCCCTTCCAAGACATCCATGGCCCACCGATATGGCTCTTCCGAGATGTTGTCTACAATTACATTTGCTTATTGATCCACCAAAACCAGAGACGAGTCGAAGTGTTCTACCTCAAATTACATCTTCTCAGCGCAGATGGGTGTGACATTTAAAGTCTTCTCAAAGAAGTCTCCTTCTCCAACTGCTACTAATGCAATCTCCCCATCTATCGAGTGAGTCACCTCTTCTATAGGGACGAGTTCGCTTCTACACTCTAATATGGCCCATCGATCTTCTTTTCGCATTTCGCTTTGGTTATCCTAACTCCCAGTATTCAGCGGTTGATCGAGGATCACACCATTTGGAAATGTTGGGGCAACGAATTTCTCTCGAGCCCCCGACAAAGATTTCTGAGGGATGAGATCCCTTAGTAAAGCAGCAAAAGCCAATTTTATAACCAGCGATTTTGAAGGGCTCTCACACGAGGCCGAATTGGGCATACGTGTGGCAGAATTGGACATACGTGTGGAGAAACCATTAGTTATCACACGTGGTAGAAGAAAGGCTAAGGGAAGAGGCCCTAACTTGTCAATTGCATAATCCACTCGATCAGGCCGTTGATCTTCAATACACGTGTCAGGTTCCAATGCCAAATCGACATCCGCAACTGAAACAGCACGAATAGAGCCTTCTTGAGAAACAGTGAGTTGACAGGTGACCCAGTTCGGAACTGACCCCGGAAAGGTGTCAACCAGCTTTAGAGATGAAACAGGTTTGAAGGCAAAACCTGAAAAGAGCCCTAGGTTTGGAGGAGGCAAAGTTGCTTTATGTGATCCTTCAGAGCACGACTCATTACGTGTCTCGACACCATTCGAGTATCCCCCACAGCCCACCTACCCCCTCCCTTCCAATCAGGTCATCCTACATCCTCTCTTTTGCTATCGATGTGCCTACGGAGAACCCCCCATCTGTAGTCCCTCATCTTCATCAAAGTGATCATGGTTGACAGATGATTAATCGTTCTCCCTCACTATCCATAGATCCCCCCACTTAGTATACATCTTGCCTTTTTCCTCCCTCTAACCACCCTCCTATCGCCGACAAGGACTGAGATGTTACCGGGAGAACAGATCCTTTCTTCGTTCGAATGCAAGCCCTAATTACTCCAACCTACTCCCCCATCTCCCTCTTTGGGTCCAATTCTACAATCTCCTCCAAGAAAGATGTTGCCGCTACAAAAAACTCTTGAAACCAAAATCTAGAGGAACTGCCCAAATGAGAAACCAGGCTTTTTTTTGCCAAAAGAGGAAATTCCTCCCACCGTTGTATATGGAGAATAGGTTTGTCTCTGTGCAAGGCACCCACCATGATTAGGAGATCTGGATTCACCATCGAACTCAATCAGACCCGTAGCTCGTACCCAATTGGTCTAATATTGTACATTTCTTGAGTCAATCTATAGCATTCATCCCACTACTTCCAACTTGAGGGATCACCACTCCTTTGGTTGTGGCTACGACTGAACAATATAGGCTTTCCCAGCACTGAGAAATCGCCTCTCGTATCATCTGCACGACTCTCTCCACGGACCCCTTCAGTCGTCACCCATTTTCGTTGATGCATTGAACTCTCCTTATTGAAGAACATTATGTCCCTTTCAGTTGTTCTCGACTTGGATTATTGATAAGTGCCTAATATTGTATAATTAACCCTGGTCATTAAGGGCATTATCATTATTTTTCTGGTTAATTATCCCTCATTAGGCGATTTTTCAATGTTTAGGTGATCAGGAGAAGTTGGACAAGATCTAAGCCAATCATGATGATTTAGTGCCCAAAAGTAATCAACGTCAAGTGTGTGGCAATCCTGAGGGAAATCAGGGCATAAAGATTGAAGAGTGAACCATATTCTGTGGTGGATTTGAAGTCTCAGAGGGCCTCATCAAATCCACATATTTTGGAGGTCCATCTGAGACATGTTATGATGATCTTGATCAAGGCATTCACACAAAAATGGATGATCATGCTTGGATGGTCAAGATTGGATGTCTATAGTTGGGACCAACTGTGCATCACGGCGGGCGACACTTTTATGAGCATCAAATCAATGACCCTGATCATCCGGCACTGTGGATCATACCATCATCACCATTGTCCACGGCCGTCCATCCAGCACCGTCTCTTGCCTCATCACCGTCAACCATCAACTCCAGCGTCCAGCAAGGGTTGTGCAACCACCAACCGTCCATTCAACTCATCAGTGGGGCCATTGCAGCAAGATCAATAGCGGCATCAAGTTGCTGAGGTTCGGCCCATCATCACCATCCAGCAACTACTTCATCAGGACCGTCCAAGGCCACCTTCAACGTCCAGCAGTGGACGTCTGTCCAGCACTGTGGACCCCACTACTCCTTCCCCTAATGAGCACGCCCATCTCCACCAGCGTCCCCACCTTGCACGTGCAACCTGATCTCCAGCCGTCCATCAATGGCCAGCAGTCCAGCCATTGGACCGTCTCTTTCCAGCTGTCCATCCTCTAGCCTCCACACGTGTGTTGCTATCCACACGTGCAGCAACTCCATGCACAACGTCCGTCCAACAGATCACGTCCACGCCTCCAAGCTCCAGCACGTGTGGAAGCAATCTCCACCATCTAGCACTTCCATGCAGCAATGGACGGTTTTCTCCATTCCAACATCCAGTCAAGTGAAGCCCTTCATCTCACGGCCATTAACATGGATAGAAAGGTAGACCAAGCAAGTGGAGATCATCTGGTAGAGATCATCAACCAATGGGGACCAATCATCACCATCCATCAGCACCATTTGTGACCAAGGGATGTGCATCCAAGCAACCAAAGCAGATTGCTATGGTGGACGCAACTAGATCTGCCTTCACCTAGGCAAGCAAGATGGACCCTTCATCAGTGTCCAAACGGACGTCCCCAATCCATCTGTTACATGTGCAGAACCAATGGACCCCACAGCTTAAGCACCGGAGTCCTTCAACGTCTAGCAGTGGACATCCGTCCAGTTGATCTCCAAGCTCAGCCGTCCATCTGCAGCAACTTTCATCCACACCGTCCATCAGATGGACCACCTTCTACTTGTGGACACAACCTCCAGCTCCATCAACATCCAAGGAACTCCATCCGTCCATCATCTAGTGGACCCCACAGTTTGCATGCACAACATACCCCAACCATGCATCAAAACATCAGGTCGACTATGGACGTCCCAACTCCAACATGACCAGCTGCATCAGTCCACCCATTCATCCAGCTACAACCTTCCCTCATGACCATTTGCTAGGCTGTCCGTTCAACCCTTCCATCCAACCAACAAATATTGGACGGTCATCTCCACACATGCAGCAAACAAGAGCTGTTCTCATCTCTCCAGCTCCAAGCCTTCACACGAGCCGATCACAAGGGCTGGACGTTCTCCTTCCATTTCAAACCATCCAATGGCTGTCCAGCAGCCACGCATGTGGAGCATCATAGCCTTCAACAGCCCAAGGAGCTTTCATGTTGCATCAGCCTGTCCAATCCTTCACATGAGCAGCTGAAGTCTCCACTCCCAAACGTGTAATAGAGGAGCTCTCTCTCTCTCTCTCTCTCTCTCTCTCTCTCTCTCTCTCTCTCTCTCCACACATGTGTAAGGCTTGCATGCCACCTCACCACTCCAAGCCTAACTCCAAGCCCAAACCTAAAGAAAAATCACTTCTAGGCTTGGAGTAATTTCCATGCCACATATGTCTGGAGTGCCACATGTCATCGCAAGCCTCACTCCAAGCCCAAACCTAAGGAGAAATTTGCTTTAGGCATGGAGTGCTTTCCAAGCCTAACTCCTAACCCAAACCTAAAAAGCAAATCCATTGGCTTAGAAGTGCCACCTCATCATTCAAGCCTAACTCCATTCCCAAACCTAAAGAAACTTTTGGTTTAGGCTAGGAGTGCCACCTAGGCTTGGAGCTTCTCATAAGGCTATAAAAGGAGGTCTCTCCTCCTCATTTCAACCATCCCATCATCCCATCTAAGAGTTCTCTTCTTTAGTTTTCTTTCTTTCTTTGTTTTGTAGTGTAGAGTAGTTTTCCCTTTTGTAGAGAATTTAGTCTTCCATGGTAGCATGGTTGGCTAAACCTCTAGCTAAGGCTAGGGGTGAAGCCTTTGAAGAAATTTGCAAGCTTTGGTTCTTTTAGTTCAACAATGGTGTGTGAATGTTGGAGTTCTCTTTGGTTGATTGGTTCGGTTATCCACCTCGGCAGACGCTATTGTTGTGTAAGCCCCTTGATCCATCGTCGACTCCGGGCATGTTGGATGCTTGGGATCCCTTGCACACCAATTAGCTAGTTCATGATTGATAAAGTCCCTTGATCCATCGTCGACTCCGGGCACGTTGGATGCTTTGGATTCCCTACGGTCATCGAGCTAGTGCAGGTAAAGTCATCGATCTGTAAAATCCCTTGATCCATTGTAGACTCCGGGCACATTGGATGCTTTAGATTCCCTGCGATCGATAGATGAGATCTTAACGGTTGGATCGGTCAATCAAAGCCTCCTATCTTGTAAGTATGCATTTGATCGTATGATTTGTGATCTTATCGGTTGACTTGTTGGTAAGGTAGTTGATCTGTACAATTCCTTGATCCATTGTCGACTCCGGGCACAGTGGATGCTTGGAATTCCCTGCGATCAACTAATGAGTGCTTCATGGTCAAATCAATCGGTTCAGATCACCATCTTTTATGAAATATGCAAATGGTTTTAACTGTTTCATCTTCCGATTGGAACGAATATTTATTCGATTTCAATTGAGTTATAGTTGGACAAATAAATCAAACTTTATGGACAAATCAAAGGTGGATCCCTAATGCCTTAGCCACTTTTCTATTTTTGTCTTTCACCACACACAACTTGCTCCACTCTCGTGGATAAATTAGATTTCATCTCTCACACCTAAACTAATTCCTCTAAGTGTTCTTAACCTCAATCCCTGTGGATCGACCTCGGTCTTACCGAGTATTTTACTACTTCGCTACCTGCACTTGAGTGTGCAATCTTCGGGTTTGTAGCAATTATATATCCAAAAAGGTCCGCTCTCGTCCATTCCACATGCTACTTAGCGGAGGCATGGTTATTTGAAGTGCGGAATCTGCAACACCAAGCTACCCCCATCTACAACCTATGGGCATTCTATGTTCTTCATCCCTGTCACCACCTCCTTATATGATGTGATGCCCTTACATGTTGGAACATCAGGGACCAGACTTCTCTGATTCTTCACAAGGAGAAGGTTTCCCCCTTCCTCCCTCAAGTGTATCTTGTCTCTGTTTCGAGACGGGGTGTCTCCTTAGAGCTCCTCCTTAGAGCTCATTTGCACAAATGTGAAGCCGTGAGGTGTCGTTGTATGTTTGTCTTTGGGCAGGACAATGTCCATTACCACTCTTATCCTACCAAACACCCTTGCGAAGTTGACTAGTAACCAGCGCTCTAGATAGCCTTGGACAAACAGAGTCAAGTATGCAGATGGCTTAGGTCTGTTAGTGCACTTTTCTGTGGCATACTAGTGCACCTTATTTGTCAATCACGTGCGTCCATGTGTTGTAATGTCGCCTTAGCAAGCTGAAGACGGAAGATTCAAGTGGACAAGAAGCATTAAGGAAGAAGAAACAGGTAAATGAGATGCCTTGGTGACCCTAACCCTTAGAACAAAAACAACGTAAACCTCTTGATGACTTGGACCCAATTAGGTAAACCTTTAGTCATCTTAGAATGGCCTTAGGTGTCCCAAAAGACGACCTAAAGATAGGCCTAAAAGGTTCATGAGTTGATGTGAAAATACACCCCAAATAGCAAAACTCATGGTGCTGTCGACTGGTCTGATGACAGGTCGAGCACAAGGTCAACCGGTTGACAGAAGTGGTCGATCAGTCAATAATGGCCAAAGTTGGACAGAAATTAAACATGAGTCCAGGCCTAAATAAGATCGGTCGACAGGAATAATCGGCGGTCGATGGTCCTTGTCGACTGACCGACAAGCAAGGTCGACGGGTCGCAAAGTGGCTAAACAAGACAACAAGCCACTAGGGAAAAACGACCGGCCGTCGCTAAAAAACGACCTTCCGACGGCCCTTGTCAACCGGTCAACAGCCTTGGCCAAGCGATCGCCAGCTAGCTGTTGTTGCCCATTTTTCAACCGTTGGAGCTTTATCTATATAAGAATGGGACTCGGTTTTGGGGCTTTAGAGAGGGATTTTAGTACATTAGAAGCCACCCGCATTGCTAATACTATTAGGCTCTAATCCTAACTCAATCAAGTGATCTTCCTTGTGATTAATCACATGTTTGAGCATTCAAAGCTCATTGAAGATGAACTTGTTCCCTCTTGATCTCTAGAGTTTAGACCTTGAACCCAATAGTTAAAACATTGTCTAAAATCCATAGAGAGATCCTTGTATGTGAAATTCTCTAGGCAACTACTTCCCATTAGTTTTAGAGATTTCAAACCTACCTCCTATCACCTTTGTTATCTCAAGAAGATCAAATGCAAGACGATTGATCGTTGGAGCTGAAGCATTGCCAATGCATCGACAACAAGATCGGGGGAGCAATGAGAGTTGATTCGAGCATAGGAGAGTGAGAAGAAGCAAGCTAAAGAGGCGCTACAAAAGGGGCTCATCTGACAAGTAAGTGTCAATTGTAAGAGTTTGAGGTATACTCTTTCCTCGTGGAGGATTGAGTATGAGAGTTTAATTTCAATCTCAGTCAAGTCTCCAAGGGGAGCCACCAACACGGGTGTGTACGTATAGGTTATTGGTTAGCCTAAGAAACCATTGTAGGTTCCTAAATTTGAATCGAAAGGTTGAGAAGAACCTTCAAACTTTGAGTCAGGTGGAACCCATTAAACACCTCGGTTGGGTGGAACCGGTTGAAACACGTAGGTTGAGAGATGAACCTGGAAAATCTCCATTCAGGTTGAGAGGTGAACTTGTGCGTAAAACCTACGGTAAAAAGTTGAGAGGTGAACCTGATTTACTGTTATAATGAAATCCAATGTTCTCATGGGTTGGGAACAACAATCGGGAGTGGAGTAGACAAGTAGTTGAACCACTATACATGCTTGTGTTTGGGATTGATTTGAGCACATTCTTATTCTAGAATTGTTAATTTAATTGTTATTTATATGTATGCTTGAATGGAATGTATGCTATGCATGATGGGTAGATTCTCATACACAACTTGTAGTTTCATTTTATAGACTAGTTGCTTGATAGTTATATCATTTGTAGTCTATATTGTTCACATAGATTAGTTACTCTAATAGGCATATCTTGTTTACTCTATATGCTTAGACTTGGAGCTTGAATTGCTTAATCATTTCTAGTCTTTGTGATTGGACATACTTAAGCTTAGAACCTAAGTGTTCTTGCTTAATTAGTTTATAATTGCTAATTAGTTTAATTAGGCAAGATATTTCAAAAAGGTCCTAATCACCCCTCTTCTAGGACTTAGCCATAGTTTCTAGTAGCTCTGCAAGCTTCCACATGTAGCGTGTAGTGAAGGATGTCATGTTAGACTACCCAACGCAATTTCAAGGTCTAGGCGTCTAGCCTTCCTCTCCGATTCCTCTTTCTTGCGACTTCGATTGACCTCTATCCATGCTTCCTCCTCCGTCCTATGAACATTTCCAGCTTCCCTTTCATTAACACACCTCCCTTCGGATTCCCTATTTGAATTTCCCTACCTACCTTTGGAGCTGCTTTCACCCTCGACATTGACGTCGGAACCCATCTCTTCACCTAGTTTCTTTCCGGTTCCTATTGGTGATTTCAATTATCAACTTTCCCAATATGCAATCCATGAAGTGTCACATTCACCATACATGGCAACACGTATAGTGATTTGGACATTACATGGAGGGCCATATACCAAAACTTATAGTTATTGGACAACTGACCATCTAACATTCCGACTGATGTGAGTTCTGTCAACTAAATGAGGAGACCTGCTCATATTTGAGTTAGCCATCCCTTTTGCAGATGACTGACTAGATGACTATCACAATTCGATTAACTTGTTTAGTTTTTGGCCTATCCATATGGTAGCCACCAAATCAACACTACTGATCACTATTCATAAGTGCCATGAGTAGAATGCACACTGCAGGAACATTTGAACCATGTGCATCATAGTAGCATTCATCTTATATTTTTTCCTGTGATAGAATAGAATAATGTCCCCATTCAAAAAAAAGAAGTAAAAAAAAAAAAAAAAAAAAGAAAAGAAAAGAAAAGGTTAATATCCTACATTTCAGAAGAAAAAAGAAAGCATTTAGAAAACAGTATGAAGTGGTGTAGGTAAAGGACGTACTCCCACGCTGGTTCAATGTCTTCACTCCATATCCCTTGCAAGTTTGAAGGCTGAGTTCCAGCTCGCGAACAAGAGATGAGCAAATACCGACCATACTGGAACAGAAGCGCCACCAAGGAAGGATCCTCATCGTCTTTGAAAGATTTCACTCTTTCAGCAGTAGATACCACATCCCCATTATTTTCTTCAGTGGAAGTACTTCTTGACAACATCATTTCTCCCGTCCCAGCAAAACATTTCCCTTCATCTGAGTTTGGCATTGTGTCTAGACTTTTAATATGGGTGTCACTAGAAAGAGCTAACTTTTGTTCTTTATGTTTACTGATAGAACCCTTAGAAAGCTGCAGTGAGACACGATGAAAAAGCTTTTGATAATCATCCAAATGATATGAATAAAGCTCGGAGAATGATAAGTTTTTTATAGAATTAAGAATGTCCAAAGATGCTGATGTAGGATCCTTCTTAGAGTCTGAAGGCTTAGTGAAAGGCCCGTCAAACGAGGATGAAGCTGCCAGAAGCAATACAGCCCAGCTTGATCCTTCTACTTTCAACTTCTTACCGTCTACTATCTTTATTGCTCCTGCATCATCACTAATCCGCAGCTCAAGAACTGCAGAGAACTGAATTCCCTTTGGATTTTCATTAGCGTTTGCTTTGCGTGGTAGTCTTTCTCCAGGGCAACTTCCTTCCATGATGATCCGGTTCACACCACTTACTTGTGAATCATGATGCAGTTTGCTGTCCAGAGATACCATGAAGGAAAGTGAACCTGATAAGTTTGCAGAAAGCCTGGTCACAATAACTTGATGTGGGTTCGAAGCGAAGTGTTCCCTTGTGAATTGTACATCACCCAGAGCATATTTCACCTTTGCTGTTGCTGTATCCAAATCAAGCTCTCTTTCATAAGTTTCTGCAGCATAGGCAACATCGGGATCGCCAATGTCCAGATTGATATCACCGAGAGGCTGGTAAACCTTATCATGACAAAGAAATTGTTAAATAAGCAGGACCTCAGATGAGAGTACACCATGCATGAATGAATGTTTGTTTCTCAATTAATCCCCAGCTTATATTTATAAATGACTTAGTCTTGTCTCCAAACATGAAAGCAAGATGCTCTGTTCTACACTATAAACCTAAAGTATAAGGAGAACAGTACAACAATGAAAAACACTGTTAAATAGATAGACACAAGTTGAGCATGCACAGTCGCACTAAACAGTTGAGATTGTAAACTTTTACCTACAGTTGCATTTGGATGCACTATTGAATTGAATAGCCATTATTAGTCTAACAAAGAGGAAATAACCCTTCTAATTTCTCTTGTTGCAATTCGTATGAGGGTGTGGGATCCAAATTGCAATAAAGTTACTTATACATTGGACTCGAAAGAAAGATAGATCCAAATTGGAGGCTACTTTCTCATATTTTAGTACTAGGACAATATTTTTGCCTTTTTACCATTGACTTTTGATAGCAGCCTTGGTTACTATTGATTAAACTGAATTTCGGAAATCCAATCTAGTAGTTAACCCAAATACAGTCCAGGAGTAAATTCCAAAAGCCACTTATCCCAAATAGCTTTCACACATTTGCTGCTATCATCCTACTATGGAATGCGGACATGGGTGTGTTATCAATCTCTAGGCATACTACTATTGACAAGAATTCACAACAGAGA
The DNA here is from genome assembly GCA_003013855.2 of Liriodendron chinense. Classification (NCBI taxonomy): domain Eukaryota; kingdom Viridiplantae; phylum Streptophyta; class Magnoliopsida; order Magnoliales; family Magnoliaceae; genus Liriodendron; species Liriodendron chinense. Next base: position 502,446 of record ML058408.1, read on the forward strand.
TCCAATTATATATTCTTCTTAGGACTATATGGATCCAACTCCTTAGATTCTTCAAACTTGTTCTTCCACATCTACTGTCATGCCTAATGTATTTGGCAACTCCTCTCGTACAAAGATTGTCACTTGAGATGCTCATTTCTATCTCTAACACAAACGTTCGTCGTAGGTTTGAGATGACGATAGTTATTAAGAACAATCCTAGAAATGCGTGGTATCGAGGTTCATACTGAATGGTCGATTTCATCACTACCACAGACGTTCAATGGGGTGACCACGGAAATATATCTAACTGTTGAGTGAGGACTGGATACTACAATCGACTATAACAGGATAAATATAAGGAAGTAGGATGTTCAGCCGAGAGTTCAGGCCTAGTTCACTCATAGTACGGCACCTACAGTTAAAGTACGAGATATTGTCGGTATGATCGACAACCTTGTAAACAGAGTAATACATCCCCAAATAGACATTTATATGTTTCATCCTCAGAATACACATTAAAACACAAATAATCCTACAATAAACATTTATCCCTTTTGGGATGTATATTTTTCTATTATTCTGTATTATCCCTAGGTTACAAAAAATCGAGGTTTTATAGGGTAGAGAGAGAGAGAGAGAGAGAGAGAGAGAGAGGAGAGGAGAGAGAGAGAGAGGAGAGAGAGGAGACAAGGTGATTGATCAAGTGTAGCTGAGGCATTGACGACGCAGTGGCAATACGATTGGGGAACAAGGGGAGCTGATTGAAGCATAGGAGAGCGGACATCAAGCAACCCGAAGCGGCGTTGAACAAGGGGCTCATCCGGCAAGTAAGGTTGTCAATTTGTTGAGAGTCCATCCACTCTTTTCCCCTTGGGAATTGAGTGCAGAGTTTGTTTGTCAAACTCGATCTAGGGTCGTTTGCCAATCCTTGGCTTGTTAGTTGAGCCTAAACATCTAGGAACGTTTGCCGTTCCTTGACACTTTTGTCGGGCCTAAACAAGTCTCCAAGGGGGAGCCTCCGACATGGGAGTGAACGTGCGTCGGGTTAAGAGAGCCTATGTCCAAAACTCCATTAAGGTTGAGAGGTGAACCGGTAAAACCTCCGTGTAAAGATTGAGAGGTGAACCTCATTTAAAACCTTCGATAGTGAATGCAGGTGTGCTCAATGGGGTTGAGTACTTAAACCAGGAGTGGAGTAGACCCAAAGTCGAACCACTTTACATGCTTGTGTTTGCGATTGAATTAAGCACATTATCTTAGCATTGTATGTTTAATTGTTTAATTATGAATGCTTGATAAGGAATGCATGCTAGGCGCTAGATAGGTACATCCACACACAAGATGTACTTTCAGTAAGTAGTGTAGACTTGAGCTCATTGATCCATTCTCATAGTCTACATAGGTTGCATAGATTAGGAGCTTGATTTGTTTAAATCATTTTATTATCTATGCATGCTTAGGCTAGGTTGTTTAATTGCTAATTATATGCTAGCCTTGCAATTGGACCCACTTAGGCTTGGAAGCCAAAGTGTTCTTGCTTACTTAGTTTAAATTGTTAAAGTGCTTAAGTAGGCGAAAAGATTTTAAAAGGTCTTAATCCCCCCCCCTCTAGGACTTAGCCATAATACTAGTTGCTCCCTGAGCTTCCGCACTAATACGCCTTTAATCCAAAAGGTGTAATTTCATATTCCCCCTCAAGCTGAGGTATTGATATCAATCATGCCTAGCTTGCTAAGAACATGTCATCTAGCTAGCTTAAGAGCCTTTGTGAAGATATTCATCAAGTGCTCGGAAGACGAAACAAATGGAGTGAAAACAACACCTTCAACAACCTTCTCATGAAAAAAGTGACAATCGGCTTCAATATATTTTGTGCGCTTATGAAAAACAAGATTAGAAGTTATGTGAATGGCAGCTTGATTGTCACAATACATTGGCACATGAGTCTTCACACGAAATCCCGATTCAGAAACAAAGCTTTTCAATCACATAATTTCACATATCATATTCGCCATAGCACGATACTCTGCTTCAGCTCCATGCCACAACTGTTTGCTTCTTAGTCTTCTAGGGGTTTGACTTCTTTCGTCGGACAATATATATATATATATATATATATATATATATATATATATATATATATATATATATATATATATATATATATTATTATTTTTTTTAATTATGTAAGCAAGAAGGATTCAGAAAACTGCTCATACTATGAGCATAGTATGATGGCGATCAGGTAGGGTGACTAAATTGCCGACGAAAAATGTACAATAGCCTGACATAGAGCAACAATCATCCTAGGAACCTGCCCAGTCTGCATTAGAATACCCTTCAATATGAAGATTATGATGAGGAGCAAAGAGGATACCACGCCCTGTGATGATTTAATGTAGTGCAAGGTGCGTCAAACGGCTTCAAGATTACTAGAATAGGGAGCGTGCATGAACTGACTAACCAAACTCACTACACAAGGCAATTTTGGTCAAGCAATCATCAAATACATCAATCTTCCAACCAAGCACCGACACATGCAAGGATTATCAAGAAGTTCCCCATCATTTGCCCTGAGCTTCTTATTAACTTACAGTGGAGAATTAATAGGTTTGGCACCAAGATTCCAAGTTGAAGCCAACAAATCAAGAGCATATTTTTATTGAGATAGAACTATGCCCTTCTTAGATCGAGAGACTTCAATTCTAAGAAATATTTTAATGACTCAAATCTTTGATATCAAATACCTTGCTTAGATATAATTTTAGCTCTAATATGCCATTAGCATCATCACCTATAACCAGAATATCATCCACATAAACACTTTCAATATTAGTCCCCATCACATGCCGCTTGGCAAACACAAAATCATCAGAATAGATCTGAGTGAAACTAATACAAATCAAGGCCCCATTAAACTTTTCAAACCAGGCGTGGGAGCCTGCTTCAACACATACATTGCCCTCTTCAGACGAGATACCTTCCTCTTCCCCCTTTTGAGCAAAACCAAGAGGAAGCATATAGATGTCCTCGGTCAAATCACCATTCAAAAAGGCATTTTTAACATCCAATTGATGCAAGGGCCACATCAAGTTGGTAGTAAGAGAAATAATCACCGATAAAGAATTCATCTTAACAAGAGGAGCAAAGGGCTCAAAATAATCCTCACCAAAGATTTGTGTAAAACCTTTAGCTACAAGGCAGGCTTTATAGCGAGCTATACTTCCATCGGGCTTTATAGCGAGCTATACTTCCATCGGGATTGTACTTGAGAACATACACTTAACGACAACCTACAGGATTCTTCTCAGCTGGTAACTCAATCATTTCCAATGTATGATTCTTTTCAAGAGCTACCATCTCCTCTATAGCTCGACGCCACAGAGGATAAGTAAGAGCCTCCTTAAGAGTTTTAAGAATACTGGAGGAAGAACACTTAAAACCAAAACAAAGGACTGATGTTGAGGAGACAAGGAATGATAGGAACAAATCTATGAATAAGATGGGAGATACACTATCTTTTTGCTTTTCTGATAGCAAGAGATAAATCTGAGGATCATCATAAAATACTATTAGTACATGTAGCTGAAGGATCACGCTTCGTGGTGTCTTGAAAAATAATGGGTTTTATGAACATTCTTTTGTTCATATACTTTCAAGTTTGACTTAATGAAATCAATAGCAACCTTATTTTTAGCATTGTCAAGGTCAAAAGACACAACCATTGTCTTATCAAACTTAAGAACAGTAGCAGGACGAACCATAGAATGCGTCTCCCCCTTACTATCAAAAGAGTATGGAGCATCTTCTAGAAATTTCACATCCATAGAGATAACGCGTTTTAGTAAGTGGATCAAGACATTTATACTCCCTTTATGAAGATGAATTTAATAATTCTATTTGACAAGTTTTTTCTAAGAGGATCAGTGTTATAACCTAACATACACACTCAAAGACGTGTAGGGGAATGTCAGAGATTGGATTAAAGCCTAAAAATATTGAATAAGAGACTTTCTAGCAAGAACTTTAGTGGGATAATGATTGATCAGATAACAGGCTGTAAGAAAAGCATTTGACAAAAAAGATTTAGAAAAGCCTGACTGACTTCCAAACGATGCCCATTCTTCCTTTCAGCCACGCCATTTCATTGTGAGGTATATGCACATGTGGTTTGAGAGTTAATATAATGCTCCTGAAGAAAAGATATCATTGTATGGGAAAAGGATTCTTTTACATTATTTGTACAAAAATTACCAATACTCACATTAAATTGATTTTTAACCCAACTATGAAACACTTTAAAAATAGGGCTAACCTCATCACTAAATTTTATCAAATAAATTTGTCATATGAGATACATCATCAATAAACAAGACAAAGTATCTAAATTCATTAGAAACAATAGGAATTGGACTCCAAATATTTAAATAAACCAAAGGAAAAAAATTTCTACTAGAACGTTTCTTCACAGGGGGATAAACAACTTATGGTGTTGGCCACAAGCCTTGTTTTAAATTTTTAACATCATTAGAATCGACTAACGATGGTAAGAAAGCAATACTAGACCAGAAGGATGACCAAACCAACAATGGCAAAGATAAAAGTCTTCCTTTTAAACACTAAACACACTCACTTGAAATATTCTTCAGGTCCTTTATCTTCAGATCCTAGAAAACATAATGATCAGGATAAAATATCACACTACAATTGAAGTCCTCGGTTACCTTATTAATTGATAACAAATTAGACGTAATGTTAGGACCAACAAGCCAAATGACAAGGAAAAATGTGGAAAAAACAGATATAGTACCCTTAACCCTAAATTTAACACGACCTAAATTTAAATTGGGAGAATAAAGAAAAAGAGCTAGACGTACCTATATGATTGATAGCCCCATAATCAATGACCCAAGGGCTTGATACAGAGGTAGTATGAAGAGCAATGGATGTATTACCTATTTGAGCCGAGGAAGTGGATGAGGAGACCTTATTCTGAGTGACATCTCTTCACAAAGAACCATACCCAAATTTTGAGAGATTAACAATATCACCAACTGATGGAACCACAGGTGAAGATAAGGAGCCATGTCCTTAGTAGAAGTTTGATAATCTCTACCATCTGAAGTTGCAGTGTTAGTAGATCGGCTTGGAGGTCTACCATGAAGAACTCAACAATAATCCACAATATGTCCTTGTCTACCATAGGGTGTATAATTGATAGACGCCATGGCCACCATCACATCCTACTCTTCCTAGCCCTCTACCACAACAAGCATTAGCATTATCAAAGTTTTGAAAACTTGTCACTATAGCAGATTTTTCAACCACGGTCGATCCCATAGCAACAATAATGCATTGACGCTATTTAGTAGGGAAAAGAGAGTGCCAAGAATCTGAGCGTTATCTGGTTCAAACTCTGTATTAAGGTCTACCAATAACTCAAAAAATCTTTTCTTCTCAATGCTCCTTTTATATGCCTCTACATCTGTGGAACACATAAAAAAAAGATCATTTGGAAAGGATAATTCCTACCATAAACCACACATCTTGGTATAATAGTTTGACACTGATCGCTCCTACCATATCAGATTTCCAATCTCCTGATAAATATTATAAATCAGAGCCTTATTATTTTGATCTGCATACTGTTCATGGGCAGTCTGGTAATTCTACTACTAACTTAAAAATTCTTTTCTTCTCAATACTCCTTTTATATGCTTCGACATCTTTGGAACACACAAAATGAAGATCATCCAAAAAAGATAATTCCTACCACAGACCGCACATCTTGCATAATAGTCTGACACTGATTGCTCCTGTCTCAGATTTCCCATCTCCTGATAAATATTATAAATCTGAACAATATTATTCTGATCTGCATACTGTTTATAGGCAGTCTGGCAGATCTCACAAGCAGTAGATAACAAAGAAAGGCCTACGCTAACTTTTGGATCCATCAAATTTAGAAGCCAGGACATGGCAATCAAATTATTTAATTTCCAGTCTTTATATGAAGGGTTAGGCAGTTGAGGTTTTGTGGTACTGCCATCTATATACCCCAACTTCTGCTTTAATAAACATCTCAATGGCTCTTGACCATTGAAGGTAATGTTGGAATTAAGCTTATGGAATCTGTAAACCTGGATTTTCATAACGAACAATCAATTGTTTTATCTTAGACTTAACAGGATCAATTGTCTTAAAAATCAACGAAGATGCCATATATAATCTCAAAAAATAGTGAGAGACCCGAGGAGAGGAAAGGCCTTACAGCTGGACAAATATATGACAAAAGGAGCCAAAAAATTACCTAAAAGACAATAGCCAACAAACTCTTACTGTTGCAAATCAGATGTTGAAAGTCTAGAGAAACAATGGCTAAAAAATCTAGCAATCCTAGTAAAAAAAATAGCAAATCCTTTAGGAAAATCTTAAAAAAAAAAAAAAGAATAAAAAAAAAGGAATTGAATAAGAAATTCCAACAATATCTTCAATCAAACAACAAAAAATTTAGCAAGGGCTTCAACCACATAGCAAAGAGGCCTCAAATCCGGCAACAAATCAACCAGATCACCAAAAACTTCAGCCGATCAGCAAAGGGGTTTCAAATCCAACAACACAGGACTCAAAACCTTAAAAATCCCAGCTGCAAGCCACCCCTCTCATGAATCACACCAAGTTAGTGAGGAAAAGGCCTCATAACTCTCAAAACAGATTTTTTAAAAAAAGGAGATTATGTAGGGAAGGAGATTTTTTTTGAGAAAGAGATGGATTTCAATACCGATTTCCTCAAGAACATGTTCCCTAAGATCAAATGGAAGAAGAAGATCCCTAAGAGCACTTAGGTTCTGATACCATGTTAGAGGATGAGAGAATTTGAGAAAGAAAGCGAGAATATGAGAGAAGAAAACAGCCCATAAGGTTAGGATGCCTAGCCCTTTCTTTATTTATAATAAGAGAAGAAAAAGTACAATTATATATATGCCCTTATTATGGAACCTAAAGAAAGACTAGGGGCAAATAAGGAAAGCATAAAATAAAGATAAAAAGAGAAAGAGCTAAGGACTAAGGCATATAACACAGAAGGCCCACGCGTTGGACTTGCTGTTGGGTGCGTTGCACAAAACCTTAGGATCTCGCCCCCCAAACTCTGTGAATTATGTGATATGATTATGCAATAAACAAAACCAAATCATCAACCACACGACACGAGATTCTTACGTGGAAAACCCTCAAAGAGGTAAAAACCATGGGACCTCGTCCAGAGAAACAATCCACTATGAATAGAGAACCGTTTACAACCAATCACAAGCACAACCCGCTTGGATCCAACCTTCTTCACCTACGCAGGGATGGATAAACAATGAAAAGAATAAGAAACTAAGAGATCTCACCGAGCACGAGGACATTGAAGGGCCGAGGCGTCGATTGCACCGCGAATCACCTTCACAAGCAAAAGCCTCCTCTTCCAACAAGCTTCCTCCTCTCTTACTCTTCCTCTTTCTCTCTCTCTCTCTCTCTCTCTCTCTCTCTCTCTCTCATCTTGGACGTGTAGAATACCTAATTGGAAGAACTAATCTTGAATTGGAAGCCAATATATAGCTCCATGTAACAGATAAAGCCCAAATAGGAAACTGCGTATAGCAGTCCGCGCGCATTGTCAACCGGTCGGCCAAAGCCGTTGACCGGTCGGAAATGCCAAAAATGAGTCCAGAGCATTCGCAGAGAAAAATCTGATTTTTTGACTTGTCTGTCGTCCGGTCGACGAGGACCCCAAACCGGTCAACGACCAGTCTGAACAGGACAAAATATGTCCAGCGTGCAAGGCCTCCCCAAGCTGATTTTCAGACCAGTCAACCAGGTGCATCAACCGGTCAGAGGACCCAAAACTGCACATCTCTCCTTTGTAACCTGAGGAGGAAAACTCCATCAAATCTCCCCCTTTCTGACTTGGGAGGAGTTCACTGTCTTCAAGCCAACCCAGCTTCTGCAAGCCTCAAAATTGCCCTTGAGCAGAGCCTTGGTCATCATGTTTGACCCGTTATCGTCCGTGTGGACCTTCTCAACCTGTAACACCTTCTGTTCCAATGTATCCCTTATCCAGTGATACCGAACCTCTATGTGCTTCGACTTGGATTCTTGCTCAAGTGTATTGGACTCTGACTATCACAATAGACCACGTTCTACTACTCCTGCTTCAGGCTAAGTTCCTGTAGGAACCTCTTCATCCAAAGCATCTCCTTGCATGCTTGTGTTGACTGCGATGTACTCGGCCTCTGTTATGGAAACGCTATGACCTTCTGTAGCTATACTCTGCCAAGAGACCCACTCCCCCTGCAAACGTGAACTTGAACCCCGATGTAGACTTCCTGGAGTCTGTCACTTGCCATATCTACATCTATGTAGCCTTCTAACACAGGTTTTCCATCGCCATAGTATAGGCTCAACCTGATGGGCCCCTTAGAGCCCTTAGATACCGTAGTATCCACTTCACCATGCCTAGTGTTCTTTGCCAGGATTGGCAAGATATCGGCTAATAAGACCAACCGCATATACTATGTCTGGGCGCGTACACACCATAACATACATCAAACTTCCTACCGCCGATGCGTAATGTATCTTCCGCATCTCATCAAACTCTACTTTCGTCTGGGACACTGCTTATCGCTTAATCTGAAGTGACCATCTAGTGGAGTACTGACTAGCTTCGCTAAATTCATATTGAACCACTCTAGGACTTTCTCAATATACAACTCTTGTGACAGTCAAAGCTTCCTACTGCTTCTGTCAGGAGTAATTTCCATCCCTAGAATCTAACTAGCCGGGCCCAAGTCTTTCATCGCAAACGACTTGCCCAACTCCTGCTTTAGCCTGTCGATCTTCTTGATATCTTTTCCCATGATGAACATGTCATCAACATATAATAGCAGAACTAAGAAATCACCATCTGAAAACCTGCGCGTGAACACACAGTGGTCTGACTCCGTTCTGTCATATTCATGCTTTAACATGAACGAGTTGAACTTCTTGTACCATTGCCTCAGAGCTTATTTCAGCCCATACAAGCTCTTCCTAAGCCTACACACCATGTGCTCCTTGCCCTTGACCTCGAACCTCTCTGGTTGGTGCATATAGATCTCTTCTTCCAGGTCACCATGGAGAAAGATAGTTTTAACGTCTAACTGCTCTATCTCCAAATCCATGCTAGCCGCCAACCCAAGAAACATCCGAATGGACGTCATCTTCACCACCGGTGAGAGTATCTCTTCAAAGTCAATTCCTTTCCTCTGACCAAACCCTTTCATCACAAGTTTGGTCTTAAACCTCGTTGTGAATTCTTTTGCTCTAACTTCTTTCTAAACACCCACTTGTTGCTCAAATCTCTCTTGCCCTTAGGCAATTTCACCAGATCATAGGTGTAATTCTTATGCAAGGACTCCATCTCCTCTTGCATAGCTTTCAACCACTCCCCCTTATGCACATTGGATAGGGCCTCAGAATAATCTTCTGGCTCTCCCCCATCGGTAAGCATAATGTACTTATGCGGCAAGTACCTCTTGGACGGGTGTCTATCCCTAGATGTCCTCCTCACCTGTGGCTCAACAGGTGGATCATGTGGGGGCTGCTTCCCCGGTCCATCTTTTGTATGAACTCCCTTGTCCTCTTTTGTATGAACTCCCTTGTCCTCTACATCTTGCTGCACTATCCTGTCAGCAGGCACCACGGGAGGAGTGATCAGATCCATGTCTTCTAGCTCACCTGAACTGGGCTGAGTCTTCTTTGGCTTTCCAATGTCTTCAATACACCGATCTTTAAAGAAAACCACATCTTTGCTTCTGACAAGTTTCTTCTTGGTCGGATCCCACAATCTGTAACCAAATTTCTCATCACCATACCCCAAGAACACACATTGCCTGATCTTCATATTGAGCTTGGACCTCTCGTCCTTTGGTACGTGAACAAATGCCCGACATCCAAACACCCTAAAATGACTGTACAAAGGATCGCTTCCAGTCCACACTTCTCAGGTACTTCTCCATTCAACAGGGCTGACGGAGACCTGTTTATCAAATACACTACCATGTGCATTGCTTCTCCCCAAAAGATCTTGGGCAACTTCCCATGAGATAACATGCATCTGATTCTCTTTACAATGGTGCGATTCATGCGCTCAGCTACACCATTTTGTTGGGGGGGACTTGGGCAGCTTCTGTTCATGTCATATACCTAGGGACTTACAATCTTCATGAAAGGCCCCAATGTATTCACCACCATTGTTAGTGCGGATGCACTTCAATGATCTACCTGTCTCTCTCTCGACTATAGCATGAAATACCTTAAACACACCAAAGACCTCGTCCTTGGATTTCAATGCATAAACCCAAACCCTCCTAGATGCATCATCTATAAAAGTGACAAAATACAATGCCCCACCCAAGGATTTTGTCCTCATCGGACCACACATATCAGAATAAACCAATTCCAATGCATGTAGTTTATTAACATGAGAAACAATCTTAACAAAAGAAACCATATGCTGTTTCTCAGATAAACAATCAATACAGGTTTTGAGAGGTATACCTGCCAACTCTCGAAGGAGGCGCTTCTTCGCTAGTAGTTGAAGCCCTTTTTCGCTTATGTGGCCAAGCCACCTGTGCCACATGTTTGTCACTGAATCTTCCGCTGCGTTCAATTCACCCTTGCATACGCTGACACTTGTCTTGTACAGGGTGCAACACATCTTCCCTCTACCTGTGATCATCGAACCCTTGATGAGCTTCCACTGCCCACCGACAAACCGACTCTCATAGCCGGCCACATCCAACCTTCCCGTCGACATCAAGTTGAGGCGAAGGTCGGGAATATGTCTCACATCTTTCAGAACCAACATGCAGCCCACATTGATCTTCACACAAATATCACCAACTCCCACTATCTGGGATATTCCAGAGTTCCTCATCTTCATTGTACCAAGGCTACCTTGCTTGTAGCTTGTGAAGAAATCCTTTAGTGGAGTTGCGTGAAACGACGCTCCTGAATCAATCACCCAATTAGTGTCCTGATTCGTAGCCGTGAGACAAGCATAATGATTCGCTGAGAGAATGACCACAACGTCACCATCGGAGGCAACCGCATTTGAATCTGATTCATTATCTTTTTCTTTCCCTTTTCCTTTCTTGTCCTTCTTCTTGTGGCATTCATTTTTATAATGGCCCTTCTTGCCACAGTTCCAACACTCAACATCTTTGTTGACACTAGACTTGCATCTAGATTTATCTCGGGCTTTCTTGCCCTTCTTGTTCTTTCCTCCCTCAATCCTGTGCCACGAGGGCCTCTTGCTGAGTTGACCCCTAAGACTTCCTCTTTGTCTCCTCATTGAAGAGACAATTGGTAACCTGCTCCATGGACATCTTTCCGTATGGTGCAGAGTTACTTAGAGATTCAACCAATATCTCCTAGCCATCAGGGAATGAGCTAAGCAATAGCAAGGCTTGTACTCATCGTCCAGGACCATCTTCATAACAGAGAGCTGGTTCACGATATTGCTGACTTCATTCATGTGCTCAGCCATTGAACCGTTTTCCTTGAACTTGAGATTCACAAGTCTTCTAATCAGGAAGATCTTATTGCCAGTTGTCTTCCTCTCATATAGCCCTTGCAATTTCTGCCATAGTTTAGTGGCTGAGGTCTCCGTAGACACATGGTGGAAAACCAAGTCATCCAACCATTATCTAATGAACCCCACCGCTTTCCGGTCCAACTTCTTTCAATCATCATCAGTCATATCTTTCGTCTTGGCTTATATGCCTAAGATTGGAGCATACAAGTCCCTGCAATAAAGCAAGTCTTCCATCTTCGGCTTCCATATGGGCCAGTTAGATCCATTGAGGCTGATCATCATTGATGAGCCACCTTCCATAATTCACACCGATATCGCTGTCCAATTACACAACTCGGACTCTCTGATACCACTTTTTTTGGGTGCGTTGTACAAAACCTTAGGATCTCACCCCCCAAACTCCGTGAATTATGTGATATGATTATGCAATAAATAAAACCAAATCATCAACCATACGACATAAGAGATTTTTACATGGAAAACCCTCAAAGAGGTAAAAACCACGGGACCTCATTCAGAGAAACAATCCACTATGAATAGAGAACCGTTTACAACCGATCACAAGCACAACCCGCTTAGATCCAACCTTCTTCACCCACACAGGGATGGATAAACAACAAAAGGAATAAGAAACTGAGAGTTCTCACTGAGTATGAGGACGTTGAAGGGCTGAGATGTCGATTGCATCGCGAATCACCTTCACAAGCAAAAGACTCCTCTTCCAACAAGCTTCCTCTCTCTGTCTCTCTTCTTCTCTTCCCCCCCCCCCCCCCCCCCCTCTCTCTCTCTCTCTCTCTCTCTCTCTCTCACCCACCTTAGACGTGTAGAACACCTAATTGGAATAGGTAATCTCGAATTGGAAGCCAATATATAGCCCCATGCAAGAGATAGAGCCCAAATAGGAAACAGCGTATAGCAGTCCATGCACGGCGCGCACCGTCGACCAGTCGGAAATGCCAAAAAACAGTCCAGAGAGTTTGTAGAGAAAAATCTGATTTTTCGACCTATTTGTTGAGCGGTCGGCTGACCGGTCTGAACAGGACAAAATATGTCCAGCGTGCAGGGCCTCCCCCAGTCGATTTTCAAACCAGTCGACCATGGGCGTCGACCGGTCGGAGGACCCAAAACTGCACATCTCTCCTCTATAACCTGAGGAGGAAAACTCCATCACTTGTTGGCCTAGTCAGAGGCCCACACAGCACATACACCTGCAGTAAATAAGTGAACATTCACTCCCATTTGGTGACAGTCGCAAGGAACAAGATGCCACATGGTGGAGATTAATCCATCTCAACTCGTCGTTGGTTCCTCGTCACATAGGAAAAGTATGAAACTGATCCTAGGTTGTTCAAACCTGATGGAATGCTAATGGAATTTAATGTACTTGAGAACCGTGGTGCTATAACTCTTCCTTAGCCATGATGGTTGTTGTGATCACTTCAACCTTTCCCCATGGACCCACAAGAGAGATTCCGTAAGGAACCCCTATAACCCACTAAACATATTTAATGCATAAGTTCCACACAATTAATACAAAACAACGCATATTCCATTCAACTAAAGTGGTCATGAATAATAAATAAAAAAAGGCCTACAAATATAGGTGTATTGTTGATGCACTGTTACACCACAGGCAGAACAACACTAATTGCCTCGTATTGGCCAAATACGGGCTGATGCACCCCATCGTTGGGACTGAACAGTTCAACCCCTTATAGATAAATGAGGGTGACCGATATACATCCATTTCACAACCTTTTTTCAACAATGGTCGCATCTCGACTGCCAGTGACATCAGGAGTTGCTGGCGATCATGGTTGGATCTCCGGTTGAAAAAAGAAAAAGGAACAACGAACAAGAAAAGGAAGGAAAAGCTACCCCTTGCTTTGATTGATACCATAATAACATTCATGGATAAGAAGAAAAGAGAGAGAAAGAGAGAATGGAGACAAGAAAAAAAGGGATTAGAGAGTGTAATATCCCTCTGACCCCTTAAGACCTTATTTGTAATGAAATTAACTATAAACACACTATACACCACATAGTTCCTGCAGGAGTACACTATCATACACACCCACACTTTCTCCACAATTCATAAGAGTGTAATAGAGGAGATCCAAAGTGTGCCCACTTGATTACAAGTGTCATGGGAGACTAATAAAAGACAACCACTTGCTAAATTATATCCAAAATACCCCAACATATGAGAATCCTTATTGTATACCCCATCCATATAGCCCTACGCCATAAGTTGGCGTACAATCCCATCAACATGTGTCACTTTCTCATTGATTCATGGTATCTTTTGGTCTAAAATGGTAAAAACCCAGATTTTTAGAACTTCCATATTTAGGTATGTAAAGGACCATGTGAATACTAGCACACATCAACTGATTCCTCTCCTTTTTTTTTCTTTTTTTTTCTTTTTCTTTTTTTCCATTTATGCTGTTTCTCTTGTGGTCTCATTGAATCTTTAGATCCAGATCTGATATCTAAAGATACAGATTTAAGCCTAAAACTGAGCGGCATCAATTGATTTGCGGCATATTAAAAATTTCCTATAGCAGTAACACTTGGAAAGAGCTTTATCCTTTCAAACTGATGTGAATCCAAATTCCCTTACTAAACCCAAATGTATGAAAGGCATTTAAAAGCATAGAATTCATGGTATCACAGCTTCACAGGTGATCATGAAAAGCAAAAAAGTTCCAGTAATGCTTTCCACAAGTCTTTGACAGGTAAAATGCTACTTTCTAGTTGTTCTTGAAACTTCTCACATTCTACACCAAAGGTGCCGTGATGAATTATGAGAATGCAAAATGTTAATTTCTAGTTGTTAAGAATCTCTGGCTGCAGCATAAATTGATAGCAAAAATATACTTAGAACCCAAATGATTTTTGAAAAGGATGCCCCCACTAACCCCACATGTGCAGAAAAGCATTTAACAGTATAGGATTAATTCATTGTACCACCGCTTCACAGGTAGTCAAGACTCAAGAAACAAACAAGTTCAGTAAGCCTGTCCATAAGTCTTTGACAGGTAAAATGTCAGTTTCTAGTTTTTCTTGAAACCTTTTTGTGTTTAATGTCTGATAGTCACATAAAATGATAGAACAAACTAATTGGAAGAGGATCTTACCCGCGCCGTTTTACTCCCATTGATTGCAAGGGAGGAAATATAATCAAACAAGGGCTCCTGGCATTCTCTAAGGTTGCAAGAAAGGGCAGGCCAATAATTCATCTGAAGATTGATATTCAGGTGGGGAGCGGCACTGGAAAAGTAAAGCATCGATAAATTTTCTGGATACAAACCCATAAGAGCATCACACTAACTAATAAACTGGAAGGTACAAACTGTTTTAATTTTGCGTTGCAGCAAGGCAGATGGCTTCAGGATCAAACATGTATAATTCTCAAACAAATAAAGAATCCATTATACTCAAAACACATAAATAGAAAATATTATAAAAAAAAAAAAACATAAAACGATTTTAGAGACGTACATAATTCAGAAAAATGGGTTGAAATTGTCCACAATTTGTACACAAAGTGAAGCATATGATTCTGGTCCATAATGGCACAGTTTGTTTTTCAAAAGAAAAAGATTACGCTGAAGAAAAAAATAAACAACGATGAATACTAAATAAAAAGAAATACATCAAAGAACCATGTATAGCATTGCTTTTGCTAAGAAAACTGGAACAGTGAGGATAAAACAGAGAGTGCATGATGAAATTAAGCAAGGTCAAATGCGATATATAAACAAATTCATTACTAGGAGAAACCTAAATATCCAGTAAGATATTAACATGTATTTCTGGAGTTGAAAAGAGTTTGGCTTCCGTGCTAAAATATCATCATAGCAGAGTCAAGCGATTTCTATCAATGGCATTGCTTTTTCATTTACTTTCACATGCATATTGGAAGTTCACTCATAATCATAAAAAAATGCTTTTTCACTCATAATCCCTTTTTTTTTTGGTGAGAGAGAGAGAGAGAACAATAAATTTATTGGAAAACTCGCAAAAGCAAGAAAATAATACAAACCCGACAAAAAGAGAGCACACTCAAACAGGAAGGGCAGCCGTGGCTACCTTTACATAAACAGCTGTGGCTACCTTTACACATTAAGCAATATTAGGGAGGACCATCACTCTTCTGAAGGTTGTTAACAGTCAGACTTCTATGCCAACCCACCAACCAAACAAAAAGCTGCAACTCTAGTGGGGGGTAGAACCAATGATGAAACGGGTGGTGCGGCAGCAAGGTTGGAGGCAATCTGCAGAGGAAGCTGAAAAGCCATCTTATTGAAAATTTCGCGGAACTATTTCCTACCCCAACTTCCTGTCTTCTTCAAGAAAATTTGGCTTTAACAAATTTAAAAGACCCAGCAATGCAAGAAACTCATCAAATTCCTCATCCACAAGGTTTCTCCGATAGGGTGGAGACCAAATTGCCCTGACCCCTTCCAAAGAGTAGCACTCTGCCACCTGAATAAATCTGTCAGGAGTGACCGTAGTTACCCTCGGGAAAACATCCTGAAGCGCCCAAGAGCCACACCACACATCCACCTAGAAACGAATACAAGATCCTCTTCCTAACCTGAAGACGATGGCCATACTCACTACATGCTACGTAGACGCAATACCTTTCCAAGCACTCGAGGCTCTATATAGGGAAGAGGTTTTAACAAACCACCCACCCTCCTGTAAACCGTACTTTGCAGCTATCAACCTTCTCCAGAATCTGTCCTCCTCAACACAAAATCTCCATATCCATTTTCCAAGAAGAGCCATATTAATAGTAACTAGGGGCCTAATGCCCACTCCCCACTATGCAATAAGTTTACAAACCTCTTCCCGCCTTAGGAGGTGAAACTTACGCCCTTAACTTGCCCTATTCCATAAGAAGTCCATCCTAAGCTTCTCCAGCCTTTCCAAAATTGATCCCAGACATTTGAATAAAGACATAAAATACACCAACATATTGGAAAAGGCGGTCTTGATCAAAGTTAGGCAGCCACCCAAAGAGAGGTATCTGCATTGCCAGGAAGTGAGTTTCTGCTCTATTCTTCCAATAACCATGCCCCATAGGTTTGTAGCTGGCTTACCTATGCACAGAGGCAATCCAAGGTACTTTTTTGGGAAGGAAGCAGGACGGCACCTGAAGATATTAGCAAACCGAAGAAGGTACTCCTTTTCGATATGCACACCAACATCTTAGATTTCATGACACTGACCTTCAGCCCTGATACCGTCTCAAAGCATACTATAACCTTTCGCGGGTTCCAAATCGACTCCTCTTTCACCTCACAAAAAAGGATAGTGTCATCCGTATATTGAAGGTGGCTGATAGTTTCTTTAAACCCCGGAATCTAAAAGCCACAAAAAAGACGATTCACCTCGCCTTTTCGAAGCACCACACAAAGGGCCTCCACAACAACCACAAATAAGTATAGCGAGAGAGGATCCCCCTGCCTAAGACAACGGGAAGCTTTAAAGAAGCCTTTGGGGGACCCGTTAACCAAGATGGAGAAAGAAGCGGTGCAAATGTAGGACCTAATCCAACTCCTTCACTTTGTACCACATCCTAGCCTGCTCAACATGCAGTCCAAGAACTCCCAATCCACATGGTCATAGGCCTTTTCTATGTCTAGCTTCTATATCTAGAATCAACACATTCATGTGCTTCCAGAGTAGTATCCAAAATATCACTGCCCAAGACAAAAGCCCCCTGGCTTTCTGAGATCACTTTAGAAATGAGACCTCTGAATCTGAGGGCTAAAATATTAACCAGAATTTTGTAAGGCCCCCCAATGAGACTGATCGGTCTAAAGTATTTCAGGTGCTCGGTCCCCTCCTTAGGGATAAGAGCAACGAAGGAAGCCCCCAATTTAGCCAAAAGACGGACACGTTCCGAGAACTCCACCACGAACTCTGTGACGTCCTTCCCCACAATGTGCCAAAACCTCTGGAAAAAAAAAAAAAAAAAAGACATGGGAAAGCCATATGGACCTGGGGCTTTGTCTCCACACATCATATCAATGGTTTTTTTTTCACTTCCTTTTCTGAAATGGGTCTTTCTACGAATGATGCTTCATTGGGGGAGAGTTATTGGAATTGCAAGTTATCTTTGGTCTATCCCATTGATCAGCAGAGAGCAAATTTTTGTAGAAGGATACAATTGCCTCACATATTCTATCTTTATTTCTGATAGTAGAGCCATCCACCACCAAGGTAGAGATTTTGTTACTGTGTGCCCTGGCGTTAGCAATGCTATGAAAGTAATGGGTGTTCTTGTCTCCTTCCTTCAACCAAATTGCTCGAGATCTTTTTCGCTATTTAATTTCTTCTCTCTAGCCTTGCAAGCATATCTACGAGTTAGGTTAGCCTTTCTCTATCTTTCCTATTTCAGCAGGTCCATATCCTCCTCTATCAAGTTCAAATCATGGATCTCTTTAGCCAACTTGTTAAACTCTTCTTCCCTTTTTCCCAACACCTCTTTTAGCATCTTAAACTTTCTCACCAATCTAAAGCCAGCATTACCTTCAACTGAGAAGCCAGACCACAATTCCGTGACAAGATCCTCAAAACCATCAACCTCTAACCACCCTAATTCGAATATAAAAGGTTTTGGACCCCAATTTTCTTCCCCAACTTCAAGCAAAATGGATTGTGGTTAGATACGAGTCTCAATAGCCCTCATTGATTGACTAAAGGATATCTATAGATCCAATCTGCTGAAACCAAGAATCTATCCAACTGCAACATCAGGAGGTTCTCTTGACCATTGGACCACATAAATCTGGCTCTCCCCATAGGTAGGTCCAACAATAAATGCCTCCAGACCCATTCTGAGAATCTATACACCAAGGCCACCCATTTCTAGCTAACCTTATCCAACTCCTCCCAAAACTACTCTCTCACACTATACACACAAGGGCCGTATACCCATCGGAAGCCATATGAGATGTCACATGGCAGAACGAAAATAGCAAAACTCCCGGTAAATGTGTCCCAGCTCTTCCATCTATTAGCATTCCAAGCGACACAAATAACCCTACAGATCTTGAAGCATTCAAAGTTGCCCAGTCCTCAGTCCTTGAACTTTAATCCCCAAATTGAATCAAGTGTGCATCTGTCAAAATTATGAAGCTTTGCTTCCTGAATTGTGATAATATTTTCCTTTTTCCTTACTACAAATTTTCTTGACCTGAGCCCTTTTGACCTTACTTCCCAACCCTCTAAAATTCCATGAAAAATCATTGCTCAGCACTTTTGCCTGATCTATCCCTTTTGCCTCTAAAGTGAGAAGCGAAGTCATAGTTAATGGAGCACTCAAGGTGAAGGAGCTCTCTCTAACTTTTGGGATTCTTGGACTTCAACACATGAGCCTCGTAAAGATATTGCGTAGCCATGGATTTAATGAATTGAAAAATTGCATGGACATCCTTGTCTCTGACACCATAGGACATTCCCACTAGACCCCCTACCCCTTCCAAGACATCCTTGGCCCACCGATATGGCTCTTCCGAGATGTTGTCTACAATTACATTTGCTTATTGATCCACCAAAACCAGAGACGAGTCGAAGTGTTCTACCTCAAATTACATCTTCTCAGCGCAGATGGGTGTGACATTTAAAGTCTTCTCAAAGAAGTCTCCTTCTCCAACTGCTACTAATGCAATCTCCCCATCTATCGAGTGAGTCACCTCTTCTATAGGGACGAGTTCGCTTCTACACTCTAATATGGCCCATCGATCTTCTTTTCGCATTTCGCTTTGGTTATCCTAACTCCCAGTATTCAGCGGTTGATCGAGGATCACACCATTTGGAAATGTTGGGGCAACGAATTTCTCTCGAGCCCCCGACAAAGATTTCTGAGGGATGAGATCCCTTAGTAAAGCAGCAAAAGCCAATTTTATAACCAGCGATTTTGAAGGGCTCTCACACGAGGCCGAATTGGGCATACGTGTGGCAGAATTGGACATACGTGTGGAGAAACCATTAGTTATCACACGTGGTAGAAGAAAGGCTAAGGGAAGAGGCCCTAACTTGTCAATTGCATAATCCACTCGATCAGGCCGTTGATCTTCAATACACGTGTCAGGTTCCAATGCCAAATCGACATCCGCAACTGAAACAGCACGAATAAAGCCTTCTTGAGAAACAGTGAGTTGACAGGTGACCCAGTTCGGAACTGACCCCGGAAAGGTGTCAACCAGCTTTAGAGATGAAACAGGTTTGAAGGCAAAACCTGAAAAGAGCCCTAGGTTTGGAGGAGGCAAAGTTGCTTTATGTGATCCTTCAGAGCACGACTCATTACGTGTCTCGACACCATTCGAGTATCCCCCACAGCCCACCTACCCCCTCCCTTCCAATCAGGTCATCCTACATCCTCTCTTTTGCTATCGATGTGCCTACGGAGAACCCCCCATCTGTAGTCCCTCATCTTCATCAAAGTGATCATGGTTGACAGATGATTAATCGTTCTCCCTCACTATCCATAGATCCCCCCACTTAGTATACATCTTGCCTTTTTCCTCCCTCTAACCACCCTCCTATCGCCGACAAGGACTGAGATGTTACCGGGAGAACAGATCCTTTCTTCGTTCGAATGCAAGCCCTAATTACTCCAACCTACTCCCCCATCTCCCTCTTTGGGTCCAATTCTACAATCTCCTCCAAGAAAGATGTTGCCGCTACAAAAAACTCTTGAAACCAAAATCTAGAGGAACTGCCCAAATGAGAAACCAGGCTTTTTTTTGCCAAAAGAGGAAATTCCTCCCACCGTTGTATATGGAGAATAGGTTTGTCTCTGTGCAAGGCACCCACCATGATTAGGAGATCTGGATTCACCATCGAACTCAATCAGACCCGTAGCTCGTACCCAATTGGTCTAATATTGTACATTTCTTGAGTCAATCTATAGCATTCATCCCACTACTTCCAACTTGAGGGATCACCACTCCTTTGGTTGTGGCTACGACTGAACAATATAGGCTTTCCCAGCACTGAGAAATCGCCTCTCGTATCATCTGCACGACTCTCTCCACGGACCCCTTCAGTCGTCACCCATTTTCGTTGATGCATTGAACTCTCCTTATTGAAGAACATTATGTCCCTTTCAGTTGTTCTCGACTTGGATTATTGATAAGTGCCTAATATTGTATAATTAACCCTGGTCGTTAAGGGCATTATCATTATTTTTCTGGTTAATTATCCCTCATTAGGCGATTTTTCAATGTTTAGGTGATTAGGAGAAGTTGGGCAAGATCTAAGCCAATCATGATGATTTAGTGCCCAAAAGTAATCAACGTCAAGTGTGTAGCAATCCTGAGGGAAATCAGGGCATAAAGATTGAAGAGTGAACCATATTCTGTGGTGGATTTGAAGTCTCAGAGGGCCTCATCAAATCCACATATTTTGGAGGTCCATCTGAGACATGTTATGATGATCTTGATCAAGGCATTCACACAAAAATGGATGATCATGCTTGGATGGTCAAGATTGGATGTCTATAGTTGGGACCAACTGTGCATCACGGCGGGCGACACTTTTATGAGCATCAAATCAATGACCCTGATCATCCGGCACTGTGGATCATACCATCATCACCATTGTCCACGGCCGTCCATCCAGCACCGTCTCTTGCCTCATCACCGTCAACCATCAACTCCAGCGTCCAGCAAGGGTTGTGCAACCACCAACCGTCCATTCAACTCATCAGTGGGGCCACTGCAGCAAGATCAATAGCGGCATCAAGTTGCTGAGGTTCGGCCCATCATCACCATCCAGCAACTACTTCATCAGGACCGTCCAAGGCCACCTTCAACGTCCAGCAGTGGACGTCTGTCCAGCACTGTGGACCCCACTACTCCTTCCCCTAATGAGCACGCCCATCTCCACCAGCGTCCCCACCTTGCACGTGCAACCTGATCTCCAGCCGTCCATCAATGGCCAGCAGTCCAGCCATTGGACCGTCTCTTTCCAGCTGTCCATCCTCTAGCCTCCACACGTGTGTTGCTATCCACACGTGCAGCAACTCCATGCACAACGTCCGTCCAACAGATCACGTCCACACCTCCAAGCTCCAGCACGTGTGGAAGCAATCTCCACCATCTAGCACTTCCATGCAGCAATGGACGGTTTTCTCCATTCCAACATCCAGTCAAGTGAAGCCCTTCATCTCACGGCCATTAACATGGATAGAAAGGTAGACCAAGCAAGTGGAGATCATCTGGTAGAGATCATCAACCAATGGGGACCAATCATCACCATCCATCAGCACCATTTGTGACCAAGGGATGTGCATCCAAGCAACCAAAGCAGATTGCTATGGTGGACGCAACTAGATCTGCCTTCACCTAGGCAAGCAAGATGGACCCTTCATCAGTGTCCAAACGGACGTCCCCAATCCATCTGTTACATGTGCAGAACCAATGGACCCCACAGCTTAAGCACCGGAGTCCTTCAACGTCTAGCAGTGGACATCCGTCCAGTTGATCTCCAAGCTCAGCCGTCCATCTGCAGCAACTTTCATCCACACCGTCCATCAGATGGACCACCTTCTACTTGTGGACACAACCTCCAGCTCCATCAACATCCAAGGAACTCCATCCGTCCATCATCTAGTGGACCCCACAGTTTGCATGCACAACATACCCCAACCATGCATCAAAACATCAGGTCGACTATGGACGTCCCAACTCCAACATGACCAGCTGCATCAGTCCACCCATTCATCCAGCTACAACCTTCCCTCATGACCATTTGCTAGGCTGTCCGTTCAACCCTTCCATCCAACCAACAAATATTGGACGGTCATCTCCACACATGCAGCAAACAAGAGCTGTTCTCATCTCTCCAGCTCCAAGCCTTCACACGAGCCGATCACAAGGGCTGGACGTTCTCCTTCCATTTCAACCATCCAATGGCTGTCCAGCAGCCACGCATGTGGAGCATCATAGCCTTCAACAGCCCAAGGAGCTTTCATGTTGCATCAGCCTGTCCAATCCTTCACATGAGCAGCTGAAGTCTCCACTCCCAAACGTGCAATAGAGGAGCTCTCTCTCTCTCTCTCTCTCTCTCTCTCTCTCTCTCTCTCTCTCTCTCTCTCTCTCCACACATGTGTAAGGCTTGCATGCCACCTCACCACTCCAGCCTAACTCCAAGCCCAAACCTAAAGAAAAATCACTTCTAGGCTTGGAGTAATTTCCATGCCACATATGTCTGGAGTGCCACATGTCATCGCAAGCCTCACTCCAAGCCCAAACCTAAGGAGAAATTTGCTTTAGGCATGGAGTGCTTTCCAAGCCTAACTCCTAACCCAAACCTAAAAAAGCAAATCCATTGGCTTAGAAGTGCCACCTCATCATTCAAGCCTAACTCCATTCCCAAACCTAAAGAAACTTTTGGTTTAGGCTAGGAGTGCCACCTAGGCTTGGAGCTTCTCATAAGGCTATAAAAGGAGGTCTCTCCTCCTCATTTCAACCATCCCATCATTCCATCTAAGAGTTCTCTTCTTTAGTTTTCTTTCTTTCTTTGTTTTGTAGTGTAGAGTAGTTTTCCCTTTTGTAGAGAATTTAGTCTTCCATGGTAGCATGGTTGGCTAAACCTCTAGCTAAGGCTAGGGGTGAAGCCTTTGAAGAAATTTGCAAGCTTTGGTTCTTTTAGTTCAACAATGGTGTGTGAATGTTGGAGTTCTCTTTGGTTGATTGGTTCGGTTATCCACCTCGGCAGACGCTATTGTTGTGTAAGCCCCTTGATCCATCGTCGACTCCTGGCATGTTGGATGCTTGGGATCCCTTGCACACCAATTAGCTAGTTCATGATTGATAAAGTCCCTTGATCCATCGTCGACTCCGGGCACGTTGGATGCTTTGGATTCCCTACGGTCATCGAGCTAGTGCAGGTAAAGTCATCGATCTGTAAAATCCCTTGATCCATTGTAGACTCCGGGCACATTGGATGCTTTAGATTCCCTGCGATCGATAGATGAGATCTTAACGGTTGGATTGGTCAATCAAAGCCTCCTATCTTGTAAGTATGCATTTGATCGTATGATTTGTGATCTTATCGGTTGACTTGTTGGTAAGGTAGTTGATCTGTACAATTCCTTGATCCATTGTCGACTCCGGGCACAGTGGATGCTTGGAATTCCCTGCGATCAACTAATGAGTGCTTCATGGTCAAATCAATCGGTTCAGATCACCATCTTTTATGAAATATGCAAATGGTTTAACTGTTTCATCTTCCGATTGGAACGAATATTTATTCGATTTCAATTGAGTTATAGTTGGACAAATAAATCAAACTTTATGGACAAATCAAAGGTGGATCCCTAATGCCTTAGCCACTTTTCTATTTTTGTCTTTCACCACACACAACTTGCTCCACTCTCGTGGATAAATTAGATTTCATCTCTCACACCTAAACTAATTCCTCTAAGTGTTCTTAACCTCAATCCCTGTGGATCGACCTCGGTCTTACCGAGTATTTTACTACTTCGCTACCTGCACTTGAGTGTGCAATCTTCGGGTTGTAGCAATTATATATCCAAAAAGGTCCGCTCTCGTCCATTCCACATGCTACTTAGCGGAGGCATGGTTATTTGAAGTGCGGAATCTGCAACACCAAGCTACCCCCATCTACAACCTATGGGCATTCTATGTTCTTCATCCCTGTCACCACCTCCTTATATGATGTGATGCCCTTACATGTTGGAACATCAGGGACCAGACTCTCTGATTGTTCACAAGGAGAAGGTTTCCCCCTTCCTCCCTCAAGTGTATCTTGTCTCTGTTTCGAGACGGGGTGTCTCCTTAGAGCTCCTCCTTAGAGCTCATTTGCACAAATGTGAAGCCGTGAGGTGTCGTTGTATGTTTGTCTTTGGGCAGGACAATGTCCATTACCACTCTTATCCTACCAAACACCCTTGCGAAGTTGACTAGTAACCAGCGCTCTAGATAGCCTTGGACAAACAGAGTCAAGTATGCAGATGGCTTAGGTCTGTTAGTGCACTTTTCTGTGGCATACTAGTGCACCTTATTTGTCAATCACGTGCGTCCATGTGTTGTAATGTCGCCTTAGCAAGCTGAAGACGGAAGATTCAAGTGGACAAGAAGCATTAAGGAAGAAGAAACAGGTAAATGAGATGCCTTGGTGACCCTAACCCTTAGAACAAAAACAACGTAAACCTCTTGATGACTTGGACCCAATTAGGTAAACCTTTAGTCATCTTAGAATGGCCTTAGGTGTCCCAAAAGACGACCTAAAGATAGGCCTAAAAGGTTCATGAGTTGATGTGAAAATACACCCCAAATAGCAAAACTCATGGTGCTGTCGACTGGTCTGATGACAGGTCGAGCACAAGGTCAACCGGTTGACAGAAGTGGTCGATCAGTCAATAATGGCCAAAGTTGGACAGAAATTAAACATGAGTCCAGGCCTAAATAAGATCGGTCGACAGGAATAATCGGCCGGTCGATGGTCCTTGTCGACTGACCGACAAGCAAGGTCGACGGGTCGCAAAGTGGCTAAACAAGACAACAAGCCACTAGGGAAAAACGACCGGCCGTCGCTAAAAAACGACCTTCCGACGGCCCTTGTCAACCGGTCAACAGCCTTGGCCAAGCGATCGCCAGCTAGCTGTTGTTGCCCATTTTTCAACCGTTGGAGCTTTATCTATATAAGAATGGGACTCGGTTTTGGGGCTTTAGAGAGGGATTTTAGTACATTAGAAGCCACCCGCATTGCTAATACTATTAGGCTCTAATCCTAACTCAATCAAGTGATCTTCCTTGTGATTAATCACATGTTTGAGCATTCAAAGCTCATTTGAAGATGAACTTGTTCCCTCTTGATCTCTAGAGTTTAGACCTTGAACCCAATAGTTAAAACATTGTCTAAAATCCATAGAGAGATCCTTGTATGTGAAATTCTCTAGGCAACTACTTCCCATTAGTTTTAGAGATTTCAAACCTACCTCCTATCACCTTTGTTATCTCAAGAAGATCAAATGCAAGACGATTGATCGTTGGAGCTGAAGCATTGCCAATGCATCGACAACAAGATCGGGGGAGCAATGAGAGTTGATTCGAGCATAGGAGAGTGAGAAGAAGCAAGCTAAAGAGGCGCTACAAAAGGGGCTCATCTGACAAGTAAGTGTCAATTGTAAGAGTTTGAGGTATACTCTTTCCTCGTGGAGGATTGAGTATGAGAGTTTAATTTCAATCTCAGTCAAGTCTCCAAGGGGAGCCACCAACACGGGTGTGTACGTATAGGTTATTGGTTAGCCTAAGAAACCATTGTAGGTTCCTAAATTTGAATCGAAAGGTTGAGAAGAACCTTCAAACTTTGAGTCAGGTGGAACCCATTAAACACCTCGGTTGGGTGGAACCGGTTGAAACACGTAGGTTGAGAGATGAACCTGGAAAATCTCCATTCAGGTTGAGAGGTGAACTTGTGCGTAAAACCTACGGTAAAAAGTTGAGAGGTGAACCTGATTTACTGTTATAATGAAATCCAATGTTCTCATGGGTTAGGAACAACAATCGGGAGTGGAGTAGACAAGTAGTTGAACCACTATACATGCTTGTGTTTGGGATTGATTTGAGCACATTCTTATTCTAGAATTGTTAATTTAATTGTTATTTATATGTATGCTTGAATGGAATGTATGCTATGCATGATGGGTAGATTCTCATACACAACTTGTAGTTTCATTTTATAGACTAGTTGCTTGATAGTTATATCATTTGTAGTCTATATTGTTCACATAGATTAGTTACTCTAATAGGCATATCTTGTTTACTCTATATGCTTAGACTTGGAGCTTGAATTGCTTAATCATTTCTAGTCTTTGTGATTGGACATACTTAAGCTTAGAACCTAAGTGTTCTTGCTTAATTAGTTTATAATTGCTAATTAGTTTAATTAGGCAAGATATTTCAAAAAGGTCCTAATCACCCCTCTTCTAGGACTTAGCCATAGTTCTAGTAGCTCTGCAAGCTTCCACATGTAGCGTGTAGTGAAGGATGTCATGTTAGACTACCCAACGCAATTTCAAGGTCTAGGCGTCTAGCCTTCCTCTCCGATTCCTCTTTCTTGCGACTTCGATTGACCTCTATCCATGCTTCCTCCTCCGTCCTATGAACATTTCCAGCTTCCCTTTCATTAACACACCTCCCTTCGGATTCCCTATTTGAATTTCCCTACCTACCTTTGGAGCTGCTTTCACCCTCGACATTGACGTCGGAACCCATCTCTTCACCTAGTTTCTTTCCGGTTCCTATTGGTGATTTCAATTATCAACTTTCCCAATATGCAATCCATGAAGTGTCACATTCACCATACATGGCAACACGTATAGTGATTTGGACATTACATGGAGGGCCATATACCAAAACTTATAGTTATTGGACAACTGACCATCTAACATTCCGACTGATGTGAGTTCTGTCAACTAAATGAGGAGACCTGCTCATATTTGAGTTAGCCATCCCTTTTGCAGATGACTGACTAGATGACTATCACAATTCGATTAACTTGTTTAGTTTTTGGCCTATCCATATGGTAGCCACCAAATCAACACTACTGATCACTATTCATAAGTGCCATGAGTAGAAATGCACACTGCAGGAACATTTGAACCATGTGCATCATAGTAGCATTCATCTTATATTTTTTCCTGTGATAGAATAGAATAATGTCCCCATTCAAAAAAAAGAAGTAAAAAAAAAAAAAAAAAAAAGAAAAGAAAAGAAAAGGTTAATATCCTACATTTCAGAAGAAAAAAGAAAGCATTTAGAAAACAGTATGAAGTGGTGTAGGTAAAGGACGTACTCCCACGCTGGTTCAATGTCTTCACTCCATATCCCTTGCAAGTTTGAAGGCTGAGTTCCAGCTCGCGAACAAGAGATGAGCAAATACCGACCATACTGGAACAGAAGCGCCACCAAGGAAGGATCCTCATCGTCTTTGAAAGATTTCACTCTTTCAGCAGTAGATACCACATCCCCATTATTTTCTTCAGTGGAAGTACTTCTTGACAACATCATTTTCTCCCGTCCCAGCAAAACATTTCCCTTCATCTGAGTTTGGCATGTGTCTAGACTTTTAATATGGGTGTCACTAGAAAGAGCTAACTTTTGTTCTTTATGTTTACTGATAGAACCCTTAGAAAGCTGCAGTGAGACACGATGAAAAAGCTTTTGATAATCATCCA
Organism: Liriodendron chinense; assembly: GCA_003013855.2. NCBI lineage: Eukaryota > Viridiplantae > Streptophyta > Magnoliopsida > Magnoliales > Magnoliaceae > Liriodendron > Liriodendron chinense. The sequence goes on from ML058408.1 coordinate 530,276, forward strand.
AATGATATGAATAAAGCTCGGAGAATGATAAGTTTTTTATAGAATTAAGAATGTCCAAAGATGCTGATGTAGGATCCTTCTTAGAGTCTGAAGGCTTAGTGAAAGGCCCGTCAAACGAGGATGAAGCTGCCAGAAGCAATACAGCCCAGCTTGATCCTTCTACTTTCAACTTCTTACCGTCTACTATCTTTATTGCTCCTGCATCATCACTAATCCGCAGCTCAAGAACTGCAGAGAACTGAATTCCCTTTGGATTTTCATTAGCGTTTGCTTTGCGTGGTAGTCTTTCTCCAGGGCAACTTCCTTCCATGATGATCCGGTTCACACCACTTACTTGTGAATCATGATGCAGTTTGCTGTCCAGAGATACCATGAAGGAAAGTGAACCTGATAAGTTTGCAGAAAGCCTGGTCACAATAACTTGATGTGGGTTCGAAGCGAAGTGTTCCCTTGTGAATTGTACATCACCCAGAGCATATTTCACCTTTGCTGTTGCTGTATCCAAATCAAGCTCTCTTTCATAAGTTTCTGCAGCATAGGCAACATCGGGATCGCCAATGTCCAGATTGATATCACCGAGAGGCTGGTAAACCTTTATCATGACAAAGAAATTGTTAAATAAGCAGGACCTCAGATGAGAGTACACCATGCATGAATGAATGTTTGTTTCTCAATTAATCCCCAGCTTATATTTATAAATGACTTAGTCTTGTCTCAAACATGAAAGCAAGATGCTCTGTTCTACACTATAAACCTAAAGTATAAGGAGAACAGTACAACAATGAAACACTGTTAAATAGATAGACACAAGTTGAGCATGCACAGTCGCACTAAACAGTTGAGATTGTAAACTTTTACCTACAGTTGCATTTGGATGCACTATTGAATTGAATAGCCATTATTAGTCTAACAAAGAGGAAATAACCCTTTCTAATTTCTCTTGTTGCAATTCGTATGAGGGTGTGGGATCCAAATTGCAATAAAGTTACTTATACATTGGACTCGAAAGAAAGATAGATCCAAATTGGAGGCTACTTTCTCATATTTTAGTACTAGGACAATATTTTTTGCCTTTTTACCATTGACTTTTGATAGCAGCCTTGTTACTATTGATTAAACTGAATTTCGGAAATCCAATCTAGTAGTTAACCCAAATACAGTCCAGGAGTAAATTCCAAAGGCCACTTATCCCAATAGCTTTCACACATTTTGCTGCTATCATCCTACTATGGAATGCGGACATGGGTGTGTTATCATCTCTAGGCATACTACTATTGACAAGAATTCACAACAGAGATCCAATTATATATTCTTCTTAGGACTATATGGATCCAACTCCTTAGATTCTTCAAACTTGTTCTTCCACATCTACTGTCATGCCTAATGTATTTGGCAACTCCTCTCGTACAAAGATTGTCACTTGAGATGCTCATTTCTATCAGATTGTGTTTGCAAGCAGCATCCAAACTCTACTGCTATCAATAATTCTTGTTAGGATCTTTACGCACCATAGCTCCAAGTATGACTTACCAGCTAAAGTAGTGATGGTGTCTGCAAGTTACCCCACTGGTGCCTTTATATAGATTGACAACTCACTCCTGACCTATGATGTTAGCTGATATTGTCCTATTTATATTCCTTCATCCTACAAGTCGGCTCTCAAGTCCGGATCAAGTGAGTATCATGCCGTGGATGTCATATTTCATGCTCTATAACAGCCATACTAGCTGTTGGAACATTTGTCTCATTATGTAGGGGTTTATCTGTAAATATACAAAGTAGGAGTCTTATGTGTAATTTTGTGTTTATTAGGATGTTATTTGTAAATAGGGAAAACCCTACATATAAAAAGATAATAAGACATAATAGGGATCCAATGTTTTTTAGCTCCAAAATATCCCATCTCTCTCTCTCTCTCTCTCTCTCTCTCTCTCTCTCTCTCTCTCTCTCTCTCTCTCTCTATATATATATATATATATATATATATATATATATATATATATATATATATATATATATATATATATATATGATGCAGGATGACCTAATTATGATGCATGTTTATAAACACAATTATTCAGCGGAAATAAAAGGCAATAATAATCTAAAATTCTAGCATTAATCATCATAATGGAGAAAATCATAAAGGAAATATGCAATGGAGTGGGCCATTATCACAACCATGGAGTATGGAATTCAATTATTACTTAGGTTGGATCCGGCGAGGGATGAGACCTCCCGATCTTGCATGGTTATACCCAATCGATCAATGAAGATCACTAGTCCGAAGAATCAGGAAGTTTCTCGGATTAGGGATTCGAGAATTTGGGGGTTTAGGGTTTAGATCGATTCTCAAGGTTTGATCGAGGAAGGATTAGCAAAACTGGAAAATAGAACGAAGAAGATGATTATCTTGAAGAATTTGGAGGGGCACAAGAAGAAGTTAGAAGAAGAAGACCAAGGAAAGAGAAGAAGCACCATGAGAGAGAAAGAAGAGAGAGGCCACCAAAGAGGTTTGCTTTTTCATTAATAATCAACCAATCACGTTATTAGGGCTTAGCCCACTTAAATAAGCAAGAAGAAAACATAAAAGTACCAAAATACCTCTAAAATATTGGTAAAAAGCAACTAAAAAAAAAACAATTCGTAAGTTGGCCGGGCGCCCGGTGACCAATTTGGCCGGGCGCCCAGCTAAGACAAAAACTGTCCAACAAGAAAAACTGCAAAATTGCAGAATTTCAGGGCGCTCGGTGACAAATTTGGTCGGGCACCCGACCACCTTCAGAAATACATTTTTCTATTCTTTCAGTCAGGTCTTCTTCCATCCTACACACGTGTCTTCTATGTGCCAAATCACATGCATAGGGTCTTCAATGCTCCTCAATCATCGCCTAACCACAAGGAAAATACTTGTGGGGCGCTTTCTTCGCCGATAGACTTTGAAGGCTAGATGTCTGCATCAATATATATATATATATATATATATATATATATATATATATATATATATATATATATATATATATATATATATATATATATATATAATCTCTCTACATTCTCTACAAAATCTTCATGGTATCAAAGCTAAGTTGCAATCAAGGTTAAAAGAGGATCTTAAGGAGCTGAAGAGGAGAAGCTTTCCCATCCTAGACCCCTGCTGACGTCAGCCGTACAGTCGCTAACGTTAGCCGTACATCAGCTGTACGATCGGGTTGGGTCAAATCCCATACCACCTGGTGCGGCCAAATGAGAGGAGCTTAATGGTGATTTTTCCTCAATTTTTTGAGATCCTTTGATGTTTTTCCTGCATTTTCTAAGTTTTTTCTGAAAACCGGCCATCTATTGTCCATTCTTCAAATGTCTTCTTATCAAGGGTTTTTATTTGCAAAACCTATATTGTTTATATTGTTTTTGGATGATCTACACATCGAAAATGGTTTCAAGCAGATTCGACGTATATACATAATAGTTTGGTAAAAAATAGGGGTCAGTTGGACTGTTTTTCCCTTTTTGGGGCGTTACACATACACCATCTGTTTGGTGTATAATCTTGCGACCCTCTTATGATTTGTACCTCTTGTTGGTGTTGTTTTATCCGTGATTTTATATATTTATAGAACCCAATATTACTAGACATCATTATGAGGGACCTCTCTCCATTACTTCCACCAAGTTCAATGGGAGTAACTTTCTTTTATGGTCCCAAGCTGTCCAAATGTATGTTGTTGGGAAGGAAAAGCTTGGATTTCACACTGGCACTTCCAAAAGACCTTCCACTTCACCATCGATTGATTCTACAAAGATAAATGCATGGGATTCTTCAAAAGCTATCGTGATGGGTTGGATTCTCAATTCTATGGAGCCTAGTATTGCTTCTGCATACTTCTTTTATAAGATTGCATCTAATATGTGGAAGTCTCTAAATGATACTTATGGGATTGTTTCCAATAAGCCCCGCATCTTCCAATTGACTACAAAACTTTACTCTCTCACTTAGGAGAAAATGTCTGTTACTGAGTATTTTAGGGCCTCGAAAGGCCATTGGGAGGAGTTAAGCCACCTACAGTCTCTGAGTGAACTACCAGACAGTCGTAGTGCAGAAATCATGAAGACACGGCAAGATGAAGCCAAAACTTATAAGTTCTTGGCAGGCCTGAGTAGTGAGTATAAGGCACTGCGCACTCAGTTAGTTGCTACATATTCATTTCCTTCACACCATACAGCCTATTCCATCATTCATACTGAGAAGGCACGCAAACGGGTGATGACAGCACCAATTCTCACACAGGAGAGGACTGCCTTTACATATACCACTATTCCATTTGAGAGTCACAATAGTGGCTTGGACACTCGAGGGGCCTTCAGCAAATGACATGGTTATGGCCACGGGAGATTTATGTGCACTTATTGCAATCGATCTCGACACACTCGGGACAAGTGTTTTAAATTACATGGTCGCCTTGCTGCTCATGTTGCGACTTCTGATGAGGTTAGAGTCACATCCGATACTTTTGGTGGCCCTTCTCTATATCCATCTCCTGCTTTAGATCAAACAGATACCGTCACCATGACTTAGGCTGATGTTCTCGATCTTTACTGACTCCGGACTCACAGCCTTCTGCCTCCTTCACTGCAACCACAGGTACTACATTTCATGCCTCTTCATCTTCTGTGACCTGGATTATTGATTCAGGATCCTCAGATCATATGACTGATGAGCATAGTTGTCTTATCCCTTCCAGTTCCGTTGATTGCCATCATCTAGTTTGTCTTGCTGACGGAACCTCCACCTATTGGTGTGGGCTATGAGCGTGGTGGTCTCTACTTTTTGCGTCAGGGGAAGCTTTCTGCTGATAGTGTTTTTGCTCCATCTTCTTCGTTTATTTCTACTTCTAGTACTTTAGAGTCTCAAAAGGCGTCTGCTGCATTGTGGCATGCACGTCTTAGTCATGTGTCTTTTCGAACTTTACGTTTTTTAGTTCCCGCATTTAATCAGTTGGATGATGTGTCTTTTCGATGTGAAGCATGTCAGTTTAGTAAACATGTTCGAACTACTTTCCTGCTATTGCACAACGTACTAATAAAATATTTGCTTTAATATATTCTGATGTTTGGGGTCCTAGTCCAGTTATGTCTCTTGATGATTTTTCTTATTTTGTTACCTTTATTGATAATTTTTCCCGTGTTACTTGGGTATATACAAATACTTGATGAAGTAACGTGATGAACTTCCACACTTGTTTTGATCATTCCATTAAATGATCAAAACACAGTATGATTGTAATATTCAAACAATTCGTTTTGATAATGGGGGTGAGTATGTATCGAAAAATTTCACCTCTTATCTTCAAGAACATGGCATTCTTCATTAGTTCACTTGTTCTTACACACCCCAGCAAAATGGGGTGGTTGAGCGCAAGAATCACCATCTTCTTAAGGTGACTCGCTCACTTTTGATTGGGATGAAGGTTCCTAAGTCATACTGGTCTGCTGCTCTTTTGACATCATGCTAGTTAATCAATCGTATGCCTTCACATGTTTTAAATGGTAAAACTTCGTTTCATACACACAAATCTGATTGTACTCTCTTTCTTATTCCTCCTAAGGTTTTTTGTTGTGTTTGTTTTGTTTACTCACCAGGTCCAAAGAGAGACAAGTTTGATAACTGATTAATCAAGTGTGTATTTCTTTGTTACTCTCTTCAGAACAAAGGCTACAAGTGTTATGATCCATGTTCTAAAAAAATTTATGTTTCCATGGATGTCACCTTTTTTTAAGAATGTCCCTTCTTCTCTATATCTAATTTCGTGGATGTTGCTGACATACAAGTCTCTTTGCCTGTGCCTTTTGTTCATGCTCCACCTATTACTTCTGCGGCAGCACCTAAGCAGATACTTACCTATGTCCACCAGAAGTTGAGGCCATCACCTGCACCACCAGTAGTTTCTCTTCCTACCTCAGGTAACTCCCTCAATCCTATTTCTCCATCATCACCTATGGCATCTCGCACTCATAGTCATCATCCAACCTTGTATCCTATCTCTAATTTTCTTTCTTATGCCATTGTGTCTCCATTGTATAGTGCTTTCTTGACTGCTATTTCTTCTTCTCTTATTCCTAAGTCTGTTCTTGAGGCTATTCCAGTCCCTGAGTAGAAGCATGCAATTGAGGTCGAAATGGCTGCATTGGATAAGAATGGCACCTGGGACCAATGTTTGAAATATCAGTATCGCGTTACGTATCGCACCCTTAGGATACAAATACATATCGGTTATCGCACATGATATATATCGCACATGATATATCCTTTGTATGGGGTAATTTATCGCACTTTTTGGAAAACATGGGGAAACATTGGGAAAGTTGTTGAATTTTTCAATGAAACTTCAGGGATTGTTAAAAAAAGACCTTAATATACACTTCTAAATCATAACATCTTAAAAAAGAAGTGAACATAATAGGTTTCCTTTGTATAAGGTCCTAAGTTATGCACTGTTTGACTAAAATAATACAACTATATTCAAATTGAATGCATAACATTTAGAGTATACGTGATGATCATTTCATCAAACACTCCTAAATACTTCGAAATTAGTCTCAATTGACAGTTGGTTGAAGGGAAATTTAGAAAAACATTAATATTTAATAATTTTTTACTAAAAATTTATTTTTGTTTTCCAAAATTGACAAGGACTTAACACATAAATACATCAGCCCTCATACATGCTTGATTTCATGTTTGGAGTGCAACATTGCAAGCAGCTTGGGAGAAATTGAGGAAATTTCGAATTTTCCCCGAAATTTTCCCAAATCGAACCACCTACTCTCAAATTTCGAAATTAGAGTGTATGTGATGATCATTTCATCAAATACTCCTAAATACTTCAAAATTAATCTCAATTGATAGCTGGTTGAATGAAAAGTTTTGAAAAAAAAATGGAGAACATGAAGAACCAATGGATATCGAAATCAAAGCTCCAACTCCATGATTTTTTATGCAAAAAATGAAGAACCAATGGATTTTTAACCATTTGACACTAATTTAACATAATTTCAACAAAAAAAAGGGATCGAAAATTGAAAATGCTCACCTGATCGAACATGTGGGATATATCAGCACTACCTGTATGTTTCGTATCACACAGGTGGAATACAAGATATATCATAGGTATATTGGTCGATACCGTCAATATTTAAAACATTACCTGGGACCTTGTCCCCTTACCAATGAGAAAGCATATCGTTGGATGCAAATGAGTGTACTCTATAAAGTATTGGGCGGATGGTTCAATTGAAAGATACAAGGCTCGCCTGGTTGCTAAGGGTTACACTCAGAACAATGGCGTGGATTATACTGAGACATTTTCTCCCGTTGCCAAGTTAAATTATGTTCGTCTGATTATTTCCTTGGCGGCGAATCTCTCCTGCCCGTAATTTCAACTAGACATCAAAAAAGTATTTCTTCATGGCGATCTTAGTGAAGAGGTGTATATAAATCTTCCGCCTGGTTTTCAGCTTAAGGGGGAGACAAGGAAAGTGTGTAAGTTGAAAAAGGCCCTCTATGGCCTTAAGCAATCTCCAAGAACGTGGTTTGCACAGTTTAGTACTGCAGTTCTCTCGTTTGGATTTAAGCGATGTTAGTCAAATCACACTGTATTTATTCATACTCGGCAAGAGGGTCGCATCATCATACTCGTGTATGTGGATGATATTGTCTTCACTGGGGATGACTTGAAATTTATTGAACATACTAAGCAGATGTTGGGCAAGGAGTTTGACATTAAGGATCTTGATCCACTTCGATACTTCTTAGGGATTGAAGTTGCTCGTTTGTCCAAGGGCATCTTCATATCTCAAAGGAAGTATACTCTTGATCTATTGAGTGAGACTGGCAAACTTGGAGCTCGTCTTGCTTAATCTCCAATGGATCAGAAGCACTATTACATGCATCTGAATGTGATATTTTGACTGATCCAGGTATGTGCCAGAGGTTGGTTGGCAAGTTGATCTAATTAACTATCACAAGACCAGACATTACTCACGCAGTTGGCATTGTTAGCCGATTCATGCATTCACCAAGGTCATCTCATCTAAATGCAGCGTATCATATTCTAAGATATTTAAAGTCATGTCCAGGATGTGGCATTCTCTATGCTAATGGACATATTGATATTATTGGGTACTCTGATGTTGACTAAGCAGGTTGCCCAACAAATAGAAAATCTACCTCTGGCTATTGCACGTTCGTTGGAGGGAACTTGGTGACTTGGAGAAGCAAAAAGCAGTCCGTTGTGTCTAGATCAAGTGCAGAAGCAAAATATCGAGCCATGGCCCATGGGGCATGTGAAATTTTGTGGTCGAGATCCATAATGGTAGAACTTGCATTCTCCATTTCCTTTGCTAGCCTACTTTATTGTGACAATCAAGTTGCTATACATATTTCCTCTTATTCAGTTCTCGATGAGAGGACCAAGCATAATGAGGTCGATATTCACTTCATTTGGGAGAAGATTTCTTTTGGTGTGTTGAGTGCACCATTTGTCAAATCAACAGAACAACTAGCAGATATCTTTACGGAGGCTCTCTATTCTCCTATGCCACAAGACGTGTTTGACAAGTCGGATATGACTGATATTTGTAAACCAACTTAAGGGGGAGTGTTGGAACATTTTTCTCATTATGTAGGGGTTTATCTGTAAATATGCAAAGTAGGGGACTTATGTGTAATTTTGTGTTTATTAGCATGTTATTTGTAAAAAGGGGAAACCCTACATATAAAAAGATAATAAGACATAATAGGGCTCCAACGTTTTTGAGCTCCAAAATTTCCCATCTCTCTCTCTCTCTCTCTCTCTCTCTCTCTCTCTCTCTCTATAATCTCTCTACATTCTCTACAAAATCCTCGCTAGCGAGCTTGTACCAAAACCTACTAATAGAAATTCATTACGCATCATTGTGTTTACACTCTTAAGTATGCTCCTAATTGTACTACCCAAGGTAACAAAGCATGATTAGTTGCTAGTGGATTTTGATAGGAACACAGAAGTGACTATGTCCAGAGGTTTAGTCCAATGGTGAGGCCTCTACCATTCATGTTATGTTTTCTCAATCCATCATTTGTGTTATGTTTAGTCTCTTTATAGACCACATGTTCATCCACTTTTTTATAGCCAACGCTCTTTGGATTATTCTGTAGGGTTGTTCGAGATGAGCAGGGACATTAATGAATTGATTGGGGAGGTGTTGATGGGTGGCATCCTAGTCCATTTCAGACAAGGGGGAAAGTTACCTGGATGATATTTCCATTTGCTATCTAGGGGAGGGCTCTGGAAAGAAAGGAATAAAGATTTTTTACGGCAATGAGGCATCAGTTCATTTAATGAAAGGAAGAATATTTCCATGATTGAACTGATCTCTTGGGCTTCCAGAGTTCTCTGATGTGTCCCATGGGGAGCTATGGCGAGATTGGAATAGATAATGCAAAGGGACAACAAGGGTCTGAAAGAGTGGTTAAGTTGACATGAAAGCCTCCCCAAGATTTTTTTCTTCTTTTTTTTGAAAGATTAATTTCAAAAGGTGCTCGATGGGAAGTTCGGACTGTCTGGGGTTGGTGTGACGTTGAGAGATGACAGAGAGCAGATTTTGTGAGCCTTTTGTGGGTCCTATGGGAAGGTTGAGCACCTATTGGTGATCTTCATAGCCATACCAGTCAGACCTGGCTTGTAATTGGACCCTTCGAGTTCTAGGAGCCTCGTAATCAAGGAAATTTCGTGTCTAAGGGCTAGCTGGGACACTAAATTTTTCGGTGGTTCCAAAAGGTGTCAATGAGATGACTGAAAGCCTCACTTCTGAGGTAGAGATGGGAGTGTCACTCTCTTCTGGTCACCAATTGCCCCTATTGTAAATCATTTCCCAGTTTAATGAAATTCTTTGATACTTCAAAACAAAAGAAAAAGAAAAGAACCGATCACCTCCAAAGCAACTGCTTGTATGTTAAGCTACAACCCACTTTTACAATAATTTGCACTTACAACAAGGATATGATACCTCTTTTTCTTCTTTTTCTTTTCCTTTTCTTTTCCTCTCTTTGTTTTTTTTTTTTTTTGAAGGCATAAAAAATGGGTTGGGGTGTACAACTGGTTGTAGGTGATCAGACGTAGTTTTTTAAACCTTCACATTATAAATGTTCCTTCACCATTTTTCAGACCTTTATCCATGATGGGTTTGTTAATGTCTCCTTCACCAATAGTAGACATTGTAGAAGGAGATTGGAGAGAGAGAGAAGAAGAGTGATTAGGAGCTTAATCTAATCCTCCACACTTTTATTATAATAGGGCTTATTTGCCTTTTACAACTTACTGCCTAGGAAAAAAGGAAATAACATAAAACTCCTTGTTTTGTTTCAACACTCCCCCTCAAGTTGGTGCGTGAATATCTATCATGCCCAACTTGCCAGAAATCTCACGAAGAGTAGTGGAATTTAAAGCCTTCGTAAATATATTTGCCAACTGATCTGAAGAGCGAACAAAGGGTGTGGAAAGTTCTCCTGAAGCAATCTTCTCTCGAACGAAATGGATATCAACCTCAATATGTTTAGTCCTCTCATGAAAGACTGAGTCTGAAGCGATATGAATGGCAGCTTGGTTGTCACAATAGAGAGGAATGGTTGAGTCAGAGAATAAACCTAACTCTTTCATGATGGACTTTAACCAAAGTAGCTCGCATGTCCCATGAGCAATAGCTCTGTACTCTGCCTCTGCACTTGACCTGGAGACCACATGTTGTTTCTTACTTCTCTAAGTCACCAGGTTTCCTCCCACAAAAGTACAATACCCAGAAGTAGACTTTCTATCTGTAGAGCAACCTGCCCAATCCGTATATGAGAAACCACATATATTTACATGCCATGATTCTTGTACAAAATTCCTCGACCTGGACACGTCTTCAAATATCTTAGGATATGATGAACCGCCTCGAAGTGAGGCTTCCTAGGAGAATGCATGTATCGACTCACAATACTCACTGCCTGAGTAATATCCGGCCTTGTAATTGTCAAATAAATCAATTTCCCAACCAGTCTTTGATACATGCCAATATCTTCAAGCTTGTCACCTATGTCTGCATGCAATGAGTGTTTCTGCTCCATGGGGGAAGGCGCTGGTCGTGAACCCAACTTTCTTGTCTCCTTGAGAAGATCAAGGGTATATTTTCTCTGAGAAATGAAGATGCCCTTTGATGAGCGCGCCACTTCAATTCCCAGAAAGTATCGTAGACACCCCAAGTCCTTCATTTCAAACTCCTTACTTAGTCGATGTTTGGTTTGTTGGATAAATTGCAAATTGTCACCAGTAAGGACAATGTCGTCCACATACACCAGCAGAATAGTTCTTCCCTCTGGGCGTGAATGAATGAACACTGTATGATCTGTTTGGCAGCGCTTGAACCCAAAGGAGAGAACAGCAGAGCTAAATTTTGCAAACCAAGCTCTAGGAGACTGTTTTAAACCATACAAAGCCTTTTTCAGTTTACACACCTTTCCTGACTCCCCCTTAAGCTGAAAACCAGGAGGAAGGTCCATGTACACCTCCTCAGTCAGATCACCATTTAGAAAAGCATTCTTGACATCCAATTGGAACAGAGGCCAATCCAGGTTAGCCGCTAGAGAAAGGATGAGACGAATGGAATTGAGTTTTGCCACAGGAGAAAAAGTCTCAGTATAATCAACTCCAAAAAGTTGAGTGTAGCCCTTAGCCACCAGTCGAGCTTTGTATCTTTCTACAGTACCATCTGCACGGTATTTGATGGAGAAGACCCATTTACAACCAACTGTCTTCTTCCCAGGAGGTAGAGAGATAACATCCCATGTACCACTTTTGTGTAGAGCCTCCATCTCAGCTTTCATAGCTTGTTTCCAAGCAGGTACTGCCAAAGCAGCATGAACAGATCTGGGAATAGTATGAGAGGATATAGCTGCTAAGAATGAACAATAGGATGGTGACAGAGACTCATAACACAGAAAATTTGATATAGGATGCAAAACTGGATGATGACTACGAGTGCGAGTCGCAACAGGAGAGGAAGAGATACCTGAGGTTAGAGTCGGATCCATTGCCACGGATTGAACTTGAGTTGGTCTTACCTGCTGACGAACATAGGTAATGAGTTTCTTCGGTTCACTAGTAGCTTGCGGAGTGACCAATGCAGGTAATGGAAGAGTAGGTGAGGAGCCAAGTTCGACATTAGCACTGTAGAAAGCACGATTCTCAAGAAAGGTGACATCCATGGAAACATAGAGCTTCCTGCATGTGGGATCATAGCACCTATACCCCTTATGTTGCAGAGAGTATCCAATGAAGATGCATTTAATTGCTCTGCAGTCAAGTTTGTCTCTGGAAGGACTGGAGTTATGGACAAAACAAACACACCCAAACACACGTGGGGGAATATGGAATAATGGTGAGGATGGAATCAGGATATGCATTGGGATTTTCCCTTGAAGAACACGGGTAGGAAACCGATTTATCAAGAAACAAGCCGTTAGAACTGCGGCTGACCAATATGACTTGGGAACATCCATCCCTAGTAATAGAGAACGTGTAACTTCTAATAAATGGCGATTCTTTCGCTCGGAAACCCCATTTTGTTGAGGAGTATACACGCATGAAAGTTGATGAATAATGCCATTATTCTGGAGATAGTTTGTAAAGGACTTGAATGAATATTCCCTTCCATTGTCAGACCGCAAGGTCTGAATGGAACAACCGTATTGATTTGTCACCAGCTTGTGAAAAGTTTGAAACAATGAGAATAATTCATCTCGTCGACTCATAAGATATACCCATGTCACTCGTGAGAAATCATCAATGAAAGTAACAAAATATTTGAACCCATCAAACGAGGCTACGGGACTAGGTCCCCATATGTCAGAATGGACAAGTTCAAATTCTTTGGTACTTCTATGTTCAACCACAGGGAATGAATTACGAATGTGTTTGCTAACTTGACACACTTCACAACCAGTAATATCATCACTTTTATTTAAATTTGAAATAATCGAGTACAAGACACGACTTGGAACATGGCCCAATCGAGCATGCCACAAGCTTACAGACTCATTATTTGAAGCAGTAATTGGAGCAGTAGTATCAACAGAAAGACAAGAGCCACTACTGCTATTAGTGAATGCCGTGAATAACTCCCCTTGTTTTAGAAAGTAAAGACCATCTCGTTCAAATCCCGTACCAATAATCCTCCTCGTACTCAAGTCCTGAAACATACAAGATTTGGGAGAAAAAGTTATACTGCAATTCAAGGCACGGGTGAGACTACTGACAGAAATTAAATTTGCATGAAATTTTGGAATGTATAGGACATTTGGAAGAATAAGAGAGGAGGATACACGACAGAACTAATAGATTGTACAGGAGTGGTGCTACCGTCAGCAAGACGAACAAACCGAGAATAGGATGTAACAGTAGAAGATGTAAGGAAGTGACGCATACCAGTCATATGGTCAGAAGCCCCAGAATCGATGATCCAAGTGGATGGGGCTGAGGAAGCATGCAAGGCAGTACCTGTGGTTGCAGCGAAGGAAGTGGATGAGGGCTGTAGATCAGAGGAAGGCGTAGTGGATGTAGAAGGCTGCAGGGATCTCAGTAGTTCCATAACTTCTGCTCTGGTCATCAATGTAGACTCAGAGGGAGAAATATTAGGGATTCTGACATTATCCATAGGTTGTTCTTCAACATCTGTAGTGGCGGCATGTGCTGTGGGATAGCCATGTATTTTGAAGCATCGTTCCACTGAATGCCCCGACCGGTTGCAGTGAGTACAGAAGTAACGTGAACCTCCACGTCCACGTCCTCGACCACGAACTGAGGAACTACCACGTGAATCAAAACCGCCACCCCTTCCATTAGGTGAAGCAGTGGAAGATGTAAAAGCTGCTCGCTCTTGTGCGGGAGACGATAAAGTAGTAGGCATGGTCATCACTTGACGACGACTCTCCTCGGTATGAACAATAGAGTAAACTGTCTCAAGTGATGGAAATGGGATCGTAGCAACCAGCTGGGTACGAAGGGACTCGTAGTCTGCATTTAGTCCAGCGAGAAACTTGTAAGTTTTGGCTTTGTCTTCGCGTTTGTGCACTATTTCGGCACTGCTACTATCCGGTAGTTCTCTTAAAGGCTGCAAATAACTCAACTCTTCCCATCTACTCTGTAAGGCCCCAAAGTACTCAGTGACTGACATGTTATTTTGAGCTAGTGAGTAGAGTTCTGTCGTCAACTGAAAAATGAGAGGCTCATTTGAAGTCGTTCCATATGATTTTTGGAGTGCAGTCCATAAGGCTGCGGCACTTTCATAAAAGAAGTAAGCAAATGCAACATGTTGTTCCATAGAGTTTAATAACCAGCCCATAACAATGGCGTTTGCAGATTCCCATGCATCAACTTTTGTGGGATCTGTAGGTTTCTTGTTGGCACCTGTTAGATATCCGAATTTTTCTTTTCCAACAACATACATTCGGACTGCTCGAGACCACAACAGAAATTTTTTCCCATTGAACTTGGTAGAAGTAATGGAGAGTGGGCCCTCAGATGATTTTGAGTCCATGGTTGCAAGAAAAAAAGAAGAAAAAAATCTCAATACCAGGTGGCCAAAGAGGCTTCAATCATCCTGAATGGCTTCAATGCATGCAGACAAGCATCTGGAGACACTCCAACCGCTTCCGTCGACTTTTCCGGCGTCAGGTATGCATTCCGACGGCCCGGGGGGGTCGGATCACGCTTCCAGCGGGGCTGCCGGCGTCAAGAGGGCAGTCCGACGGCCCTGGGGGGGTCAGATAACGTTTCCGGCGGCGCTGCCGGCGTCAGGAGGGCAGTCCGACGGCCCTGGGGGGGTCGGATCTGGGTTTTGGCGCCCCTGGTGGCGTCGGATCTGGGTTCCGACCACCCTACCAGCGTCGGATCTGGATTCCGGCGCCTCTGGTGGCGTCGGATCTGGGTTCCGACAGCTTTGC
The DNA here is from genome assembly GCA_003013855.2 of Liriodendron chinense. Classification (NCBI taxonomy): domain Eukaryota; kingdom Viridiplantae; phylum Streptophyta; class Magnoliopsida; order Magnoliales; family Magnoliaceae; genus Liriodendron; species Liriodendron chinense. The sequence goes on from ML058408.1 coordinate 545,298, forward strand.
CGGCGTCGGATCTCTGGTCTGGCGAGCCTGACGGCGTCGGATCACAGATCCGACGCCCTCATGCGATTTCACGGCCTCCTATAGGTGCGGCTGTGAGAAGAGGGACTCCAACAGTTTCGTAGGTGGTGCGGCTGAGAAAAGAGGCACCTCCGGTGGGGTCCACGTGCTCTAGGGAAGCACAGACTTCCTTGGCTCTGATACCATGTAGAAGGAGATTGGAGAGAGAGAGAAGAAGAGTGATTAGGAGCCTAACCTAATCCTCCACACTTTTATTATAATAGGGCTTATTTGCCTTTTACAACTTACTGCCTAGGAAAAAAGGAAATAACATAAAACTCCTTGTTTTGTTTCAACAGACATGACATAAGTCAACAATAATCGGCCATTATCTCCTAACGCTCAGTACCTATGTCTTATTACAGACTTATGGTAGGAGTTCTTCTTCTTCCTCTTCTTCTTCTTCTTCAATGAGATTGATGGTTGAAGGGTTTGTCCATCATTGTTTATTACCCATTGTCCATTACCTGGATCAAACGATTTTCATTTTGTAACAAACATAATGGAGTTTTCCCCATGGATTAATTGCCACAAATGAAGAACGGTACCTGTGTAGGACTTGGGAGTGTTCTTTGCAACTGAGATAAGTAATGCAGTTGGAAGTGAATTGACTTCATACAACAAAAGTATAATTACAAGAAGTAGAAAACAAAGACTTAAATATTCAAAATGGCAGTGACACACGAGATTTCAATCAACGATTCTCTAAAATAGTATAATAGTTCAAGTGTACTACAGAATCACATCTATTAAAGATTGGCATCGAATAACATGCATATCATCTCGAATAACCTACATGCTTAACTAAAAGAGAACAAGGAACATACGTCTGGTGGATGACCAGGGAAATCAAAAGCTGCATCAGTAGCTTCTACATATTGGCCTTTATCAACAAATTCTCTGATCTTAGAAACAAAATTAGGCGCTTGCGCACTTGTATAATCACCTGGTACCCCAGTCCAGAGAGTATCATCTACAAAAAAGTTATACCAAATGACATGAGCTATTTTGGCAGGAAAAAAAGAAAGAAGAAAGAAGAAGAAGAAGAAGAAGAAGGGTACATTCAAAGAGGATGGCAAAAGATAAGTTTCTGAAGGGAAAGTAGAGCAATTAAAAATTTCAAAAAGATAAAAATAAAAATCAGAGAATAACGAACTCACCTGAAGATCGTTTGCAAAATAATTACAAACTAGATATTTTAACGAAACAGAAACCTCCCAAAATATGATTAGATCAAGAACATTTTTCATACTAGAAGATTGTCGACCTCAACCACATTAAACATATGGACCAAGTCTGAAGAGAGACCAATAAACCAACAAGGCATTGCAAGTGCCTTAACAATCTTTGATGCATTTCCAATGTACACCCAGGTTATTAATCTTGGGTGTCTAACGTGCCTGAATCTTTTTTTTAATCACCACCACAATTGTGTAGGAATCATTCCCAATCAACATATTTCATTCTCTAGAAATTCCATAAGCACATGAAAATCCTCACAGGTTCAGAAAGAATACAGGAGTACAATAGCATCCAATAACGGATAAAGCAAAGGTTTGATCATGCTTCTGAATATCGATACCTTTAAAAAAAAAAATGGGTTCTGAATATCGACATTTGGGTTGGGGTTATCTTCCAGGCTGAAAAAGGATATGTCCGTATCGGACTGTATCGACCCGTATCCCTCTAATTTTCTTTAAAGACAAAGAATTAAGGAAAAAATCAGTCTCCCACCTGTTTGATGAGCTGATGGAGACAATGTAGTGTGTGTGAGTGATCCAAGGTTCAAAATATCAGAAAAAAAGAGAAGAAAAAAATTCAACGATCTATCTTTTTTTATATCTTGGACATGTATATAACTGTGTATCAGATCATTCTTTGATCAGCATGTTGTTTGTTGGTTAGTCTTGTTAAAAATTCAACCACATGTGTACTAATTGAAGACAAATCAAGCATTGGGGCCCATTAAATTGAAATACAACAAAAATAAAATAAAAACACGAAAAAAAAGAGTGACTGATTACCATTTTTCTAATTTTTTTCATAATGGTCCATTCTGCTTCAATTCATCAAATCCAACTCAAATCTTTTGTTTTGATCCTAAAAGTAGGCCTAGATCTAGTCAAAAATAACTTTCTAAGCTTCCTCCATGGTTGAAATGAAAATTGAAGAAAACTAATGAAAGTTCCAAAAAAGAAAGAAAAAAAAAAAAATCAAACTCGGGATTTTATGGGCATATTTGCTTGTATGGACATTGTATCAATGCCGATACATACAATGTCCATATTGGCCGATTTGGATTGACCCGGTCCTTTTTTAGGGTCGGCTGTTTTGGCCTTGTATTGCATATCATATTAAGCCAATACGGATATTGAACAGCCACAACGGCCAATACAATACCAATCTTCAAAACCAAGGGATTGATGATTTCAAGTAGGAAATTGGTGCTACATAAACTTACAAACATTAAATGTCTATTTTGGATTACTAATCTTTTATTTTTATTTTTTTTATATGTAAGATAGGCCCTAACTTTGGTAAGGCGTAGACAAAGCTAGATTTATAGAGGGGTGCTTTAGAATCTAAAGGATTTAAATTTAGCCAGACTAAAACAGTATATGGAGTGCAATTTTAGTAACAATAGGAGTGAAAATGAGGAATTAGTTAAAATTGTTGACCAAGAAGTTTCCCCAAATGACCACTTCCTATATCTTGGATTGATAATTTATGAGAGTGGAGAGATTAAGAAGGATGTTGACCATAGAATCAAGTTGGGTGGAAGAAATGGAGATGTGCCTCAAGAGTTTTATGTGATCGTACCACTCAAACTGAAATGGAAATTATATAGGATAGCAATAAGACCAGCCATGCTTTTGTTAGGTGCAGAATACATGGCATATTACATTTTAAGTGTTATTGTTACGGATCGAGCAAAGCAATTACACGATGGATTTAGGGAACCAAAATATGGAACTCGGTGGCCCGCTCAAATCAACCACATGTAGGAAGGTAGGCCAATTAACCTCCCCAATCTAAACGGCGAAGATGGTATGACAAGGCATGGTTCTGGTCAGATGCATGTGGATGGGCCCACTATGTTTATTTCCTCTTATTTTTCACCTCCTTTCCTTTTGAACACTATAGGGAGGAAGTGCAGATGCTAGTACGAATACACAGTACAACAAGAAGGGAACACTCGTATGCTGTCCCAAGGAGCACGCATTGTGTGGTCTGAAATGGAGCGTGCATTGCATGGTTTGAAGGGGAGCGCGCATAGAGTGGTCCGAGGTAGAGTGCGATGCACGGTTCGAATATGAGGTGTGCATTGACGTTGATGCGTCAAGCATTTCTAAGAATGCGGACGACATATTTAACTTCTTGATTCAGTAGTCGAAGAAGTGGGGGAGGCAAATGCAGGTCAAGTGATCATAGACGGTTTGTCTCGTGCAGTAAGTTTGGTTAGTTAGTTCATGTATGCTCCATTTTAGTCATCTTGAAGTTGTTTGTTGCATCTTGCGCTACATCAAATCATCCCCGAGGCGTGGTATCCTCATTGATCATCATCATACTCTTATATTGAGGGATATTCTAATGCAGACTGGGCAGGTTCCCCAGATGATCATCACTCTACGTCAGGCTACACTACTTTTTTCGACGGTAATTTAATCACTTAGAAGACTAAGAAGTAGATAGTTGTGGCATGGTACACCGAGGCAGAGTATCGTGCTATGGCGAATAAGATATATTGAGTTATGTGGTTGAAAATCTTTGTTTATGAATTGAGATTTTCTGTGAAGACTTCTTCGCCAATGTATTGTAACAATCAAGTTGCTATTCACATAACTTTTATTCCTTTTTTTAATGACCGCACAAAACATATTGAAGTTGATCATGAGAAGGTTGTTACAGGCGTTATTTCCATACCAATTGTTCCCTATTCTGAGAAGTTGATTGATTTCTTCAGAAACGCTGCTACAATAGAAGTTGGATGACGTGTTCTTGGCAAGCTAGGCATGATTGATATCTTTGCCTCAACTTGAGGGGGGTGCAGGTGTATGTGCGTGTGGGCTTATGATTGGGGCCACAAGTCCAACATGTGGGCCTTATGTGTTATGGGCTTTAGTCCTTAGATCTTTCTCTTTTTATCTTTATTTATGCTTTCCTTATCTGTCCCTTAGTCTTTCTTTAGTTTTCCTTCATAATAAGGGCATATATATAATTGTATTTTTCTCCTCTTATTATAAATAAAGAAAGGGTCGGGCGTCCCAACCCTATGGTTTATTTTTCTTTCTCATATTCTCCCCCTTTCTCAAATTCTCTCCCCTGATAGCCCTCACTCTCCCAAATATTCTGACAGATTCTTGAACATGTCCATTTATTCATTGATCTTAACACACTCTTTTTGAAGTTCGCATCATTTTTCATGCTGTCAACAACATGGTCTCTATTTTTAAATTTGCTTGAAAGTAATCGTCATATTGAAATCTTGGATTTAGAAAGTATCCGACCTCATGCAATGGCCTATGAAGCTGTACATTTCATCATGTATTGATGATGTTCCAAATGGGGGAATCTCTCTTTACGTTGAAAGATTCGTTACGATAGTTTCCTGGACTTGATCCATTGCTTTGTAAATGTATCCTATAGGAGACCTCTCATCTGAATCTTCTAATCTTATGACCTTCACTAAGAGTATAATGAATTTAAACAATATTTAATCGATGGTGAAAACTCGATCACCTAATGCTATATCATGGACTTGCTTCCCCTTAGGACTCTTTGCGAACGTGCTCTCTTGCGACTCTTTTGATCTAAACATCGCTCTTAACCCAAATTCTGTTATTAGATGTTCCTCAAAGTGAGGTAACATGTGGCAAAGCATGTCAAGGTGGGTCTCGTGAGCTCACCATCTGTATTTTTTCCCACTAGATTTAATAACCACATGCTTATAAATGTACATTGTGATCTCCCTTACTTTTGTAGTGCATGCTTAGACTGATAACCCTCCTATGTCGGCAAGCATGAGATCAATGCAATGCGCCGCACATAGTAACCAAATGGGTTGCTTTCTTTTATCCATAAGCATTTCACCGGCCTTCATGTAGGCACGGGGGATGTAACGGCTGTTACGTGTCGGTTTTTTCTTCTTGAAAAATTCTGAAAAAATATCCAAAAAATTCAAAAAAAAAAAAATGTAAATATTCCAAATATGCGTTCTTTTTTTTTTTGGAATGTTCATGGTAATGTAACGGTCCACTCTTTGGTGAGAATGTTTTATCGGGTTGTCTGATAAATTAATGAACCTGACAACTTGGAATTGACTACAAAACTCTTATATTTAATTTTCTAACTATCTAATATAAATGCTAAATAAATTAGAATGAATGTAATACCAAAATATTTCACATTGAAAATTTTTAAGAAAAAAATTGAAATTAAATTCAAATGATTAATGTTGCTGATTAAGGGGACCATTCGAATGCCCCAAATAATCCCAAAATTCATGTAATATATGGCATTCATCTCAGTAATGCATCTCCCTAAATATTTGACATCACTCCTGCCAAGTAATTATAAGAAAAAATTAAATTAAATTCAGATAAAATCAGCCCTCAAATTTGGAGGGCCACTCGAATGAAAAAAAAAAAATCAGCCCTAAATTCATGCAAGCTATAAGAACCATTCCACTAAAGTATATGACACCCATTCCACTAAAGTATATCCCTAACCATTTGACATCATTCCCCCCAATAGATTTTAAATAAAAATTAAATTTAAATATAGATGAATATTGTCTCTGATTTTGGACCGATTTAGGGGACCACTTGATGCGCCCCAAATCAGCCTCAAATTAATGCAATCCATTCACACTCATCCCATTAATGTAATTGGCCCCAGATCGATGGGCATTTATTGGACAATGAATAATGAAAAATGTTTAATGGTCCTATCCAAGAAAACAAGTGTCCTTAAATCAACAGTTAAAATCTTTCAAACAATTTAAATTTGGGATTGTGACTTAGCAATAATGGTTCAGACATAGAAGTAAATTTATGACTTTGTTTGTCATCTGGATAGAAATTCAAAACTTTCTCTATGTGATTTCCGTCCAACTTTTACCTTTTTAAATGACTAAGGGCCCGTTTGTTAAATCTGAAGTCTGAAGCCTGAATCTTGAATTTGAAGCCTGAATTTGAAATCTGAACGAAGTCTAAAAACTCGTTTGGTAATTGTTGTTGAAGTCTGAAAATTAAGTACTGAATCTGAAACAATCTGTTTGTTAACAAACATCCGAAATGGCCGAAATCTCTTAACTTGACATATTTACCCCCCTTTTTTGGAGAAGTTTTGCATTATGAAGGTTTTTTTTTATTAAATGAAAATAAAATCATTAAGTTAACATCCATTTAATCACACTATTTCCTGTGGTGTGGTCCAAGTGAGCATTTAATCTATGTTCTCTTTGAGCTCATGCCCTAAAATGAACATCTATAATGGATGGACGACTTGGATCATAAAACACATGTATCATGGTGGGACAGACAGAGCTCCCAACAAAACCATCGGTCTTGCTCTAGGTTGGTGCAGTATCACTCAATCCACGGCCCATGTCAGTCGCGGCTTCTCTGAATCCCTAGATCCACTGACGTGGGTGGATCCTTGACCGTGTCATCCACTATGATATGTGTGTCTTAGATCCACACCGTACGTCCATTTTAAAAACTTATTTTAGAACATGATCCAAAAAATGAAGTAGATCCAAATCTCAGGTGGACCATAATATAGTAAATAGTGGTACTCGGCCATTAAAAACTTCTCATGGGCCACAAAAGTTTTGAATTAAGCTGATATTTCTGTGGTCTCTTCATCCAAGTCTTTATAATCTTGTCAACAGGTTAAATGGAAAATAAACATTCCAGTGGACCCCATGAAGTTTTCAATGGTGGTGATTTAATCACTACTGTTTCATGTGGTATGGTCCACCTAAGATTTGGATCTGCTTTGTTTTTAGAATCATGCCCTAAAATAAGCTTACAAAATGCATGGACGGTGTAGATGTAAGGCACATACACCACAATGGCCCCACAGTTGGGTGGATCCCCGGATCGCGCCACCCTCAAAGCAGCGAAACTGCACGCTCTTATCGTGCGGAGTAAACTCTGTTGGGCCACCTAGAATGTATGTGCTTTATCTATTCCGTCCATATGTTTCTCCAGCTAATTTTAGGGGTTGAGCCCAAAGTTTAAGCATATGCAAATCTCAAGTGGACCATGCCACAGGAAACAGTGGGAATAATGATTTCCACCGTTGAAACCTTCACAGGTCCCACAGTGATGTTTATTTGTCATCCAACCTGTTCATAAGATCACATGGACATGGATGAAGGGAAAACTCAATTATCAGCTTGATCCAAAACTTCTGTGTCCCCCGAGAACTTTTCAATGCTAGACATTCAGTTCACACTTTTTCTATGGTGTGGTCCACTTCAGCTTTTGATATGCTTAATTTTTTAGTTCCAGCCCTAAAATTATCTGTTAAGATGGATGCACAGAGTGGATAAATACTTAAATCACGGTGGCCCCACAGAGTTTACGCGTGCGGAGTTACTCACTACGCAATCCGCTTCCCAAAGCAGCAATCCGTTTTCGCTGGGCGCGGTTTGGGTGGATCCCCGGATCCACTAAGGTCGATGGATCCGTGGGGCCACTGTGATGTATGTACCTTACATCTACACCGTCCATACATTTTGAAAGCTCATTTTAGAACATAATCCCAAAAATGAAGCAGATCTAAATCTTAGGTGGGGCATATCACATGAAATAGTAGTGATTGAATCCCGACCATTAAAAACTTTATGGGGGCCACTGGAATGTTTGTTTTCCATCCAACCTGTTGAAAAGGTCACAAAGACCTGGATGAAGATACCAAACAAATATCAGCTTGACCCAAAACTTTTATAACCCACAAGAAGCTTTTAATGGTTGAGTAACATTGTTTACTATATTATGGTCCACATGAGATTTGGATCTATTTCATTTTTTGAACCATGCTATAAAATGAGTTTTTAAAATGAGTGGACAGTGTGGATATAGTATACACACATCACACAGTGGACAACACGGTAAGGGACCCACCCACCTTGGTGGATTTGGGGATCGCCGCGCCTGCTTTTGCCTGGCGATATGGAAGGATGCAATTTGCTTCGGCTTCTACACAGATTTCCTTCCAAAGGCGGTTTGTAGGGCCCGCTGTGATGTTTGTGAGAAATCCATGCCATTCATCCATTTTCTTATATAAATTTAGGACATACGACAAAGAATGAAGTTGATGTAAAACTCAAGTGAGCCACAAAAGAGGGAAAACTGGGAAAAGAGTTTTCTACTGTTGAAATCTTCCTGGCCCCACCTTAATATTTAGAGGCCATCCAAACCGTTTATAAGTTCATTGACACTGGGATGCAGTTAAAGCACTAAAAACTTAACATTATACCAGACTTTTGGAAAATAAACCTCATATTAGATACTAGTAAGGTTTCAATGGTAGTCATTTAATTCCCACTGGTTTCTATAGTGTGGTCCATTTGAGCTTTATATGTGCTTCAATTTTTGGATTATACTATACACTAATCTGAAAAAGTTGATGGATGGTGTAGATCTAACAGATAAATCATGGTGGGGCCAAAGAAGCAACACATGCTAAAAGTTGGTTGTGTATTACACATGGGGAGAGAAAATCTCCCTAGCAATTGGGAAGAGGGGTAATTTTGGAAGGAATATTATTTTTTTTATAAAAAATTTACACATTTTTTCAATTCCGCATTAAATAATTATTTTAAGTGTTAAAAAACAGGCTATAACACTGCTCACGTGAGACTGAAAAATGGAAATTATAAATAGAGTAGCAAAAGAAAGTATGTGGTGCTTCCATCAATGCACATTTGAGTTTTAAGCAATTATCATAGATACCTTTCCTCCTAAATTTCATGGCGGTGGAAGTACGTGGACAGTGGAGACTTGGCTCTACCATATCCTAGTTCTATCCCCTCTAGGCCCATCTTCCGAAAGAATATTGTGGTGCATTTGTGCTGCAGTATTGAAATTGAATTACAACTACTGGTATAAAACCTCCGTATTTCTCAGTTCAATGTGGATTTTTGATGTATTTCCCTTCTTACAAATGGAAAGGTTAGTAGGAGATGCATGAGGCATGATCCATCGACAGTGGGATGCAACAAATGAAACTGAAGATCTGGGTAAACCTCGATGGTGAGAGTTCCAAGGCAACTAGAATAGAAACGTGACACCCAATGAAGAAGAGGAAAGCCGAATAACCATTTCACCAATCCAATCGGAGAAAGGCAACACAATCCTTCATTAACTCATTAAACCACAAACAACCATCTAACCCAGGTTCCTAAAGATGATCTGGCATCAAAATTCATTGCTTCTTCGCTGGTGGGCTACATGTGAATTAGATGTATGACCCACCTGATGATCGGACCGGCTTAAATTTCGAGCCACCACACATGCTGATGTGGCGTGCCAGTAAGAGATCAGGGCTCCTCAGTCATCAGGTGGGCCACATGTGAATATTGAATGCATCACTGACTGGTGGGCCTGAAATTTGGGCCACTGCACATGCGGTGGGGCAAAATGAAAATTTTTGAATAGGACCTCTTCATCAGGCCCGGCCCGAAAAGTTCAAAATCCAGCCCGTTGACAGCCCCAAGTGGGCACCACTTGTCACACGCGACGCCTGAAGCAAGGACAATCTGGTCTTTAGGTGCAGCCTTGCTTCAGGCGTGGTACGTAAATGGCGGGGGCCATTGGATGAACAGCCAGATCTCCCCCGCACGTGCCACATTGTCACCAATGATGCGAACTCAAAAGTTCCATCATAATATTGTTGTAGATAAGATCAATCCTCATCTTACACGTATGACAAAATAAAGAATGCTAACACTTAAATAAGAGGCACACTCATGTCCAATCGGTTGGACTATACTAAGGTCCAACGGGCATAAAAAAATAATTATGATTAATTAAAATATTTAATTAATGCCAAAGGTAGAGGAGGAAATGGTATTGCCATCTTACGTGGACCCCACTTTGGCGTTCTTGTGAAATCCACCCTGATTACCTTGTGCCTCACCCATGTTAGGCCCAAATCTAAAAATCAGCCTCATTTGTGATTATGGTGGACCACACAATTAGAAACAATGCACAGGGTAAAGCTCGTCTTCTAGACTACTTCCTTTGGTGTGGCCCACTTGAATCAATGATGGGTTTGATATTTTGGCCTCAGAGGTAAGTTTTAATGTGAAATCTAATTCAATATAATTATTATGGTAAACCTTGTGAATCAAGGGTGGACATCTTTCTCCATATTGTTTTTCATTTCTTTATCTCACCTAATCACTTGACAAAATAATTTTATTATATATATATATATATATATATATATATATATATATATTCTCCTTGATATGAGCCTAACATAAGATTACACATCTAATGGTAAGAATGGATCTCACATGCTCATCAAAGTAGATCCCTCAAAAATTAAAGGGCGAGCGTTCAAAAGGAGCGACTTTCTGTGCCATAATAGGTTTTATATATAGTGGATGTTTCCCTAATTGTGCGCCCCACCTTAATAAATTTGTTACATATCCATGTTGTTTATCAATTTTCACTACTCATTTTAGGGCATGATCCAAAAAATGAAGCAGATCTAAATATCAAGTAAACCACATTATAGGAAATGGTAAGGATTGAATGTTTATTGTTAAAAACTTCTTGGAGGCCACAAAAGTTTTGGATTAAGCTATTATTTGTATTTCAACTTCACCTATATCTATGTAATCTTATGAACAAGTTGAATGACAAATAAACATTGCAGGACCCCTATGAAGTTTTTAATGGCGGGCATTCAATGACCATTGTTGGTTGTGGTATGGTCTGCTTGAGATTTGGATCTCCTACATTTCTAAAATCACGTCTTAAAATGAGCTGTAAAAACTGATTGACGGTTATACAACATATATATCAAGGTGGGCCCCACAGTTAGGAAAATGCCCAATACTATACCACCCCTAATCTGCTCCCACCATGGGAAGTGATGTCCAAGCAGTTATTTCACCTTGTTTTGGATACTCATTCTTGATTTTTTAAGCGGTTTACTATGATGCATACGTGAGAATTATCTTGCCCATGAGAAATGTAATCCCGTTCTAGGCCTAAACCTAAAAAAAAGTCGATCCTCTGGGTCAAGCCACAAAAAGAAAGACGTCCAACCTTGATACAAAGCTCAGCATACTAATTATAATGAATCAACTCAATCATTAGATTCCACATTAAAACTTAGCTCTAATACCAAAAAAACAAGCTTATTAGTAATTTATTTAGGTGAGTCATACTTAAGGAAATAATCTAGAAAGTGAGTATAAGGTTTCTAATTTTGTAGTCACAAATGAGGCTAAGTTTTGGACCCTACACTTAACACAGGGGACGCATATGGTGGTTGGTGTATTTCACATGATTGCCGTAGTCAGGCTCGCCAGAGTATCCAACTCCATTCTCCTTCTCTACCTTGGCATTAATTAATATTTAATTAATCTTAACTTCCTATGCAAGTTGTAACTTACGTATGGTCCAACCAACCGGCTGGACGAGTGTAGCGAAGCAACAGTTTCCGTAGAGGACAAATTAGGTGAGTTCGATTGGCCCATTCATGGTCAATCTCTACTGTTTCCTCTCACATGGTCCACCTGATAATGGGATCTGCTTCATTTTTTGATAATGCCCTAAAATGATTTGGAAAAACAAATGGACAGCATGGATTCATAATGCATACATCAAGGTGGGGCCCACTGTAAGTGCCGCACCGTCCTGGGGAGCCCGGGGGTCTCAACTAATCCGCTCCCGTTTCTTTAAGGCCGCACGCGCGTAGAGCCCTGCCCATCCATAAGCAAGCACGCGTGCCAACCATTACTTTTCTACAGTGTGGCCCACCTGAAGGGTGAAACGGACTTATATTTTACCACACGCGTTTCACAGTGGCACGTTCAACTTCGTGTGAATGGTCTAGGCGACTCTCCTAGAGAAAAGAAAATGAACGCGAAATTCGAGAAGGAAAGAGAGAGGGAGAGATAGAAATAGTAATACCGTTGAGCTGCAGTTTCTCGGAGGGGACTCCACCCCAGACCATGGCCCCGAGTCGACCGTTGCCAATGGGAACGGCATCGGTCCAGTGCTTTGCGGGAGCGGCGAACTGGACCTTGAGTGGAGTGTCGGCCGGTTCGATTTGGGCGGTAGTCGAGCTCCATACGTCGATCTCGTTAGGCCGACGGACCAAAACCCAGTCCACTTCATCTTCACCCATGGAAACAAACGACTGCGGAGAAGAGGGTTATCAGAGGAGTGCTGTGGAAAAGGCACTCTTTTTTCCGCCCTTTTATAATGCGTGTTTCTGCCCTCGTGAAGAGAGAGAGAGGAGAGGAGAGAGGAAAGGAGACGATGCGATGGACCGTCGTGCCATGAAAACGCGCTGCACGTAAATGACCTCTTTTTGTCGCCGTCCGCTCAGCCTCGTTTGTTTGGCTACTTGCGAAAACGAAAGCACTTGATCCGGTGTTTAATTCATACACATGGCCACACGTGCACTGAATGGATTTTGATTATGCGTGTGTAAGTATGTATGTGAGGGGGTGCCAAAATTGAATTTGACGAGAATCGAACCAAACGACTTTTAACCCAGCTGCCGAAATAAATGGATTAAGACGTATCTGTGAAGATAGGCCTAGCTACTCCAATTGACAACCAATTAGGTGATTTCTGATGAGGGTTAGTTATTGGGAGAAGGTTTTTTTGTTTTTAATTTTTTTCGCCTCGAAGATAGGAAATTTTATAACAATGATGATGACTTATTTGCATTTGTTAACAAAATAAACATTAAGAAAGAAAATAAAAAATTAAAGACCAAGTCCAAATTTTATCAATCTAAATGTATATGCAGTAAAATTAGTAGAAAAGAGTAAATTAAAGTAGAATCAATTACCAATAGATGATTGGCGGTCTTCTAGACCTGTACTATCTTCAAAACATGTACAGTCGTAGTTTGGTCAGTAGGTTGTGACCTAAAAATCACTACGGACTTATAAATTTGAGGGTATATAATGATGGGGGTCATGGATGATTAACTATTCTAAATTCGATTGCTACAGCAATGCGCTAGACAGAAGTAGAGAACTAAATTAGGCTATGCTAATCAATTCAACTTGCTAAAGCATGATATTGGACATAAGTGGAGAACTAAATTACGCTATGCTAATCATTATAACTTATTGCAGTATTGTACTGGACAGAAGTGGAGATGCTGTTATAGGCAAAATGATGGAGATCAACTTAGCTGCTAAGATTTTACGCAGGCGCCTATTCGACTCTCGAGATCATCTGTTCGAGAGTCGCAGATCGAGTAAATGCGGAGTGCCCATTTGACTCTCGAGATTATATGCTCGAGAGTCGCAGATTGGATAAGTACGGGGCGCTCATTCGACTCTCGAGATCATATGCTCAAGAGTCGCTGTTATAGTCAAAATAACGAAGATCATCTGCTGGAGATAGACCTCGCGAGCACCCTTATCCGACTATCGAGAACGTCTGTTCGAGACTCGCATATTCTGAAGATACTCCGATCTCGCGAGCACCTTTATCCGACTATCGAGAACGTCTGTTTGAGGCTCGTATATTAGGAAAACGATGCCCGACTACCAAAGCTTCGAGAAGTTGTGTTTTTCCTGCGAGCAGACCTTCTCACAAGTCGTTGAAAGGTGTCACATCTGAATGAACGAGCATTTGGACTCGCGACCATCTTCTAAGCATGCAAATAGCTTTTTTCTGTGACGATATCCTTTAGCCCTCAGTATCAGCAGCCCGTATAGGTCGATTTTGGGTTTATCTTCTTCAGTGGTTCCGAGTCTCAAGAGATCGCTATCAAGGAACGAAAATATCGGATGAGTCATTGGATTAGATTTTCCTTCTATATGAGGATAAGATTCTTATCCCACGAAATCAGGGATCTCGATATCTTGCGTAACAGATTGGATCATTTCTGATCTATATAAGGAGAAGACTCCATTAAGAATAGAGGTACATAATATTCAATCTCTAGCCTGGTTTCGCCTGGTTATTATTCTTCTTGCTTTGCCTGACTTAAGCATCGGAGGGCTAACGGCTAGACACCAGCCACCCCTAGTTGCTTTCTGTTTTCTTACAGGTCCGGCGGAAGAAATCCCTGTTGGAAAGAAGGTGAACGACTGGAGGATCCTGCTACAAAATCTGACGTTAACAGTTTGGCGCCGTTTGTGGAAAACGACTTGATCGTCAAAATCAATCGTTCTAATCACCGATCAAAATCCTTCTGCAATGCCTCCTAAAAAGGCTGTTCATCCTTCGACCTCAAAGCAGGCACCACCTCCGCCCGGTGAGATGGAATCCATACCTGTTCTTCCACCCACTTCGACGAATATCCCTCAAGGAGCCCCAAATATACCATCAGCAAACCCATTATTGGAGGCTTCTGGAAGTCAAGACGATGTCTTGCGTTTTCTCGAAAATACTCTTCTAACTCTAAATGCCGGAGTTCAAGCCCTGTCGAATCGGCTTGATCAGCATTTCCCCGAACCGCAGAGACAACCCTCCGAAGGGTTACCACCGCAACCCATACCAGTGGCTTCCAGACATTCTATGGACGAACCACAGGTCCCGCCACACCATCCACCATCAAACCGGGCACCACTTGACAACCATCTCCCTGTGCCGTCTACACATTCTATACATTCTAGTTCATCTCGACAACCTCAACCTCAGGGTTCCACCGCCGAAACATCAGGCTATACCTTACCATGGGAAGGCGATCTCAAAAGAATCCATGATCAATTTGACGTCATGGAACAGCGATATCAGGCAAATCGACCATCTGCCATCATGGCGGCGATACATCAATCCGACTCCCCCTTTACCAGCGAGGTTATGGAGGCACCGTTACCTAGAAAGTATCGGACGCCTGTTATCACCCCGTATACAGGTATTGGTGATCCTCTTGAACACCTGGAAACATATAGGTCTCTTATGGAGTTGGAGGGACATGGCTCAGAAATCATGTGTAGGGCTTTTTCCCTAACATTGAAAGATGTAGCTCGTACGTGGTTTCGGGGATTAAAGCCTCATTCCATCAGCTCCTTTTCACAATTATCGGAGATATTCCTTTCTCAATTCATGGGAAGCATTCACATTAAGAAACTAGCCTCCTACCTGATGGATCTGAAACAATAGCATGGGGAGATAATAAAGGAGTTCACAGTACGGTTCACTGCAGAAGCCGTTCAGACTGAAGGTTATACTGAGGAAAAAGGTCTTACAGCCCTCATAGCCGGAATAACGAGCGAGAAATTCAGGTTTGCCTTAGATAAAAGCCCTCCGAAAACTATGACAGAGTTCCAAGCCAAAGCTCAAAAGTATATCAATGCAGAAGAAGTCGCATTGACACGCCATGGAGTACAGGGTAAGAAACGTAAGCCAGAAGGAACCTCTTCTACAGATAAAAAATATCGTCGTGATTAACGCGACCGTTCTCCCAAGAAGCCTTATTCTGGTAAATATCATAACTACACTCCTCTTAATCGGTCTCATGAAAAGGTTCTAATGGAGATTAAACATAAGCCATATGTGAAGTGGCCTGCAAAGATCAAATCCGATCCCGAGAAGAGAGACAAAAGCAAGTTCTGTTACTTCCACAAAGATCATGGGCATAGAACCCAGGATTGCATCTCTCTACGAGATCACATCGAAGCCCTTATCCGAAAAGGCCATCTTCAAGATTATGTCGCTCGTAAAAATCGATCACCGGAAAGGGCGAAAGCCTCACCACGCCAAAAGTAACCGCCTCATCATCATACTGCCCAAGAGGACGCTGAGCCTACTGGAGAAATTCGCACCATCGTCGGAGGACCAGCTTGCGGGGGTGACTCTCAAGCTTCAAGGAAAGCATACACTCGGAAAGCATCTAAAGAACCCCAGCATATCTATTGGCTGGAACAGACATCCAGCTCGTCAAAAGCCATCCATCCTCCAATTTCCTTCACCCTCGAAGATGCAGCGGGAATTCACTTCCCTCACGAAGACTCCATCGTAGTCGCATTAAAGGTATCGAATTATCTGACTCATCGAATCATGGTGATACAGGTAGCTCAGCCGATATTCTATACTTGGAGGCTTTCAACAAAATGGCACTTGCCAGAAGCCTACTCAAACCAGTATCGACCCCCCTTGTCGGCTTCGGAGGTGAGGTGGTAACACCTGAAGGAAGCATCGATCTCCCAGTTACTTTTGGAGAAAGTCCAGCGAAGACTACCGTCTTCGTAAACTTCCTCGTGGTGGATCGTAAATCAGCATATAACACCATTTTAGGGCGGCCATCACTTAATAAGGTTGGGGCAGCTTTACACCCATCCTTTTTATGCGTCAAGTTCCCTACCCCAAATGGTGTTGGGGTTGTGCGAGGAAATCAAAAGGAGGCTCGGTCTTGCTACCAGATAGCCCTACAAGATCGAAAGAAAGCTCAAGCGACACCCGTTATGGAGATAGCACAAGATTCACCCAACTTTTCCACCAACACCTCGCTGGATCCAAGAGAGAACGTTCTCCAATCAGGAACTCCTGGGGAAGAAACAGTGGCGATTCACTTAACTAAAGACGACCCATCCAGGGTCGTATACATCGGATCCTCTTTAACCAGTGTTTATCGTGAAGATTTGGTTCGTTTTCTCACCAAATACCAGGACGTGTTCGCTTGGTCTCATAAAGATATGCCAGGCATCGATCCCAATGTCATCGCACATCGTCTCAATATTGACCCGAAGCATAAACTCGTACACCAGCGTCGACGTGCCTTCACTGCAGAAAGGCAAATGGCGATCAAAACTGAAGTCGAGAAGCTGCTCACGGTCAATTTCATAAAAGAGGTTGATTACCCAGAATGGGTCGCGAACGTAGTTCTCGTCCGGAAAGCTAATGGTAAATGCAGAATGTGCGTCGACTATTCAGATTTGAACAAAGCATGTCCCAAAGATAGCTTCCCGACACCGCGGATCGACCAGTTGGTCGATTCAACAGCTGGACACGCTCTACTCAGTTTTGTGGATGCTTATTCTGGTTACAACCAGATCATGATGCATCCACCTGATAGCCAGCATACCGCCTTCATCACAGATCGGGGACTATATTGCTACCAGGTAATGCCGTTTGGTCTTAAAAATGCAGGGGCCACCTATCAGCGCCTCGTCAACAAAATATTCGCTGCCCAAATCGGCAGAAATATGGAAGTTTACGTCGATGACATGCTCGTGAAAAGCATCGTGGAAGATGATCATCTCCCTGATCTTCGAGAAGCATTCGATCTGATGAGGAAATATCAGATGAAGTTGAATCTAGAAAAGTGTGCATTCGGGGTATCTGCTGGAAAGTTCCTTGGATTCATGGTCGGTCAGCGAGGAATTGAGGCAAATCCCGAAAAGATAAAAGCATTGGTAGAGATGAAATCCCCCACTACTCTGAAGGACGTCCAGCGTCTGGTTAGTCGCATCGCATCGTTGAATAGATTCATCTCGCTAGCATCTGACAAGTGCTTACCATTCTTCAAACTCCTCCGTGCAATGGCCAAGTCTGATTGGAAATGGACGCCTTAGTGTGAGGAAGCCTTTCAACAATTGAAGCTATACATGAGCACACCCCCCATTTTATCTAAACCTGTAGCACATGAGCAACTCATTCTTTATCTCTCTGTGTCCACTACGGCCGTTAGCGCCGCTTTGATAAGAGAAGATTCCGGGGTGCAAAGGCCCATTTATTATATTAGTCGAGCAATGGTTGATGCAGAAACTAGGTATTCTGATATGAAAAAGCTGGCCTTAGCCTTAGTCACGGCAGCTCGAAAACTGCGACCATACTTTCAAGCCCACGCTATTCTAGTACCAACAAATCATCCACTATGGCAAGTCCTTCAAAACCTGAGGCTTCCGGACGCTTAACTAAATGGGCGGTCGAGATCAGTGAGCACGATATCTCATTCTGTCCTAGGACCGCAGTCAAGGGCCAGGCCGTGGCTGACTTTATCACCGAATTCACATACTCTTCCGATGATAATACCATGACCAGCGACCAGCCTCGTTGGTCACTCTTCGTGGACGGGTCGTCAAGGGCCACTGGCAGCGGAGCGGGCCTGATTTTAGTGGCTCCCAACGGGTCGCATTTCCAATATGCTCTGCGTTTCGATTCCCGCGTCTCAAATAATGAAGCAGAATATGAGGCCCTGATCGTTGGCCTCGAACTGGCCATTGTCCTTGCAATTCAGAATCTGTTAATTCATAGCGACTCCCAGCTCATTCTCAACCAAGTTCTTGGTGAATTCGAGGCCAAAGAAGAGAGGATGGCCTTATACAAGTCTCGTGTCCTCATCCTGCTCGCAAAACTGAAGACTTATGAAATAATTCATATTCCTCGCGAGCAGAACCAACTTGCCGACTCCCTGGCAAAGCTCGCCTCTGCACCAGAATCTGAGTTATCACATTCGATCCCCATCGAGCATCGTCAGAACCTGAATATCGACCAAGTGACTATTGAGCAAGTAACATCGGTATAATCATCTCCATGCTGGATGGATCCCATCATCCTTTATCTCAGAGACAGATACCTACCAGAGGACAAGAAAGCTGCAAGACAAATTCATCTTCGAGCTGCCAGGTATCTCTTGCAAGACGGAATATTGTTACGCAAGAGCTTTTCCTT
This sequence comes from Liriodendron chinense, assembly GCA_003013855.2. Taxonomy (NCBI): domain Eukaryota; kingdom Viridiplantae; phylum Streptophyta; class Magnoliopsida; order Magnoliales; family Magnoliaceae; genus Liriodendron; species Liriodendron chinense. Next base: position 564,197 of record ML058408.1, read on the forward strand.
GCCTTATTTAAGGTGTCTTCCTCCAGAAGAAGCACTTCGTGTTCTAGACGAAGTACACCAGGGGGGATGTGGTAACCACCCCAAGGGGCGATCCCTAGCATATAAGGCGATGAGGCAAGGATATTATTGGCCCACTATGAAAGCAGATGCAATTGCATTCTCTAGAAAATGTGACAAGTGCCAGTTATATTCTCCTATACCTCGTGTACCTTCCGAGCGAATGACTCTAGTAGATAGTCCTTGGCCTTTCGCGCAATGGGGGGTCGATATCATCGGGCCCCTGCCTACTGAAAAAGGACAAAATAGATTCGCGATAGTGGGGGTTGATTACTTCACCAAATGGGCTGAGGCAGAACCATTAGCCAAGATTACTGAGAAACAAACTACTAAGTTCATATGGAGAAATATCATATGCCGTTGCGGACTCCCTCACACTATAATTACCGACAACGGAACGCAGTTCGACAACGCAGCCTTTGATGAATTTTGTGAAAAATGGAAGATACGTAATCTCCGCACTTCTCCATACCATCCTCAGGCGAATGGGCAGGTCGAGGCAGTGAATAAGATCATCAAGCACCACTTAAAGACCAAGGTTGGTGAATGCAAAGGTGAATGGCCAGAACTTCTACCAGAGGTATTATGGGCATATAGGACTACAACTCGTACATCAACGGGTGAGACACCTTTTTCCTTAGCATTTGGTGTCGACGCGGTAATACCAGTGAAAATTCAAGTGCCTTCGTATCAGGTCGAGCAGTATGACCCCGTGGGTAATCAGGAAGATCTTCGACTGCATCTCGACCTCTTGGAAGAACGACGAAATACCTCCCAAGTACGAGTGGCCGCATATCAACAACGCATTGCTCGCTCTCGGAATGCTAAGGTTCGGCCTAGATCTTTCAAGCTCGGAGATTTGGTCCTGAAGCAAAAACTCGGAGTTCCCGCTCAGTTCGCTGGATCCAAATTGGGAAGGCCCTTATCGGGTTATTAAGATTGTGCGACCCGGTACTTATTACCTTGAAGACATGCAGGGAAAACCCGTACGTCGCCCTTGGCACGTGGAGCATTTACTACAATACTACCCCTAGATTCGATGTAGTTCATAGCAACATTTTATGTATAAAAAGCCGAAGATATCTTTTGGTCGCTATTTCATTCACTTGGACCTGAATAGCCCTGAAGAGGATGCATACAATCTCTTGACCAATTGCCTACCTTTAGTAGGGTTAAATTCACCTAGGGTGGTCGCATTTCCATCTCATGGATAAAAAACAACACTGCGGAAGAGCCTGTCTATACTCTCGATCATCCTTCTACCCTTGGTAAACTTGGAGTCTCAATCGATAGATCAGTCTATCTCCACGAGGGTATGGTCATCACGACCCCCGGATTGAGCACAATACATGTCTCAATCGATAGATCAGTCTATCTCCACGAGGGTATGGTCATCACGACCCCCCAGATTGAGCATAATACATCTCTCAATCGATAGATTAGTCTATCTCCACGAGGGTATGGTCATCACGACCCCCCGGATTGAGCACAATACATGTCTCAATCGATAGATCAGTCTATCTCCACGAGGGTATGGTCATCACGACCCCCCGGATTGAGCACAATACATCTCTCAATCGATAGATCAGTCTATCTCCACGAGGGTATGGTCATCACGACCCCCCGGATTGAGCACAATACATTTCTCAATCAATAGATCAGTCTATCTCCACGAGGGTATGGTCGTCACGACCCCCCAGGTTGAGCATAATTCATTAAAACAAGAAGGCATTCATTGCATGAAGGGAAAAGAGAGTAAACAAAAAGAACGAGAACATTTCCAAAAAAATTTTCTATTCATCAATAACAATTGTTTACAGATATTTGCTCATAAGTACAGAAGAAAGAAAAACAAAAAGGAGAGTTAATCTCTTGGGGGAGGAGCCGTGCTCTCGATTTCAGGACCCGATTCTAGAGCCCCTCCAGCCTGCGTGGCTTCGGTCACCTCGTTCTCTGCAGCAGCTTGCTCCTCTGCAGCTATGATGGTCGCGACTCGACCAAATTCCCCCATATCAAAGGATGGGGACATTCGTTGCACTACTCTTAGCGCAAAGTCACGACCAGCATCATATGACTCATATCTTTCATCGTCATATAGCTGCGAGTTCCAGAACTCGAAAATTGCCCGAGGCCCTTCCTCCGAGAGCATTTTTACTAGGGCGACTTTCTCCTCGTCCCAGTGGATCGAGTCGTCCTTAAGCTGTGCAAGAGCGGAGCACTCCTTCTCCAAGTTGTCGTTGATTTCTTTGAGCTGCGACCTGGCCTCCGCTAGCCGCTCCTCCAGCGAGATCTTGTCTTGACGAAAGATCTCCCTCTCTCTCTCTCTCCGCTTTCTCCTTCAACCCGGTGAGCTTTGTGAAGTTAGAGTCCAAAGCCTGATACCTATCGGTCAGGACTTGGACTTTCTCGATGAGGATCTTCTTTTCCTCATCTCTCTTCGAGATCACTGCCTCACGGGCCTTGAACAGTTGATCCCGTCCCTGGACCGCCTTCTCCAAGGCGATCCTCTTCCCTTCTGCCTCATCGATCACGCGGCGAGCGGCGACGATATCTCGCTTCGTCCGCAAGATGAGGTCTAAGCCTTGCAAAAAATGAAAAAGAAAAACGTAAGAAAAAACACTTGAGAGCCCCAAAATAATGAAGTTAAAATTAAATCTCCAAGGTCTTACCTGAACCATTCTTACCCCCACCTCAAGGAAGAGGTTCTCGGGGCTTGGCTCGGGAAGAGAGCCAAAAGTTTGGGGGGAAACGTTCTCGAACAAAAATTTGCAAATCGGATGGAGGTGGCGAGGGATGGAGTATGTCCCGCTTCCAGATGGTTGGGCAACGACCAACCCAGCCGACTCACGAGGCGGGGCCATCGACTCGCGAGCAGGTCCCTGCTCGACAGCAGGAATCATCTTGCGAGCAGGAGCCGGCTCGCGAGGTTCTATTTGCTCGCGAGCCTCTTCAGCTGGGGGCAGCTGGACCCTGCCCCATCCGGGGAGTTATCAGTGATGTTAATCACTGGCGGTCCAGGTGCGACCACCAGTGGGGGAATATTGGGCACTGCCGGTACCCACGCCATGCTCGCAAGAGGGGCAGGTTGGTCGCTACCCTTGCGGATGGGTGGTTGAGATGGTTCGGCAGATGTTTTCTTCTGCCTCTTGGAGTTCATGCCCTTAAGTCGGGGCAGCAGACCCCTTTTCTCCCCGGCCTTCATCATCTCGGCCTCTTCGTTTGGGATTAGTCCTGCGATCGTGAGTCGCGAAGGAGATAGGCAAGCTTCGATATGCCTGTCGTGAGCAGGCAGCTTGTACACCTTCACGATCTTCTCGTGAATTCCTCCTTTCAGATTCGGCTTCGCCAAAGCCGGGATACCTGCGAGCACAAATCGGAGTTAGAAAACGCGCAGGCCTAAAAAATTTGATCGTGGACAATGCACAACGTAAAACTGTGCCTACCTTCACAGAAAAGGCGGTTTACTCCTGGGCCCCTGGAGGAAGCAGACTCCCAGTTCCCGGATGCATAGAACCAGCGTTTCCTCCAGTCGGGATAATTCGATGAGGGCTTCCCCAACACGAAGTTATCCCGGTGCCAGTAACACAGATAGTACCAGCCTTCGCTGGAGGGCGCCTTCTTCAAGCGGAACATGCGGAAGAACTCATCAGCTGTAAGCTCCCCGTTCCCGGCCTGAGCCCAAAGGACGAAGGAGCTTAGGACCACCCTCCATCCATTCACGATAAGTTGCCCAGGGGCAATCTTATAGCATCAAAGTACATCCCGGACGAAGGGATGGAGGGGAAGGCGAACCCCCAGAATGAGTTGGTACTCATAAAAAGCCACACACCCTGGGGGGGGGGGGGGGGGGGAGTCTGGCGTCTCTCCATCTCCGGGTAATCGGAGAGCGACTGAGTCGGGGATTGAATATCTCTCCCGTAGTTCCAGCAGCCGGTTCTCCGATAGAATGGAGGGGTACCCGGCCGCTGTATACCGACCCGCCGGAACCCTTGCATTGATGGAGGCAGAGGATTCCGGGGTGGCATCCCCCAAGGGAACGGTAATCTCCTCAGAATCACCGGCCATAGGGTATTTAAGAAGAGAAAGAAAGAAGAAATACCAAGTACGAGGAGGAAGAAAGAACACCAAAAAAGATTGAGGAGGACACCAGGGAACTCCGGAGGAAGATGATCGAAGGACAAAGAAGAAAATTCTGAAACTTCTGTGAAAATCAGAAGATATGGCTGACTCCGTATATTTATAGGCAATCATTCCGCCGTATATGGTATCACGTGGCAGTCTCTCGTTCGGCACGGCACTCGAGCAGGCACGCCCATTAAATACTCGGACACGTGGTGAGCGTCTCTTCACTTTCTGACTGCGGAAAGGCTGACGCTCATTAATTCCAGCCCAATCATGTACGGCTTCTCAGTAAAGGCAGTAGGCAGCTACGCATGACAGTAAGCTAAGTCCTTCCCTTAAGAATTCTTGGCGGCAAGGACTTGGGGGCATCTGTTATAGGCAAAATGATGGAGATCAACTTAGCTGCTAATATTTTACGCATGCGCCCATTCGACTCTCGAGATCATCTGTTCGAGAGTCACAGATCGAGTAAATGCGGAGTGCCCATTTGACTCTCGAGATTATATGCTCGAGAGTCGCAGATTGGATAAGTATGGGGCGCTCATTCGACTCTCGAGATCATATGCTCAAGAGTCGCTGTTATAGTCAAAATAGCGAAGATCATCTGCTGGAGATAGACCTCGCGAGCACCCTTATCCGACTATCGAGAACGTCTGTTCGAGACTCGCATATTCTGAAGATACTCCGATCTCGCGAGCACCTTTATCCAACTATCGAGAACATCTGTTCGAGGCTCGTATATTAGGAAAACGATGCCCGACTACCAAAGCTTCGAGAAGTTGTGTTTTTCCTGCGAGCAGACCTTCTCACAAGTCGTTGAAAGGTGTTACATCTGAATGAACGAGCATTTGGACTCGCGACCATCTTCTAAGCATGCAAATAGCTTTTTTCTGTGACGATATCCTTTAGCCCTCAGTATCAGCAGCCCATATAGGTCGATTTTGGGTTTATCTTCTTCAGTGGTTCCGAGTCTCAAGGGATCGCTATCAAGGAACGAAAATATCGGATGAGTCATTGGATTAGATTTTCCTTCTATATGAGGATAAGATTCTTATCCCAGGAAATCAGGGATCTCGATATCTTGCGTAACAGATTGGATCATTTCTGATCTATATAAGGAGAAGACTCCATTAAGAATAGAGGTACACAATATTCAATCTCTAGCCTGGTTTCGCCTGGTTATTATTCTTCTTGCTTTGCCTGACTTAAGCATCGGAGGGCTAACGGCTGGACACCAGCTACCCCTAGTTGCTTTCTGTTTTCTTACAGGTCCGGCGGAAGAAATCCCTGTTGGAAAGAAGGTGAACGACCGGAGGATCCTGCTACAAAATCTGACGTTAACAGATGCTAAATTAGGCTATGCCAAGATAAGATAGGGTTCATGCAGGATGAAAGATTGATAAGTAGCGTTGAGCTGAAAGAGATTTTTTTATGTGATTGGTGAAGGCTTGAAGTTCTTCATTCTTTGTTGCTTTTACAGAATTGGATTAGGTGGTGGCCTTTATGTATGGTTCCTTGGCTTTTGAGATCAATATTCCAATCAATTAGCAGCCTTGGTTTAGTATGCTTTTATTTTGAGACGGGGCCAACTAACCATTATGTGGTCATGTGTGTTGTGTTAATGTTTTAGACCGTTTTCTCCTCTTATGCACCGCTTAGGAGTCTAAAACTGTATGTGGCTAACTAAATGCGGTTGTATGTCACTAAATATTACCGCATTCGCCTTGCGTTGGGTTATTCATGCTCTCTGAGTGCTTTGCGTTTGTATAGCCTATGCTTGCTTGCCACATGTCTCCAGGAGAGTAACCGCTTCTAAGGTTCCATTCTTTAATCATCTTAGCCTTTCCAGCATGACATGTGTCTTCTATACATACGTGTTTAGGATCCTCATGATCTCTCTTTTGTGCTCTATGAGTCCATTTTCTAACTTCTAAATAAGTGTGCCAACATAGGACGGCATTCTACTTTGGATTTAGCTGTGATAGGTCGAGTGTAAATAGTGCTCCCCACATTTATTTCCATTTGTAGAATGTGAAGAGACATTATGACGTAAGGATTTCGACTGGTGCTGACAAATTCCACGTGACAACACCCTATCAGTCCACGATAGTCATGCGTAGCCTTTTAATTTAGAAATTGTCTATCATGATTTCTCTTATTAATTACACGCATATCAGTTGACAACCACAATTTTTATAAATTGGACATCGTTGGCAAAGCTCTTTCTCATCCTTACAAGCTTTGTATTCTTTCTATTATTGTCGAACCTTTTGCCTTTACTTCATGTTCTTGATGATGTCCTCAGTAAGTCTTAGGATGACACTCTGGAAGAATAATGCCCTATATGGACGAAGATCGAAGTTTAAAGGATTATTTATCTCCTATTCTACTAGGGAATCTACTAGCTAATCATAGATTCCCTTCATTTTAAGCTGGCCAAAGATCAAACAATCAACCAAAGAGGAGTGTCGTAGTCTTATTTCTCCTTATCCCATTATGGACTTTTTGCCAACTTTTAGTGTAATTGCTTAGAAATTTTGACAAATTAGTAGCTAATGTCATGTCGTTTACAAAGGCTCTCGGGTTATGCCTAAATATAACTCTTAAGTTTGAGCCTTCGGCCACTAAGAAGCCTCCTTTTATACGTTTATTCAGCCAATTTTTTGGCCTTTTCAATTTTTTCTTACATGGACTCCCACATAGTATGGACATACCTTTTTTCAATGACAATCGTTAATAGTCATCTTAGTTTCCTGGTCATTGAGCTGTTGTAACAAATAAGCAGCTCCATGCAATACTTTCTTAACTTTGAATGGTCCTTCCCATGTTGGAGACCACTTCCCATATTTAGGACTCTTTGTGCCGATAAAAATGATAGTTTTTTTATACCAGCATTCCTTCACTGAATGATTTTCATTTCACTCTCTTGTTATAAGCCTTAACCACCTTGGCCTTGTGAATCCAAGGCTTACATCCTGACTGATCTAGCTCTTTCACTTTGATCATCGTCGATTTTAGTGAATTTTCTGTGGAGTAAGTTGATGCTAAAAAGCTACTTGAAGAGACGATAAGTTTACTTTCATGGGCAAAGTGAAGTCATGCCCATAGGTTAGAGAAAACAGACTTATCCCAGTTTAATCTGAGACATTCGATAAGCTCACAGAACTTCTAACAAAGTATTATTCTATGATCGATTGTTATTGTAATTAACATGAATTCATGTAGGCAATTATACACACTTACACACACACAATCATACAACACGTGGAGCATAGCAAACACTTAGACACTATTGAGTGTGGAGTCAAGTCACACCTGAGCATGGTCGAGCGCCCGGACGGTCTGTGGACCAGGCGCCCGATATTCATGTGTTATGAGACATTAGTCTCTGGACTATTCTGTGAACGGTCGGGCGCCCGACGATCAAAGTGACCCGACGTCCAATAATAATCGGATTATGCTGTTTTCTTGCTGGATGATTTTTGTAATGGGCGGGCGCCCGACCCAGTAATGACCGGGCGCTGGCTTAAGTACGGGGTTTCCTATTTTGTGTTCTAATTTCGGGGTTTGCTATATAAAGGGGTGTAAACCGAGATTAGGCTATGGAAATAGGGTTTCTATACGTCCAAGGTGAGAAAAAGGCGAGAGGATTAACAAAAGGATCATCTCTATGCATGGGAGCATAGGAGAAGGTAAGTGTATTGCTTGTAACTTCTTTCTTCTTCATAGTAGAGTTTTGCACCGTAGTTTTTTACCCTTGTTTGGGGTTTTTCCATGTAAAATCTATCTTGTTGATTGTTGGTTTGTGTGAATTCCTCTTCTAGTTATTATTACTTCCTGTTTATCGTTTGTGGGTGAGACCGGAGATTGGATCTCGGTTCACCGGCATTGTAGGCGTGCTGTGCAACAAACACTATAGACTAGAGAAGAATATCCCCATTTGTTTACATGGTAAGTACACTTGAATTTTGAAGACAAAATTCGTTTGAGGGTAGAATGTAACATTTTAAATATTTAGAGTTGTGGTGTGAATTTTCATGGCTGATTTAAATTTTCTTAAACCTTATAATAAATAAGATGTAATTATGAAATTTTATATTCTTGTTTTCATTTTCCTATAAATCATATTTAGTGGGTTTTAGCCTCTAGATTTGATGTTTCGCCAATCTAACCATAGAAATGACCTAATAACATGATGTACAATCAAGAAAGTAAATGGACCAGTTTAACCTAAAAAGCACATGTGAAAAGTCAATGGACTAGTCTATATTGGAATGCAGTAAAGTAAATGGATCAATGTAAACTAGAATGTAGGATGTTCGCAAGAAAGTAAAGGGAACAGTTTGCACTGGAATGTAGGATGAGCAGGAAAGTAAATTGACCAGTATTCACTGGAGTGCGGGAAAGTAAATATAAAAAGTAAATGGACTGGTATTCACTAGAGTGAAGGAAAGTAAATGCTTTAAAATTTATTGAATCCTTAAAAAAACTGTCAGATCCCGTGTTTCGAAACAGGCCTTGGTTAGTGGCTAGCAAATCCCTAGTGGAGTCATCATTCTCTCAACACCCCTACGCGTGAAGAAGCGGAATGCTCTCACTTCCTCTGCTTTCTTTCTCCGTTTTGCTCAGATTTTGGTTTGAGAGTGGGGTTGACTCAGATGTGAAAATTGTTAGGACTGGATGCCTCAAATCATCATGTATGAAGGCCACCGACCGGTCTATCACAGTGGACTTTGAAACAACAAGTTACTGGAGCCTTTTTTAGGCATCCGGCTGGCCGACCGGTCGACAATTTCCTTGTTGAGTTGGGTTTCTTGAGCGGTTTTTCAGCAAGGAGTTTCTAATCTTAGTTTTCTCCTATTTAAGGGGATGTAATCCGGGATTAGGTTGCTGTCAATGGGTTAAGGGATTGAGAGAGTTCTAAGGCAAGAGAAAAAGCTATGTGGAAGCTAGGAGTTCTCTGGGATGAGGGAAAGGGATGAGTTTGTCCTTCTCATGTGAGAATTAACGTTGTTAGCTTGGAATTTCTCTTGTGGGCTGTAATCCGGGTTGTGTTTATTCTATCTCTTGTAACTTCTGATATCATAGTAGATTGGTGTTGCTTTGTGCTGTGGTTTTTTACCTGTGAGGGGTTTTTCCACGTAAAAATCGGATTGCCTCTTGTGTGTGTCGATTTGCTTGAGTGATTGTTATTGTGGTGTGTTCCTCGCCTACTTTGATTGCTTCCATTGCAGGGCTCTTAACCCCAACAAGTGGTATTAGAGATAAAAGTTGAGAAGGAGGCAGAGAGAATCTGAGGCGAGGCATCAATGACGTCTTCTAGCATGAGATTCGATGTGGAGAAGGATTTCATGAAAGAAAAACATGAAAAACGATCTGTATCTATGAAAGAAGTAGAGTGGAAAAAGGTGGATCGGTACGCCAATATCTCAATCAGGTTCATCGACTGCGATTAGGTTTGATCGAGAGCACTATTCATGGTGGAGCTACGGGATCGGCAGCGGGATCCACGGTTGCTCGTGTGTGGCGTGCGCGCTGTTGAGCTCTTAAATGTACATATTCTAACCCCATTTCATCACTAAGTATGCATGAATTACATGTTTAAGGACCTACCTAATGCATGATTTTATAATTGTAGGAATATGAGAGAGACTTCATCATTTGGATGCTTAGAGACCCTTCCTACATGCCTTGAAGATCAAAGGAATAAAGGACAAGAGGTGGAGGAAAGATGCAATGGAGATGGAGGAAGAAAAGCTGAAAAAATCACAAATTTATAGACCCACTGGCCGGTTGGCTAAACCCTCCAAAAACAGCAAAATCGCTGGACTATTTTTATGAAAGCCAACATCTTGACCGGCCGGCTGGCCGGTCGATTGGCAAGTCGGTCTGTGTAGAAAGACCTCCTGAGAGTTGAGTTAATTAAAGTTTAAGCTCCGGCCGCCCGACTAGGTGGATCTGGCCGACCGGCCAACTTCCAGACTGCGTAAGGACTCTCTGATCTCTGAAAGATTCCGCGTCGGTGACGGAATTTTGCTATAAAAGGATACCTCTACATTGTTCCTAAGGCATCATAGAAGGCTTGAAAAGTCATGGGAGGTGGAGAGGAACATCGTGGAGCATTTGCAACTCCTCCAACTAAGGTTTCTATGTTTTTCTATACTTTTTAGAGCAATTTTCTTTTGAGTTTTAGTTCAATCTGTCAATGGTTGGCTAAACCTCTTAGCTAAGGCTAAGAGTTGAAGCTTTTAGTTATTTGCCATGTCTAATTCAAATTAGTTCAAGTACTTTTGAATTTTATGATAAACACTTCTAGTTCTAGTTTGAAATAAAGTTAATATTTTTAGTTAATCTTTTATCTCTTGTGATTGCCATTACATGGGATGTTTTTATTACTAAGATTGCTTAATGGGGGTGTTGTTTGATGGAATTTTGGGTTGTAGATATCTTAGATCCATCATGATATATTGGATGCTATGGGATCTTACAAACCAAGTTTCCTAAGTGCTTATCTAGAACTAAACTAGAAGAAGTTCTTATCTTTTGATTGGAACTGAGATAGGTGTTTATGTATTGATTTTTGTTCAATAAAAGTTCAATTCATGCTTCTAAATCAAGTCTAGTGACAAGCCTTAATGAAGAATCATGAATGTGATCTTGCTTGTTTTGTGAAGGATGGTTGTGTGATTGAATACGCACAATGCCTTAGTTGTTTATGAGAGAACCATATCAGTGGAAAATCCATCTATATATATGATGCATTATGATGATTTGATTGCTCTATATTTTGGTTGGATAGGGATAGAACTCTGATTCCAATTGAGTTATTGGTTTGAATGATTTGAATTAGCACTGTGAATGATTATTAAGTGGATCATTGGCGCTCTAGTGCTTCTTTCTCTAATTTAAGTCTAAAGTAGATAGTTTTATGTTATCAATTTCCATCCATCATTACAAATCCGAATTTACTTTATCCTAGTTATAAAGTTTAGATTTATTACAACAATCTCTGAGGATTAATCTTGGTTTTACCGAGAATTATTACTACATCGTAGCCTTGCACTTGAGGCGAGCGAACACGCGCAAGGGCCACATGAGCGAGTGGGTGGTGAAGGTGTAAGGATGAAGTCAATGAGGCATGAGAAGCGGTAGAGCTATGATGATGACGGAGTAGAGATGAAGATGTGTGTGACAAGGTGTTGCATGGATATTAGAGTCGTGGTGGAGTTTGTTGGGATTGGATGCCTCAAATCATCATGCATGAAGGCCACCGACCGGTCGTCCGATCGGTCGATCAGAGTGGAGTTTGAAACAGCAAGTTGCTGGAGCCTTTTTTGGGCATCCGATCGGTTGACTGGTCGGTAGTTTCCTTGTTGAGTTGGGTTTCTCGCGCAATTTTTGCGCAAGGAGTTTCTAATCTCAATTTTTTCCTATTTAAGGGGATGTAATCCGGGATTGAGAAAGAGCTATGTGGAAGCTAGGAGTTCTCTCGGATAAGGGAAAGGGATGGGTTTGTCCTTCGCATGTGAGAATTAGCTTTGTTAGCTTGGAATTTCTCTTGTGGGTTGTGATCCAGGTTGTGTTTCTTCTATCTCTTGTAACTTCTGATATTATAGTGGATTGGTGTCGCTTTGTGCTGTAGTTTTTACCCGTGAGGGGTTTTTCCACGTAAAAATCGGATTGCTTCTTGTGTGTGTCGATTTGCTTGTGTGATTGCTATTGTGGTGTGTTCCTTGCCTGCTTTGGTTGCTTTCACTACGGGGCTACTAACCCTAACAAAAATATATTTGATGTAGAATCACAACTAGCTAAATGAAGCATTAGAGTCTATGGCCAACTAGAAACCAAAGAATCGTTCAATGGTCACTAAATCGTAAGATTCCCTCACTAGAGTAACTCCTATGGCTGGTCTTTGACCGTAGATTCTGAGCAAGGGCCTCAATTGCAGAAAAGGAAGAAATTTGATACCCTTTTTCACCTGTGCAATGCACGATCTCTACTTTACGAAATTTTATAGTTTTCAGGGGGATTTGGAGAAATTTTAGTATCACTACTAGTCGTGCTTTGCGAAGTTTAAGACTCGAGGCCGATGAAAAATAAAATAGACAACATTTAGCCTTACTTTGCAGGATTTAAGACTCCAGATAACCAAACAAAATGAGAAAAAGGTAGATGTGGGAGAGGATTACAGAAATAAAATAACAAGGTGAATGTGTATACTGCTAATGTGTTTGGAATGTCTAAATTGGAATGCAAGTTGATTGAGATGTAAGAAGGAAAATGAGAGACCCAATATCATTTTTCTACAAAAGGGATGGTCGAATATCCTTGATTCCTACCCTACTATATGACTTAAGTGGTTTCTTTGGCTTCCAATGCTTTTTCCCTCAATTGGACATAGTGACCTTGCAGAGGGAACTTTCTAAGATGGCATGGGATAAGGTGGGTTTAGGCACATATAGCTTTTAGTAGGCGATAATACATTGCGGTTGCAGCTAGGCACGAGGATCTGCTCATGAGCAACCTTTCGGCAAGGTGAAACCTTCCCATGGCCTCTACCACATACTCCGTAATCTATCAGCTCACTCTTCCCCTTGGCCTATTTGTAACGAGCCCTATTAGCTTTGGGAAAACCTAATAATGACCCTTCCTGAGCTATTTTCAAGCCCTCCAATTTTTTTCTACACTTTGCTGTTAGTGCACATTTCTGCGGCATACTAGTGCATCATATTTGTCAATCACGTGTGTCCATGTGTTGTAATTTTGATTAAGCTTTGGCAAGCTGAAGACTGAAGATTCAAGTGGACAAGAAGCATTAAGGAAGAAGAACAAGTAAATGAGATGCCTTGGTGACCCTAACCCCTTCGACCAAAACATCCAAAACCTCTTAGATGACTTGGACCAACTAGGAACACCCTTAGTCATCCTTATTAGCCTTAGATCACATAGAAAAACATGATAAATTAGACTAATTAAAGAGGTGGAAGTTGTTGTAAACAAAACTGCCCAAATAACAATTTTCGATCGGAACTCCGATCGATCGGAACACTATTCAATCGATCGGATATCTTGTCCAGCAACCTGATGAAATTACTGGACCGATATTTCGATTGATCGAAATATAAGTTCCGATTGATCAGAATAGTCGTTATTTGCCCGTTATTTGACATTGGGAGAAAATCTATAAATACAAGAGATACGATTTTTGGGGCAAGAGAGGAGATTTGAGGATTTTGAAGCTACTACCATTGCTTATCATTAGGAGCTCTAATCCTAACCCATACAAGGCATTCTCCTTGTGATTCATCACAAGCTTAGGGCATTCAATGTTAAAATGAGAATGGACTTGTTCCCTCTCGATTCCTAGGAGTTTAGACACCTTGATCATTGGTATATCCTTTGTCTAAACACCATCTAGGAGTCAAAATAGGTGTATCCCTCTAGGAAACTCATTTCCTACCATTTGTAGAGGTTACATAATTCCCTAGCACCTTGGGCATCTCCAATGGAACATCACATGCAAGGGATCTGATCTTAGAGTTGAAGCCTCGGTAAATTAGTGGCATTAAAGATCGGGGGAGCATAAGGGGAGCTGATTCAAGCATGGGAGAGCAAGAAGAAGTAACCTGAAGCGACGTACATCGGGGCTAAAATCCGACAAGTAAGGTTGTCTTTTGTTAGAGTCCATCCAATCTCTCCCCGTGGGGAATTGAGTGTAAGTTTGTCTTCAAACTCGATAGGTTCGGTTGTAAGCCCTAGACCCAATTTTATGATCGAATTGAGTCTCCAAGTGGGGAGCCTTCGGCCGGAGTGAATGTTAGGTTCGGTTATAGGACCTTGGCTCAGTTGTAGAGCTTAAAACCATTGATGTTCGGTTGTCAGACCTTAACTCATGAGTGGAGCCTAAATTGAGGTTCGGTTGTAGGACCTTGGCTTGGTTGTAAAGCCTAAACAAGCCTCCAAGGGGATCCACCAATACAGGTGTGTACATGTAAGTTAGAAGGAACCTGTAAACTTTCCGATTGGGTGGATCCGATTTAAAACACCTTGGTTGGGAGAAATCGAATTTAAACTCTCTAGTGAATGCCGATGTGCTCAAAAGGGTTGAGTACCTGAACTAGGAGTGGAGTAGACCCGATGTCGAACCACTATACATACTTGTGTTTGTGATTGATTTGAGCACATTATTATTTTAGTATTGTATTTTTAACTGTTTAATTATGAATGCTTCATAGGAATGTATGCTAGGCACTAGATAGGCACATCCACATACAACATGTACTTTCACTAAGTAGTGTAGACTTGATCTCATTGATCGATTCTCATAAGTTTACATAGGTTACATAGATTAGGAGCTTGATTTATTTCATCATTTGATTATCCATGCATTCTTAAGTTAGGTTGTTTAAATTGCTAATTATATGCTAGCCTTGCGATTGGACCCACTTAGGCTTGGAAGGCGAAGTGTTCTTGCTTAAAACTGTTAAGTAGGCGAAAAGAATTTCTAAAGGTCCTAATCACCCCCTAGGACTTAGCCATAATTTTAGTTACTTCGCCTTAAGCTTTCGCATGCGTATGCGTTGGTGTCGTCTTAGACTACCAACGTAATTTCAATTGGTATCAAAGCGGGTTGCTTTTCAAGGACTTAACCGTCTAGAGTGAGATTCGATACCAGAGTACTAGCATCATGCCTACCCGAGATGGGAATACTGTCAACTGTCCACCATTTTTTGGGGGGTCCAACTACGCCTATTAGAAGGCAAGGATGAGGATTTTTCTCCAATCCATGGACCGATCCGTGTGGGCAAGTACACTAAATGGATATTCCATGCCCACGGAACAAGTGGAGGTTGATGGTAAGATCAATGTCATTCCCAAAGATGACGAGAAATGGAATGACAATGAGAGAGCTCAATATGTGGCAAATACCAAAGCTCCCAATGCGATTTGCTGTGCGGTTTTCCCAAAAGAATTTCAGACATTCTTACATATGTAACTGCAAAAGAAGCGTGGGATACATTTCTGGTAACCCATGAGGGAACTAGCGCAGTAAGACGCTCGAAGCTTCAGCTCTTAACCACCAAACTTGAAAACATTAGGATGGAAGAAACTGAAACTTTCATAAAGTTTTACACTAAACTTTCTGGTATTTGCAACTTCATGTTTGCCTTGGGGGAAAGGGTTCCGGAAGGAAGGATTTGTAGAAAAATACTTAGGTCCCTCGCAGAAAGATTCGGTACCAAGGTAGTGGCCTTAGAAGAGTGTAGAGACATAAATAACATGAAGTGGAAGAACTTATAGGTTCCCTACAAACTCATGAACTACACTTTAGGGCCCCCTCTAAGAAAAAGGACATCACCTTAAAGGCGTCCCATAAACACTCTCATAGGAAAATTAAGAGTGAGTTGTCGGAGGATAGCGATGATGAGGATGATGATCTTGATAAAAGATTCAAGAGATTCCTCAAATTTGAAAGAGGGAAAAGTTATGATAAAAAGGACAAGATAGTGGATAAATATAAAGGGAAATCCACAAAAAAAAGAATGTACAATGTTACAACTATGATAAGTATGGTCATGTTGCCACTGATTGTTCAAAAGAGCCTAAAAGAAAAGGTAAAAAGGCTATGGCAGCAACATGGGATGACACGGAGAAGTTCGAATCCAAATCTAGTGACTCCACTTGTGATGGGAGCTAAAAAATAGTGAGAAATCTCATGGCTTCCACCACTACCTCTTTTCCCCCTAATCTAAGAGAGGATCCCGACCATTATCCCTTCTAGGAGAGGAAGGAGTTTGTTGAACCTCCAATTTATACATGATATAGCCCATTACATCACATCATATGCATGGTTTGCATGTTTAAAAGGCCCATCTAATGCATGTTTTGTGATTGTAGGAATGAGAGCAACTTCGCCCAATTTGTGACAAAAAAGAGCTTATTTAGGACCCCTTGAATGAAGGCCCAAGGTGGACAAAAAGAGGGAAGAAGAAAGAGGGAGAAAAGAGAAGAAAGAGAGAAGAAGAAAAAGAAAAGAATGGAGGCCTGACCGGTCATGACCGGTCGGCCAAGGGAGCCAGACCAGTCCTGACCGGTCGGCCACCCTGCAAACCCCCCTCTTTGGACGTTGGAGCAAAGACCAGTATGGTCCGACCGGTCTTGACCGATCGGCCATCAAGTCAGGGACCTCCCTGTACTTGCTAGACTTCATTCCAAATAGTCCGACCGTCAAGACCGGTCGGACTGGCCAGCCCAGTCCGACCGGTTAGCCTTGCATAAACAACAAGTTCTAATTTCAGCTTCGAGATTTTCTGCGCAAGTGCGTAATGTTATGCAAATTTTGAAAGATTCCGACGCAGTAGAGCCTTCCCACTATAAAAGGATACCTAGGGTCTCTTCGTAGGGTATCATAGAAGCTGAGGAACTTCGTGAGGAGTGAAGGAAGTTGTCATGGAGCGTTTGCAACCCTCCCAACTCCAGGTTTTTATGCTTTTTATGTCTTTTTTCATTGAGTTCTAGTTGTAGTATGACAATGCTCGGCTATAATCTCTCAGCTAAGGCTGAGAGGTGAAGCTTATAGCCAATTTCATGTTTAATTCAGTTTAATTTAAGTAGTTTCACTTCAAGTTTGAATTTTGAATGTTCTAGTTCTTATAAAGTTGATATTTTTAGAAGTTTTATGAGAGTTCATGTACTCCGGACATGGATTCCTTGCAATTCTATGAGATTATCATGTTTTGCTTGATTAGATTCGAATTATGGTAACCCTTGAGCATGCCATAGTCCATAGGCATGATTGTTACTCTGAAGGCTATGATTTCGAATGCTATATGTGGTTGAATGGGACTAGAACTTGAAAGTTCAACTTAAGTGGGATTGAATGTGTTTAATGCTTTATCTTCCAACTAGATGAGAGATAGAACTTCGAATCTAGTTGTGTTTATGCTTGGATTGATTGGATTAACATGGGATTGTTACAAGTGGATCCTTGAAAGCCTTAGTTCCTTAATTACTGTTTTTCTTAAGTTACTGTTTTAACACAATTCTCTCAATTGAATCTCTTAACTATTGCAATCCTAGTTGTTGGAATAGCTTAGAAGTTGTTTTCTAATTCCCTGTGGATCGACCTCGGTCTTACTGAGATCTATTACTACATTGCAGCCTTGCACTTGAGGTGAGCGAACAAGTTTTTGGCGCCGTTGCTGGGGAATTTAGATAACGGTTCTAGATTGTTTTAGTGGCTGTAGAAGTAGAAGTAGATAGGTTTTTCTTCTGATTTCCTAGAACTAACACATTGTTTTGCTTTGTAGGATTTCTTCTCTAGTTCAAGCGAATCGGGTAATATCCTTCCAACTTAGTGCTTTTTGCAGATTTTCAATTTTTAGATTAATTTCAGATTTTAGGACTTAGGATTAGTTTAGTTTTTAGTTGAGTGGTTTATGTCCCGTTGGGAATGAGACCACTCCAATCGTCTCTAATCTGAAGGTGGTTTAGTTTGATCATTATCAGTCCATAGATGAGTCCAAAAATACCAAGAGCATTGTGATAGCTTGGAGAGTATGGATTAAACACCTTTAAGGAATCCTCCCCCTACTCCAACTACAAACGCAAATCAAGAGGGAGTAGGTAGGAGAGAATGAGGTACATAACGTTCCTCCAATGAGATCATTACAAGACTACCTACAACCGGCCCTTGCAACTACACCCTCGTGCGTGGTCTTACCACCAACTGGGGGAAACATTGATATAAAGCCGGGGGTGATTCAACTTATACCAAAGTTCCATGGGCTAGACTCTGAAAGCCCATATTCGCACTTAAAGGAATTTGAAGAAGTGGTGGCTACCTTGCAATACACTAATGTTTCGGAAGATGCCACTAAACTTAAACTTTTTCCCTTTTCATTAAAAAAAAGAGCCAAGACTTGTCTTCACTCTCTTATACCACATTCAATAGGGTCATGGAACGAAATGACCCGGGAATTCTTGAAAAAGTTCTTCCCGGCTCATAAAAAGAACACCCTTCGAAGAGCCATAATGAATTTTTTAGCTAAAGAGAGTGAATCATTCTTCCAATGTTAGAAAAGGTTTAAAGACCTCTTACTTGCTTGCCCACATCACGGCTACGAAAGTTGGCAAATCATAAACTTCTTCAATGATGGATTAAGTTCTAATATGCGCCAATTTGTAGAGATGATGTGCAACGGCGAGTTTTTGAGCAAAAATCCAGATGAAGCTTGGAGTTATTTGGATATGTTAGCCGAGAATGCCCAATCATGGGATACTTCGGATAAATCTAATAACCCCAAGCCTACTCAAGAAAAGGAGAAAGGAGGGATTTATATCCTCAAGGAGGAAGATGATGTGAATGCAAGTTTAGCCAGCCTCACAAGGAAGATCAAGGCCATGAAACTTAGTAAGAGTGGAGTTTCAAAGTCCAATGAAGCTATTGAGACCACGTGTGGGATTTGTTTCACCAATTTACACGCTATGCAAGATTGTCCTACAATTCCTACGTTTCAAGAGGTGTTACATGAACATACAAATGCCACATATGGTTATCAATGGCCTTTTAATGGACCGGTGGGTAATACGTACAATTCTACTTGGAAGAACCACCCAAATTTCAGTTAGAAGAATGCTCCCACGGGCAATCCTACCAACTCTCAAGGAGGGCCACCCATGCAAAATATGGCCCCACCTCAATTCTCAATGGAGGACACCTTAAAAGCTTTTATGCAAGGGCAAATGCAAATTAATCAAACAAATCAGCAAATGTTCCAAGAGCTTAAAGTCTTGGATTGATGAGATTAAGGGACGCTTGAATGCTAGGGAAGGGACCTTTTCGACCCAACCTTAACCCAATCTAAAGCAAGTACATGAAGTGAGCATTCCTAATTTCTCCAACCAACATATGGAGCAAGCCAAATCCGTCACCACTCTTAGAAGTGGTAAACAAATTGACAAATCTATTCCGGTTAAGGCCGACAAGCTTAATGATCCGGTAAATTCTGAGGATGAGGACGGATCTAACTTAGCCCCACAAGAAATGGAACGCGTTTATAAGCTCGTAGCACCATTCCCTTCGAGATTGGTTACTCCAAAATCTCTCCCAAACTCTCATGATATTTTAGAGATTTTTAGACAAGTCAAGATCAACATTCCCTTGCTTGATGCCATCAAACAAATCCCCTCTTATGCCAAGTTTCTAAAGGACTTATGTACAACCAAACGCAAATATAATGTGCAGCAAAAAGGCCTTCTTAAATGAGCAAGCGAGTGCCACTCTCACTCATAAGACCACCCCCCCCCCCCCCCCCCCCCCCCCCCAATTCAAAGATCTCGGTAGTCCTATAATCTTATGTATCATTGGAGACTTTCGGATTGAGCGTGCATTACTAAACTTGGGGGCAAGCGTAAATTTAATCCCATACTCGGTATATGAGCAACTAGGCCTTGGTGAATTAAAATCCACCAAAACTACATTGCAACTCGCTGATATATCCATCCGTGTACTGAGAGGGATAGTTGAGGATGTACTAGTCCAAGTTGACAAATTCTACTACCCGGTACATTTCATCGTCTCGGACACACAACTGGTTATGGATGCTAGCACCCAAATATCGGTGATTCTAGGCAGCCCCTTCCTTGCTACATCAAATGCAATTATAAATTGCCGGAATGAGGTAATGCAATTGTCCTTTGGAAACATGACGTTGGACTTTAATGTGTTCCATTTGGGCAAAAGGCTTAGGGATGATGATGATGTCCACGAGGTTGATATGATTGAATTAATTGTGGAAGATGAGTTCGCTCTAAATCAGAATATTGATCCTCTAGATGTTGTTAGCTTCGATCATTTTGAGGATTGGGATGACAATGATGGCCCCCATGAGGTAAACATGATAGAATCTATGGAAGATGGGGAGTTGTTCCAACACGATCTACCTAGAAGCTTGGGGACATGTTTGACACACTCCAATGATGAATTCAACTCTATTATTAATGAGATCTTGGAAGTGTCAATTTCTGAAAATTTACTTGACAAGTCACCAAATTCTGATTTACATAAATTTGTTTTGCAGAAATTGGAAGAATTGGTGCTTGACTTACCTACAGAGAGGCCAATTTCTGAAAATGTAGAGGTTGAGGACCTAGTTCAACCTACACAAAAGTCTAAGAAGGAGAAAGACGAAAAGGGTCCAAATCTGAAAACTTGCTCCGATGAGGTCTCCTACACTCTAGAGGAGTGTTTGGCATACTTTGAAGATTGGGATGATCCCATGATTAAGGACATAGTGCATGCCTTGAAGGAGACCCCTTCGGTGCCTAAAAAGCTTCCTTCCACAGAATGCCAAACTGAAAAATCAATTGTGGAAGCACCGGTGAAATCTGATTTTGTGGAGATCATATTGACTTGTGAAGAAGAAATACAAGTCTCCACAACTCTTTGGGTTGCTCAAACCAAAGAACACAACTCTTTGGGTTACTCAAACCAAAGAACACAACTTCTGGGATGACCCATATTTGACAATTTTTTTCCCAAACAAGATGGAAAGGAGATCCATTTTTAATAATTTCCAACCAATATAATTCTCCTTTCCTAGTACATGTGACAATTTTATTAAGGAACCTGCTGAAACCTTTCAGCAGGATTTTCAATGGGTTAGAATGATTAATGTCACCAATGTACTTTCCAAAGCAGGATGGTGGATAGTTCTACTGAAAAATTTGTTACACCACTCGATGATCCTGCTCAACTTTGTCCTTTTGAATGATATAATGCTGAATAATCTCCTAGTCTGATGGAGATTCTCTTTCTAAAAGGATAACTTCGGTTTTGTTTATAGCTTTAAGTAGGATTAGGTCTAGTTTGTTTTAATTCTATTTGCTTTAGTGGATTTAGTTGTAGGAGTTGCGGACTTCCATGATCGACTCTCTCAGGTAATATTGTTCTCACTCTCTTGTATTTTACCATTGCTCTCATGTTCATGCTCATTGCATATCTTTTTACATTGAGGACAATGCAAGATTGGTTGGGGGGTGAGATGAGATTCCTCATCTAGCAATTTGCAACATTTCGAGCATCATATGTGAATTTTTTTTGAATTTTTTAAAAATTCAAAACTCTTTTAGAAAACCTTATTTCTATGCATTCGAGATGATACGAGTATAAGAAAAGGAGATACGAAGTGAGTGATGTTGCAAGTCTTGAACTTCTCTTAATATAACGGTTTTATATGTGAATTTCCCTATATATGTGATTGATAGAAAATTTGAACACTCTTACACTTAGTTCACATTACACGATTTTCATGGTTTGAAGGGATTATGTGATTTGTGGATTGGCTAGACTTAGATTTGAGGTGTTGAGGAACCAAGCCGGGCTATTTTGCCCATCCTTGTCCATGGGAAAATAACCAAAGATTTGGATTTCTAAAAATCCTATCTAATGTAAAAGAAAAAGGAAAAGGAAGGATGAAAATTGGGAATGATGGAAAATATGGTGGAAAACTCCGAAAAGGGCTACCTATTACCAACTGGGGGATGGTCTACCCGTAACCAAAGCCAGAAATGGGACGTAGTGTGAAAATCGTCGGAAGCACGGTAAGACAAATTCCTGTCATAGGCTTGTTGTTGCTCTGTACACCTTGAGATCCATAGTTTAGTTGATCTATGAGGAAGATAATCCCAGAAACTCATGAGATGAACTTTCACTATGCACACTAGGTTGAATTTGTTCAAGTTCTTCTATTTACAATCAATCAGTGGGAATTTCATATGGACACTTATTATGTTTTGAGAGTTTAAGGTTCCAATTTTTATCGCCTCATTTTTCTGAATTTTACACTTGTATGTCTTGGAATGGATAGAAACATAGTTTCTGAAGGAGAGTTGGTTTTTGGAGGTTTGAACTTGTTTCACGCGTGTTTTGCTCGGGACTAGCAAAAAGCTGGTTGGGGGGGTGTGTTGAACCTCCAATTTATACATGACATAGCCCATTACATCATATCATATGCATGGTTTGCATGTTTAAAAGGCCCATCTAATGCATGTTTTGTGATTGTAGGTGTTGGAACTAGAAAATAAACCGCGAGGACATTTTCTTGAAAATGTGTGTTTTGTTGCTTTGGAGTTTTGAGTAATAGAAACATTCATAGACAATCACAAGCATTCACAAAAGGTACACAAGGAGAGATATCGCAAGGCGAATTTTATTTCAGAGATCCTGAGATTTTGTACATTCCAGGCCGTGATCTGGCACGATCCCTTAATTACATCGAATGATCGATGACCCTTGATTAAAAGGCAGAAGACTAGTCAACAGGGACTATGGTCTTAGAGTTTATGGTCGTAGAGACCTATATTTGTTTTGTTATGGACTGAACCATCTTTGTATTTAGTCAGATGTCTATGTCCCATGTTTTGGCCGGAGATCCGGGCTGAGACTATCAGGGTTTATACTGGGAGGGTACGACTCTGGGTCTGTGGCTGTCATGTGTGGACAGGCGACCTCTGGAAGACCGGTCTACAGTTGTGTGTACCTGAGCAGCCCAACCGACGGATGCCGTTTGGATGGGTAGGGCATCGACTGTTGTGTTTGTGACAGTTCATAGCAATGGCTTTGTAGAGAATCGAAACTCTTTGATATGGTTTATTGTGATAACCATAATTCCGTTTGTCTAACTTTCAACCCAAATCGGATCACAGCTTTACAGTAGATATAAATGACGACATATTTGCATAGTTCTGGATGCTGGCGGCTCCTTTCCGAGAAGTCATTTCATTCATCGCGTCAAAGCGGGTCGAACCTCAAAGATGTGTGATTCTGCTTGTTTAGTTCCCAGAACGTCCATTTGACCGTTCCGTTACGTCCGGAACGCTCGAAATACCCAAAATAGGCTCAATTGGAACTTGAAAACACTTAAAATTGAGTCCGGTGCACCTGTGAACATGTTCGTCAATTGGCTGATTTTTTGGGTGCGTGGGACTTATTTTACGGGTGCGTGGGGTCCAACGCACCTTTAAATTAAAGTACCAAATTTCTGATGAATTTATGGGTGCGTGGGGTATTTTTCGTGTGCGTGAGACCGAATATGCAAATCTGAATTACATCGAATTAATGGATGCGTGGGACCGAATTTATGGACGCGTGGGCCATTTTTTGGGTGCGTGGGACGGAATATGCAAATTTGATATATATTGAATTAATGGATGCGTGGGACCGAATTTCCGGACGTGTGGGCCATTTTTCGGGTGCGTGCGAGTTCGATACACTTGTTTGATTTATGTCGATTTAATGGACACGTGGGCCATTTTTCGGGTGCGTGGGACCATTTTATGGGTGCGTGCCCACACTTAGTGATTTTCAGGATTCAGACCTGTGGGGAAAATGCTAACGATCGAAAGGTATTTCGGCGACCGCGAAGGGTTTCCGGCGATCGGAAAAGTATTCCAGTGAAGGTTTCCGGCGGGGATTTTGGATTTCCAGAGGGTGGCAGCTCTCTTTCTCCTTCTGAATCGTCCAAATGACTCGGTGGACTGGGTATTTATAGACGAAGGCACCAGATTTTCGCCAATGAGGGGCTGCCACGTGCCACGCACCCCCTAAATACCCTCCACGCACCTTAAAATTGGCGTGTGGAGGTCCGACGCACCCAGAAATGTTTTATGAAAATATCTGATTTTTTGGATGCGTGGGATTTATTTTACGGGTGCGTGGGGTCCAACACACCTTTAAATTAAGTCCCTGATTTTTTATCGAATTAATGGATGCGTGGGGCATTTTCGGTGCGTGGGACTCCGTAAATGCCTCTAAATGATGGATATCAAAGGGTCAAATTTAAGGGTGTGTGGACCCATTTTTGGGGTGCGTGGGGCACCAAAATACCTTTAAATGAGAATCTTGAAATATGCTCAATTTAAGGGTGCGTGGACCTATTTTTGGGGTGCGTGGGACTTCACGCATCCTTTAAATGAATTCCTGTTTTTTGTTGATTTTTTGGGTGCGTGGGTGCCCTGAATTTATGGGTGCGTGGCACGTAAATGTGAACACCACCATTTGGGTTTTGAATTTTGATGCGTTTGTGGGGCTCGTTTGATCGTGAAATCACATGCGCTGTTCATCATAAATCATAAAGAAGTTATGGCTCCGATTCCGGACGGTTCTGATCACGGTGATTAGCGGGGCCCGCTGGAGATTTCTGCCAAAATTGGCTAAGTAAGAGAATCTTGTAAATCTCCATTTTACGTGCACCGAAAGGCATTTTGCGTAATTCCTTCGAAGGCATATGGCTATTTTGTTTGCTTTAAGGGCCCCTGCCTTTTGGGACCCCAACAGATGCCCCTCCAATGCGTTACGATGGATAGATGACTGTTCAGTGTGACGTATCGGACCGTTGGGTCCCTACTATAAATATAGAAGATAACCATTCTCGTCATTTCATAATTTCTCATTGGATTCTCCAAACCCATCCCACGCACCTTTTTATTCGCCAACGCACCCAAAAATTACCTCCAATGCACCTTTTTATTACGCACGCACCCTTAAATTCAAGGTAAAATGATTTTTTGGGTGCGTCGAGGCTCACGCGCCTAGGAATTCAAACTTCGGATTTTGAATATTTTATGGGTGCGTGGGGTGTCACGCACCCAGGAATTTTTGAACTTTGGTGGAATTTTCAGATTTTGGGGTGCGTGGGGGCCCATGCACCCTTCGTCAAAACATGGAGGGTTTTGGCCCCTTCACGCACCTGAAAATTGGGTTTTGAATCGGTTTTAAGGGTGCGTGGGGTCATACGCACCCAAATAATGGACTTTGCAAGAAAATTACATTTTATGGGTGCGTGGGACCTCACGCACCCTTCGTCTATATTTTATGGGTGCGTGGGACCTCACGCACCTTTCGTCGAATTCATTGGAGGGTTTTGCCCCTCACACACCCGGAAATTGGGTTTTGAATTGGTTTTAAGGGTGCGTGGGGCCTCACGCACCCAGATTATAGGACTTGTGAATTTTTGAAAGTTTGTGAAATCTACTTTAATAGTTCTTGCTATACTAGATCTCTAAAGGGTATGAGCCCCTATACCTCTACCTCGCATTTGCATATATGTGACAATTATTTTGAGGAGGTGTAGGGTCTCATAGACCTAAAAGATTTCTAGATCGCATAAGTTTAAAGGGTAATCCTAATGGTTAATTCAAGTGGTGTTTCGAGCATACCTTTGCATGTCTCCTCCGACCTTTAGACTTTACGTGACCGGCCTTACATGCTTCTTCTCTTTCTCTTCTTTTTATCGGGTTGTTATGTTTCTCAGATCGGTTTGTCAGTCTTGTTTTCCAGCAGACAATGGTCATAACTCGTGCTTCCTTGCGCATGGCCCAAGATTGTCTATGGCGGCTTCTTGGCTCCCTGGATCACCCTGAGGTTTGGCCATCTCTCACCGCTCAGCATGATGAGGTGGCTAAGGCTCTGGCCCGACTAGGCGCAGACCCTCGCCCCATTCTGAAGGCTATCCGAAACGTCTCCCTCATGGCCTTCATTTCTGGCGAGCATAAGGAAGTTATCATCGACTTCATCGGCGGTTCTTCTTTTTCGGAAGAGTTGGCGATCCTTGAAGCGGCGGAGCCTCCTTTGGCTACTTCTTTCCTGGCCTTGTTGAGCCGACTTCACTCCTTAAAGAAGGAGAAAAGGGAGAAAAGACGATTCCTAGCTTGGGCTGTCCCGCTGGCGGAGGCCTAGTTTCCAGACCGTCGCGCCAGAATCTGGAGAATGGTCAGGGAGTCCTTGAGGGAACATGACAGACTTGCAATCGACATCTCCATCATGAGGAATTAGACCAACGCCGAACACTTGAACTTCGATTTTGTGCAGCAATGCATCTCCTACTTAATGGACCTGATTTTTAAGGAAGCCTGAGTCCAAGCGAAGGTGGATGAGTTGAAGGCTCGGATTCTCCCGCTGCTGCAGGACTGAGATCCTTTTTCTGACCATGGGGAGAGGGCCCCACAATTTTGTGTCATCTTATGACAAACATTAACTTTTAACATTTAAACAATTGATATGACAATCCAAACATTTTGGAATTGTCTTTATAGTTAACGAATGATAATTATATCATTTTCTTTTCTTCTGTCCTCTCTTGTTTGTATATGTGTGATGATGATGTCGTGGCGTGAATGTTGTCGCATTATTTCCTTCTTTGCTGGTTTGGGTGTGTTTTACCGAGGTCTTGATTGGCCCTTGCATTTTCGTTTGCCTGTTGCTTTGTATCCCTTTGGATTTTGCGAATGTCGATTTCTTTCTATGCGTATTTCCTTTTCTTTGCTCTGAGCTATATTTAAGCTTCTTCTATGCCATCGCAGATCGTAATGGCTAGTGATCCCTCGCGAGCTGGCCCTTTAGGCCCACCACTTACTCTGTCAAAGCGTAAGCGCGCAACTTTGAAGAAGGCTACCAGGCCGTCGGACCGGAATCCGCAGTGGTTCCTCCCATCGGAGACGTTTAACTTCTATGAGCGAATCCGAACGCTCTCCAAGGATATGTAATGGAGGATCCTCTGTGACCAAATCGTGCCACCTCCTTCGGACAGAGGCACACAGGAACAATGTGATTCTTGGTATGCTCCCCTACGCGACTTTCGGTCAAATGGGACTGTAGGTTCCGAGGACGGTGAAGTGAGCCCGTCAATCCCTATGCAGACTACTAGGCGCGGTCGTCCAAAGAGAGCTGGCAAGGTTACCAAACAGGTGTACTTGGAGAACCAGGCCAAGTCCAAGTCTGATAAGATGAAAGTGGCCTGGTCTACTGTCAAGCTCGTCACCGCGCCTCTCGTCATAAGGAACCCTTACACCCGAGAATACATTCGGTATTCGAAGAGCTACCAACGGTAGCGCTCCCTTCCGAGCATCGAACCGTCTGACATCTGCCGAAGTAACTCCTTCTACAGTGTCGGTACTTGGACATCCGGCCCGGCACCATTTCTCAGCTGTTCTCTGTTCAAGAATGAAAAATACCAATCCGTCCTTGGTGTGAAGGATATGATTCTCCTGGAGCCGAACTACAGCCCTCATCAGCCATTCCCCAGGCATTATTTCGAGATCCTTCGCTAGCAGTTTCATCATTTAGGGGATACTGAAGTTTGGCTGACTAGAGCGTTCTGTTCGCTCGCCTCAAGTGTAAGGCTGCGATGTAGTAATAAAACTCGGTAAGACCGAGGTCGATCCACAAGGAAATAGTAACAGCTCCCAAATTACTCCAGTAACTCAGTTTTCATGGAAGAAATCAGTTTCAATTAAATGTTTACTTAAAACAGGAACTTAAGGAAAAATCAGAGATATAAAGTACTAAGGCTTTCAAGGATCCACTTGTAGCAATCCCATGTCAATTCAGTCAATCCAAGTAGAAAACACAACTAGATTTGAAGTCCTATCTCTCATCTAGTTGGAAAATAAAGCATTCACACACATTCCATCACATTCAAGTTGAACTTCCAAGTTCTAGTTCCATTCAATCAATACAAAACTCGAAACCATAGCCTGCGGAGTAACAGCCATGCCTCTGGACTATGGCCTGCTCAAGGATTACTATAATCCGAATTTAAACAAACAAATATGATAATCTCAGAGAATTAAAAGGAATTCATGTCCGGAGCACATAAACTCAGATAAAACGTCTCAAACTACCACTTTTTGGAACTAAAGCATGCAAAAATCCAAACTTGAATGTAAATTACTTGAATTAAACTGAAATCAACATGGGATTGGATACAAGCTTCACCTCTCAGCCTTAGCTGAGAGGTTTTAGCCGAGCATTGTCATGCTACAACTAAAAACTCTGAAATAAAGCATAAAAACAGAAAAACCCGAATAGGAGAGTTGCAGCCGCTCCACAATCGCCTTCACTCTCCAAACTCACGTTCCTTAGCCTCTCTGATACCCTAGGGAGAGCCCCTAGGTGTCCTTTTATAGCAATAAACCTCCCTTGCGTCGGATTCTGCGAAAGATTACGCATTGCGCAGTAATTCCCGGAGTCCTAATTTAGAAAGGACTTTCCTTACGCGGAGCCGATCGGTCGTGACCGGTCGGACTAGCCTTTAAACAGTCCAGGGAGTGCTGCCGACCGGTCAAGACCGGTCGGGCAAACCTGTCCAACATTCCAGCGTGCATACTCGACCGGTCATGACCGGTCGGGCTAGTTTTACTCTTCATCCAGTGTGCATGGCCGACCGGTCATGACCGGTCGGCCTGTCTTTA
This sequence comes from Liriodendron chinense, assembly GCA_003013855.2. Lineage (NCBI taxonomy): Eukaryota > Viridiplantae > Streptophyta > Magnoliopsida > Magnoliales > Magnoliaceae > Liriodendron > Liriodendron chinense. The sequence continues at coordinate 592,628 of ML058408.1, forward strand.
ATATGAATCAGCCTTCATGGCCGACCGGTCATGACCAGTCGGCCTGTCTTCTATTTGTTCCTTTGATGTGGCTGACCGGTCGGACGACCGGTCTGCCTTGTTTTTCTTCAAGTTTTTCTTCTTTTCTTCATTCTCTTTTCTCCCTCTTTCTTCTTCTTTCTTTGGTCCATCTTAAGACTTCCTCCAATGTCTTCAAATAACCCTTGTTAAGCTCCAATTGGATGAAGTCCGCTCTCATCCCTACAATCACAAAAACATGTGTTAGGTGGGCCTTTAAACCATAAAAATCATGCAAACCTTGTTATGTAATGGGCAATGCAATGTATAAATTGGAGGTTCAACACGTTCCGAACCTGCGACCATTTCATTCTCCACCCCGGCTATGAGGTGTGGGCGAATCGTATCTTAGAACAGCACCGGGCCACCCTAGGGGCAGTTGGCTTATATAAGGCCATCGAGGCGACATCGAGCTATTTCTGTCGGGAACCCTGGGTTTACAAGGGCTTCCTCAATCACTGGTGTTCCATCACAAACTCTTTCCACATGCCATGTGGTGAGATGAGTATCTCACTTTGGGACCTTAACCAGATCGTGGGCCTCCCGATTTGTGGGAGAGTTTATGACGAATGGGTCCCGAGCGACGATGGGTTATCGCGGAAGAAGAAGGGTGTCAACGAAGGCTTCTTTTCTAAGGCCTGTTACGAGTTGTTCACGGAGCTTCCTCAGTTCTGGGGCTTCAAGGACAAACTTCCATTCGAGGATTGGTTGGTTTATTTCAGCCATGGTTTGAAGTAAGTGCTTCGTTATGAGTTGTACATCGCTGTTTTGTTGTACCTTTCTTTCTTCTGTTAACATCCTGTTTCTTTTCCTTCAGCTTAGACTACGCGGCTTATGATGAAGGCCGTGGGGACAAGGCACTCTTGGAGAAGCGAATGAAAGAGAACTTCCCTCGTCCCAATAAGCTCTTCCCCACTTGTGAGCTGGCTAGCTTCCTAGTATACTGGCTCAGCTGTGTGGCTGCTGCCGAGTTCCAAGCAAGCGGATAATATAAGAGTATCATGTTTTGCCGTCGCGGGAGCCCTGGCGAACGACCATTGGTATGCGCTGGCTCCAGTGGTCCTGTGCTCCATCTATCGGGCATTTGGCTACATCATCAGCAATAAGGAGCGTGCTGCTTACGGGATGAACTCGGCCTACTATGGGTGGCATTTCTTCTCCGGCTGGCTCGGGGTATACTTCCCCTGGGTCTACGGTGCGCAGCGTGGAGATTCTATTAAAGAAGGGAAGCTTCCGCTGCATTTCTTTCAAAAGAAGAAGATGATTGGTCATAATTTGACCACTATTGAAGAGAGCATAGCACGGTTCGATGACGTATATTTCTACCATTTCTCCGGCACCCAAAGCAGAGAGTCAATCTTGTGCATAGACGACGATAGCATTGATTACTACGAGCGTTCCTTCTTAACTGTGATTCGTCCGTCTTCGTTACCGCTTCGCGAAGGGCTGGAATTCTGGAGGGAACCCTACTATCCCAACCGCTTCGCCCGTCAATTCGGGTATGACCAAGGGGTGCCTGAGACCTTGGAACCGGTGACGCACGAGCAACGAGCGTATAGTGTCGGGCCTATTCATTGGAAGTGGATGTGGCGACAACTTATGTTGACGAGGACCAGTTGTTTTTTTTGCCATCTCAGGGACACAGTGCTTCGCCGGGGCTACCTTCGGATGGATGAGGTTGTGGGCCCACTAGTATGCGCTGGTTCGAAATAGAATGCTTGTCACTGAGCCCGTCTTCATCACGCCTCTTGTTGTTACCCCTACCCTTGCTGACGGGATTGGCTATGTATCGAAAAATCTTTATCAGCTTGCGGTGCCGGGCACAGAGAGACTGCAAACCTCCCTGAATGTAGTGATCGACTATGAAAAACCTAAACATACTCTGGAAGGTTGGGTCACTCATGGGGAGAGAAATGTAACAATGGAGGAGCCCGAATTCCCACCTCTTGGGCCCATAGATGAGTTGCCTGAAGAAGGTAATGTTCTGAGAGGGGGGGATGAAGGTGATGATGATGAAGAAGATGATGATAATAATGACATGGGCGAGGCTGGGGGTAATGATGATGATGATGCTACCGAGGGTGATGGTGGTAAAGGCGGGGGTAACGAGGATGTTGATGGTGGTGATAGAGGTGGTGATGATACTGTGGGCGGTGCTTGTGGAGGTGATGATGATATGGGTGGCAATGAAGGTGGAGGCTATGATGGTGATGATGGTGATGACGATGGTGGTGATGGTGACGAAAGGGTACCGCCTGAGCGCAGTGGTACTCGGGTGAAAATTGCCCCTAGTCTTCCTGTCGTTGTTGAACCTCCAATTTATACATTGCATTGCCCAGTACATCACATTATATGCACGATTTTCATGCTCAAAGGACATATTTAATGCATGTTTTGTGATTTCAGGGATGAGAGCGGACTTCACCAAATTGGAGACTAAAAAGGGCCATTTGAAGCCATTGGATGAAGAAGAAAGAAGGACCAAAGAAAGTAGAAAGAGGAGAAGAAAGGAAGAAAGAAGCAAAATGAGAAAAGCAGAAACAGAGGCCAAGACCGGTCGTTCATCGCCAGGACCGGTCGTCCGACCTGTCCGATTTTGCACAGAAGGAAAAAATTCAGAGAAGGTCATTGGACCATTCACGATCGGTCGTGCGACCGGTCGTCCGATGCCTAGACCGGTCGGTCTAGGCATGCGACCGGTCCTTAAATTAAAATTTTAAATTGGAATTTTGGCAAAACTCTTTGGACTGTTTTTGACGATTTGCGACCGGTCGTGCGATCGGTCGTCAGGGAGCTCAGACCGGTCGTGCGACCGGTCGTCTGCGTAAGAAAGCTTCTCCGTGAAGCTCTAGGATTTTCTGTGCAGCGCGTAACCTTGTGCAATTTCTGGATGTTTCCGACGCAAGGGGCTTCTACACTATAAAAGGACACCTAGGGGCTCTTCCTAGATCATCATAGAAGCCAAGGAAGGTCGAGGGAATGGACGGAAGTCATCGTGGAGCGTCAGCAACCCTCCAATTTCCGATTTTTCTAGTTTTTCTGCTTTCTTATTTGAGTTCTAGTTGTAGTATGACAATGCTCGGCTAGAATCTCTCAGCTAAGGCTGAGAGGTGAAGCTTGTAGCTAATTTCATATTTGATTCAAGTTAATTCAAGTAATTTTCAATTCAAGTTTGGATTTTTCATATTCTAGTTCTTTCAGTGGTAGTTTGAGATGTTTTATGAGAGTTCATGTGCTCCGGACATGAATTCCTTGCAATTCTCTGAGATTATCATATGATGCTTGTTTAGATTCGAATTATAGTAATCCTTGAGCAGGCCATAGTCCATAGGCATGGCTGTTACTCCGAAGGCTATGGTTTTGAATTCTACATTGATTGAATGGGACTAGAACTTGGAAGTTCAACTTGATTTGGATTGAATGTGTGTGAATGCTTTATTTTCCAACTAGATGAGAGATAGGACTTCAAATCTAGTTGTGTTCTCTACTTGGACTAATTGAATTGACATGGGATTGCTACAAGTGGATCCTTGAATGCCTTAGTACTTTAAATCACTGAATTTCCATTAAGTTACTGTTTAGTTTTATCACCCAATTAAATATGATTTTCTTGCAAAACTGAGTTGCTGGAATAGTTTGGAAGTTGTTTCTAATTCCCTGTGGATCGACCTTGGTCTTACTGAGTTTTAGTACTACATCACAGCCTTACACTTGAGGCGAGCGAACAAGTTTTTGGCGCCGCTGCCGGGGAATTTAGATAACGGTTTTCAAATAGTTTCAGTGGCTGTAAAAGTAGAAGTAGATAGGTTTTCTGATTTTCTTAGAACTAACAAATTTTTCTGTTTTGTAGGAATTCTTCTCTAGTTCAAGCGCATCAGGTGATACCTTTCTAACTTAGCTTTCTGCAGATTTTTTTTAGATTAATTTCAGATTTCAGATTTTTAGGATTTAGTTTTAGTTAGTTTTTGGTTGAGTGGTTTGTGTCCCGTTGGGAACGTAACCACTCAAATCGTCTCCAATCTGAAGGTGGTCTAGTTGGACCATTGTCAGTCCATAGACGAGTCCGAAATTACCAAGAGCATTGTGAAAGTTTGGGGAGTATGGATCAAACACCTTTAAGGAATCCTCCCCCCTACTCCAACTACAAACACAAATTAAGAAGGAGTAGGAGAAAATGAGGTACATAATGTTCCTCCACTAAGATCATTGCGGGATTACCTACAACCCGCTCGTGCAATTACACCCTCTTGCGTGGTTCTACCAGCAAACGGTGGAAACTTTGACATAAAACCGGGTGTAATTCAACTCTTACCAAAGTTCCATGGGCTAGACTCTGGCCGCCCATACCTACACTTGAAAGAATTCGAAGAAGTGGTGGCCACCTTGCATTACACCAATGTTTCCGAAGATACCATCAGACTTAAACTTTTTCCCTTTTCATTGAAAGAAAGAGCCAAAGATTGGTTTCACTCTCTTAGACCACATTCGATTGGGTCATGGGTTGAGATGAACCGGGAATTCTTGAAAAAGTTCTTCCCGGCTCATAAAACGAACACCCTTCGAAGAGCCATAATGAATTTCTCGGCTAAAGAGGGTGAATCTTTTTTTCAATGTTGGGAGAGATTTAAGGACCTCCTACTTGCTTGTCCACATCATGACTATGAGAGTTGGCTAATTACAAATTTTTTCAATGATAGATTAAGTTCCAATATGCGCCAATTTGTAGAGATGATGTGCAATGGCGAGTTTATGAGCAAAAATCCAGATGAGGCTTGGAGTTATTTGGACATGTTGGCTGAAAATGCCCAATCTTGGGACACCTCGGATAAACCTAATAACCCCAAGCCCACTCAAGAGAAAGGAGGGATCTATGTCCTTAAGGAGGAAGACGACGTGAACGCAAGGATAGCCAACCTCACAAGGAAGGTTGAGGCCATGGAACTTAGTAAAAGTGGAGTTCCAAAGTCTAATGAAGCTGTTGAAACCATATGTGGTATTTGCCTCACTGATTTACACGCTACACAAGATTGTCCCACAATTCCTGCATTTCAAGAGGTATTACATGAACATGCAAACACCACATATGGGTATCAACGGCCTTTCAATGGACCGGTGGGTAATACGTACAATGAGAGTTGGAAGAACCACTCAAATTTTAGTTGGAAGAATGCTCCTACAGGCAATCCTACCAACTCTCAAAGAGGGCCACCCATGCAAAATATGGCCCCACCTCAGTTCTCAATGGAGGATACCTTGAAAGCGTTTATACAAGGGCAAACGCAAATCAATCAAACAAATCAGCAAATGTTCCAAGAGCTTAAAGTCTCGGTTGATGAGATTAAGGGACGCTTGAATGCTAGGGAAGGGACCTTTCCGGCCCAACCTCAGCCCAATCCAAAGCAAGTACATGAAGTGAACATCCCTAATCCTTCCAACCAAAACATGGAGCAAGCCAAATCCATAACCACTCTTAGAAGTGGTAAACAAATTGACAAATCTATTCCAGTGAAGGCCGATGAGCCTAATGATCCGGTAAATTCTAAGGATGAGGATGGATCTAACTTGGCCCCACAAGAATCGGAATGCATTTACAAGCCCGTAGCACCATTCCCTTCAAGATTGGTTGCCCCAAAATGTCTTCCAAACTCTCATGATATTCTAGAGATTTTCAGACAAGTCAAGATTAATATCCCTTTGCTTGATGCCATCAAACAAATCCCTTCTTATGCAAGTTTCTAAAGGACCTATGCACAACAAAACGCAAATATAATGTGCAGCAAAAGATCTTCTTAACTGAGCAAGTGAGTGCCATTCTCACTCAAAAGACTCCCCCAAAATTCAAAGATCCCGGTAGTCCCACCGTCTCATGTATCATTGGAGACTACCGGATTGAGCGTGCCTTGCTAGATTTGGGGGAGAGTGTGAACTTGATCCTATACTCGGTATATGAGCAATTGGGTCTTGGTGAATTAAAACCTACCAAAACCACGTCGCAACTCGCTGATAGATCTATCCGTGTACCGAGGGGGATAGTTGAGGATGTTCTAGTCTAAGTTGACAAATTTTACTAACAGGTAGATTTTATCGTCTTGGACACACAACCGGTTTTGGATGCTAGCACCCAAATACCGGTAATATTAGGCCGCCCATTCCTTGCCACATCAAACGCAATCATCAATTGCTAGAATGGGGTGATGCCACTATCTTTTGGAAACATGACATTAGAGGTGAATGTGTTTCACTTGGGCAAAAGACATAGGGATGTCGATGATGATGAGTTCTTCGAGGTAAACATGCTTGAAACTTTTGAAGAAGAAGAACTCCTCCAACTTGAACCACTAGAAAGCTTGGAGACATGCTTAGCACATTTCATGGATTCTGAAGACCCCATCAATAGTGAAATTGTGCAAGCATTGAATATAGAAAGACCGGTAGTCGGTGCTAGCCGGTGGAGGCCCCATTTGAAAAATTACCACCAACCACATCAAGGCCTCTACTGTCTAACATCAAACCACCGAAGCTTGACCTTAAACCATTGCCATCTGAGCTTAAATATGTATATTTGGGTTAAGAGGAAACTTTCCCAGTTGTCATTGCCTCTCACCTAGAGAAAGACCAAGAGCTCAAGTTGATTGAGTTACTCAAAGAACATAGGGAAGCCATAGGTTGGACAATATCGGATCTCAAAGGGATAGATCCTTCGGTTTGCACTCACCGTATACACCTTGAAGAAAATGCAAAAACGACTAGACAACCTCAAAGACGGCTAAATCCAAACATGATGGAGGTTGTCAAAGCCGAGGTGTTAAAGCTATTAGATGTGGGCATCATCTACCCCATCTTAGATAGCCAATGGGTGAGTCCTACCCAAGTTGTCCCCAAGAAATCCGGTATTACCATCATAGAAAACACCAACAAGGAGCTTATACCGACTAGAGTAACCACCGGTTGGCATATGTGCATTGATTATCGGAAGCTCAACACGGTCACTAGGAATGATCACTTCCCTCTCCCATTCATGGATCAAATTTTGGAGTGGTTAGCAGGCCATTCCTATTATTGCTTCCTAGATGGCTATTCCGGATACAACCAAATTGAGATAGCTCCGGAGGACCAAGAGAAAACCACATTTACATTCCCGTTCGGCACCTTCGCTTACCAAAGAATGCCATTCGGGTTATGTAATTGTTGGGGCTCAAATTTACACCCATTGTAAAACAACATCCCGTGGTCTATTGACAATGATTTGGATAAGTTTCGAGGCCGGGAGAGCGCCGAAAATGCTAGCATAACCCTGATCGCTTGGAAGCGACCAAAATCCATAAACAATATTTTGGAGCGGAACTGGACATGCACTTCACTGCCAAATGATCCGAAATGTCCTAAAACCCTTAACCTGCAAGTTTCGAAGTCATCCGATGCATATTTTTTCCCGCGCACCTCGAAATGCGTTTCGTCCTTGCCCGGAGCTGACCAAAAGGGTCCGTAAGCCTACAGCTACCATTTCAGAGCTGAACTGGACATGCGCTTCACCGTTAAATGATCTGAAATGTCCTAAAACCCTTAACCTGTAAGTTTTGAAGTCATCCGGTGCATATTTTTACCTGCGCACCTCGAAATGCGTTCCATCCCTGCCAGGAGCTGACCAAAAAGGGTCCGTAAGCCTACACCTACCATTTTAGAGTGGAACTAGACATGCACTTCACCGCCAAATGATCCGGAGCACCCCAAAACCCTTAAATAGCAAGTTTGAAGTCATTACGATGCGTATTTCCATGCGCGCGCTCCCCGGAACAATGTTCATATACGACAAGCCGACCCGGAGGCTCCAAATTAGGAAGGAAGTACCAAAATTAGCAACATCTGGACTTCCACACCCCACCCCGTTCATTCAGGAGGTCAATCATAGCCTAGAAGTGGCTTGGCGATAGTGAGTGCATGTCTAGAAAAGGTAGCTATCCTTTGGAGGTCCCTCGTCGGAGGTGAAATGCTGAAATTTTTTAAGTGCTGGAATCCTGAAAATCTGGCTAAGTAGTGGGAAAGCGCCGGCAAAGCACATGCGCCTGGCCTCCAACCACATGCGCTTGCACTCTATCAGTGAAAGGAAGTGAATGAAACACTTTTCCGAAAAGCGTCGGGAAATGCGCCGGTAAAGGACATGCGCCCGGATCCACCACATGCGCTTGGCTGCTTTCTGCCACATGTGCTTGACACTGTTTTCTACCACATGCGCCAGAAAATACCCGCCGGACCGGACCCGAACCCGATTATCCCCTATAAATAGTGAAGTCACTTCACTTATCAGCACGAGATCATCCCCCGCCGACCTCAGAGTGATGTAAGCACCACATGCGCTTGCTTTCTCTCCCCTCGCAGGATGCCTTGGCCGGAGTGGATTCCCTCCCCGGAAACCCTCACCGGAAAGGGATTTCCTCGTCGGAATCCCAAGTTCAGGAAGAAAATCCTGAAATTTTCTAAGTGCTGGGCACATGCGCCGGCTTATCCCTCACATGCGCCGGCTTATTCCACCACATGCGCCGGCTTTTCCCACCGAAAAATCTGAATTTTCTCTAAGTCCGGGAGAGACATGCGCCCACTCTTTGGTTCCAGGCGCATGTGCACTGCCACATGCGCCCGGAACACCTCTCCTTCATCTGTTTTTTGTGCAAAATGGGCACATGCGCCCGGATGATGACCACATGCACTTGACAGATGATGCAACACCACATGCGCTTGTAAAATGGCCACATGTGCCTGTACACACTCCCCCATGCGCCTGGACGCTGATGGGAGGGGTGGACCTTCCGTCGCGCAGCCCGCCTTCGTTCGACATCGGATTTTGATGAAACCGCCTCTCCTAGATGCGTCTCGATGAGTTCTATCCATCCACCGGATCAGATTCTCCAACGGTCGATGATAAGTGGCCCAAATCAGTGTTTCAGTCCAAAATGACCAACACTTAGCCAATTTGGCGGCTCCAAAAATCCCTTCGAAAGAGCAAAAAACGACCTAAAACAAGAAGAATCGGGCAGGAATTAGACCGAGCCCGAGAGGGAAAATTTTCTTCTACTTGACATGATATACCATAATCATGCACTGCGACGAGGTTATCCGATCTCAGGACCCTCAAATACCCTAATCAAGCGGTCGGCAGGCTCGCTACTTAAGTCATTTTCAGCCTTGGGAAGTGCCCTGTTGGCCCGGAAATCGACTTCTGCTAAACAGATCGAAACGCGATCGCACGGCGATCTTCGTGGACATAATCCACCCCTGTTCCAAGTCGGTTATTGATAATATTCACCAATTTCCCTGATTAGACCGCAAACAGGTCCACTACTTAGTCATTTTCAGCCCTGAGAAGTGCCCTGTTGGCCCGGAAATTGACTTCTGCTAAATAAATTGAAATGCGATCGCACAACGATCTTCGTGGATGTAATTCGCCCCTGTTCAAAGACAGTTATCGATAATACTCACCGATTTCTCTAATCAGACCGCAAACAAGTCCACTACTCAGTCATTTTCAGCCCTGGGAAGTGCCCTATTGGCTTGAGAATTGACTAGTGCCAGTTGAAATCAACCGCGATCTCAAAGACGCCTAGGCAAAGCTGAAGTACTCAGGCTATCCAACAGCCGAGTCAAGCATTCATGGGGCACCGATCCCCATTATTCATAAGAAATTGGCATATGTGGGTACCCATCGGACCCTATACTTAGCCACTTACGGGTATCGGAGATAGCCGATCCCGCCCATTGAATTTGGATCCTCAAGAGATCTTGGCTCGATAAATCCTACTTGATCCCAAACAGATCATTGAAAATACTCAGAAGAAAGAGTGTTCTCGAAGACGAGTCGCCTGACTCCAGAAGAAATACATTTACTTTACTGTACAAAGCTCTATTCATCCCGGATAAAGGTCCGAGGCTAAACCTAAGGGGTTATGGTTACCACGAGAAACCACAAACAAAGAGTTCTAACTAAGCTTGAAACATCTTGCTATGGACTGCCACTATGAAAAAGACCGTCGATGCCCTACCCATCGACAACGGGTCCGTTGGTTGAGCTGATGAGGCAGTTGCGGATTGCTTTCCTAAGGTCACCTGTTCACAGTAACAGGCGCGGGCTTTAGGTTATGCCGACCAACATTTTGATGTTCGTGTATTCCAGCGGTCACCTGTTCACAGTAACAGGCGCGGGCCCAGAGTTGCACCACTCGATTAAAAACCTCGTTCGGGAACGTTGCGGAGTGCTCTCCTAAGGTCACCCGTCATAAAAGTACGGGCGCGGGCCTTGGGTTATGCCGACCAACATTTGAGGATCGTGTATTCCAGCGGTCACCTGTTCACAATAACAGGCGCGGGCCCCGAGTTGCACCACTCGAATCCTGACAGTCTCTCAACCCGGACAGTCCGAAAGAAAATGGGACATAAACATCCGGCGTGTCTAACAAATGTGGCTCAATCCATAACAAGAAAACAAAGGTCTAAACGACCATGAACTGAAGACCATAATCCCCGACGGATTAGTCTTTTGCCTTCCAATCAAGGGTGATCAACCGTTGATGTAATTAAAGGCTCGTGACCAGTATCACAGCCTAGAATGTAAAAGATCTCAGAATCTCTGGAATAAAATTCGCCTTGCGATATCTCTCTTGTGTACACTTTGTGATTGCTTATGATTGTCTATGAATGTCTCTATACTTAGAATTCCCCCAGAATAAAAGAAACACGAAAAAAAGAAAGAAGGACTGCTGACGAGTAGTTCTGATCTTCTCCTTCTTTTTCTAAGTTCTAACAGTAATGCACCCGCCACATTCCAACGATGCATGTTGAGTATTTTCTCGGACATGGTGGGTGAGTTTCTTGAGGTATTCATGGACGACTTTTCTGTTTTTGGTTGTACGTTTGATGAGTGTCTCAAGCACTTGGAGTTGGTCTTGATGAGGTGTGAGGAGAAGAAACTCGTCTTAAATTGGGAAAAGTGCCATTTCATGGTACAAAGAGGAATAGTCCTTGGACATATCATGTTGAACCTCAAATTTATACATTGCATTGCCCATTACATGACACGGTTTGCATGATTTTCATGGTTTAAAGGCCCACTTAACACGTGTTTTGTAATTATAGGGATGAGAGCAGACTTCATTCAATTACGAGCCAAAAGAATACATTTGTAGCTTTTGGATGAAGGATGAAAGAAGACCAAAGAAAGAAGAAAGCAAAGAGAAGAGAGAGAAGAAGAAAAAGGAGAAAAAGAAGAGCAAAAGAAGCAAATGGAAGAAGGCCGACCGGTCATGACCGGTCGGCCATGAAGCCTGATCAAAGAGAAGACAGGCCGACCGGTCTTGACAGGTCGGCCATGAACACTGGAAGCTGGACATTGGAGCCCGACCGGTCTTGACCGGTCGGCTGTATATACTGGACAAAGCCAAAAACAAAGCCCGACCGGTCATGACCGGTCGGGTATGCACACTGGAAGGTTGGACAGGTCAGTCCGACCGGTCTTGACCGGTCGGTGGCACTCTCTGGAATGTGTAAAACATCAGTCCGACCGGTCACGACCGGTCGGCTCTGCGTATAGAAAGTCCTTTCTAAATTGGAACTCCGAGAAACGCTGCGCAATGCGTAATCTTTCGCAAAATCCGACGCAAGGAAGGTTGTTTGCTATAAAAGGACACCTAGGGGCTCTTCCTAGGGTATCAGAGAGGCTAAGGAACGTGAGTTTGGAGAGTGAAGGCGATTGTGGAGTGGCTGCAACTCTCCTATTCGGGTTTTTTCTATTTTTATGCTTTATTTCAGAGTTTTTAGTTGTAGCATGACTATGCTCAGCTAAAACCTCTCAGCTAGGGCTGAGAGGTGAAGCTTGTAGCTAATACTATGTTGATTTCAGTTTAATTCAAGTAATTTACATTCAAGTTTGGATTTTTGCATGGTTTAGTTCCAAATAATGGTAGTTTGAGATGTTTTATCTGAGTTTATGTGCTCCGGACATGAATTCCTTTTAATTCTCTGAGATTATCATGTTTGTTTATCTAAATTCGGATTATAGTAATCCTTGAGCAGGCCATAGTCCAGAGGCATGGCTGTTACTCCGCAGGCTATAGTTTGAGTTTTTGTATTGATTGAATGGAACTAGAACTTGGAAGTTCAACTTGAATGTGATGGAATGTATGTGAATGCTTTATTCTCCAACTAGATGAGAGATAGGACTTTAAATCTAGTTGTGTTTTCTACTTGGATTGACTGAATTGACATAGGATTGCTACAAGTGGATCCTTGAAAGCCTTAGTACTTTATCTCTGATTTTTCATTAAATTCCCGTTTTAAGTAAACACTCTATTAAATCTGATTTCTTTTAAAAACTGAGTAGCTGGAGTGATTTGGTAGCTTTTACTATTTCCCTGTGGATCGACCTCGGTCTTACCGAGTTTTTATTACTACATCACAGCCTTACACTTGAGGCGAGCGAACATATCATCTCGTCCAATGGAATAGAGGTAGACCGGGAAAAAATTGACATAATTTTCAATCTACCACCACCCAAAAGCATACGCGATGTGCGGTCCTTCCTTGGACACGTCGGTTTCTATAGAAGATTTATAAAGGATTTTAGTCATATATCAAGGCCTTTATGTAACCTTCTACAAAAGGAGAACCAATTTGAGTGGAGTGCCGAATGTCAATTAGCTTTTTCAAAGCTAAAAGACATGTTGACAACCACTCCTATCATGCAACCACCAGATTGGTCCATTCCTTTTGAGTTGATGTGCGATGCGAGCGATTATGCTATTGGGGCGGTGTTAGGCTAAAAGAAGGATAAGAAGCCCCATGTTATCTACTACGCAAGTAGGACCTTGAATCCTGCCCAAGTTAATTACTCAATTACGGAGAAAGAGCTCCTAGCCGTCATCTTTGCCTTGGACAAATTCAGGCCTTACTTAATAGGATCCAAAGTAATCGTTTACACAGATCATGCGGCGCTAAAACACCTTCTTTCTAAGAAGGATGCCAAGCCCCGTTTGCTTAGATGGATCCTACTCCTTCAAGAATTTGATTTGGAGATCAAAGACAAGAAGGGGGTAGAAAATGTGGTGGCGGATCATCTATCCCGCCTAGTCCTACCTAATTCCATTGACGAGTCACCTATTGAGGACTCATTCCTTGATGAGCAACTCTTTATTGCTATGCATCCACCATGGTACGCTGATATAGCCAATTATCTTTCCACAGGTGCGATGCCGATTCATTGGACTGCGCAGGACAAACGTAAATTTCTAAGGGAAGTGCACAGATTTTTCTGAGATGAACCTCTATTGTTTAAATATTGCCCAGACCAAATTATAAGGAGATGTGTCCCTGATGATGAACATAATTCCGTCATCTCCTTTTGTCATGATCAAGCATGTGGGGGTCATTTTTCAGCCAAGAAAACAACTGAAAAATTATGCAGTGTGGTTTTTATTGGCCCACGCTATTTAGGGACACCCACGAGTTCTGCAAAGCATGCGAGCGTTGCCAAAAGTTAGGAGGATTATCCCGTCGAAATATGATGCCTCTCACCCCAATTCAACATCTTGAAGTCTTTGACTGTTGGGGCATCGATTTCATGGGACCATTTCCCTCATCTTTTGGACATGTCTATATTTTGCTTGCCGTAAACTATGTGTCTAAATGGATAGAGGCTATCCCATGTAGAACCAACGATCATCGTACGGTTCTCAAGTTCCTCAAAGAAAACATACTTTCTAGATTTGGGACACCTCGAGCCATTATTAGTGATGGTGGTTCTCACTTTTACAATAGACCTTTTGAAGCTTTGATGAAGAAATATGGTATTAGGCATAAAGTGAGTACCCCATACCACACACAAACAAGTGGGCAAGCCGAAATCTCCAATAGGGAAATCAAGCAGATTTTGAAAAAGACGGTGAGACCGGATCACAAGGATTGGTCCCTAAGATTAGATGATGCACTTTGGGCTCACCGTATTGCCTACAAGACACCTATTGGAATGTCCCCTTATAGACTTGTCTATGGGAAAGCTTGCCACTTGGCTGTGGAGATAGAACACAAAGCCTATTGGGCAATTCGAGCTTTAAATTTTGACATTGACAAAGCTAGCTCACTTCGCAAACTTCAATTAAATGAGCTTGATGAAATCCGGAACTGATGCATATGAGAATACGAGAATTTACAAGAGTAAGATGAAGGCCTTCCATGACAAGCACATCTTCAGGAAATCTTTCCATGAAGGACAGAAAGTACTCTTGTATAATCCCCGACTTTATCTTTTTTCGGAAAAAATTACGATCTCGATGGACCGGCCTATATATTGTCAAAGAAGTTTTTCCTCATGGGGCTATTGAGATTGAGAATGCAGCGAATGGTAACTGTTTTAAAGTTAATGGACAACGCCTTAAACCATTTGTTGAGAAATTTGATTCAGAGGACATGTCCATCACTCTGAATGATCCTGTTTATCAGGATGATTGATCTCCTAGTCTGATGGAGGTATAGCATAGGTAGGTTTAGTTTTATTTAGTTATACTGTTTTAGTAGGTTTTAGTTGTTGGGTTGTATACTTCCATGATCGCTCTCTCAGGTATTATTGTTCTCACTCTCTCATATTTTACTATTGCTCTCATGTTCATGCTCACTTCATATCTTTTACATTGAGGACAATGCAAGATTTGGTTGGGGGGTGAGATGAGATTCCTCATCTAGCAGTTTGCAACATTTCGAGCTTCATATGCGTAATTTTTTTTAATTTTCTAAAACTTCAAAACTCTTTTAGAAAACCTTATTTCCATGCATTCGAGATGATATGAGTATAAGAAGAGGAGATACGAAGTGTGTGATGTTTTAAGTCTTGAATTTCTCCCAACATAATGGTTTTATATGTTAGTTCCCCTATTGTTGTGATTAATAGAAAATTTGAACACCTTTACACCAAGTTCACATTACATGATTTTCATGAGTTGAAAGGATTATGTGATTTGTGGATTAGCTAGACTTTGATTTAAGGTGTTGAGAAACCAAGCCGGGGTACTTTGTCCATCCTTGTCCATGGGAAAATAACGAAAGATATGGATTTCTAAAAATCCTATCTAATTTAAAAGAAAAAGGAAAAGAAAGGATGAAATCGGGAATGAAGGAAAAATGGTGAAAAATTTCGAAAAGGGCTACCTATTACCAACCGGGGGATGGTCGAACCGTAACCAAAGCCGGAAATGGGACGTAGTGTGAAAGCCGTCGGAAGGACGGTAAGGCAAATTCCTGTCATAGGCTTGTTGTTGCTCTGTGCACTTTAAAATCCTTGGTTTACTTAATCTATGAAGAAGGTAACCCCAGAGACTCATGAGATGAACTTTCACTATGCACACTGGGTTGAAATTGTTCGAGTCCTTCTATTTATCAATCAATCAGCGGGAATTTCATGTAGACACTTCTTATGCTTTGAGAGTTTAAGTTTGAAATTTCTATCACCTAGTTTCTCCAAATTTTATACGTATATGTATTGGAATGGATAGCAACATGGTTTCTGAAAGAGAGTTGGGTTTGGAGGTTTGAAATTGTTTCACGCATGTTTTGCTCGGGACTAGCAAAAAGCTGGTTGGGGGGTGTTTTGAACCTCTAATTTATACATTGCATTGCCCAGTACATCACATTATATGCACGGTTTTCATGCTCAAGGGCATATTTAATGCATGTTTTGTGATTTCAGGGATGAGAGCGGACTTCACCAAATTGGAGACTAAAAAGGGCCATTTGAAGCCATTGGATGAAGAAGAAAGAAGGACCAAAGAAAGTAGAAAGAGAGGAGAAGAAAGGAAGAAAGAAGCAAAAGAAGAAAAGCAGAAACAGAGGCCAAGATCGGTCATCCGACCGGTCCGATTTTGCACAGAAGGAAAAAATTCAGAGAAGGTCACTGGACCATTCACGATCGGTCGTGCGACCGGTCGTCCAATGCCCAGACCGGTCGTGCGACCAGGTCCTTGAATTAAAATTTTAAATTGAAATTTTGGCAAAACTCTCTGGACTGTTTTTGACGTCTGCGTAAGAAAGCTTCTTCGTGAAGCTCCGGGATTTTTTGCGCAGTGCATAACCTTGCGCAATTTCTGGATGTTTCCAACGCAAGGGGCTTCCACACTATAAAAGGACACCTAGGGGCTCTTCTTAGATCATCATAGAAGCCAAGGAAGGTAGTGGGAACGGACGGAAGTCGTCGTGGAGCGTCAGCAATCCTCCAATTTCTAGGTTTTTCTAGTTTTTATGCTTTCTTATTTGAGTTCTAGTTGTAGTATGACAATGCTCGGCTGGAATCTCTCAGCTAAGGCTGAGAGGTGAAGCTTGTAGCTAATTTCATGTTTGATTTAAGTTAATTCAAGTAATTTTCAATTCAAGTTTGGATTTTTCATATTCTAGTTCTTTAAGTGGTAGTTTGAGATGTTTTATGAGAGTTCATGTGCTCCGGACATGAATTCCTTGCAATTCTCTGAGATTATCATATGATGCTTGTTTAGATTCGAATTATAGTAATCCTTGAGCAGGCCATAGTCCATAGGCATGGCTGTTACTCCGAAGGCTATGGTTTTGAATTCTACATTGATTGAATGGGACTAGAACTTGGAAGTTCAACTTGATTTCGATTGAATGTGTGTGAATGCTTTATTTTCCAACTAGATGAGAGATAGGACTTCAAATCTAGTTGTGTTCTCTACTTGGACTAATTGAATTGACATGGGATTGCTACAAGTGGATCCTTGAATGCCTTAGTACTTTAAATCACTGAATTTTCATTAAGTTACTGTTTAGTTTTATCACCCAATTAAATATGATTTTCTTGCAAAACTGAGTTGCTGGAATAGTTTGGAAGTTGTTTCTAATTCCCTGTGGATCGACCTCGGTCTTACCGAGTTTTATTACTACATCGCAGCCTTACACTTGACGCGAGCGAACAGTCGTTTGTGGGGGCAAGAAGATAAAGGACATGTGGAAACTACACAAAGCCGAATGTTCGCGGAAACGACTTTCTAAAGAGATCGGTGACGCTCCGGCTGATAGTGTAGGAGGGGCCAGGAAAGGGGGTGAATTGAGCTCTCAGGCCAACTTAAGTGAAGATCACTATACCGGGGGGAGCAATGAGAGCAAGCCAGCGTATGAGAGATCTGTCCATGAGGAGAACACGGGGGCGATTTTTATGGATTTGGATAATGAAGCACCTGCTGAATCCGTCCTTCCTCTTGACCCTCCTGTGGCAGCGGCTGAAGCTAGTCAGAGCATGGTTCTCGAAGCGATCGTCACTGCCACAGCGGAAGAGATTGCAGTTCCTATTATTGAATCAAGTACGCCTGATCCCACTATGGGAGCTCCTCCTTCTGCTGAGCCATCATCAACTGAACCTGTCACTGAAGTTCCTCCTGCCGTTATACCATCATCAGTCGAGCTTGCCGCTGAAGTTCCCCTTGCTACCGGGCTAACCCCTAATATTAATATTCTCGAGGTCGTGGTGCTATTTTCTCTAGAATTACTTAAACCATTGATCGAGGGAGTAGTGGAACCTGCCCCAGTGTCATCCGTGCCCACTGCCTCATTTAGTGCTCCTGTTGTTGATATTCCTGAAATTACTGGTATATCATCTATATTATTTATATATAGATATATCTTCATTCTGTTTGTTTCCTTTCTCCCGTGGTTTCTGTATGTTAATGTTTATCATTCTCTATGTCAGCAACTGCTTCTGCCAACGCCCCAACATCTGTGGCTTTGCCCGGTATTCATTTCATCTCTTCACGGCCTGTCAAAGACCAAGGCGAATCTTCTGAAGATCCTTCTATCTGATATTGCTGACTCTTTGAAGAACGAGGATGAATGGCCTATCTTGGACGAAGCACTGCATGCATTAGGACTCAATGCTGCCTGGCTCGGGATTGACCTGTCTTTGATAGTCGGTCACGTGGCTCAGTTCAAGGAATGGGTGGCTCGAGTAAATGAGGCGAAGAATCTCCAAGTTGACCCTTCTGTCGAGAAAAAGCATGGTCATTTACGATCCCTCCTTCCGAAACTCGAGTTACAAGAGGCAGACATGGCTGCAGTGAGGAAGGACTGGTAGGTTGTTGATGCTGGATGCCAAGAGGCCACCGCACGTCTGGCGGAGATAGACCATGAGGTGGCTCGGCTGCAAGCTGAACGTTCGATTGTCCATCTCAGATTTTCGAAGCTTAGTGGTCAAAAGGTTCGTCTGCAGTCCTCCCTTGATCAACATGAAGCAGAGCGTAACATCGTGAAGGCTTAAGTTGCAGAGTTGGAGCAGTCTCTCCAAGACATTCCTGACCTTGTCCAAGTTTTGGCTAAGGCTGAAACAGCGCTGAAGGCAATTGAGGAATCTGCAGCAAACTTGTTAGACCAGTGTTTAAAAACTTTAAACAGTTGAGCTGTAATGATCTTCATTTGTAATTTTAGAACACGTTGTAATAGATAATGTATCAATATGTATACTATTGCAGTTTTGGATTCATGCTGTGTTTCTAACTTATTTGCAACTTTTGAGTTTTGAATGCAAACTGATTGAGCTATTTGGGAAAGAGCGTCCCCCTGTTAGGACTCAAACCTATGCTTGTGTGAGCAGAGATGTGATCGAGCCTTAGTTGAGGGCTTATCCCCTTTCTTGATGGTCTTGAAAAGGGCGGGGTGCCATACTTGACATGTCTTGAGTCTTAACGACTTTCTAATACATGTGGAAGCACAAAAATAGATGATTAGTACTTTGATTTAACCAATATGTGGTATCATTTCTTTCGGTATCTACTTCGTTACACTTTCCCTCTAATGGGGTGTTTACAAACTACAATGATAAGTTTGTGTTAAGTATAATATCTTTGCAAAAATTGACCGTTCACCAGTGAACTGACGCCCTGCCCTTTGCAATCTATTATCCAATAGGCTCCATTGGAATACACTTCATCGATGATACACACTGGATCCCATTTCGGATCGAATTTACTCTTGGGAGCTTGAGCCAGTGCCAGACGTTTCATCATTAGCACCAATTCGCCCCTTTTGAATGACCTACCGCGGACTCGTTTATCGTATGAGGCTGAGATTTATTTCTGATATATCTCAAGCCTTTGCTGAGCGGCGAGTCTCTTTTCATCTAGATCATCCAGTTCGGCCATTCTGATCTTGACATTGTGCTCAGTCGTCAAGGAGTGTTGGAGTGCGACCCGTAGTGACTCAACCTGTATCTTCACGGGATCACAGCTTCTGTACCGTACACCAACGAGTAGGGTGTAGCTCGAGTGGCTGTGCGGTACGTGGTCCTGTATGCCCATAATGCTTCGGGTAATCCTCTGTCCCAGTCTTTCTTGTTCTCTGCCACCGTCTTTTTCAGAATCTTCACAATAGTCTTATTGAATGCCTCAGCCAGCCCATTTGCAGGAGGATAGTAAGGCGATGAATAGTAGTTCTTGATCTTGAACTTTGCGCACAGCTTATCGATAGTGGCATTTTTGAAGGGTGTTCTGTTGTCGGTGGTGATCTTTTCGGGAATACCGTGTCGATATAATATGGCGTGACGAATGAAACTTTCGACGTGTTTGGCCTTCACATTTCTCAGGGCAATTTCTTCAACCCATTTAGACAAATAATCGGTTGCAGCAATAATGTACTGGTGTCCCTGAGAGGATGGCGGACTAATCGGCCCTATCACGTCCATGCCCCAGGCGGCGAAAGGCCAAGATATCACTGATTGATGTAACTCTTCTGGTGGCGAGTGTATTATGTCTGCATGTATCTGGCATTGATGACACTTCTTGACATATTCTATCGCATCTTTTGTCATCGTGGGCCAATAATATCCCATGTGTCGGACACGGTGATGTAAGTTCTTGCCCCCTTGGTGAGCACCGCACTCTCCTCCGTGAGCTTCCTTCAATGTGGCATACGCTTCATCTTGGTCCAAGCAACGCAACATCACTCCCTCATATGAGCGCTTGTAAAGGACATCATTCTGTATTATGAATGAACCAGCTCGTCTCCTGACCTGCGTGCGCATCTTGGGCTCTTCTAGTAAAAATCCATACTTCAAGTAGTCGATGAATGGCCTTCTCCAGTTGTTTTCTTTTGTGATTTCGAAGCAACAGATGAGATTCACGCTTGATTCACCACCATGCAATACGGTTGTTGGTAGGATCCTTCTTTCTTCGATCGTTACTTGAAACGGGCTGCCTCTGGGATTAGCCAGAGCAGCGGCTAGGCTGGCCAACGCATTGGCCTGTACATTCTCCTGCCTCGGTATATGTGAAATACTGCTATTACGAAACTGGTCGAACAATGATTGCGCTTGATGGCAGAAAGGTGAAAACTCAGGTTTGCGAACCTCATATTCTGTCGTCAGCTGTCCGATGACTAGTCTGGAGTCACCATAGATCTGTATTGCTTTGATACGCATCTCGAGGGCGAACTATAATCCGATAATGAGGGCTTGATATTCTGCTTCGTTGTTGGTACAAGTTGGCACGATCGTAAAAGAGTAGGGCAGCAAATCTCCCTATGGGCTGATAAATATAACTCCTACTCCTGCCCCTGTTGACCTAGAGGCTCCGTCAAAGTACATCTGCCAGAGTCGTGGTTCTTCGATCATCATAACCTGATCATCTGAGAGGTCACATTCCATTTCTTAGCTGCTCGGGACTGGGTGCGCAGCGAGAAAATCTGCAATCGCTTGTCCTTTAATAGCTCGGGCTGGGACATATGTGATGTCGAACTCAGAGAGGAGAAGGGCCCACTTAGCTAAGCGCCCAGACAACATAGGCCGGTTCATAAGGAATTTGATCGGGTTCGCCTTGGATATCAATGTTATTTGGTGCGAGAGGCAGTAATGCCTAAGTTTCTTCACGGCGAAAATGAGAGCAAGACATATCTTCTCGATCGCTGAGTAGTTAAATTCGCCCCCCACCAATGTGCGGCTCAAATAATATAGCGCATTTTCCTTTCCTTCCTCGTTCTTCTGTGCCAGGAGTGCCCCTAGCGAGTTATCACCTATCACAATGTATAGAATTAGCGGCTTTCCCTTGATTGGGGCGGCGAGGACTGGAGAATTTTCGAGCATATCTTTTAGTGAATTGAAAGCCTTCTGACAAGCTTCATCCCATTCAAACTTAACGTCTTTCTTGTTGAGGCGGGAGAATGGCTGACAACGACCAGCCAGATTCGAAATGAATCTCCTTAGATATGCCACGCGGCCTTGAAAACTCTTCAACTGTTTTAAACTCTTGGGTGGTGGCATTTCTCTGATGGCCTTAATCTTGGCGGGATCGATCTCTATGCCCCTGTGTCTGATGACAAAGCCCAAGAATTTTCCGGACGCAACTCCAAACGCGCACTTTAGTGGATTCATACGGAGACTCTTCTTACGCAACCGCTGGAATACCTGTCTTAAGTGTTCTCTGTGCCGTTCATGATCGGCTAACCTCACGACCAAATCATTCACATAGCATTCGACGTGTTTATGCATCATATCTTGGAATATAACGTGCATTGCGCGCTGATACGTTGCCCCTACTTTCTTTAATCCGAAGGGCATTACGCGATAACAGTTGATGCCAAGAGTTGTACGAAAAGCCGTGATTCTTCATCTTCTGGGGCCATGCGAATTTGATTATATCCTGAATACCCATCCATGAAGGACATTACTGCATATCATGTTGTGCTGTCAATCAATAATTCTGGAATCGGTAAATGAAAGTCGTCCTTAGGGCAGGCTTCATTAAGATTCAGGAAGTCAACGCAAACTTGGATTGTCCGTTCTTCTTCTTGATTGGCATGATGTTTGAGATCCATCAGGGGTATTTCACCTCTCGAATGAACCCAGCTTGAAGTATTTTCTTGATTTCTTCTTCAATCTTAGGTACAATATTTGGATGAAATTGTCGTTGCGGTTGCTTCACTGGCTTCTTTTCCTTTATGATACTTAGCTTGTGCATGGCGATTGTCGGGCTGAGCCCTGGCATTTCTGAATATGTCCAGCCAAAGACATCCTTATTCTCCTTCAATAGCTGTATGTATCTCTCTCTTTCATCTCCCGGGACGTTTCTGCTCAAATATGTATTCCTAGGTTCTTCGAGGGTGCCCAAATTCACCTCTTCGAGTTCATCAACAGTCGGTTGTCCGCCATCTTCTAGTTGCACGGGCGCGACGCTTGGCTGGATAATGTCGATAGGGTCTTGTACTCGAATTTCCTCCATCGGGCCGATGGTTACCATGTTCGCACTCGCCTTGGTTCCTAGACCTTCTTCGTTTCTGTATACTTGCTTATATTCTTCAAATGGAGCTAGCAGTCTTTTCTTTGTGTCTGAACCTTGACCGAGGAATCCCATATTCCTCATAATCTTTTGGCTGACCCTGCTGTATCTTTTCTCTTCTATCGGTCGGGGTTGGGCAGATCCCCTTCCCTCTTCTCTCTCTTCTGATGGTATGGGTTGGCTTGGCCCTGAGTGAAACTTGATATCTTTCTGAGTGATATCTCTTGACGGCACAACGAATTGGCATGGAGCTTTCGGGAATGGCTTGGTCCTTCCTATCTTAGGTACTGGCATATTGAAGCTAGACTTGAGCACACTCATATGTTGATCTGAGATTAGCTTTAACACAGACTGCCCTGGCTGACGTAGATGTTGCGGTACCACATGAACTTCTTCGTAATTGGCTGAGGGTGATTTTCCAACTGATATCAAGGTCTCCCCTAGCTGATGGGCTGAGGTTTACTTTTCTGCACGAACTTCTCAATTTGGGGTTTTGCCCCTTGCCCTCTCTTCATTACATCGGGCTTCTTATTGGTCTTACCGCTATCGGACAAGTTGTAATATTTTGCATCGGCCAAAAATGACTCAGCTATTGTGTATGGCGTCAGATCTGCCGCTACCCTGTACTGAACCCCGTCTCTGTTGTATTTGAAGCATTGATGATATGTCGAAAGATAATGCGATTCTGATGGAGCCAAGGCCTTCCTAAAAGAAGGTTGTATGTTATCACTGCATCGATCACCTGACATGTTACTTTCGTTGTCAGTTCTTCGATCTCTAGCATCACCATGATTGATCCGAGCGTACGCTGGCTATCTTGATTGAAACCTTGAATCATCATGAGACTCGGGCGTAATGCCGATTGCCTATAACCTAACTTCTGTAGTGTTTTTAATGGCATAATATTTACAGCAGACTCATCATCCAACATGCACCTCTTGATCTCGGTATCCCTGATTGTTCCTGTGACCATTAACGGGCGATTGTGGTCTATTGATTCGATCATGCGGTCTTCTTCTGAGAAAGTGATTGTTGAAGGATGGTTGACATGCATGACTTGTGACACCGGTATATACCCCTCCCAAAATTTGTCTGTATCATTCATTTCTTCTTCTATCTCTATCATTGTGACCTCCCTGAATTCACTGTCAAGTAAGGCATTGATTAACATCTCCCTCTACACTTTCAAGAGACATAAAGCATCGTATATGCTTAGGCGGGCAGGAACCTCCGTAGGTGTGACACAACGTCATATGCCACTGGTCTTGGGCTTGGCTGACTGGTTGTAGCTTCGACGACCTTCACTTTAGATTTTTGCATGCGGGGTCTCTTTTGTGGTCTGTCAGGGGTACCGTCTTTTGGCATCGGGTCGTCTGGTCTTGGAGGGGTACGGTCAGGCATTTTCTTTCCTGATCGTAAGATGATCGCGCCAACCTCTCCCTCGACTGCTTGCGGGGTTTCTTTGGACGGTGCTTGCTCGAAAAATGACACCGTTCCACAATATGCCATGTTCGTCGCGGATTGCATCTGTCCCTGCAACATTCCTCTCCTCCCTCTTCCCCTATTCTTTCTTCGGTTACCGAGTCTTTGTCTGTTCTCGAGTCTTTCCTTGCTACTGACTAGAGTCCATGGTTCCGTCAGCTCAGGGAACGAAGTCGCTTGGCTGGTGTCATCTTTTATTGGGATTGCTGACATCATCCCAGCTGTCTCCTTTGCTGTCTCGGGTACCTTCATATTGATGACCCCTTGATTGATCAACCGTTGTATCCTTCCTTTCAGGGAGAAGCAATATTCTGTTTGGTGGCTGATGCATTGATGATATTTGCAGTACTTGGGGTCATTTATTCGTACGACTTCATGGGGACGGACAGGTTCTGGTAGATGTATCAAGCCTTCTTCGATCAATTGTTCCATGATCGGAACTAGATCGGCCATATCGAATGTGTATGGGCCGTTCGCCTTCTCTCTTTCGGCTATCGATACACGTTTGGGTACATAGGGCTTTTTACTCGTCTTGTATAACTACTGTCTTTATCTCTGGTCCATGATCGGCAGCGGGACGTTTGCGGTCTTTCTGGTCCCTACTTTTGTCGACCTGGTGGGTCTCTACTACTCTTCCTATCTCTCTCTTTTGTCTCTCTGGTCTGAAGTTTACCCGGGATGCTGCTTCCTCCACCAGATGCGCTTTCGTCGCCAGCTCGCGAAAGGAGTTGAAGGTATTGCTTGCTAAGACATACGAGATCATTGGGTCCAGGGCCCTTAGACACATCTTCATTTGCTCGCCTTTGCTGGGTAATTCGCGACATTGAGCCACTGTAGTTCCCCATTGGTCGATGAATTTCTCGACTGGTTCACCATTTCTCTGTCTGACCATTAAAAATCTGTTAGCGAGATCTCTCTCTCTCTCTCTCTCTCTCTCTCTCTTGCGAAGAACTTCAAGATGAAGGTGTCTTGCATCTGCTCCCATGTCCTTACAGAACCGGCCGGTAGCGACATATACCATTGAAAGGCTTTCCCTGTCAGGGTAAATCCAAACAGCCACATGCAATACTGTGAGACTGCGAGACTGCGGACTAGTTTCCTAACATGGTCAAGAAGTGGGTGATGTGCTCTCCGGCGATCCTCTGCCGTCAAACTTTCTAAAGTCTGGGCATCTGAAATTGGCCGGGAATGGTACCTCTTCTACCTCTGGTGGGTATGAGATCCGATATTTGTAGCTGCCTTTCCTCTCTTTCTCTTTTTCTTGCTGCATCATATGGGTTATTGTTTGGGATAACCCTTCTCGTGATACGTGAGTTGCGGAAGGCAGCGCACATCCTATTAGTGTGACCCTGAGTTAGACGAGCGGTTCAGGCTCAGCCGGACCTTCTGCTGCCCCTTGAAACTCCTCTGCCGACTGACGGGTGGGCGGCGTGATACTTCTGGTGGCATTCTGCGCTATCAGAGTGGTCAAGGCTTCCTGGATAGCCCTCATTCGATCGTTTGTCTAGCGATTAGCCTCAACCAATTTATCGATCTGATCTTGGAATGGAGGTAATTCTTCTGCCTCATAAGGTTCTTCTTCTTCTTCTGCGGCCACTTGGACCATTATCACTTGCGCTAATGGGATTTTTCGAGCCGGCCTCTGTTTCGGTTCAGGGCTTGGATTTTACATGCGCGGGCTTAGTAACCTTTTACGAGGTGCCAACGACTTTGGATAATGGCATGCACTGCTCGACTGTCATCGCGGGCGCTGCGGGCTCGGCTGATGTGACCTGCCTGTTGATAAGGATCTTCTGCCCATGCTTCGGCTGCCATTGTTTCTTGATCACGGGGCGGGGTCTTGCAACGTTCGCCTTCGTATATGCTGCTATGATGGCAGCTTTCTTCTGTTCCCTCTTCTACCTTCGGGTCTCAACCAACTGCCATTCTGAACTTGGGTTTATAGTTACGGTGGAACGGGGGAAGCTGAAGCCTCCGGTGGTAAGGAAGGTGCACGAACTGGTCATCAAGCATGCCATTTCTTCTATCTGTCCTATTATCTTGCTAATTCTGCGGTGTCAGAAAATCATTAGAACAGTTCATAAACGCGGCCGAGAGCGTGAACCCATCAATCGTGGTACATAAACTAATAGGAATAAGCAAGAAGAAGACAAATACGTGTAGTTGTGGGAGTTTGTGGTTTGAAAACCTTTGATTTACCGTCTATTACCTTAAAGATGAAGGGAAGAACGTTCCCGTTGAGAGTCGCCAGTTTGGCGCCCTCGGGCGCCGAAACATTATGCCTCGTGATATATCTCTTGCGTACACATTCATGTCTGCAAATGATTAATCTTAGAGTGTTTTTATACTCAGAGCTAACCAGAGATTCTGGTATGGCATTTTCCCCAGCAGAGTCGCTAGTTTGTTGGAATTAGAAAATGAACCGCGAGGACATTTTCCTAAAAAATGTGTGTTTTGTTGCTTTGGGGTTCTGAGTAATAGAAACATTCATAGACAATCACAAGCATTCACAAAAGGTACACAAGGAGAGATATCGCAAGGCGAATTTTATTCCAAAGATCCTGAGATCTTGTACATTCCAGGCCGTGATCTGGCACGAGCCCTTAATTACATCGAATGATCGATGACCCTTGATTAAAAGGCAGAAGACTAGTCAGCAGGGACTATGGTCTTAGAGTTTATGGTTGTAGAGACCTGTATTTGTTTTGTTATGGACTGAACCATCTTTGTATTTATTTAGATGTCTATGTCCTATGTTTTGGCCAGAGATCTGAGCTGAGACTATCAGGGTTTATACTGGGAGGGTACGACTCTGGGTCTGCGGCTGTCATGTGTGGACAGGCGACCTCAGGAAGACCGGTCCGCAGTTGTGTGTACCTGAGCAGCCCAACCGACGGATGCCGTTTGGATGGGTAGGGCATCGATTGTTGTGTTTGTGGCAGTTCATAGTAATGGCTTTGTAGAGAATTGAAACTCTTTGATATGGTTTATCGTGATAACCATAGTCCCATTTGTCTAACTTTCAACCCAATCGGATCACAGCTTTACAGTAGATATAAATGACGACATATTTGCATAGTTTTGCATGCTGACGGCTCCTTTCCTAGAAGTCATTTCATTGATCGCGTCAAAGCAGGCCAAACCTCAAAGATGTGTAATTCTGCTTGTTTAGAGTTCCCAGAACGTCCATTTGACCATTTTGTTGCATCCGGAACGCTCGAAATACCCAAAATAGGCTCAACCGGAACTTGAAAACACTTAAAATTGAGTCCGGTGCACCTGTGAACATGTTCGTTAATTGGTTGATTTTTTGGGTGCGTGAGACTTATTTTACGGGTGCGTGGGGTCCAATGCACCTTTAAATTAAAGTACCGGATTTCTGATGAATTTATGGGTGCGTGGGGTATTTTTCGGGTGCGTGGGACCGAATATGCAAATCTGAATTACATCGAATTAATGGATGCGTGGGACCGAATTTATGGACACGTGGGCCATTTTTCGGGTGCGTGGGAGTCAGATGCACTTGTTTGATTTATGTCGATTTAATGGACGCGTGGGACCGAATTTATGTACGCGTGGGCCATTTTTTAGGTGCGTGCCCACACTTAAGTGATTTTTAGGATTCAGACCTGTGGGGAAAATGCTGACGATCGGAAGGTATTCCGTCGACCGGGAAGGGTTTCCGGCGATCGGAAAAGTATTTCGACGAAGGTTTCTGGCAGGGATTTCGGATTCCCAGAGGGTGACAGCTCCCTCTCTTCTTCTGAATCGTCCAAATGACTCGGTGGACGGGGTATTTATAGCCGAAGACACCGAATTTCTGCCAATGAGGGGCTGCCACGTGCCACGCACCCCTAAAATACCCTCCACGCACCTTAAAATTGGCGTGCGGAAGTCGACGCACCCTGAAATGTTTTCTGAAAATATCTGATTTTTGGGGTGCATGGGACTTATTTTACAAGTGCGTGGGGTCCAACGCATCTTTAAATTAAGTCCCTGGTTTTTTATCAAATTAATGGATGCGTGGGGCATTTTCGGGTGCGTGGGACTCTTAAATGCCTATAAAATGATGGATATCAAATGGGTCGAATTTAAGGGTCCGTGGACCCATTTTTGGGGTGTGTGGGGCACCAAAATACCTTTAAATGAGAATCCTGAAATCTGCTGAATTTAAGGGTGCGTGGACCTATTTTTGGGGTGCGTGGGACTTCACGCATCCTTTAAATGAATTCCTGTTTTTTGCTGATTTTTCGGGTGCGTGGGTGCCCCAAATTTATGGGTGCGTGGCACGTAAATGTGAGCACCACCATTTGGGTTTTGAATTTTGACGCGTTTGTGGGGCCCGTTTGATCGTGAAATCACATGTGCTGTTCATCATAAATCACAAAGAAGTTATAGGTCTGATTCCGGACGGTTCTGATCACGGTGATTGGCGGGGCCCGCTGGAGATTTCAGCCAAAATTGGTTAAGTAAGAGAATCTTGTAAATCTCCGTTTTGCGTGCACCGAAAGGCGTTTTGCGTGATTCCTTCGGAGGCATATGGCTATTTTGTTTGCTTTAAGGGCCCCTGCCTTTTGGGACCCCAACAATAGGAATGAGATCAACTTCGACCAATTTGTGCAAAAAAAGAGCGTATTTAAGACCCCTTGAATGAAGGCCCAAGGTGGACAAAAAGAGGGAAGAAGAAAGAGGGAGAAAAGAGAAGAACGTGAGAAGAAGAAAAAGAAAAGAATGGAGGCCTGACCGGTCATGACCTGTCGGCCAAGGGAGCCAGACCGGTCCTGACCGGTCGGCCACCCTGCAACCCCCCTCTTTGGCGCTGGAGCAAAGACCAGTATGGTCTGAACGGTCTTGACCAGTCGGCCATCAAGTTAGGGACCTCCCTGTACTCGCTGGACTCCATTCCAAATAGTCCGATCGGTCACGACCGATCGGCCTTGCCTAAGCAGTAACTTCTAATTTCATCTCCGAGATTTTCTGCGCAAGTGCGTAATGTTATGCAAATTCTAAAAGATTCCGACGTAGTAGAGCCTTCCCACTATAAAAGGACACCTAGGGTCTCTTCCTAGGGTATCATAGAAGCTGAAAAACTTCGTGGGGAGTGAAGGAAGCCGTCGTGGAGTGTTTGCAACCCTCCAAACTCTGGGTTTTTATGCTTTTTATGTCTTCTTCATTGAGTTCTAGTTGTAGTATGACAATGCTCGGCTAGAATCTCTTAGCTAAGGCTGAGAGGTGAAGCTTGCAGCCAATTTCATGTTTAATTCAGTTTAATTCAAGTAGTTTCACTTCAAGTTTGAATTTTGAATGTTCTAGTTCTTATAAAGTTGATATTTTTAGAAGTTTTATGAGAGTTCATGTACTCCGGACATGGATTCCTTGTAATTCTCTAAGATTATCATGTTTTGCTTGATTAGATTCGAATTATGGTAACCCTTGAGCATGCCATAGTCCATAGGCATGGCTGTTACTCCAAAGGCTATGATTTCAAATGCTATATTTGGTTGAATGGGACTAGAACTTGGAAGTTCAACTTAAGTGGGATTGAATGTGTTTAATGCTTTATCTTTCAACTAGATGAGAGATAGAACTTCAAATCTAGTTGTGTTTATGCTTGGATTGATTGGATTAACATGGGATTGTTACAAGTGGATCCTTGAAAGCCATAGTTCCTTAATTACTGTTTTTCTTAAGTTACTGTTTTAACACAATTCTCTCAATTGAATCTCTTAATTATTGCAATCCTAGTTGCTGGAATAGCTTAGAAGTTGTTTTCTAATTCCCTGTGGATCGACCTCGATCTTACCGAGATTTATTACTACAACACAGCCTTACACTTGAGGCGAGCAAACAGAGTTCCCAACCCCTAACCTCATGCTACATTCTATGAGGGTGTTGTGAAAACTAGTTAGTAATGGTAGTTAGAAATGTTTCTTATAGAAAAATCTGAGGATTTTTTGCCTCATTTTTGTGTATGGGAAAATTAGAGGATTCAAGTCTCTTTGGCCTAAATTTGGTAGTTTAGTATTGCTTTATTTTTGTATATTTGCTTGTTAGATTATCATACTGCTTAGATTAGCTAACTTGCTGAATTTAATGCTTAATTATATGCTAATCTTTGCTTAGGTTTGGTCATGATATACTATTAGGGGAGGTTGGTTGATTGAGCTATAAGCACTTGAGCTTTCTGTTGAGCTTTTAAATGTGTATATTATAACCCCATTTCATCACTAACTATTGTTGAGCTCTTAATTGTGCATATTTTAACCCCAATTCATCACTCATTATGCATGGTTTTCATAATTTAAAGACTAATCAAATACATGTTTTGTGGTTGTAGGAATGAGAGTTACTTTGCCCAATTGATGACCAAAAGAGCTGATTTAGAACCTTGGATGAAGACCCAAGGAGGGCTGAAGGAAGAAGGAAGCAAAGAAAGAAGCAAAGAAAGAAGAAAATAGAAGAAAGAAAGGAAGAAAACAAGAAGAAAAAGAGACCGACCGGTCTTGACCGGTCGGCCATGCTTGCTGGAGTAATGCCAAAGAGGGCCTGACCGGTCGTGACCGGTCGTGACCGGTCGGCCAGCCCTGTCCGACCGGTCGTGACCGGTCGGCCATGCAAGTTTCAGATTCCAGTTTCTAAAACAGCAATGTATTCCCGCACCTGATTTTTTGGACCAATTTTCTGGGCCGATCTTGATGATATTTGGAAATCCAACACATCCATGTCGAAGAGGAGCTCGACGCCGAACTAACCCAAGTGGTTTCGTGTCGATCGGAGCTACGGATTGATCGTGGTGGCCAAAACAATACGAACTGTCCAGAAAGTTCCAGATTTCGCTGTTCCACTCTGGGCCGGTCCAGGTGGCCCATCATTGATGATATGAAGAATATACTTTGACCATCTTTTAGACCACATCCATATATGAATAACCACAAAAGTTTCAGATCAAAAGGGTGTGTGGTTTGATCGTACCGGTTGAAGAAAGATGGACCATCCAGAAAGCTCCAACTGCGCAGAGTTTATAAAAGCCCTAATTGTTCTAATTTTCGGACCACAGTCTGAGATCGTTTTAGACAATCTAATCCATCTATCATGTAGAGGAGGAAGTTTTCTACTCATGTTCAAAATTTGAGATCAATCCGACCTCTGTACACTCCGGAGCGTTGAAAGCAAGATGACTGGTTCTGAAGGTACCCGAAGTGCCCGATTTTGAGAGGCGATCGGTGATGTGATTGGTGGGCCCATTCAGAGGATAATCTTGGAAATCTAAATCATCTATGAGGAAGATCACATTACAAGAAAGCTACAAATCAAATTTGAAGGCAATCCGACCATTGGTTAAGCCGTACCAAGCGAAACAAATTCTGCTATATTGCTGTACTAGTGCTGCACTATAAAAGGAGGTGCTCTCTTCTATTCCAGGGCAACCAAGGACGTGGGGAGCAAGGAGTTCAAGTCATAGGAGGCTTCCTAGCCTCCTCCAGCTATTTTTTCTTTCTTTTCTTAGTTCTAGTTCTAGTTTTTAATATGCTTTTTATTAGCTAATCTCTTAGCTAGAGCTAAGAGGTGAACCTTATAGTTTTCTTAGATTGTTTAATTCGTTTTATTGGTTTTTAGTTTGGAATTCATGATTATGAACTAAGGTTTGAAGTTTATACAAGTTTTTAAGTAATTTTTCTTAGTCTTGTGATGACTCACGGATGTTTGGATGAATTACTTAGCCTCTTAATTTGTTTGCAACGGTCTAGACCTGTATGATCTGAGGAATCGGAGTGCGCTCTAGTACTAAGCTCTTCATGAAGGGACTTCCTACCAAAGTTCTATTTTTGTTATTTTTCTGGAATATGTAATGACTGTGCATGTAATTTGAATCCAGTTTAAATCCTGATCTAGCCTTGTCTTGTGAGAGGACTTGAGGATGGTTATGATTGTGAACTGGACTTATAGAAAAGGGGAATGACCTATGCAATTGAGCATGCTTAGATCAGCCTACATTGAGTGAATTTGATGCATGGAACTTACATATTACAGACTGTTTGGTTTAACAGCTCTATCATCCGACTAGATAGACAGGAATGTCGATTCTAGTTGAGAGAAAGTAAGAAACCATAGCGAATTATGCATCTAAGAAGAGCTATAAGTGGATCCTTGATGCTCTAGTTATCTTTTCATTATTAGATTTTCTATTTTATGTTAAAAATCAATTTCACAAACCTCTTTGATTCTAGTTATTAGGATAGTTAGAATTGTTTACTTCCTTCCCTGTGGATCGACCTCGGTCTTACCGAGATTATTACTACATCGCAACCCTACACTTGGGGAAGCGAACAAGTTTTTGGCGCCGTTGCCGGGGAAAGAAGTTGAACGGTTCTAATTGTTCTAGTAGCTATAGAGTAGTCTTAGTTAGGTAGGATTTTCAGTTTTTATAGAAGAAGCCTTTCTGATTTTTTTTTTTTTTTTTTAGACTACTAACAATTTTTTTGTTGGATTTTGTAGGACATTGTTGCTGACATATATCTCGCTCTATTGGGTAACATCTCTCCATCTCCCTTCTTTTTGTTCTTTTTTCTAGATTAGGGTAGTTCCAACTCTTTAAAATCTCATTATGGCTGATTGGAAGTGTGGTGCTTATGCATACCTTTTGGAAGATGAAATAACAGACCATGAAATTGAAACTCTTTATGATTGGAACCATTATAAGCATAAGTATTTTTCTAAGACTCAATCTACTTCTAATACTTCCCCACGTAAGACGATGCGTGATTACATTAATGAAAACAATACACATATTGAGGCACAACGTAAGGTAATGGGAGAGTATCGGAAAGAGATGAATAATGTTCCACCGGTTAGGACAATGTATGATCACTTGTATGGCTACACATATCAACAACCATCTAAAAGCCCAACATATGACATGCATAATCTAAATTGGTGGGAGCATCAAAATTTCAACTTGGAAGATGAGCCAACCATGGATGCCAACAACTATCCTCAAGAGTTTCTTTCTCATGAGCCGCAACCGACACGAACTCTTGAGGATGTGCTGCAAGAGTTTATGGAAACAACTGAGCAATGCATACAAAACCTCTCGCCATCTCAAAATATTGAACCCAACATTGGGAACACCGAATTAATCCCCAACAATGAGGAGGATGAGGCTATCCAAACCCAACCTTCTCTAGATTTAATGACTAAACTTCTAAGGGATGTAGATCTCAGTGATCCCACCATTACCATCGATTATGGTGAATCAACTATCTCTTTTAGATATTCCTATTTGAATGATGAAGAGATTTCAAGGACGGTTGACGAACCCGAGGAATCTGCAAAATCTGAAAGTGATAGTTTGATTGCCTACAATGAGGGTTTGAAGGATGATTGTGAGTCCATGATTTCTGCTTCCAAAGGGCCGAATGTTTTTAAATCACCGAAAGATATTCTTGCTAGAGAGATGGCCGAAGTCGATATTTTTAAGTCCTTCCACCAACAACACATGCCGGATTCTATTGTGGAAGAACTCCCTTGGGTTGAAAATTCTGCTTCTTTGGATGATTGGGTGGCACAATCTGAAATTTCAAAAGATCAACCAATGCTAGATGATGTGCTTACCACTAAATATGAAAATTTTTCTTTGGAAGACCTCCCCTCTATAGAGGAGGAATTCCTTACCCTTGAAATAGAATTTCCTCAATCACTTAGGGAGAACGAGGACCCTTCATTCGACTCTCTCGATTTCCTAAAGGAATGCATGACCCACCCCTATGATCTGGATGATGAGATGATTAAGGAGTTGGATAGTTTGTTAGACATGGTGTCGGTGCCTGAAGAACACCATTCCACTGACTTACACTCTTTACCATGATTTGTGGAAGCACCATGCAAACCTGAATTTGTGGAGGAGACAATCCAAACTGAAAAATACTTAATGAATGTCTCTCCACCATCATGGGTTCTTCAACCCATTGAAAATTCTGATTGGGAGGACCCGTTTTTAATCAATTACAACCCAATTCAGAACTTGAGGAGATATCTTTTTGCTGCTCTTATCTCCTCCTTACATGCGTGTGGTGCATACTATGATTGGACTTTCATGAAGAAACGCACACATGTATACATTCGAGTAGGACTTTGGATGGTCCTCATGAGAAACCTATTGAAATTCATGAAGATCCTGCTCAAATTTGATCATGTAGTCGATCAGACTAATCAAAGGTAGGTAGGTAGGTTAGGATTTCTTTCTGCATTTAGGATTGAATAAGTCTCATTGAGACAATGGAAGATGCTAGAATTGATTAACTTGCTACCTCAGGTACTCTCGTTCTTACTCTCCTTTGTTTTGTGTCATTGCTCTCATGTCATGCATATTGCATATCTTATTACATTGAGGACAATGTAAGATTTTGGTTGGGGGGTGAGATTCCTTAGATGATTCTACTAGCTTTTGTGACATTTCGAGCAATTATGTAGAAATTTTTTGATTTTTCTAAAATTCAAAACTCTTTTGGAAAACGTTGTTTCTATGCATTCAAGATGATATGAGTATAAGAGGAGGAGATACGAAGTGAGTGATGTTGCAAGCTTTAAATTTCTTTTAATATAATGGTTTTATATGTGAATTCCCCTATTTATGTGAGTGATAGAAAATTTGAACACTTTTACACCTAGTTCACATTACACGATTTTCATGGGTTGAAAGGATTATGTGATTTGTGGATTAACTATACTTTGATTTAAGGTGTTGAGAAACCAAGCCGGGGTACTTTGTCCATCCTTGTCCATGGGAAAATAACGAAAGATATGGATTTCTAAAAATCCTATCTAATTTAAAAAGAAAAAAGGAAAAGGAAGGATGAAATTGGGAATGATGGAAAAATGGTGGAAAATTTCGATTAGGGCTACCTATTACCAACCGGGGGATGGTCTACCCGTAACCAAAGCCGGAAATGGGACGTAGTGTGAAAGTCGTCGGAAGGACGGTAAGGCAAATTCCTGTCATAGGCTTGTTGTTTCTCTGTGCACCTTGAAATCCATAGTTTAATTGATCTATGAAGAAGATGAGCCCAGAAACTCATGAGATGAACTTTCACTATGCACACTAGGTTGAATTTGTTCAATTTCTTCTATTCATCAATCAATCAGTGGGAATTTCATATAAATACTTATTATGTTCTAAGAGTTTAAGGTTTCAACTTCTATCACCTAAGTTCTCTGATTTTTATGCTTGTGTGTCTTGGAATGTATAGAAGAATAGTTTCTAGGGGAGAGTTGGATTTGGAGAATGAAACTTGTTTCACGCATGTTTTGCTCGGGACTAGCAAAATGCTGGTTGGGGGGTGTGTTGAGCTCTTAATTGTGCATATTTTAACCCCAATTCATCACTCATTATGCATGGTTTTCATAATTTAAAGACTAATCAAATACATATTTTGTGGTTGTAGGAATGAGAGTTACTTTGCCCAATTGATGACCAAAAGAGCTGATTTAGAACCTTGGATGAAGACCCAAGGAGGGCTGAAGGAAGAATGAAGCAAAGAAAGAAGCAAAGAAAGAAGAAAATAGAAGAAAGAAAGGAAGAAAACAAGAAGAAAAAGAGACCGACCGGTCTTGACCGGTCTGCCAAGGAAGCCCGACCGGTCTTGACCGGTCGGCCATGCTTGCTGGAGTAATGCCAAAGAGGGCCTGACCGGTCGTGACCGGTCGGCCAGCCCTGTCCGACCGGTCGTGACCGGTCGGCCATGCAAGTTTTAGATTCCAGTTTCTAAAACAGCAATGTATTCCCGCACCTGATTTTTCGGACAAGTTTTTTGGGCCGATCTTGATGATATTTGGAAATCCAACACATCCATGTCGAAGAGGAGCTCGACGCCGAACTAACCCAAGTGGTTTCGTGTCGATCGGAGCTACGGATTGATCGTGGTGGCCAAAACAATACGAACTGTCCAGAAAGTTCCAGATTTCGCTGTTCCACTCTAGGCCGGTCCAGGTGGCCCATCATTGATGATATGAAGAATATACTTTGACCATCTTTTAGACCACATCCATATATGAATAACCACAAAAGTTTCAGATCAAAAGGGTGTGTGGTTTGATCGTACCGGTTGAAGAAAGATGGACCATCCAGAAAGCTCCAACTGCGCAGAGTTTATAAAAGCCCTAATTGTTCTAATTTTCGGACCACAGTCTGAGATCGTTTTGGACAATCTAATCCATCTATCATGTAGAGGAGGAAGTTTTCTACTCATGTTCAAAATTTGAGATCAATCCGACCTCTGTACACTCCGGAGCGTTGAAAGCAAGATGACTGGTTCTGAAGGTACCCGAAGTGCTCGATTTTGAGAGGCGATCGGTGATGTGATTGGTGGGCCCATTCAGAGGATAATCTTGGAAATCTAAATCATCTATGAGGAAGATCACATTACAAGAAAGCTACAAATCAAATTTGAAGGCAATCCGACCATTGGTTAAGCCGTACCAAGCGAAACAAATTCTGCTATATTGTTGTACTAGTGCTGCACTATAAAAGGAGGTGCTCTCTTCTATTCCAGGGCAACCAAGGACGTGGGGAGCAAGGAGTTCAAGTCATAGGAGGCTTCCTAGCCTCCTCCAGCTATTTTTTCTTTCTTTTCTTAGTTCTAGTTCTAGTTTTTAATATGCTTTTTATTAGCTAATCTCTTAGCTAGAGCTAAGAGGTGAACCTTATAGTTTTCTTAGATTGTTTAATTCGTTTTATTGGTTTTTAGTTTGGAATTCATGATTATGAACTAAGGTTTGAAGTTTATACAAGTTTTTAAGTAATTTTTCTTAGTCTTGTGATGACTCACGGATGTTTGGATGAATTACTTAGCCTCTTAATTTGTTTGCAACGGTCTAGACCTGTATGATCTGAGGAATCGGAGTGCGCTCTAGTACTAAGCTCTTCATGAAGGGACTTCCTACCAAAGTTCTATTTTTGTTATTTTTCTGGAATATGTAATGACTGTGCATGTAATTTGAATCTAGTTTAAATCCTGATCTAGCCTTGTCTTGTGAGAGGACTTGAGGATGGTTATGATTGTGAACTGGACTTATAGAAAAGGGGAATGACCTATGCAATTGAGCATGCTCAGATCAGCCTACATTGAGTGAATTTGATGCATGGAACTTACATATTACAGACTGTTTGGTTTAACAGCTCTATCATCCGACTAGATAGACAGGAATGTCGATTCTAGTTGAGAGAAAGTAAGAAACCATAGCGAATTATGCATCTAAGAAGAGCTATAAGTGGATCCTTGATGCTCTAGTTATCTTTTCATTATTAGATTTTCTATTTTATGTTAAAAATCAATTTCACAAACCTCTTTGATTCTAGTTATTAGGATAGTTAGAATTGTTTACTTCCTTCCCTGTGGATCGACCTCGGTCTTACCGAGATTATTACTACATCGCAACCCTACACTTGGGGAAGCGAACAACTATGCATGATTCACATGTTTAAAGACTATTCTAATGCATGTTTTGTGATTGTAGGAACGAGAAGGGGACTTCACCAATTCAATGCTTAAAAGGTCACTCTGTACACATTGAAGATCAAAAGACCAAGTGCCAAAGGGTGGAAGAAAGAAGCAAGGGAGAAAGAGTAGGGAAGAAGGAAGAAGTGCAGAAGATTGCACTGTAGACCGGTCGGCCATAGCCCAGGACTGGTAGTCCGACTGGTCCGAACACTCAATAGGAAGATCCTGCTGCCAAACCTTGTTGGACCAATAACAACTGGTCGTTTGACAGGTTGTCCACCACTCAGACCGGTCGTCAGATCGGTTGATTAATTCAAAAGCCAGGATAAATTTTCCAACAACTCATTGGACTGTTTTTGGCCTTTTACGACTGGTCGACCATGAGCTCAGATTGGTCGTCCGACCGGTCGTCTGCGTAACAGAGCTTGCTCTACAAGCTCCGAAATTTACTGCTCAGTGCGCAACTTTTGTACATTTTCTCAAAGATTCTACGTAACCGGAGACCGAAATCTATAAAAGGACACATCTACGTTGTTCCTAAGGTATCCTAGAAGAGATCTACGACGGTGGGAGGTGGAGAAAGATGGATTCGGAGTTCTATAACTCCCTTCTCTAGTTTGCTTTCTAGTTTCATGTTTTTAGTTGATTTCATATTTCCTTTTATCATGATCGGCTAAATGTTGAACCTCCAATTTATACATTGCATAGGCCACTACATCACATTATATGCATGGTTTTCACGTTTAAAAGGGCCATCTAATGTATGTTTTGTGATTGTAGGGATGAGAGTGGACTTCATCCAATCAGAGACAAAAGAACATATTTAGATGCATGGGGTGAAGATTGAAAGAGGAGCAAAGAAAGAAGAAAGCAAGGAGAAAAGAAAGAAGAAAGAAAGGAAGAAAAAGAAGAAGAACAGCAAGTCGACCAGTCGTCCGACCGGTCGGCCACACCTTTGGAAAGTACTGAATGAAGGACCAGTTGGTCCTACCGGTCGTGACTGGTCGGCCAACAGGTTGGTGGCCGCTGGAAACTCTCTAGACTCAATTTCACTTAGGTCCGACCAGTCTTGACCGGTCGGCCATTAAGGCAGGATGCCTTCTGTGCATGCTGGACTCTCAAGCAGATAGGTCCGACCGGTCGTGACCGGTCGGCCATGCAAAAAATTAGGCAGTTTCTATTTCTGCTTCGAAAAACACTACGCACTGCGTAAACCGTTACGCGATTTCTGGAAGATTCTGACGCAACCGAGAGTCCTCACTATAAAAGAACACCTAGGGGCTCTTCTTAGGGTATCATAGAAGCCAAAGGACGTCGTGGGAGAGGAAGGAAGCCGTCGTGTAGCGTCTGCAACACTCCAAACTCCGCTTTTTCTATGTTTTCTAAGTTTTTCATGAGTTTTAGTTGTAGTATGACAATGCTCGGCTAGAATCTCTCAGCTAAGGCTGAGAGGTGAAGCTTGTAGCTAATTTCATGATTTGATTCAGTTAATTCAAGTACTTTCAATTCAAGTTTGGATTTTTATCTATTCTAGTTCTTAAAGTTGATAGTTTTAGATGTTTTCTGAGAGTTCATGTGCTTCGGACATGGATTCCTTGCAATTCTTTGAGATTATCATATGGTGCTTGTTTAGATTCGAATTATAGTAGTCCTTGAGCAGGCCATAGTCCATAGGCATGGCTGTTACTCCGAAGGCTATGATTCCGAATTCTACATTGTTGAAAGGGACTAGAACTTGGAAGTTCAACTTGAATGGAATTGAATGTGTTTAATGCTTTATTTTCCAACTAGATAAGAGATAGGACTTCAAATCTAGTTGTTTATCTTGCTTGGATTGATTGGATTGACATGGGATTGGTACAAGTGGATCCTTGAATGCCTTAGTGCCTTTAAACTACTGTTTTCATTAAAGTTACTGTTTTAGTATAATTGCTTCAATTGAATCTCCTGTTTATTAAAAAATTGAGTTGCTGGAATAGTTTGGAATCTGTTTTCCAATTCCCTGTGGATCGACCTCTGTTCGCTTCCCCAAGTGTAGGGTTACGATGTAGTAATAAACTCGGTAAGACCGAGGTCGATCCACAGGGACTTCTGTAGGATTTCACAAACACATCCAAAAGTATCTATTGAAAACTAATAACCAGATTTTTGTATGCATTTGTTGTGAGTAATAAAATTGAATTAAATTGAAAGTAACTAATTATAGAAAGGCACTAGGGGTTCAAGGATCCACTTGTAGCAATCCTTGATGTTCAATCCGCTGTGGTTTCTCATTCGCTCAACTAGAATCGATATATTAAGATCTATCTAGCCGGATGATAGAGCTGTTAACCCAAACAATATGTTATATGTAAGTTCAATGCATATGATTCACTCAATGTAGGCTGAGCTGAGCATGCTCAATTGCATAGGTCATTCCCCTTTCCGAAAGGTCCAGTTCACAATCATAACCATCCTCAAGTCCTGTCACAAGACAAGGCTAGATCATGATTTGAATTTGATTCAAATCACATGCACAGTCCCTTACATAATTCAGAAAATCAGAAAAATAGAACTTTGGTAGGAAGTCCCTTCATGAAGATCATAGTACTAGAGCGCACTCCAATTCCTCGGATCATACAGGTCTAGACTGATACAAACCAATTAAGAAGTTAAGTAATTCTCCCAAACATCCATGAGTCATCATAAGACTAAAATATGCTACTTAAAAACTTGTATAAACTTCAAACCATTGTTCATAAACATGAATTCCACACTTTAAAACCAACTGAATACGAATCGAAACATCTTGGATCCACTACAAGCTTCACCTCTTAGCCCTAGCTAAGAGGTTTAGCTGCTCATGATCCAAGGAAACATGAAACAACTAAAAAATTCATAAAAACAGCAAAACAAACTAGAAGGAGTTGTGGAACTCCGAAATCTACTTCCGCCGCCTCCAAGCTTGCTTCAACCCTTCTAAGATTCCCTAGGAACGATCCCTAGGTGTCCTTTTATAATGGGGAGGCTCCGCAACTTTAGAAAGATCGAGAATCTGCGTAAGAGTTACGCAGTGCGCAGAGATTTTCGGCGCCAAAATAGAAGTTTCTGCTTTGAATT
The DNA here is from genome assembly GCA_003013855.2 of Liriodendron chinense. Classification (NCBI taxonomy): domain Eukaryota; kingdom Viridiplantae; phylum Streptophyta; class Magnoliopsida; order Magnoliales; family Magnoliaceae; genus Liriodendron; species Liriodendron chinense. The sequence continues at coordinate 633,060 of ML058408.1, forward strand.
ACATGGCCGACCGGTCTGGACCGGTCGGACTGGGCTGGCCGACCGGTCATGACCGGTCTGGCCTCCTTTGTAGAAAGGTCCAGCGTGCATGCATCCTTGGCCGACCGGTCAAGACCGGTCGGACCATCTCTAGCAGCCGTCCAGCGTACATGGCTGACTGGTCAAGACCGGTCTGTCTCCCTTGGCCGACCGGTCAAGACCGGTCGGCTTCTTCTTACTTCTTTTTTCTTCCTTTCTTTCTTTTACTTTCTTCTTTCCTTGCTTCTCTCTTTGCTTCCTTCTTCCTTCGGCCCACCTTGGGTCTTCATCCAAGGTTCTTAAAGGGGTCTCTTTGTCATTAATTAGGCTGAGTCCACTCTCAATCCTGCAATCACCAAACATGCATTCAATTAGTCTTTAAATCATGAAACTCTTGCACAATGAGTGATGAATTGGGGTTAGAATATGCACAATTAAGAGCTCAACACACCCCCCAACCAGCATTTTGCTAGTCCAGAGCAAAACATGCGTGAAACTAATTCCATTCTTCAAAACTCAACTCTCTTTCAGAAACCCTTCTTCTATACTTCCCAAGACATACAAGTGTAAGATTCAGAACTATTTGGTGACAAAAGTTAAAATTGTAAACCCTCAAGACATGATAAGCATTCATATGAGATTCCCGCTGATTGGTTGATAAACAGAAGAACTTGAACAAATTCAATCTAGTGTGGATAGTGAAAATTCATCTCATGAGTTTCTAGGGTTATCTTCTTCATAGATCAACTAGACTATAGAACTCAAGGTACATAGAACCATATCATGCCAATGACAGGAATTTGCCTTACCGTCCTTCCGACGACTTTCACACTACGTCCCATTTCCGATTTTGGTTACGGTTAGACCATCCCCCGGTTGGTAGTAAGTAGCCCTAATCGGAATGTTCCACCATTTGTCCATCATTCCCAATTTCATCCTTCCTTTTCCTGTTTCTTTTAATTTAGATAGGATTTTTAAAAATCCATATCTTTCGTTGTTTTCCCATGGACAAGGATGGACAAAGTACCCCGGCCTGATTTCTTAACACCTTAATTCAAAGTCTAGCTAATCCATAAATCACATAATCCCTTCAACCCATGAAAATCGTGTAATGTGGACTAGGTGTAAAAGTGTTCAGATTTTCTATCAATCACAAAAATAGGGGAATTCACATATAAAACCATTATGCTATGAGAGATTCCAGACATACAGCCCCATACACTTCATATCTCCTCCTCTTATGCTCATATCATCTTGAATGCATAGAAACGATGTTTTCCAAAAGAGTTTCGAATTTTTGAAAAATCGAAATTTTTCACATAATTGCTTGAAATGTTACAAAACGCTGGATTCATCCAAGTGATCCTACACCCCCCAACCAATCTTGCATTGTCCTCAATGTAAAAGATGTGCAATGAGCAAAACATGAGAGCAATTTGAAAAATAAAAGGGAGTGAGGAATGATAGTACCTGAGAGAGTGAAAAGTGGAATTCTTCCTCCTTCTAACAAACGTATGAAAAAGCAAACAAAAGCAGCATAATCCTAATCCTAACTACTCTATACCTCCATCAGACTAGGAGATCAATCATCCTGATACACAGGATCATTCAGAGGTATGGACATACCTTCTGAAGGAAATTTCTCAAAGAACGGCTTTAATCGCTGCCCATTCGCCTTAAAAATGTTGCCGTTCCTCGAATTTAACAGCTCGACAGTCCCATATGGATAGACATTTTGCACAATGCAGGGACCGGTCCATCGAGATCTCAATTTTCCCAGAAATAGATGTAGGTGAGAATTATACATGAGGATTTTTTTATTGATTGTGAATGTCTTGCGAAGAATATTCTTATCATGGAATATCTTCGTCTTGTCCTTATAAATTCTCGCATTCTCATATGCTTCATTCCGGATTTTTGCAAGTTCATTCAATTGTAGTTTGCGCAACGAGCTTGCCTTGTTAGAGTCAAAATTCATCTTCTTAATAGCCCAATATGCCCTATGTTCCAACTCCACAAGCAAGTGACAAGCCTTCCCATAGACAAGTCTATAGGGAGACATTCCAATAGGGGTCTTAAAAGCAGTACGGTATGCCCAAAGCGCATCGGTAAGCCGAAGCGACCAATCCTTGCGATCGGGGTTCACCGTTTTCTCTAGAATGTGTTTAATCTCCCTATTGGATATCTCAGCTTGTTCACTCATTTGTGGGTGATAGGGAGTGCTCACTTTGTGTGTTACGCCATATTTCTTCATTAAGGTTTTAAAAGGGCGATTGCAAAAGTGAGACTCTCCATCACTTATGATGACTCGAGGTGTTCCAAACCGGGAAAGAATATTCTCTTTTAAGAAGTGAATGACTGTTTTATGGTCATTATTCCGGCAAGAGATGGCCTCGACCCATTTGGAAACATAATCAACGGCAAGCAGGATGTATGTGTTTCCAAAAGAAGATGGGAATGGACCCATGAAATCGATGCCCCAACAATCAATGATTTCGATTATCAAGATGGGATTGAGTGGCATCATATTTCTACGGGAGATTCCTCCCAATTTCTGACAAGGTTCACATGTTTTGCAAAACTCATGTGTGTCTTTGGACATGGTGGGCCAATAAAACCCACATTGCAGAATTTTCGCTGTGGTCTTTTTAGCCGAAAAATGGCCACCACATGCCTGAGAATGACAGAAGGAGATGATACTTTGTTTTTCCTCATCTGGCACACATCTCCTTATGATTTGATCGGGACAATACTTGAATAAGTATGGGTCGTCCCATAGGAATTTCCGCACCTCTGTGAAGAATTTATCCTTATCTTGCTTTTTCCAATGTGTAGGAATTGTACCTGTAGCAAGATAGTTAGCAATGTCCGCATACCATGGTAATTGGGAAACATCAAAGAGTTGTTCATCAGGGAACATGTCATTGATCGCAGTCGTTTCAGGGGAATCTGTGAGGACAAGTCGAGAGAGATGGTCAGCTACTACATTTTCTACTCCTTTCTTATCACGTATTTCTATGTCGAATTCCTAGAGTAGAAGGATCCATCTTAACAACCGTGGTTTAGCATCCTTCTTAGAGAGAAGATACTTAAGCGCGCCATGGTCAGTGAATATAATGATCTTGGATCCAATCAAGTAGGACCTAAACTTGTCTAAGGCAAAAACTACGGCTAAAAGTTCTTTTTCAGTAGTGGTGTAGTTTGCGTGGGCTGAGTTTAGGGTTCTACTTGCATAGTAGATGACACATGGCTTTTTCTCTTTTCTTTGGCCTAGCACGGCCCCAATAGCATAGTCGTTAGCATCGTGCATAATCTCAAAAGGAAGGCTCCAATCAGGTGGTTGCATTGTGGGAGCACATGTCAACATACCTTTAAGGTTGGTAAAGGCCTTTTGACATTCTTCATTCCACTTGAATGAATTTTCCTTTTGAAGTAGGTTACATAAAAGGCGAGAGAGCGAACTGAAGTCCTTTATGAACCTTCTGTCTGCATGTCCTAAAAAGGACCGTACATCTCGTATGCTCTTGGGTGGTGGAAGATTAGAGATAAGATCAATTTTCGCTTTGTCTACCTCGATTTCATTCTGTGAAACGATGTGACCAAGTACAATTCCCTTTTGAACCATGAAGTGGCACTTCTCCCAATTCAGCATGAGGTTCTTCTCTTCACATCTTTTCAGCACAGATTTCAAGTGCTCAAGGCACTCATCAAAGCTACAACCAAATACGGAAAAATCATCCATGAAGACTTCGAGAATGGTCCCCACCATGTCAGAAAAGATACTCATCATACAACGCTGAAAGGTGGCAGGGGCATTACATAGTCCAAACGGCATCCGTCGATAGGCGAAAGTGCCAAATGGACATGTGAATGTAGTCTTTTCTTGGTCTTCACGGGAAATTTCTATTTGGTTGTACCCTGAATAGCCATCAAGGAAGTAAAAGTGGGAATGACCCGCCAACCGTTCTAAAATCTGATCAACAAACGGTAGGGGGAAGTGGTCTTTCCTCATGACAGTGTTTAGCTTCCTGTAGTCAATGCACATTCTCCAACCGGTAGTGACTCTAGTTGGCACGAGTTCATTATTGGCATTTGCTACGATGGTTATTCCGGATTTCTTAGGTACCACTTGAGTTGGGCTCACCCATTGACTATCGGTTATTGGGTAAATGATACCTACATCCAATAGTTTCACCACTTCGGCCTTAACCACATCCTTCATGTTTGGATTTAGTCGTCTTTGTGGTTGCCGGGATGTCTTCGCATTCTCCTCAAGGTGTATGCGATGAGTACAAATCAGTGGGTCTATGCCTTTGAGATCCGCAATTGACCATCCAATGTCACTCTTGTGCTCTAATAGAGTGGCCATTAGCCTACTCTCTTGTTCCTCATCCAAGTGGGAAGAAATCACCACTGGGTATGTCTCATCTCAACCTAAATAAACATATTTTAGCTCACTTGGCAATGGTTTTAGGTCGAGTGTTGGTGCATTGATGTTGGATGGGAGGGCCTTGTTCTCGTTTGTAGGCAAAGGCTCAAATGGGGCCCTCCATTTTTTATTATCAAGCACCGGCATCACATCTAGAATGGCATCCATCTCTTGTGTTGTGTCATCATTTATCTCATGAGAATGGGCCACACATGCCTCCAAAGGGTTGGAAGATAGTGACAAGGGGAATGTATCTTCCACGAATGATTCAATCATGTTTAGTTCGTGGATATCATCATCAACCTCCCGTGGTTGTTTGCATAAATCAAATATGTTAAGCTCAAGGGTCATATTTCCAAATGACATTTGTACAAGTCCGTTTCTACAATTGATAATTGCATTTGAAGTAGCTAGAAAATGTCGTTCAAGTATGACGGGAATTTGAGCACCGGTGCCTATCACGGGATGTGTATCCAAGACAATAAAGTCTACTGGGTAGTAGAATTTATCAACTTGGACTCGAACATCTTTAATCATTCCTCTCGGTATACGGATGGATCAATCAGCAAGTTGGAGTGTGGTTTTGGTCGGTTTTAATTCACCTAACCCAAGTTGCTCGTAGACCGAGTATGGAATGAGATTCACACTTGCGCCCAAGTCGAGTAGGGCTTGTTTAATCCGGTAGTCTCCTATGATGCATGAGATGGTTGGACTACCCGGATCCTTGTATTTTTGGGGCACCTCTTGTTTAATGATGGCGCTCAAATTCTCAGTTAAAAGAACTTGGTTGTGAACATTGTGTTTCCTTTTGACTGTACACAATTCCTTTAGAAATTTGGCATAAGATGGTATTTGTTTTATTGCATCCAACAACGGAATGTTGATCTTCACTTGCTTGAAAACTTCTAAAATTTCCAGATTTTTATCTAAAGGTTTAGGTGAAATCAACCTTTGTGGAAATGGAGCAACCGGCTTATATTGCCTTTTCGATTCTTTCTCTTGTGGGGTGTTGTTCGAGCTATCATCCTCTTTAGAAATTTCTAGATCCTTAGGCTTTGGGGCCTTCACCGGATTAGATTTGTCAATTTCTTTCCCACTTCTTAAAGTGGTGATAGCTTGAACATGTTCCGTGTGGTGTGAGGATGAGCTTGCATCTTGTATCTCAAACTGCGTTCTTGGGTTAGGAAGAGGTTGGGCAGGAAGTGTGCCCTTCTCTCTAACACTAAGATGAGATTCAACTCTAGCCAGTGATGTTTTCAATTCATTGATGGCTTGAGTTGAGTTTTGATTGAATTTCAATTGCTCTTGCATGAACCCATCTATTTTTAGAGAATTTGTCTTGTTATACTCAGCTTGGACCGATACGAATGCACCCAACATCTCCTCTAGTGATACTTTTGGAGTGTTGTTTGCATTTGCAGTGGGTCCATTCCTCCAACTGAAATTGGGATGGTTCTTCCAATTAGGATTAAACGTGTTTGAGTTTGGAGCACCAAATTGCTGTTGATAACTGTTTATGGCATTTGTTTGTTCTTCTAAGATGCATTGAACTACTGAAATTGTCGGACAATCTTGTGTTGCATGTTGAGTTCTAGCACAAATTCCACAAACAGTTTCAACGTCAGTGGAGTTGATCGTTTCTCCTTTCTTTAATTCCATGGCTTCGACCTTTCTTGTGAGGCTAGCCACCTATGCACTTATGCTATCCTCTTCTGATAAGACATACATTCCCCCCTTTTCCTTTTGTTGGCCAGTCTTGGAATTTGTTGGTTTCGATGTGTCCCAAGACTGTGCATTCTCAGCCAATTCTTCCAAATAATCCCATGCTTCATCAGCTTCCTTATTCATGAACTCCCCATTACACATCATTTCTACGAATTGGCGCATGGGTGAAGTCAGTCCTTCATAGAAAAAGCTTATTACCCGCCAAATTTCATAGCCATGATGTGGGCATGCGTTTAATAAATCCTTAAACCTCTCCCAACATTGGAAGAAGGTTTCATCTTCCTTTTGGGCAAAGTTCATGATAAGGCGCTTCAACATGTTCGTTTTGTGAGTAGGGAAGAATTTCTTTATGAATTCTCTGTGCATATCAGTCCATGCACCAATTGATCTTGGCCTCAATGCATAAAGCCAACCTTTAGCTTTATCTTTAAGAGTAAAAGGGAAGAATTTGAGTCTTACCACATCTTCAGTCACATTTGCAAAGTGCATGGTGGTTATTACCTCATCAAATTCCTTAAGGTGTTGATAGGCACTTTCACTGTCTAATCCATGGAATTTAGGAAGAAGTTGAATCACTCTCGGTTTCAAATCCACATTCCCTGCATTTTGTGGAAAAACTATGCATGAGGGAGTGCTCGCTCTTGCGGGTTGCAAGAAATCACGTTAAGTTCTAGGTCTGGGAACATTCTCAACCACATTCTCCCCTGTTTCAGTTTGGTTTTGGCCCGGATTAGGTTGATTTGCAGCCATATTTTCAGACAAAATTGGAGAGTTTAGATGTCTCCTAACACGTGGTTCTCTGTCAATTCCTTCTACTATCCCCCCTTCACTTATGAGTCGGTTATTGGAATCCCGAGCCCAATGTGGCATGCAAAACCAAAAAAATAAGAAACAAAGAGAAAGAAGAATTCTTCCTCCCTTTCTTTACTTTTCTCTAAGACCGAAGCACAAGGTGTCTTGCAATGGCTAAGCCAGAAGCAAGGATAGAGACCGATTTCTCCTGGTCAATAGGGATTCAGAGAACTCCCCACCCACTCTTTGAATCTTTTGAGAAAAAGTGCAGAAAAAGGAGAAAGAGGAGTAGAGGTGAGAAAAGAAATCTCTGAGCACAAGGTGATCCAAGACGGCAGAGCCGACCAATAGGAATCCAGGTGGCACAAGGACGACCTTTCAGAGATCCAAAAGGAGTCTCCACCCACTCTATAAGAGATGAATATGATAGGAATGAATAGGAGAAGGAGAAGAGTAAGTTTTAGAAAGATAGATCCTGATTCGGTCACTTGAAATCCTTGTATCTTCTTCAGCTTCCTAGAAATCCCTGAAAAGAAAAATCAAATAAACAAGCTAAGTTAGTCCTAAAATCCTAAAAATCCTAAATAGATACTAATTTCAGAAATTTGTAAAAAACCGTTAAAGTCCCCGGCAGCGGCGCCAAAAACTTGTTCGCTTCCCCAAGTGTAGGGTTGCGATGTAGTAATAAACTCGGTAAGACCGAGGTCGATCCACAGGGACTTATGTAGGATTTCACAAACACATCCAAAAGTATCTATTGAAAACTAATAACCATATTTTTGTATGAATTTGTTATGAGTAACAAAATTGAATTAAATTGAAAGTAACTAATTATAGAAAGGCACTAGGGGTTCAAGGATCCACTTGTAGCAATCCTTGATGTTCAATCCGCTGTGGTTTCTCATTCTCTCAACTAGAATCGATATTAAGATCTATCTAGCCAGATGATAGAGCTGTTAACCCAAACAATCTGTTATATGTAAGTTCAATGCATATGATTCACTCAATGTAGGCTGAGCTGAGCATGCTCAATTGCATAGGTCATTCCCCTTTCCAAAAGGTCCAGTTCACAATCATAACCATCCTCAAGTCCTGTCACAAGACAAGGCTAGATCATGATTTGAATTTGATTCAAATCACATGCACAGTCCCTTACATAATTCAGAAAATCAGAATAATAGAACTTTGGTAGGAAGTCCCTTCATGAAGATCATAGTACTAGAGCGCACTCCAATTCCTCGGATCATACAGGTCTAGACTGATACAAACCAATTAAGAAGTTAAGTAATTCTCCCAAACATCCATGAGTCATCATAAGACTAAGAAAAACAACTTAAAAACTTGTATAAACTTCAAACCATTGTTCATAAACATGAATTCCACACTTTAAAACCAACTGGATACGAATCGAAACATCGTGGATCCACTACAAGCTTCACCTCTTAGCCCTAGCTAAGAGGTTTAGCTGCTCATGATCCATGGAAACATGAAACAACTAAAAAATTCATAAAAACAGCAAAACAAACTAGAAGGAGTAGTGGAACTCCGAAATCTACTTCTGCCGCCTCCAAGCTTGCTTCAACCCTTCTAAGATTCCCTAGGAACGATCCCTAGGTGTCCTTTTATAGTGGGGAGGCTTCGCAACTTCAGAAAGATCGAGAATCTGTGTAAGAGTTACGCAGTGCGCAGAGATTTTCGGCGCCAAAATAGAAGTTTCTGCTTTGAATTACATGGCCGACCGGTCACGACCGGTCTGGCCTCCTTTGGAAAAAGGTCCAGCGTGCATGCATCCTTGGCCGACCGGTCAAGACCGGTCGGACCATCTCCAGCAGCAGTCCAGCGTACATGGCTAACCGGTCAAGATCGGTCTGGCTCCCTTGGCCGACTGGTTAAGACCGGTCGGCTTCTTCTTGCTTCTTTTTTCTTCCTTTCTTTCTTTTACTTTCTTCTTTCCTTGCTTCTCTCTTTGCTTCCTTCTTCCTTCGGCCCACCTTGGGTCTTCATCCAAGGTTCTTAAAGGGGTCTCTTTGTCATTAATTAGGCTGAGTCCACTCTCAATCCTGCAATCACCAAACATGCATTCAATTAGTCTTTAAATCATGAAACTCTTGCACAATGAGTGATAAATTGAGGTTAGAATATGCACAATTAAGAGCTCAGCAACCTCGGTCTTACCGAGATTTATTACTACATCGTAGCCTTACACTTGAGGCGAGCGAACAAGTTTTTGGCGCCGCTGTCGGGGAATTTAGATAACGTTTTTCAAATTGTTTTAGTGGCTGTAGAAGTAGAATTAGATAGGGTTTTTCTGATTACTTAGAACAAATCAAAATTGTTGTTTTGTAGGATTTCTTCTCTCGTTCAAGCACATCGGGTAATATCCTTCTAACTTAGCTTTTTACAGATTTTTCAATTTCCAGATTAATTTCAGATTTCTAGGATTTAGGAATAGCTTAGTTTTTAGTTGAGTGGTTTATGTCTCGTTGGGAACGTGACCACTCCAATCGTCTCCAATCTAAAGGTGGTTTAGTTGGACCATTGTCAGTCCATAGACGAGTCCGAAATTACTAAGAATATTGTGAAAGTTTGGGGAGTATGGATCAAACACCTTTAAGGAATCCTCCCCCCTACTCCAACTACAAACGCAAATCAAGAGGGAGTAGGAGAGAATGAGGTACATAATGTTCCCCCAATAAGATCACTACGGGATTACCTACAACCAGCCCATGCAATTACACCCTCTTGCGTGGTTCTACCACCAAACGGCGGAAACATTGACATAAAGCTAGGTGTAATTCAACTTATACCAAAGTTCCATCGGCTAGACTCTGACAGCCCATATCTGCACTTAAAAGAATTCGAAGAAGTGGTGGTTACCTTGCAATACACCAATGTTTCTGAAGATACCATTGAGCTTAAACTCTTTCCCTTTTCATTGAAAGAAAGAGCAAAAAATTGGCTTCACTCTCTTAGACCACATTCGATTGGGTCATGGAATGAGATGACCCGGGAATTCTTGAAAAAGTTCTTCCCGGCTCATAAAACGAACACCCTTCGAAGAGCCATAATGAATTTTTCGGCTAAAGAGGGTGAATCTTTCTTCCAATGTTGGGAGAGATTTAAGGACCTCCTACTTGCTTGCCCACATCATGGCTATGAGAGTTGGCAAATTATAAACTTTTTCAATGATGGATTAAGTTCTAATATGCGCCAATTTGTGGAGATGATGTGCAATGACGAGTTTATGAGCAAAAATCCAGATGAGGCTTGGAGTTATTTGGATATGTTGGCTGAAAATGCCCAATCTTGGGATACCACAGAGAAACCCAACAACCCCAAGCCTACTCAAGAGAAAGAGAAAGGAGGGATCTATATCCTCAAGGAGGAAGACGACGTGAATGCAAGGATAGCCAACCTCACAAGGAAGATCGAGGCCATGGAACTTAGTAAAAGTGGAGTTCCAAAGTCCAACGAAGATATTGAGACCATATGTGGGATTTGTCACACCGATTTACACGCTACGCAAGATTGTCCCACAATTCCTGCATTTCAAGAAGTGTTACACGAACATGCAAATGCCACATATGGGTATCAACGGCCTTTCGATGGACCGGTGGGTAATACGTACAATAATAGTTGGAAGAACCACTCAAATTTTAGTTGGAAGAATGCTCCCACGGGCAATCCTACCAACTCTTAAGGAGGGCCACCCATGCAAAATATGGCCCCACCTCAATTCTCAATGGAGGATACCTTGAAAGCGTTTATACAAGGGCAAACACAAATTGATCAAACGAATCAGCAAAGTTTCAAGAGCTTAAAGTCTCGGTTGATGAGATTAAGGGACGCTTGAATGCTAGGGAAGGGACCTTTCCGGACCAACCTCAGCCCAATCCAAAATAAGTACATGAAGTAAGCATTCCTGATCCTTTCAACCAACATATGGAGCAAGCCAAATCCGTCACCACTCTTAGAAGTGGTAAACAAATCGACAAATTTATTCCGGTGAAGGCCGACAAGCCTAATGATCCAGTAAATTCTGAGGATGATGACGGATCCAACTTAACCCCACAAGAGAAGGAACGCATCTATAAGCCCGTAGCACCATTCTCTTTGATATTGGTTGCCCCAAAATCTCTTCCAAACTCTCATGATATTCTAGAAATTTTCAGACAAGTCAAGATAAACATTTCTTTGCTTGATGCCATCAAACAAATCCCCTCTTATGCCAAGTTTCTAAAGGACCTATGCACAACTAAACGCAAATATAACGTGCAACAAAAGGCCTTCTTAAATGAGCAAGTGAGTGCCATTCTCACTCAAAAGACCCCCCCCCCAAAATTCAAAGATCCCGGTAGTCCCACAATCTCATGTATCATTGGAGACTACCGGATTGAGCGAGCATTGCTAGATTTGGAGGCAAGCGTAAACTTGATCCCATACTCGGTATATGAGCAATTGGGTCTTGGTGAGTTAAAACCCACCAAAACCACGTTGCAACTCGCTGATAGATCCATCCGTGTACCGAGGGGGATAGTTGAGGATGTTCTAATCCAAGTTGACAAATTCTACTACTCAGTAGATTTTATCGTCTTGGACACACAACCGGTTTTAGATGCTAGCACTCAAATACCGGTGATCTTAGGCCGCCCATTCCTTGCAACATCAAACGCAATCATCAATTGCCGGAATGGAGTGATGCAGTTATCCTTTGGGAACATGACATTAGAGGTGAATGTGTTCCACTTGGGCAAAAGACATAGGGATGTTGATGATGATGAGTTCTTCGAGGTAAACATGCTCGAATCTCTTGAAGAAGAAGAACTCCTCCAACTTGAACCACTAGAAAGCTTGGAGACATGCTTGGCACATTTCATGGATTCCAAAGACCCCATCATTAGTGGAATTGTGCAAGCATTGAATATAGATAGACCGGTAGTTGGTACTAGCCGGTGGAGGCCCCACTATGAAAAATTGCCACCAACTACATCAAGGCCTCTACCGTCTAACATCAAACCACCGAAGCTTGACCTTGTCATCCGAGCTTAAATATGTATATTTGGGTCAAGAGGGAACTTTCCCAGTTGTCATTGCCTCTCACCAAGAGAAAGATCAAGAGCTCAAGTTGATGGAGCTACTCAAAGAACATAGGGAAGCCATAGGTTGGACAATAGTGGATCTCAAAGGGATAGATTCTTTGGTTTGTACTCACCGTATACACCTTGAAGAAAATGCAAAAACGACTAGACAACCTCAAAGACGGCTAAATCCAAATATGATGGAGGTTGTCAAAGCCGAGGTATTAAAGCTATTAGATGTGGGTATCATCTACCCTATCTCGGATAGCCAATGGGTGAGTCCTCCCCAAGTTGTCCCCAAGAAATCTGGTATTACCATCATAGAAAATGCCAACAACGAGCTTATACCGACTAGGGTAACCACCGGTTGGCGTATGTGTATTGATTATCGGAAGCTCAACACGGTTACTAGGAAGGACCACTTCCCCCTTCCATTCATGGATCAAATTTTGGAGAGGTTAGTGGGTCACTCCTATTACTGCTTCCTAGATGGCTACTCCAGCTACAACCAAATTGAGATAGCCCCGGAGGACCAAGAGAAAACCACATTTACATGCCCGTTTGGTACCTTCGCTTATCGAAGAATGCCATTCGGGCTATATAATGCACCCGCCACATTCCAACGATGCATGTTGAGTATTTTCTCGGACATGGTGGGTGAGTTTCTCGAGGTATTCATGGATGACTTTTCTGTTTTTGGTTATACGTTTGACGAGTGCCTCAATCACTTGAAGTTGGTCTTGATGAGGTGTGAGGAGAAGAAACTCGTTTTAAACTGAAAAAAGTGTCATTCATGGTACAAAGAGGAATAGTCCTTGGACATATCAGCTCGTCCAATGGAATAGAGGTAGACCGAGCAAAAATTGACATAATTTCCAATCTACCACCACCAAAAAGCCTACGCGATGTGCGGTCTTCCTTGGACACGCCGGTTTCTATAAAAGATTCATAAAGGATTTTAGCCATATCTCAAGGCCTTAATGTAACCTTCTACAAAAGGAGAACCAATTTGAGTGGAGTGTCGAATGTCAATTAGCTTTTTCAAAGCTAAAAGACATGTTGACAACCGCTTCCATCATACAACCACCGGATTGGTCCATACCTTTTGAGTTGATGTGCGACGCGAGCTATTATGCTATTGGGGCGGTGTTAGGCCAAAAGAAGGACAAGAAGCCCCATGTTATCTACTACGCAAGTAAGACCTTGAATCCCGCCCAAGTTAATTATTCGACTACTGAGAAAGAGCTCCTAGCCGTCATCTTTGCCTTGAACAAATTCAGGCCTTACTTAATAGGATCCAAGGTTATCGTTTACACAGATCATACGGCGCTAAAACACCTTCTTTCTAAGAAGGATGCTAAGCCCCGTTTGCTTAGATGGATCCTACTCCCTCAAGAATTCGATTTGGAGATCAAAGACAAGAAGGGGGTAGATAATGTAGTGGCGGATCATCTATCCCGCCTAGTACTACCTAATTCCATTGACGAGTCACCTATTGAGGACTCATTCCCTGATGAGCAACTCTTTGTTGCTATGCATCCACCATGGTACGCTGACATAGCTAATTATCTATCCACAGGTGCGATGCCGATTCATTGGACTGCGCAGGATAAACGTAAATTTCTAAGGGAAGTGCGCAGATTTTTCTGGGATGAACCTTTATTGTTTAAATATTGCCCAGACCAAATTATAAGGAGATGTGTCCCTGATGATGAACAAAATTCTGTCATCTCCTTTTGTCATGATCAAGCATGTGGGGGTCATTTTTCTGCCAAGAAAACCACTGCAAAAATTCTGCAGTGTGATTTTTATTGGCCAACGCTATTTAAGGACACCCATGAGTTTTGCAAAGCATTCGAGCATTGCCAAAAGTTAGGAGGATTATCCTATCGAGATATGATGTCTCTCACCCCAATTCAACATCTTGAAGTCCTTGACTGTTGGGGCATCGATTTCATGGGACCATTCACCTCATCTTTTGGACATGTCTATATCTTGCTTGCCGTAGATTATGTGTTTAAATGGATAGAGGCTATCCCATGTAGAACCAACGATCATCGTACGGTTCTCAAGTTCCTCAAAGAAAACATACTTTCTAGATTTGGGACGCCTCTAGCCATCATTAGTGATGGTGGTTCTCACTTTTGCAACAGACCTTTTGAAGCTTTAATGAAGAAATGCGGTATTAGGCATAAAGTGAGTACCCCATACAACCCACAGACAAGTGGACAAGCTGAAATCTATAATAGGAAAATCAAACAGATTTTGGAAAAGACGGTGAGACCGGATTGCAAGGATTGGTCCCTAAGATTAGATGATGCACTTTGGGCTCACCGTACCGCCTAGAAGACACCCATTGGAATGTCCCCTTATAGACTCGTCTATGGGAAAGCTTGCCACTTGCCTGTGGAGATAGAACACAAAGCCTATTGGGCAATTCGAGCTTTAAATTTTGACATTGACAAGGCTAGCTTGCTTCACAAACTTCAATTAAATGAGCTTGATGAGATCCAGAACGATGCATATGAGAACTCGAGAATCTACAAGAGTAAGATGAAGGCCTTTCATGACAAGCACATCTTCAAGAAATCTTTCCATGAAGGACAAAAAGTACTCTTGGACAATTCCCGACTTCATCTTTTTCCGGGAAAATTACGATCTCGATGGACCGGCCCATATATTGTCAAAGAAGTTTTTTCTCATGGGGCCGTTGAGATTGAGAATGCAACAAATGGTAATTGTTTTAAAGTTAATGGACAACACCTTAAACCATTTGTTGAGAAATTTGATTCAGAGGACATGTCCATCACTCTGAATGATCTTGTGTATCAGGATGATTGATCTCCTAGTCTGACGGAGGTATAGCATAGGTAGGTAGTCGTTTTAGTTTGTTTGTTTAGTCGTTTAGTTGTTGGAGTTTCAGACTTCCATGATTGACTCTCTCAAGTATTATTGTTCTCACTCTCTTATATTTCACCATTGCTCTCATGATCATGCTCATTGCATATCTTTTTACATTGAGGACAATGCAAGATTTGGTTGGGGGGTGCGATGAACTTCCTCATCTAGCATGTTGCAACATTTCAAGCCTCATATGCGGAACTTTTTTCGAATTTTCTAAAATTTCAAAACTCTTTTAGAAAACCTTATTTCTATGCATTCGAGATGATATGAGTATAAGAAGAGGAGATACGAAGTGTGTGATATTGTAAGTCTTGAATTTCTCCTAACATAATGGTTTTATATGTGAATTCCCCTATGGTTGTGATTGATAGAACATTTGAACACCTTTACACCTAGTTCACATTACACGATTCTAATGGGTTGAAAGGATTATGCGATTTGTGGATTAGCTAGACGTTGATTTAAAGGTGTTGAAAAACCAAGCCGGGGTACTTTGTCCATCCTTGTCTATGGGAAAATAACGAAAGATATGGATTTCTAAAAATCCTATCTAATTTAAAAGAAAAAGGAAAATGAAGGATGAAATTGGGAATGATGGAAAAATGGTGGAAAATTTCGAAAAGGGCTACCTATTACCAACCGGGGGATGGTCTACCCGTAACCAAAGCCGGAAATGGGACGTAGTGTGAAAGCCGTCGGAAGGACGGTAAGGCAAATTCCTGTCGTAGGCTTGTTGTTGCTCTATACACCTTGAAATCCATGGTTTAATTAATTTATGAATAAGATAATTCCCGAAACCCATGAGATGAACTTTCACTATGCACACTAGGTTGAATTTGTTCGAGTTCTTCGATTATCAATCAATCAGCGGGAATTTCATGTAGACACTTATTATGCTTTGAGGGTTTAAGGTTTCAACTTCTATCACCTAATTTCTCCAAATTTTATACTTGTATGTCTTGGAATGGATAGAAACATAGTTTCTGAAGGAGAGTTAGGTTTTGGAGGTTCGAACTTGTTTCATGCATGTTTTGCTCGGGACTAGTAAAAAGCTGGTTGGGGGGTGTGTTGAACCTCCAATTATACATTGCATAGGCCACTACATCACATTATATGCATGGCTTTCAAGTTTAAAAGGGCCATCTATGTATGTTTTGTGATTGTGGGGATGAGAGTGGACTTCATCCAATCGGAGACAAAAGAACATATTTAGATGCATGGGGTGAAGATTGAAAGAGGAGCAAAGAAAGAAGAAAGCAAGGAGAAAAGAAAGAAGAAAGAAAGGAAGAAAAAGAAGAAGAACAGCAAGCCGACCGGTTGTCCGACCGGTCGGCCACACCTCTGGAAAGTACTGAATGAAGGACCAGTTGGTCCGACCGGTCGGCCAACAGGTCGGTGGCCGCTGGGACTCAATTTCACTCAGGTCTGACCGGTCTTGACCGGTCGGCCATCAAGGCAGGATGCCTTCTGTGCACGCTGGACTCTCAAGCAGATAGGTCCGACCGGTCGGCCAGACCAGTCCGACCGGTAGCCCGACTGGTTGGCCATGCAGAAAATTAGGCAGTTTCTATTTTTGCTCCGAAAAACACTGCGCACTACGTAAACCGTATGCGGTTTCTGGAAGATTCTGACGTAACTGAGCGTCCTCACTATAAAAGGACACCTAGGGGCTCTTCCTAGGGTATCATAGAAGCCAAGGGACGTCGTGGGAGAGGAAGGAAGCCGTCGTGGAGCGTCTGCAACCCTCCAAACTCCGGTTTTTCTATGTTTTCTAAGTTTTTCACGAGTTTTAGTTGTAGTATGACAATGCTCGGCTAGAATCTCTCAGCTAAGGCTGAGAGGTGAAGCTTGTAGCTAATTTCATGATTTGATTAAGTTAATTCAAGTACTTTCAATTCAAGTTTGGATTTTTATCTATTCTAGTTCTTAAAGTTGATAGTTTTAGATGTTTTCTGAGAGTTCATGTGCTTCGGACATGGATTCCTTGCAATTCTCTGAGATTATCATATGGTGCTTGTTTAGATTCAAATTATAGTAGTCCTTGAGCAGGCCATAGTCCATAGGCATGGCTGTTACTCCGAAGGCTATGATTCCGAATTCTACATTGTTGAAAGGGACTAGAACTTGGAAGTTCAACTTGAATGGAATTGAATGTGTTTAATGCTTTATTTTCCAACTAGATGAGAGATAGGACTTCAGATCTAGTTGTGTATCTTGCTTGGATTGATTGGATTGACATGGGATTGGTACAAGTGGATCCTTGAATGCCTTAGTGCCTTTAAACTACTATTTTCATTAAAGTTACTGTTTTAGTATAATTGCTTCAATTGAATCTCCTATTTATTGAAAAATTGAGTTGCTGGAATAGTTTGGAATCTGTTTTCCAATTCCCTGTGGATCGACCTCAGTCTTACCGAGATTTATTACTACATCGTAGCCTTACACTTGAGGCGAGCGAACACTAAACCTCTTAGCTAGGGCTAAGAGGTGAAGCTTGCAGTGAATATAAGATGCTATAATTCATTTTATATGGTTTCAAGTTGGATTTATTGAATGAACAATGGTTTATCGAAGTTTGAATAAAGTTCTATGTAGTTTTTTTAATCTTATGATGACTCATGGATGTTTGGAAGAATTGCTTTAGTTCTTAGTTGTTTTGCATGGATTTAGACCTGTACACTCTGAGGAATCTGATTCAAGACGCTCTAAACTTGGATCCTTATGTGGGAACTTCAAATCAAAGTTCTACCTTTTGTTCTAAAGTCTGATTTAGGTGTTGCTTATGCATGTGATTTGAATGAAGTTCAAATTATGATATAGTTAAGCTTTGTGATAGGGTTCGATGATTATTATGATTGTGATCTTAACCTATTGAAACTAGGATTGACCTATGCAATTTAGTGTGCTCAAGTCCTAACTTAAATTGAGGGAGTCATGTTTATGAACAACACATGAATTGGACTATTTTACTAAATTAACCGCTCTATCGTTCAGCTAGATAGGATTTTATTTCGATGCTAGTTGTGTAATTGGGAAACCACAGCTAATTATGTATCAAGGATTACTACAAGTGGATCCTTGAACCCCAGTGCTCTTTTATATTAATTACATTCACTTTTAATTTTAGATTCTCATCTATATCAAATTACCAAAATCTGTTTAGTTTGTCTCAATTAAAGAATATTGGAAGTGGTTTTGTGAATTTCTAAATCAGTCCTTGAGAACGATCTCAGTCTTTACTGAATTCTTACTACATCGCAACCCTACACTTAGGGAAGCGAACAAGTTTTTGGCGCCGTTGCAGGGGATTTTTTTACGATTTTTACAAAATTTCTGAAAATAGTTTCTTATTGAGATTTTTAGGAGTCATTTACTAACTTAGTTTGTTTGCTTTGTTTTATTTGTGCAGGGATTCTAGGAGTTGAAGTAGTCACTTCAATCAGGTTTTTCTAACTCTTTTTAATCTTTTATTTTTCTGAGATTTGCATGCCACATTGGGTTCGAGATTTAAATAATCGACTAATCAGTGAAGGAGGGATTGTTGAGGGGATTAATAAGGAACCCCGTGCTAAGAAATGTTTAGATTCTCAAATTTTTTTTAAAAGTATGGCTGAAAATTGTTGAACCTCCAATTTATACATTTGCCAACCCATTACATCACATTATATGCATGGTTTTCATGGTTAAAAGGCCCATCTAATGCATGTTTTGTGATTGTAGGAATGAGAGCAAACTTCACCCAATTGGAGACCAAAAGAATGTATTTAGATGCATTGGATGAAGGTTGAAGGAGGACCAAAGAAAGAAGGAATCAAGTAAAAGAGAGAGAAGAGGAATGAAAGGAAGAAAATCTGGAAAAATAAGGGTCTGACCGGGCATGACTGGTCGGCCAAGGAAGCCAGACCAGTCAAGCCCGGTCGGCCACATTGCTGCCCAGTTTTGGAAGTCCCTGGAGTAAGGACCAGATTGGTTCGACTGGTCAAGACTGGTTGGCCAACGGGTCGTCCACCGCCCTGTACTCCTCTGGACTCTGAAATTCATCCAATCTGACCGGTCCTGACCGGTCGGGCACATGAAAAAATAGGTAGTTTCCAAATTAGGCTCCGAAAATTCCTATGCAGTTCGTAACCTTACGCAATCTCTAAACGTTTTTGACGCAAGAGAGCTTCCCCACTATAAAAAGACACCTAGGGACTCTTCCTAGGGCATCATAGAAGTTAAGGAACTTCGTGGAAGAGGAAGGAAGCCGTCGTGGAGTGTTTGCAACCCTTCAAACTCCGAGTTTTTATGTTTTCTAGTTTTCTTTTATGAGTTCTAGTTGTAGTAGGACAATGCTCGGCTAGAATCTCTCAGCTAAGGCTGAGAGGTGAAGCTCGTAGCCAATTTCATGTTTGATTCAGTTTAATTTAAGTAGTTTCACTTCAAGTTTGGATGTTAAGTGTTCTAGTTCTTAAAGTTGATATTTTTAGATGTTTTATGAGAGTTCATGTGCTCCGAACATGGATTCCTTGCAATTCTCTTAGATTATAATGTTTTGCTTGATTAGATTCGAATTATGGTAACCCTTGAGCAGGCCATAGTCCATAGGCATTGTTGTTACTCCGAAGGCTATGATTTCGAATTCTATGTGTTGAATGGGACTAGAACTTGGAAGTTCAACTTGAGTGGGATTAAATGTGCTTCAAAGCTTTATTTTCCAACTAGATGAGAGATATGACTTCAAATCTAGTTGAGTTTTATGCTTGAATTGATTGGATTGACATGTGATTGCTACAAGTGGATCCTTGAAAGCCTTAGTGCCTTTAATTACTGTTTTTCTTAAGTTACTGTTTCAACATAAATCTTTCAATTGAATCTCTTATTTATTGCAATTTAAGTTGCTAGAACAACTTGGAATTCGTTCTCTAATTTCCTGTGGATCGACCTCGTCTTACCGAGATTTATTACTACATCGCAGCCTTGCACTTGAGGCGAGCGAACAAGTTTTTGGCGCCACTGCCGGGGAATTTAGATAACGGTTCTAAATTATTTTATTGGCTATAGAGTAGAAGTAGTTAGGATTTATTGTTTTCTTAGGATTAGTTTTTCTAAATTTTAGAACTAACAAAGCTTGTTTTGTTTTGTAGGAAGTTCTTTTAATTCAAGTAAATCGGTACTATCCTTCCAACTAGAACTCTTTTAGTTTTTGCTTTTTATTTTCAAATTTTAGGATTTAGGATTTGTTCAGATTTTGGATTTTATGGTTTATGTCTCGTTGGGAACGAGACCACAACAATTGTCTTCAATCCGAAGGTGGTTTAGTTGGACCACTATCCGTTCATAGACAAATCCGAAAATCTGTAGAACATTGTGATAATTTGGAGATTATAGATCAAACACCTTTAAGGAATCCCCCCCCCCCCCCCCCCCCCCCCCCCCCCCCCCCCCCCCCCACTCCAATGACAAACGCCAATCAAGAGGGAGTAGGAGAGAATGAGGTACACAACGTTCCTCCAATGAGATCACTACGGGACTACTTACAACCGACCCGTGCAACTACACCCTCTTGCGTGGTTTTACCACCAACCGGGGGAAACATTGATATAAAGCCGAGTGTAATTCAACTTATACCAAAGTTCCATGGGCTAGATTCGGACAGCCCATATTTTCACTTCAAGGAATTTGAAGAAGTGGTAGCTACCTTGCAATACACTAATGTTTCAGAAGAAGCCATTAAACTTAAACTCTTCCCCTTTTCATTGAAAGAAAGAGCCAAGACTTGGCTTCATTCTCTTAGACCACACTCGATAGGGTCATAGAACGAGATGACTCAGGAATTCTTGAAAAAGTTCTTCCTGGCTCATAAAACGAATACCCTTCGAAGAGCTATAATGAATTTTTTGGCTAAAGATGGTGAATCTTTCTTCCAATGTTGGGAAAGGTTTAAGGACCTCCTACTTGCTTGTCCACATCATGGCTACGAAAGTTGGTGAATCATAAACTTTTTCAATGATGGATTAAGTTTCAATATGCGCCAATTTGTAGAAACAATGTGCAACAGCGAGTTCATGAGCAAAAGTCCAGATGAAGCTTGGAGTTATTTGGATATGTTGGCCGAGAATGCCCAATTATGGGATACCTCGGATAAATCTAATAATAACCCCAAGCCTACTCAAGAGAAAGAGAAAGGAGGGATCTATATCCTCAAGGAGGAAGACGATGTGAGTGCAAGGATGGCCAACCTCACAAGGAAGATTGAGGCTATGAAACTTAGTAAGAGTGGAGTTCCAAAGTCCAATGAAGCTATTGAGACCATATGTGGAATTTGTTTCACCAATTTACATGCTACACAGGATATTCCTACAATTCCTGCACTTCAAGAGGTATTACATGAACATGCAAATGCCACATATGGTTATCAACGGCCTTTCAATGGACCGGTGGGTAATACGTACAATTCTACTTGGAAGAACCAGCCAAATTTCAATTGGAAGAATGTTCCCACGGGCAATCCTACCAACTCTCAAGGAAGGCCACCTATGCAAAATATGGCCCCACCTCAATTCTCAATGGAGGATACTTTAAAAGCGTTTACACAATGGCAAACGCAAATTAACCAAACGAATCAGCAAATGTTCCAAGAGCTTAAAGTCTCGGTTGATGAGATTAAGGGACGCTTGAATGCTAGGGAAGGGACGTTTCCGGCCCAACCTCAGCCCAATCTAAAGCAAGTACATGAAGTAAGCATTCCTGATCCCTTCAACCAACATATGGAGCAAGCCAAATCCGTCACCACTCTTAGAAGTGGTAAACAAATCGACAAATCTATTCCGGAAAAAGCCGGCAAGCCTAATGATCCGGTAAATTCTGAGGATGATCCGGAAAATTCTGCGGATGAGGACGGATCTAACTTAGCCCTACAGGAAACAACAAGCCATTCCCTTTGAGATTGGTTGCTCTAAAATCTCTTCCAAACTCTCATGATATTTTAGAGATTTTCAGACAAGTCAAGATAAACATTCTCTTGCTTGATGCAATCAAACAAATCCCCTCTTATGCCAAGTTTCTAAAGGACCTATGCACAACTAAACGCAAATATAATGTGCAGCAAAATGCCTTCTTAGAGACTACCGGATTGAGCGTGCATTGCTAGATTCGGGGGCAAGCGTAAACTTGATCCCTTACTTGGTATATGAGCAATTGGGTTTTGGTGAATTAAAAGCCACCAAAACTACGTTGCAACTCACTGATAGATCCATTCGTGTATCGAGAGGGATAGTTGGGGTTGTTCTAGTCCAAGTTGAAAAATTCTACTACCCGGTAGATTTTATCGTCTTGGACACACAACCGGTTCTAAATGCTAGCACTCAAATACTGGTGATCTTATGCCGCCCGTTCCTTGCTACATTAAACGCAATCATTAATTGCCGGAATGGGGTGATACAATTATCCTTTGGGAACATGACATTAGAGGTGAAGGTGTTCCACTTGGGCAAAAGGCACAGGGATGTTGATGATGACGAGCTCTTCGAGGTAAACATGCTCGAATCTTTTGAAGAAGAAGAGCTCCTCCAACTTGAACCACTAGAAAGCTTGGAGACATGCTTGGCACATTTATTGGATTCCAAAGACCCCATTATTAGTGAAATTGTGCAAGCATTGAATATTGAGAGACCGGTAGTTGGTACTAGCCGGTGGAGGCCCCATTTTGAAAAATTGCCACCAACCACATCAAGGCCTCTACCGTCTAACATCAAACCACCGAAGCTTGACCTTAAACCATTGCCATCTGAGCTTAAATATGTATACTTGGGTCAAGAAGAAACATTTCCAGTTGTCATTGCTTCTCACCTAGGGAACGACCAAGAGCTCAAGTTGATTGAGCTACTCAAAGAACATAGGGGAGCTATAGGTTGGACGATAGCGGATCTCACAGGGATAGATTCTTCGGTTTGTACTCACCGTATACACCTCGAAGAAAATGCAAAAACGATTAGACAACCTCAAATAAGGCTAAATCCAAACATGATGGAGGTTGTCAAAGCCGAGGTGTTAAACCTACTAGATGTGGGTATCATCTACCCCATCTCGGATAGCCAATGGGTGAGTCCTACCCAAGTTGTCCCCAAGAAAATCCGGTATTACCATCGTAGAAAACACCAACAAGGAGCTTATACCGACTAGAGTAACCACCGGTTGGCATATGTGCATTGATTATCGGAAGCTCAACACGGTCACTAGGAATGATCACTTCCCTCTCCCATTCATGGATCAAATTTTGGAGAGGTTAGCAGGTCATTCCTATTATTGCTTCCTAGATGGCTATTCTGGCTACAACCAAATTGAGATAGCCCCAGAGGACCAAGAGAAAACCACATTTACATGCCCGTTTGGTACCTTCGCATACGGAAGAATGCCATTTGGGCTATGTAATGCACCCGCCACATTCCAACGATACATGTTGAGTATTTTCTCGGATATAGTGTGTGAATTTCTTGAGGTGTTGATGGATGATTTTTTTATTTTTGGTTGTACTTTTGATGAGTGCCTCAATCATTTGAAGTTGGTCTTGATGAGGTGTGAGGAGAAGAACCTCATTTTAAACAGGGAAAAGTGCCATTTCATGGTACAAAGAGGAATAGTCCTTGGATATATCATCTCGTCCAATGGAATAAAGGTAGACCAGGCAAAAATTGGCATAATTTCCAATCTACCACCACCCAAAAGCATACGCGATGTGTGGTCCTTCCTTGGACATGTCGGTTTTTATAGAAGGTTCATAAAGGACTTTATTCATACCTCTAGGCCCTTATGTAACCTTCTCCAAAAGGAGAACCAATTTGAGTGGAGTGCCGAATGTCAATTAGCTTTTTCAAAGCTAAAAGACATGTTGACAACCGCTCCTATCATGCAACCACCAAATTGGTCCATACCATTTGAGTTGATGTTCAAAGCGAGTGATTATGCTATTGGGGCAGTGTTAGGCCAAAAGAAGGATAAGAAGCCCCATGTTATCTACTACGCAAGTAGGACCTTGAATCCCACCCAAGTTAATTACTCAACTACGGAGTGTTCACTCCCCAAGTGTAAGGTTGCGAAGTAGTAATAATTCGGAAAGACCGAGTATCGTTCCACAGAGATTTATGTATGGGTACCTTCAGAATTTAACTAAAACAACTAGTAATTAAGACCCTATTAAGAACTAAAGCTGAAAAATAGGAGATTGGGTTTAAACAGTGAATAGGTAAGGTAAATTCAATCTAAAAAGTCACTAGAGCGCCAAGGATCCACTCTTGATACGTTTCAATGCATCAACACAACTAGGTTTCATATAACTCCATCGGAATCAGATTCCATATCTATCCGATCGGAATATAGAGCAGTTAATCACAGTTATCTGAAACAAGTGCTTATTAACTGATTTGATTCCCACTTCCAAGCTCAGGCCTTGGGCACACTCAATTGTATAGGCCAAGCCTCTTTCCAATCTAGTTGAGATTCATAACCATAGCCTTCACCAAGTCCTGTCACTAGACCTGATTACAACTCATGATTTGAACTCTATTTAAATCAAAATCAATCACTAAACAACTATTCCAGATTATACAAAAAAGATAAGAATTTCAGTTGCATGAGTTCCCACATGAAAATCAGGCCATTGCATACGAGGCAATCAAAGCGTCTACCATGCCCGGAGTCGATGGTAGATCAATGCATTACACAAGCATAACAATGCTCAAAAGCTAAGATACTATGCTGGAATTACTAAGAATCACATGAGCCCTGGAGTCATCAAGAGATCAAAGTGAAAACCAAAATAGTACTTCATTCAAACTCAAATTGAACTAAAATTCATCAATTAAAACATAAAAGGAAACCTAGGTTGCATCAATGCCATCAAAAACGAATCAAAAGCTTCCCCTCTTAGCCCTAGCTAAGAGGGCTTAGTTCATCTCTAACATCCTTGAACTAAAAGCCTCTAAAAACATGAAAAACTACTAAAACAGGAAGAAAACTAGAAATCCGAAGTAGAATCCGTCTCCTTAGCAATCCCCACGTCGTAGCCTCTTTAGTATAAAGGAAAGAGGTCCTTTTATAGCTTGGAGGAGTCCAATACGCAAGAACGTTCCAGAAATTGCGTAAACTTTCGCAATTGCGCAGGAATTTTCGGAGATTCAAAATAGCAAGTGGTTGTTTACGCTGGCCGACCGGTCATGACCGGTCGGCTGTGTTTAGCAAATTTTCAGCAATCATGGCCGACCGGTCATGACCGGTCGGCCCTATTCAATATTTCTCCAGCAGCTCTGCCCGACCGGTCATGACCGGTCGGGCTTGTTCAGTCCATGCATCCTTTTGGTACAGCAGCAATGGCCGACCGGTCATGACCGGTCGGACCATCTCCCTGATCAATCCAGCATCTGTGGCTGACCGGTCTTGACCGTTCGGCGTGGGCAGTCCATCAATCCAGTAGCTATGCCCGACCGGTCATGACCGGTCGGGCTGGGCATTCCATCCATCTAAGCTTTCTCTTGGGTGGCCGACCAGTCTTGACCGGTCGGGCTTCTCTTTCTTCATTCTTTCTTTCTTTCTTTCTTCTTTTCTCTTCTCTCCTTGCTTGTCTTTCTTTGATCCTTCTTCATGCTTCATCCTATGGTCTTCAATACTTGTAAGGAGCCTCATTTAGCTTTCAAATGGTGAACTCTCCATCTTGTTCCTACAATCACACATCATGTATTAAGTTGGTCCTTTAAACATGTATATAATGCATAATGAGTGATGAATTGGGGTTAGAATATGCACAATTATGAGCTCAACACACCCCCCAACCAGCATTTTGCTAGTCCCGAGCAAAACATGCGTGAAACAAGTTTCATTTTCCAAAACCCAACTCTCCTCTGGAAACTATTCTTCTATATATTCCAAGACACATAAGCGTAAGAATCAGAGAAATTAGGTGATAAAGGTTGCAACCTTAAACTCTCAGAACCTAATAAGTGTTTATATAAAATCCACGCTGATTGCTTGATAAATAGAAAAACTTGAACAAATTCAACCCAGTGTGCATAGTGAAGGTTCATCTCATGAGTTTCCAGGATTATCTTCTTCATAAATCAACTAAACTTCCGATCTCAAGGTATATAGAGTAACAACAAGCCTATGACAGGAATTTACCTTACCGTCCTTCCGACGACTTTCACACTACGTCCCATTTCCGGCTTTGGTTACGGGTAGACCATCCCCCGGTTGGTAGTAGGTAGCCCTAATCGGAATTTCCACCATTTTTCTTTCCTTCCCGATTTCATCCTTTCATTCCTTTTTCTTTTAAATTAGATAGGATTTTTAGAAATCCATGTTAAACCTCCAATTTATACATTGCATTGCCCATTACACTACATGATTTGCATGATTTTTATGGTTTAAAAGCCTACCTAACATATGTTTTGTGATCATAGGGATGATAGCGGACTTCATTCAATTACGAGACAAAAGAATGCAATTGAAGCTACTGCATGAAGACCTAAGATGACCAACGAAAGAAGAAAGAAGAGAAGAAAAATAAAGAAAGAAGAACAGTTTGAAGAGGGCTGACCGGTCACGACCGGTCAGCCATAGTTGCTGATCAAAGAGGAGATGAGGCTGACCGGTCATGACCGGTCAGCCACGCATACTAGATGGTGGACAGATGAGCCCGACCGGTCATGACCGGTCGGCTGTATTCACTGTAATAAGATGGGAAATTGGTCCGACTGGTCATGACCGGTCGGCCACAGTTGCTGGAATGAATGGACAGGTCTATCCGACCGGTCTTGACCGGTCGGTAGTGCTCCCTGGAATGCTCAAAAGATTAGTCCGACCGGTCACGACCGGTCGGCTCTGCGTAAGAAGAATCCTTTCTAATTCGGGACTCCGAAAATTGCTGCGCAAGGCGTAGGATTTCGCAGAATCCGACGCAAGGGAGGATTGTTGCTATAAAAGGCCACCTAGGGGCTCTCCCTAAGGTATCAGAGAAGAGAAGGAACGTGAGTTTGGAGGCTGAAGGCGACTGTGGGGCGTCTGCAACATCTATCTTCGGGTTTTTCTAGTTTTATGCTTTATTTCTGAGTTTTTAGTTGTAGCATGACTATGCTCGGCAAAAACCTCTCAGCTAAGGCTGAGAGGTGAAGCTTGTAGCCAGTTCTATGTTAATTTCAGTTTGATTCAAGTATTTTTAATTCAAAGTTGGATTTTTTTTTCTATGTTTCAGTCCAATAGGTGGTAGTTTGAGATGTCTTATCTGAGTTTATGTGCTCCGGACATGAATTCCTTTTAATTCTCTGAGATTATCACAGGTTGCTTGTTTAGATTCGAATTATAGTAATCCTTGAGCAGGCCATAGTCCATAGGCATGGCTGTTACTCCGCAGGCTATGAATTTGAATTCTACATTGATTGAATGGACTTGAACTTGGAAGTTCAACTTGAATTGGATGAATGTGTGTGAATGCTTTACTTTCCAACTAGATGAGAGATAGGACTTCAAATCTAGTTGTGTTTTCTACTTGGATTGACTGAATTGACATAGGATTGCTACAAGTGGATCCTTGAAAGCCTTAGTACATTATATCTCTGATTTTTCATTAAGTTACTGTTTTAATTAAACATCCCATTGAATATGAATTTACTCTATTAAAATAAGTTGCTGGAGTAATTAGGAAGCTATTACTCTTTCCCTGTGGATCGACCTCTGTCTTACCGAGATTTATTACTACATCGCAGCCTTACACTTGAGGCGAGCGAACAAGTTTTTTGGCGCCGTTGCCGGGGATATTAGATAATAGTTTTCAAATAGTTTCAGTGGCTGTAGAAGTAGATAGGTTTTTTTCTGATTCTTCTTAGAACTAACAAAATTTTCTGTTTTGTAGGAATTCTTCTTTCAGTTCAAGCGCATCAGGTGATACCTTTCTAACTTAGTTTTTTTTAGAATTTTTAGATTGCAGTTTTCTAGGTTAGGATTAGTTTTGATTTCTGGTTGAGTGGTTTATGTCCCGTTGGGAACGTAACCATTCAAATCGTCTCCAATCTGAAGGTGGTTTAGTTGGACCATTGTCAGTCCATAGATGAGTCCGGAATTATCAAGAGCATTGTGAAAGTTTGGGGAGTATGGATCAAACACCCTTAAGGAATCCTCCCCCCCTACTCCAACCACAAACGCAAATCAGGAAGGAGTAGGAGAGAATGAGGTACATAATGTTCCTCCAATGAGATCACTACGGGATTACCTACAACCTGCTCGTACAATTACACCTTCTTGCATAGTTCTACCAGCTAACGGTGGGACCCTTGACATAAAACCAGGAGTAATCCAACTTTTACCTAAATTCCATGGGCTAGACTCTGACCGCCCATACTTACACTTGCAAGAATTCGAAGAAGTGTTGGCCACCTTGCATTATCCCAATGTTTCTGGGGATACAATCAGACTTAAACTTTTTCCCTTCACCTTGAAAGAAAGAGCCAAAGATTGGCTCCACTCTCTTAGACCATATTCGATTGGGTCATGGGTTGAGATGAACCGGGAATTCTTGAAAAAGTTCTTCCCAGCTCATAAAACAAACACTCTTCGAAGGGCCATAATGAATTTCTCAGCTAAAGAGGGTGAATCATTCTTTCAATGTTGGGAAAGATTTAAGGAACTCCTGCTTGCTTGCCCACATCATGGCTATGAGAGTTGGCGAATTATAAATTTTTTCAATGATGGATTAAGTTCTAATATGCGCCAATTTGTGGAAATGATGTGCAATGGCGAGTTTATGAGTAAAAATCCAGATGATGCTTGGAGTTACTTGGACATGTTGGCTGAAAACGCCCAATCTTGGGATACCTCGGATAAACCCAAGAACCCCAAGCCTACTCAGGAGAAAGGAGGGATATATGTCCTTAAAGAGGAAGACGACGTAAATGCAAGGATAGCCAACCTCACAAGGAAGGTTGAGGCCATGGAACTTAGCAAAAATGGAGTTTCCAAGTCCAAAGAAGCTGTTGAAACCACATGTGGGATTTGTCTCACCGACTTACACGCTACGCAAGATTGTCCCACAATTCCTGCATTTAAGGAAGTGCTGCAAGAGACAGCCAATGCCACATATGGTTATCAACGGCCCTTCAATGGACCGGTAGGTAATACGTACAATGAGAGTTGGAAGAACCACCCGAATTTCAGTTGGAAGAATGCCCCAACGGGCAATCCTACCAACTCCCAAAGAGGGCCACCCATGCAAAATATGGCCCCACCTCAATTCTCATTGGAGGACACCTTGAGAGCATTTATGCAAGGGCAAGCGCAAATAAATGAATCAAATCAGCAAATGTTCCAAGAGCTGAAAGTCTCGGTTGATGAGATTAAGGGACGCTTGAATGCTAGGGAAGGGACCTTTCCGGCCCAACCTCAGCCCAATCCAAAGCAAGTACATGAAGTGAGCATCCCTAATCCTCCCAACCAAAACATGGAGCAAGCTAAATCCATTACCACCCTTAGAAGTGGTAAATAAATTGACAAAACTATTCCGGTGAAGGCCGATGAGCCTAATGATCCGGTAAATTCTGAGGATGAAAATGGATCTAACCTAGCCCCACAACAACCGGAACGCATTTACAAGCCCATAGCACCATTCCCTTCAAGATTGGTTGCCCCAAAATCTCTCCCAAATTCTCAAGATATTCTAGAGATTTTCAGACAAGTCAAGATCAACATCCCTTTGCTTGATGCCATCAAACAAATTCCCTCTTATGCCAAGTTTCTAAAAGATCTATGCACGACAAAACGCAAATATAATGTGCAGCAAAAGGCCTTCTTAACTGAGCAAGTTAGTGCCATCCTCACTCAAAAGACCCCCCCAAAATTTAAAGATCCCGGTAGTCCCACCGTCTCATGTATCATTGGAGACTACCGGATTGAACATGCCTTGTTAGACTTGGGGGCGAGTGTGAACTTGATCCCATACTCGGTATATGAGCAATTGGGTCTTGGTGAATTAAAACCCACCAAAACCACGTTGCAACTCGCTGATAGATCTATTCGTGTACCGAGGGGGATAGTTGAGGATGTTCTAGTCCAAGTTGACAAATTCTACTATCCAGTAGATTTTATCGTCTTGGACACACAACCGGTTTTGGATGCTAGCACCCAAATACCGGTAATACTAGGCCGCCCATTCCTTGCCACATCAAACGCAATCATCAATTGCCGGAATGGGGTGATGCAATTATCTTTTGGAAACATGACACTAGAAGTGAATGTATTTCACTTGGGCAAAAGACATAGGGATGTCAATGACGATGAGCTCTTCGATGTAAACATGCTTGAAACCTTTGAAGAAGAAGAACTCCTCCAACTTGAACCACTAGAAAGCTTGGAGACATGCTTAGCACACTTCATGGATTCTAAAGACCCCATCATCAGTGAGATTGTGCATGCATTAAATATAGAAAGACCGGTAGTTGATACTAGCCGGTGGAGGCCCCATTTTGAAAAATTGCCACCAACCACATCAAGGACTCTACCGTCTAGCATCAAACCACCGAAGCTTGACCTCAAACCATTGCCATCCGAGCTTAAATATGTATATCTGGGTCAAGAGGAAACCTTCCCAGTTGTCGTTGCCTCCCACCTAGAAAAAGACCAAGAGCTCAAGTTGATTGAGTTACTAAAAAAACACCGGGAAGCCATAGGTTGGACAATAGCGGATCTCAAAGGGATAGATCCTTCGGTTTGCACTCACCGTATACACCTTGAAGAAAACGCAAAAACGACTAGACAACCTCAAAGACGGCTAAATCCAAACATGATGGAGGTTGTCAAGGCCGAAGTGTTAAAGCTATTGGATGTGGGTATCATCTACCCCATCTCAGATAGCCAATGGGTGAGTCCTACCCAAGTTGTCCCCAAGAAATCCGGTATTACCATCATTGAAAACGCCAACAATGAGCTTATACCGACTAGGGTGACCACCGGTTGGCGTATGTGCATTGATTATAGGAAGCTCAATACGGTCACTAGGAAAGACCACTTCCCTCTCCCATTTATGGACCAAATTTTGGAGAGGTTGGCAGGCCATCCCTACTATTGCTTCCTAGATGGCTATTCCGGATACAATCAAATTGAGATAGCTCCGGAAGAGCAAGAGAAAACCACATTTACATGCCCGTTTGGTACCTTCGCCTACCGAAGGATGCCATTCAGGTTATGCAATGCACTGCCACATTCCAACGATGCATGTTGAGTATTTTCTTGGACATGGTGGGTGAGTTTCTTGAGGTGTTCATGGATGACTTCTCTGTTTTTGGTTGTACATTTGATGAGTGCCTCGAGCACTTGAAGTTGGTCTTAATGAGGTGTGAGGAAAAGCAACTTGTATTAAACTGGGAAAAGTGCCACTTCATGGTACAAAGAGGAATAGTCCTTGGACACATCATCTCGTCCAATGGAATAGAGGTAGACCGGGTGAAAATTGACATAATTTCCAATCTAGCACCACCCAAAAGCATACGCGATGTGCGGTCCTTCCTGGGACACGCCGGTTTCTATCGAAGGTTTATAAAGGACTTTAGTCACATCTCAAGGCCTTTATGCAACCTTCTACAAAAGGAGAACCAATTTGAGTGGAGTGCCGAATGTCAATTAGCTTTTTCAAAGCTAAAAGACATGTTGACAACCACTCCTATCATGCAACCACCAGATTGGTCCATTCCTTTTGAGTTGATGTGCGATGCGAGCGATTTTGCTATTGGGGCGGTGTTAGGCCAAAAGAAGGATAAAAAGCCCCATGTCATCTACTACGCGAGTAGGACCTTGAATCCTGCCCAAGTTAATTATTCAACTACGGAGAAAGAACTCCTAGCTGTCATCTTTGCCTTGGACAAATTCAGGCCATACTTAATAGGATCCAAAGTTATTGTTTATACGGATCATGCGGCACTGAAATACCTTCTTTCTAAGAAGGATGCTAAGCCCCGTTTGCTAAGATGGATCCTACTCCTTCAAGAATTCGATTTGGAGATCAAAGATAAGAAGGGGGTAGAAAATGTGGTGGCGGATCATCTATCCCGCCTAGTCCTACCAAATTCCATTGACGAGTCACCTATTGAGGACTCATTCCCTGATGAGCAACTCTTTGTTGCTATGCATCCACCATGGTACGCTGATATAGCCAATTATCTTTCCACAGGTGCGATGCCGACTCATTGGACTGCGCAAGACAAACGTAAATTTCTAAGGGAAGTGCGCAGATTCTTCTGGGATGAACCTCTGTTGTTTAAATATTGTCCAGACCAAATTATAAGGAGATGCGTCCCCGATGATGAACACAATTCAGTCATCTCCTTTTGTCATGATCAAGCATGTGGGGGTCATTTTTCAGCCAAGAAAACAACTGCAAAAATTTTACAGTGTGGTTTTTATTGGCCCACGCTATTTAAGGACACCCACGAGTTTTGCAAAGCGTGCGAGCACTGCCAGAAGTTAGGAGGATTATCCCGTCGAAATATGATGCCTCTCACACCAATTCAACATCTTGAAGTCTTTGAGTGTTGGGGCATCGATTTCATGGGACCATTCCCCTCATCTTTTGGACATGTCTATATTCTGTTGGCCGTAGACTATGTGTCTAAATGGATAGAGGCTATCCCATGTAGAACCAATGATCATCGTACGGTTCTCAAGTTTCTCAAAGAAAACATACTTTCTAGATTTGGGACGCCTCGAGCCATTATTAGTGATGGTGGTGCTCACTTTTGCAATAGACCTTTTGAAACTTTGATGAAGAAATATGGTATTAGGCACAAAGTGAGTACCCCATACCACCCACAAACAAGTGGGCAAGCTGAAATCTCCAATAGGGAAATCAAACAGATTTTAGAAAAGACGGTGAGACCGGATCGCAAGGATTGGTGCCTACGATTAGATGATGCACTTTGGGCTCACCGTACTGCCTACAAGACACCCATTGGAATGTCCCCTTATAGACTTGTCTATGGGAAAGCTTGCCACTTGCCTGTGGAGATAGAACACAAAGCCTATTGGGCAATTCGGGCCCTAAATTTTGACATAGACAAGGCTAGCTCGCTTCGCAAACTTCAATTAAATGAGCTTGATGAGATCCGGAACGATGCATATGAGAATTCGAGGATTTATAAGAGCAAGATGAAGGCCTTTCATGACAAACACATCTTAAGGAAATCCTTCCATGAAGGACAGAAAGTGCTCTTGTATAATGCCCGACTTCATCTTTTTTCGGGAAAATTACGATCTCGATGGACCGGCCCATATATTGTTAAAGAAGTTTTTCCCCATGGGGCTGTTGAGATTGAGAATGCAGCGAATGGTGACTGTTTCAAAATTAATGGACAACGCCTTAAACCATTTGTTGAGAAATTTGATTCAGAGGACATGTCCATCTCCCTGAATGATCCTGTCTATCAGGATGATTGATCTCCTAGTCTGATGGAGGTATAGCATAGGTAGGTTTAGTTTTGTTTTACTGTTTTAGTAGGATTTAGTTGTTGGAATTGCAGACCTCCATGATCGCTCTCTCGGGTACTATTGATTCTCACTCTCTCATATTTTACCATTGTTCTCATGTTCATGCTAACTAACTATCTTTTTACATTGAGGACAATGCAAGATTTGGTTGGGGGGTGTGATGAGATCCCTCATCTAGCATATTGCAACATTTCGAGCTTCATATGCACAAATTTTTTTTCGAATTTTCTAACATCTCAAAACTCTTTTAGAAAATTTTGTTTCTATACATTTGAGAGGCTATGAGTAGAAGAGGAGGAGAAACGAAGTGTGTGATGTTGTAGTCTTGAATTTCTTCCAACATAATGGCTTTATATGTTAATTCCCCTATTGTTGTGATTGATAGAAAATTTGAACACCTTTACACCAAGTTCACATTACACGATTTTCATGAGTGACAGGTTTATGTGATTTGTGGATTAGATAGACTTTGGTTTAGAGGTGTTGAGCAGCCAAGCCGGGGTATTTTGTCCATCCTTGTCCATGGAAAAATAATGAAAGATATGGATTTCTAAAAATCCTATCTAAGTTAAAAGAAAAAGGAAGGAAAGGATGAAATCGGGAAGGAAAGAAAAATGGTGGAAAATTCCGAAAAGGGCTACCTATTACCAACCAGGGGATGGTCTACCCGTAACCAAAGCCGGAAATGGGACGTAGTGTGAAAGCCGTCGGAAGGACGGTAAGGCAAATTCCTGTCATAGGCTTGCTGTTGCTCTGTATACCTTAAAATCCTTGGTCTACTTAATATATGAAGAAGATGATTCCAGGAACTCATGAGATGATCTTTCACTATGCACATTAGGTGGAATTTGTTCGAGTTCTTCTATTTATCAATCAATCAGCGGGAATTACATGTAGACACTTCTTATGTTTTGAGAGTCCAAGGTTCAGCTTCTAGCACCTAATTTTGCCAAATTCTTCACTTATACATCTTGGGATGGATAGAATCATGGGGTCTAAAGGGGAGTTGGATTTGGAGGTTTGAAATTATTTTCACGCCTGTTTTGCTCGGGACTAGCAAAAAGCTGGTTGGGGGGTGTGTTGAACCTCCAATTTATACATTGCATTGCCCATTACACTACATGATTTGCATGATTTTTATGGTTTAAAAGCCTACCTAACATATGTTTTGTGATCATAGGGATGAGAGCGGACTTCATTCAATTACGAGACAAAAGAATGCAATTGAAGCTACTGCATGAAGACCTAAGATGACCAACGAAAGAAGAAAGAAGAGAAGAAAAATAAAGAAAGAAGAACAGTTTGAAGAGGGCTGACCGGTCACGACCGGTCAGCCATAGTTGCTGATCAAAGAGGAGATGAGGCTGACCGGTCATGACCGGTCAGCCACGCATACTAGATGGTGGACAGATGAGCCCGACCGGTCATGACCGGTCGGCGGTATTCACTGTAATAAGACGGGAAATTGGTCCGACTGGTCATGACCGGTCGGCCACAGTTGCTGGAATGAATGGACAGGTCTATCCGACCGGTCTTGACCGGTCGGTAGTGTTCCCTGGAATGCTCAAAAGATTAGTCCGACCGGTCACGACCGGTCGGCTCTGCGTAAGAAGAATCCTTTCTAATTCAGGAGTCCAAAAATTGCTGCGCAAGGCGTAGGATTTCGCAGAATCCGACGTAAGGGAGGATTGTTGCTATAAAAGGCCACCTAGGGGCTCTCCCTAAGGTATCAGAGAAGAGAAGGAACATGAGTTTGGAGGCTGAAGGCGACTGTGGGGCGTCTGCAACATCTATCTTCGGGTTTTTCTAGTTTTATGCTTTATTTCTGAGTTTTTAGTTGTAGCATGACTATGCTCGGCAAAAACCTCTCAGCTAAGGCTGAGAGGTGAAGCTTGTAGCCAGTTCTATGTTAATTTCAGTTTGATTCAAGTATTTTTAATTCAAAGTTGGATTTTTTTTTCTATGTTTCAGTCCAATAGGTGGTAGTTTGAGATGTCTTATCTGAGTTTATGTGCTCCGGACATGAATTCCTTTTAATTCTCTGAGATTATCACAGGTTGCTTGTTTAGATTCGAATTATAGTAATCCTTGAGCAGGCCATAGTCCATAGGCATGGCTGTTACTCCGCAGGCTATGAATTTGAATTCTACATTGATTGAATGGACTTGAACTTGGAAGTTCAACTTGAATTGGATGAATGTGTGTGAATGCTTTACTTTCCAACTAGATGAGAGATAGGACTTCAAATCTAGTTGTGTTTTCTACTTGGATTGACTGAATTGACATAGGATTGCTACAAGTGGATCCTTGAAAGCCTTAGTACATTATATCTTGATTTTTCATTAAGTTACTGTTTTAATTAAACATCCCATTGAATCTGAATTTACTCTATTAAAATAAGTTGCTGGAGTAATTAGGAAGCTATTACTCTTTCCCTGTGGATCGACCTCGGTCTTACCGAGATTTATTACTACATCGCAGCCTTACACTTGAGGCGAGCGAACAATCCATATCTTCCGTTATTTTCCCATGGACAAGGATGGACAAAGTACCCCGGCTTGGTTTCTCAATACCTCAATTCAGAGTCTAATTAATCCATAAATCACATAATCCTTTCAAATCATGAAAATCATGTAATGTGAACTAGGTGCAAAAGGTGCTCAAATTTTCTATCAATCATAAAAATAGGTGAATTCACATATAAAACCATTATATTAAGAGACATTCAAAGCTTGCAACATCCCTCGCTTCGTCTCTCATCTTCTTATACCCATGCTATCTCGAATGTATAGAATCAAAGCCTTCCAAAAGAGTTTCGAATTTCAGAAAAATTGAAAAATTTCTACATCTTTGCTCGACATGTCACAAAAGCTAGCAGATTCATCAAAGGAATCTCTCACCCCCCAACCAAAACTTTACATTGTCCTCAATGTTATAAGATATGCAATATGTATGACATGAGAGCAATGACATAAAACAAAGGAGAGTGAGAAAGAGAGATATCACCTAAAACATATATGCCATGGCAAGATTAGCTTTTGGAGATGGATTACTTCGCAACTAAATCAACTATCAAAGCAAATCCTAATGGGAAAGCATTCTAGCAAATTATCCTCCGTCAGACTAGGAGGTTAATCCCGACAACTCATCCAAAAGCATAAAGTCAAGCAGAATCATTAGATGGATCAAAAGGTTTCGCAGTAACGTCATCCAATATCCTGCTTTACAATGAACATGTGTGTGAATGATCGAAATAAGCCACTCAAAATCCCAAGAAGGAATTCCAGCAGGTTCCTTAGTGTTTTCACCACATGTATAGGAGGAGACATCATCATATTTAGCAGAAAAAATATGTCTCCAATCAGATTTTCCTGGGCAATGATATTGCAAGTAAGGATCATCCCAGGGTTGGTGGAGTTCGGTATGCATGATCCACAAAGGTGTGGAAATCTGAATTGATTTTTCAGCGAAAAACGGTATGGTTTCCACATCCTTCTCTCGGCTAACGTCATATGCCGATACCGACTCAAAAAGTGTGACCATATCCCGTATCATATCATCGTTCTCATCAAGGGGAGTGAGTCACTTCTTCCACTAAGGGACCGGAGTAAAAAGGTGAGAGGGACTCATCTTCCACAATAGAATTGATCATGTTTATGTCGTGGACCTCCTCATCCTCATCCTCATGTTGGTTGTCAATATTGAAAGCATTCAACTCAATCGTCATATTGCCAAAAGACATTTGTATGACCCCACTCCTACAATTTATGATAGCATTTGATGTAGCTAGGAATGGACGGCCAAGTATGACAGGAATTTGAGGACCAATATTAACCGTGGGTCGCGTGTCCAAGACAATAAAGTCGACCGGGTAGTAAACTTTGTCAACTTGGACAAGTACGTCCTCAATTACCCCTCTTGGAATACGAATTGATCGGTCAGCAAGTTGTAATGTGGTTTTGGTGGGTGTTAACTCACCTAAACCCAATTGTTCATAGACCGAAAAGGGAATTAAGTTCACACTTGCCCCTAGATCAAGTAAAGCATGTTTCACCCGGTAGTCTCCAATTACACATGATATTGTCGGACAACCGGGATCTTTGTACTTTTTGGGCATCCCGTGGTTGATAATGGCACTCACATTCTCCGTAAAAAATGCCTTCTTTTGCACATGTATTTTCCTTTTAACCGTGCAAAGGTCTTTTAAAAATTTTGCATATGACGGTATTTGTTTAATGGCATCCAACAATGGGATGCTGATTTTGACTTGCTTGAAAACCTCCAAAAATTTCTGATATTTATCTTGAGGTTTGGCTGGAATCAAGCGTTGGGGGAATGGAGCAACGGGTCTATATTCTTTCAATGGCTCTTTTTCATTCATGGCGATGCTAGGTCCATCATCCTCTTTGGAAGATACCGGATCATTAGGCTGTGAAACCCTCACCGGATCAGATTTTTCAATGATTTTACCACTTCTAAGAGTGGTGATGGCCTTAGCATGTTCCATATGTTGGTCAGAAGAACTAGGCACGCTTACTTCGCATTGTGTTTTTGGATTTGGTACGGGTTGGGCTGGAAGCATCCCTTCCCTTGCGTTTAAGCGAGCCTTGATTTCCTCTACCGAAGTTTTAAGCTCAAGCATTATCGTATTGGTTGGATTGATTTATTTGAGCTTGACCTTCCATGAATGCTTTCAAAGTATCCTCTAAAGGCATTTGAGGTGGGGCCATTTGCATTGGGGGCCCCCTGTGAGGATTATTTTGATTAGCCGTGTTTCCATTCGCCCAATTGAAGTTTGGGTTGTTCCTCCAACTAGAATTATTCGTGTTTGAATTTGGAGTACTAAAAGGTCGTTGATAACTATTCAAGGCCTTTGATTGTTCAAATAAAAGTTCTCGAAACGCATACATTGTTGGACAATCCAGCGTTTGATGCACATTGGAAGCACAAATACCACAAATAGTTTCAACAGCCCCCTTTTGTTGTGTTGTGTCCACTTTCTTTAATTCCATCTCCTCGACCTTCCGTGTGAGTTTAGCCACTCTAGAACCTAGATCGTCTTGCCCATCCAAAACATAAATTTCTCCCTTTTCCTTAGCTTGGGGTTGTTTTGAACTTGTTGGCTTGGATGTATCCCACGCTTGTGTATTTTCAGCCAACATGTCAAAATAATCCCAAGCTTCCTCCTTTTCCTTGTTCATGAACTCCCCATTGCACATCATCTCCACAAATTGACGCATGGCTGAGTTCAATCCATCATAGAAGAAACTAATCAATCTCCACCGTTCATAGCCATGATGTGGGCATGCGTTTAAAAGCTCATTATACCTTTCCCAACATTGGAAAAAGGTTTCTTCATCTTTTTGAGCGAAGTTCATTATGGCCCTTCGTAGTGCATTGGTTCGATGAGTAGGGAAGAATTTTTTAAGAAACTCCCTAGTCATCTCAGCCCATGTCCCAATAGACCTCGGCCTTAAGGAATGTAGCCATGATTTGGCCTTCTCTTTCAAGGAAAAAGGGAACAATTTAAGTTTTATTGTATCTTTGGTCACATTATCATAGTTTATTGTGGCTATAACCTCTTCAAATTCCTTAATATGTAGATATGCGCTCTCAGAGTCAAGTCCATGGAATCTAGGAAGAAGTTGGATCAACCCCGGTTTAAAATCAATATTCCCCACATTGTGAGGGAAAATTATGCAAGAGGGAGTACTCGTCCTAGCTGGTTGTAAATAGTCACGTAAAGTTCTAGGTTGAGGTACATCCCCCACTTCATTCTCATCCAATTCAGTAAGGTTTAGGGGCTGGATTTTGATTAACCCTTTGATTTGGTTGATTTTCAGCCATCTCTCTAGTAATTTCAGGAAAACTTTGACGTTTCCTAGCACGAGGCTCTCTATCAATCCCTTCAACAATTACTCCGTCCCTTACAAGTCGATTATTATAAGTCCTAGCCCAATGTGGCATGCAAAACCAAAAAGAATGAGTGAAAAAGAATTCTTCCTTCCTTCCTTTACTCCTCTCTAAAACTTAAGCACAGGGTGTCTTGCAATGGCTGAGCCAGAAGCAAGGATAGAGAACGATTTCTCCTGGTCAATAGGGGTTCAAAGAACTCCCCACCCACTCTTTGAGTCTTTTGAGAAAAAGTACAGAAAAAGAAGAAAGAGGAATAGGTTGAGAAGAGAAATCTCAGAGCACAAGGTGATCCAAGGCGGTAGAGCCGACCAATAGGAATCCAGGTGGCACAAGGCCTGCCTTTCAGAGATCCAAAAGGAGTCTCCACCCACTCTACAAGAGATGAATATGAGAGGAATGAGTAGGAGAAGAAGAAGAGTAAGGTTAGAACGATAAAACCTGATTTGTGACTTAAGATGCCTTCTTCTTCTTCAACTTCCTAAAAATCCCTGGATTAGACCTATGTTAGAATCCTGCAAAAATCAAAACAAACTAGGTTAGTAATTAGAAGAAAATCTACTCTAGAAAGCAAAACAAATCCTAAATCTATCTTAACATAATCTCAACTAAAAGTTATTTCAGAAAATTCTAAAAATACTGCATAGAAATCCCCGGCAACGGCGCCAAAAACTTGTTCACTCCCCAAGTGTAGGGTTGCGAAGTAGTAATAATTCGGAAAGACCGAGTATCGTTCCCACAGAGATTTATGTATGGGTACCTTCAGAATTTAACTAAAACAACTAGTAATTAAGACCCT
The DNA here is from genome assembly GCA_003013855.2 of Liriodendron chinense. Lineage (NCBI taxonomy): Eukaryota > Viridiplantae > Streptophyta > Magnoliopsida > Magnoliales > Magnoliaceae > Liriodendron > Liriodendron chinense. The sequence continues at coordinate 673,213 of ML058408.1, forward strand.
ATTAAGAACTAAAGCTGAAAAATAGGAGATTGGGTTTAAACAGTGAATAGGTAAGGTAAATTCAATCTAAAAAGTCACTGGAGCGCCAAGGATCCACTCTTGATACGTTTCAATGCATCAACACAACTAGGTTTCATATAACTCAATCGAAATCAGATTCCCATCTCTATCCGATCGGAATATAGAGCAGTTAATCACAGTTATCTGAAACAAGTGCTTATTAACTGATTTGATTCCCACTTCCAAGCTCAGGCCTTGGGCACACTCAATTGTATAGGCCAAGCCTCTTTCCAATCTAGTTGAGATTCATAACCATAGCCTTCACCAAGTCCTGTCACTAGACCTGATTACAACTCATGATTTGAACTCCTATTTAAATCAAAATCAATCACTAAACAACTATTCCAGATTATACACAAAAGATAAGAATTTCAGTTGCATGAGTTCCCACATGAAAATCAGGCCATTGCATACGAGGCAATCAAAGCGTCTACCATGCCCGGAGTCGATGGTAGATCAATGCATTACACAAGCATAACAATGCTCAAAAGCTAAGATACTATGCTGGAATTACTAAGAATCACATGAGCCCGGAGTCATCAAGAGATCAAAGTGAAAACCAAAATAGTACTTCATTCAAACTCAAATTGAACTAAAATTCATCAATTAAAACATAAAAGGAAACCTAGGTTGCATCAATCCATCAAAAACGAATCAAAAGCTTCCCCTCTTAGCTAGCTAAGAGGGTTTAGTTCATCTCTAACATCCTTGAACTAAAAGCCTCTAAAAACATGAAAAACTACTAAAACAGGAAGAAAACTAGAAATCCGAAGTAGAATCCGTCTCCTTAGCAATCCCCACGTCGTAGCCTCTTTAGTATAAAGGAAAGAGGTCCTTTTATAGCTTGGAGGAGTCCAATACGCAAGAACGTTCCAGAAATTGCGTAAACTTTCGCAATTGCGCAGGAATTTTCGGAGATTCAAAATAGCAAGTGGTTGTTTACGCTGGCCGACCGGTCATGATCGGTCGGCTGTGTTTAGCAAATTTCCAGCAATCATGGCCGACCGGTCATGACCGGTCGGCCCTATTCAATATTTCTCCAGCAGCTCTGCCCGACCGGTCATGACCGGTCGGGCTTGTTCAGTCCATGCATCCTTTTGGTACAGCAGCAATGGCCGACCGGTCATGACCGGTCGGACCATCTCCCTGATCAATCCAGCATCTGTGGCTGACCGGTCTTGACCGGTCGGCGTGGGCAGTCCATCAATCCAGTAGCTATGCCCGACCGGTCATGACCGGTCGGGCTGGGCATTCCATCCATCTAAGCTTTCTCTTGGGTGGCCGACCGGTCTTGACCGATCGGGCTTCTCTTTCTTCATTCATTCTTTCTTTCTTTCTTCTTTTCTCTTCTCTCCTTGCTTGTCTTTCTTTGATCCTTCTTCATGCTTCATCCTATGGTCTTCAATACTTGTAAGGAGCCTCATTTAGCTTTCAAATGGTGAACTCTCCATCTTGTTCCTACAATCACACATCATGTATTAAGTTGGTCCTTTAAACATGTATATAATGCATAATGAGTGATGAATTGGGGTTAGAATATGCACAATTATGAGCTCAACACACCCCCCAACCAGCATTTTGCTAGTCCCGAGCAAAACATGCGTGAAACAAGTTTCATTTTCCAAAACCCAACTCTCCTCTGGAAACTATTCTTCTATATATTCCAAGACACATAAGCGTAAGAATCAGAGAAATTAGGTGATAAAGGTTGCAACCTTAAACTCTCAGAACCTAATAAGTGTTTATATAAAATCCACGCTGATTGCTTGATAAATAGAAAAACTTGAACAAATTCAACCCAGTGTGCATAGTGAAGGTTCATCTCATGAGTTTCCAGGATTATCTTCTTCATAAATCAACTAAACTTCCGATCTCAAGGTATATAGAGTAACAACAAGCCTATAACAGGAATTTGCCTTACCGTCCTTCCGACGACTTTCACACTACGTCCCATTTCCGGCTTTGGTTACGGGTAGACCATCCCCCGGTTGGTAGTAGGTAGCCCTAATCGGAATTTCCACCATTTTTCTTTCCTTCCCGATTTCATCCTTTCATTCCTTTTTCTTTTAAATTAGATAGGATTTTTAGAAATCCATATCTTCCGTTATTTTCCCATGGACAAGGATGGACAAAGTACCCCGGCTTGGTTTCTCAATACCTCAATTCAGAGTCTAATTAATCCATAAATCACATAATCCTTTCAAATCATGAAAATCGTGTAATGTGAACTAGGTGCAAAAGGTGTTCAAATTTTCTATCAATCATAAAAATAGGTGAATTCACATATAAAACCATTATATTAAGAGACATTCAAAGCTTGCAACATCCCTCGCTTCGTCTCTTATCTTCTTATACCCATGCTATCTCGAATGTATAGAATCAAAGCCTTCCAAAAGAGTTTCGAATTTCAGAAAAATTGAAAAATTTCTACATCTTTGCTCGACATGTCACAAAAGCTAGCAGATTCATCAAAGGAATCTCTCACCCCCCAACCAAAACTTTACATTGTCCTCAATGTTATAAGATATGCAATATGTATGACATGAGAGCAATGATATAAAACAAAGGAGAGTGAGAAAGAGAGATATCACCTAAAACATATATGCCATGGCAAGATTAGCTTTTGGAGATGGATTACTTCGCAACTAAATCAACTATCAAAGCAAATCCTAATGGGAAAGCATTCTAGCAAATTATCCTCCGTCAGACTAGGAGGTTAATCCCGACAACTCATCCAAAAGCATAAAGTCAAGCAGAATCATTAGATGGATCAAAAGGTTTCGCAGTAACGTCATCCAATATCCTGCTTTACAATGAACATGTGTGTGAATGATCGAAATAAGCCACTCAAAATCCCAAGAAGGAATTCCAGCAGGTTCCTTAGTGTTTTCACCACATGTATAGGAGGAGACATCATCATATTTAGCAGAAAAAATATGTCTCCAATCAGATTTTCCTGGGCAATGATATTGCAAGTAAGGATCATCCCAGGGTTGGTGGAGTTCGGTATGCATGATCCACAAAGGTGTGGAAATCTGAATTGATTTTTCAGCGAAAAACGGTATGGTTTCCACATCCTTCTCTCGGCTAACGTCATATGCCGATACCGACTCAAAAAGTGTGACCATATCCCGTATCATATCATCGTTCTCATCAAGGGGAGTGAGTCACTTCTTCCACTAAGGGACCGGAGTAAAAAGGTGAGAGGGACTCATCTTCCACGATAGAATTGATCATGTTTATGTCGTGGACCTCCTCATCCTCATCCTCATGTTGGTTGTCAATATTGAAAGCATTCAACTCAATCGTCATATTGCCAAAAGACATTTGTATGACCCCACTCCTACAATTTATGATAGCATTTGATGTAGCTAGGAATGGACGGCCAAGTATGACAGGAATTTGAGGACCAATATTAACCGTGGGTCGCGTGTCCAAGACAATAAAGTCGACCGGGTAGTAAACTTTGTCAACTTGGACAAGTACGTCCTCAATTACCCCTCTTGGAATACGAATTGATCGGTCAGCAAGTTGTAATGTGGTTTTGGTGGGTGTTAACTCACCTAAACCCAATTGTTCATAGACCGAAAAGGGAATTAAGTTCACACTTGCCCCTAGATCAAGTAAAGCATGTTTCACCCGGTAGTCTCCAATTACACATGATATTGTCGGACAACCGGGATCTTTGTACTTTTTGGGCATCCCGTGGTTGATAATGGCACTCACATTCTCCGTAAAAAATGCCTTCTTTTGCACATGTATTTTCCTTTTAACCGTGCAAAGGTCTTTTAAAAATTTTGCATATGACGGTATTTGTTTAATGGCATCCAACAATGGGATGCTGATTTTGACTTGCTTGAAAACCTCCAAAAATTTCTGATATTTATCTTGAGGTTTGGCTGGAATCAAGCGTTGGGGGAATGGAGCAACGGGTCTATATTCTTTCAATGGCTCTTTTTCATTCATGGCGGTGCTAGGTCCATCATCCTCTTTGGAAGATACCGGATCATTAGGCTGTGAAACCCTCACCGGATCAGATTTTTCAATGATTTTACCACTTCTAAGAGTGGTGATGGCCTTAGCATGTTCCATATGTTGGTCAGAAGAACTAGGCACGCTTACTTCGCATTGTGTTTTTGGATTTGGTACGGGTTGGGCTGGAAGCATCCCTTCCCTTGCGTTTAAGCGAGCCTTGATTTCCTCTACCGAAGTTTTAAGCTCAAGCATTATCGTATGGTTGGATTGATTTATTTGAGCTTGACCTTCCATGAATGCTTTCAAAGTATCCTCTAAAGGCATTTGAGGTGGGGCCATTTGCATTGGGGGCCCCCTGTGAGGATTATTTTGATTAGCCGTGTTTCCATTCGCCCAATTGAAGTTTGGGTTGTTCCTCCAACTAGAATTATTCGTGTTTGAATTTGGAGTACTAAAAGGTCGTTGATAACTATTCAAGGCATTTGATTGTTCAAATAAAAGTTCTCGAAACGCATAGATTGTTGGACAATCCGGCGTTTGATGCACATTGGAAGCACAAATACCACAAATAGTTTCAACAGCCCCCTTTTGTTGGGTTGTGTCCACTTTCTTTAATTCCATCTCCTCGACCTTCCGTGTGAGTTTAGCCACTCTAGAACCTAGATCGTCTTGCCCATCCAAAACATAAATTTCTCCCTTTTCCTTAGCTTGGGGTTGTTTTGAACTTGTTGGCTTGGATGTATCCCACGCTTGTGTATTTTCAGCCAACATGTCAAAATAATCCCAAGCTTCCTCCTTTTCCTTGTTCATGAACTCCCCATTGCACATCATCTCCACAAATTGGCGCATGGCTGAGTTCAATCCATCATAGAAGAAACTAATCAATCTCCACCGTTCATAGCCATGATGTGGGCATGCGTTTAAAAGCTCATTATACCTTTCCCAACATTGGAAAAAGGTTTCTTCATCTTTTTGAGCGAAGTTCATTATGGCCCTTCGTAGTGCATTGGTTCGATGAGTAGGGAAGAATTTTTTAAGAAACTCCCTAGTCATCTCAGCCCATGTCCCAATAGACCTCGGCCTTAAGGAATGTAGCCATGATTTGGCCTTCTCTTTCAAGGAAAAAGGGAACAATTTAAGTTTTATTGTATCTTTGGTCACATTATCATAGTTTATTGTGGCTATAACCTCTTCAAATTCCTTAATATGTAGATATGCGCTCTCAGAGTCAAGTCCATGGAATCTAGGAAGAAGTTGGATCAACCCCGGTTTAAAATCAATATTCCCCACATTGTGAGGGAAAATTATGCAAGAGGGAGTACTCGTCCTAGCTGGTTGTAAATAGTCACGTAAAGTTCTAGGTTGAGGTACATCCCCCACTTCATTCTCATCCAATTCAGTAAGGTTTGGGGCTGGATTTTGATTAACCCTTTGATTTGGTTGATTTTCAGCCATCTCTCTAGTAATTTCAGGAAAACTTTGACGTTTCCTAGCACGAGGCTCTCTATCAATCCCTTCAACAATTACTCCGTCCCTTACAAGTCGATTATTATAAGTCCTAGCCCAATGTGGCATGCAAAACCAAAAAGAATGAGTGAAAAAGAATTCTTCCTTCCTTCCTTTACTCCTCTCTAAAACTTAAGCACAGGGTGTCTTGCAATGGCTGAGCCAGAAGCAAGGATAGAGAACGATTTCTCCTGGTCAATAGGGGTTCAAAGAACTCCCCACCCACTCTTTGAGTCTTTTGAGAAAAAGTACAGAAAAAGAAGAAAGAGGAATAGGTTGAGAAGAGAAATCTCAGAGCACAAGGTGATCCAAGGCGGTAGAGCCGACCAATAGGAATCCAGGTGGCACAAGGCCTGCCTTTCAGAGATCCAAAAGGAGTCTCCACCCACTCTACAAGAGATGAATATGAGAGGAATGAGTAGGAGAAGAAGAAGAGTAAGGTTAGAACGATAAAACCTGATTTGTGACTTAAGATGCCTTCTTCTTCTTCAACTTCCTAAAAATCCCTGGATTAGACCTATGTTAGAATCCTGCAAAAATCAAAACAAACTAGGTTAGTAATTAGAAGAAAATCTACTCTAGAAAGCAAAACAAATCCTAAATCTATCTTAACATAATCTCAACTAAAAGTTATTTCAGAAAATTCTAAAAATACTGCATAGAAATCCCCGGCAACGGCGCCAAAAACTTGTTCACTCCCCAAGTGTAGGGTTGCGAAGTAGTAATAATTCGGAAAGACCGAGTATCGTTCCCACAGAGATTTATGTATGGGTACCTTCAGAATTTAACTAAAACAACTAGTAATTAAGACCCTATTAAGAACTAAAGCTGAAAAATAGGAGATTGGGTTTAAACAGTGAATAGGTAAGGTAAATTCAATCTAAAAAGTCACTGGAGCGCCAAGGATCCACTCTTGATACGTTTCAATGCATCAACACAACTAGGTTTCATATAACTCAATCGAAATCAGATTCCCATCTCTATCCGATCGGAATATAGAGCAGTTAATCACAGTTATCTGAAACAAGTGCTTATTAACTGATTTGATTCCCACTTCCAAGCTCAGGCCTTGGGCACACTCAATTGTATAGGCCAAGCCTCTTTCCAATCTAGTTGAGATTCATAACCATAGCCTTCACCAAGTCCTGTCACTAGACCTGATTACAACTCATGATTTGAACTCTATTTAAATCAAAATCAATCACTAAACAACTATTCCAGATTATACACAAAAGATAAGAATTTCAGTTGCATGAGTTCCCACATGAAAATCAGGCCATTGCATACGAGGCAATCAAAGCGTCTACCATGCCCGGAGTCGATGGTAGATCAATGCATTACACAAGCATAACAATGCTCAAAAGCTAAGATACTATGCTGGAATTACTAAGAATCACATGAGCCCGGAGTCATCAAGAGATCAAAGTGAAAACCAAAATAGTACTTCATTCAAACTCAAATTGAACTAAAATTCATCAATTAAAACATAAAAGGAAACCTAGGTTGCATCAATCCATAAAAAACGAATCAAAAGCTTCCCCTCTTAGCCCTAGCTAAGAGGGTTTAGTTCATCTCTAACATCCTTGAACTAAAAGCCTCTAAAAACATGAAAAACTACTAAAACAGGAAGAAAACTAGAAATCCGAAGTAGAATCCGTCTCCTTAGCAATCCCCACGTCGTAGCCTCTTTAGTATAAAGGAAAGAGGTCCTTTTATAGCTTGGAGGAGTCCAATACGCAAGAACGTTCCAGAAATTGCGTAAACTTTCGCAATTGCGCAGGAATTTTCGGAGATTCAAAATAGCAAGTGGCTGTTTACGCTGGCCGACCGGTCATGACCGGTCGGCTGTGTTTAGCAAATTTCCAGCAATCATGGCCGACCGGTCATGACCGGTCGGCCCTATTCAATATTTCTCCAGCAGCTCTGCCCGACCGGTCATGACCGGTCGGGCTTGTTCAGTCCATGCATCCTTTTGGTACAGCAGTAATGGCCGACCGGTCATGACCGGTCGGACCATCTCCCTGATCAATCCAGCATCTGTGGCTGACCGGTCTTGACCGGTCAGCGTGGGCAGTCCATCAATCCAGTAGCTATGCCCGACCGGTCATGACCGGTCGGGCTGGGCATTCCATCCATCTAAGCTTTCTCTTGGGTGGCCGACCGGTCTTAACCGGTCGGGCTTCTCTTTCTTCATTCTTTCTTTCTTTCTTTCTTCTTTTCTCTTCTCTCCTTGCTTGTCTTTCTTTGATCCTTCTTCATGCTTCATCCTATGGTCTTCAATACTTGTAAGGAGCCTCATTTAGCTTTCAAATGGTGAACTCTCCATCTTGTTCCTACAATCACACATCATGTATTAAGTTGGTCCTTTAAACATGTATATAATGCATAATGAGTGATGAATTGGGGTTAGAATATGCACAATTATGAGCTCAACATGGAGAAAGAGATCCTAGCCGTCATCTTTGCATTGGGCAAATTCAGGCCTTATTTAATAGGATCCAAGGTCATCGTTTATACAGATCATGCGGCGCTGAAACACCTCCTTTCTAAGAAGGATGCTAAGCCCCGTTTGCTTAGATGGATTCTGCTCCTTCAAGAATTCGATTTGGAGATCAAGGACAAGAAGGGAGTAGAAAATGTGGTGGCGGATCATCTATCTCGCCTAGTCCTACCTAATTCCATTGATGAGTCACCTATTGAGGACTCATTCCCCGATGAGCACCTCTTTGTTGCTATGCATCCACCATGGTACGCTAACATAGCCAATTATCCTTCCACAGGTGCGATGCCGATTCATTGGACTACGCAGGACAAATGAAAATTTCTAAGGGAAGTGCGCAGATTTTTCTGGGATGAACCTTTACTGTTTAAATATTGCCTAGACCAAATTATAAGGAGATGTGTCCCTGATGATGAACATAATTTCGTCATCTCCTTTTTCCATGATCAAGCATCATTTTTTCGCCAAGAAAATCACTGAAAAAATTTTGCAGTATGGTTTTTATTAGCCCATGCTATTTAAGGACACCCACGAGTTTTGCAAAGCATGCGAGCGTTGCCAAAAGTTAGGAGGATTATCCCGTCGAAATATGATGCCTCTTACCCCAATTCAACATCTTAAAGTCTTTGACTGTTGGGGCATCGATTTCATGGGACCATTCCCCTCATCTTTTGGACATGTCTATATTTTGCTTACCGTAGACTATGTGTCTAAATGGATAGAGGCTATTACATGTAGAACCAACGATCATCGTACGGCTCTAAAGTTCCTCAAAGAAAACATACTTTCTAGATTTGGAACGCCTCGAGCCATTATTAGTGATGGTGGTTCTCACTTTTGCAATAGGCCTTTTGAAACCTTAATGAAGAAATATGGCATTATGCATAAAGTCAGTACTGTTCGCTTCCCTAAGTGTTGGGTTGCGATGTAGTAATAATCTCGGTAAGACCGAGGTCAATCCACAAGGACTTATGTAGAATTCACAAACACTTCCAATAGCTTCTATTGAAAAGCTAACAACCAGATTTGAGAAGATTGATGTAAATAGCAATTTTGAAATTAAACTGAAGTAATCAATTAATAAAAGGCACTAGGGGTTCAAGGATCCACTTGTAGTAATCCTTGATGCTCAATGTGCTGTGGTTTCTCACTTTCTCAACTAGAATCAAAATTAAGGTCTATCTAATCGGATGATAGAGCAGTTAAACCAACAATCTGCCATATGTATGAACAATGTATATGATTCACTCAATGCAAGCTAAGACGAGCATACTCAATTGCATAGGTCAGTCCCAATTCCAATAGACTAAGTTCACAATCATAAACATCATTAAGTCCTATCACAAGACAAAGCTAGATCATGATTTGAACTTGATTCAAATCACATACACAGTCCCACATAGTACAGAATTTTCAGAAAAGTAGAACTTTGGTAGGAAGTTCCCACATGAAGATCATGAATCTAGAGCGTATTCCGATTCCTCAGATCAAACAGGTCTAGATTAGTTCACAACAATTAAGAACTCAAGCACTTCTTACAAACATCCATGAGTCATCATAAGACTAAGAAAAACTACTTAGAACTTGAATTAAACTTCAAACCATTGTTCATAGACATGAAATCCAATCTTAAAACCAACTTTAAACGAATTAAAACATCTTAGATTCACTACAAGCTTCACCTCTTAGCCCTAGCTAAGAGGTTTAGCCGTTCATGATCCAAGGAAACATGAAACAACTAAGAAAAACATAAAAATAGCAAACAAACTAGGAGGAGTTGTGGAACTTCGAAATCCACTTCCGCCACCTCCCACCGTGCTGGTTCTGTTCTAGGATACCCTAGGAACGATCCCTAAGTGTCCTTTTATAGTGAGGAGGCTCCGCAACATCAGAATCTTCAGAAATTGCGTAAGCTTATGCACTGCGCAGAGAAATCCAGAACAGAATAGGAAGCTTTTCTGTTTTACGCATGGCCGACCGATCGCACGGCCAGTCTGAGTGGCTTGGCCGACCAGTCACGACCGATCAGACAATGTTGTTTTTGTGTCCAGTGAGTTCAGCAGCGTCTGGGGGAGCTGGCCAACCGGTCTAGACCGGTCGTGGCCCTCCTGGCCGACGGGTCACGACCGGTCTTGGCCTCTTTTCTTCTTCATTTCTTTCTTTCTTTCTTCTCTCTGCTTTCTTCTTTCTTTGGCCCACCTTGGGTCTTCATCCAAAGCTCCTAAGTAGATCCTTTTGTTCTCCTATTGGGTGAAGTCTACTCTCATTCATGCAATCACAAAACATGCATTAGGTTAGTCTTTAAATTATGAAAACCTTGCATAATGAGTGATGAATTGGGGTTAGAATATGCACAATTAAGAGCTCAACACACCCCCCAACCAACATTTTGCTAGTCCCCAGCAAAACATGCGTGAAACCAATTTCATTCTCCAAAATCCAACTCTCTTTTAGAAACCATTCTTCTATACATCCCAAGACACACAAGTGTAAGATTAAAAAAGATTAGGTGATAGAGGTTGAAATCATAAACTCTCAAGACATTATAAGTGTCCATATGCAATTCCCGCTGATTGGTTGATAAATAGAAGAGCTTGAACAAATTCAACCTAGTGTGCATAGTGACAATTCATCTCATGAGTTTCTAGGATTATCCTCTTCATAGATCAACTAGACTATAGATCTCAAGATATATAGAGCAACAACAAGCCAATGACAGGAATTTGCCTTACCGTCCGTCCGACGGCTTTCACCCTACGTCCTATTTTCAGCTTTGGTTACGGGTAGACCATCCCCCGGTTGGTAGTAGGTAGCCCTAATCGGAAATTTCCACTATTTTTCCATCATTCCCAATTTCATCCTTCCTTTTCCTTTTTCTTTTAAAGTAGATAGGATTTTTAGAAATCCATATCCTTCATTTTTTTCCCATGGACAAGGATGGACAAAGTACCCCGGCTTGGTTTCTCAACACCTTAAATCAAAGTCTAGTTAATCCACAAATCACATAATCCTTTCAACTCATGAAAATCTTGTAATGTGAACTAGGTGTAAAAGTGTTCAAATTTTTTATCAATCACATAACTAGGGGAATTCACATATAAAACCATTATGCTATGAGAAGTCCAAGACTTACAACCTCATACACTTCATATCTCCTCCTCTTATGCTCATATCATCTTGAATGCATAGAAACAAATTTTTCCAAAAGACTTTTGAATTTTAGAAAAATAAAAAAATTTCTACATAATTGCTCGAAATATTACAAAAAGCTGGATTCATCCAAGTGATCCTACACCCCCAACCAAATCTTGCATTGTCCTCAATGTAAAAGATGTGCAATAAGCAAAACATGAGAGCAATTTGAAAATAAAAGGGAGTGAAGAATGATAGTACCTGAGAGAGTGAGAAGTGGAATTCTTTCTCCTTCTATCAAACCTATGAAAAATAAACAAAAGCAATCAACTCCTAATCCTAACTACTCTATACCTCCATCAGACTAGGAGATCAATCATCCCGATACACAGGATCAGTCAGAGGTATGGACAGACCTTCTGGAGGAAACTTCTCAAAGAACGGCTTTAGTCGCTGACCATTCGCCTTAAAGATGTTGTCGTTCCTTGGATTCAACAACTCGACAGTCCCATATGGGTAGATAGTTTGCACAATGTAGGGACCGGTCCATCGAGATCTCAATTTTCCGAAAATAAATGTAGGCGAGAATTATACAGAAGGACTTTTTGATTGATCGTGAATGTCTTACGAAGAATGTTCTTATCATGGAACACCTTCGTCTTGTCCTTGTAAATTCTCGCATTCTCATATGCTTCGTTCCGGATTTCTGCAAGTTCATTCAATTGTAGTTTGCGCAATGAGCTTGCCTTATCAGAATCAAAATTTATCTTCTTAATTGCCCAATATGCCCTATGTTCCAACTCCACAGGCAAGTGACAAGCCTTCCCATAGACAAGTCTATAGGGAGACATTCCAATAGGTGTCTCAAAAGCTATACGGTAAGCCCAAAGCGCATCGGTGAGACGAAGCGACCAATCCTTGCGATCGGGGTTCACTGTTTTCTCCAAAATGTGTTTAATCTACCTATTGGATATCTCAGCTTGTCCACTAGTTTGTAGGTGATAGGGAGTGCTCACTTCGTGTGCGACGCCATATTTCTTCATTAAGGTTTCAAATGGGCGATTACAAAAGTAAACCCTCCATCACTTATGATGACTCGAGGTGTTCCAAACCGGGAAAGAATATTCTCTTTTAAGAAACGAATGACTGTTTTATGGTCATTATTCCGGCATGGGATCGCCTCGACCCATTTGGACACATAGTCAACGGCAAGCAAGTTGTATATGTTTCCATAAGAAGATGGGAATGGACCCATGAAATCAATGCCCCAACAATAAAAAATTTCAATTATTAAGATGGGATTGAGTGGCATCATATTTCTACGGGAGATTCCTCCCAATTTCTGACAAGCCTCACATGTTTTGCAAAACTCATGTGTGTCCTTGAACATAGTGGGCCAATAAAACCCACATTGCAGAATTTTGGCTGTGTTCTTCTTAGCCAAAAAGTGGCCACTACATGCCTGAGAGTGACAAAAGGAGATGATACTTTGTTGTTCATCATCTGGCACACATCTCCTTATGATTTGATCGGGAGAATACTTGAATAAGTATGGGTCATCCCATAGGAATTTTCGCACCTCATTGAAAAATTTATCATTATCTTGCTTTTTCCAATGTGTAGGAATTGTACCTGTAGCAAGATAGTTAGCAATGTCCGCATACCATGGTAATTGGGAAACTGCAAAAAGTTTTTCACCAGGGAACATGTCATTGATCGCGGTCGTTTCAGTGAAATTGGTGAGAACAAGTCGAGAGAGATGGTCAACCACTATATTTTCTACTCCTTTCTTATCACATATCTCTATGTCAAATTCCTGGAGTAGAAGGATCCATCGTAACAACCGTGGTTTAGCATCCTTCTTAGAGATAAGGTACTTAAGCGCGGCATGGTCAGTGAATATGATGATCTTGGATCCAATCAAGTAGGACTTAAACTTATCCAAGGTGAAAACTAAGGCTAAAAGTTCTTTTTCTGTAGTAGTAGTAGTTTGCTTGGGCTGAGTTTAAGGTTCTACTAGCATAGTAGATAACACATGGCTTCTTCTCTTTTCTTTGGCCTAGCATGGCCCCAATAGCATAGTCACTTGCATCGCACATAATTTCAAAAGGAAGGCTCCAATCAGGTGGTTGCATTATGGGAGCACATGTCAACATACCTATAAGTGTGGTAAAGGCATTTTGACATTCTACATTCCACTCAAATGAATTTTCCTTTCGAAGTAGGTTACATAAAGGACAAGAGAGTGAACTGAAGTCCTTTATGAACCTTCTATAAAATCCTGTGTGTCCCAAAAAGGACCGCACATCTCGTATGCACTTGGGTGGTGGAAGGTTAGAGATAAGATCAATTTTCGCTTTGTCCACCTCGATTCCGTTTTGTGAAACGATGTGACCAAGTACAATTCCCTTTTGAACCAGAAAGTGACACTTCTCCCAATTCAACACAAGGTTCTTCTCTTCACATCTTTTCAGCACAGATTTCAAATGCACAAGGCACTCATCAAAGCTACAACCAAATACAGAGAAGTCGTCCATGAAGACTTCGAGAATTGTCCCCACCATATCAGAAAAGATACTCATCATACAATGCTGAAAGGTGGCAGGGGCATTACATAGTCCAAACGGCATCCGTCGATAGGCGAAAGTGCCGAATGGACATGTGAATGTAGTTTTTTCTTGGTCTTCACGGGCGATCTCTATTTGGTTGTACCCTAAATAGCCATCAAGGAAGTAAAAATGGGAATGACCTACCAACCTTTCTAAAATTTGATCAACAAACGGTAGGGGGAACTGGTCTTTCCTCGTGACAGTGTTTAACTTCCTGTAGTCAATGCACATTCTCCAACCGGTAGTGACTCTGGTTGGTACGAGTTCATTATTGGCATTGGCTACGATGGTTATTTCGGATTTCTTTGGCACCACTTGAGTTGGACTCACCCATTGACTATCGGATATTGGGTAGATAATACCCACATCCAATAGTTTTACCACTTCGGCTTTAACCACATCCTTCATGTTTGAATTGAGTCGTCTTTGTGGTTGCCTAGATGTCTTCGCATTCTCCTTAAGGTGTATGCAATGAGTACAAATCAGTGGGTCTATGCCTTTGAGATCCGCAATCGACCACCCAATGGCACTCTTGTGCTCTAATAGAGTGGCCATTAGCCTACTCTCTTGTTCCTCATCCAAGCGGGAAGAAATCACCACCGGATATGTCTCATCTCGACCTAAATAGACATATTTCATCTCACTTGGTAATGATTTTAGGTCGAGTGTTGGTGCCTTGATATTGGATGGGAGGGCTTTGTTCTCGTTTACGGGTAAAGGCTCAAATAGGGCCCTCCATCTTTTGTTATCAAGTACCGGCATCACATCTAACATGGCATCCATCTCTCGTATTGTGTTATCATTTATCTCATGAGAGTGGGCCACACATGCCTCCAAAGGGTCGGAATATAATGACAAAGGGAAAGTTTCATTCACGAATGATTTAATCAAGTTTATCTCGTGGATCTCCTCATCAACTTCTCGTGGTTGCTTGCATAAATCAAATATATTCAGCTCAACTTTTGAGCGTTTTCTTGAATGATTCTGCACAACTGGAAGCTGAAATCTATAAAAGGACTCATCTACCTTGTTCCTATGGTATCCTAGAAGAGATCTACGACGGTAAGAGGCGGAGGAAGACGGATTCAGAGTTCTACAACTCCTTTTTCTAGTTTGCTTTCTAGTTTTCATGTTTTTAGTTGATTTCATGTTTCCTTTGATCATGATCAGCTAAACCTCTTAGCTAGGGCTAAGAGGTGAAGCTTGTAGTGAATCTAAGATGTTATGATTCGTTTTATATGGTTTCAAGTTGGATTTATTGAACAATGGTTTATCGAAGTTTGAATAAAGTTCTAAGTAGGTTTTCTTAATCTTTTGATGACTCGTGGATGTTTGGAAGAATTGCTTCAGTTCTTAGTTGTTTTGCATCGTTTTAGACCTGTACGCTCTGATGAATCGGATTCAAGACGCTCTAGACTTGGATCCTCATGTGGAAATTTCAAACCAAAGTTCTACCTTTTGTTCTAAAGTCTGATTTAGGTGTTGCTTATGCATGTGATTTGAATGAAGTTCAAATCATGATATAGTTAAGCTTTGTGACCGGGTTTGATGATGATTATGATTGTGATCTTAACTTATTAAAACTAGGATTGACCTATGTAATTGAGTATTCTCAAGTCCTAAATTGAATTGAGGGAATCATGTTTATGAACAACACATGAATTGGACTGTTTTGCTAAATTAACCGCTCTATCATCCGGCTAGATAGGATTTGATTTCGATGCTAGTTGTGTAATTGGGAAACCACAGCAAATTATGTATTAAGGATTAATACAAGTGGATCCTTGAATTCTTAGTGCTCTTTTATAATAATTACATTCACTTTTAATTTTAGATTCTTATCTATATCAAATTACCAAAATCTGTTTAGTTTATCTCAATTAAAGAATATTGGAAGTGGTTTTGTGAATTTCCAAATAAGTCCCTGAGAACGATCTCGGTCTCTACCGAATTATTACAACATCGCAACCCTATACTTGAGGAAGCGAACACTTTCAATGCTTAATGTATATCTAGAATAACCAATTGTGCATGATTAACTATGCTTAGAATAGTACATTTTCTTGTTAATCATGTTCTCATGCATGCTCCATGTTTTATATGTTCATGCACCCTATACTCTCTCTAGTTAACATTTTTTTATAGTTATAACTGCAACACTCTAATCCCTCTACCCTTTACTTAATTGATGTATCATTAAGATTGAGGGATTGGTTCATCAATTGCTAACAAAAAGGGGGAGAAAGATCAAGTCTCACGAAAATAATCTTTCTGTTTTGTGTTTTAGGGACTGACAGGTTATGGGGGAGCAATTAAGAGGAGCATTGCTAGTTTACATGTCTTAGTGTTTTGAATTGTAATATTTATTTCAATTTGACATGTAATGTATTTGTTTTTTGGTAGTGTCATTGGTATGGACTATGACACAGTCTTAAGTTAGGTTTTGTCATGTGATTGACAAAGGGGGAGATTGTTAATGCACTTTTCTATGGCATATTAGTGCACCTTATTTGTCAATCACGTATGTTCATGTGTTGAATGTCGGTTGAGCCTTGGTAAGCTGAAGACTGGAGATTCAAGTGGACAAGAAGCATCAAGAAAGAAGAACAGGTAAACGAGAAACCTTGGTGACCCTAACCCCTTAGACCAAAACACCCAAAACCTCTTAAATGACTTGGACCAACTAGAAACACCCTTAGTTATCCTTATTAGCCTTAGATCATATCGAAAAACATGATAAATTGGACTAATTAAAGAGGTGAAAGTTGCTGTAAACAAAACTGCCCAAATAGCAATTTTCGATCGGAACTCCGATCAATCGGAAATGATTTTCGATCGATTGGAACACTATTCGATCAATCGGATATCTTGTCTAGCAACTGAATGAAATCATTGGACAGATATTTCGATCGATTGAAATATAACTTTCGATCGATTCGAATAGTCGTTATTTGCTCGTTTTCTGCCCGTTATTTGATGTTAGGAGAAAATCTATAAATACTGGAGATGCAATTTTTGGGGCAAGAGAGGAGATTTTGAGGATTTAAAAGCCACCACCATTGCTTATCATTAGGAGCTCTAATCATAACCCATACAAGGCATTCTCCTTGTCATGCTCCGAAATTTGAGACTCGAATACAACAAATCAAAGCCCGAGTTCCAGGGTGTGAATTTAAAAATTCGAGCATAGATTTCTTGAGATTCCATTTCATACATTACATATCTAAAATGAATCCCAAATATAATTTTTTTCCACTAATGTCTTATTACATCGGATTTTACAAAACTAAAATTAATCGGTTACAATTGACGCTTGAGTAGAATGTGACCCTCTGAGTACTCTTCTCTGCCTATGTCTTTTCTTCCTGAAGACCTGCAAGAACTGTGGTGATTTTGGTGAGCTAAAAGCCCAGTGAGATCATTTTCAATACAAGAAAAATTCTAATTGATTTGAGATAAGATCCTATATAATACTTTATATGAAGAGTTATTTTCATGTAACATCTAAATAATTTTGGTGAGTGGTGTCCTTAAATAATGCTTGTGAATATATCATGATGCTATGGATGCACAATGTTCAATGCATGATGAAATAAATATATATATGGGCAAATCAACCATGCCCCCCATCTTACACCGAGTAAATCAACCATGCTCAACATCTCCAACCAGGCAAATCAACCATGCCCGACAAACAGATTCCTCTACCCCTAGATGTTAGGATACCTATTGTAAGTATTCAACCATGCTCACGTAACCTAGAGTACAGCGGAGCGGCAAATCAACCATGCACACTGGGAGTCAAATCAATCATGCTCCCCTTCCGTCGTCCAAAAATAAATAAAGCATATATATAAAGAATGCATATGAATGTCATATATCATGAAAGCAATTCTCAAGCACATAATGCATTCAATAATTTAATTCTAAACACACCATGCATGTGATTCACATGTTTAGTTAATTCTAGCGTCTATGTCATAACTAAATCGTCAATTAAAGTGGATTGTCTTATGGTAATGTGTACAATCTACTTTGTTTTACAAAAAAGTACCATCAAGTGGGAATAGTATGAACGTATCAAGTTAGGGTGCGACTAGGGAATGAATTTCTTATTTAGAATCATAAAGAGAGACGGAAGGAAATTAAATCAAAACTTAAATTAAATCCCTTACTTAGGATCTTATTCGAGGAGTCGAGATGGAATTTAAGATCTAATACTTTAAAGCATCTAAGCCTCGACTTACAAAGCAACTAGAAGAAAAAGACTTCAGAATTGGAAACTCTAGAAACTAGATTTTGATCACGATAGGGAATTACTTAGGAAGATCAAAAGGAAAACCTTGGGAAGAATCACTCACTGATTAATGATTCTTAGACTTCAAATAAGTCCCAGCTTAAATCTAAGTTGACTCAGTGAGTTGACTCGGTTTAGAGAAGAAATCTCTCCTTCTTTCTTCTTTCTTCTTTCTTTCTCCTTCCTTCTTTCTTTTTTCTTCTTTCTTTCTTTCTTCTTCTTCTTTCCTAGAGAGGCCTTCCAACAACAACAATCCACGATCAGTGAATTCTCTCTCTCTCTCTCTCGCCCTCTCTCTCTCTCTCTCTCTCTCTCTCTCTCTCGCCCTCTCTCTCTCTCTCTCTATCTCTCTATCTCTGACGTTTTTTTGAAAGGAGGAACGGACGGTTGGCTTTATAGCCATGCAAGGTGATTGCGATCCGACGTGGGTTGGTTTGAGTATCCGATTTCAAGAAGGATTGGTTTCCACTTTCTTGTAAACTACGTCACACAGGGATCATTGAAAGGATAAATGGGGTCCTGATACACTCAATCTTGGACGTCCGTGCAAAGCACGGACCTGGATCTTGACGATTTTTGGATTACATTGGTTGCAAACCATGGTTTGACGCAGGCTGTATAGGTGACTTTTGACAAAAACAAAACGCATGAACCACTTCCTTGGCAAGGGCAGAACGAATGAACAGTTTGGATTGACTATTGGGGCCCACCCTGATGAACGCAAGGTGGCCCAGAGCTGCCAGCGGACAAACGTTGTTACCGCTGTAGCAGCGTCGGATTCGGGAAGATAAACTCGGTTTCCTTCTACAGGTACTGTGCGTCACACGTACATGTACACTAACCCAACCTTCTTTGCAATTGGGGTCCACCCTAGTGGATCAAGCCCATTTCCTCCATCCAATAAGTGGGAAACATAAAATTAGTCGTCGACCAGAAAAATGAGGTAGATCCGAGTTGAGGTGGGCCACTTATGGCCCGATTTTTTATTAGGGCATTTGTAGGATAATCAAAGAGTTGAAATTTGGCGTGTAAGGCTAAAATATGCGCAATAGCTGGTATATAAAGTTTTGCATGAAAGTGATCATTAGAAACCATATTACTTAAAATGGTCAGTTTAATTTAAGTTTAACTAATGACATTTTCATAATTATTATAAATTTGCGAGTTTTGTGAGATCTAATACTTCTACACTGTTCTAGGGTTTAATTTGAGCAACTTTAATAAAGGGACCATATGTTAACTCTTTACGGATTATTTATTATTAATTTACCAATATTAAAAGTTATTTAATCTATTAAATAATTTATTAAATTATGATTTAAATTATTCCAGAAACCTGGGGTGTTATAAGCACGTCTGAGAAGGTCCATAGGGCCGAAAAATCAATGATCTAAACATATTCCTAGTGATGGACAAGATGAACGGATCATATTTATAGTCAGACATGTGTACAGGTCAATGTGGAGATCGTATGGCTGGTCTACGTTGATCCCGTAGTTTGAAATCGAAGTGGACGGTTAGATCTTTCAATCTAGCTATGATAGATCATTTTTAATGGTCAGTCTATTGACTTAACTAAGTACACTAAGTCTTTCAGAGGCCTAAAGGTGTCAGAATAGGTACAAAAGTGTATACGTGTGTGTATGCATGTGAACAACACATGGCCTAGAATTTAAATTTCTCACGTGTGAACATGCACTCGTGTACTTAATTTTCAGGGTATTACACTTCTTGTGATTCATCACAAGCTTAGGGCATTCAATACTAGAATGAGAATGGACTTGTTCCCTCTCGATTCCTAGGAGTTTAGACACTTTGATCATTGGTATATCCTTTGTCTAAACACCGCCTAGGAGTCCAAATAGGTGTATCTATCACGCCCCAAATTCGGTTCTCGACGTCCATTCGCTATAACCCATTCTTGACACCAACTCCTGTCACGCCCCAAATTCGGTTCTCGACGTCCATTCGCTGTAACCCGAATTCAGAGGTGGCAGCCTCCGTAGTACCCCGATCTCGGATCCTAACCCCACACACCAGGTCCCGATCCTGGGATACCACAAGGAGGATTTTAGGGTCTGAATTTATTATTATTATTATTATTATTATTATTATTATTATTATTATTATTATTATTATTATTATTATTGTTAAGTGGGGCCAATCATGGATGATCCAACTCATCCATCTCATTGCCCATCACAAGGTGGGTCCAAGGAAAGAAAAATGAAGGGTAAACGATAAAAAGGGGGAAGGTTTGCACTCACAATGATGGTTGGACGGTTGGATTGCCGATCGGACGGTCCGGATGATGATCGGGGTCCTCCAAGCTTGATCTCCTCCTTCAATCTCTCTCTTTCTCTCTCTTGATCTCCCTCTAAATCTCTCTCTACTTCTCTCTCTTCTTTCTCTTCTCTCTCTCTCTCTCTAATCTTGGAATGTAATGGACGAGTGGTGCTTGGGAAATGGGGGGGGGGGGGGGGGGGGGTTTCTTGAAAATATAGTGATGATGGCTAGCATGGGAGGTATGGGTTGTGATGATGGCTAGATAATGATGATGATGATGGGAGAGAGCATGAGAGGTATGGGTTGTGTTGACTTTGGAGGTGAGAGAATGATGGGGTGGGTATGGTGATTGATTTGACCTGTTGTTGGGAATTGTGCAAGTGGGGCCCACGCCACATGTGCGTTGCGCGGCCCATCTCGAACTGCGCAAAAGTACGCATCTTACACACTGAGTATCGCAATGGGGCGTGCCGCGCGGCGTTGGAATCGCAGCGCCTACGCGGTCGCCGGGTATAGGTCTTAGGTCGTTACGATACTAAATCAGGGTCGCGATCAAGGCTCGCTAATCAGGTCCATCCGGGACGTACCGGTACCGGAAACTAAACGTACGGAGGGCAATTCAGGGTACGGGTCTTACAGTATCCCTCTAAGAAACTCATTTCCTACCATTTGTAGAGGTTAAACTACTCCCTAGCACTTGGGCATCTCCAATGGAGCATTACATGCAAGGGAGCTGATCTTGGAGTTGAAGCCTTGGCAAAGCAGTGACATCAAAGATTGGGGGAGCACAAGGGGAGCTGTTTCAAGCACGGAAGAGCAAGAAGAAGCAACCCGAAGTGGCGCACAACGGGGTTCAAATCCGACAAGTAAGGTTGTCTTTTGTTAGAGTACATCCACTCTATTCTCGTGGGGAATTAAGTGTAGAGTTTGTCTTTAAACTCGATAGGTTCGGTTGTAGGACCTAGACCCGGTTGTAGGGTCGAATTGAGTCTCCAAGTGGGGAGCCTCCGGTGTTGAGCTCTGAATTATGCATATTCTAACCCCAAATCATCACTCATTATGCATATTTTGGATGTTCAAAGCACCTAACTAATGCATGTTTTGTGGTTGCATGAATGAGAGAGAGAGACTTCACCCAATTGATGTGTAAAAGATCGCTTTTAGAAGCCATTTCAATGATGATTGAAGGTGGGCCAAAGGAGGAATAAGAAGCAAAGAAAGAAGAAAGAGAAGAGAGAATTTAGCCATGACTAATAAGCTAGATCAGTCAAGACCGGTTGGCCAACTAGTCATAGGCCACTCCAGTGGTTGCTGGAGCTTGCTGGAACCAGGACCAGACCAGTTGGCCATATGTCCCCCCCCCCCCCACCAAGACCAGTCTGACTAGTCAAGACCAGTCGGCCAGCCAAGCTCGACCAGTCAAAACCAGTTGGCCATGTGTAGTTTTGTAAATTTTCATAAGCTTGTTCCACAAGCTCCGAAGAATCATGCGCTGCATAACTTATTGTGCAAATCTGGAAGTTTCTGAGTCGGTGGGGCTTCTATATTATAAAATGACACCTAGGGTTCATTCCTAAGGTATAATAGAAGGCTTGGGAAGTCATGGGAGGTGAAGAGGATCACTGTGAAGCGTTTGCAACTCTTCCAAACTTGATTTTTTCATGTTTTTCTTTAGTTTTCTTTTGAGTTTTAGTATAACCTATTGATGGTTGATTAAACATCTTAGATAGGGTTAACAGGTGAAGCTTTTAGTTGTTTATAATACTTAATTCGAATTACTTCAAGTACTTTTGGTTTAATGAAGAACACTTCTAATTCAAGTTTGAAATAAAGTTAGTACTTTTAATTAATCTTCTATCTCTTGTGATTTCTCTTACATGGGATGTTTTGATTACTGAGATTGCTTAATGGGGTGTTGATTGATAGGATTTTGGGTTATAGAGATCTTAGATCCATCATGATATGTTGGATGCTAGATCTTACAAACTAAGTTTCCTAAGAGCTTATCTATAACTAAACTAGAAGAAGTTCTTATCTTTTGATTGGATCTGAGATAGGTGTTTATGTATTGATTT
The DNA here is from genome assembly GCA_003013855.2 of Liriodendron chinense. Classification (NCBI taxonomy): domain Eukaryota; kingdom Viridiplantae; phylum Streptophyta; class Magnoliopsida; order Magnoliales; family Magnoliaceae; genus Liriodendron; species Liriodendron chinense. The sequence goes on from ML058408.1 coordinate 695,653, forward strand.
TGGTTTAATAAAGGTTTAATTCATGCTTTCAAATCAAGTTTAGTGATAATGATTGAGGAAGAATCATGAATGCGATCTTAATTATTTTGTGAAGGATTGGGCTGTGTGATTGAATACGCCCAAGCCTTAATTGATTATGAGAGAATCATATCAGTAGATGATCCATCTATGTTAGATATGTTGTGATGATTTATTACTTTATATTCCAATTGGATAGGTATAGAACTCTAATTCCAAATGAGTTATTGGCTTGAATGGTTTGAATTGGCATTATGAATGATTATAAGTGGATCATTGGCGCTCTAGTGCGTATTTTCCTGATTTTAACAAATTGTTTATGTTCTTAATTTCCATCAATCGATACAAATTCGAATTTAGCCCATCCTAGTTATAAAGTTTAGAATTGTTATGACAATCCCTGAGGATTGACCTCAGTCTTATTAAGAATTATTACTACATCGCAGCCTTATACTTGAGGTGAGCGAACAAGTTTTTGGCATTGTTGCCAGGAATTAGGTTAACGGTTCTAAATTTTGTAATTAAGGCATAGATAGGTTAGATAGGTTAGGTTAAGATTTATTGCTTTAAAAGGTTTTTATCAGAATTTTCTACTACTAACAAATTTTATTTATTTTGTAGGATTTTCTTCACTAACCTAGTTCTTCAAATCTGGTAACACTGTTCTAACTTAGACTCCTTTAATTTTTATTTTTTAGTTTTTTATTTTTTATTTTTAGATTTTAGGTTTAGTTTAGTTTTTATGTGAGTTTATACCCTATTGGGAGTGTGATCATACATCTCGACTTCTAAGTGAGGGAGGTTTAGTTGAAGGCCTAGTTAATCACAGATGAGTTAGAAAACTTCTAGGAAATCCTGAACTGTTTGAAATCATAGCTGAGAATAAACCACATAATGTTGAAGATGTTGAGCATGATACACTAAAATTGAGCTAAAATTGAAATCATAGCCAATACCTTTCAATCTAATGATGTCTCCCAAGATGTAATCAAACTAAAATTGTTCCCTTTCTCTCTAAATGACAAAGTCAAATCATGGCTTCAATCTCTTACACCTAGAAGCATTGGGACATGGGCTGAGATGATCTGGGAGTTCCTTAAAAAGTATTTACCGGTTCATAAAACCAATGCACTAAGTCGGACCATTATGAACTTCTCCCAAAACGGATATGAAACATTTTTCAATGTTGTGAGAGGTTCAAGGATCTTTTATTAGAGTGCCCACACCATGGTTATGAAAAGTGGCGCTTGATTGACTTCTTTCATGACATATTAAGTTCAAACATGCGCCAATTTGTCCAAATGATGTGTAATGGTGAGTTTTTTAGCAAAGCACCCGATGATGCTTGGGATTACTTTGATATGCTAGCCGAGAATGCCCAATCTTGGGACATCTCCAATCCAACTAGTAATCCCAAGTCAGCCCCAAGAGATAAATGAGTACATGCATTAAATGGGGAGGATGATTTAAATACGAAGGTAGCGGGTCTCACAAAGAAGGTTGAGGCCATAGAATTGAGGAATGTTAACATGATAACCACCAGTGAGGCCGTTGAGAGTATATGTGGTATTTGTGAGAGTGATGTTTACTTAACAAAGGATTGCCAAACAATCCTTGCGTTTCAAGATATTTTGCAAACTCAATCGAATGCCACAAACACTTGCCAACGCCCCTTTAGTGGACCAAATTCTAACTTGAATAATCTTGATCGGCGATGTCAACCAAACCTTCATGGGAGGAATGAACCAATGACAAATACAAACAATGCTTCCCAAGGGTCTCCTCAAAAGAGCACTCTTGAGGATATATTGAATGCATTCATGATTGGACAAACTCAGATAAATCAGTCCAACATGCAGGCCATGAATGAACTTAAAATCTCAGTTGATAGAATTGAGACACACCTAGGAGTTAGGGAGCAAGGGACCATTTTGACCCAATCTCATCCTAACCCCAAGGAACAATTGGAAGCAAATTCCAATTCTTCAACCCATCCTAATGTGGAACATGTTTAAGCCATCACCACTCTTTGAAGTGGTAAAACAATTGAAAAATCTAAACCAGTGAAAACCACAAAGCCTAATGATCCGGTTGATTCTAAGAGTGATGGTAAATTGAGCAATGCTTCACAAGATGAAGAGTCGGAACATGTGTATAAACCTGTGGCCCCATTCCCCTAACGTTTTGCCTTAACCAAAAAGTCAAGTGAAAATCAGGACATTCTAGAAGTATTCCAATAAGTTAAAATCAACATTCCCTTGTGCCATAAAGCAAATTCCTTCATATGCCAAATTTCTAAAGGATTTATGTGTCATAGAGCATAAGCAAAACGTGCACAAGAGGGCATTTTTTTACAGAATAAGTGAGTACTATCATACAATAAAACACTCCCACCAAATTCAAAGACCCCGAAAGCCCTACAATATCTTGCATGATAGGTAACTTCCAGATCAATAGAGTACTTCTCGATATAGGGGCTAGTGTTAATTTGATCCCTTACTCAATATACGAGCAACTTGGACTTGTGAATTAAAACCCATAAAGATAACTTTACAACTTGCGGATCGCTCCGTTAGAATACTGAGAGGAGTGATTGAGGATGTGATAGTCCAAAATGATAATTTCTATGTTAAGCCTCCAATTTATACATTTGTTGACCCATTACATCACATTATATGCATGGTTTTCATGTTTAAAGACTAATCTAATACATGTTTTTGTGATTGTAGGAATAAGAGGGAGATTTCACCAATTCATGGTTAAAAGAGTCACTTTGTATGTATTGAAGATCAATATAACAAGTGCCAAAAGGTGAAGGAAAGAAGAAGAAAGAAAGGGAAGAAAATGTGGAAAAACTATCTCAAGACTTGTCTCAAGACCTATCCCAAGACTTGTCCCAAGACCTATAGCTAGACCGGTCGCCCGACCGGTCGTCAGAAAGGTCGTCAAGAGTCCAGGAAAACATAGCTTACTGGACTATTTTTTGGTTTCTTAGACCGGTCGTTAGACCTGTCTAAGGTGATCCAGAAACTCTGATTTTTAAGGCCAAGTTTCCAAATTGCGAAAGGACTCCGTGGATTCTCGAAGTTTCCAAGTTGGTGCGGGATTTCTCATATAAAAGGCCACCTCCACTCTCTTTCTAAGGCATCTAACAACGTGGAGAGCAAAGAGATCAAGACCTAGGAGGCTTCCTGGCCTCCTACAACTAGTTTTCTTCTTCTTCTAGTTCTAGTTTCTAGTTTTTAATGCTTTATTTTAGCTTACCTCTTAGCTAAAGCTAAGAGGTGAAGTTTGTAGTTTGTTTCAATACTTTAATTCGTTTCTTCAAGTACCCCTCTACTTATTTATGGATTTTCAAGTTCTAGTTTGAATAAGGTTGGATTTTTAGAAGTTTTGTGAGAGTTTGTGTGCTCCGGACATGAGTGTCTTGCAATTCTCTGAAATTACCACGATTGGGTTGTTTGAATTCGAATTATAGTAACCTTTGAGCATGCCGTAGTCTCTTGGCATAACTGTTACTCCGAAGGCTACAAGTTCAAGTTCTATCCAATTAGATGAGAGATAGGACTTTAATTCTAATTGTGTTGTGCTTGGATGAATGGATTGGCATTGGACTACTACAAGTGGATCCTTGATACTCTAGTTCTTCTTATTTTCAGATTTTTCTATTTTATGTGAAAATTATTTTCCTAAACTTCTTAGATTCTAGTTACTAGAGTAGTTGGAATTGTTTACTTCTTTCCTTGTGGATCAACCTCGGTCTTACCGAGAAGTTATTACTACATCGCAGCCTTGCACTTGAGGCGAGCGAACATTTTACTACCTGATAGAATTTATCGTTTTGGATATACAAGCGGTTACAAATGTATGCACTCAAGTTCTCGTCATTCTAGACTGACCATTCCTAGCAACCGCCAACGCTATAATCAATTGTAGGAATGAGGTTATGAAAATATCCTTTAGAATATGACAATGAAGATGAATGTATTTCATTTACATAACGAACAAGAGGATGTGGATGAGGATGAAGATGAGATCTATATGATTAATTTCATTGATACAATTGTGGATGATGATGAGCCACCCTCAACTAAAATTTTCAAAACCTTGAAATTTTGCTTGGCCCATTCCAAGGAGGAAATAAATTTGGATATTGATGAGACCTAGGAAGAGCCAAATTCTAAAAATTTAATTGACAAGACATCAATCACTGATTTGAACAATTTTGTTGTGCAGGAATTTGATGGATTAGTGCTTGATTTGCCTATGGAGAGGCCAATTTATGAAAGTGTAGTGGTTGATGACTTATTCTAACCTACACAATTGACTAAGAAGGTCGAAATTTCCTACACTCTAGAGTAGTATTTGGCATATTTTGAGAATTGGGATGATCCTATAATCTATGATGTTTATGTCAGATTTTGTAACAGGGTCCTCCACATGTTCACCTTTTCTTGCTAAAGATTTCCTCCTGGCCTGAAAAGAGACAAAGGAAAACTACGGGTGGTCCTTCAGCCGCACCTGCTCCAGCAGAAGGGTCTGCTCGTGGCCCACAATCGCGTGTGGCTGCATCAGGAGGGGTTGCCACAACCTCTCGCACGGCCGCGACCCCTCCAGCTTCTGCGACCCCTCCACCTGCTGCGACCCCTCCGGCTGACACCCGTTGTCAGCCGATAGTTGAAGTTATCGATAATTTGCCGAAAGACGATCGAAGAGGAGGCCTCCCTCCAAAGGGGGACAACATGCGAGCCTACTGCGGCTCGCGAATTACTGACACCCGCCTTGGGTATTGCGAGTGCTCGCGAGGCGGGCTCTAATGAGATGGTTGTAGCCCAACCTTCTGGGTTGGGAGTTTTTGTTATCCCATCTCACTTGCATCCAATATGCGAGTTTATGTTCGATAAGATTTCTCCCAACTCCTTCGGAGGCCTCCCCGAACCAAACCCAGAAGCTCTCTCTACCGATATCGGGGTGAGATTACTTCAGGTAACAACCATTTTCCCATCTGTCATTCTTTCTTTATTACCAATGTGGCGGGCCACTCTAATTTCTTCTTTCTTTGTTTATATCAGAGTTTGGATCTCACGCTTCATGTTAGATGTGACATTGAAGCAGCCCGCCGCAGCGTTGAAGATGCGGAAAAGAAGAAGAAGACGATGGAGGCCGAGGTCCAAGGGAGGGACCGTCTGGTGAAGGCTCTGGAAGCCCAAATCGCCAAGCTGGACGAGGAAAAGCGAATTCTCCTTGTCAAGATTCAAGCCATGACTGATCGTTTTCAGTCATTAGATCTCCAACTCGCGAAGCTTCAAGAACTCCATACCAAAAGCGAGAGAGAGAAGTAGATATTCCGCCAAGGATTCCATTCTCAGATCCAATCGAAGAGCAGCTCAAGGATTCTCGAGCTAAGCTCGGGGAGGCCCAGCAGAGACTCAACCAGTTGAAGGATGATTCCATTCACTGGGAAGTGGAGCGAGTGGCTCTCGTCCAGCTGGTATCTGACGAAGGCCCTCATGCAGTTCAGGAATTTCGAACCTCTCAACTTTACGACGAGGAGCGATATGAAGCGTATATCGCTGGTCGCGATTTTGCGGTCAGAGTTATGCAGCAGATTACTCCGACTTTTAACTTTGAGGAGTTCGAAAGGGTGGCTTTCGAAGTTGCGGCTAGAGAGCGAGCTGCTGCTGAGAATGACGTCACTGGAGCTACAGATGCGGCGCCTGCTCCCGAGACTGGTCCTGAAGCTGAGAGCCGCGAGCCTGCTCAAGATGGGGATGACCAGTCTTGACTTCGTTGCCCTCCTCCTTCTATCTTGTGTATTTCTTCTTATTTTTTTTAAAGGAAATTGCTCATGTAACTGACTTGACTTTTTAGTTAATTGTAATGGAAATTTCTCTTTTCTTCAATGCTGTGTACTTTCTCCAGCTTTTTCGCCCTGTGTCCATCGTATATTGTCCATTCGTATCACTAACTCATGAAAAAATGAATTAGACTCAATCCGAGGGTCGCATGACCATGTCCACGTTGAGATAGACTGGTCTATCGATTGAGATTTTGATTCTACCAAGGGTAGAAGATTGGTCAAGGGAACACGTATGTTCTCTTCAGGGCTATTTATGATCCATAAAATGGAAAAGCAACCAACGAGAATGATTTCAACCCTACCAAGGGTAGGCAATTGGCCAAGAGAATGTGTGCATTCTCTTCGGGGCTATTTGAGTCCAATTTGAATGGAGAAGCGACAAAAAAGAGTGACTTTATTTTTATTCACTCGAATGTCGTCCGGAATTACATCGAATTAGGAAAAATACCGTAATAAGTGTTCCACATGCCAAGGGTGACGTACGGGTCTTCCTTGCATATCTTTAAGATAATAAGTACCGGGTCGCACAATTTTGATGACTCGATACGGGCCTTCCCAATTCGGGTCCAACGAACGAGCAGGAATACCGAGGTTTTGTCTAAGGACCAAATCACCGAGCTGAAAAACTCTAGGCCGAACTTTAGTATTTCGGTAACGAGTAATGCGTTGTTGATACGCTGCTGCTCGCATCTGGGAGGCATTTCTCCGTTCTTCCAAAAGATCGAGATGAAGTTGAAGCCCTTCCTGATTCCAAGTGGGGTCATATTGCTTGACTCGATACAAGGGTACTTGAACTTCAATCGGTACTACTGCGTCGGTACCAAATGTCAAGGAGAAAGGAGTTTCACCTGTAGATGTGCGAGTCGTAGTTCTATATTATCAAGTCTTGAAGATTACGCTTCGTCCATTGCTCAAGCTCATGCTGAAACAAGATCCCAGGTAAGTTGCATATAGATTGACCATAGGAAACCCAAAACATCAAAGAATGGCGTAAAAGACTCACATTTCCTATCCCCATTCTTCTCGACCCTTGCACAAGTTGATCAGGCTTGTGATCCCCGGATTGGTGCTAAATGTAAATGGAGATATGTCCATAGATTGGACCCTTGCACCTCATCACTTATAGTGATCTGTTGCTGTGTTGAGAATCTTGGTCCTGCAAGATCACTATGACAAAACCATATAGACAGTGACCAGGCATCTCTAACACTTCATCAACCTTGCTGAGAGTCTTGCTGTGGATTCGTTGCTGGGACAGCCGACCAGTCCTGTCCGGTCGGCCAGGCTCTTTAAAAATTCAGAATCCTTGCTGGAAGGCATTCTAAAATGGACAGCCGACCGGTCTTGACCGGTCGGCCAGCATACCCTTCTTTCCAGCAGCTTTGCTGCGTGCTTCAAGTGGATAGCCGACCGGTCAAGACCGGTCGGCCCTCACAAAGTCTATACCTCCAGCAAGCACTGCCGACCGGTCAAGACCGGTCGGCCAGATTTCTCAAAGCATTCCAGAAAGGGGGTCCGACCGGTCATGACCGGTCGGCCTCCATACTTCACAGTTTTCCAGCAAGGGGGTCCGACCGGTCATGACCGGTCGGCCTCCATATATCACATATCTCAGCAAGGGGGTCCGACCGGTCATGACCGGTCGGCCTGTCCCATATATCCCCTTTGGTTTTGAACGCTGACCGGTTCGTCCGGCCAGTCGAGTCCTATCTCTGACAGGTCGGACGTGACCGTTTTAGATCCGTTGGGGCTATCATTTGGGGCTCTATAAAGCCAGGTTTTGAGGTCTTTCTTGGTATGCATTCAACACCCATTCAGAGCTGAGAGTGAGAGAGCATTTACTTCCATCCTTCCTCCCTCTTAACTCCCTTGAGTTCATCATTCAAACTTGGCCATTAATGGCTTGTCTTTGAGTATTCTAAGCTCAGTTTGAAGTATGAACTCAAGACTCTCATTCATGGCTGACCTACCTTCCGAAAATCATTATTAGGTCACTTAAAGCCATTGAATGAGTGTAGATTGGTAGTTCCCTCATTACCATTGCATTGAATAGGCAAGAGGAACTAGACCAACTCTCTCCCAACTACCCGGCATCAACATATCCTCATCATTTGCATTGGTAGCTGATCTTGGGAGCTCAAAAGAGGAGCTGAAGCACGTGGAGCTGAAGCTACTCATCAAAGGCATCGAATCGGGGCTCAAACGTCTAGGTATGTCTAGTATTTGAGAGTCCATCTTTTAAATCTCTATTCCCTGGATTGGGAAACTCCGGCGGGAGGGTACGTGACCATCCTTGGATTAGGATTGGTGAGAGTTTGAGATCCAAACTCGTCAAGTCCCTGGATTGGGCCATCGGCGGATGGTATACGCGGTCCTAGATCAAAGGATGTCAAGGTTGATGGTTAACCTGATTTAAAACCAAGACTATAGTGAAATCCGGGTGGTCTCATAGGTTGAGATCGTGAACCGGGAGTGGAGTAGGGAAACCGAACCACTATAAATCGCCTTGCATTTTGAGATTGAATGATTGCTATGTGTTGAATGGTTTAGTCAATCATGAATGCTAACTGTTTGATGAAATGCCTATGATAGTCCTAGCTTACAAACTGCTCATATAAATGTCTGAATGCTATTGTGATTGTCTTAGTTGATAAGAGTGTCTTGATCAGTTATTAATTGTAATTGGTTTTTAAAAGTCCTATTCACCCCCCCTCTAGGACACTAGGCATATCTCCAAGTATCTCTATTAGCGGTAAAACCGCAATTTCACATAAGACCTCTGGCAGAAGTTCTGGCCATGCACCTTTACATTCACCGAGCTTGGTTTTTAAATGGTGCTTGATGATTTTATTCACCGCTTCAACTTGCCCATTTGCTTGTGGATGATATTGAGAGGTGCGGACATTGCGTATTTTTCATTTTTCACAGAATTCATCAAATGCAGCATTGTCGAATTGCTTTCCATTGTCGGTGATTATAGTATGGGGAAGTCCATAATGGCATATGATATTTCTCCATATGAACTTGGTAGTCTGTTTCTCAGTAATTGTGGCTAAAGGCTCTGCCTCGGCCCATTTAGTGAAATAATCGACTCCCACGATTGCGAACCTATTTTGTCCTTTTTCGATGGGCAGGGGCCCGATGATATCGACCCCCCATTAGGCGAAGGGCCAAGGGCTATCAATTGGCGTCATTTGCTCGGATGGTATACGAGGTATAGGAGAGTATTGCTGACACTTGTCACAATTTTTGGAGAATTCAATTGCATCTGCCTTCATAGTGGGCCAATAGTATCCTTGCCTCATCGCCTTGTATGCTAGAGATCGTCCCCGTGGGTGATTACCACATGCCCCCTGGTGTATTTTATCTAGAACACGATGTGCTTCTTTTGGGTGAAGACACCTTAAATAGGGCAAAGAAAAACTCTTGCGCAATAACATTCCATTTTGTAAAGTATACCTGGCAGCTCGATGGCAGATTTGTCATGCGGATTTTTTGTTTTCCGGAAGGTCTCCATCCTTGAGGTAAAGGAGAATAGGGTCCATCTAACACGGAGAGGGATGTACCGTGATCACCTGCTCAAGAGTTGCATGGTCAATACTCGGGCTTTGAAGGTGGTCGATGGGAATTAAATACGATAACTTAGATTCTGGTGCCAAGGCAAGTTTTGCCAAAGAATCAGCGAGTTTGTTCTTCTCACGAGGGATGTGGATTATTTCATGACTCTTTAACTTTGCGAGCAGAATGAGCACTCGAGATTTGTATAAGGCCATCCTTTCTTCTTTTGCTTCGAATTCACCGAGTACCTGATTGACTATGAGCTGAGAGTCACTATGAATAAGCAGATTCTGAATTGAGAGGACGTTTGCTAGTTCGAGGCCGACGATCAGAGCCTCATATTCTGCTTCATTATTCGAGATGCGAGACTCGAAACGTAAGGCGTACTGGAAATGTGACCCGTCTGGAGCAACTAAAATTAGGCCCGCTCCACTACCGGTGGCCCGTGAGGACCCGTCCACAAAAAGTGACCAGGATGACTGGTCACTGGTCGCGATATTGTCATCGGGAGAGGAGTATGTGAATTCGGCGATGAAGTCCGCCACAGCCTGGCCCTTGATCACGGTTCTGGGGCAGAATGAAATATCGTGCTCACTAATCTTGATCGCCCATTTAGTTAATCTTTCTGAAGCCTTGGGCTTTTGAAAGACCTGTCGTAACGGATGATTTGTTGGTACTAATATAGAGTGGGCCTGGAAGTATGATCGTAATTTTCAGGCGGCTGTGACTAAAGCAAGGGCCAACTTCTCCATATCAAAATACTGAGTTTCTGCGTCCACCATTGCTCGACTGATATAATAAACGGGCCTTTGTATCCCGGAATCTTCCCTTATTAAAGCGGCGTTGATGGCTGTGGAAGACACAGACAAATAAAGGATGAGTTGCTCGTGTACCACCGGTTTAGATAAAACGGGGGGCGCGCTCATATATTGCTTCAATTGTTGAAAAGCTTCTTCACATTGTGGTGTCCATTCCCAATCAGATTTGGCTGTGGCTCGAAGGAGCTTAAAGAAGGGTAAGTACTTGTCGGAAGCCCGCGAGATGAACCTGTTTAACGAGGCAATGCGACCAGCCAGACGTTGAACGTCTTTGAGAGTGGCTGGGTACTTCATTTCGATCAATGCTTTAATCTTTTCAGGATTCGCCTCGATTCCTCGTTGGCCAACCATAAATCCCAGAAATTTTCCGGCAGAGACTCCGAAGGCACATTTTTCTGGATTTAATTTCATCCGATATTTCCTCATCAATTCAAAAGCTTCTCGAAGATCCGCAAGGTGGTCACTTCCTACAACGCTTTTCACGAGCATGTCGTCGACATAAACCTCCATATTTCGGCCGATTTACGCGACGAACATTTTATTGACGAGGCGCTGATAAGTGGCCCCTACATTTTTAAGGCCAAAAGGCATTACTTGATAGCAATATAGGCCTCGGTCAGTGATGAAGGCGGTATGTTGGCTGTCAGGCGGATGCATCATGATCTGGTTATAGCCGGAATAGGCATCCATGAAACTGAGCAAAGCATGTCCAGCTGTTGAATCGACCAGCTGGTCGATTCGCAGAGTTGGGAAGCTATCTTTAGGGCACGCTTTGTTTAAATCCGAATAGTCAACGCACATTCTCCATTTACCGTTAGCTTTTCGAACGAGAACTACGTTCGCGACCCATTCCAGATAATCAACTTCTTTTATGAAATTGGCCGTGAGCAGTTTCTCGACTTCAGCCTTGATTGCCATTTGCCTTTCTGCAGTAAAGGCACGTCGGCGCTGGTGGACGGGTTTATAATTCGGATTAATGTTCAAATGATGCGCGATGACGCTGGGGTCGATGCCTGGCATATCTTTGTGAGACCAAGCGAACACGTCTTGATATTCGGTGAGAAAACGAGCCAGATCTTCACGGAGGACGCTGGTTAAAGAGGATCCAATGTATACGACTTTTGATGAATCATCTTTGATTAAGCGGATTGACACTATTTCTTCCCCGGGAGCTCCTGATTGGAGAGCATTCTCCCTTGGAGCCAACACGGCGGCCGTTGGAAGACTTGATGAATCTTGCTCTATCATCATAGCTAGACTCGCCTGAGTTTTCTTTCGATCTTGTAGGGCTATCTCGTAACAAGACCGGGCTTCTCTCTGATTTCCTCGTACAACCCCAACACCATTGGGGGTAGGAAATTTCATGCACAAATACAAGGGATGTAAAGCTGCCCCAACCTTATTAAGCAATGGTCGCCCCAAAATGGCATTGTACGCCGATCTCCGATCTACCACGAGGAAGTTGATGAAGATAGTCGTCTTCGTAGGGCTCTCACCAAAGGTGACTGGAAGGTCAATGCTCCCTTCAGGTGTCACCACTTTGCCCCCGAAGCCGACGAGGGAGTTGAGACTGGCTTGAACAGGCTTCTGGCAAGTGCCATTTTATCGAAAGCCTCTAGGTAGAGAATATCAGCAGAGCTACCTGTATCCACCATAATACGATGAGTCAGATAATTTAATACTTTTAACGCGACTACTGATGGAGTCTTCGTGAGGGAAGTGAATCCCTTCTGCATCTTCGAGGGAGAAAGAAATTAAAGGACGGCTAGATTCTGATGTATCGGGAGTTCGTTCCAACCAGTAGATATGCTGAGGCTTCTTGGATGCCTTACGAGTGTATGCTTTTCTCAAAGCTTGAGAATCTCCTTCGTAAGCCGGTCCTCCGACGATGGTTCGAATCTCCCCAATAGGTTCAACATTTTCTTGTGATGTTTGTCGATGATGTGATTTCTTCTGCTGTGATGGGGTCTCCCCCCTTTTAGGTGAACGACCTTGTCGGACAACATAGTCTTGAAGGTGACCCTTACGAATAAGAGCTTCGATGTGATCATGCAGAGATATGCAGTCTTGGGTGGTGTGCCCATGATCTTTATGAAAATAACAAAACTTGCTCTTGTCTCTTTTCTCAGGATCAGATTTGATTTTTGCGGGCCATTTCACATATGGTTTATGATTGATCTCCATTAGCACCTTTTCCGGAGGCCGATTAAGGGGGGTGTAGTTATGGTACTTACCAGAGTAGACTTTCTTTGGAGAGCGATCTCGCCGATCGCGTCTATATTTCTTATCCGAAGAAGAGACTTCCTCCGGCTTGCGCTTCTTGCCCTGTATACCATGACGTGCTAAAGCAACTTCTTCTGCATTGATATACTTCTGAGCTTTAGATTGGAATTCTGTCATAGTTTTAGGAGGATTCTTATCCAAAGAGAATCTGAATTTTTTGCTGGTGATCCCAGCTATTAGGGCGGTGAGGCCTTTCTCTTCGGTATAACCTTCAGTTTGGACGGCTTCGGTTGTGAACCGCACTGTTAACTCCTTTATTGTTTCCCCATGCTGCTGTTTCAAATCCATTAGGTGGGACCTCGATTTTTTGGTGCAGATGCTTCCCATGAATTGGGAGAGGAACATCTCCGATAGCTGTGAAAAGGAACCGGTAGATCGAGGTTTTAACCCCCGGAACCACGTACGGGCTGCTTCCTTTAAAGTTAGGGAAAAAGCCCTACACATGATTTCCGACCCATGTCCCTCTAGCTCCATAAGAGACCTATAAGTTTCCAGATGTTTAAGAGGATCGCCGGTACCTGTATATGGAGTGATGACGGGTGTATGATACTTTCTCGGTAGATGTGCTTCCATGACCTCGCTGGTGAAAGGGGACTCGGATCGATGTATCGACGCTACAGCGGCTGATGGTCGATTCGCCTGATATCGTTGCTCCATATCATCAAAACGATCATAGATTCTCTTGAGGTCTCCTTCCCATGGTAAAGTATAACCTGATGCTTCGACGGTGGACCCATGAGATTGTTGTTGGCGGGAAGCACTGGAATGGACGGAATGTGGGGGATAGTACAGGGGGTTGGTTGCCGATTGGCATTCGGTTTGACGGAGGATGATTTGGTTGGACCTATGGTTCGTCCACAGAGTGTCTGGAAGCCATCGGTATGGGCTGCGCCGGCAACCCTCCGGAAGGTAGCTTCTGAGGCTCCAGGAAATGCTGATCAAGTCGGTTAAACAAGGCTTGAAACCCAGCATTGAGAGTTAGAAGTGTGTTTCCTAGGAAACGCATGACATCTTCTTGACTTCCGGAAGCCTCAAATAACGTGTTTTGTGACGGCACGCTAGGATCTCCTTGAGGGATGCCCGCCGAAGTGGCTTGAGGGATGGGCACCGGTTCTGTAACGTCAGGTGGAGGTAACGTCTGCCTTGACGTGGAAGGATGAACTGTCTTTTTCGGAGGCATCGTGCTTGATGATGGGAATGGCTAAATTTGGTGATCAAATTGCTTTCCCACAGATGGCGCCAATCTGTTTACGTCAGATTTTGTAACAGGGTCCTCCACATGTTCACCTTTTCTTGCTAACGATTTCCTCCTGACCTGAAAAGAGACAAAGGAAAACTATGGGTGGCCGGCGCCCAGCCATTGGCCCTCCGATGCTTAAGTTAGATAGGATAAGATTGAAGGAAAGCAAATAGAAGATTCTTTGAGTGAATAATGTGTACCTTCTTATTGATGAAACCATCCATTTATATAAATCCGAATGTCCGACTCTATTACGCAAGATCTCAAGATTATTACGGATTTCATGAGATAAGATGTTTATCCTACTTATCCTTAGATAAAGGAATAGTCTGATTCAACTACTCATCTGGTTAATTACGTTCCTTGATAATGATCCCTCGAGATACGGAACCGTAAGCGAAGATAAGCCTAAAACCGGCCTATACGGGCTGCTAGTACTCTAAGACGAGGGAGCTACTCTTATCAGGAGTGCTCGCATTTAGGATGTGACCCTTCGCGACGAGCACGAGCCGAGCTGCTCGCATTTTGGGATGCGACCCCTCACGATGAGCACGAGGCGGGCTACTCGCATTTTGGGATGCGACCCCTCGCGACGAGCACGAGGCTGACTGCTTGCATTTCTTCAGAGGCCAAATTTATATATAACATATGACATTGTCAATGTGTTAAGGAAACTTCACCGGTGCCCAAAAAGACTCCTCCCACGGAGTGTAAAATCGAATTATCAATAGTGGAAGCACCGGTATAATCTAAAAATGTGGAGACCATACCAACTTATGAAGAAAATTTTCAAGTCTCCACATCACTTTGGTTTGTTCAAACCGAAGAACACTATCTCTAGGGATGATCCTTATTTGATTAATTTTTTTCCAGACAAGTTGGAAAGGAGATTCACAATTGATGATTTCAAACCGAAGAAATTCTCCTTTACATGTGGTGATAAATTTGAGAATCTCGTTGAACCTTTTCAATAGGATTTTCAACTCATTAGCATGACAAACATGACCCATGTGCACTATGAAGAAGGATGGTGGATGGTATTACTGAAAATATTTTACTCCACTTCATAATCCTGCTAGATTTCATTCCTTTGGATGATCATGAGTATCAAGACTGACCTCCTAGTCTGATGGAGGTAGAGAGTAGTTTTAATTAGTTTGAATTGTTTAGTTGTTTAGAGTTGTAGACTTCCATGATCGACACTCTCAGGTACTCTCGTTCTCACTCTCTTTTATTTTTATCATTCCTCTCATGTCATTGATTATTGCCTATCTTTTTACATTGAGGACAATGCAAGATTTGGTTGGGGGTCAGATTTCTAGATGAATCTAATGTTTTTGTGACATTTCAAGCAATGTTTTGTAGAAAATTTTCAATTTTTCTGAAACATCTAAACTCCTTTGGAAAACCTTGTTTCTATGCACTTGGGATGCTATAAGTATGAAAGGAAAAGAGATGAGGTAATTGATGTTGAAAGCCATAAATCACCTCTAATATAATAGTTTTCTATATGAATTTTCCTATTTATATGATCGATAGAACATTTGAACACTTTTGAGTCTAGTTCACATGACACGATTCTCATGGTTGAAGGGATTATGTAGATTTATAAATTAGTTAGACTGAATATTTGAAGTGTTTAGGAACCAAGCCGGGGAACTTTGTCCATCCTTGTTCATGTGAAATAAAGAGAAAAGAATGGAAGATATGGATTTTTAAAAATCCTATCCAATGTATATGAAAAAGAGAAAGAAAGTATGGTTGTCATTGAATAGATTTGTGAAAAATTCCTAAAAGCGCTACATATTACCAACCAGGGGATGATCTTCCCGTAACCAAAGCTGAAACTTGGAAGTAGTGTGAAAGTCGTCAAAGGAACGATAAGGCAAATTCTTGTTAGAGGTATTTGGTTGATCTGTACACTTTTAAATCTTTAGTTACGCTGATTAATGAAGAAGGTAATCCTGGAGAATCATAGGATGAACATTCACTATGCACACTAGACCTGCACTTGTTCGAAATCTTCTATTTCTCAATCAATCGGTGAAGATTCTATGTGAAACACTTATTATGTTTAAGGAGTTTAGGATTTCAGTTTCTTATCATTAAGTTTATCTGAATTTCATGCTTGTATGTCTATAAGTCCATAGAAGTATAATTTTCAAGAGAGAGTTGAGTTTTTAGAGAAGTGATTTGTTTCACGCTTGTTTTTCTTGGGACTAGTAAAGTGCTGGTTGGGGGGTGTGTTGAGCTTTGAATTGTACATATTCTAAGCCCAAATCGTAACTCATTATGCATATTTTGCATGTTCAAAGAACCTAACTAATGCATGTTTTGTGGTTGTAGGAATTAGAGATAGACTTCACCCAATTAATGTTCAAAAGATCACATTTAGAAGCCATTTCAATGATGATTAAAGGTAGGCCAAAGGAGGAATAAGAAGCAAAGAAAGAAGAAAGAGAAGAGGAGAGAATTTAGCCATGACCAATAGGCTAGACTGGTCGGCCAGCTAGGCACAGGCCACTCTAGTAGCCTGCTGGAGCTTGCTGGAACCAGGACCAGACAGGCCACCCCCCCCCCCCCCCCCCCCCCCCCCCCCCCCCTCTTACACTCTCTAGACACCCACTAGGACCAATCCGATTGATTAAGACCGGTCGGCCATCCAAGCTCGACCGGTCTAGACCGGTCAGCCATGTGTAATTTTGTGAATTTCCAGAAGCTTGTTTCACAAGCTCCAAAAAATTATGCACTGTGTAACCTATTGCGCAAATTTGGAAGTTTCTGAGTCAATGAAGCTTCTCCATTATAAAAGGATACCTAGGGTTCATTCCTAAGGCATCATAGAAGTCTTGGGAAGTTGTGGGAGGTGAAGAGGATCGCTGTGGAGCATCTGTAACTCTTCCAAACTTAGTTTTTCTATATTTTTCTTTAGTTTTCTTTTGAGTTTTAGTTTAACCTATTGATGGCTGGCTAAATCTCTTAGCTATGGCTACGAGGTGAAGCTTTTAGTTGTTTACGATGCTTAATTCGAATTAGTTCAAGTACCTTTAGTTTAATGAATGTTGAGCTCTTAAATGTGCATATTCTAACCTCATTTTATCACTAACTATGCTTGAAATACATTATTAAAGACCCAACTAATGCATGGTTTTGTGGCTATGGGAATAAGAGAGAGCATTCATCAATTGAAGACTTAAAGACACTATTTACAAGCATTGAAGATCACAAGACTAAACGTGAAAGGATAGAAGAAAGAAGCAAATGAGAGAAGAAAAGAGGGCAGAAAAATGCACCCAAGACCGGTCGTCTATAGCCCAGGACCGGTCGTCCGACCGGTCTGAACACTCAATAGAAGGGGCCTTATAGCAAATCTTGCTGGACCATCCACAACCGGTCGTCCACTGCTCAGACTGGTCGTGCGACCAGTCCTTGAATTAAAATTTTGGGTTATGAATTTATGAAAACTCACTGGACTGTTTTTGCACTTTTGAGACCGGTCGTCGAGGAGCTCAGACCGATCGTGCGACAGGTCGTCTGCGTAACAGAACATGTCCTATAAGCTCCGATTTTCTCTGCGTAATCCAGGATTTCATGCGCAATCTAGAACTTGCTGCACTATTCTATAAAAGGGGACCTAGGGCTTCTTCCTAAGGTATCCTAGAAGAGATTAAGCACGGTGGGAGATGACGAAAGTCGGATTTGAAGTTCTACAACTCCTCCTAGTTTATTCTTCTAGTTTTTGTTTTTCTTAGTTGTTTCATGTTTTCTTGGATCATGAACGGCTAAACCTCTTAGCTAGGGTTAAGAGGTGAAGTTTGTAGTGAATCTAAGATGTTTCAATTCGTTTGATTTGGTTTCAATTTGGATTATTAGTGAAGAACAATGGTTTGAAGTTCAAATAAAGTTCTAAGTAGTTTTTCTTAATTTATGATGGCTCATAGATGTTTAGAAGAATTGCTTGAGTTCTTAATTGTTTTAAATATTTCTAGGCTTGTATGCTCCGAGGAATTGTATTCAATACACTCTAGATCTATGATCCTCATGTGGGAACTTCATACCAAAAGTTCTATTTTCCTGGAATTTCTGGATTATGTGAGATTGTGTATGTGATTTGAATCAAGTTTAAATCATGATCTAGTTATACCTTGTGATAGGATTTAATGATGATTATGATTGTGATCTTAACCTATTGAAATTAGGATTGACCTATGCAATTGAGTGTGCTCAAGTCCTAGCTTGAATTGAGGGAATCATGTACATGAACCACGCATATGACAGATTGTTTGTGTTAACTGCTCCATCATCCGGCTAGAGAGGACTTAATTTTGATTCTAGTTGAGAAAGTGAGAAACCACAGCGAATTAAGCATCAAGGATTGTTACAAGTGGATCCTTGAACCCATAGTGCTTTTTATTAATTAATTACCTTCAGTTTAGTTCAAAATTGCTATTTTCACCAAATTACTAAATCCTGTTTAGTTGATTCTTAAGTAAAAACCATTGGAAGTGTTTTGTGAATTCCTACACAAGTCCCTGTGGATCGACCTCGGTCTTATCGAGATTATTACTACATCGCAACCCTACACTTGGGGAAGTGAACAAGTTTTTGGCGCCGTTGCCGGGGACTTTGATGGTTTTTTACAAAATTTCTGAAAATAGTTTTTATTTGACATTTTTAGGACTCTTGTACTAACTTAGTTTGTTTTATTTTGGTTTTTCTTCTTTTGCAGGGATTTTTAGGAAGTTGAAGAAGAAGTAAGGCATCTTAAGTTCTCAAATCAGGTTTTGTCCTTCCAACCTTACTCTTCTTCTTCCCCTATTCATTCCTATCACATTCATCTCTTGTAGAGTGCGTGGAGACTCCTTTTTTAGATCTCTAATAGGTTGTCCTTGAGCTGCCTTAATTCCTACTGGTCGGCATTGCCATCTTGGATCACCTTGTGCTCAGAGATTTCTCTTCTCAATTCTATTCTTCTTTCTTCTTTTTCTGCACTTTTCTTAAAAGATTCAAAGAGTGGGTGGGGAGTTCTCTGAACCCCTATTGACCAGGAGAAATCGGTCTCTATCTTTGCTTTTAGCTCAGCCATTGCAAGACACCTTGTGCTTCGGTCTTAGAGAAGAGTAAAGAAAGGAAGGAAGAATTCTTCTTTCTTATTTCATTCTTTTGGATTTGCATGCCACATTGGGTTCGGGATTCTAATAACCGACTCATTAGTAAAGGGGGAATAGTTGAAGGAATTGATAGAGAGCCACATGCTAAGACACATTTAAATTCTCCAATTTTGTCTGAAAGTATGGCTGCAAATCAACCCAACCCTATGGCCAATCAAAATCTGGGCCAAAACTAAACCGAAACGGGAGAAAATGTGGTTGAGAATGTTCCCAGACCTAGAACATTACGTGATTACTTGCAACGAGCAAGAGCTAGCACTCCCTCATGCATAGTTTTTCCACAAAATGCAGGAACATAGATTTGAAACCGGGAGTAATCCAGCTCCTCCCGAGATTCCATGGACTAGACAGTGAAAGTGCCTATCAACATCTTAAGGAATTTGATGAGGTGATAGCCACAATGCACTTTGCAAACATAACCGACGATGTGGTGAGACTCAAATTATTTCTTTTTACCCTTAAAGAGAAAGCTAAAGGTTGGCTTCATGCATTAAGGCCAAGATCAATTGGCACATGGACTGAGATGTCTAGGGAGTTCATTAAAAAGTTCTTCCCCACTCACAAAACGATTATGTTGAGGCGCCTTATCATGAATTTTGCCCAAAAGGAGGATGAGACCTTCTTCCAATGTTAGGAGAGGTTTAAGGACTTGTTAAATGCATGCCCACATCATGGCTACGAAATTTGGCGGGTAATAAGCTTTTTCTATGAAGCACTGACTTCACCCATACGCCAATTTGTAGAGATGATGTGCAATGGAGAATTCATGAATAAGGGAGCCGAGGAAGCATGGGACTATTTTGATGAATTGGCCGAGAATGCATAGTCTTGGGATACATCTAGACCAACAAATTCCAAGACAAGCCAACAAAAGGAAAAAGGAGGAATTTATGTCCTCTCAGAAGAAGATAATATAAGTGCACGTGTGGATAGCTTTACAAGAAAAGTCGAGGCCATGGAATTGAAGAAAGGAGAAACGATTAACTCAAAAGACGTGAAAACTATTTGTGAAATTTGTGCCAAAAATCAACATGCAACACAAGATTGTCCCACAATTTCAGCATTCCAAAATATCTTACAAGAACAATCAAATGTCATAAACAGTTATCAATGGCCATTTAGTGCTCCAAACTCAAACACGTATAATTCTAGTTGGAAGAACCATTCCAACTTCAGTTGGAGGAATGGACCCACTGCGAATGCAAACAATACCCCTCAAGTTCAACCTTTACTAGGTCCATCCCTAGTCATTGCACCAAAAGCTACGCTAGAGGAGATGTTGGGTGCATTCGTATCGGTTCAAGCTGAATATAACAAGACTAATTCTCTAAAAATTGATGGGTTAATGCAAGAGCAACTGAAATTCAATCAAAATTCATCTCAAGCCATTAATGACTTGAAAACTTCAATGGCTAGAGTTGAATCTCATCTCAGTGTTAGGGAGAAAGGCACACTTCCTGCCCAACTCCTTCCTAACCCAAGAACCCAATTTGAGATACAAGATGCAAGCTCATCCTCCCAACATACGGATCATGTTCAAGCTATCACCACTTTGACAAGTGGAAAAATAATCGATAAATCTAATCCGGTGAAGGCCCCAAAGCTTAATGATCCAGAAAATTCCAAAGAGGATGATAGCCCGAACAACACTCTACATGAGAAAGAATCGGAAAGGCAACACAAGCCGGTTGCCCCGTTTCCCCAAAGGTTGATTTCACCCAAACCTTTAGACAAAAACCTGGAAATTTTAGAGGTTTTTAAGCAAGTGAAAATCAACATCCTGTTGTTGGATGCTATAAAACAAATATCATCCTATGCCAAATTTCTAAAGGAATTATGTACAGTCAAAAGGAAACACAATGTTCACAACAAAGTACTTTTGACTGAGACTTTGAGTGCTATTATCAGACAAGAGGTACCCCAAAAATACAAGGATCTGGGTAGTCCAACCATCTCATGCGTCATAGGTGACTACTGGATTAAACAAGCCTTGATTTAGGGGCAAGTGTTGACCTCATTCCATACTCGGTTTATGAACAACTTGGGTTAGGTGAATTGAAACCCACCAAAACCACACTCCAACTTGCTAATAGATCTATTCATATACTAAGAGGAGTGATTGAGGATGTTTTAGTCCAAGTTGATAAATTCTACTATCCAGTAGACTTTATTGTCTTAAATACACATCCCGTGATAGGTACCGATGCTCAAATTCCCATTATACTTGGCCGCCCTTTTCTAGCTACTTCAAATGCTATTATTAATTGTAGAAACGGGCTTGTACGAATGTCCTTTGGAAGTATGACACTCGAGCTGAATATATTTGATTTATGCAAACAACCACGGAAAGTTGATGATGAGATCCACGAGATAAATTTGCTTGAATCATTCGTGGAGAATACATTCCCCTTGACATTATATTCCGACCCCTTTGGAGGCATGTTTGGTCCACTCTCATGAGATAAATGATGACACAATACGAGAGATGGATGCCATTTTGGATGTGATGCCGGTACTTGATAACAAAAGATGGAGGGCACTATTTGAACCTTTACCATTAAGCGAGAACAAGCCCCTCCCATCCAATATCAAGGCACCAATGCTCGACTTAAAACCATTACCAAGTGATTTGAAATACATATATTTAGGTCAAGGCGAGACATATCCGGTGGTGATTTCTTCTCACTTGGATGAGGAACAAGAGAGTAGGCTAATAGTCACTCTAATAGAGCATAAGAGTGCCATTGGATGGTCGATTGTGGATCTCAAAGGCATAGACCCACTGATTTGCACTCATCGCATACACATTGAGGAGAATGCGAAGACATCTAGGCAACCACAAAGACGCCTCAATCCAAATATGAAGGTGGTGGTTAAGGCCGAGGTGTTGAAACTATTGGATGTGGGTATCATTTACCCAATATTCGATAGTCAATGGGTGAGTCCAACTCAAGTAGTGCCTAAGAAATTCAGAATAACCATCGTAGCCAATGCCAATAATGAACTCGTGCCAACCAGAGTCACTACCGGTTGGAGAATGTGCATTAACTACAGGAAGCTAAACACAGTTACGAGGAAAGACCACTTCCCCCTACCATTTGTTGATCAAATTTTAGAAAGGTTGGTGGGTCATTCCCATTTTTGCTTCCTTGATGGCTATTCAGGGTATAACTAAATAGAGATCGTCCTAAAGGACCAAGAGAAAACAACATTCACATGTCCATTTGGCACTTTCGCATATTGAAGGATGCCATTTGGACTATGTAATGCCCCTGCCACTTTTTAGCGTTGTATGCTGAGTATTTTTTCTGATATGATGTGGACTATTCTCGAAGTCTTCATGAATGATTTCTCAGTATTGGTTGTAGCTTTGATGAGTGCCTTATGCACTTGAAATCTGTGTTGAAAAGATGTAAAGAGAAGAACCTTTTGTTGAATTGAGAGAAATGTCACTTCATGGTTTAAAAGGGAATTGTACTTGGTCACATCATCTCACAAAATGGAATCGAGGTGGACAAAGCTAAAATCGATCTTATCTCTAACCTTCCACCACCCAAGAGCATACGAGATGTGTGGTCATTTTTGGGACACGCCGGATTTTATAGACGGTTCATAAAGGACTTCAGTTCACTCTTTTGTCCTTTATGTAACCTTCTTCAAAAGGAGAACTCTTTCAAGTGGAATGAAGATTGTCAGAATGCCATTGACAAACTTAAAGGTAGGTTAACATGTGCTCCCATAATGCAACCACCTGATTGGAGCCTTCCTCTTGAAATTATGTGCGATGCGAGTGACTATGCTATTGGGGCTGTGTTAGGCCAAAAAATAGAGAAGAAACCATGTGTCATCTACTATGCAAGTAGAACCTTAAACCCAGCCTAAGTAAACTACAAAACTACAGAAAAAGAACTTTTAGCCGTAGTTTTTGCTTTAGACAAGTTTAGGTCCTACTTAATTGGATCCAAGATCATCATATTCACAGACATGCCGCACTTAAGTACCTTCTCTCTAAGAAGGATGCTAAGCCACATTTGTTAAGATGGATTCTCCTACTCTAAGAATTTGACATAAAAATACGTTATAAGAAAGGAGTAGAAAACGTAGTGGCTGACCATCTCTCTAGACTTGTTCTCATCGATTCCCCTGAGACGACCGCGATCAATGACATGTTCCCTAATGAACAACTTTTTAAAGTCTCCTAATTGCCATGGAATGCGAACATTGCTAACTATCTTGCTACAGGTACAATTCCGAAACATTGGAAAAAGCAAGATAAAGATAAGTTCTTCAACGAGGTGAGGAAATTCCTATGGGACAATCCTTACTTATTCAGGAGATGTGTACCGGATGATGAACAACACAGTATCATCTCCTTTTGTCATTCTCAAGCATGTGGTGGCCACTTCTCGGCTAAGAAAACCATATCCAAAATTCTGCAATGTGGGTTCTATTGGCCCGCCATGTTGAAAGATACACATGTGTTTTGTAAAACGTGTGAGCCATGTCAGAAATTAGGAGGAATATCCTATAGAAATATGATGCCTCTTAATCCCATCTTGCCAATTAAAATTTTATATTGTTGGGGCATCGATTTCATGGGACCATTCCCATCTTTTTTTGGAAATTTGTATATTCTGCTTGCCATCGATTATATTTCCAAATGGGTCGAGGCAATTCCATGCCGGACCAATGACCATAAAATAGTCATTCATTTCTTAAAAGAAAACATCCTTTCCTGGTTTGGAACACCTCAACTTATCATAAGTGATGGAGGGTCTTACTTTTGTAATCACCCATTTGAATCCTTAATGAAGAAATATGGCGTAAAACACAAAGTGAGTACTCCTTATCACCCATAAACAAGTGGACAAGCTGAGATATCCAATAGGGAGATTAAATATATTTTAGAGAAAATGGTAAACCCCGATCGCAAGGATTGGTCACTTCGACTTACCGATGCACTCTGGGCTTACCGTACTGCTTTTAAGACCCCCATTGGAATGTCTCCGTATAGACTTGTCTATGGGAAAGCTTGTCGCTTGCCCATGGAGTTGGAACATAGGGCTTACTGAGCGATAAAGAAGTTGAATTTTTATTCTGACAAAGCAAGCTCGTTACGCAAACTTCAATTGAATGAACTTGCGGAACTACAGAACGAGGCATATGAAAATACGTGAATTTATAAGGACAAGACGAAGGTGTTCTATGATAAGAACATCCTTTGTAAGACCTTCACGATTAATAAAAAAGTCCTTATGTACAATTCTCGCTTACATTCATTTCTGGGAAAATTGAGATCTCGATGGACCGGTCCCTACATTGTACAAACTGTCTACCCATATGGGACAGTTGAGTTGTTGAATCCAAGGAACGGCAACATCTTTAAGGCGAATGCTCAGCGATTAAAGCCGTTCTTTGAGAATTTTCCTTCAGAAGGTATGTCCATACCTCTGACTGATCCTGTGTATCAGGATTTTTTATCTCCTAGTATGATGGAGGTATAGAGTAGTTAGGATTAGGATTTTGTTGCTTTTTGTTTTCTTTTTCATAGGTTTGTTAGAAGGAGGTAAAATTTCACTTTTTGTTCTCTCAGGTACTATTATTCCTCACTCCCTTTATTTTAGAATTGCTCTCATGTTTTGCTCATTGCATATCTTTTACATTGAGGACAATGCAAGATTTGGTTGGGGGGTGTGGGATCACTAGGATGAATCCAGTGTTTTGTAACATCTCGAGCAATTATGTAGGAATTTATTCAATTTTTCTACAAATTCAAAACTCTGTTGGAAAACTTCGTTTCTATGCATTTTGGGATGGCATGAGTACAAGGAAAACGAAAAGTAAAGTGAGTGAAGTTGAATACCTTGAACAATCTCTAAGATACTAGTTTTATATGTGAATTCCCCTATTTTCATGATTGATAGAATTTCTAAACACTTTTACACCTAGTTCACATTACACGATTCTCACGCTTTAAAAGGATTATGTAGAATTGTGAATTGGTTAAGTTTGGATATGAGGCGTTGAGAAACCAAGCCGGGGTACTTTGTCCATCCTTGTCCATGGGAAAATAACGAAAGATATGGATTTCTAAAAATCCTATCTAATGAAAAAGAAAACGGAAAGGAAGGATGGAAATATGGGAATGATGAAGAATATGGTGGAAAAATTTCGAAAGGGGCTACTATTACCAACCGGGGATGGTCTACCCATAACCAAAGCCAGAAATGGGACGTAGTGTGAAAGCCGTTGGGTGGACGGTAAGGCAAATTCCTGTCATAGGCTTGTTGTTGATCTATACATCGTTGAATCCATACATTAATTAATTCACAAAGAAGGTAAACCCGGAAATCCATGAGATGAACATTCACCGAGCACACTAGGTTAAATTGTTTGGATCCTTCTATTTATCAATCAATCAGCGGGAATTTCATATAAGTACTTGTTATGTTATGAGAAGGTTAAGGTCTCAACTTCTATCACTAAGTTTTCCTGATTCTTGCACTTATATATCATTAAGTATATAGAAACATGGTTTCTGAAGGAGAGTTGGGTTTTAAGAATGAAATTTGTTTCACGCACGTTTTGCTCGGGACTAGCAAAATGTTGGTTGGGGTGTGTGTTGAGCTCTTAAATGTGCATATTCTAACCTCAATTTATCATTAACTATGCTTGAAATACATGATTAAAGACCCAACTAATGCATGGTTTTGTGGTTATAGGAATAAGAGAAAGCATTCATCAATTGAAGACTTAAAGTCACTATTTACAAGCATTGAAGATCACAAGACTAAGCGTGAAAGGATGGAAGAAAGAAGCAAAGGAGAGAAGAAAAGAGGGCAAAAAAATGCACCCAAGACCGTTCGTCCATAGCCCAGGACCGGTCGTCCGACCGGTCCGAACACTCAACAAAAGGGGCCTTACTACAAATCTTGCTGGACTATCCACGACCGGTCGTCCACTGCTCAGACCGGTCGTGCGACCAGTCCTTGAATTAAAATTCTAGGTGCTAAATTTATGAAAACTCACTGGACTGTTTTTGCACTTTTGAGACCGGTCGTGCGACCGGTCATCCAGGAGCTCAGACGGTTGTGCGACCGGTCGTCTGCATAACAGAACGTGTCCTACAAGCTTCGATTTTCTCTGCGCAGTTCGGGATTTCTTGCGCAATCTAGAACTTCCTGCACTATTCTATAAAAGGGGACCTAGGGCTTCTTGCTAAGGCATCCTAGAAGAGATTGAGCACGGTGGGAGACTGCGGAAGTTAGATTTTGAGTTCTACAACTCCTCCTAGTTTGTTCTTCTAGTTTGTATTTTTCTTAGTTGTTTTCATGTTTCCTTGGATCATGAACGGCTAAACCTCTTAGCTAGGGCTAAGAGGTGAAGCTTGTAGTGAATCTAAGATGTTTCAATTCGTTTGATTTGATTTCAATTTGGATTATTAGTGAAGAACAATGGTTTGAAGTTTAAATAAAGTTCTAAGTAGTTTTTCTTAATCTTATGATGGCTCATAGATGTTTAGAAGAATTGCTTGAGTTCTTAATTGTTTTAAATATTTCTAGGCCTGTATGGTCCGAGGAATTGTATTCAATAAGCTTTAGATCTATGATCCTCATGTGGGAACTTCATACCAAAAGTTCTATTTTCCTGGAATTTCTGGATTATGTGAGATTGTGTATGTGATTTGAATCAAGTTCAAATCATGATCTAGTTATATCTTGTGATAGGATTTAATGATGATTATGATTGTGATCTTAACCTATTGAAATTAGGATTGACCTATGCAATTGAGTGTGCTCAAGTCCTAGCTTGAATTGAGGGAATCATGTACATGAACCACGCATATGACAGATTGTTTGTGTTAACTGCTCCATCATCAGGCTAGAGAGGAATTAATTTTGATTCTAGTTGAGAAAGTGAGAAACCATAGTGAATTAAGCATCAAGGATTGTTACAAGTGGATCCTTGAACCCCTAGTGCTTTTTATTAATTAATTACCTTCAGTTTAGTTCAAAATTGCTATTTTCACCAAATTACTAAATCTTGTTTAGTTAGTTCTTAAGTAGAAACCATTGGAAGTGTTTTATGAATTCCTACACAAGTTCCTGTGGATCGACCTCGGTCTTACCAAGATTATTACTACATCGCAAACCTACACTTGGGGAAGCGAACAATGAAGAACACTTCTAGTTCAAGTTTTTGAAATAAAGTTAGTATTTTTAGTTAATCTTTTCTCTTGTGATTTCTCTTACATAGGATGTTTTGATTATTGAGATTTCTTAATGGGGCATTGATTGATAGGATTTTGGGTTGTAGAGATCTTAAATTCATCATGATATGTTGGATGCTAGAGGATCTTACAAACTAAGTTTCCTAAGAGCTTATCTATAACTAAGCTAGAAGGGGTTCTTATCTTTTGATTGGATCTGAGATATGTGTTTATGTATTGAT
The DNA here is from genome assembly GCA_003013855.2 of Liriodendron chinense. Taxonomy (NCBI): domain Eukaryota; kingdom Viridiplantae; phylum Streptophyta; class Magnoliopsida; order Magnoliales; family Magnoliaceae; genus Liriodendron; species Liriodendron chinense. The sequence continues at coordinate 723,052 of ML058408.1, forward strand.
TTTGGTTTAATAAAAGTTCAATTCATGCTTTCAAATCAAATCTAGTGACAAGGCTGGAGGAAGAATCATGAATGTGATCTTAATTGCTTTGTGAAGGATTGGGCTGTGTGATTGAATACACCCAATGCCTTACTTGATTATGAGATAACCATATCAATAGATGATCCATCTATGTTAGACATGCTGTGATGATTTGATTTCTCTATATTCCAATTAGATAGGGCTAGAACTCCGATTCCAATTGAGTTATTGGCTTGAATGGTCTGAATTGGCATTGTGAATGATTATAAGTGGATCCTTGGCGCTTTAGTGTGTATTTTTCTGATTTACATAAATAGTTTTATGTTCTTAATTTCCAACCATCAATACAAATCCGAATTTAGCCCATCCTAGTTATAAAGTTTAGAATTGTTATGATAATCCCTGATGATCGACCTCGGTCTTACCGAGAATTATTACTATATCGCAGCCTTGCACTTGGGGTGAGTGAATATCCGGCAGAAGTGAACGCTATATTCGGTTGTAGGACCTTAACTAGGTTGTAGAGCCTAAAACCATTGAGGTTCGGTTGTAGGACCTTGACTTGCTTGTAGAGCCTAAACAAGCCTCTAAGGAGAGCCACCAATACAGGTGTGCACATGTAGGTTGGAAGGAACCTGTAAACTTCCTGGTTGGGTGGATCCGATTTAAAACACCTTGGTTGGGAGGAATCAGATTTAAACTCCCTAGTGAATGTAGGTGTGCTCAAAGGGGTTGTGTACTTGAACCAGGAGTGGAGTAGACCCGATGTCGAACCACTGTACATGTGTTTGCGATTGATTTGAGCACATTGTTATCTTATCATTGTATGTTTAACTATTTAATTATGAATGCTTGATAGGAATGTATGTTAGGCACTAGATAGGCACAGCCACACACAACATGTACTTTCACTAAGTAGTGTAGACTTGATCCCATTGATCCATTCTCATAAGTCTACGTAGGTTTCATAGATTAGGAACTTGATTTATTTAATCATTTCATTATCTATGCATGTTTAAGCCAGGTTGTTTAAATTGCTAATTATATGCTAGCCTTGTAATTGGACCCATTTAGGCTTAGAAGCCGAAGTGTTCTTGCTTACTTAGTTTGAATTGATAAAACTGTTAAGTAGGCGAACAGAATTTCTAAAGTTTCTAATCACCCCCCCCCCCCCCCCCCCCCCCCCTAGGACTTAGCCATAATTCTAGTTGCTTCGCCTTAAGCTTCTACACGCATATGCGTTGGTTTCGTGTTAGACTACTGATGTAATTTCAATTGGTATTAAAGCCGGTTGCTTTTCAAGGACTTAACCGTCTAGAGTGAGATCCGATACCAGAGCACTAGTATCATGACTACCCGAGATGGAAATACTGTTAATCGTCCACCATTTTTTGGCGGGTCCAACTATGGTTATTGGAAGGTTAGGATGAGGATTTTTCTCCAATCCATGGACCAATCTGTGTGGGCAAGTACACTAAATGGATATTCCATGCCCACGAAATAAGTGGAGGTTGATGGTGAGATCATTGTCATTCCCAAAGATGATGAGAAATGGAATGACAATGAGAGAGCTCGATATGTGGCAATGCCAAAGCTCTCAATACGATTTGCTGTGCGGTTTTCCCAGAAGAATTTCAGCGCATTCTCACATGCGTAACCGCAAAAGAAGTGTGGAATACATTCCTGGTAACCCACGAGGGAACTAGCACAGTAAGACGCTCGAAGCTTCAGCTCTTAACCATAAAACTTGAAAACATTAGGATGGAAGAGACTGAAAATTTTATGAAGTTTAACACTAAACTTTCTGATATATACAACTTCATGTTTGCCTTGGGGGAAAGGGTTTTGGAAGGAAGGATTTGTAGAAAAATACTTAGGTCCCTCCCGGAAAGATTTGGTACCAAGGTAGTGGCCTTAGAAGAGTGTAGAGACATAGATAGCATGAAAGTAGAAGAACTTATAAGTTCCCTACATGACCTACACTTTAAGGCCCCCTTTAAGAAGAAGGACATCGCCTTAAAGACGTCCCACAAACACTCTTATAGGAAAATTAAGAGTGAGTCGTTAGAAGATAGCGATGATGAGGATGATGATCTTGATAAAAGATTCAAGAGATTCCTCAAATTTGAAAGAGGGAAAAGTTGTGACAAGAAGGACAAGAAAGTGGATAAATATAAAGAAAATCCATAAAAAAAAGAATGTCAAATGTTACAATTGTGATAAGTATGGTCATGTTGCCACTGATTGTCCAAAAGAGCATAAAAGAAAAGGTAAAAAAGCTATGGCAGCAACATGGGATGACACGGAGGAGTCTGATTCCAAATCTAGTGACTCCACTAATGATGGGGGCTAAAAGATAGTGAGAGCTCTCATGGCTTCCACCACTACCTCTCTTCCCCTTAATCTAAGAGAGGATCTCGATCATTATCCTTTCTAGGAGAAGGAGTTCCTAACCCCTCACCTCATGCTACATTCTATAAGGGTGTTGTGAAAATTAGTTACCATTAGGCTAATTAAACTAAACATAGTTAGTAAGGGTAGCTAAAAATGTTTCTTATAGGAAAATCTGAGGATTTTTAGCCTCATTTTTGTGTATGGGCAAATCAGAAGATTCAAGCCTCATTGGCCCAAATTTGGTAGTTTAGCATTGCTTTATTTTTATATATTTGCTTGCTAGATTATCATACTGCTTAGATTAGCTAATCTTGCTAAATTTAATACTTAATTGTGTGCTAATCTTTGCTTAGGTTTGGTCATGATATACTATTAGGAGAGGTTAGTTGATTGGGTTATAAGCCCTTGAGTTTCAATGCTTAATGTATATCTAGAATGACCAATTGTACATGATTAACTATGCTTAGAATAGTACACTTTTGTTCGCTCGCCTCAAGTGTAAGGCTGCGATGTAGTAATAAATCTCGGTAAGACCGAGGTCGATCCACAAGGAAAGAGTAACAACTTCCTAATTACTCCAGCAACTCAGTTTAATAAAGTAAATTTCAAATTCAATGGGATGTTTAATTAAAACAATAACTTAATGAAAAATCAGAGATAATGTACTAAGGCTTTCAAGGATCCACTTGTAGCAATCCTATGTCAATTCAGTCAATCCAAGTAGAGAACACAACTAGATTTGAAGTCCTATCTCTTATTTAGTTGGAAAATAAAGCATTCACACACATTCATCCAATTCAAGTTGAACTTCCAAGTTCAAGTCCATTCAATCAATGTAGAATTCAAATTCATAGCCTGCGGAGTAACAGCCATGCCTATGGACTATGGCCTGCTCAAGGATTACTATAATTCGAATCTAAACAAGCAACCTGTGATAATCTCAGAGAATTAAAAGGAATTCATGTCCGGAGCACATAAACTCAGATAAGACATCTCAAACTACCACCTATTGGACTGAAACATAAGAAAAATCAACTTTGAATTGAAAAATACTTAACTCAAACTGAAATTAACATAGAACTGGCTACAAGCTTCACCTCTCAGCCTTAGCTGAGAGGTTTTAGCCGAGCATAGTCATGCTACAACTAAAAACTCAAAAATAAAGCATAAAACTAGAAAAACCCGAAGATAGATGTTGCAGACGCTCCACAGTCGCCTTCAGCCTCCAAACTCACGTTCCTTCTCTTCTCTGATACCTTAGGGAGAGCCCCTAGGTGGCCTTTTATAGCAACAATCCTCCCTTGCGTCGGATTCTGCAAAATCCTACGCCTTGCGCAGCAATTTTCGGAGTCCCGAATTAGAAAGGACTCCTTACGCAGAGCCGACCTGTCGTGACCGGTCGGCTGATTTTCCATTCATTCCAGCGTGCATGCCCGACCGGTCATGACCGGTCGGGCTCTTTTTGCCTTGATCCAGTATACATGGCCGACCGGTCGTGACTGGTCGGCCTATCTTCAACTTGCGAAGCCTTCATACAGTGTGCATGGCCGACCGATCACGACCGGTCGGCCTCTCTTCTACTTGATTCCTTTGATGTGGCTGACCGGTCGGATGACCGGTCAGCCTTATATTTCTTCATCTTTTTCTTCTTTTCTTCATTCTCTTTCCTCTCTCTTTCTTCTTCTTTCCTTGGTCCATCTTAGGACTTCATCCAATGTCTTCAAATATAATCTTTTCGCTCCAATTTGATGAAATCCACTCTTATCTCTACAATCACAAAACACATGTTAGGTGGGCCTTTAAACCATGAAAATCATGCAAATTATGTAGTGTAATGGGCAATGCAATGTATGAATTGGAGGTTCAACACACCCCCCAACCAGCTTTTTGCTAGTCCCGAGCAAAATATGCGTGAAACAGTTTCAAACCTCCAAATCCAACTCTCTTCCAGAAATCATGTTTCTATCCATTCCAAGATGTATAAGTGTAAAATTTGGAAAAATTAGGTGTTAGAAGCTGAACCTTGGACTCTCAAGACATAATAAGTGTCTACATGAAATTCCCGCTGATTGATTGATAAATAGAAGAACTCGAACAAATTCAACCTAGTGTGCATAGTGAAAGTTCATCTCATGAGTTTCTGGGATCATCTTCTTCATAGATTAAGTAAACCAAGGATTTTAAAGTGCACAGAGCAACAACAAGCCTACGACAGGAATTTGCCTTACCGTCCTTCCGACGGCTTTCACACTACGTCCCATTTCCGGCTTTGGTTACGGTTCGACCATCCCCCGATTGGTAATAGGTAGCCCTTTTTGGAATTTTCTACCATTTTTCTTTCCTTCCCGATTTCATCCTTTCTTTCCTTTTTCTTTTATCTTAGATAGGATTTTTAGAAATCCATATCTTTCATTATTTTCCCATGGACAAGGATGGACAAAATACCCCGGCTTGGCTGCTCAACACCTCTAAACCAAAGTCTAGCTAATCCACAAATCACATAAACCTGTCACTCATGAAAATCGTGTAATGTGAACTTGGTGTAAAAGTGTTTAAATTTTCTATCAATCTCAACAATAGGGGAATTAACATATAAAACCATTATGTTGGAAGAAATTCAAGACTACAACATCACACACTTCGTTTCTCCTCCTCTTCTACTCATAGCCTCTCAAATGTATAGAAACAAAATTTTCTAAAAGAGTTTTGAGATGTTAGAAAATTCGAAACAATTTTGTGCATATGAAGCTCGAAATGTTGCAATATGCTAGATGAGGGATCTCATCTCACCCCCCAACCAAATCTTGCATTGTCCTCAATGTAAAAAGATAGTTAGTTAGCATGAACATGAGAACAATGGTAAAATATGAGAGAGTGAGAATCAATAGTACCTGAGAGAGCGATCATGGAGGTCTGCAATTCCAACAACTAAATCCTACTAAAACAGTAAAACAAAACTAAACCTACCTATGCTATACCTCCATCAGACTAGGAGATCAATCATCCTGATAGACAGGATCATTCAGGGAGATGGACATGTCCTCTGAATCAAATTTCTCAACAAATGGTTTAAGGCGTTGTCCATTAACTTTGAAACAGTCACCATTCGCTGCATTCTCAATCTCAACAGCCCCATGAGGAAAAACTTCTTTAACAATATATGGGCCGGTCCATCGAGATCGTAATTTTCCCGGAAAAAGATGAAGTCGGGCATTATACAAGAGCACTTTCTGTCCTTCATGGAAAGATTTCCTTAAAATGTGCTTGTCATGAAAGGCCTTCATCTTACTCTTGTAAATTCTCGAATTCTCATATGCATCGTTCCGGATCTCATCAAGCTCATTTAATTGAAGTTTGCGAAGCGAGCTAGCTTTGTCTATGTCGAAATTTAGGGCCCGAATTGCCCAATAGGCTTTGTGTTCTATCTTTACAGGCAAGTGGCAAGCTTTCCCATAGACAAGTCTATAAGGGGACATTCCAATGGGTGTCTTGTAGGCAGTACGGTGAGCCCAAAGTGCATCATCTAATCGTAGGGACCAATCCTTGCGATCCGGTCTCACCGTCTTTTCTAAAATCTGCTTGATTTCCTTATTGGAGATTTCAGCTTGTCCACTTGTTTGTGGGTGGTATGGGGTACTCACTTTGTGCCTAATACCATATTTCTTCATTAAAGTTTCAAAAGGTCTATTGCAAAAGTGAGAACCACCATCACTAATAATGGCTCGAGGTGTCCCAAATCTAGAAAGTATATTTTCTTTGAGAAACTTGAGAACCGTACGATGATCGTTGGTTCTACATGGGATAGCCTCTATCCATTTAGACACATAGTCTACGGCAAGCAGAATATAGACATGTCCAAAAGGTGAGGGGAATGGTCCCATGAAATCGATGCCCCAACAGTCAAAGACTTCAAGATGTTGAATTGGGGTGAGGGGCATCATATTTCGACGGGATAATCCTCTTAACTTCTGGCAGCGCTCGCAAGCTTTGCAAAATTCGTGGGTGTCCTTAAATAACGTGGGCCAATAAAAACCACACTGCAGAATTTTTGCAGTTGTTTTCTTGGCTGAAAAATGACCCCCACATGCTTGATCATGACAAAAGGAGATGACTGAATTGTGTTCATCATCGGGGATGCATCTCCTTATAATTTGTTCTGGGCAATATTTAAACAATAGAGGTTCATCCCAGAAAAATCTGCGCACTTCGCTTAGAAATTTACGTTTGTCTTGCGCAGTCCAATGAGTCGGCATTGCACCTGTGGAAAGATAATTGGCTATATCAGCGTACCATGGTGGATGCATAGCAACAAAGAGTTGCTCATCAGGGAATGAGTCCTCAATAGGTGACTCGTCAATGGAATTTGGTAGGACTAGACGGGATAAATGATCCGCCACCACATTTTCTACCCCCTTCTTATCTTTGATCTCCAAATCGAATTCTTGAAGGAGTAGGATCCATCTTAGCAAACGGGGCTTAGCATCCTTCTTGGAAAGAAGATATTTCAGCGCCGCATGATCTGTATAAACAATAACTTTGGATCCTATTAAATATGGCCTGAATTTGTCCAAGGCAAAAATGACAGCTAGGAGCTCTTTCTCCGTAGTCGAATAGTTAACTTGGACAGGATTCAAGGTCCTACTTGTGTAGTAGATGACATGGGGCTTTTTATCCTTCTTTTGGCCTAACATCGCCCCAATAGCAAAATCGCTTGCATCGCACATCAACTCAAAAGGAGTGGACCAATCTGGTGGTTGCATGATAGGAGCGGTTGTTAACATGTCTTTTAGCTTTGAAAAAGCTAATTGACATTCGGCACTCCACTCAAATTGGTTTTCCTTTTGTAGAAGGTTGCATAAAGGCCTTGAGATGTGACTAAAGTCCTTTATAAACCTTCGATAGAAACCGGCGTGTCCAAGGAAGGACTGCACATCGCGTATGCTTTTGGGTGGTGGTAGATTGGAAATTATATCAATTTTCGCCCGGTCTACTTCTATTCCATTGGACGAGATGATGTGTCCAAGGACTATTCCTCCTTGTACCATGAAATGGCATTTTTCCCAGTTTAATACAAGTTGTTTTTCCTCACACCTCCTCAAGACCAACTTCAAGTGTTCGAGACACTCATCAAAAGTACAACCAAAAACAGAAAAGTCATCCATGAACACCTCAAGAAACTCACCCACCATGTCCGAGAAAATACTCAACATGCATCGTTGGAATGTGGCGGGTGCATTGCATAACCCGAATGGCATCCTTCGGTAAGCGAAGGTACCAAACGGGCATGTAAATGTGGTTTTCTCTTGGTCTTCCGGAGCTATCTCAATTTGGTTGTATCCGGAATAGCCATCTAGGAAGCAATAATAGGGATGGCCTGCCAACCTCTCCAAGATTTGATCCATAAATGGGAGAGGGAAGTGGTCTTTCCTAGTGACCGTATTGAGCTTCCTATAATCAATGCACATACGCCAACCGGTGGTCACCCTAGTCGGTATAAGCTTGTTGTTGGCGTTTTCAATGATGGTAATACCGGATTTCTTGGGGACAACTTGGGTAGGACTCACCCATTGGCTATCTGAGATGGGGTAGATGATACCCACATCCAATAGCTTTAACACATCGGCTTTGACAACCTCCATCATGTTTGGATTTAACCGTCTTTGAGGTTGTCTAGTCGTTTTTTCGTTTTCTTCAAGGTGTATACGGTGAGTGCAAACCGAAGGATCTATCCCTTTGAGATCCGCTATTGTCCAACCTATGGCTTCCCGGTGTTTTTTGAGTAACTCAATCAACTTGAGCTCTTGGTCTTTTTCTAGGTGGGAGGCAATGACAACTGGGAAAGTTTCGTCTTGACCCAAATATACATATGTAAGATCTGATGGCAATGGTTTAAGGTCAAGCTTCGGTGGTTTGATGCTAGACGGTAGAGGCCTTGATGTGGTTGGTGGCAATTTTTCAAAGTGGTGCCTCCACCGGCTAGTATCAACTACCGGTCTTTCTATATTTAATGCCTGCACAATCTCGCTACTGATGGGATCTTCGGAATCCATGATATGTGCTAAGCATGTCTCCAAGCTTTCTAGTGGTTCAAGTTGGAGGAGTTCTTCTTCTTCAAAAGTTTCGAGCATGTTCACATCGAAGAACTCATCATCATCGACATCCCTATGTCTTTTGCCAAATGAAACACATTTACCTCTAGTGTCATGTTTCCAAAAGATATTTGCATCACCCCATTCCGGCAATTGATGATTGCGTTTGATGTGGCAAGGAATGGGCGGCCTAATATCACCGGTATTTGGGTGCTAGCATCCAAAACCGGTTGTGTGTCCAAGACTATAAAATCTACCGGGTAGTAGAATTTGTCAACTTGGACTAGAACATCCTCAACTATCCCCCTTGGTACACGGATAGATCTATCAGCGAGTTGCAATGTAGTTTTGGTGGGTTTTAATTCACCAAGGCCCAATTGCTCATATACTGAGTATGGGATCAAGTTTACACTCGCCCCCAAGTCTAACAAGGCACGTTCAATCCGGTAGTCTCCAATGATACATGAGACTGTGGGACTACCGGGATCTTTGAATTTTGGGGGAGTCTTTTGAGTGAGGATGGCACTAACTTGCTCAGTTAAGAAGGCCTTTTGCTGCACATTATATTTGCGTTTTGTTGTGCATAGTTCTTTTAGAAACTTGGCATAAGAGGGAATTTGTTTGATGGCATCAAGCAAAGGGATATTGATCTTGACTTGTCTGAAAATCTCTAGAATATCTTGAGAATTTGGGAGAGATTTTGGGGCAACCAATCTCGATGGGAATGGTGCTATGGGCTGGTAAATGCGTTCCGGTTGTTGTGGGGCTAAGTTAGATCCATTTTCATCCTCAGAACTTACCGGATCATTAGGCTCATCGGCCTTCACCGGAATAGTTTTGTCAATTTGTTTACCACTTCTAAGGGTTGTAATGGATTTAGCTTGCTCCATGTTTTGGTTGGAAGGATTAGGGATGCTTACTTCATGTACTTGCTTAGGATTGGGCTGAGGTTGGGCTGGAAAGGTCCCTTCCCTAGCATTCAAGTGTCCCTTAATCTCATCAACCGAGACTTTCAGCTCTTGGAACAATTGCTGATTTGATTCATTTATTTGCGCTTGCCCTTGCATAAATGCTCTCAAGGTATCCTCCAATGAGAATTGAGGTAGGGCCATATTTTGCATGGGTGGCCCTCTTTGGGAGTTGGTAGGATTGTCCGTTGGGGCATTCTTCCAACTGAAATTCGGGTGGTTCTTCCAACTCTCATTGTACGTATTACCTACCGGTCCATTGAAGGGACGTTGATAACCATATGTGGCATTGGCTGTCTCTTGCAGCACTTCCTTAAATGCAGGAATTGTGGGACAATCTTGCGTGGCGTGTAAGTCGGTGAGACAAATCCCACATGTGGTTTCAACAGCTTCCTTGGGCTTGGAAACTCCATTTTTGCTAAGTTCCATGGCCTCAACCTTCCTTGTGAGGTTGGCTATCCTTGCATTTACGTCGTCTTCCTCTTTAAGGACATAAATCCCTCCTTTCTCTTGAGTAGGCTTGGGGTTCTTGGGTTTATCCGAGGTATCCCAAGATTGGGCGTTTTCAGCCAACATGTCCAAGTAACTCCAAGCATCATCTGGATTTTTACTCATAAACTCGCCATTGCACATCATTTCCACAAATTGGCGCATATTAGAACTTAATCCATCATTGAAAAAATTTATAATTCGCCAACTCTCATAGCCATGATGTGGGCAAGCAAGCAGGAGTTCCTTAAATCTTTCCCAACATTGAAAGAATGATTCACCCTCTTTAGCTGAGAAATTCATTATGGCCCTTCGAAGAGTGTTTGTTTTATGAGCCGGGAAGAACTTTTTAAAAAATTCCCGGTTCATCTCAACCCATGACCCAATCGAATATGGTCTAAGAGAGTGAAGCCAATCTTTGGCTCTTTCTTTCAAAGTGAAGGGAAAAAGTTTAAGTCTGATTGTATCCCCAGAAACATTGGGATAATGCAAGGTGGCCAACACTTCTTCGAATTCTTGCAAGTGTAAGTATGGGCGGTCAGAGTCTAGCCCATGGAATTTAGGTAAAAGTTGGATTACTCCCGGTTTTATGTCAAGGGTCCCACCGTTAGCTGGTAGAACTATGCAAGAAGGTGTAATTGTACGAGCAGGTTGTAGGTAATCCCGTAGTGATCTCATTGGAGGAACGTTATGTACCTCATTCTCTCCTACTCCTTCCTGATTTGCGTTTGTGGTTGGAGTAGGGGGGGGGGAGGATTCCTTAAGGGTATTTGATCCATACTCCCCAAACTTTCACAATGCTCTTGATAATTCCGGACTAGTCTATGGACTGACAAAGGTCCAACTAAACCACCTTCAGATTGGAGACGATTTGAATGGTTACGTTCCCAACGGGACATAAACCACTCAACCAGAAACTGAAACTAATCCTATTCTAGAAAACTAAAATCTGAAACTGAAAGAAAATTCTGTAGGAGCTAAGTTAGAAGGGTATCACCTGATGTGCTTGAACTAGAGAAAAATTCCTATAAAACAGAAAAACTTGTTAGTTCTAAGAAAATCAGAAAAACAATCCACTGCTACTTCTACAGCCACTGAAATTATTTGGAAATCGTTATCTATTTCCCCGGCAACGGCGCCAAAAACTTGTTCGCTCGCCTCAAGTGTAAGGCTGCGATGTAGTAATAAATCTCGGTAAGACCGAGGTCGATCCACAGGGAAAGAGTAACAACTTCCTAATTACTCCAGCAACTCAGTTTAATAGAGTAAATTTCAAATTCAATGGGATGTTTAATTAAAACAATAACTTAATGAAAAATCAGAGATATAATGTACTAAGGCTTTCAAGGATCCACTTGTAGCAATCCTATGTCAATTCAGTCAATCCAAGTAGAGAACACAACTAGATTTGAAGTCCTATCTCTTATCTAGTTGGAAAATAAAGCATTCACACACATTCATCCAATTCAAGTTGAACTTCCAAGTTCAAGTCCATTCAATCAATGTAGAATTCAAATTCATAGCCTGCAGAGTAACAGCAATGCCTATGGACTATGGCCTGCTCAAGGATTACTATAATTCGAATCTAAACAAGCAACCTGTGATAATCTCAGAGAATTAAAAGGAATTCATGTCCGGAGCACATAAACTCAGATAAGACATCTCAAACTACCACCTATTGGACTGAAACATAAGAAAAATCAACTTTGAATTGAAAAATACTTAACTCAAACTGAAATTAACATAGAACTGGCTACAAGCTTCACCTCTCAGCCTTAGCTGAGAGGTTTTAGCCGAGCATAGTCATGCTACAACTAAAAACTCAAAAATAAAGCATAAAACTAGAAAAACCCGAAGATAGATGTTGCAGACGCTCCACAGTCGCCTTCAGCCTCCAAACTCACGTTCCTTCTCTTCTCTGATACCTTAGGGAGAGCCCCTAGGTGGCCTTTTATAGCAACAATCCTCCCTTGCGTCGGATTCTGCAAAATCCTATGCCTTGCGCAGCAATTTTCGGAGTCCCGAATTAGAAAGGACTCCTTCTTACGCAGAGCCGACCGGTCGTGACCGGTCGGCTGATTTTCCATTCATTCCAGCGTGCATGCCCGACCGGTCATGACCGGTCGGGCTCTTTTTGCCTTGATCCAGTATACATGGCCGACCGGTCGTGACCGGTCGGCCTATCTTCAACTTGCGAAGCCTTCATACAGTGTGCATGGCCGACCGGTCGGCCTCTCTTCTTCATTCTCTTTCCTCTCTCTTTCTTCTTCTTTCCTTGGTCCATCTTAGGACTTCATCCAATGTCTTCAAATATAATCTTTTGGCTCCAATTTGATGAAATCCACTCTTATCTCTACAATCACAAAACACATGTTAGGTGGGCCTTTAAACCATGAAAATCATGCAAATTATGTAGTGTAATGGGCAATGCAATGTATGAATTGGAGGTTCAACAACTTTCTTATTAATCATGTTCCCATGCATGCTCCATGTTTTATATGTTCATGCACCTTATATTCTCTTTAGTTAGCATATTTTTATAGTTGTAACTGCGATACTCTAATCCCTCTACCCTTTACTTAATTGATTTATCATTAAGGGGGAGAGATTGGTTCATCAATTGCTAAAAAAAATGGGGAGAAAGATCAAGTCCCACCAAAACAATATTTCTATTTTGTGTTTCAGAGATTGACAGGTTATGGGGGAGCAATTAAGAGGAGCATTGCTAGTTTACATGTCTTAGGGCCTGTTTGGTTGCAGAATCCAATTTCTAAAGAAAATCTAGATTCCACTGTTAGAATCCAAACTTGCAGAAACTAGAGTGGAATCCAGGTTTCATACGGAACTAGCTGTTTGGTTGAAAACGGTGTAATCCAGATTCTGTTCCAACTGTTGTTTGTGACATGGCTCACTTGGGCTTCAGATCCGCCTAAGAACCTAACCCATGGCCTATTGTAGTCCCACAAGACAGATGGTCAGGTTGGATGGCAAATAAGCATTATAGTTTTTAATGGTGGACGTGCAACCAACATTGTTTTCCTGTGGTGTGACCCACTTGAGATTCAAATCTGCCTCATTTTTTGTCCAATGCCCTCAATTGAGCTCTCAAAACTAATGGACTGTGTGGATATAAAACACATACATCATAGATGTACAACGGATACATGGAGGCGATGACCCTCACTTCCGTCTCTTTCCCCTTCCGTAGAAACAGTCGCCCAAACCGTTTCAATAATCCCGGTTCTAGTCCATTTAGGTTTCAGACGGAATCCTATTTGGCTGGAACTTGCCACCAAACACACCAGTTTAAATCAGATTCTGTTGGAATCTAGATTTTAAGCTGGAAACGGGTTTCCAGATGCCAACCAAACGAGCCCTTAGTGTTTTGAGTTGTAATATTTATTTTAATTTAACATGTAATGTATTTGTGTTTTGATAGTGTCATTGGTATGGACCATGACATGGTCTTAGGTTAGGTTTTTGTCACTTAACTAACAAAGGGGGAGATTGTTAGTGCACTTTTCTGTGGCATACCAGTGTACTTTATTTGTTAATCACGTGTGTCCATGTGTTGTAATGTCAATTGAGCCTTGGCAAGCTGAAGACTAAAGATTCAAGTGGATAAGAAGCATCAGGGAAGAAGAAGAGGTAAATGAAATGCCTTGGTGACCCTAACCCCTTGGACTAAAACACTCAAAACCTCCTAGATGACTTAGGACCAACTAAGAACACCCTTAGTCATTCTTATTAGCCTTAGATCACATATGTTTACGTCTAATTTAGTAACAGGATCCTCCAGACGTTCACCTTCCTTCGAGCAAGCTTCCCTCCGAACCTGAAGAGTAAAGGAGAAAACTAAGGGTGGCCAGCGTTCAGCCGTTGGCCCTCCGAAGCTTAAGTCAGACGAGATATGGTTATAAAGTGAAAAGCAAGATATGAGCTCAGAGGTTATGTACCTTTATCATCTGTGGAGCCATCTATTTATATAGATCCAGGTGATCCAATCTATTACGCAAGCCGTTAAGATCACTGCTAATTTCAGGGGATAAGGTGCTTATCTTGTTAATCCTTAGATAAAGGGATGACCTAACAACCTTAGACGTCTAACTGATTACGTCTCTTGATGGAGATGCTCGGAGTTATGAATAAGGACGAACCAAAATTGATCTGTACAGACTGGTACTGAAAGACAGTGACTATTCGCCTCGAAGATAACCTCGTTTAACAACCTTGGAGTGGGCTGCTCGCATGTGGAGATATGATCCCTTTCGATGACCACGAGCCGAGCTGCTTGAATGCGGAACCTTTGTTTTGTAACCAAGGAGTAAATACAGAAGAATTATGAAGATGCCCTTATCTGATGACCAGCGACCAAGCTAGCTCGAATATTCGGGAGTGTATACCGTACTTTTACGATATGCGAGCTTTGACCATAAGGGCTCGTGGGTTGAACACTGAAACCAAAAAGGCGTTCGCGGGTCTTGAGTCTTCGATATCTTTGACCACCGCTTTTATACTATAACAGATGCCCCCCAAGTCCTTGCCATTGAGAAGTCTAAGGGAAGGACTTACTCATCAGTATGCATAACCACCTAATGCGTTTCTTGGAGGGGAAGCCCTACATGATTGGACTATCATTAATGAACGCCAGCTTTCCACAGCTTTTCGGCAAAGAAGAAATGAAGAGACGCCCACCACGTATCTACGGAATTAATGATCATGCCCGTTCGACTGTTGCACCAAACGAATGGTCACCGCGTGTCACTAAATCTTGAGGAATGATTGCTTACAAATATATGGAGCCTGCAAAATTTTTGAAATTTCATCAGAGGGCTTCGAAAATTCTTCTTCCCTCCTTGCTTCCTTTTTTCCCTTTGGTGTCCCAATCTTCCTATGGTGTAACTCCGTTCCTCCAATTTTTCTCTGGTGTAACTCCGTTCTTCATTTCCTTCAAGGTATTATACTCTTTCTATCCTATCTTAAGAAACAATGGTGAGAGATTCTGATGAGGAAAACCATCCTTCTGGGGGATGCAACTCCAGACTCTTCTTCCTCCAATAACACGAGTGTTCCGGCAGGGAAGTATTCTGCATCCAGGTATCCCTCAATAATGACGAGGAGCGGCTGAATGAGTTATGGAAAAAATATCGAGTTCCCGACTCCGTCATTTTCCGGTTGCCTGGAGAGGGAGAGACTCCGGATTCACCTCCCCCTGGTTGCGTAGCCCTATATGATTACCTCTTCATCCTCAGAGTGTGTCTTCCTCTTCACCCTTTTATTCATGACGTACTCCACACCTATAAAATTGTCCCTGGAAAACTTATTGTCAATGGTTGGAGGGTAGTTCTTAGTGCGTTCGTTCTCTGGAAGCAAGCCAGCAATGGGGATTTGACCGCCGAGGAGTTCCTTAGAATGTTTCAGCTCAAGAAAGCTCCCTCCAGCGAAGGCTGGTATTACTTATATTACTGGCACCGGGATAATTACGTCTTGGGGAAACCCACTTCGAATTATCCCGGATGGAGGAAACACTGGTTCTTTGCCTCCGAGAACTGGGAATCTAAAACGGGATCCACCCCTGGAGGCCATAATGTGAGACGCTTCTTCGGCGAAGGTGGGTGAAACTTCACTCTGACCCGATTTATAAATAGACTTTGAACTTTCGTTTATCTAACCTCTGCTCGTATTCGTAGGTATTCCGACCGGGGGCAAACCGAGCTTGAAGGGAGGAATCAACAAGAAAATTATAAAAGTTTACAAATTACTAGCTCTTGACAGGGATATCAAGACCTATCTATCACCCTCTCGACTCGCTGCTGCTGGGTTGATATCCCGAGAGGAGGCTGCCATGGCGAATGTGAGAGAGAAGAGGGGATTGATGCCTCTCTTAAAGGGCACCGGCTCGAAGAGACAAAAGAAGACGTCTGCCGGTCCATCTCACCCGTCTAATCAGTCGGGTGAGCTTGCCCAAAACCCACAGCCACGTGAGCCTCTCCCTGACATGCGGCAGCTGCACTGGTGCTTCCTCTCGAACCACCGGTCATCGATATTGTTGATAATTCCCCAAGGAATGATGGGTCGGGGTCAAGTTGCCCCCTGGATGAAGAACCTTGCGCCCTGCTGGGCTAGTCCTAGCCCAGCCTTCCGGAGTTGGGACGTTTATCGTTCTAAGCCATCTGCACCCAATTTGTAAATTTTTCTTCGACAACATCTCCCTCTAGACCTTCGGCACTCTCCCCGAACCAAGTCCCGAAGACCTCTCTCTGGACGCAGGAGTGAGGATGGTCCAGGTAAAGAGTATTCCAATTTTACCTTTATTTCTTGCTCTCTTTGTTGGTTTTCAAATGAACATCTGACAATCCTTCTTCTCCTTGAACAGGGACAGGATCTCATCATACGGACGAGGAGTGACATCCTTGTCGCCCGCTGTATTATAGATGAGGCTGAGGCGAAGAGAGTTGCCCTAGAGAAGGCGGTCCACGGAAGGGACCAAGTCATTAAATCTCGCTGAGACCTTAATCACGAAGATGACTAAGAAGAGAAAAATCCTCATTGAAAAGGTCCAAGACCTGACCTACAGGTATCAAGCCTTGGACACAAACTTCGCAAGGCTCGCAGAGATGAAGGAGAAGATAGAGAAAGAGAGAGCGATCTTTCGCCAAGATAAGATAGCTTTGGAGGATGTTGAACCTCTAATTTATACATTTGCCAACCCATTACATCACATTATATGCATGGTTTTCATGTTTAAAAAGCCCATCTAATGCTTCTTTTGTGATTGTAGGAAATAAGAGCGACTTCACCCAATTGGAGACCAAAAGGAGCACATTTAGGAGGCTTTGATGAGGATCAAAGGTGGGCCAAAGAATGGTGAAGAAAGAGAGGAGGAAGAGGAAGAAAGAAAGGCAGAAAATGAAGAAAATAGAAGGCCCGACCGGTCTTGACCGGTCGGCCAACAGGTAGTCCACTCCCTAGACTATCAAAAGACAGGTCAAGACCGGTCGGCCAGCCCAGTCCGACCGGTCAAGACCGGTTGGCCATAAGCAAATAGTAAGATGCACTTTCTAAATATGATTTTTGGGTTTCCTAAGTGCGGGAGGACTCCGTAGTTCCGCGATTCTTCCAAGTTAGTGACGCCTCTTAGCTATAAAAGGACACCTACAGCCTCTTCCTAACCCATCTAGCAACGTGGGAAGCAAAGAGATCAAGACCTAGGAGGCTTCCTAGCCTCCTACAACTAGTTTTCTTTTTCTTCTAGTTCTAGTTTCTAGTTTTTAATACTTTCTTTTAGCTAACTTCTTAGCTAGAGTTAAGAGGTGAAGTTTGTAGTTTGTTTCAATGCTTTAATTCGTTCTTTCAAGTACCCTTTACTTTAATTATGGATTTTCAAGTTCTAGATTGAATAAAGTTTAGTTTTTTAGAAGTTTTGCAAGAGTTTGTGTACTCCGGACATGAGTTCTTGCAATTCTCTGAGATTACCATGATTGGGTTGTTTGAATTCGAATTGTAGTAACCCTTGAGCATGCCATAGTCTCTTGGCATGGCTGTTAAGGCTACAAGTTTAAGTTCTATGTGCTTCATTAGAACTAGAAATCTGATTTCCAGATTTAAGTGGCATTGTTCGTTCTTGAATGTTATATCCTCCAATTAGATGAGAGATAGGACTTTGATTCTAATTGTGTTGTGCTTGTATGAATGGATTGGCATTGGACTACTACAAGTGGATCCTTGATGCTCTAGTTCTTCTTATTTTCAGATTTTTCTATTTTATGTGAAAAACTATTTTCCTAAACTTCTTAGATTCTAGTTATTAGAGTACTTGGAATTGTTTACCTCTTTCCCTCTGGATCGATCTCGGTCTTACCGAGATTTATTACTACATCGCAACCTTACACTTGAGGCGAGCGAACAAGTTTTTGACGCCGTTGCCAAGGAAAAGGTTAATGGTTCTAATTGTTCTAGTAGGTATAGAGTAGTCTTAGTTAGGTAGGATTTCCAGTTTGTCTAAAAATAAAATTTTTTTTCTAGATTACTAATAAATTTTTTTTTGTTTTTGTAGGACATTATTGCTGACATAGTTCTCACCTTCACGGGTAACATCTCTCCATCTCCCTTTTTATTTTTATTTTTTCTACATTAGGGTAGTTTCCTATTCCTTAAAATTTCATCATGTATGATTGGACGAATGGTGCATACAAGTACCTTTTGGAGGATGAGACGTCGGATTGGGGAATTCAAACTCATTGTGATCGGGATCCCTCCAAGTATGAATATTTTTCTGAGATTCAAAGAACCTCCACTACCCCCCACGTATGACGATGCGTGATTACATTAATGAAAGCAATACGCATATTGGGACACGATGTAAGACGATGGGGGAATACCGGAACGAAGCAAAATCGAATAATCATCCGGAAAAAACATTACGTGATTACTGGATTGAAAATAACATGAGTGTTCCACTGGTTATGGTAGGAGGTGTGCAACAACAAAAGGAACGGCTGCATAGTGGCCAACCGGTTAAGACAATGCGTGATCACTTGTATGATGCCTATCAACCATCATATAACTCTTCATCCTACAATGCGTACGGTCTTAATTGGGAAAACCACCATTCTCCTTGTTCAAGAGAAGAACCAACCGTGGTTATTAACAATCACCCTAAATTGTCTTCCTCTTGTGATGACATGTATACACAAATGCTTGAGGAAATATGGAAAGAGTATGTAGATGAACAATCAAATCAAGCTTACTCGCCATCTTGTGAGGACGTTGAGCCCGAAATTGGGGGCATCGAATCAATCCCCTTTTATGAGGAGGATGGGGCTACCTAAGTCCCACCTTCAGATTTATTGAATAGATTTTTAGAGGAGATTGCTCTCGATGATCCCAATGTCATCATCAATTATGGTGAGTCCACAATCTCTTTTGGACGCTTTGAACTTAATGATGAAGAGATTTCAATGACGGTTGATGAACCCGAGGAATCCATTAAACTTGAAAGTGATAGTGGGGTCACTTACAATGAGGGTTCAGTGGATGCTTATGAACCTATGGTTTCTTTTTCCCAAGGGCATAATGATTATGAGTCTTTAGAGGATATGCATGCTAGAGAGATGGCCGAGGTTGATATTTTTGAGTCACTCCACCAACTTGACATGCTTAATTTTAATGTGGAGAATGAGACTCTCATGAGTGAAAATTCAGATTCTTTAGACGAATGCTTGACTCACTTTAAAAATTCAAACGACCCCATTATTCAAGAGATTGTTAAAGCCTTGCATACTTCCGACTTGGTGCCTCATACTAGTTATGGAGAACCTAGTTTAGAAGAATTCCACTCCATGGAGGGCAAGTCCCTCACCATCGACACTGAATTTTTGCACTCACTTAAGCAAGATCATGATCCTTGATCCGACTATCTCGATTTCCTAGAGGAATGCTTGGCCCACTCTTATGATCTTGACGATGAGATGATTAAGGAGTTGGATATTTTGTTAGACACGGTGTCGGTGCCTGAAGAACACTATTCCACTGATTTACACTCTCTTTACCATTGTTTGTGGAAGCACCATATAATTCTCAAATTATGGAGGAGACAACTTTAACTGAAGAATAAATGATGAATGTCTCTCCACCATCATGGGTCTTTCAGCCCATTGAAAATTCTGATTAGGAGAATCCATTTTTAATCAATAATAACCCAGATCAGAATTTGAGGAGATATCTTTTTGCTACTCTTATCTCCTTCTATCATGCATGTGGTGCACATAAATATTGGACTTCAATGAAGAAAAGCATCCGTGTTTACTGTCGAGCAGGACTTTGATGCTCCTCATGAGAAACCTATTGAAATTCATGAAGATCCTGCTCAAATTTGATCATATAGTCGATCGGACTAATCAAAGGTAGGTAGGTAGGTTAGGATTTATTTTTCTGCAATTAGGATTGAATAAGTCTCATCGAGACAATGGAAGATGCTAGAATTGATCAACATGCTACCTCAGGTACTCTCGTTCTCACTCTCCTTTGTTTTATTTCATTGCTCTCATGTCATGCTTATTGCATATCTTGTTACATTGAGGACAATGTAAGATTTTGGTTGGGGGTGAGATTCCTTAGATGAATCTACTAGGTTTTGTGACATTTCGAACAATTATGTAGAAATTTTTTTATTATTCTAAAAATTCAAAACTTTTAAAAAACTTTATTTCTATGCATTCGGAATGATACGAGTATAAGAAAAGGAGATACGAAGTGAGTGATGTTGCAAGCTTTGAACTTCTCTTAATATAATGGTTTTATATGTGAATTCCCCTATTTATGTGATTGATAGAAAATTTGAACACTCTTACACCAAGTTCACATTACACGATTTTCATGGGTTGAAAGGATTATGTGATTAGCTAGACTTTGATTTAAGGTGTTGAGAAACCAAGCCGGGGTACTTTGTCCATCATTGTCCATGGGAAAATAACGAAAGATATGGATTTCTAAAAATCCTATCTAATGAAAAAGAAAAAAGGAAAAGGAAGGATGAAAATTGGGAATGATGGAAAACATGGTGGAAAATTCCGAAAAGGGCTACCTATTACCAACCGGGGGATGGTCTACCCGTAACCAAAGTCGAAAATGGGATGTCATGTGAAAATTCTGTCATAAGCTTGTTGTTGCTCTATACACCTTGAAATCCGTAGTTTAGTTGATCCATGGAGAAGATAATCCTAGAAACTCATGAGATGAACTTTCACTATGCACACTAGGTTAAATTTGTTCGAGTTCTTCTATTTACCAATCAATCAGCGGGAATTTCATATGGACACTTATTGTGTTTTGAGAGTTTAAGGTTTCAACTTCTATCACCTAATTTTTCTGAATTTTACACTTGTATGTCTTGTAATGGGTAGAAACATAGTTTCTGAAGGAGAGTTGGGTTTTGGAGGGTTGAACTTGTTTCACGCATGTTTTGCTCGAGACTAGCAAAAAGCTGGTTAGGGGTTGTGTTGAACCTCTAATTTATACATTTGCCAACCCATTACATCACATTATATGCATGGTTTTCATGTTTAAAAAGCCCATCTAATGCTTGTTTTGTGATTGTAGGAATGACAGCGACATCGCCCAATTGGAGACCAAAAGGAACACATTTAGGAGCCTTTGATGATGATCAAAGGTGGGCCAAAGAATGGTGAAGAAAGAGAGGAGGAACAGGAAGAAAGAAAGACGGAAAATGAAGAAAATAGAAGGCTCAACCGGTCAAGACTGGTCGGCCAAGAAGGTCTGATCGGTTAAGGCCGGTCAAGACCGGTTGGCCAACAGGTAGTCCATGTTAGTGTACTTTTCTGTGGCATACTAGTGCACCTTGTTTGTCAATCACTTAGGTCAGTGAGTCTAGTGTCGGTTGAGCTTAATGAAGACGAAGACCTGAATACTCAAGTGGCCCCGCTGCATCAAGGAAGAAGAAACAGGTAAAAGTGATGCCTTGATGTGCCTTAACTTGACCAAAACCTATCCCTTAACCTCTTTGATGACCTTGACCATATTAGAAAACCTTTAGTCATTATAGATTGGCCCTAGGTGCACCAAAAGATCATCCAAAACCTTGGCCATTGAAGTAGGGTATGAAAGAAGTGGGTCAGCAAACTGCTGAGCTGAACCCTAGCCTGTCCGATCGGTCACGACCGGTTGGATAGACAGTCTAGTTTGGACAGCTACCCACTGGAGTGTGCAGGCCATTAGGTCGACCGGTCTTGACTGGTCGGCTGGGCTGGTCCGACCGGTCACGACCGGTCGGACAGACCCCTCTACAGAGACAACAAGCTCTCTGTCCATTTTTTGCCTTTGGCCGACTGGTCTTGGACCCCTGGACGACCGGTCGTGGACCCCTGGCGACCAGTCACGACCGGTCGACAATAGCCGTTATTTGCCCGTTTTAAAACCGTTGCACATCCTTTTATAAAGGGGCTTGGCTCATTTTGAAGGGTAAGGAGAGGGATTTCGAGAGGAGTGAAGCCACCATTGTTAGAGACCATTTGAGGCTCATTCCCAACCTATACAAGGCATCTTCCTTATGCTTTAACACAAGATTGGAGATTCCAAGCTCATGAAGAAGATGACCTTCATCCCCTCTTGATCTCTAGAGTATGGACCTTCTTTGATAGGCATATCCTTGTCCAAAACTTTAAGATGAGATCGTTATAGGAGAGAAACTCTAAGCAACCCATTCCTAATACTTGTAGAGTTTTCAAACCTACTCTCCTATCACCTTGGGCATATCAAAGGCATCACAAGTAAGGTGATTGATCAAGTGTAGCTGAGGCATTGGCGACGTAATGGCAACACGATTGTGGGAGCAAGGGAAGCAGATTGAAGCACGGGAGAGCGGAGATCAAGCAACCTGAACCGGTGCTGAACAAAAGGGCTCATCCGACAAGTAAGGTTGTCTTTATTGAGAGTCCATCCACTCAATTTCCTTTGGGAGTTGAGTATAGAGTTTGTTAATCAAACTCGACCTAGAGATGTTGGCCATTCCTTGGCCTATTTGTCGGCCTAAAGACTAGGGGTTATTTGGCACTCCTTGGCCCGTTAGCCAAGGCCTAAACAAAGTCTCTAAGGGGGAGCCTCCAACACGGGAGTGAACATGCGTCGGGTTGAGAGTTAGCCTATGTTCAAAACTCTGGTTATGGTTGAGAGGTGAACCGGTAAAACCTCTGTGTAAAGGTTGAGAAGTGAACCTCATTTAAAACCTCCGATAGTGAATGCCGGTGTGCTCAAAGGAGTTGAGTACTTGAACCGGGAGTGGAGTAGACCCAAAGTTGAACCACTATACATGCTTGTGTTTGTGATTGTATTGAGCACATTGATATCTTAGCATTATAAGTTTAAATATTTAATTATGAATGCTTCATAGGAATGTTTGCTAGGTATTAGATAGGCACATCCACACACAAGATGTACTTTCACTAGGTGTGTAGACTTTAGTTCATTGATCCATCCTCATAAGTCTACATAGGTTGCATAGGTTAGAAGCTTGATTAGTTAAATCATTTGTTTACCTATGCATGCTTAGACTAGGATGTTTATTACTTAACCATATTCTAGTCTTGTGATTGGACCCACTTAGGCTTGGAAGCCAAAGTGTTCTAGCTTACTTAGTTTAATTTGTTAAATTGTGTAAGCAGGTGAAAAGAATTTCAAAAAGGTCCTAATCACCCCCTATAGGTTTAGCCATAATTCTAGTTGCTCTTTAAGCTTTCGCATATACGAAGGTGTCGTGTTAGACTACCGACGTACTTTCAGTCTACTCCTTGGACTGTCAAAAGACAGGTCAAGACCGGTCGGCCAGCACAGTCTGACTAGTCAAGACCGGTCTGCCACAAGCAAACAACAAGATTCACTTTCTAAATCCGATTTTTGGGTTTCCTAAGTGTGGGAGGACTTCGTAGTTCCACGATTCTTCCAAGTCGGTGACGCGTCAAAGCTATAAAAGGACACCTACAGCCTCTTCCTAACCCATTTATCTAGTTCTAGTTTCTAGTTTTTAATACTTTCTTTTAGCTAACCTCTTAGCTAGAGCTAAGAGGTGAAGTTTGTAGTTTGTTTCAATGCTTTAATTCGTTCTTTTAAGTACCCTTTACTTTAATTATGGATTTTCAAGTTCTAGATTGAATAAAGTTTGGTTTTTTAGAAGTTTTGCAAGAGTTTGTGTACTCCAGACATGAGTTCCTTGCAATTCTCTGAGATTACCATGATTGGGTTGTTTGAATTCGAATTGTAGTAACCCTTGAGCATGCCATAGTCTCTTGGCATGGCTGCTACTCCGAAGGTTACAAGTTTAAGTTCTATGTGCTTCATTAGAACTAGAAATCTGATTTCCAGATTTAAGTGGCATTGTTCGTTCTTGAATGTTATATCCTCCAATTAGATGAGAGATAGGACTTTGATTCTAATTGTGTTGTGCTTGGATGAATGGATTGGCATTGGACTACTACAAGTGGATCCTTGATGCTCTAGTTCTTCTTATTTTCAGATTTTTCTATTTTATGTGAAAAACTATTTTCTTAAACTTCTTATATTCTAGTTATTAGAGTGCTTGGAATTGTTTACCTCTTTCCCTGTGGATTGACCTCGGTCTTACCAAGATTTATTATTACATCGCAGCCTTACACTTGAGGCGAGCGAATAGAGGAGTAGAGAGTAGAGAGCAGATCGTGAATAAAAGAGGTCAGCGACGCACTGGAGAAAGAATAGTCCACCCTTGCACATCTCCGAGATGACTCCATCCACTGGGAGGAGGAAAGGGTGGCCTACGTCAAGCTACTGTCTGAGGAGGGGCCCCGAGCTATCATGGAGTTTCGCTTTTCGCAGCTATACGACGACTAGCGATATGAGTCGTATGACGCTGGTCGCGACTTCGCACTGAGAGTAGTGCAACGAATGTCTCCATCATTTGATATGGGGGAGTTCAAAAAGGTTGCGGCCATCGTAGCTACCGAGGAGAGGGCAACTGCTGAGAATGAGGTGATCGAGACTACTCAAGCTGCAAGGGTCCCGGAAGGTGGCCCCGAGGTCGAGAGCGGTGCTCCTCCCCAAAGTGATGCCTGAAGATGATCATCTCTTTCTTTTCTCTTTCTCTATGTAAAATTAATCGCTCCTGTTGTAAGACGATCCTACCGAGGAGAGGGCAGCTGCTGAGAACGAGGTGATCGAGACTACTCAAGCTGCAGGGGTCCCGGAAGGTGGCCCGAGGTCGAGAGCGGCGCTCCTCCCCAAAGTGATGCCTGAAGATGATCATCTCTTTCTTTTCTCTTTCTCTATGTAAAATTAATCGCTCCTGTTGTAAGACGATCAAAATTTTATCTAATAGAATGAATACATCTTTTTTGATACTGTGACTTCATACAAGTAGTGGGTGGTTCGTATGTTGTTTTTTTTTCTTTCTTGGTTGCATGTTGAATGACTCATATGTTTAATGCGTGAGTACTTAACTCATGGAAGAATTAGTTAGGCTCAATCCGGGGGTCTTGGTGACCATGTCCGCGTAGAGATAGACTGATCTATCGATTGAGGCTTTGACTCTACCGAGAGCAGAAGATTTGGCCAAGGGAATGCGTATATTCCCTTTGGGGCTATTCAAGTCCAACAAATGGAGTAGCGACCAAAAGAAAATCCATCTTTATTTGAATGTCGTTCGGATTTACATCGGGTTAAGGAAAATATTGGAGTAGATGCTCTACATGCCAAGGGCGACGTAGGGGTCTTCCTTGCATATCTTTGAGATAATATGTACCTGGTCGCACAATTTTGATAACTCAGTAAGGGTCTTCCCAGTTCGAATTCAATGAGCGAGCAGGAGTTACAAGATTCTGTCTTAGGACCAAATTGCCGAGCTGGAAAGCTCTAGGTCGGACTTTGGCGTTACGATAGCGAGAAATACGTTGTTGGTAAGCTGCTGCTCGAAGTCGGGATGCGTCCCTTCTTTCTTCCAAGAGGTCGAGATGAAGCCTCAGCCCCTCTTGATTATTCGTGGAATCGTACTGCTCGATTCAACACGAGAGTACTTGGACTTCGACGGGGACAACTGCATCGGTGCCGAATGCCAAAGAGAAAGGAGTTTCTTCAGTTGACGTGCGAATTATAGTTCTATAGGCCCATAAGACTTCAGGTAGGAACTCTGGCCACATGCCTTTACATTCATCGAGCTTAGTCTTCAGATGATGTTTGATGATCTTATTGACTGCTTCAACTTGTCCATTAGCCTGGGAATGATATGGGGAGGTACGAATACTTCGTATCTTCCATTTTTCACAAAACTCCGAGAATGCGGCGTTGTCAAACTACTTTCCGTTGTCGGTGATTCTAGTGTGGGGGAGGCCATAACGGCATATGATATTTCTCCACATGAACCTAGTAGTCTACTTTTCAGTGATTGTGGTTAACAGTTCTGCCTTGACTCATTTGGTGAAATAATCAATTGCTACAATTGCAAACCTGTTCTGACCTTTCCCGGTGGGCAATGGTTCGATGATATCGACTCCCTATTGGGCGAAGGGCCAAGGGCTGTCCATCGGCGTCATCTGCTCAGATGGTACATGGGGTATTGGAGAATATCGCTGGCATTTGTCACATTTTTTAGAAAATTCGATTGCGTCCGCCTTTATGGTGGGCCAGTAGTACCCTTGCCTCATTGCTTTATATGTTAAAGAGCGTCCCTTAGGATGGTTACCGCATGCCCCCTGGTGTATTTCATCAAGAACGCGATGCGCCTCTTCTGAATGAAGACGCCTTAAGTATGGTAAAGTAAAACTTTTACGTAGTAAAATTTCATTTTGTAAGGTATACTTAGCAGCACTATGACGAATTTGTCGTGCATATTTTTTTATCATCTGGGAGTTGTCCATCTTTGAGGTAAAGGACGATGGGGTCCACCAACATGGGGAGGAATGTACTATGACTACTTGCTCTGGGGTTGTTTGACTAATACTTGGAGCATGAAGATGCTTAATAGAAACATATTGCGCTAAATCAGACTCTGGTGCAGAGGTTAGCTTTGCCAGGGAATCTGCGAGCTTGTTCTTCTCGCGAGAGATGTGAATTATTTCATATTTGTTTAGCTTTGCGAGCAGGATAAGTACTCGGGATTTGTATAAAGCCATTCGCTCTTCTTTCGCCTCGAATTCGCCGAGCACTTGATTGACTGTGAGTTGAGAGTCACTATGAATAAGTAAACTCTTTATCGCGAGCACATTCGCTAGTTCGAGGCTGACGATCAAAGCCTCATATTCTGCTTCATTGTTAGAGACATGAGTGTTAAATTGTAAAGCATATTGAAAATGTGACCCGTCAGGAGCAATTAAGATTAAGCCGACTTCACTACTGGTGGCGCGTGAAGACCCATCCACAAAGAGCGACCAGGGCGTCTGGTCACTGGTTGCAGGGTCATTGCTGGAGGAAGAATACGTGAATTCAGCAATGAAATTAGCTACGGCTTGACCCTTAATGACGGTTCTTGGACAGAATGAAATATCGTGCTCACTGATCTCAATTGCCCATTTAGTCAATCGCCCTGAAACCTCAGGTTTTTGAAGGACTTGTCTTAATGGATGATTCGTAAGTACTAATATAGAGTGGGCTTGGAAATATGGTCGCAGTTTTTGAGTAGTAGTCACTAAGGCGAGAGCTAATTTCTCCATATCAGAATATCGAGTTTCGGCATCCACCATCGTTCGACTAATATAATAAACGGGCCTTTTACGTCGAAATCTTCTCTTATTAATGCGGCGCTAACGGCCGTAGAAGACATAGATAAATAAAGGAGTTGTTCGTGTAAAACAGGTTTTGATAAGATGGGGGGTATGCTCATATATTTCTTCAGTTGTTGAAATGCTTCTTAGTATTGTTGAGTCCACACCCAGTCGGTTTTTGCGGTAGCTTGAATAAGCTTAAAGAAAGGAAGGCACTTATCAGAGGCACGCAAAATAAGCTTGTTCAATGAAGCAATGCGACCAGCCAATCGTTGGACATCTTTGAGAGTGGACAGAGAGTTCATTTCGATCAAGGCTTTTATTTTCTCGGGATTCGCCTCGATTCCTCGTTGGCCAACCATAAACCCAAGAAATTTCCCCGCAGAAACCCCGAAAGCACATTTTTCTGGAATTAACTTCATTCGATACTTCCTCATCAGGTCGAAGGCTTCTCGGAGATCTGCGAGATGGTTGTTGGCTACGACGCTTTTCACAAGCATGTCGTCGACATAAACTTCCATATTCTTACCGATTTGCGTAGCGAACATTTTATTAACCAAACATTGATAGGTGGCTTCTGCATTATTAAGACCAAAAGGCATTACCTTGTTGTTCACTCGCCTCAAGTGCAAGGCTGCGATGTAGTAATAAATCTCGGTAAGACCGAGGTCGATCCATAGGGAAAGAGGTAAACAATTCTAAGTACTCTAATAACTAGAATCTAAGAAGTTTAAGAAAGTAGTTTTTCACATGAAATAGGAAATTCTGAAAATAAGAAGAACTAAAGCATCAAGGATCCACTTGTAGTAGTCCAATGCCAATCCATTCATCCAAGTACAACACAACTAGAATCAAAGTCCTATCTCTCATCTAATTGGAAGATATAACATTCAAGCACAAACAGTCCCACTTAGATCTGGAAATCAGATTTCTAGTTCTAATGAAGCACATAGAACTTGAACTTGTAGCCTTCAGAGTAATAGCCATGCCAAGAGACTATGGCATGCTCAAGGGTTACTACAATTCGAATTTAAACAACCCAATCATGATAATCTCTTGCAAGGAACTCATGTCCGGAGCATACAAACTCTCACAAAACTTCTAAAAAATCAAACTTTATTCAAACTAGAACTTGAAAATCCATAATTAAAGTAAAGGGTACTTGAAGTAAAAGAATTAAAGCATTGAAATCAACTACAAATTTCACCTCTAGCTCTAGCTAAGAGGTTAACTAAGAAAAAGCATATTAAAACTAGAACTAGAACTAAGAAAATGAAGAAAAACTAGCTGTAGGAGGCTAGGTAGCCTCGTAGGACTTGAACTCCTTGCTTCCCACGTCCTTGCTTCCCACATCCTTGCTTCCCACATCCTTGCTTGATTTGGAATAGAAGAGAGCACCTCCTTTTATAATACAGCAAGAGTACCGCAACATGATAGATTTTGTTTCGCTTCGTACGGCTTAACCAATGGTCGGATTGCCTTCAAATTTGATTTGTAGCTTTCTTGTAATGTGATCTTCCTCACAGATGATTTAGATTTCCAAGATTATCTTCTGAATGGGCCCGCCAATCAGATCAGTGACCGCCTCTCAAAATCCCGTAATTCGGGTACCTTCAGAACCAATCATCTTGCTTTTAACGCCCCGGAGTGTACAGAGGTCAGATTGATCTAAAATTTTGAACATTGGTAGAAAACTTCCTCCTCTACATGATAGATGGATTATATTATCGAAAAAAATTCAAAATTAGGTGTGAAAATTAGAACACTCAGGCCTTTTATAAAGTCTACGCAGTTGGATCTTTCTGGATGGTCCATCTTTCTTCAACCGGTACGATCAAACCCCACATCCTTTTGATCTGAAACTTTTGTGGTTATTCATATATGGATATGGTCTAAAAGATGGTCAAAGTAGATTCTTCATATCATCAATGATGGGCCACCTGGACTGGCCCGGAGTGGAGTAGGTGGAATCTGGAACTTTCTGGACAGTTCGTATTGTTTTGGCCACCACGGTCAATCCGTAGCTCCGATCAATACAAAACCACTTGGGTTATTTCGGAGTCGAGCTCCTCTTCGACATGGATGTGTTGGATTTCCAAATATCATCAAGATAGGCCTAGAAAACTGGGCTGAAAAACTAGAAACGGGAATAGCCTGCTGTTTGAAATCTGTAAACCTGAAATTGCATGGCCGACCGGTCTTGACCGGTCTAGCCTATCTTGCAGGTGTCCAGGGAGTGCAACCGACCGGTCTAGACCGGTCTTGACTGGTCGGACCTAGTTTCTGCATTTTTTCTTCTTTCTTTTCTTCTCTCTTTCCTCTCTCTTTGCTTTCTTCTTTCTTTGGCCCACTTGGGGTCTTTATCCAAGGCTCCTAAATGTCTCTTTTTGGTCTCCAATTAGATGAAGTCTTCTCTCATTCCTACGATCACAAAACCTGCATTAGATGGGCCTTTTAAACATGCAAACCATGCATATAATGTGATGTAATTGGCCATATCATGTATAAATTGGAGGTTCAACACTTGTAGCAATACAGGCCGTGGTCAGTGATAAAGGCAGTGTGTTGACTATCGGGCGGATGCATCATGATTTGGTTATAACCAGAGTAGGCGTCCATAAAATTGAGCAGGGCATGCCCCGCTGTTGAATCAACCAATTGGTCGATGCTGGGAGTCAGAAAACTATCCTTTGGGCATGCTTTGTTCAGATCAGAGTAGTCCACGCACATTCTCCACTTACCATTAGTTTTTCGAACAAGGCCCACGTTCGCAACCCATTCTAGGTAGTCAACTGCCTCAATGAAATTGACGATCAACAACTTTTCGACTTCAGTCTTAATCACCATTTGTCTTTCTGCGGTGAACGCTCGTCGACGCTGATGAGCAGGTTTATGCTTCAGATCAACATTCAGGCGATAGACTATGATGTTGGGGTCGATACCTGGCATGTCACTATGAGACCAAACAAATACATCTTGATATTCGGTGAGAAAATGAATAAGATTTTCACAAAAGACATCGCTCAAAGAAGATCCAATGTAAACCTTCTTGGACGAATTATCTTTGGATAAGTGGATTTCGACTGTCTCTTCCCCTGGGGTACCTGATTGAAGAGCGCTCTCTCTTGGGTCCAACGTTGTAGCCATCGGGAGATCCGATGGGTCTCCTGTAATCATCATAATAAGGGCTACTTGGGCTTTCTTTCAATCTTGTATGACAATTTCGTAGCATGCTCGAGATTCCTTCTGATTTCCTCGTACAACCCCGACTCCGTTTGGAGTAGGGAATTTGATGCATAGGTACAAGGGGTGTAAAGCTGCTCCTATCTTGGTAAGCGAAGGTCGACCCAAAATAGCGTTGTATGCTGATCTTCGATCCACCACGAGGAAATTAACGAAGACTCTGATTTTGGCTATACTTTCTCCGAAGGTGACTGGAAGGTCGATGCTTCCTTCTGGTGTTACAACTTTGCCCCCGAAGTCGACGAGGGGAGTGGAGACTGGTTTGAGTAGACTTCTAGCGAGTGTCATTTTATTGAAAGCTTCTAAGTAAAGAACATCAAAAGAGCTACCTGTATCCAACATAATATGATGAGTTAAATAATTTGATACCTTTAACGCGACCACGATGGAGTCCTCGTGAGGGAAATGAATCCCTTCTGCATCTTCAAGAGAAAAAGAGATGGGATGATGGTTAGGATTTGATATATCGGATGATTTTTCCAGCCAATAAATATGTTGGGGCTTCTGAGACGCCTTGCGAGCATATGCTTTTCTTGACGCTTGAGAATCTCCCCCACAAGCTGGACCTCCAGCAATGGTCCGAATCTCACCAGTGGGTTCAGCATCTTCTTGCGAAGGATGATGTTGAGGTGACTTTTTCCTTTGTGATGGGGTTTTCGTTCTTTTAGGTGACCAACCCTGTCGAGCCATGTAATCCCGGAGATGACCCTTCTGAATTAGAGCTTCAATGTGATCTTTTAATGATATACAATCTTGGGTGTTATGCCCATGATCTTTATGGAAATAACAGAACTTTCTCTTGTCTCTTTTTTCAGGATCAGACTTGATCCTTGAAGGCCACTTCACATAAGGTTTGTGCTTGATCTCCATTAATACTTTCTCAGGAGATTGGTTAAGAGGTATATAATTATGATATTTACCAGAGTAGGGCTTCTTAGGGGAACTGTCCCATCGATCGCGCCGGTATTTCTTATCAGGAGGAGAGATCTCCTCAGACTTACGCTTTTTGCCCTATATACCGTGACGTGCTAAAGCGACTTCTTCCGCATTGATATATTTTTTAGCCTTGGCTTGGAAATCCATCATAGTTTTAGGAGGGTTTTTGTCCAGGGCGAACCAGAATTTTTTGCTTGTAATTCTGGCTAGAAGGGCGGTGAGGCCTGTCTTTGGTATAACCTTCAGTTTGGACGGCTTTTGCAGTGAACCGAACTGTGAACTCCTTAATTGTCTCCCCATGCTGTTGCTTTAGATCCATTAAATGAGATGCTGGCTTTTTTATGCGAATGCTTCCCATGAACTGAGAGAGGAAGACCCCCGATAATTGGGAGAAGGATCCTAAAGATCGAGGTTTTAGGCCTCGAAACCATGTACGCGCTGCATCCTTTAGAGTTAAGGCGAAAGCCCTACACATAATTTCTGAACCATATCCCTCTAGCTCCATAAGAGACTTATACGTCTCTAGATGTTCGAGAGGATCGTCGGTGCCCGTATACGGGATGATGATAGGCGTTCGGTATTTCTTAGGCAAGGGAGCCTCTATAACCTCGCGGGTGAAGGGAGATTCAGATCGATGGATTGATGCAAGAGCAATAGGTGGGAGGTTAGACCGATATCGTTGCTCCATATCGACGAAGCAATCCTCAATTCTCTTGAGATCTCATTCCCATGGTAAGGTGTAACTCGAAGTTTCGACGGCAGACCCCTGAGATTGTTGTTGCCGGGAGGTATTAGAGTGTATAGATTGTGGAGGAGGTACCGGGACTTGATTGCCGAGTGGCATTCGATTTGAAGGAGGATTTGGTTGGGTTTGTGGCTCGCCTGCAGAATGTCTGGAAGCTACTGGTACAGGTCGCAACAGCGGCCCTTCTGGAGGTTGTTGTTGTGGTTCAGGAAAGTGCTGATCAAACTGATTAAATAAGGTTTGAAGCCCAGCTTTGAGAGTAAGAAGTGTGCTTCCGATGAAATGCATAATGTCGTCTTGACTAGCCGGATACATCATAAAATGGATTTTGTGACGGCAAATTTGACTCTCTTGGGGGCATGCCCGTCGAAGCAGTATGAGGGAGATTAAACGTTGGTTCAAGGATGTCAGGCGGAGGTAACGTCTGTGTTGAAGTGGAAGGATGAACCGTCTTTTTGGGAGGCATAGTGGGAGATAACGATCAGCGATGAGAATGGCTAATTCTGACAATTAGTTCCCACAGACGGCGTCAATCTGTTTACGTCTAATTTAGTAACAGGATCCTCCAGATGTTCACCTTCCTTCGAGCAAGCTTCCCTCCGAACTTGAAAGAGTAAAGGAGAAAACTAAGGGTGGCCGGCGTTCAGCCGTTGGCCCTCCAAAGCTTAAGTCAGACGAGATATGCTTATAAAGTGAAAAGCAAGATATGCTTATAAAGTGAAAAGCAAGATATGAGCTCAAAGGTTGTGTACCTTTATCATCTGTGGGGCCATCTATTTATATAGATCCAGGTGATCCAATCTATTACGCAAGCCGTTAAGATCATTGCTAATTTCAGGGGATAAGGTGCTTATCTTGTTAATCCTTAGATAAAGGGATGACCTAACAACCTTAGACGTCTAACTGATTACGTCTCTTGATGGAGATGCTCGGAGTTATGAATAAGGACGAACCAAAATTGATCTGTACAGACTGGTACTGAAAGGCAGCGACTATTCTCCTCGAAGATAACCTCGTTTAACAACCTTGAAGTGGGCTGCTCGCATGTGGATATACGATCCCTTTTGACGACCACGAGCCGAGCTGCTCACATACAGAACCTTTGTTTTGTAACCAAGGAATAAAGACAAACGAATTATGAAGATGCCCTCATCCGATGACCAGCGACCAAGCCAGCTCGCTTATTCGAGAGTGTATACCGTACTTTTACGATATACGAGCTTCGACCAAAAGGGCTCGCGGGTTGAACACTGAAACCAAAAAGGCGCTCGCGCGAGTCTTGAGTCTTCGATATCTTTGACCACTGCTTTTATACTATAACAATATAGAAAAATATGATAAATTAGACTAATTAAAGAAGTAGAAGTTGTTGTAAACAAAACTGCCCAAACAACAATTTTTTATTAGAACACTATTCGATCGATCGGATATCTTATCCAGCAACATGATGAAATCACAGGATGGATATTCCGATCGATCAAAATATAAGTTTCAATCAATCAGAATAGTCGTTATTTGCCCGTTTTCTGCCCGTTATTTGACCGTTGGAAGTAAATCTATAAATACAGGAGATGCGATTTTTGGGGTAAGAGATGAGATTTTGAGGATTTAGAAGCCACCACCATTGCTTATCATTAGAAGCTCTAATCTTGACTCATACAAGGCATTCTCCTTGTGATGCATCACAAGCTTAGGGCATTCAATGCTAAAATGAGAATGGACTTGTTCCCTCTTGATTCTTAAGAGTTTAGACACCTTGATCATTGGTATATCCTTAGTCTAAATACCATCTAGGAGTTCAAATAGGTGTATCCCTCTAGGAAACCCATTTCTTACCATTTGTAGAAGTTACACCATTCCTAGCACCTTGGGCATCTCCAATGGAGCATCACATGTAAGGGAGCTAAAGCCTTGGCAAAGTAGCGGCATCAAAGATCGGGGGGGGGGGGGGGAGGGCACAAGGGGAGCTAATTCAAGCATGGGAGAGTAAGAAGATGCAACCCGAAGCGGTGTACAACGGGGCTCAAATTCGACAAGTAAGGTTGTCTTTCGTTAGAGTCCATCCACTCTCTTCCCATGGGGAATTGAGTGTAGAGTTTGTCTTCAAACTCGATAGGTTCGGTTCTTAAACCTAGACCCAGTTGTAGGGTCAAATTGAGTCTCCAAGTAGAGAGCCTCCGGTGGGAGTGAACGCTAGGTTCGGTTGTAATACCTTGGCTCGGTTGTAGAGCCTAGAACCATTGAGGTTCAGTTATAGGACCTTGACTAATGAGTGGAGTCTAAATTGAGGTTCGGTTGTATGACCTTGGCTTGGTTGTAGAGCTTAAACAAGCCTACAAGGGGAGCCACCAATACAGGTGTCTATGTGTAGGTTGGAAGGAACCTGTAAACTTTCCAGTTGGGTGGATCCGATTTAAAACACCTTGGTTGGGAGGAACCAGATTTAAACTCCCTAGTGAATGTCGGTGTGCTCTTGAGTACTTAAACCGGGAGTGGAGTAGACCTGATGTCGAACCACTATACATATTTTTGTTTGTGATTAATTTGAGCACATTGTTATCTTAGCATTATACGTTTAACTGTTTAATTATGAATACTTGATAGGAATGTATGCTAGGCACTAGATAGGAACATCCATACACAACATGTACTTTCACTAAGTAGTGTAGACTTGATCTCATTGATCTATTGTCATAAGTCTACATAGGTTGTACAGATTAGGAACTTGATTTGTTTAATCATTTGATTATCTATGCATGCTTAAGCTAGGTTGTTTAAATTGCTAATTATATGCTAGCCTTGTGATTGGACCCAGTTAGGCTAGGAAGCCAAAGTGTTCTTACTTAGTTTGAATTGATAAAACTGTTAAGTAGACGAAAAGAATTTCAAAAGGTCCTAATCACCCCTCCCCTCTAGGACTTAGCTATAATTCTAGTTGCTCCGCCTTAAGCTTCCACACGCATATGCGTTGGTGTCGTGTTAGACTACCAACGTAATTTCACTTACAAGCCACAATACGAAAGTAGCCACAATTGTGGGTTAACCTAAAACCAGCCCATGAAGGTCCATTTTTAGGTAAAGGCCTTTTCAGGGCTCTTGAAATTCAATATTGGTTTAGTGCTCCATCATTGTTTCCGAGATATGATACTCCTCCTTTTACTCTACCATCTGCCTGCTCCGGCGACTATCAATCGAATCTAGTGGTTTTTTTTTTTTCTAAAATACCTTGGGGATCCCTCGATTGGCTTTTCATATGATTGTGTGTCATTAGAGTAAAGGAATTGCGATTTTGATCATTCTGTGGCTAACTGGTGCCTTAAGCGAACGACCAAGATTGGGCCAAGCGAGGTCATTGTTAGAAGTGCATTAAGATACGGCCCTTCAACAACCATATTTAGAAAAATACAGCCCTTAAAGGGCCTTATTTAAGTATAAGTAAAATAACAGCCCTTCAAGGGCCATTTTGGCCATTTCTTTTTACAAAAGGTTCTGTGTACTGCTTTCTTAAGGCCCGTATCTACAAAGGAATCTATCAAATACATGTGCAAAATTAGGGGTTGATTCGGTGCTTTTTTTATTTTCTAGAGTTATGACACTCTTCTGATCCAACCGTCCGCTTGTCGGGTACTGGTTGATCTAATCTAGTCGTTATCTTGGAAAGGTATCGGGGATAGTTTCAACTATCCTTTCATGTGTTATTAATACCGTTGGAGTCAAGGAAATACATTTGATTGACTTACAACTTAACTGGTAATTTTGGGTGGGCAGCTTAGATCGGAGTTGATGAGCCGCGATCTTGCCAATTCGTTCCATTGATTGTTTCTAAGTTGTGCCGAGGACCTTCCCAAACCATTCCCTTGGGATTTAGGGGTCGTCTGGTGCGGTTGAGGTTGGTTTTATTAAAATAGTGTGTATTTAAACGTCCTGAAGGCCTTGACGATTTTGATCGAGAATGGGTCGATAGGACCTTTGAAGTTGCGATCTGACTCATTAGCTACTTACGAAACTTGCACTGAGCCATACCCCATCCAACTTGTATGACTGTGTGGTGAGTGCCAAGCTGCGTGGATGCTTTTGATTAAAGATTAACTGAAGTTGAAGAATAGTTCTGATCCCGTCAAGGGTGGGGTGTTTACAGATGCCCCTATTTGGCAAAGGTTGGATATAATAGAATGCCAAAGTGAGGAGACACCCCACCTTTCGGGTTAGACATAGACGTGGTCTGGTCTATTCTAACTGGAGTGTCTTTGTCAAAATGGTTGTTTGGTTGAAGATTAACTTGGGTGTCTCTTGAGAGCTGGGGAAAACATTGTGATTTGTCCTTGTGCTTTCTGTGGCTTTATGAGGCGTCAAATCACAACCTTTCACACCGTGATCGATATTTATACATCGACTATGTCTGTAATTCTGGATTTTAAGTGATTAAAACCCTTCTACTTTTTGTGGCCTCACAAGGATAACTTATTTTGATCTGAAAAGTTAGTTCTCGATACTACACAACCCTCCAATGATCGCTTGTAAGATATGTAATTTGTAACAGGCAGTTGCTTATGCATTTTACTACTTTACGGATCTCCCATGTTATAAATGCATTAGGCTTGACAAGTGTACTAAACTAGAGCTATCTAGGTTATCCTTCTACCACTCGAGTTTTTTTTTTTTTTGTTTTTTTACTTTGACGCTTTGATTATAATAGGCTTTTTAGCAGTTGGAAGTGTGATTATGCTAACTCGGACATAATCGTTTTGCATTCCGTTTTGCATTCCGCGATGATCGAGCTGACACTTGAAGTTTAGGTTGATCGTCCCATGTTCCACTTATGATTTTGGAGGAGACTGAGAATTAAAAAACCTTTAAAACTAATTATTTTTATTATTGTTATGGGTAAATTTCGCCAGGTCCCTGATGCTGAAGTGAAAGATGAGCACCTGCCGATATGTGGCCCACCAAGGCTAGCTAATCACATGTGTCAGTGAAGGATCAAAGCCGGTCAAGGCGAGAAGCCCTCTTACTTATCTTCTGCAACGAACAGGGTATGAGGCCTCAGGCTCGGCCTCAGATATCAGATGAGTTCCTTACCACTCGACTTTAGTTTCAGATAGAGGAATTGGACCTGAGCCCTTAGGCTCGGCCTTAGACCACGAGTATTGGACTGAGCCCTCTTCCTCAGGATACCAAGCGCCATAGAGAAGAGCAAATGTCTTCCTTGGCAGTCTCAGATACTAAATTCTGCAGAGCAAAGGCCTGAGTCCTCAAGCTCAGTCATTAACATTTGTTGTACTACCGACTCAACTAAGGAAGCCAGATATCTTCGAATCTGAGCACATTTTGCATTGCCATACAGGGATATCAATCAATCCTGTGATACAAGGGATCCGGACGTGACAAACACAATTTCTCTCGACCCGAAAATACACCTTGGACTATATCTCGTCCAGATACTTCTCTTAAAACGGAATTAATAGATCCATTGCCGAGAATCATAAATCTTTACCATCTATAAGAGGACCCTTCCGCATCATCTCAAGGTACGCTATTCATACACCAAAGAATACACTTAAAGCCTTTACACTCAATCAGGCTTATTGACTTGAGCATTGGAGGGTCCTCCGCCAGCGCGATTGGCACCCCCTCACGATTTCTTTATTTGTGATCTTAGGCCCCATCATCTGGATCGTCCATCTCTACCAACTTCATCGTGCGGTGAAGATCTAAAGTTGATCCTTGATCAATATTTGTTACCTAATTTTTGGCGTTAACAATTGCGTCAACACCTACTGGAAAGTATAAAAGATTGCCCAACACCTTGGATGTTGTGTGCGTGTGTATTTTTAAAATTTAAAAAATTTCAATTTTTTTTAACCGCCACCTGTAGAACATTATTCTATGTAGTTTTTATTTCAAAATATTTTTGAAAAATTTGCTAGGCCATTTATGTCGAAAATATCCACCCAATCTCATGGGTGGGCGCTGTCAAACGGTTTTACCTTGACCTTTTTTATTGGATTTTCAAATAAGTCCAACTGAATCTCATTTTCACTGGGCATTGCATTGGTTATGATCAGAGTTGGCTTTTATTACAATCCTTTCTTTGAATTTTTCAAAATAAATATGATCCATAGTCTCGCAATCGGTGGATGCGATCAGGACCAGTTTTTATTGAGCTATGTTTGCTATTTTGTGTCCAACTTCAGGTGCACTTTTAGTTGACATAATGATCTTATGCATCGAGGGTGCTTCTGTACCTACAAAAAGAAAGAGATCACTTTAGTCGAACTGTTGAGTTAGAGTAGAGGGAGTGAGACTCACTTAGGCAGTGGGCTGAGGTTGTTGTTTGGTTAGGCGCTTCGAAGAAGCGCTCCTGGTTTAAGAGATGCAACCTGCAAAGATAAAATTTTTTGTTGGGTGTTAGTTTAATTACATGCATGTGCATCCATTTTGTCATTTTTAACACAAACATAACTATCTTATAAAAGATAGAAGAAATAAAAGGGAAAAAAAAATTGTGCCAACTTGTCTATATGATTCGGGGTTTAGATTTTGGGGTTTTGGATTATAGGGATTAGACACGTGGACTCGGCCAAGTATCTTCTAATGATTTTTTCGGGTGGACTATTGGAAAATTATGATATCTTTAAAAAGTGTTTAGATGAAACTTTGCCCTAAGTCCGAGCATGGTTGAAGGATCTTGAAATATCATAATTGGCATATTTGCCTTGCTCGCGTTTCACCTGCCTAGATCTATGATTTTTTTTTCCCTTACCACTTTTACCTGTCGCGCCCTTTCAAGTTTTTACCACGTCTGGTCTGCTTGCCATTTTTTCCCATGGTGCCTTTTTGAGTTTTCACCACGTCCTTGGTATTTGATCTTGGATACCCCTTGACAGTTGTACTTCTTGCCCCTGATGCCCTTTTCTATTTTCATTAGGTCCATTGTTGTTACTCAAGATGCTCTTTCAAGTTTTTACCTCGTCGTTCTACTTTGGACACACTTTTTCTTTTTCTTCTTATTTTTTTCTTGATCATAGAGTTGTGGTCAATGATGGGATTTTCTTTATTGGAGATTGAGAGAGATCAGAAAACATGAGAGAGAGAGAGAGAGAGAGAGAGAGAGAGAGAGAGAGAGATCTCCTTCCATCACATGCTCACATGCACGGCTTACCCTTGGGCGGCTCTCAGGTGCTCACGCCCAACAATACCACGGGCATGCATTAGCTCTTTACTCGCCTCTTTTCTGAAATAGAGCAAGGTGAGGCCTCCTATATTAGAAGAACAACATTGGATTAATGAGGTGATCCAACTGCATAAATCTAAGGTAATAATATATTCACATATTTTGTACTCTTTTAAACTTAATAATATCTAAGGATACTAAGGATTGTAAAATCTATAATTTTGCAAACTTTTATGATTTTTCCTCGTTCCAAAAATTCACCAACAAAAGTGTTATCAAAGAGGTTTCATTGTAGATATATATCAATTTCTATTATTTGTCGCCCGATTAGTAAAACCGCTGGGTGTTCAAATTGAATGGATTGAAGGGCTCATCCTTAAGAATGTTTGCGAGATCCAATCAATAATTTACCATGTCACCAATAATGTATATTGAATTCATGATTGATTTGGACGCATGGGGGTTATTTTAATTTTTTTTATTTACGGATGAGACGTGGCATGATTAATGGTTTTAAGTTATAATTTTGGATCTATTAGATGGTTTGTTTTAATTGTTTAATTGATAATGACATGTTTGTATGATTGTAAGGTCGCAATCGGTTTGAGCATATTCCCTATACATAAATTTGTTAATTTCTATTTTTTTTTTTTATAAATATCATCCTGTATAATATTATAGATGGCCTGAGTTAGTAGTAATTTCTATGTAATTTGAGAGATGTAGTAGTTTTTAAATCGAGCCATTTATGAGGATTCAAGAGGGCATAATACGCAGATCGTGCAGGAGAGATACCCATTGGAGGGTACAAATAGTGGGCCTGGATACATGTGTGGCCCACCTGATCGAATCATTTTAGACCATTGATCAATGGATGTCCCTCCTTGTCTGATAAAATGGTTGATCCAACATGCTAAGGTTAGTGGAAGTCCTGATATGATGCTGGATAGTGATCTGATTTAGAAGCCCAAGTGGATCAGCGCATGAATCACACACTATTTTGTATGGTTAGGATTATCCAAAGGTTGTTCTGTTGATATCCCACCCATCTGGAGTTGGATTGACTTTAAAATCAATTTGTCACTCGTGACAATGATTTCTAGAAGATGGATGGATTGGATCTGACAGTTTCTAATCGGATTTGGTTTGGATTGAATGTAGACCATTAATCTTGCTTTTAATGGATCTTGCTTGGTTCGAGATCAAATTTGGCTAACACTTGAGCCTTAGCGCAATGTCGATGTGCTGAAAATATGTGACGGATCAGATTGCCCGATAGATCACCAAAATATGAGTTTTAGACATGTACATTCATGTGTTCATACAGTGGGATCCTTGCCATACATTCTTTCATGATTGTCTTCGGGGGGATATAGCATGCTTAGTTGCTGCACATGTCATCTAGATGCATCCAAGGACATAGTAACTTTAAAACTATCCTAGATAATTATATTAAGTGATGTGGCTCAATGCATATGGAGATGAACAAAATTCAAAGCACGCCGGGGATCACATGTAATCTTAGTTAAGCATTCAATGTTTGTTTTTTTTATGATCATGTTATGTTAGATATTTACGTATTGGTACACAAGCCAATTTAAACATATTTTGTAACAATGTTTTTTCTCTTCAATTTGGCCAGTCAAGACCACTCATGTGACCGAGGGTTTGGATTGAAGTACATGTATGTATATGATTGTGCAAACACGCCAGAGTCTACTCGACTCAAGGATATTGACTGAATTAGTCGATACCCCTTTGTCAAGAACAGATTAAGGACTGGATCAGAACCTAAAGTCTTATTGATTACCGACTGATTTATAAATACGCGTTATACTCAGATGATTTGAGCAAGGAAAGGGTTTAACCCTCATGAATGAGTTCTTTTTGCCTTGTACCAGTGATTATAGAATCAACCGGTTTAATGAGTTCCTATTTCACCAGTGCTTTAACATGATATTCCTCAATCAGAATAAAAGATTTACGCATAATAAAGTAAAGACTAGCATAAACACGATTGATCTTTATTAATGTATTGGTTCTGTTACAAGCATCGTACTTTACACTCTTAATATTAAAGCGAAAAGAAAGATAAATACCTGATATGCCTATCGGAGCAGATGATCGAGACGGATGGTCAGCAAAATATGATCGGAGTATGAACAACTGAATCAAAACACAGATGGACATAGTGAACTCAGATGGATATAGTGATTCGACAACTTAAGATTGCATATATTTAATCTACTCTTAATATAAACATACTGCAGCAGGAGCCGCTGAGTAGTAGTGAACTAGGCCAGAAAAAGTAAAACAATATACCAAGCCTCAAGTACAAGATTTCTCTCTATACTAGTAGGGTTGTTAGATGAATCGATTGGCTGACATATAACACCATGGTGTACCCCATGGAAAATTAGTGGCAGGTGTCCCTATCCTAACTATTTCTTATGTTGTGTCCCACATGAGTTTTGTATTGGCATGATTTTTGGTCACTAGGGTCAACATG
The DNA here is from genome assembly GCA_003013855.2 of Liriodendron chinense. Lineage (NCBI taxonomy): Eukaryota > Viridiplantae > Streptophyta > Magnoliopsida > Magnoliales > Magnoliaceae > Liriodendron > Liriodendron chinense. The sequence continues at coordinate 764,860 of ML058408.1, forward strand.
AGGTGGCACACCTGATAGAAGCCGTGGATTGCATGCATATTTCCTCCCTTGAGTGGCAACGCAAGGCACACTACAACACTTATAAAAATAGCTTTGTTCTTTGAATTTAGCTGTTAGCGGAGGGAATTAACATGATAAAAAAGAGTACCAAGTAACACTATTTTTATGACTATGCTATGAGCATAGCCATTAAAGCTCCGAACACAAAATTATCTATAATAATAACCCTATTTTCATGCTAATAGTGCTACGATGCCAGCCCACAAACCCTTCGTTGAGTGATAATCTCAAGACTAGAATGGAAATTCAATCTTAACCAGAGAATTCATGGACACTTTTTTTTTGAAACACGACCACCACATTTTTTTTTTCATTTTAAATCATCTAATAAATGTTGACCCATTCAATGACTAGATATTCAAGTAAAGGTAATTTTAGGTTCATGGAAAATCTAAAATGGGACCCATGGTTTGTGCTAATTAATTTGATTTAATTGTATGCAATTTCTAAAAGTTTCCAAGGGCCCATGTGTCCTCTATTTCAGTAAAAGTATCAATCATGTTTGCATTTGTCATGACTTGGGATCCGGAGCGATGTCCACTAACTTTCACATTTTGTCAATTAAAGGGTGTCAAGCGAACGGTTAAAAATTCAATCATACACAATTCAAATTAAGAAGAAGAGAATGCTTAAATCATGAAATGAATGTCATTTCTAACTAGTTCTATATCTTAGGTTACTTTGAATATTCTAACCATATGATAAGAAATTAATTTTTATCACATGTTGGGAATTAATTTTGCCTAAGTAATTCTCCAAAAATGATTTTCCTTGGCTACAAGTAAGGCCAAACGGCAAAACCACATCATAATTTCAGGTGGGGCAAGATGGAATCCCGGCAGCAGGACCAAAATTTACTAAACTTTTCTTGCTACTGCACAACTGGCATGGAGAGATATCAATCGAGATTGTTCGTCCTGTGGGTCCTATGATGGGCTGCGGTTTACTGCTGGAGAAGGACAAGGGCGATGTGTTTTGATCTGGTTAGCTAATGGGAATGGAAATTCCATTTTGGGGTTTTGCTCGGACTGTGTTGATTCCAGCACCTTGGGCTTGGCATGGGCTGGATTCTCGTTTGAGTTTTCATTAGGCCTGGGCCTCTTTGAGTATCATTAGGCACTCGACCCGGGCCTATATGTGTATATGATACAGGCCCAGGCATGGCCCTGCTTTGAGTTATTAATGGGACCCAAATTTTGGTCCGTTTTCATGAGGATCCAGGACCCGCCTACAGGATTGTTATATTTTCGATGGCCCTGGCTCCAGGCCTGTTAATGCGTTTCGATCGGACCGGGATTTTAAAGCCAGTTTTAATCAAATCCTAGGGCTTCTCTACTGGACCTACTTGGGCATGGCTATAGACCCACTTCATGTAAGATTTGGGCCTAAATGGTGAGTAGGAAAGGGTCAAATCGTGGGCTCACACCATGTTGAATCCAACCCCCTTTCATAGGCCTATTTGATGTTGGCCCAGACCTAATGTTAGATTCATCTTTGAACCTTTTGGGGCCCTCTTTGGATATTTTAGGCCTATTATTCATAGATGATGATTTAAGTCATTTAGTGCCAATTTGAATTTTAAGTCACAACAACCAAGGATTAATATACAACGAGCAAGTAATTGACTTAGTTCTGCAAGAGATATCCAAAAGTAAACAAGTTATGCAATGTTAGAGCTGGGCACAAACCAAGCCAGCTCGAAAGCTCGACTCGGATTGGTTTGAAAAATCTTGGCTTGGATTAGTTCGAATAGAAGTTCAAACCAAACCAAGCCTTCGAGTCAAGCTCGTTTTATAAAACAAACCAAGCTCAAACTATAGTGGTACCAGCTTGACTTGGCTCGAAGCTCGGTTTGATTTAGCTCAGTTTGATTTGGCTTGTAGATTGTAATCACATTGTTTCCTAGGGTGTGATCCACTAATCTTTGGATATGATTCAATTTTGGGATCATGTCCTAGAATGATATGCAAAAATAGATGGATGGCGTGGATAATACATATAAATGACGACATGGATAATACATAATACATATATATGAATGCACATTGTTGCCTTGCACTATAAAGTTATGCTTGTGTACTTTTGTTTGGAAAAGGCTTTTACATGTCTATTTTGAAGTTTCACTCCTTTGGAGGATGCTAAACATCATGTAATAAGATACTTTTATATATATATATATATATATATATATATATATATATATATATATATATATATATATATATTTGTTATTTCTAAATTTTTTAGTTCTTTTCTATTCAAACAAATAAACAAACAAAAGAGCGACACCTGTTCGAATTTGGCCTAGCCTGGTTCAACATTTTCTACCAAACTGATCTTGGCCCAAACCAGATTTTTCTAGAGCAAACAAAACTCGAGCCGCATGGGTCTATCCGAAACCCAAACCAAGCCAATCCACAAACTGGGGTGACACAAAAACAAGCCAAACCAAACTAGGGCTAACTCAGCCTGGCCTGGATCGTTGCCCACCCCTATGCAATGTGAATACTGCAAGCTACTCTAGTAATAATGTCACTCAATGACTAAACCATTAAGTTATTTTACTTCAACTCAATTTCCAAGAGGACGAATAGATATGGATTTAATAGATTTAGTCCAACAATAAAATACGAGTTAAGGATATGGATTCAAATAAACTTATCAGAGTGTATCTCAAGAAATAGAGTCAAGAGTAAAAGGGACTTAAATAGATGTACCAATACAAATCAAAGTTCAAAGCTAGACAAATGAATTATAAGTACTATATGTATGATGTGCGAATAATCTTAACAACTTAATTTATCCAAGATGGCTTGGGTTAATACGGATATCATATGATCAATCCATCAAACATATAAAATGCAATTAATCTAAGCAGTCATATTAATCATTCAATTATCATTCCAAAAGATAAATTGCATTCACACATTGCACACGATGTATAGTGGTTTGACTACTTGCCTACTCCACTCCCGATTGGCACACTCTTCCCTCGAGTGCACCGAATTTCACTATCTCGCAGGTTTTAAATTAAGTATACCTCTCCACCTTTATAACCTACACTAGGTCTACACGTTTCACACTCGCTGGTAGCCTAAACAAGGTCTTACACATATCCTACAAAAGAACAACGCACGTATTCTCCCGTATCGAAGGCCTACACAAGGACTTGCTGAGTTTGGATCTCAAACTCTATCATGTCCTACACAAGGACACATCTTACTCAAGGACAAGTATGAGATTGTGACACAATCTCTCAACCCTAATCTCTATAAGAAGAGGATCAAACAATGGACTCTAAAATACTAGAACTTATTAGTTAGATGAGCCCTGTTGTAGTGTCGATGAGTTGCTTCTTCTCCACTTGAAGTAGCTCCTTGATTGCTCCCTCAAACCGTTGCCTTGAGTTGATGATGATGCTCTTAAGTGACCAAGGCTAGAGGGAAATGATGGGTTTCTCTAAAAAAAATTTACTATGGGGTAAGAGAAATCTAAGTTATTAGATTTAGAGTATAAGAACTAAGTTCTAACCTAATCAATGGTGATCATTTTTAAAGGATTTAAGTATTGGGAAAGGATTCACTAAATACAAACACCTAGGGCTGTTTAGGAATAAGGATTTGACTATGGAATGGATGCCCAAAGCCTAGGGATAAAAAGAGATTAAGTATACTCCAATAATGAGCATTAAATGCTCTAATCAAGTGATTAAACTCTCGAGTAATACATAATCTCAATGGTTTTATCCTAGAAAAAATTTACAAATATATGGGACAAACAAGGGTTGAAAATCATCTTACTAGCAAAGAGAACTAGCCCAATATATATAGAAATGAGCTGCCAACGACCAACTAACGGCTATAAAACGGACCTGTCGGGTGGTCTCTCAAAATATCGGATGGTCCCTCAAAATTCGGAACTAAACAGCAGGTTATAATGCCCTGTCGGATGGTCCACCTGGGTGTTTGGATGGTCTGACAATGTCCAGTTTGCTGCTGGGCAGTTTTGGACCATTTTAATCGCCCGAGCCATGTTGATAAGGCGCCTGAATTTTCCTAATTTGTTGTTATTTGGTCTATATCTTTTTTAGTAGCTATGAACCTCTTGAGCCTTACAAATAATGAGTCTTTTTGGGACTCCCAAAGCTGTAAGATGATGACAAATGGTTCACCTATTGGGATAAGTCATCAAGAGGCTAAGGAGATAGTTGTTCTAGGTCAAGGGTTAAGGTCACCAAGGCACTTCATATACTTGTTTCGCTGTCCTCGATGTTTCTCGTCAGCTTGCGTCTTTAGTCTTCATCTTCTTTGGGCTTAGTCGACTAACTAACACACAGACTTACATAATTGACAAACAAGGCGCACAAACTAGTGCACTGACAATCTCCCCCTTTGTCAATTACGTGACAAAAGGCTAATCTACCAAAACAATAAAATTACATATACGATCAAGATTACAATGATATTAAATTGAATTATAGGACTCTTGACATGAACATAACTTGTATGCTACTCCCCCTTACTCCAGCATATCCCCTGCAACAAAGTGAACCTATAAAACAGATTACACTTGTTTCGGTGGGACTTCTTCTCCCCTAGTTTTGTCAGCAATTGACAAAGGTTAGTAAGTAAGAACTAATATCCCTATAAGTACAACAATGCTAACAAGAAATCATTATCTTTAAGCTCAGAACATATGTCAATGATCAACACATACAGGAGATTTTATCAATAACACTTGAAAATAAAAGCAGATACAATACATAAACTTTTTAACTAACACTATCTTATGTATTTATTTGTATTTGTAGGTAAAAGAGAGGAACCTCATGAATTCAAAATGGTCACAGCAGATATACAATTCAACAATAAATCCATAGGGTATATAACCCAATCAACCAACCTCCCCTCAAATCATCTACATCCTAACCACAACAATACCAATAAATATGAGTCTAAGGGCTTATAGCCCAAACCATCCAAACTCCTAAAATCAGATATACCAAAAAGAATAAATGACTCATATATCATCAGATAATTCAAAATGGGTAAGTAGCCCAACCACAAATATATATACCAATCAACTTAATGTCAAATCTAACATCTCATTATCAAAATGACAAATAACCTAATACCAAACTGGGCAAGAAGCCCGAACCAAGCATATAACCCATACACTTCTAACTATCAAGATGAGCATGTAGAATGTGATCAATCAAAGATTTTCTTATCTAATCAGTTTGATCATGAAAATGATGGTCATTCACAAAAATTAGCTATCACGCATCAATGACCAAGAATATGATCTCCTAAATATCCAAATTGTTAGGCATGGATGATCAAGCAATATAGTCATTCATAAGATATTCATGGAGGCATAAATGACCAAAGCATAGATTAGCATGCATGAAACACAAAATTCAAGGAATTATGCTAATTTAGGCAAGGAGATAGTTTAGCTAATGATACCAAAAATAAAAGCTTAGGCTAAACTATCAAGGGCTAATGAGGATTGAATCCTCTAATATGCTTATCAAACACAAAGCCAACATAGTTTAACAAAGCATATGATCAATAAGACAACTTAAGTTAAACTACGCAAACCGATCATAAGGCTAAAATTTCTTAGATATTACTATAAAGCACACAATTGAGGCTTGTTCCTCAAATAAAGCTTATGAGGTGCCAAAATTCAATAATAGCTTAAGTAATAGCAAATGATACCAAGTTGAAGACCACTTAAAGCTTAACTATCAAGGATGAGGTTAAATTCCATTGTTTTAACTAGAGAGCCCCAATTAGATTTCTAAGGATCACCTTATCATTTTCATAGCCCACACGGGTGAGACTTTCCTTTGAATCTATATCAAGCCGAGAGAGAGGTTCCTTAAAGGAAAAAAAATTCAATTCAAATCATGTATACATATTTCATATTGAAGCTCATGCATAAATGCACCAATAACAAATCTCAAACAGCTCGATACGATATCCAATCATCCATACATACTCTCTCATGATCTTTGAAGGTCATTTACCTACTCTTATCAATTTTCTACTTGCTCTTGTAGGGCTATACTATCCTTGGCATTATCAAGATTAGATTTAAGTTGGATAACTTGACTTTTCAAGATTTGAATTTCAAATATAACTGTACTAAGTTCAATATTTAAGGCTTGAACATCTCCCTAAAGTCCCAAGGCATTTAGACTTAAGGTTTTCTTTTCCTTGAATGAGGGTGGATTTTTCATATTTGACTTGTTCAATTTGGCTAGCCAATTAACTCTTTTCTTCCTTAACTTACCCAAACATATTGAAGATTTTCATGAATTTGACATAGAGTTGGTCAAAAGGATCTTTTAAGACGACATCTCCTTCTTCATCTTTTACTTTAAAATTGTACAAGGATATTTCTTGTATATCCTTTGAAGTGATATGCTCAGATACTTCTCCCATGACTGTAGATGTAGGGAGAGTAGAGGTGTTGAAGACCATTATTGTTCACATGGTCTCTCGGTCTCCAAATATATCTCGTTATGCTTCCTATCCTTCATTCAGAATTTAAATGAGACAGAACATGAGGAGACAACATGACCATAACTCTTTCAAATGAGATAATCGAATGATTATGAAAGATTTACCTATTTTCATTTATCCATATGCATATGCCAAAACTAAAACATCTTATAGCTGCAGATACATAAGACAAAATGACAACCAACGCACATGAGATAGATAACTAAAAAATATGTTATATAATCTGAACCATAGAGTCAAAATATGTGGTCAAGAGAGTACATCTCTTTGGTCGATACAAAGAATATATACTTGTAAGTCCGACAAAATGACCAAGAGATACAAATCTAAAAAATATCTAACTATCTAGACTAATAGCCAAACAACTACATGATCTAGACTAACAATCAGGGGACTCCATCTACCTACTCTAAACTGCTCGGAGCTTGGATGTCATTCCCCTGTCCATGGAGGTAGTGTACAATGTTCTTAAGATAGCGAGAAATCTTCCCTCGTACGCGACCCTGATGCTCCTGCTCCTACCTTATAGCAACCTGTCCAGACTCGATCGTAGTAAGTCTCGCCTCGAAGTCTAATGGAGTTTCAGCCTCTTTAGGGAAGTTTGTAGGCGAAGATCGACCAACTCCAGGAGATGGTGACATGTTTGGAGTGAGATGTCATCCATGAAAACCTCGAGAAAGTGACATACCATATCTGAGAATATACTCAACGTGCATATTTGAAATGTGGCGGGTGCATTACATAGACCAAATGGCATCCTTTGGTAATAAAAGGTGTCGAATGGGCATGTGAATACGGTTTTCTCTTGGTCTTCCAGAGCGATCTCAATTTGGTTGTACTCAGAATAGCCATCTAGGAAGCAATAATAGGAATGACCCGCCAACCTCTACAAAATTTAGTCCATGAATGGAAGAGGTAAGTAGTCTTTCCTAGTGACTATGTTGAGTTTCTTATAATCAATACACATACACCAACTGGTATGTTGAGCTTCTTATAATCAATACACATATGCCAACCGGTTGTAACTCTAGTCGGTATAAGCTCATTATTGGTGTTTTCATGATGGTGAAACCAGACTTTTTAGGGACGATTTGAGTTGGATTCACCCATTGGCTACTGAGATGGGGTAGATGATACCCACATCTAGTAGCTTAAGCACCTCGGCTTTGATAACCTCCATCATATTTGGATTGAGACCTCTTTGAGGTTGTCTGGTTATTTTTGCATTCTCCTTGAGGTGGATCCGGTGAGTGCAAATTGAAGGATTAATCCCCTTAAGGTCTGCTATAGTCCATCCAATGTCTCCCTTATGTTCTTTGAGAGTTTCTATCAACTTGAACTCTTGATCTTCTCCCAAGTGAGAGGCAATGACCGTTGGGTATGTCTCATCTTGACTTAAGTGAACATATTTCAACTCGGATGGTAATGGTTTTAGGTTAAGCTTCGGTGGTTGAATACTAGATGATAAAGGCTTTGATATGGTTGGTGACAATTTTTTAAAACGAGGCCTCCACCAGTTAGTATTAACTATCAGCTTCTCATTAATGCTTGCACAAGTTCACATATAATTAGAGTCTTCAAAATGTGCTAAGCATGTCTCTAAAGTTTCAGGCATGTCTAATTGAAGGAGCTCCTCTTCTCCACAAGATTTAATCATGTTTAACTCATAGAGCTCATCATCTTCATCATCCCTTTGCCTCTTTCTCAAATGGAACCCATTTACCTCTAGTGTCATATTCCTAAAAGATAATTGCATCATTCCATTCCGACAATTGATAATTGCATTGTGATGTAGCCAAGAATGGGCAGCTTAAGATTACCGATATTTGAGTGCTTGAGTCTATAACCAGTTGTGTGTCCAAGACAATAAAGTCTACCAAGTAATAGAATTTGTTGACTTGGACCAAGACATCCTCAACCATCCCTACCAGTACATGAATGGATCTATCAACAATTTGCAGCGTGGTTTTGGTGGGTTTTAATTCACCAAGACCCAATTGCTCGTATATTGAGTATGGGATCAAATTTACGCTTGCCTCCAAATGTAACACGACACGCTTAATCTAGTAGTCTCCAATGATGTAGAAAATTGTTGGACTACCGGGATCCTTATATTTTAGAGGGGTCTTTTGAGTGAGGATGACACTCACTTGCTCATTTAAAAAGGCCTTTTGGTACACATTATATTTACATTTGGTTGTGCATAGGTCTTTTAAGAACTTGGGATAAGAGGAAATTTTCCTAATTGCATCAACCAATGGAATGTTAATTTTAACTTGTTTAAAAATCTCTAGAATGTCGTGGGAGTTGGAAAGAGGTTTGGGTGCAATCAACCTTGATGGGAAATGTGCAACGTGCTTATATTCATATTCCTTCTCTTATGGGGTTGAGCTAGATCCATTCTCATCCTTATAAATTATCAGATCATTAGGCTTATTGGCCTTCACCGGAATAGATTTATCAATTTGTTTTCCACTTCTATGAGTGATATGGATTTTTTTTGCTTCACATGCTGGTTGAAGAGATTAGGGGTGCTTATTTCACATTTTGGTCTTGGGTTCAGTTGAGATTGGGTTGAAAAGGTCCCTTCCCTACCATTTAAGCATCCCTTAATTTCTTTAACCGAAACTTTCAATTCTTGGAACATTTATTGATTGGTTTGATTAATTTGCATTTGCCCTTGCATAAACACCTTCAAGGTGTCCTCCATACTCAATTGAGGTGGGGTCATGTTAAATATAACCTTATGCATAGATGACCCTCCTTGAGGGTTGGTAGGACCATTCCTCCAACTAAAATTTGGATGGTTCCTCCTATTGGAATTGTATGTGTTACCCATTGGTGCAATGAAGGGTCGTTGATAACGATATGCGGCATGCACTTGCTCATGTAACACCTCTTGGAATGCAGGAATTGTTGGACAATCTTGTATGGAGTGTACATTAGCTGTACAAATATTGCTCACGTTCTCAACGATTTCGTTGGATTTTGAGGATTCACCTTTCTTAAGTTTCATGGCCTCAATCTTCCTCGTGAGGCTAGCTATCTTAACATTCACGTCGTCATCTTTCCTGAGGATGTATATTCCTCCTTTCTCTTTTTGTTGAGGAAGCCTGAGATTACCAGATTTGTTTGAGGCGTCCTAAGATTGGGCATTCTCGACCAACATGTCTAGGTAGCTCCATGTGTCCTCAGGATCCTTACTTAGAAACTTGCTATTGCACATCATCTCTACGAATTGACACATATTAGAATTCAATCCTTCATAGAAAAAACTTATGATTCGCCAAATTTCGTAGCCATGGTTCGAGCATGCAAGTCAAAGGGTCTTTTATTTTTCTCAGCTTTGAAAGAAAGTCTCACCCTCTTTGACTGAAAAATTCATTATTGCTCGTTTAAGGGTGTTTGTTTTATGAGCCAGGAAGAACTTTTTCAAGAACTCACAGGTCATCTCATTCCACGTCCCAATGGACATCGGTCTTAAAGAGTGAAGCCATGTTTTGGGTCATTCTTTTAAAGAGAAGAGAAACAATTTAAGCTTGATTACATCCTCAATAACATTGGTGTATTGTAAGGTAGCCACAACCTCATCAAATTCTTTTAAATATAGATATGGGCTTTCAGAGTCTAGCCCATGGAACTTTAGTAAGAGTTAAATCACCCCTGGTTTAAAATCGATTGTTCCGACATTCTGGGGGAAAACCATGCATGAGGACGTGGTTGCCCTAGCCAATTGTAAGTAATCAAGCAAAGTTCTAACCGGAGGAGCATTCCAAATTTCATTCTCTCCTACCTCCTCTTGGGTCAGATTTGGATTAGGAGTAGGAGTGGGAGGATTCCTTGTCGATATTTGTTGATTAGCCGTCATGCCTCCGGAACTCTCAACAACTTCTATATACTTCATGACACGTTTCTGGATTTCAAGTCCTTTAACTAGACCTCCTTTGCTTTAAAGATGCTTGATCACGTTCCAAATGGGACATAAACCACGCAAAATTTCAATCTAAATTAAAACCTAAATTTTAAAAAGAAAAATCTGTTAATGCACTTTTCTGTAGCATACTAGTGCACCTTGTTTGTCAATCACTTACATCAGTGAGTCTAGTGTTGGTTGAGCCTAATGAAGACGAAGACCGAAGACTCAAGTAGCCCTGCTACATCAAGGAAGAAGAAACAGGTAAAAGTGATGCCTTGGTGTGCCTTGCTTTGACCAAAACCTAACCCATAACCTCTTAGATGACTTGGACCAACTAGGTATATCTTTAGTCATCATCATTAGTCTTAGAACCCTATGAAAAACATGATAAGTTAGACTAATTAAAGAGGTGGAAGCTGCTGTAATCAAAACAGCTCAAACAGCAGTTTTCGATTGATCTCCAATCAATCGGACATTGGCTCCGATAGGACTCCGATCCATCGGACAGAATCTCCGATCAATCGGAATTTGTTCCAGCAAAATTTAAAAATCCACTGGACAAATTTTCGATCAATCGGACATACTTCCGATCCATCGGAAGGGGTCAGTCCGATCAATCGGACCATGTTACGATCAATCGAAATATCTTCCAGGGAATCCATTGGACTAATTTTCGATCAATCGGACATGTCTCCGATCAATCGGACAGGTCTCCGATCAATCGGACCTTTTTCCGATCAATCGGAGATGCGCTAATCTGCCTGTTTTTTTTACCGTTGGAGCTCGAACTTTATAAATATTGAGCTCGGTTCTTGGGCATTTAGAGAGGGTCTTAAGAGCCTATTTGTCATACCTTTTGTACATCATATGGGGCCTCAAAGAGGAGGAGATTCAAATCATATCCTTTGTGTTTAAATCACAAGTGAGGGCATTCAAATGCAAACATAGAGATGACTTGATTCCTCTCTCGATTCTAGAGGTGAAACACTATACCATATAGGCATATCTCTTGTTCAAGGCCTCTAGAAGACCCTCTAGGTGGATCTCCTAGTTAGAACAAGCTACATATCTCATGTAGGAGATTCAACCATCCTCCTATCACCTTAGGCATCTCAAAGGCATCACATGCAAGGTGTTTGATCGAGTGTAGCTGAGGCATTGGCGACGCAACGGCGACACGATCGAGGGAGCAAGGGAAGCTGATTGAAGCACGGGAGAGCGGAGATCAAGCAACCCGAACCGGTGCTAAACAAGGGGCTCAATCCGACAAGTAAGGTTGTCTTGGTAGGAGTCCATCCACTCAATTCCCTGTGGGAGTTGAGTGTAGAGTTTGTTTGACAAACTCGAATAGGGTCGTTAGCCGATCCTTGGCTTATTAGTTGGGCCTAAAATCTAGGGTCATTAGCCGATCCTTGGCCTGTTAGTCAGCCTAAATTTAGGGACGTCAGCTGTTCCTTGGCTCGTTAGTCAGCCTAAACAAAGTCTCCAAGGGGGAGCCATCAACACGGGTGCAAACGTGTAGGTTGGGAGGAACCTTGTAAACTCCCCGGTTTGGTGGATCCGTATTAAAACACCTTGGTTGGGAGGAACCAGATTTAAACTCCCCAGTGAATGCCGGTGTGCTCAAAGGGGTTGAGTAATTGAACCGGGAGTGGAGTAGACAAGTAGTTGAAGCACTATACATCCTTGTGTTTGTGATTGTTCTTGAGCACATTTCTCTTTATGCATTGTGTTTAATTGGTTAATTATGAATGCTTAGTTAGGAATGCATGCTAGGCACTTGATAGGCACCTTCATACTCACAAGGTGTACTTTCACTACCTCATGTTGACTTGAGCATTTCTTGATCCATCCTTTATAGTCCACATGTGTTGACAAGACTAGGATGTTGATTACACTTATCATTTGCTAGTCTTTTAATTGGACCCACTTAGGCTTGGAAGCCGAAGTGTTAATCGCTTATGTACTTTAATTTGTTGAATTGTTTAAGTAGGCGAAAATAGTTTTAAAAAGGTCCTAATCACCCCCTGCTATAGGTTTAGCCATAATTCTAGTTGCTCTTTAAGCTTCCGCACATGTATGTATAGGGTGTCGTGTTAGACCACCCGACGCAATTTCAATTGGTATCAGAGCGGGTTGCTCTTCAAGGACATAACCGTCTAGAGTAAGATCGGAGCACTTGCATCATCTCTACCTAAAAAGGAGAATCTATGTTGCCTCATGTTGAACTATAAATAAAATGATTAGTTGAGGTCAACAATAACTAGGGTAGGAACTATAGTCATATCCCCTACCGATCATTACTCTCCAACTTGGAATGAACCTAAGGGAGAAAAATCTAGGATAGATGAATTCCCTCCCAACAAGCTTGTTGGGTCCTATTAATCATACCCAAGGGGGTTGTGATCTAGGTTAGGTGACCTTAGGAGACCATATTGAGCTCAAATAAATATCTGAGGATCAAGCCTCATTTTGAGCAAATTGATGAACTTGAGGAATTTAACCTCTTTGGAACTATAGGAAAATCTGAGGATTTTAGCTTCATTTGTGTGCTTTTGGGCAAATCAGAGGATTCAAACCTCATTAGCCCAAATTCGATAGTTTAGCTTTGCTTTAATTTGAATATTTTCTTGCTAGACTATCATCCGGCTTAGATTAGCTAATCATCTTGAGTTTTATGCTTCATTGTATGCTAATCTTTGCTTAATATTGGTCTTGATATACCAATAGGGGAGGTTGATTGATTGGGCTATAGGCCCTTGTGCTTGAATTGCAAATGTATATCCTTGACCAATTATGCATGATTAACTATGCTTAGATAGTTACATTTTCTTGTTAATCATGTCCCTTAGCATGCTCCACGTTTTAAAATTCATGCACCCTATACTCTCCTTGTTAGCATGAGCTTATAGTTATAATTGCGACATACTATCTACTCTTACCTTAACCTTATTGATATATCATTAAGGGGGAGATAATAGTTTGTCAATTGCTGACAAAAAGGGGAAGAAAGATCAAGTCCCACAAAAACTAGTTTGCTATGTTTTATGATGCAGGAATTGACAAGTTATGGGGGAGCAAACTGAAGAGGAGCTGCTTAGTTAGGCATGTTAAGAGTCCTGTATTTAATTTCATATCAATGTAATCTCTTGTACATGTATTTTATTTTGGTAGGTTAGGTTTTTGTAAGTAATTAACAAAGGGGGAGATTGTTAGTGCACTATTCTGTGGCATACTAGTGCACCTTGTTTGTCAATCACTTACATCAGTGAGACTAGTGTCGGTTCAGCCTAATGAAGACGAAGACCGAAGACTCAAGTGGCCCCGCTACATCATGGAAGAAGAAACAGGTAAAAGTGATGCCTTGGTGTGCCTTGCCTTGACCAAAACCTAACCCATAACCTCTTAGATGACTTGGACCAACTAGGTATATCTTTAGTCATCATCATTAGTCTTAGAACCCCATGAAAAACATGATGAGTTAGACTAATTAAAGAGGTGGAAGCTGCTGTAATCAAAACAGCTCAAACAACAGTTTCCGATTGATCTCCGATCAATCGGACATTGGCTCCGATAGGACTCCGATCCATCAGACAGAATCTCCGATCAATCGGAATTTGTTCCAGCAAAATTTAAAAATCCACTGGACAAATTTTCGATCAATCGGACATACTTCCGATCCATTAGAAGGGGTTAGTCCGATCAATCGGACCATGTTACGATCAATCGAAATATCTTCCAAAGAATTCACTGGACTGATTTCCGATCAATCGGACATGTCTCCGATCAATCGGACAGGTCTTCGATCAATCGGACCTTTTTCCAATCAATCGGAGATGCGCTAATCTGCCTGTTTTTTTACCGTTAGAGCTCGAACTTTATAAATATTGAGCTCAGTTCTTGGGCATTTAGAGAGGGTCTTGAGAGCCTATTTGTCATACCTTTTGTACATCATATGGGGCCTCAAAGAGGAGGAGATTCAAATCATATCCTTTGTGTTTAAATCACAAGTGAGGGCATTCAAATGCAAACATAGAGATGACTTGATTCCTCTCTCAATTCTAGAGGTGAAACACTATACCATATAGGCATATCTCTTGTTCAAGACCTCTAGAAGACCCTCTAGGTGGATCTCCTAGTTAGAACAAGCTACATATCTCATGTAGGAGATTCAACCATCCTCCTATCACATTGGGCATCTCAAAGGCATCACATGCAAGGTGTTTGATCGAGTGTAGCTGAGGCATTGGCAACGCAACGGCGACACGATCGAGGGAGCAAGGGAAGCTGATTGAAGCACGGGAGAGCGGAGATCAAGCAACCCGAACCGGCGCTAAACAAGGGGCTCAATCCGACAAGTAAGGTTGTCTTGTTAGGAGTCCATCCACTTAATTCCCTGTGGGAGTTAAGTGTAGAGTTTGTTTGACAAACTCGAACTAGGGTCGTTAGCCGATCCTTGGCTTATTAGTTGGGCCTAAAATCTAGGGTCGTTAGCCGATCCTTGGCCTGTTAGTCGCCCTAAATTCAGGGACGTCAGCTATTCCTTGGCTCGTTAGTCGGCCTAAACAAAGTCTCCAAGGGGGAGGCACCAACATGGGTGCAAACGTGTAGGTTGGGAGGAACCTGTAAACTCCCCGGTTGGGTGGATCCGAATTAAAACACCTTGGTTGGGAGGAACCAGATTTAAACTCCCCAGTGAATGCTGGTGTGCTCAAAGAGGTTGAGTACTTGAACCGGGAGTGGTGTAGACAAGTAGTCAAACCACTATACATCCTTGTGTTTATGATTGTTCTTGAGCACATTTCTCTTTATGCATTGTGTTTAATTGGTTAATTATGAATGCTTAGTTAGGAATGCATGCTAGGCACTTGATAGGCACCTTCACACTCACAAGATGTACTTTCACTACCTCATGTTGACTTGAGCATTTCTTGATCCATCCTCTATAGTCCACATGTGTTGACAAGACTAGGATGTTGATTGCACTTATCATTTGCTAGTCTTTTAGTTGGACCCACTTAGGCTTGGAAGACGAAGTGTTAATCGCTTACGTACTTTAATTTGTTGAATTGTTTAAGTAAGCGAAAAGAGTTTTACAAGGGTCCTAATCACCCCCCTCCTATAGGTTTAGCCATAATTCTAGTTGCTCTTTAAGCTTCCGCACGTGTTTGCATAGGGTGTCGTGTTAGACCACCCGACGCAATTTCAAAATCTGAAATACTGAAATCAAAGAGACTAAGCTAGAAGGATGTTACCGAAATTGCTAAGCTAAGTTAATATAAATCCTACAAAACAAACAAGCAGAGTTAGTTCTAAAAAAAAATTCAAAAAACCTAACTCTAGAAAATCCAAAAATCTTAAACTATGTCAGAAACTAATCTAAAAACTATTAGAACTTTTAAAACCGTTTAGCTTACAAAAATCCCCGACAATGGCACCAAAAACTTGTTTGCCAACCCCAAGTGTAAGGCCGCGATGTAGTAATAATCGACTGTGAGATCGAGATCGTCCTCAAGGATTATGTAACTAACCCAATTCTAATCATTTTAACAATTAGACTAGGATTATCAGAATTTCATAATAAAGCATAAACATGAATTTAATTAGGAAAAATCTTAGAATTAAAAGCAACTAGAGCACCAAGGATCCACTTATATTAATCTTAATGTTAATCCATTTACTAAGCACAATACTCAATTGGAATCGAAGTATTATCTCTATCTAATTGGAATATATAATATAACATTTAAAACACATAACAGTCCAAACTCAAATATGAACTTCAACTTCTAGTTTTACTTAAGCATAGAGAACTTAAACTTGAGACACTTCGAAGCATCAACCATATCCTAAGATTATGGTGGATCTAGGATTTCCACAACTCAATTCTCATAAAACCATGATGATCAATCTCAGAAACTCATAAGTAACTCATGTACTTGCTACACAAGCTCTCCGAATTGTCTAAAAATATCAACTTCATTCAAACCAGAACTTGAAAAATCTAACATAAAGCTTAGAGTAGTTGCATGAACGAATTAAACATTAAAACTAACTATAAGATTCACCTCTTAGCTTTGAGCTAAGAGGTTTTAGCTAACCATTAACATGATTAAGTAGAAAACAAAAGAAAAACTTGAAAAAACATAAAAACTAGAACAAACTAAAAGAACTTGGAGTTATAGAAGCTCCACTTCCAATCTCTCCACCTCTAGCACTTCTAGGACTCTTCTAGGATGCCTTAGGAAGGATGTGGAGGTGTCCTTTTATAGAGAAAATCCGTCACCACCTTGGAATCTTCAAGAGAATGTGTAACTCTTGCACAGTTAAATGTTGGTGACTGACTGGTCTGAGCCCCCTAGCCAACCGGTCGGTACTAAAAAACCAACAGACTTAACTGATTTATGAAATCTGAACTTTCATGGTTGACCGGTTGGGTGACCGGTCGTGATTGGATAAAAACAGTCCAGCAAGGTCTGGACAAAATTGTTCTTCACTTCTGAATTTCAGACCGGTCGGACGACCAGTCCCAGGAGGTCCAAAACTGTCCAACAAGCTTTTGTTCCATTCTGGTTTAATTAAGCCTGTCGTCTGATCAGTTGATGGCAGCGGACGATGTTAAGCTCTTAATTTATACATATTTTAACCCCATTGCATCACACTTTATGCTTGTTTCCATGTTTAAAAGACCATCTAATGCATGTTTTGTGATTGTAGGAATGAAAGAAAGACTTCACCTAGGGCTCTCAATGGAGCGGGTCAGATCCGAGATCCGATTCGCTTCAAATCCATATAATGTGGATTTGGATATTAAAATAAGTCTAATTAGCTAAATGGACCGGATTTGGATCTTAAAATATGTCCGATTATTTAAATGGACCAGATATGGATTCACAGGAACATGTTCAAGTTCAATCTGAATCCGATTAAGATCCGACTCATTGTCACCTTACTGTATATGTTATATTCATCCTGACCATCAGTTTTATAAATTATTTTAGGCCATGTCGACCATACTATAGTAAATAGTGGGATTTGCATCATTTTTCTACTAAATTAAATATATTATATTATATATTTTATATCATATATTTTTTTAGATTTGTAATGGGGGTGGATTCGGATTTAGATCCGACCCAAATTCGATGGTTATATGGATTTTGGATCGAAAATGGATCTAACAATTTATAAATGGATCGGATATGGGTATCACCTTTTGGATCCGAGTTGGATCTGAATCCGATCTGAATCTATCTACAGATATACGGACTTGGAGCCGGATCCAACTGGATCCGATCCAAATCCAACCCATTGAGAGCCCTAACTTCACCTAATCCATGCTTAAAGGACTACATTTGGAAGTAATTTGATGATGATTAAAGGTGGGCCAAAGAAGAAAGAAGAAATAAGTGAAGAAGAGAGAGAAAAGGAATGGATTCCTAACATTTTCAATAGGTTCGACCGGTCAAGACTGGTCGGCTAGCCTCTACAGACCACTCCAGCAACTGTTGGAGCTTACTGGACCAAGGCCAGACAAGTCCGACCGATCAAGACTGGTAGGCCATGTGCAGTTACCCTCTTTAAGATTGTTAGACCTCCAGAATCGGTTCGACCGGTTAAGACCGATCGTTACACTGTCATGACCGGTCAAGATCAGTCGGCCATGTGTAAAAATCAAGATTTTGTAGATTTCCAGCAGCTTCTCTTAGAAGCTCCAAAAACCATGCATTGTGGGTAAGTATTGCGCCGATTCTGAAAATTTCAGAGGCAGTGGAGCATCAAAGCTATAAAAGGACACCTAGGGCTCGTTCCTTAGGCAACATAGAAGGCTTGGGAAGTCGTGGGAGGTGAAGGAGATCACTATGGAGCATCTGCCACTCCTCTAGACTCGATTTTTCTACGTTTTTATTTAGTTTTCTTTTGAGTTTTAGTTTAACCTATTGATAGTTGGCTAAACCTCTTAGCTAGGGCTAAGAAGTGAAGCTTTTAGTTATTTGCAATGTTCAATTTGAATTAGTTCAATTACTTTTGGTTTAATGAAGAACACTTCTAGTTCAAGTTTGAAATAAAGTTAGTATTTTTAGTTAATCTTCTATCTCTTGTGATTCCTCTTACATGGGATGTTTTGATTACTAAGATTACTTAATGGGGTGTTGATCGATCGGATTTTGGGTTGTAGAGATCTTAGATCCATCATGATATGTTGGATGCTAGGGGATCTTACAAACTAAGTTTCTCAAGAGCTTATCTAGAACTAAACTAGAAGGAGTTCTTATCTTTTGATTTGATCTGAGATAGATGTGTATGTGTTGATATTGGTTTATTAAGAGTTCAATTCATGCTTCTAAATCAAGTCTAGTAACAAGGCTTGAGGAAGAATCATGAATGTGATCTTGCTTGTTTTGTGAATGATTGGGTTGTGTGATTGAATACACCTAATGCCTTAGTTAATTATGAGAGAACCATCAGTAGATGATTCATCCATGTTGGATATATTATGATGATTTGATTGCTCTATATTCTGATTGGATAAGGATAGAACTCCTATTCCAATTAAGTTATTGGCTTGAATGGTTTGAATTGGCATTGTGAATTGTTATAAGTGGATCCTTGGCGCTCTAGTGCTTATTTTCCTGATTTAGTTCTAAAATAGATAGTTTCATGTTATTAAATTTCATCTATCGATACAAATCTGAATTTATCCCATCCTAATTATAACATTTAGAACTGTTATGACAATCCCTGTAGATCAACTTCGGTCTTACCGATAATTATTACTACATCGCAGCCTTGCACTTGAGGCGAGCGAATAAGTTTTTGGCGCCGTTGCCAAGGATTAGGTTAACGGTTCTAAATTTTATAATTAGGGTCTAGTTAGGTTAGATAGGTTAGGTTAAGATCTATTGCTTTAGTAGGTTTTTATCAAAAAATTTCTACTAACAGATTTTATTTGTTTTGTAGGATTTTTCTTTTCTAACATAGTTCTTCAATCTAGTAACACCGTTCTAACTTACACTCTTTTATTTCTTAGTTTTTACTTTTGTTTTCAGATTTTTAAATTTTAGGTTTTAGTTTAGTTTTTGTGTGGTATATGCCCCATTGGGAGCGTGATTATACATCGCGACTTCTAATCATAGACGAGTCAGAAAACGTCTAAAAAATCTTGAATCATCTAAAATCATGGATGAGAATGAACCACATCATGTTGAGAATGTTGAGCATAATGCACCACCATTTAGGACGGAAGGTAATGAGAATGAGGGACGCTATGTTTCTTCGGTTAAAACATTGCGAGATTATCTACAACTAGAGAGAATAACCACGTCTTCATGCATTGTCTTTGCAACTAATGTAGGAAACGTGGACCTTAAACCGAAAATTATCAAATTACTTCCAAAATTTCATGGACTTAATTCTGAAAGTCCATATGCGAACCTGAATGAATTTAAGGAGATAGCCAATACCTTTCAATTTAATGACTCTCCCAAGATATTATCAAACTGAAATTGTTCCATTTCTCTCTAAAGGACAAAACCAAATCGTGGCTTCAATCTCTTAAACCTAGAAGCATCAGGACATGGGCTGAGATGACCCAGGAGTTCCTTAAAAAGTACTTCTCGGATCATAAAATTAACGCACAAAGGCGGACCATCATGAACTTCTCTAAAAAAGGAGATAAAACATTTTTTCAATGTTGGGAGAGGTTCAATGATCTTTTATTAGAGTGCCCACATCACGGTTATTAAAAGTGGCGCTTCATTGACTTCTTCCATGACAGATTAAGTTCAAACATGCACCAATTTGTCCAAATGATGTATAATGGTGAGTTTTTTTAACAAAGCACCCGATGATGCTTGGGATTGCTAGCCGAGAATGCCCAATCTTGGGACATCTCTACTCTGACTAGTAATCCCAAGTCAACCCCAAGAGAGAAAGGAGTACATGCATTAGATGGGGGGAGAAGACGATTTAAATACAAAGGTGGCAGGTCTCACAAAGAAGGTTGAGGCCATAGAATTAAGGAGTGTTACATGATTACTACCGATGAGGCCGTTGAGAGTGTATGTGATATTTGTGAGAGTGATGTTCACTTAACAAAGGATTGTCCAACAATCTCTGCGTTTCAAGATATCTTGCAAACTCAATCAAATGACACAAATGCTTACCAACGCCCATTTAGTAGACCAAATTCTGACTTGAATAATCCTGATTAGCGATGTCAACCAAACCTTCATGGGAGGAATGAACCAATGGTAAATATAAACAATGTTTCCCAAGGGCCTCCTAAAAAGGGCACTCTTGAGGAAACATTGAACGCGTTCATGATTGGACAAACTCAGATAAATCAGTCCAACATGCAAGCCATGAATGAACTTAAAATCTCAGTTGAAAGAATTCAGACACACCTAGGAGTTAGGGAGAAAGGGACTGCTTTGACCCAATCTCATCCTAACCCCAAGGAGTAATTGGAAACAAACACCAATTCTTCAACCCATCCTCATGTGGAACATATTCAAGCCATCACCACTCTTAGAAGTGGAAAAATAATTAAAAAATTTGAACTGTTGAAGGCCACAAAGCTTAATGATACGGTTGATTCTAAGAGTGATGGTGAATTGAGCAATGCTCCACAAGATAAAGAGCCGGAGCGTGTGTATAAACCTGTAGCCCCATTCCCCAACGTCTTGTCTCAACCAAAAGGCTAAGTGAAAATCAGGACATCCCAGAAGTCTTCCAACAAGTCAAAATAAACATTTCCTTGTTGGATGCAATTAAGCAAATTCCTTTATACGTCAAATTTCTAAAGGATCTATGTGCCGTAAAGCATAAGCAAAACATGCACAAGAGGGCATTTTTCACACAACAAGTGAGTGCCATCATACAACAAAACACCTCCCCCGCCCCCCAAATACAAAGATCCCGGAAGCCTTATAATCTCTTCTATGATAGGTAACTTCCGAATCAATAGAGCACTTCTCAATCTAGGGGCTATTGTTAACTTGATTCGCTACTTGGTATATGAGCAACTTGGGCTTAGTAAATTAAAACCCACCAAGATAACTTTACAACTTCGGATCGCTCCGTTAGAGTACTGAGAAGAGTGATTGAGGATGTGTTAGTCCAAATCGATAAGTTTTACTACCCGGTAGACTTTATTGTTTTGGATACATAAGCGGTTACAAATGTATGCACTCAAGTTCCTGTCATTTTAGGCCGACCATTCCTAACAACCGCCAATGCTATAATCAATTACAAGAATGGGGTTATGAAAATATCATTTGAAAATATGACTATGAAGCTGAATGTCTTTCACTTACACAAACAATAAGAGGATGATGATGATGATGAAGATGAGATCCATATGATTAGTTTTGTAGATACAATTGTGGATGATAATGAGCCACCCTCGGCTAAATTTTTTAAAACCTTAGAAGTTTGCTTGGCTCATTCTAAGGAAGAAGTAATTTTAGATATTGATGAAGCCTTGGAAGAGCCAAAATCTGAAAATTTGATTGACAAGACACCAATCACTGATTTAAGCAATCCATTGTATAGGAATTTGATGGATTGGTGCTTGATTTGCCTAAGGAGAGGCCGATTTCTAAAAGTCTAGTGGTTAAGGACTTAATCCAATCTACACAAGTGACCAAGAAGGTTGAAGTTTCCTACCCTCGAGAAGAGTGTTTGACATATTTTGAGGATTGGGATGATCCTATGATTCGTGACATTGTCAATGCCTTAGGAAAAATTTTACTGGTGCTCAAAAAGTCTCCTTCCACGGAGTGTAACACCGATTCATCAATAGTGGAGGCACTGGTAGAATCTGATTTTGTGGAGACCATAACGACTTGTGAAGAAGAAATACAAGTCTCCACATCTCTTTGGTTTGTTCAAACCGAAGAGCACCATCTCTGGGATGACCCTTATTTGATTAATTTTTTCCCAAACAAGTTGGAAAGGAGATTCATGATTGATGATCTCAAACCGAAGAAATTCTCCTTCGAGAAACTTTGAGAAACCCGCTGAAATTTTTTAACAGGATTTTTTCAATGAATTAAAATGACAAGCATCACCCATGTGCATAATGAAGTGGGATGGTGGATGGTATTACTGAAAAATATTTTACTCCACCTTATAATCCTGCTAGATTCCATTCCTTTAGATGATCATATGTATTAAGATTTACCTCCTAGTCTGACGGAGGTATATGGTAGTTTTATTAGTTTTAATAGTTTAGTTGTCGGAAGTTGTAGACTCCCATATTCGACTCTCTGAGGTACTCTTGTTCTTACTCTCCTTTATTTATTTCATTGCTCTCATGTCATTGATTATTGCATATCTTTTTACATTGAGGACAATGCAAGATTTTGGTTGGGGGTGAGATTCCTAGAATTTAGTATTTTGTGACATTTTGAGCAATGTTGGTAGGAAATTTTTCAATTTTTTCTGAAAATTCAAAGCTCTTTTGGAAAACTTTGTTTCTATGCACTTGGGATAGTACGAGTATGAGAGAAAGAGAGATGAAGTGATTGATTTTGAAGTTCTAAAGAACCTGTAATATAATAGTTTTCTATATGAATTCCCCTATTTATATGATAGATAGAACATTTGAACACTTTTGAGTTTGGTTCACATTACATGATTCTCATGGCTTGAAGGGATTATGTAGATTTGTAGATTGGCTAGACTGAGATTTAAGGTGTTAAGGAACCAAGCCGGGGAACTTTGTCCATCCTTGTTCATGTGAAGTAAGAAAAAGAATGGAAGATATGGATTTCTAAAACTCTTATCTCATGTGAAAAGAAAAAAAAAATTATTATCATTGAATATATGTTGAAAAAATTTTCGGAAAGGGCTACCTATTACCAACTCGGGTGTGGACACTCGCCTCTCCACGCTCCCGAATCCTCCCTTCCTTTTGGAAGAGGGGGTGCGTGCGTACGAATCGCTGTTTGTGCCATTGGCTCGCCTCATTCTCGAGGGCTTTTTCTCGGTTGTTGTGTTAAGTTGGATATGTTTGGATGAGTTCAAATAAGACCAGAGTCGCCACTAGCTAGTTACTTCGAATCTACAGTCAGCTAGACCCCGTAGAAACGTTAGAGAAGAGCATCTGAAGAATCCTTCCTCTAAAATGACTCCTTTTGATCTGCGACCAGAGATTCGAGGTAAGAGATCACGGTTACAGGGTGGGAAGACGTTAAGCACCCCACACTACCCTTACCGAAGTACAGTCTCTACTTCACAGAATCGAACTAGTACTTGAAAGTCTGATTTAATCCTCATATATTCTCATGAATGATATGATGCATGAATGTAGGTCTGAACAGTAAGAGTTTCTGATGGGCAGGTTTCCATTAATAGGCAAGCCTAAAGCATACGCTCGAACTGATAGGTGCTTTATGCAGGATGCATGCTGTGTATTAATAATCAAAGTGTTGGCAATGATATGATAAGCATGGGAGTCGGAAGAAAAGTAAATGTTGCACTTATGCTAGATGCGAATGGGATGATATTAGTAAAAGAGTAGCTGGGTGGACGAAGGTGTCGCAAGGGTTTGCTTCGAGTGGCTAGATCAGGACTTGGATAGCTTGGGAGACTTGGACCAGGGTCAGGCTGGGCTGGACCAGGGCTAGGCTCTTCTCACTCGGGCTCTCCTCGGTGGAGGAATGTGCTAAAGGGATGGAGATGGACTCGGAACTAATGGGATTTCTCTGAGAGTTGAGGGATGCTTTGAATGAGAGGGAACGGTGGTATTTATAGCAGCGGAGAGTGGCAGATCGTGTAAATATGTTTGGGCGGCGCTCAGGGTGCTGCCCGTATGGCCGCGCTGCTCCAGCTTCGGAGCGTACGGCCTCCGAACCTGAAGCAGAAAAGCCTGAGGTTCGGGATCCGGACTAGCTTCGAAGCTGTGGCTCGGAACTAGGTGAGTTTACTAGGTTTGAAAGATGGGTTGACACGGTGAGTTGACTGGGTGCATGGGTTGGATTGACCCAGTGAGTTGACTCAGCAGGTTGGTTGACTCACCAAGTTTGACTTTTTTCAGATTTTTTGACTGGTTTTTCTTATGGGGTACTTTTTTTAGGCTGATGTTTAGGGGTGAGTTGACTGGGTTAAGGCTTGAGCCGGGCTATGGATTGGGGCTTACAAGGGTGAGTTTGGCTGGGTTTGGACATGAGATTTGGGGGTATGGTCCTCCATCCATTAGCTGTCTCTACCAACATTGTAGCCGAAGGTGGGGTGTCTATAGATGCCCCTCTTTGACAGATGTTGCGTGCAATCGAATGTCAAAGTGAGTGGACACCCCACTTCTGACCCGATCATTCACAGATCGTGGTCTGAAATCTTTGCTTGCCTTTGTATCTGAGTTAGTTGATTATTTGGAAATTGATCACTCGCACATACCATGAGAGTTTGGAGAAAACGTTGCGATTGTCCCTACATGCGCTGCAACCTGGGTACCCAATCGCAACCCTCCTGTTCCCGATCGGTACTAACATCGAAAAGGTACAATAGAGCCTCTACGTCTGTCATAGTCTTACGAGGTTACCGACCCTGTGACTGATTGTTCGATGCTTTCCCAGATCACTCCAGGAGTACTTGTTTCGCTTGACTGTCAAAGTGGTTAGCTGCCCTGTGTCCATGTAGTCTTACGGGAGATCCACTACGCCAACTTGGAATCGGTTAAGGTACTTTAGGCATCCATGCCTAGGTATGTGCCGGTGAACTTTTTCCACCCAATCTGCTGGTTTTGATACTCGGGTTACAATTCATCGTTTCTACCGTTCAGATGGTTTCTTTGACCGAGCCTTTTGGCTTTCATCTTTTCGTATCTTGGCATTTGGTACGACCGCACTGACACTGGAGTTCAGTTCAACCGTACTTTGAGTGCATTGGATCCGATGATCTATGGGGAAACTGTGAGACATCGGATCTTATTTGATTTTTGCGTCGGCTCTTAACCAGAGATATGGAAGATCTCTCAGTGTTTTGGAGGCCGAACGCTCTACTGGGAAAATGTTTTTGGATTTTGAAAAGATACCCACTCTGGGGAGTGATACTCCGTGGGGTTTTTATTTGCAAATAGGAATAAATATAATATTTTTTATCTTTTTGAAGAGGAAATCTGGCTTGCACGCGCCTCCACTAGGGATGCTTGTGGGGTCTTTGGCTAACCAACTTTTATTTTGAAAGCAGGTAAACATGATGATTGATGAAATGGATGCTGATGCATGGGGATGCATATTTGATGATGGATGCATGGTTTGGCTCATTCTCTTTTAGTTTGATGATTTTGCTTTTGCTGGGGATGCAGAGAACTTTGAGCTTATTGCTTGCAGGGTTGTGCTTCCCTGAAGATTTTCTTTCCAATGCGGATGTTTGGTCAGCGGGTTAGCCAAGATCCCGACCCGTGGTCGATCAGGTCCATCGTCTCAAGATGCTGTTTCTTTGCTGGTGGGGATGGATGAAGGAGGTTGTTGGTTGTAACCTTAAGATGCTCTTCTGGGAAATGGGTGTAATTCGGATGGTGTTTGGTCACCAGTGTTGGTCAGGATTTCAATTTGCGGGCGATCGGATCCGTCATCTCAAACTGTGAAGTGAGTGAACGGAGTCCGAGACTCTTGAACTGCAGTGCTGGGGATAGTGACAATTTTGTGGGTTTTTTTTGTAAATATTTAGTTTAAATCTTTACCTGAGTAGTCAAGATGGAGCTTGGCTATTGAAAACAAAGGAAATATTTTTGTGATTTTAAAAATATTTAGTCTGAAAGCAAGGGAAATATTTTGTGTTTTTTTAAAGATGATTTTGCAATGTTTTGGTATTTTTTCTAATTTTTCTGAAATGCAGGGAAAGGTATGGAATTTTCATCCATTTTCAACACCTACTGCTGGTAAGGCACCCGATCCATTTTACGTCAGCGAGCAAGACGATTCTCACACAATTAAGTGCCGTAGTTTTACAACTTCGGATGAGGGGATTTTGAGGGTTTTCAGTCAACACACTCACAAAGTTGCCTATTCCTTATGTGCAATGCACATAGACCACATATCGTCCGACAGACTCCTTCGGCCACAAAACGAGCCACATCCTCACATTTCCCTTTGTCAATCCAGTTTAGGATCTTATGCTGCTCACAATTCCGTGAGGGTGCACTTCACCTCCCAACTACCTTAATCCCCTTCATTAGTTTTAGGAATAGGGAACATCCGTCAAATTCAATAGCGACTTCCAAATCAAGGTTGTCTATCATGGTGCGTTCAACATGAACAGGATCGCAGGGTTTTGCCCGCCTCAGCCCTTTACATGTTTAGAAGACTCCGGGCACCCGTACGATCAAGTGTCAGCCATGTCCGGGACAGGTTAGGAAAGAAAGCCCCCGAGAAGTTAATCCCAGTGTAGTTTTAGGTTTTCGGACCACTGGGGATAAATTTGTGCAGTTTAAAATTGATGGTGAAATTTTTTGTTTGTTTTGAGAAAGTTCCAGACTTCAAGTCAAGTGATCGAGATTGATACTGGTTTTTATGAAAACTTTAAATCTTTTTGGTATTTTTGAAATGATCCGGGTTATCGAACCTTGATCCGAGCGATCGACTCTGATGCCGGTTTTTATTGAAAATCCCTCGGGATTTTGATCCTAATGTAGTTTAAGGTCTTCGGACCAAAACTATGTACATGCTGAAAATACATTCTTTTGTGATTTTTTGAAAAGATCCGGATTATCAAACCTTGATCCGAGCAGTCGAGGTCGATGCTAGTTTTTAGTTGAAAGCAAGAAAAATCCCCCGAGAAATTAATCCCAATGTAGGTTAAGGCCTTTGGACCGAAAATTATGTACAAGTTAAGCTGGAAATGTATATTTTTTGTGTTTTTTTATAAGGATCCGGGTCATCAAATCTTGATCCAAGTGGTCGAGATCGATGCCGATTTTTATTGAAAATCCCTCGGGATCTTGATCCCGACGTAGTTTAAGGTCTTCGGACCACTGGGGATGGGAGGTATGCAGAGATCAGGGTTGAAAATTCTTGGTGTTTTCTGAAAATGATTCAGATTGTCAGGCCATGACTTTGGATGGTTGAGATTACTTTTTGACTAAGTCAATTCTTTTTCTTTTTCTTGAAAATCTCATGGAGCTCTTTCCATATCATCAAGTCAAATTCTCTCCAATTTCTCACAAGATGAGATTTTGGTGAGATTCCTTTCTCTTTTTTCTCATCCTTCTCTTCCATCACTTCAATCTTATATGGAAGTACAAGATTCACTTGCAACTAATCTTCCCAAGGGGGAGTTCTTCCCAAGGAGAGAGGGTGAGAGATCGTTTCAACTAAGTGGGAGGATGGACGGCCCCTTGGGTGCCGCCCAAGGCCCTTCTACCCACTGGTTTTTCCAGTGGGTTGGATAATGGGGTGCCCTCTCCTTTTCTATATAACATGAGGCACCCTTGGCTCCTCCAACGTGCAATCTCTCTCCCTTCTTTCTCACACTCTCTTTCTTCAAGTTTTTCTCTTTCTTTTGGTGGCCCTTTTGCTCTTTCAAGTGGTGAGGCCTTAGTGGAGCTTTGGGACAGCAAGATGGTCCCCCTTTGGTGAGTGGTGAAGGTATGGACCACTCCCTTTTCTTTCATGTCCTTGTTTTCTTCTTCACTTTCTCTTCTCATGTTTTCTTTCTTTCCTTCATGTAGATATTTCAAAGGAGTCAAGGTGGGCCCAAGTCCTTTGGCTTTTTTCTACATCTCCAATCTCTTCTCAAGGTGGTGCATGGAGAGGAACATTGCAAGCTTTCATTTCATTTTTTTTTCACATTCCCTTCATGTGTATGTAAAGGGTAATTTTGCCATGTCCATCAAGTGTGCATGGTAAAATATCCTATCTTTTCTCATGGGAGTTGGGCCCCTTTTTATGTGTATCAAATGGGCTCAAAGTGACGTCATGGCCCTTGGTGTATTTGATGGGCCCAATACTTCATTTTGGGCTCTCTCACGCTCTCTTTTTCTTGCCATATTTTCCTTAGGCCTTTCTTTTCTTTTCCATCATCTCTTCAAGGTTTAGGCCTATGAGATTGGTAGGGACCACCTCTCATTTTGGGCTCATAATGCTCACTTTGGGTGGCCCCATCTTTCTTTACATGTGTATGGACAAAGTGGTTAGCCCATTCTTCACTTGGATCTCAAGCGGGCTCAAATTTTTTAGTTGGGGCCTTTATGGACAAGTGGCCCAAATCTTCCACCATTTCTTGATTAGAATGTATATCCTATTACACACAGTGTGGTGGGCTCCTTGGAATTTTTCCATATAGATGGGCTTTTGGGCCTTCATTGAAACTTGTGAATTTCTTTTAGTCATGTGTGCACCACACTTTGTGCATGTAGGATTCTTTCCCTTCATGCCTTTATGGACAAGTCCCATGAGTGAGTTGTGTTAACAATCTCACTAAGTTCAAATGGTTTTCTCATGTAGTAGGAAAGTGGTTCTCAAGAGCTTCCTTTAATGTTCCCAACCTCAATTGGATAACCTTCTTCAAGTGAGCTATCCATGCAACCATAGCTCCTTGAACTTCTCTTGGGGTGTTTGGTGGGTCATCCACCATCATTCTCAAGGATGGGTGATTATTTTTCAATTTTTGGGAAAGAACGATACCCATAAGTTGTCCAATTTTGTCCCACGCTTTGGGGCATTTTGGATTTTGATCTTCAAGTGGGCTATGTTTATCATTCTTAGCCATTTTCATGATGGTTGGGTGACTCATCAAGCCATGCCCTCTTGTGCTCAAATGATCTCCTTTTTGGTCAAGAAATTAGTGCACATAAGTTGCCCAAACTTGTCCTTGCACGGACACTTCTAACTTTGATTCTTCATGTGGGCTATGCGCATCAATTTTTTACCATTGGTTTCTTTGACTCATATGTTTGGAAGGGGGGGGGACCACCATATTGTATTCTCATAGCTGAAACATTTATCAAGATGATGCACATAGGTTGCCCATGATTGACCCATGAATGGCTTCTTATGTTTCTTCAAGTGGGCTATGTGCTCCTTTCAATCCATTGAGGTGGGGCACTTGAGTTGCTCTTGGGGACAAATTTCCTTCCTATTCCCTACTTGTCCTTGTATATGTGTAAAAAGATGGGAACATCTTAAATGAGGATCATAGCCTTGGTGTGGAAAGTGAACCAAACCTTGGTCACATATGGACTTTGAAGAGGGATTTCTCATATGAAGTTTGATTCTTATCCCATTTTGATCTCACGGCACTTGAGTGCATTTGTTGTCCAAAATGTGTCCTTGGATGGTGGATTTTCCTCACTTAAGGCATGACATGCAACCCTCTTTAAGGTGGGCCTTGCTTCCTTCAATGGGCCCGACACATCCTAGGTGACACATGGAGTTGGACATTGGATTTTTGCCTTTGAATGTAAATCTGAATCCATGGGTTTCCTGGATAATGATTTGGATTTTAACGGGTGAAGAATGGGGACTTACCTTGCCAACCTTGTAGGGTTTGATGGCGGATGGTACGAGGGGGTGAAGGGCGGTCAATGAGGATGACCCCGCCTTCATTGTGTGCCGAGGGACCCATATGCGTTCCTTAGCTAAAGAGCACCAACCTCTTCCCTCCATAAAAGGCTGAGGTAGCTGAGATCTCTGGGATGATTGGGTGAAACAAACGCAACCTATGCTCGAACGTGTTCTGGCCGATACTCCTTTCGCAAGCCTTCTCACATTGCGCTTTCACAACAATAATGCCAACCGCATGCTACTTGCAGCCCTCTGTGAGAGGTGGAGGGATGAGACCCACACCTTTCAACTTTCCCGTGGTGAATGGGGAATAACTCCCCTGGATATATATATATATATATATATATATATATATATATATATATATATATATATATATATATATATATATATATATATTTATTTATGCAGATTGGTTTTTCATTTCATGGGGCCGTTGTTCCCCACGCAGGCTCTCTTGCTCCCATTACTTCCATTGACTGGATACGGCTTGTGGGAGCCATCCCACCCGAGAGCGAATTCCAGAGCCACCAAGTGAAACTGCAATGATTTTACAACACCTTCGTCGTTGTCATCCCTACTACCAAGCTGGAGGCCCTTCACAAAGCATGGGCTATGATTACTTACGATTTTGGGTCGTTCCTTTTCTGCCATGCGAACGAGAGGGTCGATCCTAGATTTCTGCGCTTGGTTAAGGATCTTCATCATTCGTATAATTGAAATGGGGCTATCTTGACTCGCATCTACCAAGGTCTAGATAAGACCTCTCAGAGTATTCGGTCCTTCACGAGTTTCTGACCCGTCATGGAGGTATTCTTTTTAACCTTCCCTGGAGACATTTGTCTTCTTTCTCCATCTAATCATTATGCCTGCCCTTGTCCAGACCTGTTTTTATGACCATTTTGCTCATCTCTCCTCGAGGATACGGGACGATGTTGAACCGTCCGTATATCGTTTCATGCACTAGCATCAGCAAAATCGTTAGTGGAATTCTCGAGTGTCTGGGGACAATTGGCGCGCTGACATAGACGGATTGACCATCGAGGATGTAAGTATCTTGCTTTCCTTATCCATCGTGCTACTCTGCGACTGACTGTGATAAACCGTTTTGTTGTAGTTTGCTTGGATGCCGTATGCTAGCTTTCCCCTTTACTATAACCCTCAACGTGTAGAAGCATATGATTCTTTGTGTCTTCGGATCATGCTCTGTGATGCCGAATCGTTTCAATGGTATTTTGGTGAGAGATTGCTCCGGTAGATCACTGGCATGGCTTGGGTTCCTTGTTCTGCACCTCCTTCAGCTGCTCAGATTCCGGCTGATGCTATGGCCGATGCTCTCGAAGGCCAGCATGGATTTCGCTTCACGATCCCGGATCGTTACTATGACGAGTGGTATTTGTTGTACGGACAGGGACCTCTTCTTCCTTCGCTCTAAGTTCCAGGGGGTCGTCGCAGATATGCTGGAGGATCAGTGACAGCTCCTCTGATGGACCTTCATCGTCAGGAGGGGGATGAGAGAAGGGATGATGATGATTATGTTGGTGATCTGTAGCTTGCTTCTTTAAGGATGTATTCAGCTTGTTGATGTATGACCTTCTTGTCATTTTAAGGCCACCCTTTTTTACCTTTCTTTTGTATCAAAATCTTTTGAATGAATATACAACCCCGATTTGTCTCACATTCCTTGATGATGCTTAGATGCTTTGATTTCCAACTCATTCTTTGATGCTTTGCAAAAGATAGGATTTCTCAACTGCATGGATGAGGACTTGAATGGTTTAGATTGGTTGATTTGGCCCTGTGGGCCCTTTCCAGACTTCAGCTTTGCTTTGGAACACCTATCCTTGATGTTTTGTGAGGCTAAGAAGGCTTTCCATGGTGTGGATGATGACTTGAACGGCTCAGATTGCTCTTTCTAGCCATGTGGGCCCACTTGATGATCAAATCTCGAACTTTGACCTTCTTTCTTGATGATCAAGCCCTCGATCTTGATATTTTATGACTCATGTGAGCTCTTCAATGGTTTAGATCATGATGATCTAGTCTTTGAATGGCTCAGATTGCTTGTGGGCCTCTCTTGATCAATTTTTCTTCTTTTTGACTTGATCAAACCCATATTGGCCTCAGTACTTCATGATTGGATAGGTGGGGTACCTTTTAGATGATTCAGATCAGCCTCAATCGAAATCTGGAGTTGATTGGAGCCTTGGGCGGCCCTCAGGGTTCCAGCTGCTGACGTGGACTGTCAGTCTCACCTACCAGCGACTGTGAGGCCAATCCCGCGTGAGAGAGAGAACTCGTCCATACGGGCGGCCCCCAAACTTCTCCTCATGTGCAGTCCATGCGGGCCGTGGTTCGGACATTCCCCTCTGCTCACTGTTCTGTCCGTTTGATTCTTTGTGTACGAGGTTCGATTCTAGCCATGAATCCCTCTTTTGTCTCATCTTTCCTTCCTTTTTTGTCCTTTTCTCTTTTGGTCCTCTCTTGGGCAGCCATTGATGAGCGCTTGGGGGTGATGAAGGTTGATCCTAATGAGATTCATACTTCAGAAGATGGTGGGGGCTTTAATGATGGTGAGATGTTCTTGATGGGTGGGGTGGATGAAGCCTTAAATGGGGGCATTGATAGTGGATTAGGGGTGTTTGTTGGGGAAGTTTTGAATGCCCCCATTAATGGTGGGATTGCTGGCAATTCATATTTGAATGGGGCATTGACCATGGTGGTATTAGATGGTATGGATGAGATGGGAAGATGGGCCATAGGTGAGGCTATGCCTCCTTTGAGTGTGGGCTGCATGGATGATGTGATCGATGGTGATGATGGGGTCACTGATGGACATAGATGAGCTGATC
Organism: Liriodendron chinense; assembly: GCA_003013855.2. NCBI lineage: Eukaryota > Viridiplantae > Streptophyta > Magnoliopsida > Magnoliales > Magnoliaceae > Liriodendron > Liriodendron chinense. Next base: position 797,732 of record ML058408.1, read on the forward strand.
TCATGTTTGGATGGTATGGATGGTTCAGATGATACCTTTGATTGCTTGGATGCTCTTGATGATGGCCGAGATGTGCAGTACACTTACTTTGGTGGACTTGATGTGATCATTGATGATGTCCCTCTAATGATGGACTGGTGTGGATGTCCCGATGATCCCTTTGATTGGACAGAGTGACGATTGGATTCATGACTTCATGTTGGAGAGGACTGCAGGTCCAGATCTGACCGTAGATTCTTTGATTGGGGTTACCGAGGCCTTTCTTGATGCCTCAGATACATTTTTCAGCTGTCAGATTGGTCCGGATGCCATGATGTGCGGTGTGATCTTTGCTGACAGTCCTTTCGATGGAGAGTACCATCCTTCCCCTGATTGCCAACCTTTTGCGCATTCAGTTCACGAGGTGGGCGAGTCTTCTCGTGCAGCTGAGGTCGTAGCAGTTTCAAATAGTGATGCGACTATATCAGACATAGCCGATACTGGGGATAGGTCAGGGGCTGTTGAGTTTGCATGGGTTCCAGCTTTTCCTTCTCCTTCGCCTGTTGATCTTTCGGTCTTTGATGAGCTATCATCGATTCCTGGGCCTTTTGTTCTAGAGGGGATTCCTATGAGGACTTGTCAGTTGCTTCGTCATTCTTCTTGCTCGCCACGACTGCTTGCTTGGCTTGACAGCTTGTCAGCTTATGAGATTCGAGAGTCGGAGTCTTATGGATTCGACGGTCTGATCCATATGGCTAGAGTTGACATTGATTGGAGGATGCTCGGGGCTGCACTGATTGACTGGGTCCCTTCGTTGAAGTTGTTCGCGTTCAACGACATGGAGATGGGACCTTCTTTGGAGGAGCTTGCGCGTTTGACCGGTCTTCCCTGGGATTATGCTCAGTATTTCTCGCCGAAGACTTTGCCAAAGACTGCCACACTACAGAACTAGTTTGGGATCTCGTATCTTATTCAGCCTGCATCTGCCGGTCAGGATGCTATGGTGTTCTCTTTGGACTCGCTGTATGATCTTTTTTGAGACCTCGTAGTGTGGCAGGGTCCTTACTTTCTTGGAATGCATTGATGTTCTGTTTGATAGCTGAGGTGCTGTTCTCGGGATGACGCAAATCTCAGACCCCTTTGCTATTTGAGGTGATGAGCCGAGTTGTTCGACGGTAGGGGATCATTTCTCTTGTCCTGGCTGAGCTGTTTAATGAGCTGACTGACTGTGCCCTAGGCCGTACCCGTGTCCTTCGCGGCTGCTGTGCATTTCTCCAGGTATCCTTTTTGTACTTTCTTTTTCTTTTCTTATCTTTTGGGAATTGCTTTGCTTTAGTTGAACCTCTTTACCTTGGTCAGGTCTGGCTATGAGAGCGTCTTTCGTCTGACTGTTCCTATATCATTTCCCAACATTTGTAGTTCAGACCTCATGCGACATATCATGAAGTTTCTTCCACATACAGCTAGGATGAGTGAGCCCTTGTATCGCAGGATGTTTGCTGAGTTGTGTGACTGGAATGTTCGTTGGGAGTCATCTTGGCTTTCACTTCCTCCAGTACTTTGTGATGCTCACTGCCTTCCTCTGATGCTGGTAGGCTTTCGATCTTACTTTTCTTATCTCCCTATCCGATTCCTGCGACAGTTCGGGTATGAGCAGGACGTTCATCTTTTGCTTTTTCGGGTATCGGGCGTCGAGCACTTCCAGCCAGATCGTCTGACTTTAGCACTCGGATCGATGGGTCCTGGTCGAGTCACCTGACTGCTGACTTGCTTGGTTTTGGGCTGCGTACTTTTCTAATGACGACTGCCCCATACCAGCACTGGGTTGCTGAGCGGTCTCTGTATCGGCGCATTCCTTGCTGGCACCAGACCGCCGATGAGGATGAGCAGGATATTCTTGGGGATGCTGGCTCTTCATCTGGTTCATATGAGCCCTTTGAAGGGCGCCCATTTATCGATCCCGGCTTCCTCTTGGCCACTCATGGTCACTTACTGTTTGAGATTTCTGCGCTCCGGTATCATTGTGAGATGATGTCGAGGAGATTGGTCGCCGATCAGAGGTTATCTGATGAGGAGACGACGATCCGTAGCCTTGAGCGAGATGAGGTACATTACCTGCATATGGAGGTGAGCAGGTTGAGAGCGAGGATATTTCATCATGAGTCAGAGGACTTACCTGACGTAGCCGAGGAGGAGGGCAGAGATTGATTTTTTACTTTTTAGGGCTGTGTCGGCCGTTTGTACTTTTCTTTTTGCATAGTACATGACCTGTGATGATGCATTTTTTTTGTATTTTTGAAAAAGATGACACGATATATGTAAGAGAAATACCATGCGTTTAATGAAAAGAGAAAACTTTTTTGAGAACTTATTGTGCCATTAGGTGTCTTGTGAGTGTGTGTCTGGATTTTGTGTCGAGACATAGGAATCAGAACTGAGGCTCGGCCAATGCTTTGACTGATGTCTCGAGATTGACTTGTGCGAGATCCCTTTGGTTCCCTAGAGGTGTAGGCAATGGAAACTGTTACTTCTTGAGATTGTCAGAGCTTGTAGAGTTCTTTGTTCCTGACTATACTTCTTCTCGTTCTTGAACTGTAACTGTTTGAACTGATCTGGGCCACCTGATTTCTTGGTACCTGCACTTTGTTTTATTTTTCTTTTTCTATTCGAGCCATTTTTTCCTGCAGTGCTCTTTCGAGTTTTCACCACAACCGACCTTTTCCCATCATTTTTGCCCGTGGCGCCCTCTTGGGTTTTCACCACGTCCCGGGTATTTGATCTTGCCTACCCCTTGGCAGCTATGCTGTTTTTACCCTCGGTGCCCTTTCGGGTTTTCATCAAGTCCGCTGTATGCCCACTGTTTTTACTCGGAGCACCCTTTCGGGTTTTCACTCCGCCCTTTTTGTTTAGGCACACATTTTCTTTTTTTCTTTTTTTTTTCTTTTGTTTGGATTTTTTTTAGATAACTGCGGCAACCAGAGGTCGAGAATCCGTCGTTACCGGGCGATGGCAGTCTTTCAGCTCTTATCCTAAGTTACGATGATAGAGCTGTCGGTCTTAACTGCAGACCCTTCTGAGATGGATGGATGGGTGACTGTGTTTCTTTTCGGGTTGATTTTTCTCAGGTGCCTTGTTTTGGCTCTCCCATTTTCTTTTTTCTTTTTTGGTCATTTTCTTTATATTCCTTCTTCTTCTTCTTTTTCTTTTTCTTCTCTCTTTTTTCTTTTGAATCCCTTTTGAAACACCTATTGGTGGACAGAAATGATTTCTCAAAAGTTTTAGCTTCGACCTCTTGACTTCAGCTTTATTAATGTAACTCTTGATAAGGTCATAATGACTTACCCGTGAAAGATCTTCACTTTGTCGGCATTGATTGGTTCAGGAAGATCCACCCCTCTCATGCTGGTGAGTCTGAGGTTGCCTCCGGGAAGCACTTCTCTGATGATCAGTGGTCCATCCCATGAAGGTTTGAACTTTCCTCTGGGATCAGGAAGGTGCGACGGTATAATCTTCTTCATGACCATGTTGCCCACCTTGAAACTTCTTTTTCGGACTCTCTTATTGTAAGCCCGAGCAATCCTTTTCTGATAACACTGGGAATGACTTAGTGCACGCATGCGCTTCTCATCTGCTAGCTATAACTGATCGAATCTAGGCCTGTTTCCATTCTCTTTCTTTAATTGCGCTTTCCAGTAACACCCGTAATTCCGGTATTTCCACCTCTACTGGTAGGACTACTTCCATTCCATAGGTAAGCTTGAAAGGAGTAACGCCTCTAGCAGACCGTATAGACGTTCGATAGGCCCAAAGTGCATATGGGATCATATCTGACCAATCTCAATAAGTCACGACCATCTTCTCGAGTATCCTGACGATTGTCTTGTTTGCGTCTTCTACCCCACCATTCATCTGAGGATGATATGGGCTCGATCGATGACGTTGAATTTTGAACTTGCTGACGAAGTCATCCATCTTCTTGTTGATGAACAGGGTCCCATTATCTGTGATGTTAGCATTAGGGATTCCATACCGGCATATGATGTTGTTCTTCATGAATTTGATCACCTGGGATGCTCCAATCGTGGTGTAGGAGGCTACTTCTACCCACTTGGTGAAGTAGTTGACTGCCACAAGTATATACTCATGACTGTTTGATGCTTTGAGACTAATCTTCCCAATGATGTCAAGTCCCCACATGGAAAAGGGCCAAGGAGTTGTCAAGTTGTATAGTTCTGATGAGGGGGCATGAATTTGATTCGCGTGCTCCTGACACTTGAAGCATTTTCTGACATGCTGGCAGCAATCGGTCTCCATGGTGAGCCAATAGTAACCGAGTCGTAGAATCTTCTTTGCCATCATGTGCCCAGTTCATGTGTGGGCCACATATTCCTTCGTGTATTTCTTTCATGATCTTTGTAGCTTCTGTTTCATCTATGCATTAAAGGAGGACGTGATTATAGGATCGCTTGTAAAGAACTTCGCTGCTGATGGTGAACTGGCCGGCCAAACATTGGATGGTTCAGCGATCTGTTGTTGTTGCTGCCTTTGGGTATTCCTGGGTTTCGAGATATTGCTTGATGTCAACATACCATGGTTTGTCAGGGACAGCTTCGGCTTCTTCTATTTGCAAGCCTTCTTCGGTACTGGTACGATATTGGCGAGCCATTCAAGGTAATTGGAGACTACCAAGAATCCTGCATTGTACTTCTTGATGACTTCATCTCAGACTTTCAGGGCCCATTCTGGCTTCATTCTTCGATGTTTCTGCTTCACTGGATTCATATCTGGCTTGGTTGGCAGATGGTGTACAACGAGCTCTTCATCGAGCCCCGGCATGTCTTCATATGAGAATGTGAAATTGGACAGTCTTACAGCTAGGAACTCTATCATTCTCTGCTTTATCTCTGGTGGCAACGATTTTCCAATGCGTACTTCCCTAGGGATCTCAGGTGTCCCCAAGTTTACTACCTCAAAATCATCGGCTACCACATTGGCCTTAGATTCAAAATTTTTGAGGAGATGCTCTAGTTTGGGAGCCGGGTCATCATCTTCCTCATCCCGGGCTTTGTCCAGACCCATGAGCTCGAAGTCTAATTCGATGTCAAAATCATATGATTCAACTTCAAACTCATGTGACTCTTTAGACGAACTTGGCACATTATTGAATGCATGAAAATAAACGTTTTTTGGTTTTTGAGAATTTTCTGAAATTGAAATGCTAGATATTTTTGGCTTTTGAAAGTTTTTTATTTTTTTGGATTTTTGAAATTCATGGGACCCTGAACAAGCGGGCATTACAAACCATGATTAATCCCAGCTTGTCCCAAAGTACTGCTCGCTAATTAAATCGGTGTTTTTTTTTTTGGAAGCCAGAGCCCTCAGATGGCTCTCTAGCTGATTCAGAAGTTAGGAGAACGGGTGACCATTCAGGACCCCACACTCCCTCCCTTGGAGAGGTGGGGGTTGATGATTTGGGCGAAGAATCACAGTTTGGCCCAATGACCATGACTTCTCGCTGGTTGGGTTCGAGATCTGAGTCGTACTCAGTCCCTCCCGGATCACTTACCTCGCATTACAGTTCATCCGGTTCCACGGCGAGACATAAGTTCGGAATCTGGACATCAGACCAATCCAGGGCTGGCCATTTCCCTTTTTTGGTCTAATGGATGGGTTGTTTCTGCCCCTGGCTGACGGTTGATGATGTTGATTCTGCAGAGACGGGCGGGTCGCGCTCTTTGTTGATTGATGTTGAGACGGGCAAATTGTGCCCCTGGTTGACTGGAATTGAAGTGGGTAGGTCGTGCCCCTGGTTTGACTGCAGGTATCAGAGTACCTTGGTCCTGAAGCTGTTGTATTTGACTTTCTTCTTTGTCTTCATCTTCTCCTTCTTCTTCCGGAGGCTTAGATGGTTCGAGGATCCAATCCCTTCAAATGGGGGGCCATATGGCCTAAGCTAGGCTCATCGGGAAGCCTGTGTGTACTACAGTCGGTTGATTTCCTCTTGGATCTTTGCAATTCTCTCCTGGTTTGATGAATTGAATGGGTGAGCATCGAAGTTTGTTCTTTCTTTTGTCCATGAAGATTGACTTGTACCCGAGTCCCCATTTGCGTTGATTATATACCAGCGGTATCTTTCTGGACTTGAAATGATTCTCCATCTGATACTTGAGGGTCAGACGTTCTGCTGGTGAAAAGACACGATCCACCCTTATCGGTTTTGGATTGGCGATACCGTTCACAGTCTCGAATTCGAAACTATGAAACGAGACGTCTTCTTCAGAGTGTTGGATTCGATGACAGGGATATCTGGTTCAGTGGCAGCAACATTGGAAGGAATGATGAGCTTCTTCTCTGCGTGGACAGAGATTACTTGATTTCCACAGATATACTTCACCCATTGATGCAAAGTTGATGGCACAGCTCAAACCTTGTGCAGCCAAGGCCGTCCGAGCAACATGTTGAAGGAGACTGATATATCCAGGATTTGGAATGTGATGGTGGAGACTTTTAGACCTATCTGTACCTCTATGTCGACCTCCCCTTCCACTGATCGGCGAGTGTTGTTGAATGCTCTAATGGTGCTAGGTCGGAATGAGGAGGGACTGATTCCCAAGCGTTCCACAGTCTTGAGCGGGTAGACATTTAAGCTTGAGTCGTTATCGATAAGGACTAGCGGGATACAGAGGTCTTTGTATCATAAGGCTATGTTGAGGGATCGCCCATGGTCGCGCCCTTCTGGTGGTAACTCATTATCAGTGAAGGTGATGGCGCGTGGAGCCAGGAGCTGTCCGATCATCAATGCTATCATTTCAAGTGCTGTATCGGAGGAGACATGGGCATCGCTCAAGGTTTTGCCGAACCGTTCTCAGTGTGTGCGCGATGTGCAGAGTAGCTCCCATACCGAGATTTGGGCAGGGATTGACTTGAGCTGAGTTACCACATCATATGCAGCTTTGTTTTTATTGTCGAGGCCCGAGAGAGTGCCTTTGGGATCTCCTTTGTTCTGATTATCGCTTCGGATGCAACGTCCATTGGGATTCATGTTTCCTACTTCTGCACATTCTAGATAATGCCACGGGACTTCTTTATAATTTTCCTCTCTTTTGCTTTCCAGGACCACTAGTTCTTGCAATGATGCTGGTGTGGGTACCAGATCTTCCTCATATGGAGCTTTTGCCTTGAGAACTACATTGTTGCCTATGCTGAAGGGATAATATCGAGGCTTGTCTTCATAGATCACATAAGGTCGCGGTCCTGGCTTAACTATTCCTAGAGCGGGAGGCTCCCATGGAAAGAATGCTGGTCCTCTTAATATGGCGAGGGGTTTTTCTGTTTGTCCCAGCTATCGTAGTGTGATTAACATGCCTCTGGGACTTGCCCCTTGCAATATGACTGGCTTGATTGGAGGAGCCCCTTCCAAGAGAATGGATTCTTGCTGTTGATGAGGATAATCCCTCCATTGTGGATTGGATTGCTCCTGAGCTGAAATTACCCCTTACAGAACGACAGGTTCATATGCGGGCTTGATGCACGACTGTACTCCTTTCATGATGACCAGCTCCCAACATGAATGGCTGTAAGGTTCCCCTTGTAGGGGGATGAGCCCTTGAACAACTGGTGTATCATATGGAGGTGCTCCTTCGAGTACTAATGGCTCAAAGACTAAAGGAGGGAAGGGGTTTGCCCCTTGTAAGATCAGAGGAGAATTTGTTAGCCCATAAGTGTAAGCATGAATGGACTAGATAAGGGAGAAGAAGTGATCGAGTCATTCTCCTTCTTCTATGCTATTGACGGTAGGGCCACGAGATGAACTAGGGTCTGTCGAATGCTGAGGCAAAGGATTCTGAAGGATGTTGGTGGCAGTTGCTGGAGGAGTTCCGGGGACCGAGATGAAGATCTTGCGGTCGTCAATCAGATCTTGTATGGCATTCTTCAGAGTCATTCATCGATCAGTGGTGTGGCCACGCCCTTGATGGTAAGCACAATATTCATTTTCTCGGTAGTTTGGAGGCAGCGGATTTAGAGGAGGCCTGGATGCCATTAGAGTGAGTAACTGCTTTTGCACCAGCATAGCCATGACTTGACTGAGTGGTTGAGTGAGAGGAGTGAATTTCTTGAGCTCCCTGTAATTCTGCCTATTTTGATATGAATATTGGTCGTTCCCCCTGAACTGCTGCTGCTGTCAAGGTGGTTGTGGTTGTGGTTGAGGATTTGGCTGTGGCTGATACCTCTGAGATTGATGCTGAGTCTGATTCTGCTGATACGGTTGACGTCCCTGTGGGGGAGCATATTGGTTGCCCTGAGCAGTGGCGATGATGCTGTTTATGTTAGTACATTTTATTTTGTCAATTGTCATGTTGGTTGGTCATGTCTTGTCGTGTGAGCCCCGGTCGAAGATTTGAAGCTCAAGACTTGAAGAATATGCTTCTTCCCTTGCTCAAGCTCAAGCAGAAACAAGATCTCAGGCAAGTTGCATATAGATCGACCTTAGGAAACTCAAAACATCAATGAATGGCGTAATTACCGACCTAACTTATCCCATTCCTTCTCGACCCTAGCATAAGTTGATCAGACTTGTATGTCCATGGCAGGTGATAATTGTGATTGAAAACATGTCCAAACATTGGACTTCATGCACCAATCACTTCTTACTGAATTCTTGAAGTGATCTGCTAATGAAATGAATATTCCAAGGCAGCCGACCGGTCATGACCGATTTGACTGACCCCTCATTTATGTCCAGCAGCTTGTCATTAGATCTGTCTTACTGGATAGACAGCCGACCGGTCTTGACCGGTCGGTTCAGCTATGCATAGTAGAATAGCAACCTTGCTGTAATAAAAGTAGCAAGACAGCCGACTGGTCTTGACCAGTTGGGCAGCTTGGCTTGACCAGTCCAGCAACAATGTTGTATTCTAACAAGACGACCGACCGGTCTTGACCGGTCGGTCAGGCACATCAAATGGTCAGCGACCTTGCTGTGTTATAATCAGCTGGACAGCCGACTGGTCTTGACCGGTCAGTCTGGAGTGTAATTTTTATCCAGCAGTTATGCTGCTTTGAACTAAGTAGGCAGCCGACCGATCTTGACTGGTCGGACTGCATGTAGCAGTGAGTCCAGCAAGCTCATCTGACCTGTCTTGACCGGTCGAACAGACCCAAATAAGTTCCAACACTTTGTACTGCAACCGACCTGTCCGACTGGTTGAGGCCTTTCTCTGACAGGTCGATTGTGACCGTTTTTTATCCGTTGGGGCCATCATTTGGGGCTCTATAAAACCATATTTCAGAGGCTTTCTTGGTATGCACTCAACACCCATCAAGAGCCAAGTGAGAGAGTCTTTACTCACATCTTCCTACCCTCCTTGCTTTTAACTCCCTTGAGTTCATCATTCAAACCTAGCCATTAATGGCTTGTCATTGAGTATTCAAAGCTCGGTTTGAAGTATGAACTCAAGATATGCATTCATGGCTGACCTACCTTCGAAATATCTTTATGAGGTCGTTTATGGCTATTGAATGATGTAGTTTGGTAGTTCCCTCATAACCATTGCATTGAATAGGTAAGAGGAGCTTGACCATCTCTCTCCCAACTACCGGGCATAATCATACACACATCATTTGCATCGGTGCTGATCTTGGGAGCACAAAGAGAAGCTGAAGCACGTGGAGCTGAAGCTACTCATCAAAGGCATTGAATCGGGGCTCAATCGTCTAGGTATATCTAGTATTTGAGAGCTCATTTATTGAATCACTATTCCTTGGATTGGGAAACTCCTATGGGAGTGTACGTGGCCATCCTTGGATTAGGATTGGTGAGAGTTTGAGATCCAAACTCGTCAAGTCCCTGGATTGGGCCATCAGGTGATGGTAAACGCAGTCCTAGATCAAAGGATGTTAAGGTTGATGGTTAACCTGATTTAAAACCATGACTATAGTGAAATCCGGTGTTTTCATAGGTTGAGATTGTAAACTGGGAGTGGAGTAGGGAAACTGAACCACTATAAATCGTTGTGCACTATGAGATTGAATGATTGCTATGTGTTGAATGGTTTAGTCAATCATGAATGCTAACTGTTTGATGAAATGCCTATGATAGTCTTTTCTTGCTAATTAATCATATAATTGCCTTGAATGTTATTGTGATAATCTTGGTTGGTAAGATTGACTTGATTTAGTTTTAAATTATAATTGGAAATTCAAAACAATTCGAAAGAGCATGAAACATTAATCACAAACGCTCGAAACTTCAGCGCCTCACTACACAATTCGAAAACATAAAAATGGAGGAGCATGAAACATTTATGGACTTTTATACCAGACTGAACAAGATCACAAATGACATGTGGGGCTTGGGGGAACCTATTCTGGAGAATAGACTGTGTAGGAAATTTCTGAGATCCCTACCGGAATGGTTCTCTACCGAAGTCATTACTTTAGAAGAATGTCGGGACGTAGACACCATGCAAGTTGAAGAATTACTAGGGTCCCTTCAAACCCATGAGTTACATTTCAAAACTCTCTCCAAATCCAAAAGTACAGCCCTAAAATCTTCTCATAAGAAACAAGATTCTGAATATGAAAGTGAAGAAGATCTAGACATAGAAGAAATAGCACTTATGGCCAAGAAATTTCAAAAATTCTTCAAAACTAGGGAAAAAAACTTCTAGAAGGAAACCCTACCAGAAGGGTAAACCTTTTGACTCTAAGAACAACAAAAGAAAATTTTTTAAGTCAAAACATCCTTAATATTATAAGTGTAGAGGATTTGGTCACATTGCATCCAAGTGCACCGATAAAAAGACCAAGAAAAAGGCAATGGCGGCTACATGGGATGAAACTGAAGAATCTGAATCAGAATCAAATATTTACCAAAGTGATGAGGAACAAGGCTCAATCAAAATTTTAATGGCTTCCATCACTGATATTGTGCCTCAAATTGAGCCCATTGCAAAGATCACCGGAGACATTGATGATCATGAATCCTCTAACACTGAAAATGATTCCTTGAGTGATGATGAGGATGAGGATGAAGGACTTCAGGATGTATATAACCAACTATACATTGAAAATATGAATACCATTAAAAGATTGTGCCAAACGAAGGCTGAAAATGATAAATTGACAAAAAGTCTTGACGGATCGAAAATTGAGAATCAAAAGATGGGTCAAGATCTAGAAGAACTGAAAAGGAAAAATGATGAGCTTGAACAAGAAAAGAAAAAAATTCATGAGTGGTGAATCCCTCGATAAGCATGCTAGACTTGAGAAAGAACTCAAAGAGGCGAACACTGAAATTGATCGTCTTAAGTGTCAAGTTGTTGACTCCAGAAGACGTTTCGCCTAAGGAGAAGAAAACCTTGAAAAACTCTTAGGTGTTGTAAGATCACCAATGGACAGAAGAGGTTTGGGCTATGACAGTCACTCTTCAAAAACTACCTCACTCCATCCAATGGTAAGAAAAGATCATAATGCATCGGGGAGTAAAACCAAAGCTTCTCCTGTTTGCCATGCTTGTGGTGACATTGGCCACCTAAAGTTTGAATGCATGGTTTTCAAAAATTCGGTCAGAAACTTGAAAGGAAAATTTGTACCGACCGAAAAAATGTGCAAGCCAATTGGAATCCTCCTATGCATACTTCACCAAAAAGAGGAAACAACGAAAGAATTATCCTACACTTCCTAGGAAGGACAAGAGGATGGATGAACTGTTGGAGCAAGTCAAAATGCTGAATTTGAAAACTGCTCTTCTCTTGCGTGAAAAAGGAAAATCTGCTTCTCCCAAGAAAACTAGAGAATCTCATCATAAGAATACCATTCATAAAAGGATAACACTAAATGGGTAGTTAAGAACAAGTGTTTGGTCATTCATACTGCCCTAAAAGCTAGGAATACCCCTAGATGGTACTTGGATAGTGGTTGCTCTAGACACATGACAGGTGATAGATCTCAATTTTGTGCATATGACGAATTTGATGGTGGTAGGTCTGTCACATTTGGTTATGGGAGCATGGCTAAATCATTGGTAAATGAACCATCACTGGGCCAGGTTTGCCAGAAATCGAAAATGTGCTTTATGTTGATGGTCTTAAATACAACCTTCTGAGTATCTCACAAATTTGTGATGAAGAGCACTCAGTAAGCTTCTCCAAAGATATGTGCAAGATCCTGAACTCCACAGGAAAATTAGTCATGAAAGGTCTACGCACAGGAGACAACTGCTATGTCATTGAAAATCACAACAATCCAAGCTCCTCCACCATGTGTCACATGGCCATTAAGGATGAAACAGAACTGTGGCACCATAGACTCGGTCATGTTCATTATAGAAATTTATTTAAACTGAGTCAGAAAAAATTGGTGAGAGGTCTACTTAAGATGGGTAAAAGACCTAATGCTGTGTGCATCGCTTGCCAAAAAGGTAAACAAATCAAGGTTGCACACAAGAGAACCTCTATCCTGGTCACATCAAAACTATTTGAACTGCTACACATGGACCTAGCTGGTCCTACCAGGGTACTTAGCCAAGGTGGAAAACGATACTTCTTTATAGTCGTTGATGATTACTCTAGATTCACATGGGTCGCCTTCCTAAGAGAAAAATCTGACACATTTGAAGAATTCTAAAAACTAGTGAAGCGACTTCACAATGAGAAATGATACATGATAGCAAGAATCAGGAGTGATCACGGCGGTGAATTTGAAGATCATCGTTTGAAGGAATTGTGTGATGAATTGGGTATTCGCCATGAATTCTCAGCACCCAAAACACCTCAACAAAATGGGGTTGCTGAAAGAAAAAATCAAGTATTGTTGGATATGGCCACAGCCATGCTTAATAATAAGAAACTTGCGTAAAATCTGTGGGCCGAAGCAATAAACACTGCCTGCTATATTATAAATCGAGTTTATTTGAGGGCAGGTTTAAACAAAACTTCTTATGAACTATGGTGTGGAAGGACACTAAATGTGAAATACTTTAAGGTCTTTGGTAGTACATGTTATATTCTGAGAGACTGTGAAAATTTGGAAAGTTTGACTCCAAGAGTGATGAGGGTATCTTCTTAGGGTACTCATTAAATAGTAGAGCCTTTCGTGTCTACAACATTCGAACTTCATCATTTTAAGAGTCAATCAATGTGACTGTAGATGATAACTTGGATAAATCAGTGTATCCAAGTAATGAAGAAGAAGATGAGGGTATATGCGAGATAGGCAAATCTAATAAACAACCCTCATCTCCAAATGCCCCCACTACTCCTGGTGATGTACAAATTGTCAAGGATCACCCCCTCAATCAAATCCTAACGCTGGTGTCAAAATCAGGAGACAGTTGGAGGCAGTCAACAGTCACCTATGCTTCACTTCTAAAATAGAACAAAAAAATGCTGATGAAGCTTTAAACGATGAATTCTGGATCCTAGCAATGCAAGAAGAGCTTCAACAATTCATTAGAAACGAGGTTTGGTATCTGGTCGACAGGCCTGAAAGGAAAAATGTTATTGGAACCAAATGGATTTTCAAGAATAAATCCAATGAATCTGGGAATGTAATACGAAATAAGGCTCGGTTAGTTGCTCAGGTATATTCACAAATTGAATGTATTGATTTTGATGAAACATTTACCCCTGTAGCTAGACTCGAGTCTATTAGAATTCTTATGGTTGTTGCTTGTGCTTTAAAGTTCAAACTATTTCAAATGGATGTAAAAAGCGCCTTCTTGAATGGTATTCTTGATGACGAAGTGTATGTTGAACAACCAAAAGGATTCATTAATCCTAAATATCCTCACAAAGTATAGTTGTTCGCTCGCCTCAAGTGCAAGGCTGCAATGTAGTAATAAATCTTGGTAAGACCGAGGTCGATCCACAGGGAAAGAGATAAACAATTCCAACTACTCTAATAACTAGAATCTAAAAAGTTTAGGACAATAGTTTTTCACATAAAATAGGAAAATATGAAATTAAGAAGAACTAGAGCATCAAGGATCCACTTGTAGTAGTCCAATGCCAATCCATTCATCCAAGTACAACACAATTAGAATCAAAGTCCTATCTCTCATCTAATTGGAAGATATAACATTCAAGCACAAACAATCCCACTTAAATCTGGAAATCAGATTTCTAGTTCTAATGAATCACATAGAACTTGAACTTGTAGCCTTCGGAGTAACAGCCATGCCAAGAGACTATGGCATGCTCAAGGGTTACTACAATTCGAATTCAAACAACCCAATCATGGTAATCTCAGAGGATCGCAAGGAACTCATGTCCGGAGTACACAAACTCTCACAATTCATCTAAAAATCTAAACTTTATTCAAACTAAAAGTTCAAAATCCAAAATTAAGAAAAGGGTACTTGAAATAAAAGAATTAAAGCATTGAAATCAACTACAAATTTCACCTCTAGCTCTAGCTAAGCGGTTAGCTAAGGAAAAGCATACTAAAACTAGAACTATAACTAAGAAAAGGAAGAAAAATAGCTATAGGAGGCTAGGTAGCCTCCTAGGACTTGAAATCCTTGCTTCCCACGTCCTTGCTTGATTTGGAATAGAAGAGAGCACCTCCTCTTATAATACAACAAGAGTACCACAACACAACAGATTTTGTTTCGCTTCGTACGGCTTAACCAATGGTCGGATTGCCTTCAAATTTGATTTGAAGCTTCCTTGTATTGTGATATTCCTCATAAATGATTTAGATTTCCAAGATTATCTTCTGAATGGGCCCACCAATCAGATCAGCGATCGCCTCTCAAAATCACGCAATTCGGGTACCTTTAGAACCAGTCATCTTGCTTTCAACGCTCCGGAGTGTACAGAGGTCGGATTGATCTCAAATTTTGAAAATTAGTATAAAACGTCCTCCTCTATATGATAAATGGATTAGATTGTCCAAAATAATTCTATAATTAGGTGCGAAAATTAGAACACTCAGGCCTTTTATAAAATCTGCGCAGTTGGATCTTTCTAGATGATCCATCTTTCCTCAACCGGTACAATCAAACCACACATCCTTTTGATGTGAAACTTTGTGGTTATTCATATATGGATGTGCTCTAGAAGATGGTTAAAGTAGATTCTTCATATCATCAATGATGGGCCACCTGGACCATTCCAGTGTTGAACAGCAAAATCTGAAACTTTCTGGACAGTTCGTATTGTTTTGGCCACCATGGTCAATCCGTAGCTCCGATCGACACGAAACCACTTGGTTATTTCGGCGTCGAGCTCCTCTTCGACATGGATGTGTTGGGCCCAGAAAACTGGGCCGAAAGGCCAGACACGGGAATAGCCTGCTGTTTGGAATCTGGAAGTGTGAAATTACATAGCCGACCGGTCTTGACCGGTCGGACAAGGCTGGCCAACCGGTCACGACCGGTCGGACTTGCTTGTCTTAAGGTCCAGCATGTACAGCATGTTTGGCCGACCAGTCTTGATCGGTCTGACTCCTTTGACCGACCGGTCACGACCGGTCGGACCTTCTTTCTTTTCATATTTTCTTCCTTTCTTTCCTCCTCTTTCTTCTTCTCTCTCCTCTCCTTGCTTTCTTCTTTCTTTGGTCCTCCTTCAACCTTCATCCAATGGCTCTAAATGGCCCCTTTTGATCTCCAATTGGGTGAAGTCCGCTCTCATTCCTACAATAACAAAACATGCCTTAAATGGGCCTTTTAAACATTCAAACCATGCATATAATGTGATGTAATGGGTTATGACATGTATAAATTGGAAGCTCAACACACCCCCCAACTAGCTTTTTACTAGTCCCGAGCAAAACATGCGTGAAACAAGTTCAAACCTCCAAAAACCAACTCTCCTCCAGAAACCATGTTTCTATCCATTCCAAGACATATAAGTATAAAATTTGGAGAAATTAGGTGATAGAAGTTGAAACCTTAAACTCTCAAAGCATAATAAGTGTCTACATGAAATTCCTGCTGATTGATTGATAAATAGAAGAACTCGAACAACTTCAACCTAGTGTACATAGTGAAAGTTCATCTCATGAGTTTCTGGGATTATCTTCTTCATAGATCAACTAAACTATAGATCTCAAGGTGTATAGAGTAACAACAAGACTATGACAGGAATTTGCCTTTTCGACGGATTTCACACTACGTCCCATTTCCGGCTTTGGTTACGGGTAGACCATCCCTCGGTTGGTAATAGGTAGCCCTTTTCAAAATTTTCCACCAGATTTCCATCATTCCTAATTTCATCCTTTTCCTTTTTTTTTAAAATTAGATAGGATTTTTAGAAATCCATATCTTTCGTTATTTTCCCATGGACAAGGATGGACAAATTACCCCGGCTTGGTTTCTCAACACCTTAAATCAAAGTCTAGCTAATCCACAAATCACATAATCCTTTCAACCCATGAAAATCGTGTAATGTGAACTAGGTATAAAAGTATTCAAATTTTCTATTAATCACATAAATAGGAGAATTCACATATAAAACCATTATATTAAGAGAAGTTCAAAGCTTGCAACATCACTCACTTCGTATCTCCTCTTCTTATACTCGTATCATCTCGAATGCATAGAAACAAAGTTTTCCAAAAGAGTTTTGAATTTTAGAAAAATAGAAAATTTTCTACAGAATTGCTCAAAATGTCACAAAAGTTAGTAGATTCATCTAAGGAATCTCACCCCCCAATCAAAATCTTACATTGTCCTCAATGTAACAAGATATGCAATAAGCATGACATGAGAGCAATGAAATAAACAATGGAGAGTGAGAACGAGAGTATCTGGGGTAGCAAGTTGATCAATTCTAGCATCTTCCATTGTCTTGATGAAACTTATTCAATCCTAATTTTAGAAAAATAAATCCTAACCTACCTACCTACCTTTGATTAGTCCGATCGACTACATGATCAAATTTGAGCAGGATATTCATGAATTTCAATAAATTTCTCATGAGGACCATCCAAAGTCCTGCTCGACAGTAAACATGTGTGCTTTTTATCATTGAAGTCCAATCGTATTGTGCACCACATGCATAAAAGAAGGAGATAAGAGCAGCAAAAAGATATCTCCTCAAATTCTGATTTAGGTTATGATTGATTAAAAATGGGTCTTCCCAATCAGAATTTTCAATGGGCTGAAGCACCCATGATGGTGGAGAGGCATTTATCAAGTTTTCATTAGTTAAAGTTGTCTCCTCCACAATTTTAGAATTGTACTGTGCTTCCACAAACAATGATAAAGAGTGTAAATCAGTGGAATGTTGTTCTTCCGGCACCGACACCATGTCTAACAAAATATCCAACTCCTCAATCATCACATCATCAAGATCATAAGAGTGGGCCAAGCATTCCTCTAGGAAATCGAGATAGTCGGATGAAGGATCATGATCTTACTTGAGTGAGTGTAAAAATTCAATTTCGATGGTGAGGGACTTGCCCTCCATGGAGTGAAATTCTTCCAAACTAGGTTCTCCATAACTAGTATGAGGCATCAAGTCGGAAGTATGCAAGGCTTTAACAATCTCTTGAATAATGGGGTCGTTTGAATTTTCAAAGTGAGCCAAGCATTCATCCAAAGAATCTGAATTTTCAGTCATGGGAGTCTCATTCTCCACATTAAAATTAAGCATGTCAAGTTGGTAGAGTGACTCAAAAATATCAACCTCGGCCATCTCTCTATCATGCATATCCTCTAGAGACTCATAATCATTATGCCCTTGGGCAAAAGAAACCATAAGTTCATAACCATTCACCAAACCCTCATTATAGGCAACCCCACTACCGCTTTCAAATTTTATGGATTTCTCGGGTTCATCAACCGTCATTGAAATCTCTTCATCATTAAGTTCAAAGCATCCAAAAGAGATAATGGACTCACCATAATTGATGATGACATTGGGATCATCGAAATCAATCTCCTCTAAAAGTCTATCCATTAAATCCGAAGAAGGTGGGACTTGGGTAGCCCCATCCTCCTCATTAAAGGAGATTGATTCGATGCCCCCAATTTCAGGCTCAACGTGTAAGACCCGTACCCTGAATTGCCCTCCGTACGTTTAGTTTTCGGTACCGGTACGTCTCGGACGGACCAAATTAGAGAGCCTTGATCGCGACCCTGATTTAGTACCGCTACGACCTAAGACTTGTACCCTTGCGACCGTGCGGGCGCCACGATTCCAACGCCGCGCGGCACGCCCCATTGCGATACCCGGTGTGTGAGATGCGTACCTTTGTGCAATCTGAGGTGGGCCGCGCAACGCGCGTGTGGCGTGGGCCTCACTTGCACAAATCCCAACAACATGTCAAATCAATCACCATCACCCTCACCATATCCCTATCATTACCCTAGCCTACACACACCAACTCCAACCCATACCTCTCTCACCAAAGTCAACACCTCCCATGCCCTCTCCCATCATCATCATCATTATCTAGCCATCATCACAACCCATACCTCCCATGCTAGCCATTTCTAAGAAACCCCCCCCCATTTTCCAAGCACCACTCGTCCATTTTCAAACCCAAGATTTGAGAGAGAAGAGAAAGAAGAGAGAGAAGAGAAAGAAGAGAGAGAAGTGGAGAGATTTAGAGGCAGATCAAGAGAGAGTTAGAGAGATTGAAGGTGAATATCAAGCTTGGAGGACCCTGATCATCATCCGGACCGTCCGATCGGCAATCCAACCGTCCAACCATCATTGTGAGTGCAATCTTTCCCCCCTTTTTCTGGTTTACCTTTCTTTTTATTTCCTTGGGCCCACCTTGTGATGGGCAATGAGATGGATGGGCTGGATCTTACACATATGGCCCCACTTGAAAGTATATATAAAAAAAAAAAGAAAACAAAACACAAAAAAATTAAATAAAAAATGAAGGAGATGCCGCTGGACAGCCAGCGTCCAGAGGACGCTGCTGCCCAACAGCGCGTCGGCTAGAGAGCCCTTTTGGGCGTTGAGTGGGGTCCCCACTCATGGGACCCACCTTGATGCATGTATTTGATCTATGCCGTCCATCTGTTTCTCCAGCCCATTTTAAGGCTGGGTACCAATAATGAAGAAGATCCAGATCTCGGGTGGACCACACCATCGAAAACAGTGGAGAGCACCATGTCCACTATTGAAACTATCATGGCCCACCGTGATGTTTGTAGAAGGAATCACCTGCCCAATATTGGGCTTATTAGGTCCCCAACGAGCTGGGAAACCTGATGAATGGATTGGATTTTCCCTAAGTGGGCCCCACCTGAAATAACTAAGAAAACAAAAGAAAAGAAAAAAAAAATGACAACGTCCAGACGCTGGACGTTCACAGCGTCTGGGACGCTGGAACCGTCTAGCATCAGGACGGCTGGAATGGGGTCCCCACTCGTGGGACCCACCTTGATGTTTGTGTTCCATCCACACCGTCTATCTATTTTCCCATATCATTTTAGGGCTAAGGCCCAAATATGAAGCATATTCAATTCTTAAGTGGGCCGCACCACATGAAACAGTGGGGTGAATGATGTCCACTGTCGAAACTGCCTCGGCCCACACTGATGTTTGTAGACCCTGTAACATACCCAATATTGGGCTCTATGGGTTCCCCTTGAGTCGGAGAACCTGATGAACGGAGTGGATCAGTCCCATGTGGGCCCCACATGGTATGAGTGCAAAAAGAAAAAAAGAAAAAGAAAAGGAGAAGAGGCAGCGTCGCTGACGCTGGTAGTACTAGCGTCCAGGACGCTGGCTCATGCCAGCTGAGGCCCACTTGTGGGTCCCACCATGATGCATGTGCTGTATCCTCACCGTCCATCCAATTGGGGAGATCATTTTAGGGCATGACCTCAAGAATGAGACAGATCCAAAGTCTCAAGGGGGCCCCACCACAGAAAAACAGTAGGGACAGTGGCCTTACCATTGAAACCTTCCTACGGCCTGCCATGATGTTTATTTGAGATCCAAGCTGATCATAAGCTCACAAGTGTGTTGGCTGGGCTGCCCAGTAGGTGGTCCACTAGTGGGACCCACCTAGATTGTATTTGCTTTATCTATTCTGTCCATATGTTTTTCCCAGCTCATTTTTGGTGGCTGAGCCCAAAATTTAAGCATATCCAAATGTCTAGTGGACCATGCCACGGGAAATTGTGGGAATAATGATCTCCACCGTTGAAATCTTTCCAGCCCTACAGTGATGTTTATTTGTCATTCAACCTGTTCATCAGATCACATGGATATGGATATAAGTGAAAACCAAAATATTAGTTTGATTCAAAATTCTTGGGGCCCATTTGGGTGTTACGCTCTGTGGGTCCCACCATGATGTATCTGTTTTATGTATGCCGCCCATCTAGTTTTTCCATATTATTTTAGGGCCGGGGGCCCTCATAATGAGGTAAATCCAAACCTCAGGTGGACCACATTGTAGGAAACAGTGGTCATTGATGCCCACCTTTGAAACCTTCCTTGGGCCATTGTAATGTTTATTTATCCATCTGACCAAAGGTGATGGGGCCCAACTTTGGGTCCCACCTTGATGAATGTTGGGTATACCTTGTCGTTCTTCTTGGCAGGGGTGTGGGCTCAGTTTTGGGTGGGCCACACGTAGAAAATAAGGGTGATTGAATGCCTACCATTAGAAGCTTTACAGGACCCATCTGTTATGTTTATTTGCCATTCTTCCTGTTCATAAGTCACCCAACCATGGGTGGGGTTCCACACGTGTGGTGTGCGGGCCCCACCATGGTGTTTGGTTGCCATCTCACTTGATTAGTGGTAAGGCACAAATATCAGGTTGATCCCAAACTGTTGTGACCCATTGATGTATGTGGCTTCCCCATTCCTTTGTACTGTTATACCCAACCACGGGTCCACCTTGTTATGCACGTGTTCTATCCACGTCAGCCATTGGCCACTATGGTGCGATATGTATTTTGCCCATCGATTAGGACCGCCTTAAACTTGTACTTGAACCAAACCATCCGAATGACTGGACCCTAGCATGTTATGTACAGAATGGCCCTTGGGACCACCTTAGTGTGCATGTTCGAATGACCGCTTTGTCCATCCCGTGGATCCACCTTGATGATTAGTTGTGTAAACCCTTATTGAAAGGTCATCCTTAGAGCTTGCTCGATCCAAGTCACAGGGCTAACTTCTTAAACTCACCCTATTGAACCGTCTTGTCAACTCACCTTGTTGACTCACCATGTTGATTGATCTTGGTAACTCAGCTTGTATACTCATATGACTCACCCCTCCTACCCTTGTACCCAATTATTAAAGACCACCATATCATGTATATCCCATCCACACCATCCGTTTACCTTTAGGACGAGTGTGGGGCTCATCCTCGACGTTCGTATGTCATCTAGGCCATCCATTATATGGAACCTATCTTGTAGTATGAGGTTAGACCTGTCGTCCCTTTTTGGACCTCATTGTATTGACCATCTATCGCAGTTTATCCTACCATTTATAATCCTCTGTCATGACATGTCTATCTTGCAAACCCTTCTATGACATTCCTTTTACGGACCATTATTGTGTTCGTCTCCACTGTACTATAGGATTATGGGTCTCAGCATGATTTTGGGTATTCTACTCTTGCCGCTCAAGTAGGTTCTACCTTTGATGTGTCGGTAGTGTTTTCAATCATTTCCTTTCCATTTGGGTTATCTGAATATTGAAGGTTAATCCACACCGTTCAGTTGTTGGAACGTCTGTGTTGTTGTATACCATCCATTTAGAGTCTTATCTCTTTATGTTTGCTTGTATTATAAGTGAGTTATCTTTTTATGCTATTTTTGATATGTCTGTTGCCACACGTAGTGTTGTTAGAATACTCATATGTGATCTTTATACTATATGCTTCGACGACCACCATGCATGTGTAATGAGTATGCATCTCGAATCACCATTGTTAGTTGGGGACCACTAGGGCATAAACGCATTCATAAAGCATTCGAGATGTAGTCGCGCAAATGTAATTCATGTGCTCTCTATCGCAAACCTCTCCAATAGGTATGGGACTATTCGAGGACAGGAATCTATCATCCTGACTTACACTGTATGGTAGGAATAGCTTAGCATACCTTGTAGCCCTTGGTGCGAGATTCCTTGGCTAGCGACATCCCGCACTATGACTCGATCATTCATATGTGTCCCCTCATCTTAATCATATCTCAAATAAGTTGGACTAGATTGATTTATAGCCATCGTGGTAGATGGACTACTTGTTGGCACTCATACTGTATACTTGACTCATGCATCATGAATGCTTGGCTCATCTGATTGTCTTGTATCAACCGGCCATATCGGTCGTGATTGTCGTGTAGTTCATTACCAGCTGACGGTGACATTGTGTTTGAGACCTTATAGTTTTATGGTGCTCTTTAGAGACTTGCACGGGCATGTCGTCCCACGTTTGTATGCATGGTTGCATTTCGCACCGTCTGCTTGTGCCGCATATAGCATGGTTACTACGTTGCAACCACAGCTCCATCGTGGTTTGCAGGAACACCGGAAATATGTGATCTTTAAACAGGATGCCATAGATGTCCCTGGGTGAAAGTCCCTGAACCCGTTGGTACCAAGGTGGGTGCTCCATTCAAGGACCGGGTGGTTTAATCATACACCAGTATGCCGAATACCAAACGACGGTGTTTTCCACTGCACGTGGTCAGTTTAGAAGGAGGTCTGACCTAACCTGCCGGAAGAGTGTTGGCAAAGGGGGTTGAGTTTGACCAGCTGTAAGTAGGTCCGCTATTGCACCAGATAGGCTTTGGCATTCTACTGGTGAGTAGTGAGGTCTGTGAGACCCCGGTGATGTTCCGTTTCAGAGATGGTATTGGTATTACTGTATGGTGTTGGACGGTCCTGATGTGGGCGGGTGTGATGTGGGCGGGGCTGTAAGCCTGGGCGAGCTACCACACTAGGCGAGCTACCAGTTCCGAGTCCTGCATTGCTTACGTGATTGCGTTATGACTGTTCGTACCTGGACCACTGTACTTAGAGGTGGTGATTTGCATACATGCATTAGATCATTATATGCGACATTAGGCCATGTAAGCCATTGCATAGTATGAGTATATAGCCTTGGTAGGCTGGTTATCTGTATTGCATGCTTGCATAGCCGTTGTAGGCTGGTTATTCATATCATATGATCGTGTAGCCTAATTAGGCTAAGTCTTGGTTTAAAGTTCTCATCATGCCTTACTGCTTACTCTGATATTTATCATGCTTGTCATACGCATTGTGCACGCACACACGCACTCACAAAGCTTCGTTCGAAGCTTATGCGCGTTTGTTACGCTGCAGGTTATACCAGAGTGTATCAGCAACGTTGAGTTGGAGTTGGGAGCGCAGTAGCAGGAGGTGCCGGATTGTGCACAGTTTTTATATTTACGCATTGTGTATTTACCTTTCAATATTGTATATAAACAAAATGATTTAGTGGAAATATAGTGTTTATCTTTGATGGTACTCATATGGTGATGCTCTTGTTTCAAAAAAAAAAAAATTCAGACCCTAAAATCCTCCTTGTGGTATCCCAGGATCGGAACCTGGCGTGTGGGCTTAGGATCCGAGATTGGGATACTACGGAGGCTGCCACCTCTAAATTCGGGTTACAGCGAATGGACGTCGAGAACCGAATTTGGGGCGTGACACAACGTCTTCACATGATGGTGAGTAAGCTTGATTTGATTGTTCCTCTACATACTCTTTCCATATTTCCTCAAGTATTTATGTATACATGTCATCACAAGAGGAAGACGTTTTAAGGTGATTGTTAATAACCACGGTTGGTTCGTCCCTTGAACAAGGAGAATTGTAGTTTTCTCAATTAAGACCGTACGCATTGTAGGATGAAGAGTTATATGATGGTTGATAGGCATATCCGTACAAGTGATCATGCATTGTCTTAACCGGTTGGCCACTATGCACCCGTTTCTTTTGTTGTTGCACACCTCCTACCATAACCGGTGGAACACTCATGTTATTTTCAATCCAGTAATCACGTAATGTTTTTCCCGGATGATTATTCGATTTTGCTTCGTTCTAGTATTCCCCCATCGTCTTACGTCGTGTCTCAATATGTATATTACTTTCATTAATGTAATCACGCATCGTCTTATGTGGGGGGGTAGTGGAGGTTCTTTGAATCTCAGAAAAATAATCACGCTTGGAAGGATCCCAATCACAATGAGTTTGGGTCCCCCAATCCGACGTCTCATCCTCAAAAAGGTACTTATACGCACCATTCGTCCAATCATACATGATGAAATTTTAAGGAATTGGAAACTACCCTAATCTAGAAAAAAGAACAAAAAGAAGGGACATGGGGAGATGTTACCCAATAGAGTGAGATCTATGTTAGCAATAATGTCCTATAAAATCAAACAAAAAAATTGTTAGTAATCTAGAAAAAAAAATCAGAAAATCCACTTCTATAAACACTGAAAATCCTACCAAATTAAATCTACCCTATAGCTACTAAAACAATTAGAACCGTTTAACTAAATTCCCCGGCAACGGCGCCAAAAACTTGTTCCCTCGCCTCAAGTGCAAGGCTGCGATGTAGTAATAAATCTCGGTAAGACCGATGTCGATCCATAGGGAAAGAGGTAAACAATTCCAACTACTCTAATAACTAGAATCTAAAAAATTCGGAGAATAGTTTTTCACATAAAATAGGAAAATCTGAAATTAAGAAGAACTAGAGCATCAATGATCCACTTGTAGTAGTCCAATGCCAATCCATTCATCCAAGTACAACACAATTAGAATCAAAGTCTATCTCTCATCTAATTGGAAGATATAACATTTAAGCACAAACAATCCCACTTAAATCTAGAAATCAGATTTCTAATTCTAATGAAGTACATAGAACTTGAACTTGTAGCCTTCGAAGTAACAGCCATGCCAAGAGACTATAGCATGCTCAAGGGTTACTACAATTCGAATTCATACAACCCAATCATGGTAATCTCAGAGGATTGCTAGAAACTCATCTCCGGAGTACACAAGCTCTCACAATTCATCTAAAAATCCAAACTTTATTCAATTAGAAGTTCAAAATCCAAAATTAAGAAAAGGGCACTTGAAATAAAAGAATTAAAGCATTGAAATCAACTACAAATTTCATCTCTAGCTCTAGCTAAGTGGTTAGCTAAGGAAAAGCATATTAAAACTAGAACTAGAACTAAGAAAAGGAAGAAAAACTAGCTGTAGGAGGCTAGGTAGCCTCGTAGGACTTGAACTCCTTGCTTCCCATGTCCTTGCTTGATTTGGAATAGAAGAGAGCACCTCCTTTCATAATACAGCAAGAGTACCGCAACACAACAGATTTTGTTTCGCTTCGTACGGCTTAACCAATGGTCGAATTGCCTTCAAATTTGATTTGCAGCTTCCTTGTATTGTGATATTCCTCATAGATGATTTAGATTTCCAAGATTATCTTCTGAATGGGCCCACCAATCAGATCAGCGATCGCCTCTCAAAATCGCGTAATTCGGGTACCTTCAGAACCAGTCATCTTGCTTTCAACGCTCCGGAGTGTACAGAGGTCGGATTGATCTCAAAATTTTAAAATTAGTATAAAACTTCCTCCTGTACATGATAGATGGATTAGATTGTCCAAAATAATTCCATAATTAGGTGCGAAAATTAGAACACTCAGGCCTTTTATAAAATCTGCGCAGTTGGATCTTTCTGGATGGTCCATCTTTCCTCAACCGGTACAATCAAACCACACATCCTTTTGATCTGAAACTTTGTGGTTATTCATATATGGATGTGCTCTAGAAGATGGTTAAAGTATATTCTTCATATCATCAATGATGGGCCACCTGGACCATTCCAGTGTTGAACAGCGAAATCTGGAACTCTTTGGACAATTCATATTGTTTTGTCCACCACGGTCAATCCGTAGCTCCGATCGACATGAAACCACTTGGGTTATTTCGGCGTCGAGCTCCTCTTCGACATGGATGTGTTGGATTTCTAAAATCATTAAGATGAGTCTAGAAAATTGGGCTGAAAAACTAGATACGGGAATAGCCTGCTGTTTGGAATCTGGAAGTGTGAAATTGCATAGCCGACCGGTCTTGACCGGTCGGACAAGGCTGGCCGACCGGTCACGACCGGTTGGACTTGCTTGTCTTAAGGTCCAGCATGTACAGCATGTTTGGCCGACCGGTCGGACCTTCTTTCTTTTCATATTTTCTTCCTTTCTTTCCTCCTCTTTCTTCTTCTCTCTCCTCTCCTTGCTTTCTTCTTTCTTTGGTCCTCCTTCAACCTTCATCCAATGGCTCTAAATGGCCCCTTTCGATCTCCAATTGGGTGAAGTCCGCTCTCATTCCTACAATCACAAAACATGCCTTAAATGGGCCTTTTAAACATTCAAACCATGCATATAATGTGATGTAATGGGTTATGACATGTATAAATTGGAGGCTCAACAATACCGATTGAAAAAGGCTCTTTACGGACTAAGGCAAGCTTCCCATGCATGGTATGAACGCCTAACTCATTTTCTTATAGACCATGATTTTGCTAGGGGGAGCGTTGGCAAAACTCTTTTTACAAGAGAAGCTGAGAATTCCGTGTTGATTGCCCAGATTTATGTGGATGACATTGTTTTTAGATCCACATGTGAGAAAATGTCTATCTCCTTTGCTACATTAATGACATCAGAATTTGAAATGAGTATGGTAGGAGAACTTAACACGTTTCTAGGGTTACAAGTAAAACAACTTGCATCAGGAATATTTATTACCCAAGCCAAGTATGCTAAAGATCTTGTTAAGAGATTTGGCTTAGACTCTGGTCGATCATAGATTACACCTATGAGCACCACTGTTAAAGTATCGAAAGACCTTGCAAGAAAAAGTGTAGATCAAAATCTTTATAGAACATGATTGGTAGTCTTCTTTATCTCACTGCTAGCAGACCAGATAT
This sequence comes from Liriodendron chinense, assembly GCA_003013855.2. Taxonomy (NCBI): domain Eukaryota; kingdom Viridiplantae; phylum Streptophyta; class Magnoliopsida; order Magnoliales; family Magnoliaceae; genus Liriodendron; species Liriodendron chinense. The sequence goes on from ML058408.1 coordinate 824,617, forward strand.
TGCATTTAGTGTAGGTGCATGTGCTCAGTTTCAGGCTGATCCCAAAGAATCTCACCTCACCGCTGTTAAGCGTATCATCCGGTTTGTAGGATGCACTACTGAATACGGTCTTTGGTACCCATTTGATTCATCTACAAATATTGTGGGGTATTCAGATGCCGACTGGGCTGGTAACATGGATGATCGTAAATCAACCAGTGGTGGGTGCTTTTATGTTGGAAATTGCCTTGTGGCATGGCATAGTAAAAAACAAAACTCCATTTCTTTATCAACAGCAGAGGCAGAATATATTGCTGCCGGCAGTTGTTGTGCTCAATTACTATGGATGAAGCAAACCTTGTCGGATTACGGGATTAATCAAGACACTATGACCTTATTTTGCGATAATACCAGTGCTATTAACATCTCGAAGAACCCAGTCCAACATTCAAGCACAAAGCATATTGATATTAGGCACCACTTTATTCGAGAATTGGTTGAAGATCACATAGTATCTCTCGAACATGTGCCTACCGAGAATCAGCTAGCTGACATCCTAACGAAACCCTTGGACTCAGTTCGCTTTGCGAACCTCCAGAAGTCCATTGGTGTTGGGTGTGTCTAGTTCATCTAACAAGTGTATGTTTTGCAGGTAATATCTGATGATTAAGCCTCTCTATCTGTCCGTGGAGGCCCTTTATAAGCACTTGGACCTCATTTGAGTCCCTCTCCTAGCATCCCAAGCTGATTTTTGCCAAGATTGGAGTTTCCAACCTCATCTACATTGCTCTTCTCCACTCTCATTCCATAGGTAAGGGATTCACTCCCATCCTCCTTTGATAAATCCTTTCATTTCCTATCTATGAGTGATTTAGGGTGATTTATTGTGCCTTCAATGTCTTCCCAAGAGAGTGAAGATGAGCTCCCCTTGAGGCGGAGTGGTCGGTCCAAGGCAAAAGCTAAACCTCCTCCTTGCCCTTTAAAATCAAAGAAAACCCTAACAAAAGGGCAAGGGGCTGCCTCATCTTCCATTCCCGCTCCTCAATCTCAATCCTTGGGTCAAAATGTCTCATCCCATCTCACCCATTGGGATGACTTCAAGGATAAAGAGGTGGTGTGTGAAAAGTCCAGACATTTGAATGACCTGGCCAAATATAATATCCTTTCCATGTTGAAAGCCATCAATTGGGCTCCCGTACTCCACATGGGTGGCCCTGTCCAATTTGAGGTAGTTTGAAAGTTCTATTCCTCCTGTGTTCATGTCACGGCCTCTCCCCCTTCTTTTAAAGTTGAGGTTGGTGAACGGGTTTGCGTCTTTACTTTGAATTCCATATCTCAATTCGTTGGAGTTCCGATTGTTGATGAGTCTCCTTTGATTTTTCCACTCTGGGTCTCAAACCTAATGAAGTCATTGCCAAATTTCTATGTAGTGATGGGACACCCAAATGGGTTAGAGGTGCGCTTCGAGCGTCCTCCATGTGATGGGATTACCGTATTCTTCACAACCTATTCTTCCGCAATGTGTATCCCAGAAAGAGCAACAAGGTGGATGTCATTGAAACCATGTTTCGTCTTCTCCATCGCGTTGGTCAGGGTCATCCACTTTGCCTCCCATCCCAGATCATGTCTATCATTCAACAGGTTATCTTGCATGACGATGGAAAATCCTCCATTCTTCCTTTTGGGCATCTCATATGCCAATTTGTTGATGCGATTGACATTGTCGTTCTGATAAAGTTCACAAGCCCATCATTATAAATCGCACCATCATTGCTCATATGGAGCTTACCCAGTGTTCGCTTCCCCAAGTGTAGGGTTGCGATGTAGTAATAATCTCGGTAAGACCGAGGTCGATCCACAGGGACTTGTGTAGGAATTCATAAAACACTTCTAATGGTTTCTATTGAAGATCTAACTAAACAGAATTTTAGCAGATTGATGTAGATAGATGCTATTAAAGTAAACTGAAGGTAATCAATTAATAAAAAGGCACTAGGGGTTCAAAGATCCACTTGTAGAAATCCTTGATGCTCAATTCGTTGTGGTTTCTCACTTTCTCAACTATAATCGAGATTAAGTCCTATCTAGCCGGATGATAGAGCAGTTAAACCAATCAATCTGTCACATGTGTGAATCATGTACATGATTCTCTCAATACAAGCTACGACTTGAGCACACTCAATTGTATAAGTCAGTCCCAATTCTAATAGGTTAAGATCACAATCATAACCATCATTAAATCCTGTCACAAGATAAAACTAGATCATGATTTGAACTTGATCCAAATCATATACACAATCTTACATGATCCATAATTTTCAGAAAAATAGAACTTTTGGTAAGAAGCTCCCACATGAAGATCATAAATCTAGAGCGTATTGAATCCAATTCCTCGAATCATACAGGTCTAGACTAGCTCAACACAATTAAGAACTCAAGCAATTCTTCTAAACATCCATGAGCCATCATAAGATTAAGAAAAACTACTTAGAACTTTATTTAAACTTCAAACCATTGTTCTTCACTAATAAATCAACTTAAAACCAAATCAAACGAATTGAAACATCGTAGATTCACTACAAGCTTCACCTCTTAGCCCTAGCTAAGAGGTTTAGCCATTCATGATCCAAGGAAACATGAAACAAACTAAACAAAACATAAAACTAAAAGAACAAACTAGGAGGAGTTGTAGAACTCCGAATCCGACTTCCGCCGTCTCCCACCGTGCTCAATCACTTCTAGGATGCCTTAGGAAGAAGCCCTAGTCCCCTTTTATAGAATAGTGTGGAGAGTTCAAGATTGAGCAAGAAATCCCGGACTGCGCAGAGAAAATCGGAGCTTATGGAACACGCCCTATTACATAGACGACCGGTCTGAGCTCCTGAACGACCGGTCGCACGACCGGTCTAAAAAATGTACAAAACGTCCAGAGAGTTTTCATAATTTCAGACCCCAGAAATTTAATTCAAGGACCGGTCGCACGACCGGTCTGAGTAGTGGACGACCGGTCGCACAACCGGTCTTAGATAGTCCAGCAAGCTTTGCAAAGGAACCCCCTTCTGTTGAGTGTTCGGATCGATCGGACAACCGATCCTGGGTTATGGACGACTGGTCGCACAACCGGTCTTCAGTGTCTTCTTCTGCTTTCTTTCTTCTCTCCTTCGACGCTTGGTCTTGTGATCTTCAATGCTTATAAATAGCGCCTTTGAGCCTTTAATTGCTGAATCCTCCCTCTCATTCCTATAACCACAAAACCATGCATTAGTTGGGTCTTTAATCATGTATTTTAAGCATAGTTAGTGATAAAATGGGGTTAGACCATGCATATTTAAGAGCTCAACACACCCCCCAACCAACATTTTGCTAGTCCCGAGCAAAACATGCGTGAAACCAATTTCATTCTTCAAAAACCCAACTCTCCTTCAGAAACCATGTTTCTATATACTTAATGATATGCGAGTGGAAGAATTAGGAAAACTTAGTGATAAAAGTTGAGACCTTAACCTTCTCATAACATAACAAGCACTTATATGAAATTCCCGCTGATTGATTGATAAATAGAAGAATCCAAACAATTTAACCTAGTGTGCTCGGTGAATGCTCATCTCATGGATTTCTGGGATTACCTTCCTTGTGAATTACTTAAGGTATGGATTTAACGGTGTATAGATAAACGACAAACCTATGATAAGAATTTGCCTTACCGTCCTTCCGACGGCTTTCACACTACGTCCCATTTCCGGCTTTGGTTACGGGTATACCATCCCCCGGTTGGTAATAGGTAGCCCTTTTCAGAATTTTCCACCATATTCTCCATCATTCCCATATTTTCATCCTTCATTTCCGTTTTCTTTTCATTAGATAGGATTTTTAGAAATCCATATCTTTCGTTATTTTCCAATGGACAAGGATGGGCAAAGTAGCCCGGCTTGGTTTCTCAACACCCCAAATCCAAACTTACTCAATCCACAATTCTACATAATCCTTTCAAAGCGTGAGAATCGTGTAATGTGAACTAGGTGTGAAAGTGTTTAGAAATTCTATCAATCATAAAAATAGGGGAATTCTCATATAAAACTAGTATCTTAGAGATTACTCAAGATATTCAACTTCACTCACTTTACTTTTCCTTTTTCTTATACTCACACCATCCCAAATGCATAGAAATAAAGTTTTCCAACGAAGTTTTGAATTTTGAAAAATTGAAAAAGTTCCTACATAACTGCTTAAGATGTTACAAAACACTGGATTCATCCTAGTGGTCCTACACCCCCCAACCAAATCCTGCACTATCCTCAATGTAAAAGATATGCAATGAGCAAAACATGAGAGCAATTCTAAAATAAGGGGAGTGAGGAATGAAAGTGCCTGGGAGAAGAGTGAAATTCTACCTCCTTCTAACAAACCTATGAAATAATAAACAAAAGCAACACAATCCTAATCCTAACTACTCTATACCTCCATCAGACTAGGAGATCAAACATCCTGATACACAGGATCAGTCAGAGGTATGGACATACCTTATGAGGAAAACTTCTCAAAGAACAGCTTTAATCGCGGACCATTCACCTTAAAGGTGTTGCCATTCCTTGGATTTAACAACTCGACGGTCCCATATGGGTAGATAGATTTTACAATGTAGGGACCGGTCCATCGAGATCTCAATTTCTCCATAAATAAGTGTAAGCGAGAATTATACATAAGGACTTTTTTATTAATCGTGAAAGTCTTACGAAAAATGTTCTTATCATGGAATACCTTCGTCTTGTCCTTGTAAATTCTCGCATTTTCATATGCTTCGTTCCAGAGTTCCGCAAGTTCATTCAATTGAAGTTTGTGCAACGAGCTAGCTTTGTCAGAATAAAAATTCATCTTCTTTATTGCCCAATAAGCCCTATGTTCCAACTCCACGGGCAAGTGACAAGCTTTCCCATAGACTAGTCTATAGGGAGACATTCCAATGGGGGTCTTGAAAGCGATACGGTAAGCCCAGAGTGCATCGTTAAGTCAAAGCGACCAATCCTTGTGATCGGGTTTTACCATTTTCTCTAAAATATGTTTAATCTCCCTATTGGATATCTCAGCTTGTCCACTCATTTGTGGGTGATAGGAAGTTCTCACTTGGTGATTTACGCCATATTTCTTCATTAAGTCTTCAAATGGGTGATTACAAAATGAGACCCTCCATCACTTATGATGACTTGAGGTGTTCCAAACCGGGAAAGAATATTCTCTTTTAAGAAACGAATGACTGTTGTATGGTCATTATTCCGGCATGGGATCACCTCGACCCATTTGGACACATAGTCAACGGCAAGGAAGATATATATGTTTTCAAAAGAAGATGGAAATGGACCAATGAAATCGATGCCCCAACAATTAAAAAATTTCGATTAGTAAGGTGGGATTGAGCAGCATCATATTTCTACGGGAGATTCCCCCCAATTTCTGACAAGGCTCACATGTTCTACAAAACTCATGGTGTCCTTGAACATAGTGGGCCAATAAAACCCGCATTGCAAAATTTTGACGGTGGTCTTCTTAGCTGAAAAGTGGCCACCACACGCCTGAGAATGACAAAAGGAGATGATACTGTATTGCTCATCATCCGGCATACATCTCCTTATAATTTGATCGGGACAATACTTGAATAAGTAAGGATCGTCCCGTAGGAATTTCCTCACCTCGTTGAAGAACTTATCTCTATCTTGCTGTTGAGCTCTTAATTGTGCATATTCTAACCCCAATTCATCACTCATTATGCACGGTTTACACGTTTAAAGGACCATTCTAATGCATGATTTGTGACTGTAGGAACAAGAGGGAGATTTCACAAATTGAAGACTAAATGGGGCTCTTTAAGAGCATTGAGGTTCATTAGAAGAAAGTAGAAGAAAGAAGAGAAGAAAGTAGAAGAAAGAAAGGAAGAAAAAGAAGAAAGAAATAGGTCCGACCGGTCATGACCGGTCGGCCAAGAGGGCCACGACCGGTCAGGACCGGTCGGCCAGCTCCATTACACCACTGGACCAAAAGAAACAATAAGGCCGACCGGTCATGACCGGTCGGCCATAGCTGCTGGAGTACTTCTCAAAGAGGTCCGACCGGTCATGACCGGTCGGCCAGCCCAGTCCGACCGGTCCAGACCGGTCGGGCATGAGTAAACAAGCTGTTTCTATTTTGGGATTCTGAAATCTTCTGCGCAAGTGCGTAGTTTTAAGCGAAATTTGGAGTTCTCTTGCGTATTGGACTCCTCCAAGCTATAAAAGGACGTCTTCCCTTCATACCAAAGGATGCTAGAACGTGGGGATTGCTTAGGAGATGGATTCTACTTCGGATTTCTAGTTTTCTTCCTGTTTTAGTTATTTTTTATGTTTTTAGAGGCTTCTAGTTCAAGGATGTTAGAGATGAACTAAAACCTCTTAGCTAGGGCTAAGAGGTGAAGCTTTTGATTCGTTTTTGATGGATTGATGCAACCTAGGTTTCCTTTCATGTTTTAATTGATGAATTTTAGTTCAATATGAGTTTGAATCAAGTACTATTTTGGTTTCTACTTTGATCTCTTGATGACTCCGGGCTCATGTGATTCTTAGTGATCCTAACTTAATATCTTAGCTTTTGAGCATTGTTTATGCTTGTGTAGTTCATTGATCTACCATCGACTCCGGGCATGGTAGACGCTTTAATTGCCTTGTATGCAATGGCCTGATTTTCATGTGGGAACTCATTCAACTAAAGTTCTTATCTTTTGTCGTATAATCTGGAATAGTTGTTTATTGATTGATTTTGATTTAATTAGAGTTCTAATCATGAGTTGTAATCAAGTCTAGTGACAGAATTTGGTGAAAGCTATGGTTATGAATCTCAACTAGATTGGAAAGAGGCTTGGCCTACACAATTGAGTGTGCCCAAGGCCTGAGCATGGTTGTGGGAATCAAATCAATGAATAAGCACTTGTTCTAGATGATTGTTGATTGAACCGCTCTATATTTCGATCGGATAGAGATATGAATTCGATTCCGATTGAGTTATGAGAGACCTAGTTGTGTTGATGCATTGAAACTTATCAAAAGTGGATCCTTGGCGCTCTAGTGCCTTTTTAGATTGAAATTACCTTAACCATTCACTGTTTAAACCCAAATCGTTATTTTTCAGTTTTAGTTCTTAATAGGATCTTAATTACTAGTTGTTTTAGACAAATTCTGAGGATACCCATACATAAATCTCTGTGGGAACGATACTCGGTCTTTCCGAATTATTACTACTTCGCAACCCTACACTTGGGGAAGTGAACACTTGCTTTTTCCAATGTGTTGGAGTTGTACCTGTAGCAAGATAGTTAGCAATGTCCGCATACCAGGGCAATTGGGAGACTTTAAACAGTTGTTCATCAGGGAACATGTCATTGATTGCAGTCGTCTCAGGGGAATCGGTGAGAACAAGTCGAGAGAGATGGTCAGCCACTACGTTTTCTACTCCTTTCTTATCACATATTTCTATGTCAAATTCTTGGAGTAGGAGGATCCATCGTAACAAACGTGGCTTAGCATCCTTCTTAGAGAGAAGGTACTTAAGCGCGGCATGGTCCGTGAATATGATGATCTTGGATCCAATCAAGTAGGACCTAAACTTATCCAAGGTAAAAACTACGGCTAAAAGTTCTTTTTTTGTAGTAGTGTAGTTTGCTTGGGCTGAGTTTAAGGTTCTACTTGCATAGTAGATAACACATGGCTTTTTTTCTTTTCTTTGGCTTAGAATAGCCCTAATAGCATAGTCGCTCGCATCACACATAATTTCAAAAGTAAGGCTCCAATCAGGTGGTTGCATTATGGGAGCACATGTCAACATATCTTTGAGTTTGGTAAAGGCATTTTGACAATCCTCATTCCACTCGAATGAGTTCTCCTTTTGAAGTAGGTTACATAAAGGACGAGAGAGTGAACTGAAGTCCTTTATGAACCGTCTATAAAATTCGGCATTTCCCAAAAAGGACCGCACATCTCGTATGCTCTTGGGTGGTGGAAGGTTAGAGATAAGATCGATTTTCGCTATGTCCACCTCGATTCCATTTTGTGAGACGATGTGACCAAGTACAATTCCCTTTTGAACCATGAAGTGACATTTCTCCCAATTCAACACAAGGTTCTTCTCTTCACATCTTTTCAACACAAATTTCAAGTGCATAAGGCACTTATCAAAGCTACAACTAAATATCGAGAAATCATCCATGAAGACTTCAAGAATTGTCCCCACCATATCAAAAAAATACTCAACATACAACGTTGAAAAGTGGTCGGGGTATTACATAGTCCAAATGGCATCCTTTGATAGGCGAAAGTACCGAATGGACATGTGAATGTTATTTTCTCTTGGTTCTCTAGGGCGATCTCTATTTGGATGTACCCTAAATAGCCATCAAGGAAGAAAAAATGGGAATGACCCGCCAACCTTTCTAAAATTTGATCAACAAACGGTAGGGGGAAGTGGTCTTTCCTCGTAACTGTGTTTAGCTTCCTGTAGTCAATTCACATTCTCCAACCGGTAGTGACTCTGGTTGGTACGAGTTCATTATTGGCATTGGCTACGATGGTTATTCCAGATTTCTTAGGCACCACTTGAGTTGGGATCACCCATTGACTATCGGATATTGGGTAAATGATACCCACATCCAATAGTTTCACCACTTCGGCCTTAACCACATCCTTCATGTTTGGATTGAGTCATCTTTGTGGTTGCCTAGATGTCTTCGCATTCTCCTCAAGGTGTATGCGATGAGTACAAATCAGTGGGTCTATGCCTTTGAGATCTGCAATTGACCATCCAATGACACTCTTATGCTCTATTAGAGTGACTATTAACCTACTCTCTTATTCCTCATCCAAGTGGGAAGAAATCACCACCGGATATGGCTCATCTCGACCTAAATATACATATTTTAACTCACTTGGTAATGATTTTAGGTCGAGTGTTGGTGCCTTGATATTGGATGGGAGGGGCTTGTTCTTGTTTAAGGGTAAAGGTTCAAATAGTGCCCTCCATCTTTTGTTATCAAGTACCGGCATCACATCTAAAATGGCATCCATCTCTCGTATTGTGTCATCATTTATTTCATGAGAGTGGGCCACACATGCCTCCAAAGGGTTAGAATATAATGTCAGGGGGAATGTATCCTCCACGAATGATTCAATCAACTTTATCTCGTGGATTTCATCATCAACTTCTCGTGGTTGTTTGTATAAATCAAATATGTTCAGCTCGAGTGTCATATTTCCAAAGGACATTTGTACAAACCCGTTTCTACAATTGATAATCACATTTGAAGTAGCTAGAAAATGGCGGCTAAGTATGACGGAAATTTGAGCATCGGTGCCTATCACGGGATGTGTATCCAAGACAATAAAGTCTACTGGGTAGTAGAATTTATCCACTTGGACTAAGACATCCTCATTCACCCCTCTCGGTATACGAATAGATCTATCAACAAGTTGGAGTGTGGTTTTGGTGGGTTTCAATTCACCTAACCCAAGTTGTTCATAAACCGAGTATGGAATGAGGTTAACACTTGCCCCTAAATCAAGTAAGGCTTGTTTAACCAGTAGTCTCCTATGATGCATGATATGGTTAGACTACCAGGATCCTTGTATTTTTGGGGCACTTCTTGTTTGATAATAGCACTCAAATTCTCAGTCAAAAGTACTTTATTGTGAACATTGTGTTTCCTTTTAACCGTACACAATTCCTTTAGAAATTTGGCATAGGATGGTATTTTCTTTATGGCATCCAACAACGGGATGTTAATCTTCACTTGCTTAAAAACCTCTAAAATTTCCAGGTTTTTGTCTAAAGGTTTGGGTGAAATCAACCTTTGGGGAAATGGGGCAACCGGCTTGTATTGCCTTTCCGGTTCTTTCTCTTATGGAGTGTTGTCGGGCTATCATCCTCTTTGGAAATTTTTGGATCATTAGGCTTTAGGGCCTTCATCGGATGAGATTTATCGATTGTTTTTCCACTTCTCAAGGTGGTGATAGCTTGAACATGCTCCGTGTGTTGGGAGGATGGGCTTGCGTCTTGTATCTCAAATTGTGTCCTTGGGTTAGGAAGAGGTTAGGCAGGAAGTGTGCCTTTCTCCCTAACACTGAGGTGCGATTCAACTCTAGCCATTGAGGTTTTTAAGTCATTGATGGCTTGAGTTGAATTTTGATTAAATTTCAATTGCTCTTGCATGAACCCATCTATTTTCAGAGAATTAGTCTTGTTATATTCAGCTTGAACCGATACAAATGCACCTAACATCTCCTCTAGCGTAGCTTTTGGTGTAATGACTAGGCATGGACCTAATAAAGGTTAAGCTTAAGGGGTATTGTTTGCATTCGCAGTGGGTTCATTCCTCCAACTGAAGTTGGGATGGTTCTTCCAATTAGAATTATACGTGTTTGAGTTTGGAGCACTAAATTGCCGTTAATAACTGTTTATGACATTTAATTGTTCTTGTAAGATATCTTGGACTGCTGAAATTGTGGGACAATCTTGTGTTGCATGTTGATTTTCGGCGCAAATTCCACAAACAGTTTCAATGTCTTTTGAGTTGATCGTCTCTCCTTTCTTTAATTCCATGGCCTCGACTTTTCTTGTGAGGCTAGCCACACGTGCACTTATGTTATCTTCTTCTGAGAGGACATAAATTCCTCCTTTTTCTTTTTGTTGGCTATCTTGGAATTTGTTGGTCTAGATGTATCCCAAGACTGTGCATTCTCGGCCAATTCATCAAAATAGTCCCATGCTTCCTCAGTTTCCTTATTCATAAATTCTCCATTACACATCATCTCTACGAATTGGCGCATGGGTGAAGTCAGTCCTTCATAGAAAAAGCTTATAACCCGCCAAGTTTTGTAGCCATGATGTGGGCATGCGTTTAATAAGTTCTTAAACCTCTCCTAACATTGGAAGGAAGTTTCATCCTCCTTTTGGGCAAAATTCATGATAAGGCGCCTCAACATGTTCGTTTTATGAGTAGGGAAGAACTTTTTAATGAACTCCTTAGACATCTCAGCCCATGTGCCAATTGATCGTGGCCTTAATGCATGGAGCCAACCTTTAGCTTTATCTTTAAGGGTAAAAGGAAATAATTTAAGTCTCACCACATCATCAGTTACGTTTGCAAAGTGCATGGTGGCTATCACCTCATTAAATTCCTTAAGGTGTTGATAGGCACTTTCACTGTCTAGTCCATGGAATCTCGGGAGGAGTTGGATTACTCCAGGTTTCAAATCTATGTTCCCTGCATTTGGTGAAAAAATTATGCATGAGGGAGTGCTCGCTCTTGCTGGTTGCAAGTAATCACGTAGTGTTCTTAGTCGGGGAATATTCTCAACCACATTCTCTCCCGTTTTGGTTTGGTTTTGGCCCATATTTTGATTGGTCATAGGGTTGGGTTGATTTGCAGCCATACTTTCAGACAAAATTGGAGAATTTAAATGTCTCTTAGCATGTGTCTCTCTATCAATTCCTTCTATTATTCCCCATCCACTAATGAGTCAGTTATTAGAATCTCGAACCCAATGTGGCATGCAAATCCTAAAAGAATGAAACAAAAAGGAAAGAAGAATTCTTCCTTCCTTTCTTTACTCCTCTTTAAGACCGAAGCACAAGGTGTCTTGCAATGGCTGAGTCAGAAGCAAGGATAGAGACCGATTTCTCCTGGTCAATAGGGTTTCAGAAAACTCCCCACCCACTCTTTGAGTTTTTTGAGAAAAGTGCAGAAAAAGAAGAAAGGAATAGGATTGAGAAGAGAAATCTTTGAGCATAAGGTGATCCAAGACGGCAGTGCCAACCAATATGAATCAAGGCGGCACAAGGCCAACCTATTAGAGATCCAAAAAGGAGTCTCCACCCACTCTACAAGAGATGAATATGATAGGAATGAATAGGGGGAAGAAGAAAAGTGAGGTTAGAAAGATAAAACCTGATTTAAGAACTTAAGACCCCTAGCTTCTTCTTCAACCTCCTAAAATCCCTGCAAGAGAAAAAAAAATCAAAATAAAACAAACTAAGTTAGTACTATTCCTAAAAATTTCAATAGAAATTATCTTCAGAAATTTTGTTAAAACCATCTAAGTCCCCGGCAGCGGCGCCAAAAACTTGTTCGCTTCCCCAAGTGTAGGGTTGCGATGTAGTAATAATCTCGGTAAGACTGAGGTCGATCCACAGGGACTTGTGTAGGAATTCACAAAACACTTCTAATGGTTTCTATTGAAGAGCTAACTAAACAGAATTTTAGTAGATTAATGTAGATAGATGCTATTAAACTAAACTGATGGTAATCAATTAATAAAGAGGCACTAGGGGTTCAAGGATCCACTTGTAGAAATCCTTGATGCTCAATTCGCTTGTGGTTTCTAACTTTCTCAACTAGAATTAAAATTAAGTCCTATCTAGCCGGATGATAGAGCAGTTAAACCAATCAATCTGTCACATGTGTGAATCATGTATATGATTCTCTCAATACAAGCTACAACTTGAGCACACTCAATTATATAGGTTAGTCCTAATTCTAATAGGTTAAGATCACAATCATAACCATCATTAAATCCTGTCACAAGATAAAACTAGATCATGAGTTGAACTTGATCTAAATCACATACACAATCTTACATGATCCAGAATTTCCAGAAAAATAGAACTTTTGGTAAGAAGCTCCCACATGAAGATCATAGATCTAGAGTGTATTGAATCTAATTCCTCAGATCATACAGGTCTAGACTAGCTCAAAACAATTAAGAACTCAAGCAATTCTTCTAAACATCCATAAGCCATCATAAGATTAAGAAAAACTACTTAGAACTTTATTTAAACTTCAAACCATTATTCTTCACTAATAAATCAACTTAAAACCAAATCAAACGAATTGAAACATCTTAGATTCACTACAAGCTTCACCTCTTAGCCCTAGCTAAGAGGTTTAACTGTTCATGATCCAAGGAAACATGAAACAAACTAAACAAAACATAAAACTAAAAGAACAAACTAAGAGGAGTTGTAGAACTCCGAATCCGACATCCGCCGTCTCCCACCATGCTCAATCACTTCTAGGATGCCTTAGGAAGAAGCCCTAGGTCCCCTTTTATAGAATAGTGCGGAGAGTTCCAGATTCCGCAAGAAATCCAGGACTGCGCAGAGAAAATCGGAGCTTATGAAACACGCCCTGTTACGCTAACGACCGGTCACACGACCGATCTGAGTTCCTGAATGACCGGTCGCACGACCAGTCTAAAAAATGCACAAAACGTCCAGAGAGTTTTCATAATTTCAAACCCCAGAAATTTAATTCAAGGACCGGTCGCACGAACGGTCTTAGATAGTCCAGCAAGCTTTGCAAAGGAACCCCCTTCTGTTGAGTGTTCGGACCGGTCAGACGACCGGTCCTCGGCTATGGACAATCGGTCACAGGATCGGTCTTCAGTGTCTTCTTCTGCCTTCTTTCTTCTCTCCTTCGAGACTCGGTCTTGTGATCTTCAATGCTTGTAAATAACGCCTTTAAGCCTTTAATTGTTGAATCCTCCCTCTCATTCCTATAACCACAAAACCATGCATTAGTTGGGTCTTTAATCATGTATTTCAAGCATAGTGATAAAATGGGGTTAGACTATGCACCTTTAAGAGCTCAACACCCAGGAAGCCATATAGAGTCGTCATTTACAGGATCAGCAGCATGATCCGGCAAAGTCATCCCAGCCTGAGGCTCTACTGTCTCCACTGGACCTTCCCAGACTTCACCTTCAGCACCTTCCTCCGATCCTTCTCTTGATTCTCGGTCTGCTCCGAGTTGATTCAGTATGCCTCCTCGTGCTTTCTCTCGACATCGATCCCCATCCGTGGATCCTCCATCATATATTGCTGAGCTTCGCCAGCATCAGGAGCGTCTATTTCAGTGACTCGACCGGATCGAGTAAAGGGAGCAGCAACTTTTACAGGGACATGCCACTATACTTGTACAGCAGGAGGCCATTGTGACTTGCCTCGCACAGTTGGAGAGGCGGATGGAGTTGTGGGAGCATGCGGCATGTGGGGACATTCCACCCCCCGATCTGGGAGATGGATCAGATTACTAGTCTCATGTCTTGGTCACAGTTCCTTTTTTGTATGACCAATGACATCGTCTAGATTTCATATACTATTTTTCTATGGGTTTGACTGTATATTTTGCGCACATCGATGCATATCTACATTGGGCTGCTTGCCCATTTTACTGCCTGTATGGATGCTATTTTTATTCGTAATAGTTACATCCTTTTCTCTTTTCTATGAGCTTTTGATCCTTTATTGCATATCCTTGGGAGGTTGGATGGTTCGGGCATATTCGCCCTTATTAGCTCATGATTTGTGTTCTTTATTTGTCTGGATATACATCCGGAGGGGTGGTTGGTTGATTGGGCTATAAGCGCCTTATGCTTTAACGATTCTTGTATATCTAGCCTGTTTAGTTCTTTAAATCTCCTCAGGATTTCAATTCCTATATCTCTTCCCTATTTCATGTGATTGACATATTTTCGGCGCTAGCCTTACTTGCAACTTTCTTAAGCATATCTTTTTGTTGGCTAACCCTTGTCAATTACTAACAAAAAGGGGGAGAACCATCCCACCTAGAAGGTCCGATTATATCTTTTTGCAGGACTTTATAGGTGCAAGCATTGAGGGGGAGATTTTGAAGAAAATCGAGTCTGTACATGTCCGTTTGTAAAGATCACTTTGTATATCTGTATAGACATGTAATTGGGTGTATGGTTTTTCTGTTTAAGGGTCCATCATGATAAGGACGTCATGATGTGTCTAGGATAGATGTTTTGTTACGCAATTGGCAAAGGGGGAGATTGTTAGTACACTTTATTTTGTCAATTGTCGTGTTGGTTGGTTGTGTCTTGTCGTGTAAGCCCCGGTCGAAGATTTGAAGCTCAAGACTTGAAGAATATGCTTCTTCCCTTGCTCAAGCTCAAGCAGAAACAAGATCTCAGGTAAGTTGCATATAGATCGACTTTAGGAAACCCAAAACATCATTGAATGGCGTAATTACCGACCTAACTTATCCCATTCCTTCTCAACCCTAGCACAAGTTAATCAGACTTGTATGTCCATGGCAGGTGCTAATCGTGATTGAAAACATGTCCAAACATTGGACTTCATACACCAATCACTTCTTACTGAATTCTTGAAGTGATCTGTTGATGAAATGAATATTCCAAGGCAGTCGACCGGTCGTGACCGGTCGGACTGATCCCTCATCTATGTCCAGCAGCTTGTCATTGGATCTGTCTTACTAGATAGACAGTCGATCGGTCTTGACCGGTCGGTTCAGCTATGCATATTAGAACAGCAACCTTGCAGCAATAAAAGCAGCAAGACTGCCGATCGGTCTTGACCGGTCGGGCAGCTTGGCTTGACCCGTCCAGCAGCAATGCTGTATTCTGGCAAGACGACCGACCGGTCGGTCAGGCACATCAAATGGTCATCGACCTTGCTGTGTTATAATCAGTTGGACAGCCGACAAGTCTTGACCGGTCAGCCTAGAGTGTAATTTTTGTCTAGCAGCTTTGCTGCTTTGAACCAAGTAGGTAGCCGACAGGTCTTGACCGGTCGGACTGCATGTAGCAGTGAGTCCAGCAAGCTCATCCGATCGGTCTTGACCGGTCGGACAGACCCAAATTAGTTCCAACACTTTGTACTACGACCGACCTGTTCGATCGGTTGAGGCCTTTCTCTAACAGGTCAATTGTGACCGTTTTTGATCCGTTGGGGCCATCATTTAGGGCTCTATAAAGCCATATTTCAGAAGCTTTCTTGGTATGCATTCAACACCCATCAAGAGCCAAGTGAGAGAGTCTTTACTCACATCTTCCCACCCTCCTTGCTCTTAACGCCCTTGAGTTCATCATTCAAACCTAGCCATTAATGGCTTGTCATTGAGTATTCAAAGCTCGGTTTGAAGTATGAACTCAAGATATGCATTCATGGCTGACCTACCTTCGAAATATCTTTATGAGGTCATTTATGGCTATTGAATGCTGTAGTTTGGTAGTTCCCTCATAACCATTGCATTGAATAGGCAAGAGGAGCTTGACCATCTCTCTCCCAACTACCCGGCATAATCATACACACATCATTTACCTCAGTAGCTGATCATGGGAACACAAAGAGAAGCTAAAGCACGTGGAGTTGAAGCTACTGTTGAGCTCCTAATTGTGCATATTCTAACCCCAATTCATCACCCATTGTGTGAGGTTTGCATGATTTATAGATGAATCTAATATATGTTTTGTGACTACAGGATTGAGAGCGAACTCCGCCTAATTAATGATGAAAAGAGCTGATTTAGAAACTTGGATGAACACCCAAGGAGGGCTGAAGGAAGAAAGAAGCAAGAAAGTAGAAGAAAGAAAAGGAAGAAATTGAAGAAGAGTATGACCGACCGGCCTTGACCAGTCGGCCAAGGGAGCCTGACCGGTCAGCCATGCACACTGGAAGAATGAATAAGATGGTCCAACCGGTCTTGACCAGTCGGCCATGGTTGCTGGACTATTGCTGGAATTGGGCCGACCGGTCTTGACCGGTCGGCCAAGGCTGCTGTGCACGCTGGATGTTTGCCAAAGGAGGCCAGACCGGTCGTGACCAGTCAGCCAGCCCAGTCCAACCGGTCCAGACCGGTCGGCCATATGAATGAAGACAGAAATTTCTAATTTAAGCCCGATTTTCTCTGCTGCACTGCGTAACGTTTACGCAGTTTCTCGATTCTTCTGAAGTTATGGAGCCTCCCTACTATAAAAGGACACCTAGGGATCGTTCCTAGGGTATCTAAGAAGGGTGGAAGCAAGCTTAGAGGCAGCGGAAGTGAATTTTGGAGTTCCACAACTCCTTGGAGTTTGTTTTTGCTGTTTTTATGAACTTTTTAGTTGTTTCATGTTTCCTTGGATCATGAGCAACTAAACCTCTTAGCTAGGGCTAAGAAGTGAAGCTTGTGGCGGATCCAAGATGTTTCAATTCGTAGCTAGTTGGTTTTAAGTATGGAATTCATGATTATGAACTATGGTTTGAAGTTTATACAAGTTTTTAAGTAGTTTTTCTTAGTCTTATGATGACTCATGGATGTTTGGGAGAATTACCGACCGATCTTGACCGGTCGGCCAAGGGAGCCTAACCGGTCTAGACCAGTCAGCCATGCACACTGGAAGAATGAATAAGATGGTCTGACCGGGCTTGACCGGTCGGCCATGGTTGCTGGACTATTGCTGGAATTGGGCCGACCAGTCTTAACCGATCGGCCAAGGCTGCTGTGCACGCTGGATGTTTGCCAAAGAAGGCCAGACCGGTCGTGACCGGTCAGCCAGCCCAGTCCGACCGGTCCAGACCGGTCGGCCATATGAATGAAGACAAAAATTTCTAATTCGAGCCCGATTTTCTCTGCGCACTGCGTAACGTTTACAGCAGTTTCTCGATTCTTCTGAAGTTATGGAGCCTCCCTACTATAAAAGGACACCTAGGGATCATTCCTAGGGTATCTAAGAAGGGTGGAAGCAAGCTTAGAGGCGGCGAAAGTGAATTTTGGAGTTCCACAACTCCTTGGAGTTTGTTTTTGTTGTTTTTATGAACTTTTTAGTTGTTTCATGTTTCCTTGGATCATGAGCAGCTAAACCTCTTAGCTAGGGCTAAGAGGTGAAGCTTGTGGCGGATCCAAGATGTTTCAATTCGTAGCTAGTTGGTTTTAAGTATGGAATTCATGATTATGAACTATGGTTTGAAGTTTATACATGTTTTTAAGTAGTTTTTCTTAGTCTTATGATGACTCATGGATGTTTGGGAGAATTACCGACCGGTCTTGACCGGTCGGCCAAGGGAGCCTGACCAGGTCTAGACCGGTCAGCCATGCACACTGGAAGAATGAATAAGATGGTCCGACCGGTCTTGACCGGTCGGCCATGGTTGCTGGACTATTGCTGGAATTGGGCCGACCGGTCTTCACCGGTCGGCCAAGGTTGCTGTGCACGGTGGATGTTTGCCAAAGGAGGCCAGACCGGTCGTGACCGGTCGGCCATATGAATGAAGACAGAAATTTCTAATTTAAGCCCGATTTTCTCTGCGCACTGCGTAACATTTACGCAGTTTCTCGATTCTTCTGAAGTTATGGAGCCTCCCTACTATAAAAGGACACCTAGGGATCGTTCCTAGGGTATCTAAGAAGGGTGGAAGCAAGCTTAGAGGCGGTGGAAGTGAATTTTGGAGTTCCACAACTCCTTGGAGTTTGTTTTTGTTGTTTTTATGAACTTTTTAGTTGTTTCATGTTTCCTTGGATCATGAGCAGCTAAACCTCTTAGCTAGGGCTAAGAGGTGAAGCTTGTGGCGGATTCAAGATGTTTCAATTCGTAGCTAGTTGGTTTTAAGTATGGAATTCATGATTATGAACTATGGTTTGAAGTTTATACAAGTTTTTAAGTAGTTTTTCTTAGTCTTATGATGACTCATGGATGTTTGGGAGAATTACCGACCGGTCTTGACCGGTCAGCCATGCACACTGGAAGAATGAATAAGATGGTCCGACCGATCTTGATCGGTCGGCCATGGTTGCTAGACTATTGCTGGAATTGGGCCGACCGGTCTTCACCGGTCGGCCAAGGTTGCTGTGCACACTGGATGTTTGCCAAAGGAGGCCAGACCGGTCGTGACCGGTCGGCCAGCCCAGTCTGACCAGTCCAGACCGGTCGGCCATATGAATGAAGACAGAAATTTCTAATTTAAGCCCGATTTTTTCTGCGCACTGCGTAACGTTTACGCAGTTTCTCGATTCTTCTGAAGTTATGGAGCCTCCCTACTATAAAAGGACACCTAGGGATCGTTCCTAGGGTATCTAAGAAGGGTGGAAGCAAGCTTAGAGGCGGCAGAAGTGAATTTTGGAGTTCCACAACTCCTTGGAGTTTGTTTTTGCTGTTTTTATGAACTTTTTAGTTGTTTCATGTTTCCTTGGATCATGAGCAGCTAAACCTCTTAGCTAGGGCTAAGAGGTGAAGCTTGTGGCGGATCCAAGATGTTTCAATTCGTAGCTAGTTGGTTTTAAGTATGGAATTCATGATTATGAACTATGGTTTGAAGTTTATACATGTTTTTAAGTAGTTTTTCTTAGTCTTATGATGACTCATGGATGTTTGGGAGAATTACTTAAATTCTTATTTGGTTTGTATCAGTCTAGACCTGTATGATCCAAGGAATCAGAGTTCGCTCTAGGACTATGATCTTCATGAAGGGACTTCCTGCCAAAGTTCTATTTTTCTGATTTTTTGGGTTATGTAAGGGACTGTGCATGTGATTTGAATCTAGTTCAAATCATGATCTAGCCTTGTCTTGTGACAGGACTTGAGGATGGTTATGATTATGAATTGGACTGTTTGGAAAGGGGAATGACCTATGCAATTGAGCATGCTCAACTCAACCTACATTGAGTGAATCTTACGCATCGAACTTACATAATACAGATTGTTTGGTTTAACAGCTCTATCATCCGACTAGATAGACCTTAATGTCGATTCTAGTTGAGAGAATGAGAAACCACAGCGGATTGAACATCAAGGATTGCTACAAGTGGATCCTTGAACCCCTAGTGCCTTTTTATAATTGTCTACATTCAAATTAGTTTAAAACTATTATTCACATCAATTCTATTCAAAATTTGATTATTAGCTTTCAATAGACGCTTTTGGATGTGTTTGTGAAATCCTACATAAGTCCCTGTGGATCGACCTCGGTCTTACCGAGTTTATTACTACATCGCAACCCTACACTTAGGGAAGCGAACAAGTTTTTGGCGCCGTTGCCGGGGATTTTGACGGTTTTTCACAAATTTCTGAAATTAGTATTTATTTAGAATTTTTAGGATTTTAGGACTAACTTAGTTTGTTTATTTAATTTTTCTTTTCAGGGATTTCTAGGAAGCTGAAGAAGATACAAGGATTTCAAGTGAAGAATCAGGTTCTATCTTTCTAAACCTTACTCTTCTCCTTCTCCTATTCATTCCTATCATATTCATCTCTTGTAGAGTGGGTGGAGACTCCTTTTGGATCTCTGAAAGGTCGGCCTTTTTGCCACCTGGATTCCTATTGGTTGGCTCTGCCGTCTTGGATCACCTTGTGCTCAGAGATTTCTTTTCTCATCTCTACTCCTCTTTCTCCTTTTTCTGCACTTTTTCTCAAAAGATTCAAAGAGTGGGTGGGGAGTTCTCTGAACTCCTATTGACCAGGAGAAATCGGTCTCTATCCTTGCCTCTGGCTTAGCCATTGCAAGACACCTTGTGCTTCGGTCTTAGAGAAAAGCAAAGAAAGGGAGGAAGAATTCTTCTTTCTCTCTGTTTCTTATTTTTTTATTTTGCATGCCACATTGGGCTCGGGATTCCAATAACCTGATTCATACGTGAAGGGGGGATAGTAGAAGGAATTGACAGAGAACCACGTTCTAGGAGACATCTAAACTCTTCAATTTTGTCTGAAAATCAAAAAAATATGGCTGCAAATCAACCTAATCCAGGCCAAAACCAAACTGAAACAGGGGAGAATGTGGTTGAGAATGTTCCTCGACCTAGGACTTTACGTGATTTCTTGCAACCCGCAAGAGCGAGCACTCCCTCATGCATAGTTTTTCCACAAAATGCAGGGAATGTGGATTTGAAACCGGGAGTGATTCAACTTCTCCCTAAATTCCATGGTTTAGACAGTGAAAGTGCCTATCAACACCTTAAGGAGTTTGATGAGGTAATCACCACCATGCACTTTGCAAATGTTACTGAAGATGTAGTAAGACTCAAATTCTTCCCTTTCACTCTTAAAGATAAAGCCAAGGGTTGGCTTTATGCATTGAGGCCAAGATCAATTGGTGCATGGATTGATATGCACAGAGAATTTATAAAAAAATTCTTCCCTACTCACAAAACAAACATGTTGAAGCGTCTTATCATGAACTTTGCCCAAAAGGAAGATGAAACCTTCTTCCAATGTTGGGAGAGGTTTAAGGATTTATTAAATGCATGCCCACATCATGGCTATGAAATTTGGTGGGTCATAAGCTTTTTCTATGAAGGACTAACTTCACCCATGCGCCAATTTGTAGAGATGATGTGTAACGGGGAGTTCATGAATAAGGAAGCTGATGAAGCATGGGATTACTTGGAAGAAGTGGCTGAGAATGCACGCGCATGGGACACATCGAAACCAACTAATTCCAAGACTGGCCAACAAAAGGAAAAGGGGGGAATGTATGTCTTATCAGAAGAAGATAGCATAAGTGCACGGTTGGCTAGCCTCACAAGAAAGGTCAAAGCCATGGAATTAAGGAAAGGAGAAATAATCAACTCCACTGACGTTGAAACTGTTTGTGGAATTTGTGCTGGAACTCAACATACTACACAAGATTGTCCCACAATTTCAGCAGTCCAAGGCATCTTACAAGAACAAACAAATGCCATAAACAGTTACCAACAGCAATATGGTGCTCCAAACTCAAACACGTTTAATACTAATTGGAAGAACCATCCCAACTTCAGTTGGAGGAATGGACCCACTGCAAATGCAAACAACACTCCAAAAGTATCACTAAAGGAGATGTTGGGTGCATTCGTATCGGTCCAGGCTGAGTATAACAAGACAAATTCTCTAAAAATAGATGGGTTCATGCAAGAGCAATTGAAATTCAACCAAAATTCAACTCAAGCCATCAATGAATTGAAAACATCACTGGCTAGAGTTGAATCTCATCTTAGTGTTAGAGAGAAGGGCACACTTCCTGCCCAACCTCTTCCTAACCCAAGGACCCAGTTTGAGATACAAGATGCAAGCTCATCCTCCCACCATACGGAACATGTCCAAGCTATCACCACTTTGAGAAGTGGGAAAGAAATTGACAAATCTAATCCGGTGAAGGCCCCAAAGCCTAAGGATCCGGAAATTCCCAAAGAGGATGATAGCCCAAACAATACTCCGCAAGAGAAAGAACCGAAAAGACAATACAAGCCGGTTGCCCCATTTCCACAAAGGTTGATTTCACCTAAACCTTTAGATAAAAATTTGGAGATTTTAGAAGTTTTCAAGCAGGTGAAGATCAACATCCCATTGTTAGATGCAATAAAACAAATACCATCGTATGCCAAATTTCTAAAGGAGTTGTGTATAGTCAATAGGAAACACAATGTTCACAACAAAGTACTTTTGACCGAGAACTTGAGCGCCATCATCAAACAAGAGGTGCCCCAAAAATACAAGGATCTGGGTAGTCCAACCATCTCATGCATCATAGGAGACTACCGGATTAAACAAGCCCTACTCGACTTGGGGGCAAGTGTGAATCTCATTCCATACTCGGTCTACGAGCAACTTGGGTTAGGTGAATTAAAACCAACCAAAACCACACTCCAACTTGCTGATAGATCCATCCGTATACCGAGAGGAATGATAGAGGATGTTCTAGTCCAAGTTGATAAATTCTACTACCCAGTAGACTTTATTGTCTTGGACACACATCCCATGATTGGCATCGGTGCTCAAATTCCCGTCATACTTGGACGACCGTTTCTAGCTACCTCAAATGCCATTATCAATTGTAGAAACGGACTTGTACAAATGACCTTTGGAAATATGACCCTTGAGCTTAACATATTTGATTTATGCAAACAACCATGGGAAGTTGATGATGATGTCCACAAATTAAACATGATCGAATCATTCGTGGAGGATACAGTCCCCTTATCACTATTTTCCGACCCTTTGAAGACATGTGTGGCCCATTCTCATGAGACAAATGATGACACAATACAAGAGATGGATGCCATGCTAAAGATGATGCCAGCGCTTGATAATAAAAGATGGAGAGCCCTATTTGAGCCTTTGCCTGTAAACGAGAACAAGGCCCTCCCATCCAACATCAAGGCACCAACACTCGACCTAAAACCATTACCAAGTGAGCTGAAATATGTTTATTTAGGTCGAGATGAAACATATCCAGTAGTGATTTCTTCCCACTTGGATGAGGAACAAGAGAGTAGGCTAATAGCCACTCTATTAGAGCACAAAAGTGCCATTGGATGGTCAATTGCGGATCTCAAAGGCATAGACCTACTGATTTGTACTCATCGCATACACCTTGAGGAGAATGCGAAGACATCTCGACAACCACAAAGACGACTAAATCTAAACATGAAGGATGTGGTTAAGGCCGAAGTGGTAAAACTATTGGATATAGGTATCATTTACCCAATATCCGATAGCCAATGGGTGAGCCCAACTCAAGTGGTGCCTAAGAAATCCGGGATAACCATCGTAGCCAATGCCAATAATGAACTCGTGCTAACTAGAGTCACTACCGGTTGGAGAATGTGCATTGACTACAGGAAGCTAAACACTGTCACTGAGGAAAGACCACTTCCCCCTACCATTTGTTGATCAAATTTTAGAACGGTTGGCGGGTCATTCCCACTTTTGCTTCCTTGATGGCTATTCAGGGTACAACCAAATAGAAATTGCCTGTGAAGATCAAGAAAAGACTACATTCACATGTCCATTCGGCACTTTCGCCTATCGATGGATGCCATTTGGACTATGTAATGCCCCTGCCACCTTTCAGCATTGTATGATGAGTATCTTTTCTGACATGGTGGGGACCATTCTCGAAGTCTTCATGGATGATTTTTTCGTATTTGGTTGTAGCTTTGATGAGTGCCTTGAGCACTTGAAGTCTGTGCTGAAAAGATGTGAAGAGAAGAACCTTGTGCTCAATTGGGAAAAGTGTCACTTCATGGTTCAAAAGGGAATTGTACTTAGTCACATCGTTTCACAAAATGGAATCGAGGTGGACAAAGCGAAAATTGATCTTATCTCTAACCTTCCACCACCCAAAAGCATACGAGATGTACGGTCCTTTTTAGGACACGCAGGATTTTACAGAAGGTTCGTAAAGGACTTCAGTTCACTCTCTCGCCCTTTATGTAACCGACTTCAAAAGGAAAATTCATTCGAGTGGAATGAAGAATGTCAAAAGGCCTTTACCACCCTTAAAGGTATGTTGACATGTGCTCCCATAATGCAACCACCTGATTGGAGCATTCCTTTTGAGATTATGTGCGATGCTAGTGACTATGCTATTGGGGCCGTGTTAGGTCAAAGAAAAGAGAAAAAACCATGTGTCATCTACTATGCAAGTAGAACCCTAAACTCAGCCCAAGCAAACTACACCACTACTGAAAAAGAACTTTTAGCCGTAGTTTTTGCCTTGGACAAGTTTAGGTCCTACTTGATTGGATCCAAGATCATTATATTCACTAACCATGCCTCACTTAAGTATCTTCTTTATAAGAAGGATGCTAAACCACGGTTGTTACGATGGATCCTTCTACTCCAGGAATTCGACATAGAAATACGTGATAAGAAAGGAGTAGAGAATGTAGTAGCTGACCATCTTTCTCAACTTGTCCTCACTGATTTCCCTGAAACGACGGCGATCAATGACATGTTCCCTGATGAACAACTTTTTGCTGTTTCCCAATTGCCATGGTATGCGGACATTGCTAACTATCTTGCTACAGGTACAATTCCTATATATTGGAAAAAGCAAGATAAGGATAAATTCTTCACAAAGGTGCGGAAATTCCTATGGGACGACCCATACTTATTCAAGTATTGTCCCGATCAAATCATAAGGAGATGTGTGCCGGATGAGGAACAACAAAGTATCATCTCCTTCTGTCATTCTCAGGCATGTGGTGGCCACTTTTCGGCTAAAAAGACCATAGCGAAAATTCTGTAATGTGGGTTTTATTGGCCCACCATGTTCAAAGACACACATGAGTTTTACAAAGCATGTGAACCTTATCAGAAATTAGGAGGAATCTCCCGTAGAAATATGATGCCACTCAATCTCATCCTAATAATCGAAATTTTTTATTGTTGGGGCATCGATTTCATGGGCCCATTCCCATCTTCTTTTGGAAACCTATACATCTTGCTTGCCGTTGATTATGTTTCCAAATGGGTCGAGGCCATCCCTTGTCGGAATAATGACCATAAAACGGTCATTCACTTCTTAAAAGAGAATATTCTTTCCCGGTTTGGAACGCCCCGAGTCATCATAAGTGATGGAGGGTCTCACTTTTGCAATCGCCCTTTTGAAACCTTAATGAAGAAATATGGCGTAACGCACAAAGTGAGCACTCCCTATCACCCACAAACTAGTGGACAAGCTGAGATTTCTAATAGGGAGATTAAACACATTCTTGAGAAAACGGTGAACCCCGATCACAAGGATTGGTCGCTTCGGCTTACCGATGCACTTTGGGCTTACCGTACTGCTTTCAAAACCCCTATTAGAATGTCTCCCTATAGAGTTGTCTATGGGAAGGCTTGTCACTTGCCTGTGGAGTTGGAACATAGGGCATATTGGGCTATTAAGAAGATGAATTTCAATTCTGACAAGGCAAGCTCGTTACGCAAACTACAATTGAATGAACTTAGAGAAATTCGGAATGAAGCTTATGAGAATGCGAGAATTTATAAGGACAAGACGAAGATATTCCATGATAAGAATATTCTTCGCAAGACATTCACGATCAATAAAAAAGTCCTCATGTATAATTCTCGCTTACATCTATTTTCGGGAAAATTGAGATCTCGATGGACCGGTCCCTACATTGTGCAAACTGTCTATCCATATGGGACTGTCGAGCTATTGAATCCAAGGAACGACAACATTTTTAAGGCAAACGGGCAGCGATTAAAGCCATTCTTTAAGAAATTTCCTTCAGAAGGTATGTCCATACCCCTGAATGATCCTGTGTATCAGGATGATTGATCTCCTAGTCTGACGGAGGTATAGAGTAGTTAGGATTAGGATTTTGCTGCTTTGGTTTACTTTTGCTTAGGTTTGTTAGAAGGAGGAGGGATTCCAATTTTCACTCTCTCAGGTACTATCACTCCTCACTCCCTTTTATTTTTCAAATTGCTCTCATGTTTTGCTCATTGCACATCTTTTACATTGAGGACAATGCAAGATTTGGTTGGGGGGTGTAGGATCACTTGGATAAATCCAGCATTTTGTAACATTTCAAGCAATTATGTGGAAATTTTTTGATTTTTCTAAAATTCAAAACTCTTTTGGAAAATGTTGTTTCTATGCATTCAAGATGATATGAGTATAAGAGGAGGAGATATGAAGTGTATGGGGCTGTATGTCTGAAATCTCTCATAGCATAATGGTTTTATATGTGAATTCCCCTATTTCTATGATTGATAGAAAATCTGAACACTTTTACACCTAGTCCACATTACACGATTTTCATGGGTTGAAGGGACTATGTGATTTATGGATTAGCTAGACTTTGAATTAAGGTATTGAGAAATCAGGCTGGGGTACTTTGTCCATCCTTGTCCATGGGAAAACAATGCTGGATATGGATTTCTAAAAATCCTATCTAAATTAAAAGAAAAAGGAAAAGGAAGGATGAAATTGGGAATGATGGAAAAACGGTGGAAAATTTCGATTAGGGCTACCTACTACCAACCGGGGGATGGTCTAACCGTAACCAAAGCCGGAAATGGAACGTAGTGTGAAAGTCGTCGGAAGGACGGTAAGGCAAATTCCTGTCATTGGCTTGATATGGATCTATATACCTTGAGATCTATAGTCTGATTGATCTATGAAGAAGATAATCATAGAAACTCGTGAGATGAATTTTTCACTGTCCACACTAGGGTGAATTTGTTCAAGTTCTTCTATTTATCAACCAATCAGCGGGAATTTCATATGAATGCTTATTATGTTTTAAGAGCTTACGGTTTCAGCCCCTGTCGCCTAATAATTCTGAATCTTACACTTGTATGTCTTGGGATGTATAGAAGAAGGGTTTCTGAAAGAGAGTTGAGTTTTGAAGGATGGAATTGGTTTCACGCATGTTTTGCTAGGGACTAGCAAAATGCTGGTTGGGGGGTGTGTTGAGCTCCTAATTGTGCATATTCTAACCCCAATTCATCACCCATTGTGTGAGGTTTGCATGATTTATAGATGAATCTAATACATGTTTTGTGACTACAGGATTGAGAGCGAACTCCGCCTAATTAATGATGAAAAGAGCTGATTTAGAACCTTGGATGAAGACTCAAGGAGGGCTGAAGGAAGAAAGAAGCAAGAAAGTAGAAGAAAGAAAAGGAAGAAATTGAAGAAGAGTATGACCGACAGGTCTTGACCGGTCGGCCAAGGGAGCCTGACCGGTTTAGATCGGTCAGCCATGCACACTGGAAGAATGAATAAGATGGTCCGACCGGTCTTGACCGGTCGGCCATGGTTGCTGGACTATTGCTAGAATTGGGCCGACCGGTCCGACCGGTCTTGACCGGTCGGCCAAGGCTGCTGTGCACGCTGGATGTTTGCCAAAGGAGGCTAGACAGGTCGTGACAGGTCGGCCAGCCCAGTCCGACCGGTCCAGACCGGTCGGCCATATGAATGAAGACAAAAATTTCTAATTTAAGCCCGATTTTCTCTGTGCACTGCGTAACGTTTACGCAGTTTCTCGATTCTTCTGAAGTTATGGAGCCTCCCTACTATAAAAGGACACCTAGGGATCGTTCCTAGGGTATCTAAGAAGGGTGGAAGCAAGCTTAGAGGCGGCGGAAGTGAATTTTGGAGTTCCACAACTCCTTGGAGTTTGTTTTTGCTATTTTTATGAACTTTTTAGTTGTTTCATGTTTCCTTGGATCATGAGCAGCTAAACCTCTTAGCTAGGGCTAAGAGGTGAAGCTTGTGGCGGATCCAAGATGTTTCAATTCGTAGCTAGTTGGTTTTAAGTATGGAATTCATGATTATGAACTATGGTTTGAAGTTTATACAAGTTTTTAAGTAGTTTTTCTTAGTCTTATGACTCATGGATGTTTGGGAGAATTACTTAAATTCTTATTTGGTTTGTATCAGTCTAGACCTGTATGATCCGAGGAATCGGAGTGCGCTCTAGGACTATGATCTTCATGAAGGGACTTCCTGCCAAAGTTCTATTTTTCTGATTTTCTGGGTTATGTAAGGGACTATGCATGTGATTTGAATCTAGTTCAAATCATGATCTAGCCTTGTCTTATGACAGGACTTGAGGATGGTTATGATTATGAATTGGACTGTTTGGAAAGGGGAATGACCTATGCAATTGAGCATGCTCAGCTCAGCCTACATTGAGTGAATCTTACGCATCGAACTTACATAATACAGATTGTTTGGTTTAACAGCTCTATCATCCGACTAGATAGACCTTAATGTCGATTCTAGTTGAGAGAATGAGAAACCACAGCGGATTGAACATCAAGGATTGCTACAAGTGGATCCTTGAACCCCTAGTGCCTTTTTATAATTGTCTACATTCAAATTAGTTTAAAACTATTATTCACATCAATTCTATTCAAAATCTGATTATTAGCTTTCAATAGACGCTTTTGGATGTGTTTGTGAAATCCTACATAAGTCCCTGTGGATCGACCTCGGTCTTACCGAGTTTATTACTACATCGCAACCCTACACTTGGGGAAGCGAACAACTACTCGTCAAAGGCATTGAATCGGGGCTCAATCGTCTAGGTATGTCTAGTATTTGAGAGTCCATTTATTGAATCACTATTCCTTGGATTGGAAAATTCCGACGGGAGTGTACGTGGCCGTCCTTGGATTAGGATTGGTGAGAGTTTGAGATCCAAACTCGTCAAGTCCCTGGATTGGGCCATCGGCGGATGGTAAACGCTGGTCTTAGATCAAAGGATGTTAAGGTTGATGGTTAACCTGATTTAAAACCATGACTATAGTGAAATCCGGTGCTCTCATAAGTTGAGATCGTAAACCGGGAGTGGAGTAGGGAAACCGAACCACTATAAATCGTTGTGCATTGTGAGATTGAATGATTGCTATGTGTTGAATGATTTAGTCAATCATGAATGCTAACTGTTTGATGAAATGCCTATGATAGTCTTTTCTTGCTAATTAATCATATAATTGCCTTGAATGTTATTGTGATAATCTTGGTTGGTAAGATTGACTTGATTTAGTTTTAAATTATAATTGGAAATTCAAAAAGTCCTATTCACCCCCCTCTAGGACATTAGGCATATCTCCGAGTATCTCTATAAGCGGTAAAACTGCAATTTCAATTGGTATCAAAGAGGGTTCCTCCGCTCAGGTTTAAAAACCCGGAGTAAGATTCTAAGAGAACTTGAAAATGTGTCTAGAGAGGACTCTACATCCATTACTAAACCTCCCTTCTTTAATGGTTCAAACTATCCATATTGGAAAGCCCGAATGCGCATCTTTTTAGAATCCATTAATTCGGACGTTAGGGACATGGTTGATATTGGATATAAACCTCAAATGGATATTATATGTAAGGTAGGTGAACCGGATGTCCTCAGGCCAAGAGAGAACGCTATGTGGACAAATTATGATAAAGCTCAACGTGTTCACAATGCTAAAGGCCTGAATGCCATTTTTTGTTCAGTGTCTAAAGATGAATTTGGTCGGATTCAAAATTGCACAACCAGTAAGCAGGCATGGGATATTCTTGAAGTTACACATGAAGGAACAAGTGTTGTCAAATGCTCAAAACTTCAGCGCCTCACTACACAATTCGAAAACATAAAAATGGAGGAGCATGAAACATTTATGGACTTTTATACCAGACTGAACAAGATCACAAATGACATGTGGGGCTTGGGGGAACCTGTTCCGGAGAATAGACTGTGTAGGAAATTTCTGAGATCCCTACCGGAATGGTTCTCTACCAAAGTCATTACTTTAGAAGAATGTCGAGACCTAGACACCATGAAAGTTGAAGAATTACTAGGCTCCCTTCAAACCCATGAGTTACATTTCAAAACTCCCTCCAAATCCAAAAGTATAGCCCTAAAATCTTCTCACAAGAAACAAGATTCTGAATATGAAAGTGAAGAAGATCCAGACATAGAAGAAATGACACTTATGGCCAAGAAATTTCAAAAATTCTTCAAAACTAGGGGAAATACTTCTAGAAGGAAACCCTACCAGAAGGGTAAACCTTTTGACTCTAAGAACAACAAAGAAAAATTTTTTAAGTCAAAAGATCCTTAATGTTACAAGTGTAGAGGATTTGGTCACATTGCATCTGAGTGCACCGATAAAAAGACCAAGAAAAAGGCAATGGCGGCTACATGGGATGAAACTGAAGAATCTGAATCAGAATCAAATATATTCCAAAGTGATGAGGAACAAGGCTCAATCAAAATTTTAATGGCTTCCATCATTGATATTGTGCCTCAAACTAAGCCCATTGCAAAGATCACCGGAGACATTGATGATCATGAATCCTCTAACACTGAAAATGATTCCTTGAGTGATGATGGGGATGAGGATGAAGGCCTTCAGGAGGTATATAACCAACTATACATTGAAAATATGAATACCATTAAAAGGTTGGGCCAAACGAAGGCTGAAAATGATAAATTGACAAAAAGTCTTGACGGATTGAAAATTGAGAATCAAAAGATGGGTCAAGATCTAGAAGAACTGAAAAGGAAAAATGATGAGCTTGAACAAGAAAAGAAAAAATTCATGAGTGGTGAATCCCTCGATAAGCATGCTAGACTTGAGAAAGAACTCAAAGAGGCGAACACTGAAATTGATCGTCTTAAGTGTCAAGTTGTTGACTCCAAAAGACGTTCGCCCAAGGAGAAGAAAACCTTGAAAAACTCTTATGTGTTGTAAGATCACCAATGGACAGAAGAGGTTTGGGCTATGACAGTCACTCTTCAAAAACTACTTCACTCCATCCGATGGTAAGAAAAGATCATGGTGCATCGGGGAGTAAAACCAAAGCTTCTCCTGTTTGCCATGCTTGTGGTAGCGACCTAAAGTTTGAATGCATGGTTTTCAAAAATTCGGTCAGAAACTTGAAAGGAAAATTTGTACCGACCGGGAAAAATGTGCAAGCCAATTGGAATCCTCCTATGCATACTTTACCAAAAAGAGGAAACATACGAAAGAATTATCCTACACTTCCTAGGAAGGACAAGAGGATGGATGAACTGTTGGAGCAAGTCAAAATGCTGAATTTGAAAACTGCTCTTCTCTTGCGTGAAAAAGGAAAATCTTCTTCTCCCAAGAAAACTAGAGAATCTTATCATAAGAATACCACTCATAAAATGACAACAACTAAATGGGTAGTTTAGAACAAGTGTTTGGTCATTCATACTGCCCTAAAAGCTGGGAATACCCCTAGATGGTACTTGGATAGTGGTTGCTCTAGACACATGACAGGTGATAGATCTCAATTTTGTGCATATGACGAATTTGATGGTGGGTCTGTCACATTTGGTGATGGGAGCATGGCTAAAATCATTGGTAAAGGAACCATCACTGGGCCAGGTTTGCTAGAAATCGAAAATGTGCTCTATGTTGATGGTCTTAAACACAACCTTCTGAGTATCTCACAAATTTGTGATGAAGAACACTCAGTAAGCTTCTCCAAAGATATGTGCAAGATCCTGAACTCCACAGGAAAATTAGTCATGAAAGGTCTACACACAGGAGACAACTATTATGTCATTGAAAATCACAATAATCTAAGCTCCTCCACCTTGTGTCACGTGGCCATTAAGGATGAAACAGAACTGTGGCACCACAAACTCAGTCATGTTCATTATAGAAATCTATTTAAACTGAGTCAAAAAAATTGGCGAGAGGTCTACTTAAGATGGGTAAAAGACCTAATGTTGTGTGCATCGCTTGCCAAAAAGGTAAACAAATCAAGGTTGCACATAAGAGAACCTCTATCCTGGTCACATCAAAACCATTTAAACTGCTACACATGGACCTAGTTGGTCCTATTAGGGTACTTAGCCAAGGTGGAAAACGATACTTCTTTATAGTCGTTGACGATTACTCTAGATTCACATGGGTCGCCATCCTAAGAGAAAAATCTGACACATTTGAAGAATTCTAAAAACTAGTGAAGCGACTTCACAATGAGAAAGGATACATGATAGCGAGAATCAGAAGTAATCACGACGGTGAATTTGAAGATCATCGTTTGAAGGAATTGTGTGATGAATTGGGTATCGCCATGAATTCTCAACACCCAAAACACCTTAACAACATGGGGTTGCTGAAAGAAAAAATCGAGTATTGTTGGATATGGCCACAGCCATGCTTAATAATAAGAAACTTGCCCAAAATCTGTGGGCCGAAGCAGTAAACACTGCCTGCTATATTATAAATCGAGTTTATTTGAGGGCAGGTTTAAACAAAACTGCTTATGAACTATGGTGTGGAAGGACACCAAATGTGAAATACTTTAAGGTCTTTGGTAGTACATGTTATATTCTGAGAGATTGTGAAAATTTGGGAAAGTTTGACTACAAGAGTGAAGAGGGTATCTTCTTAGGGTACTCATTAAATAGTAGAGCCTTTCGTGTCTACAACATTCGAACCTCATCAGTTTAAGAGTCAATCAATGTGACTGTAGATGATAACTTGGATAAATCAGTGTCTCCAGGTGATAAAGAAGAAGATGAGGGTATATGCGAGATAGGCAAATCTGATAAACAACCCTCATCTCCAAATGACCCCACTACTCCTAGTGATGTACAAATTGTCAAGGATCACCCCCTCAATTAAATCATTGGGGATCCTAACGCTGGTGTCAAAACCAGGAGACAGTTGGAGGCAGTCAATAGTCACCTGTGCTTTACTTCTAAAATAGAACAAAAAAATGATGATGAAGCTTTAAACGATGAATTCTGGATCCTTGCAATGCAAGAAGAGCTTCAACAATTCATTTGAAACGAGGTTTGGTATCTGGTCGACAGGCCTGAAAGGAAAAATGTTATTAGAACCAAATGGATTTTCAAGAATAAATCTGATGAATCTGGGAATGTAATATGAAATAAGGCTTGGTTAGTTGCTCAGGGATATTCACAAATTGAAGGTATTGATTTTGATAAAACATTTGCCCCTAGTAGCTAGACTCGAGTCTATTAGAATTCTTATGGCTGTTGCTTGTGCTTTAAAGTTCAAACTATTTCAAATGGATACAAAAAGCGCCTTCTTGAATGGTATTCTTGATGAGGAAGTGTATGTTGAACAACCAAAAGGATTCATTGATCCTAAATATCCTCACAAAGTATACCTGTTCGCTCGCCTCAAGTGCAAGGCTGCGATGTAGTAATAAATCTCGGTAAGACCGAGGTCGATCCACAGGGAAAGAGGTAAACAATTCCAACTACTCTAATAACTAGAATCTAAAAAGTTTAGGAGAATAGTTTTTCACATAAAATAGGAAAATCTGAAATTAAGAAGAACTAGAGCATCAAGGATCCACTTGTAATAGTCCAATGCCAATCCATTCATCCAAGTACAACACAATTAGAATCAAAGTCCTATCTCTCATCTAATCAGAAGATATAACATTCAAGCACAAACAATCCCACTTAAATCTGGAAATCAGATTTCTAGTTCTAATGAAGCACATAGAACTTGAACTTGTAGCCTTCGGAGTAACAGCCATGCCAAGAGACCATGACATGCTTAAGGGTTACTACAATTCGAATTCAAACAACCCAATCATGGTAATCTCAGAGGATTACAAGGAACTTATGTCCGGAGTACACAAACTCTCACAATTCATCTAAAAATTCAAACTTTATTTAAACTAGAAGTTCAAAATCCAAAATTAAGCAAAGGATACTTGAAATAAAAGAATTAAAGTATTGAAATCAACTACAAATTTCACCTCTAGCTCTAGCTAAGCGGTTAGCTAAGGAAAAGCATATTAAAACTAGAACTATAACTAAGAAAAGGAAGAAAAACTAGCTATAGGAGGCTAGGTAGCCTCCTAGGACTTAAACTCCTTGCTTCCCACGTCCTTGCTTGATTTGGAATAGAAGAGAGCATCCTTTTATAATACAGCAAGAGTAACGCAACACAACAGATTTTGTTTTGCTTCGTATGGCTTAACCAATGGTCGGATTGCCTTTAAATTTAATTTGCAGCTTCCTTGTATTGTGATCTTCCTCATAGATGATTTAGACTTCCAAGATTATCTTCTGAATGGGCCCACAAATCAGATCGGCGACCGCCTCTCAAAATCGCGCAATTCGGGTACCTTCAGAACCAGTCATCTTGCTTTCAACGCTCCGGAGTGTACAGAGGTCGGATTGATCTCAAATTTTGAACATTAGTATAAAACGTCCTCCTCTACATGATAGATAGATTAGATAGTCCAAAATAATTCCACAATTAGGTGCAAAAATTAGAACACTTAGGCCTTTTATAAAATCAGCGCAGTTGGATCTTTCTGGATGGTCCATCTTTCCTCAACCGGTACAATCAAACCACACATCCTTTTGATCTGAAAATTTGTAGTTATTCATATATGGATGTGGTATAGAAGATGGTCAAAGTCGATTCTTCATATCATCAATGATGGGCCACCTGGACCATTCGAGTGTTGAATAGCGAAATTTGGAACTTTCTGGATAGTTCGTATTGTTTTGGCCACCACGGTCTATCCATAGCTCCGATCGACACAAAACCACTTAGGTTATTTCGGCGTTGAGCTCCTCTTCGACATGGATGTACTGGATTTCCAAATATCATCAAGATGAGCTGAAAAAACTGAGCCAAAAAACCAGACACAGGAATAGCCTGCTGTTTGGAATCTGGAAGTGTGAAATTGATAGCCGACCGGTCGGACAAGGTTGGCCGACCGGTCACGACCGGTCGGACTTGCTTGTCTTAAGGTCCAGTGTGTACAACATGTTTGGCCGACTGGTCTTGACCGGTCTGGCTCCCTTTGTCACGCCCCAAATTCGGTTCTCGACATCCATTCGCTGTAACCCGAATTCAGAGGTGGCAGCCTCCGTAGTACCCCGATCTCGGATCCTAACCCCACACGCCAGGTTTCGATCCTGGGATACCACAAGGAGGATTTTAGGGTCTGAATGTTTTTTTTAAACATGAGCATCATCATATGAGTACCATCAAAGACAAACACAATATTTCCACTAAGTTATTTCGTTTACATACAGTACTGAAAGGTAAATACACAATGCGTAAATATAAAAACTGTGTACAATCTGGCACCTCCTGCTACTGCACTCCCAACTCCAACTCAACGTTGCTATTACACTCTGGTATAACCTGCAGCGTAACAAACGTGCATAAGCTTCGAACGAAGCTTTGTGAGTGCGTGTGTGCGTGCGCAATGCGTATGGCAAGCATGATAAATATCAGAGTAAACAGTAAAGCATGATGAGAAATCTAAACCAAAACTTAGCCTAATTAGGCTACACGATCATGTGATATGAATAACCAGCCTCCCACGGCTATGCAAGCATGCAATACAGATAACTAGCCTGCTATGGCTATGCAAGCATGCAATACAGGTAACCAGCCTACCAAGGCTATATACTCATACTTTGCGATGGCCTACAGGGCCTAATGTCACATATAATGATCCAACGCATGTATGCAAATCACCACATCTCAGTACAGTGGTCTAGATATGAACAACCATAACGCGATCGCCTAAACAATGCAGGACTCGGAACTGGTAGCTCGCCCAGTGTGGTAGCTCTCCTAGGCTTACAGCCCCACCCACATCACACCCACCAGTAAAATGCCAAAGCCTATCTGGTGCAATAGCGGACCTACTCACAGCTGGTTAAACTCAACCCACTTTGTCAACACTCTTCCGACAGGTTAGGTTAGACCTCCTTCCAAACTGACCACGTGCAGTGGAAAACACCGCCGTTTGATATTCGGCATACTAGTGTATGATTAAACCACTCGGTCCTTGAATGGAGCACCCACCTTGGTACCAACGAGATCAGGGACTTTCACCCAGGGACATCTTTGGCATCCAGTTTAAAGATCACATATTTTCTGTGTTCTGCCAACCATGATGGAGCTTTGGTTGCAATGTAGTAACCATGCTATCTACGGCACAAGCAGACGGTGCGAAATGAAACTATGCATATAAACGTGGGACGACATGCCCTTGCAAGTCTCCAAAGAGCACCATTAAACTATAGGGTCTCAAATACAATGTCACCGTCAACTGGTAATGAACTGCACGACAATCGCGGCCACTATGGCCAGGTTGATACAAGACAATCAGATGAGCCAAGCATTCATGATGCATGAGCCAAGCATACAGTATGAGTGCCATTAAGTAGTCAATCTACCACGATGGCAATAAAGCAATCTAGTCCAACCTATTTGAGATATGATTAAGATGAGGGGACACATATGAATGATCGAGTCATAGTGCGGGATGTCGCTAGCCAGGGAATCTCGCATCAAGGGCTACAAGGTATGCTAAGTTATTCCTACCATACAGTGTACGTCAGGATGATAGATTCCTGTCCTCGAATAGTCCCATACCTATTGGAGAGGTTTGCGATAGGGAGCACGTGAATTACATTTATGTAACTACATCTCGAATGCTTTATGAATGCGTTTATGCCCTAGTGGTCCTAACTAACAATGGTGATTTGGGATGCATACTCATTACACATGCATGGTGGTCGTCGAAGCATATAGTATAAAGATCACATATGAGTATTCCAAACAATACTACGTGTGGCAACAGACATACTAAAAACATCATAAAAAGATAATTCACTTATAACACAAACAAACACAAAGAGATAGGACCCTAAATGGATGGTATACAACAACACAGATGGTCCAACAATTGAATGGTGTGGATTAACCTTAAACATTCAGATAATCCAAATGGAAAGAAAATGATTGAATACACTACCGACACATCAAAGATAGAACCTACTTGAGCTGCAAGAGTAGAATACCCAAAATCATGCCGAGACCCATAATCCTGTAGTACAGTTGAGATAAACACAATAATGGTCCGTAAAAGGAATGTCATAGAACGGGTTGCAAGATAGATAGGTCATGACAAAGAATCATAAATGGTAGGGTAATCTGAGATAGATGATCAATACGATGAGGTTCAAAAAGGGACGACAGTCTAACCTCATATTGTAAGATAGGCTCCATATAATGGATGACCTAGATGACATACTAACGTCGAGGATGAGCCCCACACTCATCCTAAAGGTAAACGGACGGTGTGGATGGGATATACACGATATGGTGGTCTTTAATAGTTGGGTACAAGGGTAGAAGGGGTGAGTCATATGAGTATATAACAAGCTGAGTTACCAGGATCAATCAACATGGTGAGTGAATAAGGCAAGTTGACAAGGCAGGGTCAACATGGTAAGTTAACAAAGTGAATTGACAAGACAGTTCAACATGATGAGTTTAAGAAAGTAGCCCTGTGACTTGGATCGAGCGAACTTTAGGGATTCCCATGCATCCATATCTATATGACCTTTCAATAAGGGTTTACACAACTAATCATCAAGGCGGATCCACGGGATGGACAACTCGGTCATTCGAACACGCACACTAAGGTGGTCCCAAGGCCATCCTGTACATAACACGCTAGGGTCTATTCATTTGGATGGTTTGGATCAAGCACAAAATTAAGGCGGTCCTAATCGATGGGCAACATACATATCACACCATAGTGGCCAATAGCTGGCGTGGATAGAACACATGCATAACAAGGTGGATGTTGAGCTCTTAATTGTGCATATTCTAACCCCAATTCATCACTCATTATGCAAGATTTTCATGATTTAAAGACTAATCAAATACATGTTTTGCGATTGTAGGAATGAGAGTGGCTTGGCTCAATTGGTGACCAAAAGGGCACATTTAGGAGTCTTTGATGAAGGCCCAAGGTGGACCAAAGAATGATGAAGAAAGAGAGGAGAATGAGGAAGAAAGAAGGAAAGAAAAGAAAGAAGAAATAATGCAGAAAATGGGGTCCGACCGGTCAAGACTGGTCGGCCAAACAGGCCCCGACCGGTCTTGACCGGTCGGCCAACACTACTTTTCCTTTCACATGCTGCTGGACAGCCACCCAGACAGGCTAGACCGGTCAAGACCGGTCGGCCAGCCCTGTCTGACCGGTCTTGACTGGTCGGCCATGTAAATTTCAGCTTCCAAATTGCAGACAGCAGGCCATTCCCGTCTCTGGTTTTTCAGACCATTTTTCTGAGCCCATCTTAATGGTATTTGGAAATCCAACACATCCATGTCGAAGAGGAGCTCGATGTCAAACTAACCCAAGTGGTTTCGTGTCGATCGGAGCTACGGATTGATCATGGCGGCCAAAACAATACGAACTGTCCAGAAAGTTCCAGATTCCGCCTACTCCACTCTGGGCCGGTCCAGGTGGCCCATCATTGATGATATGAAGAATCTACTTTGACCATCTTTTAGAACACATCCATATATGAATAACCATGAAGTTTTAGATCAAAAGGATGTGTGGTTTGATCGTATCGGTTGAAGAAAGATGGACCATCCAGAAAGTGAAAATGCGGTATAAGTTTGATTACCGCTTTTGTAGAAGCAAGAAACAAGTTACCTTGTCCTAGAGGGGGGTGAATAGGACACTTTTTAAATTTCCCAATTACACACTTGTAATCATGCAAAGTATTCTTAGAGAACTTACTTCGAACACAAGATATGCAGAGTATAAATCAATAAAAGCACATGTGAAAGAAGTAAATCAGTTCATCCATTCATCACACAACAAAAGATTTTTATAGTGGTTCGGTTATGTACCTACTCCACTCCCGGCTGATCCACTCACTCCTTGAGTGGCCGGATTTCACTATCACTATGGTTTTAAATGAGGTTAACCATAAACCTTAACAGCCTACAAAAGGACTTAAGAGTCAACACATGGATTCATCCTTCCATAGGACTAATCCATGACCACTTTGTCCTACACAAGGGCTTGTCCTACTCAAGGACTTGTCCTACGCAAGGACTCTTACGAGTTTGGGTCTTCAAACTCTAAAATCCAAATCTCAACTTGAGGAGGTTTCTTGGACTCAAAAGACTAAATATACTTAGCTGATTGAGTCCCTTGATGATGCCTTTGTTGAAGAAGCTTCGGCTTGCACGGAAGATACCTTCTTCAGCTCCCTTGATCAGCAACCTTGCTCCGGATGACTCATTGTAGATTCCAAGGTGAGGGATTAGGGTTAGGTTGAGGCTATACGGGGATATGGCTTTTATATGAGGAAAGCTTCTACCTAAATCACCATTAATGACATTGATGACAGGAGTATATCTATTAGAGGTAGGTCAAGATGCCATTAAAGAGGGGTTGAGTTCATGATTCAATCCAAGCTTTGAATGCTTCATCAATGTTGGTCAGATCAACATGGATTGAAGAATGAACTCAACAAATCTTAGGGTATGAGAGAAGGGGATCTCAAGGAGAAGGCACACACAAACCCTAAATGATGCTCAAGGTGTCTTTCACAAGATCCAACCGAGTTCCATATATAGAGATGACATTCAACGGTCAGAAAACGGTCAGCTCGATAGGATCCGATCGATCAAATATAAGTTTTAGCTAGATTTGAATTTTGCTGAAAAACAGGTTCTCTGATTGATCGGACTTAGTTCTGATTGATCGGAAGACCCTATCCGATTGATCGGACAGATAGTCCGATTTATCGAAATTCCTTCCAGAGAGTTTATGCAATGTTTCTGGATTTTCCTCTGATGGATCGGATGTATGTCCGATGGATCGGAGCACCCTGTCCGATGGATCGGACAAACCTCCGAGTGATCGAAAAAGTGTCTAGAGAGATTTTCAATGTTTGCTGGACAATTTTTCGATTGATCGGACATACCGTCCGATTGATCGGAAGACCCTGTCCTATTGATCGGACAGACCTCCGATTGATCGGAAAAGTGTCCAGAGAAGTTTTCAATGTTGCTGGACAATTCTCCGATTGATCGGACATATCGTCCGATTGATCGGACACCTATCGGACTCATCTCTGATTGATCGGGCACCTATCGGAGAGAGCAGACATACTGATTTTCAACTTTTAAGCAACTTCTGCTAAAATGAACCTTTCCATAGCTGATCTTTATGGAAGGTGGACTATAGATGGTGCTAAGGATGTACCTAGGAAGGATTTGGGCCATCTATAGAAGGTTTTGGGATCAAAGGTTTAGATGGAGAGGCTTGAAGCTGACTGGATGAGCAATCTTCTTTGAGTAGCTTCTGTCTTCAGCCACAAGGAGACTCGACGACACACTAACCATGGTAATTGACAAATCTTTGCATTAATAGAAAGATCCAACTGCACAGAGTTTATAAAAGCCCTAAGTGTTCTAATTTTCAGATCACATTCTGGGATTGTTTTGGACAATCTAATCCATCTATAATGTAGAGGAGGAAGTTTTCTACCAATGTTCAAAAGTTGGGATCAATCCGACATCTGTACACTCCGGAGTGTTGAAAGCAAAATGACTGGCTCTGAAGGTACCCGAAGTGCGCGATTTTGAGAGGCGGTCGGTGATGTGATTGGTGGGCCCATTCAGAGGATAATCTTGGAAATCTAAATCATCTATGAGGAAGATCACATTACAAGGAAGCTACAAATCAATTTTGAAGGCAATCCGACCATTGGTTAAGCCGTACCAAGCGAAACAAATTCTGCTATGTTGTTGTACTATTGCTGCACTATAAAAGGAGGTGCTCTCTTCTATTCCAAATCAACTAAGGACGTGGGGAGCAAGGAGTTCAAGTCATAGGAGGCTTCCTAGCCTCCTCCAGCTAGTTTTTCTTCCTTTTCTTAGTTCTAGTTTTATTTTTAATATGCTTTTCATTAGCTAATCTCTTAGCTAGAGCTAAGAGGTGAACCTTATAGTTTTCTTAGATTGTTTAATTCGTTTTATTGGTTTTAAAGTTGGAATTCATGATTATGAACTATGGTTTGAAGTTTATACAAGCTTTAAGTAGTTTTTCTTAGTCTTATGACGACTCATGGATGTTTGGGAGAATTACTTAAATTCTTAATTGGTTTGCATCAGTCTAGACCTGTATGATCCGAGGAATTGGAGTGCGCTCTAGTACTATGATCTTCATGTGGGGACTTCCTACCAAAGTTCTACTTTTCTGAATTTCTGTAATATGTATGGATTGTGCATGTGATTTGAATCAAGTTCAAATCATGATCTAGCCTTGTCTTGTGACAGGACTTGAGGATGGCTATGATTGTGAACTGAACCTTTTGGAATGGGGAATGACCTATGTAATTGAGCATGCTCAGCTCAGCCTACATTGAGTGAATCCTATGCATTGAACTTACATATGACAGATTGTTTGGTTTAACAGCTCTATCATCCGACTAGATAGATCTTAATATCGATTCTAGTTGAGAAAGTGAGAAACCATAGCGAATTATGCATCTAAGGAGAGCTATAAGTGGATCCTTGATGCTCTAGTTATCTTTCCATTATCAGATTTTCTATTTTATGTTAAAAATCAATTTCACAAACCTCTTTGATTCTAGTTATTAGGATAGTTTGAATTGTTTTACTTCCTTCCCTATGGATCGACCTCGGTCTTACCGAGTTTATTACTACATCGCAACCCTACACTTGGGGAAGCAAACAATGGACCCGTGGTTGGGGATAACCGCACAAAGGAGTGGGGAAGCCACATACATCAATGGGCCCCAACAGTTTGGGATCAACCCAATATT
Source organism: Liriodendron chinense (assembly GCA_003013855.2). Classification (NCBI taxonomy): domain Eukaryota; kingdom Viridiplantae; phylum Streptophyta; class Magnoliopsida; order Magnoliales; family Magnoliaceae; genus Liriodendron; species Liriodendron chinense. Next base: position 866,273 of record ML058408.1, read on the forward strand.
TGTGCTTCCCACTAATCAGGTGAGATGGCAACCAAACACCATGGTGGGGCCCGCACACCACACATGTGGAACCCCACCCATGGCTGGGTGACTTATGAACAGGAAGAATGGCAAATAAACATAACAGATGGGTCCTCTGAAGTTTTTCAATGGTAGGCGTTCAAACACCCTTATTTTCTACGTATGGCCCACCCAAAACTGGGCCCCACGCCCCGGCCAAGGTGGACAACAATGTATACAACACATCTATCAAGGTGGGAGCCCAAGATGGGCCCCATGGCCTTTGGTTGGATGGAAAAATAAACAACATAGTAGCCTTAAGAGGAGTTTCAATGGTGGGCATCAATGGCCACTGTTTCCTACGGTGTGGTCCACTTAAGGTTTGTATTTACCTCATTATGCTCGCCCACGGCCCTAAAATAATATGGAAAAATAAATGGTCGGCATAGATAAAACAGATGCATCGTGGTGGGACCCACAGAGCGTGGCACCCAAATGGGCCCCAAGAGTTTTGAATCAAACTTATATTTTTGTTTTCTCCTTCATCCATATCCATGTGATCTTATGAACAGGTTGAATGACAAATAAACATCACTGTAGGGCCTGGGAAGGTTTCAACGGTGGAAATAATTATTCCCACTGTTTCCCATGGCATGGTCCACTTAACAATTGGATATGCTTAAATTTTGGGCTCAGCCACTAAATGCGCTGGAAAAACATATGGACGTAATAGATAAGGAACATACATTCTAGGTGGGCCCAACTGAGTTTTGGATCAAGCTGATATTTTTGTTTTCCCTTCCTGCATACGTGTGAACTCATGAACAGGTTGGATCTCAAATAAACATCATGGTGGGCCGTAGGAAGGTTTCAATGATAGGGTCACTGTCCTTACTATTTTCTTACAAGTGGGCTCCACTTGAGATTTGGATCTGTCTCATTCTTGAGATCTTGCCCTAAAATGATCTCCCCAAATGGATGGACGGTGGGGATACAACACGTACAACACGGTGGGGCCCACTGAAGTTGGTGACGTCATTGCAGTAGCGAGATAGCTACTCGGTTTATCAGCTGGGTACTCCCAGCGTCAGTCCTTCTCTCTTATTTATTTATTTATTTATTTTTTCCTGTGGTTTTCGTTCAGTGGGGCCCACTTGAGGATGATCCACCCCGTCTATCGGTTCCCCAGTTCATGGGGTACCCAACGAGCCCAATATTGGGTATGTGAATAGGTCTACAAACAGCAAGGTGGACCGAGGAAGTTTCGATAGTGGACATCATGTTCTCCACTGTTTCATGTGGTGCGGTCCGCTTAAGATTGGGATCTGTCTCATGTTTGGGCCCTGGCCCCTAAAAGATGGATGGTGTGGATTATACATAAACATCAAGGTGGGTCCCACGAGTGGGGACCCATTCAAACCGTCCAGGTGACTGACGATGCTGGACTGTTCCAGCGTCCCCGACCATATTTTTTTTTATTTTTCTTTTTCTTTTCTCTTGGTTTATATCAAGTGGGGCCCACTTGGGGATGATCCAATCCGTTCATCAGGTTCCCCAACGCATGGGGAGCCCATAGAGTCCAATATTGGACTGGTGATTCTGTCTACAAACATCACGGTGGGCCACGGAAGTTTCAATAGTGGACATCATTATCTCCACTATTTTCTATGGTGTGGTCCACCCGAGATCTGCATCTACTTCATTTTTGGTGTCCAGCCCTAAAATGGGCTGGAGAAACAGATGGACGGCGTGGATCAAATACATGCATCAAGGTGGGTCCCACGAATGGGGACCCCAAGGTTAACGCCCAAAAGGCTAGGCGCTGCTGGGCAACAGCGTCCACTGGACGCTGACTGTACAGCGGCCATCTTGCACACACACACACACACACACACACACACACACACACACACACACACATATATATATTATCTTGACTAGTGGGGTCCACACGTGCAGGATCCACTCCATCCATCAGCTGGGCAATCACATGGCGGGTCCACATGGTGGACAGCGTGGATGAACTACATACATTATGGTGGGCCATTGGCCACACTAATTATGCCACAAAATGGGTCCCCAAGTGGGATCCGCACCATCAAAAGGTGGGACCCATTAGAATCCTAGATTCTACACAAAACCTAAGAGGAACATGGATGCACTCACAATGATGGTTGGACGGTCGGATGGGGTTGGATTGCCGATCGGACGGTCCGGATGATGGTTGGGGTCCTCCAAGCTTGGATCGCCTCCTTCAATCTCTCTCTTTCTCTCTTGATCTCCCTCTCTCCTTTCTCTCTTTCTCTTTCTCTCTCCTTTCTTGCAAATGGGAATGAGAAGACCCACCCCCCCTACGTATGGATCTTGTATGGGTAGAGAGGGGGGTGCATGAGGTAATGATGATGATGATGGGAGAGGGCATGGGAGGTATGGGTTGTGTTGACTTTGGAGGTGAGAGAGTGATGGGGGGGGCATGGTGTGTGTAGACTAGGGTGATGAGAGGGGTATGGTGATTGATTTGATTGATTTGACATATTCTTGGGATTTGTGCAAGTGGGGCCCATGCCACACGCACGTTGCGCGGCCCACCTCGGATTGCGCAAATGATGGCAACTTTCACACCGGGTATCGCAATGGGGCGTGCCGCGTGGTGTTAGAATCTGTTAGTGCACTTTTTTATGGCATATTAGTGCACCTTGTTTGTAAATTACTTAAGTCAGTGAGTCTAGTGTCGGTTGAGCTTAATGAAGACGAAGACCGAAGACTCAAGTGGCCCTGGAGCATCAAGGAAGAAGAAACAGGTAAAAGTGATGCCTTGGTGTGCCTTAACCTTGACCAAAACCTAACCCTTAACCTCTTAGATGACTTACACCAACTAGGTATACCCTTAATCATCATCATTAGTCTTAGAACTCCATGAAAAACACGATAAGTTAGACTGATTAAAGAGGTGGAAGTTGCTATAATTAAAACAGCTCAAACAGTAGTTTTCGATTGATCGGAGATCAATCGGACGTTGGCTCCGATAGGACTCCGATCAATCAGACAGAAGTTTCGATCAATCGGAAATTGTTCCAGCGACCTTGAAAATCCACTGGACATATTTTCGATCAATCGGGACAGTCTTCCGATCCATTGGAAGGGGTCAGTCCGATCAATCAGACCATGTTCTGATCAATCGGAATATCCTCAGAGAATTCTCTGGACTAAATTTCGATCAATCGGACATGTCTCCGATCAATCGGACTGGTCTCCGATCAATCGGACATTCTTCCGATCAATCGGAGATGCACGAATCTGCCCGTTTTTTTACCGTTGAAAGAAAATCTATTTAAAGATGGGGATTCGTTTTTGAGCTAAAGAGAGGGGATTTTGAGGAGATAGAAGCCACCATTGCTAGAGACCATCAAAGGCTCTATCACAAACCCATAGCAAGCCATTCTCCTTGTGTTTTCATCACAAGCTTAGGCCATTCAATGACATCTTGAGAATGGACTTGTTCCCTCTTGATTCCTAGGGTTTAGACACCTTGATCATAGTTAAATCCCTTCTCTAAACACTACCTAGGAGTCCAAATAGGTGTATTCCTCTGGAAAATCTATTTCCTACCAATTGTAGAGGATTCGCCATTCCCTAGCACCTTGGGCATCTCCAATGGAGCATCACATGCAAGGTAGTTGATCTTGGAGCTGAAGCCTTGGCAAAGCAGCGGCGTCAAAGATCAGGGGAGCACAAGGGGAGCTGATTCAAGCACAAGAGAGCAAGAAGAAGCAACCCAAAGCGGCACTACAAAGGGGCTCAATCCGACAAGTAAGGTTGTCTTGTTAAGAGTCCATCCACTCAATTCCCTGTGGGAGTTGAGTGTAGAGTTTGTTTGACAAACTCGAACTAGGGTCGTTAGCCGATCCTTGGCCTATTAGTCGGCCTAAATTCAGGGACGTTAGCCGTTCCTTGGCACGTTTGTCGGGCCTAAACAAAGTCTCCAAGGGGGAGCCACCAACACGGGTGCAAACGTGTAGGTTGGGAGGAACCTGTAAACTCCCCGATTGGGTGGATCCAAGTTAAAATACTTTGGTTGGGAGGAACCAGATTTAAACTCCCCAGTGAATGCCGGTGTGCTCAAAGGGGTTGAGTACTTGAACCGGGACTGGAGTAGACAAGTAGTCGAACCACTATACATCCTTGTGTTTATGATTGTTCTTGAGCACATTTCTCTTTATGCATTGTGTTTAATTGGTTAATTATGAATGCTTAGTTAGGAATGCATGCTAGGCACTTGATAGGCGCATTCACACTCACAAGATGTACTTTTACTACCTCATGTTGACTTGAGCATTTCTTGATCCATCCTCTATAGTCCACATGAGTTGTTTAGACTAGGTTGCTGATTACACTTATCGTTTGCTAGTCTCTTGATTGGACCCACTTAGGCTTGGAAGCCAAAGTGTTAATCGCTTACGTAGTTTAATTTGTTAAATTGTTTAAGTAGGCGAAAAGAGTTTAAAAAGGTCTTAATCACCCCCTCCTATAGGTTTAGCCATAATTCTAGTTGTTCTTTAAGCTTCCGCACGTGTATGCATAGGGTGTCGTGTTAGACTACCAGACGCAATTTCAGAATCGTGGTGCCCGCGCAGTCGCAAGGGTACAAGTCTTAGGTCGTTGCGGTACTAAATCAGGGTCGCGATCAAGGCTCGCTAATCTGGTCCATCCGGGACGTACCGGTACCGGAAACTAAACGTACGGAGGGCAATTTAGGATAAGGGTCTTACACCTTTGGCCGACTGGTCACGACCGGTCGGACCTTCTTTCTTTTCATATTTTCTTCCTTTCTTTCCTCCTCTTTCTTCTTCTCTCTCCTCTCCTTGCTTTCTTCTTTCTTTGGTCCTCCTTTAACCTTCATCCAATGGCTCTAAATGGCCCCTTTTGATCTCCAATTGGGTGAAGTCCGCTCTCATTCCTACAATCACAAAACATGCCTCAAATGGGCCTTTTAAACATTTAAACCATGCATATAATGTGATGTAATGGGTTATGACATGTATAAATTGGAGGCTCAACAATACCGATTGAAAAAGGCTCTTTACGGACTCAAGCAAGCTCCCCATGCATGGTATGAACGCCTAATTCATTTTCTTATAGACCATGATTTTGCTAGGGGGAGCGTTGACAAAACTCTCTTTATAAGAGAAGCCGAGAATTCCGTGTTGATTGCCCAGATTTATGTGGATGACATTGTTTTTGGATCCACATGTGAGAAAATGTCCATCTCCTTTGCTACATTAATGACATCAGAATTTGAAATGAGTATGGTAGGAGAACTTAACATGTTTATAGGGCTACAAGTAAAACAACTTGCATCAGGAATATTCATTACCTAAGCTAAGTATGCGATCTTGTTAAGAGATTTGGCTTAGACTCTGGTCGATCATACACTACACCTATGAGCACCACTGTTAAACTATCGAAAGACCTTGCAGGAAAAAGTGTAGATCAACATCTTTATAGAAGCATGATTGGTTGTCTTCTTTATCTCACTGCTAGTAGACCAGATATTGCATTTAGTGTAGGTGCATGTGCTCGGTTTCAGGCTGATCCCAAAGAATCTCACCTCACCGCTGTTAAGCGTATCATCCAGTTTGTAGGATGCACTACTGAATACGGTCTTTGGTACCCATTTGATTCATCTACAGATATTTCGGGGTATTCAGATGCTGACCGGGTTGGTGACATGGATGATCGTAAATCAACCAGTGGTGGTTGCTTTTATGTTGGAAATTTCCTTGTGGCGTGGCATAGTAAGAAACAAAACTACATTTCTTTATCAACGACAGAGGCAGAATATATTGCTGCGGGCATTTGTTGTGCTCAATTACTATGGGTGAAGCAAACCTTGTCGGATTACGGGATTAATCAAGACACTATGACCTTATTTTGCGATAATACCAGTGCTATTAACATCTCGAAGAACCCGGTCCAACATTCACGCACAAAGCATATTGATATTAGGCACCACTTTTTTCAAAAATTGGTTGAAGATCACATAGTATCTCTCAAATATGTGACTACCGAGAATCAGCTAGCCGACATCCTAACGAAACCCTTGGACTCAGTTCACTTTGCAAACCTCCAGAAGTCCATTAGTGTTGGGTGTGTCTAGTTCATCTGACAAGTGTATGTTTTGCAGGTAATATCTGATGATTAAGCCTCTCTATCTGATCTTTATAGGTATATCTAAGGACCTTTGCCTCTTTTCTCATTTCTCTCTAAGAATATCCGGGAACATAGTCCCATTTTTTTGTCTTGTATCGATAAATCTGGACCTTTGAAGGTCCCTCGTTTTGTGTCGGGTAGTTATTTTGGTACACCATGAGCATGTGTGTTGTATCCTTAGTAAGGGTATTCGGTTTTAAAAGCTAATGGTCCGTCTAAAGGACAGACCTTCTATCCTGTCAATCTATTACAGAATCACTCTCTGCTGCTAAAATTGTTGGCTGACCGGTCAGCCGACCGGTCAAGACCGGTCGGGCTACCACGAGACCTGTCTGGACGCCCTCCTTTCAAGCCATCTGACCGGTCAAGACCGGTCGGGCTACCAATAGACTAGTCTGGACGCCCTCTTTCACTACATACGACCGGTCAAGACCAGTCGTGCAACCCTAGACCGGTCAGCACCGCTCGACCGTCCGTCCGTGGAGGCCCTTTATAAGCACTTGGACCTCATTTGAGTCCCTCATCTCTCCATTTCTCACCTCCACTTGATGCTCCAACTTCTCCTCTTGCCCTCTCCTAGCATCCTAAGCTGATTTTTGCCAAGATTGTAGTTTCCAACCTCATCTACATTGCTCTTCTCCACTCTCATTCCATAGGTAAGGGATTTACTCCCATCCTTCTTTGATAAATCCTTTCATTTCCTATCTAGGAGTAATTTAGGGTGATTTATTGTGCCTTCAATGTCTTCCCAAGAGAGTGAAGATGAGCTCCCCTTGAGGCGAAGTAGTCCGTCCAAGGCAAAAGCTAAACCTCCTCCTTGCCCTTTAAAATCAAAGAAAACCCTAACAAAAGGGCAAGGGGCTGCCTCATCTTCCATTCCCCCTCCTCAATCTCAATCCTTGGGTCAAAATGTCTCATCCCATCTCACCCATTAGGATAACTTCAAGGATAAAGAGGTGGTGTGTGAAAAGTCCAAAAATTTGAATGACCTGGCCAAATATAATGTCCTTTCCATGTTGAAAGCCATCAATTGGGCTCCCGTACTCCACATGGGTGTTCCTGTCCAATTTGAGGTAGTTAGGAGGTTCTATTCCTCCTGTGTTCATGTCACGGCCTCTCCCCCTTCTTTTAAAGTTGAGGTTGGTGAACGGGTTTGCGTCTTTACTTTGAACTCCATCTCTGAATTCGTTGGAGTTTCGATTGTTGATGAGTCTCCTTTTTATTTTTCCACTCTGGGTCCCAAACCTAATGAAGTCATTGCCAAATTTCTATGTGGTGATGGGACACCCAAATGGGTTGGAGGTACGCTTCGAGTGTCCTCCATGCTATGGGATTACCGTATTCTTTACAACCTATTCTTCCGCAATGTGTATCCCAGAAAGAGCAACAAGGCGGATGTCACTGAAACCATGTTTCTTCTTCTCCATCGCGTTGGTCAGGGTCATCCACTTTGCCTCCCATTGTTCGCTTCCCCAAGTGTAGGGTTGTGATGTAGTAATAAACTCGGTAAGACCGAGGTCGATCCACAGGGACTTATGTAGAATTTCACAAACTCATCCACAAGTATCTATTGAAATCTATTAACCAGTATGTTGTATGAAATTGATATGAGTAACAAAAGCTGAATTAATCGAAAGTAACTAATTATAAGAAGGCACTAGGGGTTCAAGGATCCACTTGTAGCAATTCTTGATGTTTAATCCGCTGTGGTTTCTTATTCTCTCAACTAGAATCGACATTCCTGTCTATCTAGTCGGATAATAGAGCTGTTGAACCAAATAGTCTGTAATATGTAAGTTCTATGCATATGATTCACTCAATATAGGCTGAGTTGAGCATGCTCAATTGCATAGGTCATTCCCCTTTCCTATAAGTCCAGTTCACAATCATAATCATCCTCAAGTCCTGTCACAAGACAAGGCTAGATCAGGACTTGAACTGGATTCAAATCACATGCACAGTCTATACTGTTAATGTCAGATTTTGTAACAGGATCCGTCGAACGTTCACCTTCTCTCCTCTAGAGATTTCCCCTGCCAAACCTGAAAGAAGACAGACAGCAACTAAGGGTGGTTGGGGTCCAGCCGTTAACCCTCCGATGCTTAAGTCAGACCAAAGCAGGAAGAAGAGCAGCCAGGCAAAACGGGACAGAGATCGAATATTGTGTGTACCTTTTCTTAATGGAGTCGTTCCATTATATAGATTAGAAGTGATTCAATCTGTTACGTAAGATATAAAGATCCCGCTGATCTCGTGTACGATACGAGATCTTGCTGATTTCGTGGGATAAGATCCTCATCTTTAGAGACGAGATCCAACCCACTGACTTATATCGGCAATCACGTTCCTCGATGGCAATCCCTTGAGATCCGGAACCACCAGAGGATAAGCCTAAAAATTGACCTATACGGGTTGTCGGTAGGCATAGAAATAACGCTGATAGCTCATGTAGAGCCGGGAACCGTAGTTGGAGTCATAGCCAGCGAAAAAGGAAGGAGACGCCGACAAGACGGAAACCACCGAACTGGGTGTAGCCCTGCCTGGCCTCGCAGGGTCATACTGCTCGACGGGAATCGGGTGCTGGTACTGAAGGATAAGAGATGTAGCCGCAGAAAAGCTGTTCGCATGTTGGGACATGGTCGCGAGTCCAAGTGCTCGCTCATTTTGACGTAACTCCTTTCAACGACTTGTAAGAAGGTCTGCTCGCTGTTCAAGAAGGGAACCTTTGCTTTGCTTTATCTGACCATCAGCTATAGGAGCTCGAAGCCTTGCGAATAGGTGCTCCGTATTTATCCATCCTACGACTCTCGAGCATATGATCTCGAGAGTCGGATGAACATCCCGCGCTTACCCAATCTGCGGCTTGTGATTAGATGATCTCGAAGGTCGGATGGGCATCCTGCACTTACCCGATCTGCAACTCTCGCTCAGATGATCTCGAGGGTCCAATGGGTATTTCCGTATTTCCCCAATCTGCGACTCTCGATCAGATGTTCTCGAGAGTCGAATGGGCGTCCGCGTACAATTAACAACTGAGTTGATCTCCTTTATTTTTCCTATAACAGATGCCCCCCAAGTCCTTGCCGCCAAGAATTTTGAAGGGAAGGACTTAGCTCATTACCACACGTAACCGCCCACTGCCTTTATCGAGAACGGAACCTCACATGATGGGCTGGAATTAATGAGCGCCAGCTTTCCGCAGTCTTTCCGCAGACAGAAAATGAAGGGGCGCTCCCCACGTGTCTGAGGAGTTAATGGGCGTGCCTGCTCGAGTGCTGCGCCAAAGGAGGGACTGCCACGTGCCATTAGATACAGCGGAATGATTGCCTATAAATATACGGAATCCGCCATTTCTTTGATTTTCTACAGAAGCTTTTCGAAAGGAACTTACAGTCTTCTCTTTCCGTTCTTCTTCCTCCGGTGCTCCTTTTCTTTCTTTCTGTTTCGGTATACTTCTTTTTTCTTCTTTTGTTTTTATCTTCTCATGGCTGGGAACTCTGACGAGACCACCGTCCCTCTCGGGGATGCTACTCCGGAATCCTCTGCCTCCAGCAGTGCGAGGGTTCCGGCAGGGAGATACACTGTAGCCGGATATCCTTCCATTTTATCGGAGGACCGGCTGGCTGAGTTGCGGGAGAGATACCTGATTCCCGACTCAGTTACTCTCCGCTTGCCTGGAGATGGAGAGACACCAGACTCCCCCCCCAGGATGCGTAGCTTTTTATGAGTATCGGCTTATCCTGGGGGTACGCCTCCCCCTCCATCCCTTTATCTGCGATGTTCTCCGTTGTTACAAGATTGCCCCCGGGCAACTCATCGTGAACGGGTGGAGGGTAGTTCTGGGCTCCTTTGCCCTCTGGGCCCAGGCCGGCAACGGGGAACTCACGGCGGAGGAGTTCCTCCGTATGTTCCGTCTGAAGAAAGCTCCCTCCAGTGAAGGCTAGTATTATTTGTGTTATTGGCACCGGGATAACTTCGTGTTGGGGAAGCCCTCCTCGAACTATCCCGGCTGGAGGAAGCGGTGGTTCTATGCTTCCGGGAACTGGGAGTCTGCCTCCAGGGGTCCAGGAGTGACCCGATTTTTCTGTGAAGGTAGGCACAATCCCGCATTGTGCAGTTTCTCCAGTTAGGTTTTTAGGGTTTTTACTTCATCTGACCCCTGTTAGTGCTCGCAGGTATCCCGGCCTTGAGAAAACCAAATTTGAAGGGAGGAATCAACGAGAAAATTGTAAAGGTGTACAAGGTGCCCGTTGGTGACAGGCATATCGAGGCTTGCCTGTCTCCCTCGCGACTTGCTGCAGCGGGCTTAATTTTCAGAAGAGAGGTTGAGATGACGAAGGCTGGAGAGAAGAGGGGTCTGTTGCCCCGACTGAAGGGCACAGGCTCTAAGAGGCAGAAGAGAATACCTGCCGAACCATCTCAATCATCCATCCGCACGGGTAGCGATCAGCCTGCCCCTCCTGCGAGCATGGCAGGGGCCCCGGCTGGGCCCACTATTCCCTCACTGGTGGTCTCACCTGGACCACCAGTGATTAACATTGCTGACAACTCCCCGGATGGGGTGGGGTCCGGCTGCCCCCCAGCTGAAGAGGCTCGAGAGCAGGTAGAGCCTCAAGAGCCGACTCCTGCTCGCGAACTGGTCCTTGCTGCCGAGCAGGGACCTGCTCGCGAGTCAATGCCTCCACCTCGCGAGCAGGCCGGGTTGGTCGTTGCCCAACCGTCAGGGAGCGGGACGTACTCTATTCCCCGCCACCCCCATCCAGTATGTAAATTTTTATTTGAGAACGTCCCTCCTCATGCCTTCGGCTCTCTTCCCGAGCCAAGCCCTGAGAACCTTTTCCTCGAAGCAGGGGTGAGGATGGTTCAGGTAAGACCTTATCAAGACCTGCTTTAATCTGTTACTACGTTCCAGAATTCTTTCTCACATTTTTCATCACTTTTGCAGGGCCTAGATCTTATCCTGCGAACGAGGCGTGATATCATTGCCGCCCGTTGCACGACAGATGAAGCTGAGGGGAAGAGGACTGCCTTGGAGAAGGCAGTTCAAGGAAGAGATCAGCTGCTCAAGGCCCGTGAGGCGGTGATCGCGAAGAGAGATGAGGAGAAAAAGATTCTCATCGAGAAAATCCAAGTCCTGACCGACAGGTATCAGGCCTTGGACTCAGACTTCGTGAAGCTCACGGGTTTGAAGGAGAAGGTTGAGAGAGAGAGGGAGATCTTCCGCCAAGACAAGATCTCGTTGGAGGAGTAGTTCGCGGAGGCCAGGTCGCAGCTCAAGGAGGCCTACGACAACCTGACCAAGGAGCGCACCGCTCTTGCACAGCTTAAGGACGACTCGATCCACTGGGACGAGGAGAGGGTCGCCCTTGTAAAAATGCTCTCGGAGGAAGGTCCTCGGGCGGTTTTCGAGTTCCGGACTTCGCAGCTATATGACGACGAAAGGTACGAGTCATATGATGCTGGTCGTGACTTTGCGCTAAGAGTAGTGCAACGAATGATCCCATCCTTCGATATGGGGGAGTTTGGTCGAGTTGCGACCATCATAGCTGCAGAAGAGCAAGCTGCTGCTGAGAACGAGGTGATTGAAGCCACGCAGGCTGAAGGGGCTCCAGAAATGGGCCCTGAAGTCGAGAGCACAGTTCCTCCTCCAAGGGATTGATTTTCTTTGTTTTCCTCTTGTATTTGTGAGTAGATATTATAAACATTTATCATCAATGAAAAAATATTTTTGGAAGTATTGTCCTCGTTTACTCTTTCCCTTTCACGCAATGAATGCCTTCTCGTTTTTGTTTACTTTCTTTTCATGTACCGAATGCCTTGTTGCAATGAGTTATGCTCAACCCGGGGGGGTAGCGACCTTGCCCTCGTGGAGATAGACTGATCTATCGATTGAAAGAATGTGCTCAATCCGTGGGGTCGTAGCGACCATGCCCTCGTGGAGATAGACTGATCTATCGATTGAGAGAATATGCTCAATCCGGGGGGTCGTAGCGACCAAACCCTCGTGGAGATAGATTGATCTATCGATTGAGAGAATATGCTCAATCCGGGGGGTCGTAGCGACCAAACCCTCGTGGAGATAGACTGATCTATCGATTGAGAGAATGTGCTCAATCCGGGGGGTCGTAGCGACCAAACCCTAGTGGAGATAGACTGATCTATCGATTGAGACTCCAAGTTTGCCTCCAGGTTTACCAAGGGTGTGAAGGTCATCCATAAAATAGAAATGCGACCATGCTGGGTGAATTTAACCCTACCAAAGGTAGGCGATTGGCCAAGGGATTGTATGCATCCTCTTCAGGGCTATTCAGATCCAGGTTAATGGAGTAGCGACCAAAAGATATCTTTCGCTTTATTCATAAAAAGTTGTTTATGAACTACATCGAATCTAGGGTTAGTATCGTAGCAAATGCTCCACGTGCCAAGGGCGACGTACGGGCTTCCCTTGCATGTCTTCAAGATAATAAGTACCGGGTCGCACAATCCTGACAACCCGATATGGGCCTTCCCAATTTGGATCCAGCGAACGAGCGGGAACTCCAAGTTTTTGCTTCAGGACCAAATCTCCGGGCTGGAAGGATCTAGGCCGAACCCTAGCATTTCGATAACGAACAATACGTTGTTGATATGCTGCCACTCGTACTTGGGAAGCATTTCTTCGTTCTTCCAAGAGATCGAGATGAAGTCGGAGGTTTTCTTGATTACTCGCAGGGTCATACTGCTTGATCCGATACGAGGGCACTTGAATTTTCACTGGTACCACTGCGTCGACGCCAAAAGCTAAGGAGAAAGGGGTTTCTCCTGTTGATGTACAAGCCTTGGTTCTATACGCCCATAATACTTCTGGCAGAAGTTCTGGCCACATCCCTTTACATTCCCCTAGCTTGGTCTTTAAATGGTGCTTGATGATTTTATTCACTGCCTCGACCTGCCCATTTGCCTGAGGATGATATGGAGAAGTGCGGAGATTACGTATCTTCCATTTTTTACAAAATTCATCAAAAGCTGCGTTGTCAAACTGTGTTCCGTTATCGGTAATTATAGTGTGAGGAAGTCCGAAACGGCATATAATATTTCTCCATACAAACTTAGTAGTTTGTTTCTCAGTAATCTTGGCTAATGGTTCTGCCTCGGCCCATTTGGTGAAATAATCAACCGCCACGATCGCAAACCTATTTTGTCCCTTTCCCATGGGTAAGGGCCAGATGATATCGACCCCCCACTGAGCAAAAGGCCAAGGGCTATCAACCGGAGTCATCCGTTGGGAAGGTACATGAGGTATAGGTGAATATCGCTGGCACTTGTCGCATTTTTTAGAAAATTCAATTGCATCTGCTTTCATAGTGGGCCAATAATATCCTTGCCGCATCGCCTTATATGCTAGGGATCGCCCCCTGGGGTGATTACCACATGCCCCCTGGTGTACTTCGTCTAGAACATGAAGTGCTTCTTCTGGATGAAGACACCTTAAATAAGGCAAGGAGAAACTTTTTCGCAACAATATTCCGTCTTGCAAGGTGTACCTAGAAGCTCGAAGACGAATTTGTCTTGCAGTTTTCTTATTGTCTGGTAGGTATCCTTCTCTGAGATACAGGATGATGGGATCCATCCAACATGGAGACGATTGTACCGATATTACCTGCTCAAGAGCTGATTGGTCGATACTTAGGTTCTGACGATGCTCGATGGGGATCGAATGTGCTAGCTCAGATTCTGGTGCGGAAGCGAGCTTAGCCAATGAGTCGGCAAGTTGGTTCTGCTCGCGAGGAATGTGGATTATTTCATAGGTCTTCAGTTTCACGAGCAGGATGAGTACACGAGACTTGTATAAGGCCATCCTTTCTTCTTTGGCTTCAAATTCACCAAGAACTTGTTTGACAATGAGCTGGGAATCGCTATGGATTAACAGATTCTGAACTACAAGGACAATGGCCAGTTCAAGGCCAACGATCAGGGCCTCGTATTCTGCTTCATTATTTGAGACGCGAGATTCGAAACGCAGAGCATATTGAAAATGTGACCCGTCGGGAGCCACTAAAATCAGGCCCGCTCCGCTAACAATGGCCCGCGACGACCCGTCCACAAAGAGTGACCAAGGAGTCTGGTCGCTGGTCACAGTATTATCTTCGAAGGAGTATGTGAATTCAGCGATGAAGTCAGCCACGGCCTGGCCCTTTACTGCTGTCCTAGGACAGAATGAGATATCGTGCTCACTGATCTCGACCGCCCATTTAGTTAATCGTCCAGAAGCCTCAGGTTTTTGAAGGACTTGTCGTAGCGGGTGATTCGTCGGTACTAAAATAGCGTGGGCTTGAAAATATGGTCGCAGTTTTCGAACTGCCGTGACTAAGGCTAGGGCCAGTTTCTCCATATCAGAATACCTAGTTTCTGCATCAACCATTGCTCGACTGATATAATAAACGGGCCTCTGCACCCCGGAATCTTCTCTTATTAAAGCGGCGCTAACGGCCGTAGTGGACACAGAGAGATAAAGAATGAGTTGCTCATGTGCTACAGGTTTAGATAAAATGGGGGGTGTGCTCATGTATAGCTTCAATTGTTGAAAGGCTTCCTCACATCGTGGCGTCCATTTCCAATCAGCCTTGGCCGTTGTACGAAGGAGTTTGAAGAAAGGTAAACACTTGTCTGATGCTCGCGAGATGAACCTGTTTAACGATGCGATGCGACCAGCCAAACGCTGGACGTCCTTCAGAGTGGTGGGAGATTTCATCTCTATCAATGCTTTTATTTTCTCAGGATTTGCCTCAATTCCGCGTTGGCCAACCATGAACCCGAGAAATTTTCCTGCAGATACACCGAACGCACATTTCTCTGGGTTTAATTTCATTTGGTACCTCCTCATTAAGTCGAAGGCTTCTCGAAGATCAGAAATATGATCAGCTTCTATAGTGCTTTTTACGAGCATGTCATCAACATAGACTTCCATATTCCTACCGATTTGAGCAGCAAATATTTTGTTGACGAGACGTTGATAAGTGGCCCCTGCATTCTTGAGACCGAACGGCATTACCTGGTAGCAATATAATCCTCGATCTGTGATGAAGGCGGTATGCTGGCTATCAGGTGGATGCATCATGATCTGGTTGTAACCAGAATAAGCATCCATAAAGCTAAGCAGAGCGTGTCCAGCTGTTGAATCGACTAACTGGTCGATCCGCGGTGTCGGGAAGCTATCTTTGGGACATGCTTTGTTCAAGTCTGAATAGTCGACGCACATTCTCCATTTGCCATTAGCTTTCCGGACGAGAACTACGTTCGCAACCCACTCTGGGTAGTCAATTTCTTTTATGAAATTGACCGTGAGTAGCTTTTCAACTTCAGCCTTGATCGCCATTTGCCTTTCGGCAGTGAAGGCTCGTCGACGCTGGTGTACGGGTTTATGCTTTGGATCGATATTGAGACGATGTACGATGACGTTGGGGTCAATGCCTGGCATATCTTTATGAGACCAAGCAAACACGTCCTGGTATTCAGTGAGGAAAAGGATCAGATCTCCGCGGTGGGCACTGGTTAAAGAGGATCTAATGTACACGATCTTAGGCGGGTCGCCTTCGGTCAGGTGAATCGCCACTGTTTCCTCCCCCGGAGTTTCTGACTTCAGAGCATTTTCTCTCGGATCCAACGAGGTGGTGGAGGGAACGTCGGGTGAACCTTGAGCTATCTCCATGACGGGTGTCGCTTGAGCCTTCTTTCGATCTTGGAGGGCTATCTAGTAGCAAGACCGTGCCTCCTGTTGACTTCCTCGCACGACCCCGATACCATTTGGGGTAGGAAATTTAACACACAGATATGAAGGGTGTAAGGCTGCCCCAATCTTAGTTAGAAACGGCCGCCCCAAAATGGCGTTATACGCTGATTTTCGGTCCACCACAAGGAAGTTTACGAAGATGGTGGTCTTCGCTGGACTTTCTTCAAAAGTAACCGGGAGATCAATGCTTCCTTCAGGTGTCACTACTTCACCTCCGAAGCCGACGAGGGGGGTCGAAACTGGCTTGAGTAGGCCTCTGGCAAGTGCCATTTTGTTGAAAGCCTCCAAGTATAGAATATCGGCCGAGCTACCTGTATCCACCATAATTCGATGTGTTAGATAATTTGATACCTTCAATGTGACTACGATGGAATCTTCGTGAGGGAAGTGAATTCCCGTTGCATCTTCGAGAGTGAAGGAAATTGGAGGATGGCTGGCTTTTGACGAGCTAGACGACTGTTCCAGCCAATAGATCTGCTGGGGTTCTTTGGACGCCTTTCGAGCGTATGCTTTTCTTGAAGCTTGAGAGTCATCTCCACAAGCTGGTCCTCCGACGATGGTGCGGATTTCTCTCGTGGGCTCAGCGTCCTCTTGGTTAGTTTGATGATGAGGCGGTTCCTTTTGGCGAGATGAGGTCTTCGTCCTTTCTGGTGATCGATTTTTACGAGCAACATAATCCTGAAGATGGCCTTTTTGAATAAGGGCTTCGATATCGTCACGTAGAGAGATGCAGTCCTGGGTCCTATGCCCGTGATCTTTGTGGAAGTAACAGAACTTGCTCTTATCCCTCTTCTCAGGATCGGATTTGATCTTTGCGGGCCACTTTACATATGGCTTGTGTTTAATCTCCATTAGAACCTTTTCATGAGACTGATTAAGAGGGGTGTAGTTATGGTATTTACCAGAGTAAGGCTTCTTGGGAGAACGATCGCGCTGATCACGACGATATTTTTTATCTGTAGAAGAGGTTCCTTCTGGCTTACGTTTCTTACTCTGTACTGTTGAACCTCCAATTTATACATTGCATTGCCCATTACACTACATGGTTTGCATGATTTTTATGGTTTAAAAGCCTACTTAACATGTGTTTTGTGATCATAGGAATGAGAGCGGACTTCATTCAATTACGAGACAAAAGAATGCAATTGAAGCTTTTGGATGAAGATGAAAGAAGACCAAAGAAAGGAGAAAGCAAAGAGAAGAAAGAGAAGAAGAAAAAGGAGAAAAAGAAGAGAAGAAGAATCAAATGGAAGACAGGCCGACCGGTCATGACCGGTCGGCCATGAAGGCTGACCACATTACATTGGAGGCCGACCGGTCATGACCGGTCGGCTATATGCATTGGACAAGGTGGGAACAAAGTCCGACCGGTCAGCCACATCACATGAACAAGAAGAAGAGAGGCCGACCGGTCATGACCGGTCGGCCATGCACGCTGGATGAGAGGGAGATCAGCCCGACCGGTCATGACCGGTCGGGCACACACGCTGGATGAAGGAAAATCAGTCCGACCGGTCATGACCGGTCGGCTGTACTCACTGGAATGTTTGGAAATCAGCCCGACCGGTCACGACCGGTCGGCTCTGCGTAATAGGAGTCCTTTCTAATTCGGGACTCCGAAATTTGCTGCGCAATGCGAAGGCTTTCGCAGAATCCGACGCAAGGGGGGTTTGTTGCTATAAAAGGACACCTAGGGGCTCTCCCTAAGGTATCAGAGAAGAGAAGGAACGTGAGTTTGGAGGCTGAAGGCGACTGTGGAGCGTCTGCAACATCTATCTTCGGGTTTTTCTAGTTTTATGCTTTATTTTCGAGTTTTTAGTTGTAGCATGACTATGCTCGGCTAAAACCTCTCAGCTAAGGCTGAGAGGTGAAGCTTGTAGCCAATTCTATGTTAATTTCAGTTTGATTCAAGTATTATTCAATTCAAAGTTAGAATTTTCTTATGTTCAGTTCAAAAAAATGGTAGTTTGAGATGTCTTATCTGAGTTCATGTGCTCCGGACATGAATTCCTTTTAATTCTCTGAGATTATCACAGGTTGCTTGTTTAGATTCGAATTATAGTAATCCTTGAGCAGGCCATAGTCCATAGGCATGGCTGTTACTCCGCAGGCTATGAATTTGAATTCTACATTGATTGAATGGACTTGAACTTGGAAGTTCAACTTGAATTGGATAAATGTGTGTGAATGCTTTATTTTCCAACTAGGTGAGAGATAGGACTTCAAATCTAGTTGTGTTCTCTACTTGGATTGACTGAATTGACATAGAATTGCTACAAGTGGATCCTTGAAAGCCTTAGTACATTATATCTCTGATTTTCATTAAGTTACTGTTTGATTAAACATCCTATTGAAATTGAATTTACTCTATTAAACTGAGTTGCTGAAGTAATTAGGAAGCTGTTACTTTTTCCCTGTGGATCGACCTCGGTCTTACCGAGTTTTATTACTACATCGCAGCCTTACACTTGAGGCGAGCGAACATGTACTCCATGGCGTGTCAATGCGACTTCTTCTGCATTGATATATTTCTGAGCTTTGGCTTGGAACTCTGCCATAGTTTTCGGAGGGCTTTTATCTAAGGCAAACCTGAATTTCTCACTCGTTATTCCAGCAATGAGGGCTGTAAGACCTTTTTCTTCAGTGTAACCCTCAGTTTGGACGGCTTCGGCAGTGAACCGTACTGTGAACTCCTTTATTGTCTCCCCATGTTGCTGTTTCAGATTCATCAGATGGGAGGCTGGCTTCTTAATGCGAATGCTTCCCATGAACTGAGAAAGGAATATCTCCGATAACTGGGAAAAGGAACTGATAGAACGAGGCTTTAACCCCCGGAACCACGTACGAGCTGCTTCCTTCAATGTTAAGGGAAAAGCCCTACACATGATTTCTGAACCATGTCCCTCCAACTCCATGAGGGACCTGTATGTTTCCAAATGTTCAAGAGGGTCGCCAATACTTGTGTACGGGGGTGATAAAACAGGCGTTCGATACTTTCTAGGTAACGGGGCTTCCATAACCTCGCTGGTGAAGGGGGACTCGGATTGATGTATCGCCGCCATGACGGCAGATGGCCGATTTGCCTGGGATCGCTGTTCCATGACATCAAAACGATCATGGATTCTTTTGAGATCTCCTTCCCATGGTAGGATATAGCTTGATGTTTCAGCGGTGGAGCCCTGCGGTTGAGGTTGTCGAGACGAACTAGAATGTATAGAATGTGGAGACGGTACAGGGGGATGGCTGCCAAGTGGTGGGACCTGTGGTTCGTCCATAGAATGTCTAGATGCCACTGGTATGGGCTGCGGTGGTAACCTTCGGAGGCTTGTCTCTGAGGTTCGGGGAAATGCTGATCAAGCCGATTTGACAGCGCTTGAACTCCGGCGTTTAGAGTTAGGAGAGTGTTTCCGAGGAAACGTAGGACATCGTCTTGATTTCCAGAAGCTTCCAATAGTGGGTTTGGTGATGGCATAGTTGGGGCTCCTTGGGGATGTTCGTCGAGGTAGGTGGAAGGGTAGGTACGGATTCCGTCTCATCGGGCGGAGGTGGTGCCTACCTTGAAGTCGAAGGATGAACAGCCTTTTTAGGAGGCATCGTCGAAAGATCTTTATCGGTGGAACGATTGATTTTGATGATCAAGTCGTTCCCACAGACGGCGCTAAACTGTTAATGTCAGATTTTGTAACAGGATCCATCGAACGTACACCTTCTCTCCTCTAGAGATTTCCCCTGCCAAACCTGAAAGAAGACAGACAGCAACTAAGGGTGGCTGGGGTCAGCCGTTAACCCTCCGATGCTTAAGTCAGACCAAAGCAGGAAGAAGAGCAGCCAGGCAAAATGGGACAGAGATCAAATATTGTATGTACCTTTTCTTAATGGAGTCGTTCCATTATATAGATTAGAAGCGATTCAATCTGTTACGTAAGATATAGAGATCCCGCTGATCTCGTGTACGATACGAGATCTTGCTGATTTCGTGGATAAGATCCTCATCTTTAGAGACGAGATCCAACCCACTGACTTATATCGGCAATCACGTTCCTCGATAGCAATCCCTTGAGATCCGGAACCACCAGAGGATAAGCCTAAAAATCGACCTATACGGGTTGCCGGTAGGCGTAGAAATAGCGCTGATAGCTCATGTAGAGCCGGGAACCGTAGTTGGAGTCATAGCCAAGCGAAAAGGAAGGAGACGCCGACAAGACGGAAACCACCGAACTGGGTGTAGCCCTGCCTGGCCTCGCAGGGTCATACTGCTCGACGGGAATCGGGTGCTGGTACTGAAGGATAAGAGATGTAGCCGCAGAAAAGCTGTTCGCATGTTGGGACATGGTCGCGAGTCCAAATTTTTGGATGCGCTGGAGGCAGTGCGCCCTTAAATTCATTTTTTGGATGCGCTGGATGCAGTGCGCCCTTAAATTCATTTTTTGGATGCGCTGGATGCAGTGCGCCCTTAAATTCATTTTTTGGATGCGCTGGACGTATTCGTGTCCTACAAACTTGGGTTTTGCAAATTGGGAGATTTGCGGGGTCCGCCTCGCGATGAATGCCGATGCACTGCTCCTATTTCTTCATAATTGAGGTATCCCCCCAATTTTGGACAGTTTTGGTCATGATGGCCGGCGGGTCCACACTAGCCCAATTTCTCATTTTTTTGGTTAAGTCTGATATGTGTTGCGATTTTTGCCAAGATTTCTGATGCACTGCCCCTAAATCCAGTGATGGGGCAGATTGTACACTTGTGATCCCTGTTTTAAGGATCCTGACTTTTGGGACCCCAACACATACACTACACCTATGAGCACCACTGTTAAACTATCGAAAGACCTTGCAGGAAAAAGTGTAGATCAACATCTTTATAGAAGCATGATTGGTTGTCTTCTTTATCTCACTGCTAGTAGACCAGATATTGCATTTAGTGTAGGTGCATGTGCTCGGTTTCAGGCTGATCCCAAAGAATCTCACCTCACCGCTGTTAAGCGTATCATCCAGTTTGTAGGATGCACTACTGAATACGGTCTTTGGTTCCCATTTGATTCATCTACAGATATTTCGGGGTATTCAGATGCTGACCGGGTTGGTGACATGGATGATCGTAAATCAACCAGTGGTGGTTGCTTTTATGTTGGAAATTTCCTTGTGGCGTGGCATAGTAAGAAACAAAACTACATTTCTTTATCAACGACAGAGGCAGAATATATTGCTGCGGGCATTTGTTGTGCTCAATTACTATGGGTGAAGCAAACCTTGTCGGATTACGGGATTAATCAAGACACTATGACCTTATTTTGCGATAATACCAGTGCTATTAACATCTCGAAGGATCACATTCTTTTTTCAAAAATTGGTTGAAGATCACATAGTATCTCTCAAATATGTGACTACCGAGAATCAGCTAGCCGACATCCTAACGAAACCCTTGGACTCAGTTCACTTTGCAAACCTCCAGAAGTCCATTAGTGTTGGGTGTGTCTAGTTCATCTGACAAGTGTATGTTTTGCAGGTAACATCTGATGATTAAGCCTCTCTATCTGATCTTTATAGGTATATCTAAGGACCTTTGCCTCTTTTCTCATTTCTCTCTAAGAATATCCGGGAACATAGTCCCATTTTTTTGTCTTGTATCGATAAATCTGGACCTTTGAAGGTCCCTCGTTTTGTGTCGGGTAGTTATTTTGGTACACCATGAGCATGTGTGTTGTATCCTTAGTAAGGGTATTCGGTTTTAAAAGCTAATGGTCCGTCTAAAGGACAGACCTTCTATCCTGTCAATCTATTACAGAATCACTCTCTGCTGCTAAAATTGTTGGCTGACCGGTCAGCCGACCGGTCAAGACAGGTCGGGCTACCACGAGACCTGTCTGGACGCCCTCCTTTCAAGCCATCTGACCGGTCAAGACCGGTCGGGCTACCAATAGACTAGTCTGGACGCCCTCTTTCACTACATACGACCGGTCAAGACCAGTCGTGCAACCCTAGACCGGTCAGCACCGCTCGACCGTCCGTCCGTGGAGGCCCTTTATAAGCACTTGGACGTCATTTGAGTCCCTCATCTCTCCATTTCTCACCTCCACTTGATGCTCCAACTTCTCCTCTTGCCCTCTCCTAGCATCCTAAGCTGATTTTTGCCAAGATTGTAGTTTCCAACCTCATCTACATTGCTCTTCTCCACTCTCATTCCATAGGTAAGGGATTTACTCCCATCCTTCTTTGATAAATCCTTTCATTTCCTATCTAGGAGTGATTTAGGGTGATTTATTGTGCCTTCAATGTCTTCCCAAGAGAGTGAAGATGAGCTCCCCTTGAGGCGAAGTAGTCCGTCCAAGGCAAAAGCTAAACCTCCTCCTTGCCCTTTAAAATCAAAGAAAACCCTAACAAAAGGGCAAGGGGCTGCCTCATCTTCCATTCCCCCTCCTCAATCTCAATCCTTGGGTCAAAATGTCTCATCCCATCTCACCCATTAGGATAACTTCAAGGATAAAGAGGTGGTGTGTGAAAAGTCCAAAAATTTGAATGACCTGGCCAAATATAATGTCCTTTCCATGTTGAAAGCCATCAATTGGGCTCCCGTACTCCACATGGGTGGCCCTGTCCAATTTGAGGTAGTTAGGAGGTTCTATTCCTCCTGTGTTCATGTCACGGCCTCTCCCCCTTCTTTTAAAGTTGAGGTTGGTGAACGGGTTTGCGTCTTTACTTTGAACTCCATCTCTGAATTCGTTGGAGTTCCGATTGTTGATGAGTCTCCTTTTTATTTTTCCACTCTGGGTCCCAAACCTAATGAAGTCATTGCCAAATTTCTATGTGGTGATGGGACACCCAAATGGGTTGGAGGTACGCTTCGAGTGTCCTCCATGCTATGGGATTACCGTATTCTTTATAACCTATTCTTCCGCAATGTGTATCCCAGAAAGAGCAACAAGGCGGATGTCACTGAAACCATGTTTCTTCTTCTCCATCGCGTTGGTCAGGGTCATCCACTTTGCCTCCCATTGTTCGCTTCCCCAAGTGTAGGGTTGTGATGTAGTAATAAACTCGGTAAGACCGAGGTCGATCCACAGGGACTTATGTAGAATTTCACAAACTCATCCACAAGTATCTATTGAAATCTATTAACCAGTATGTTGTATGAAATTGATATGAGTAACAAAAGCTGAATTAATCGAAAGTAACTAATTATAAGAAGGCACTAGGGGTTCAAGGATCCACTTGTAGCAATCCTTGATGTTTAATCCGCTGTGGTTTCTTATTCTCTCAACTAGAATCGACATTCCCGTCTATCTAGTCGGATAATAGAGCTGTTGAACCAAATAGTCTGTAATATGTAAGTTCTATGCATATGATTCACTCAATGTAGGCTGAGTTGAGCATGCTCAATTGCATAGGTCATTCCCCTTTCCTATAAGTCCAGTTCACAATCATAATCATCCTCAAGTCCTGTCACAAGACAAGGCTAGATCAGGACTTGAACTGGATTCAAATCACATGCACAGTCTATACTGTTAATGTCAGATTTTGTAACAGGATCCGTCGAACGTTCACCTTCTCTCCTCTAGAGATTTCCCCTGCCAAACCTGAAAGAAGACAGACAGCAACTAAGGGTGGCTAGGGTCCAGCCGTTAACCCTCCGATGCTTAAGTCAGACCAAAGCAGGAAGAAGAGCAGCCAGGCAAAACGGGACAGAGATCGAATATTGTGTGTACCTTTTCTTAATGGAGTCGTTCCATTATATAGATTAGAAGTGATTCAATCTGTTATGTAAGATATAAAGATCCCGCTGATCTCGTGTACGATACGAGATCTTGCTGATTTCGTGGGATAAGATCCTCATCTTTAGAGACGAGATCCAACCCACTGACTTATATCGGCAATCACGTTCCTCGATGGCAATCCCTTGAGATCCGGAACCACCAGAGGATAAGCCTAAAAATCGACCTATACGGGTTGTCGGTAGGCGTAGAAATAACGCTGATAGCTCATGTAGAGCCGGGAACCGTAGTTGGAGTCATAGCCAGCGAAAAAGGAAGGAGACGCCGACAAGACGGAAACCACCGAACTGGGTGTAGCCCTGCCTGGCCTCGCAGGGTCATACTGCTCGACGGGAATCGGGTGCTGGTACTGAAGGATAAGAGATGTAGCCGCAGAAAAGCTGTTCGCATGTTGGGACATGGTCGCGAGTCCAAGTGCTCGCTCATTTTGACGTAACTCCTTTCAACGACTTGTAAGAAGGTCTGCTCGCTGTTCAAGAAGGGAACCTTTGCTTTGCTTTATCTGACCATCGGCTATAGGAGCTCGAAGCCTTGCGAATAGGTGCTCCGTATTTATCCATCCTATGACTCTCGAGCATATGATCTCGAGAGTCGGATGAACATCCCGCGCTTACCCAATCTGCGGCTTGTGATCAGATGATCTCGAAGGTCGGATGGGCATCCTGCACTTACCCGATCTGCGACTCTCGCTCAGATGATCTCGAGGGTCCAATGGGTACTTCCGTATTTCCCCAATCTGCGACTCTCGATCAGATGTTCTCGAGAGTCGAATGGGCGTCCGCGTACAATTAACAACTGAGTTGATCTCCTTTATTTTTCCTATAACAGATGCCCCCCAAGTCCTTGCCGCCAAGAATTTTGAAGGGAAGGACTTAGCTCATTACCACACGTAACCACCCACTGCCTTTATCGAGAACGGAACCTCACATGATGGGCTGGAATTAATGAGCGCCAGCTTTCCGCAGTCTTTCCGCAGACAGAAAATGAAGGGGCGCTCCCCACGTGTCTGAGGAGTTAATGGGCGTGCCTGCTCGAGTGCTGCGCCAAAGGAGGGACTGCCACGTGCCATTAGATACAGCGGAATGATTGCCTATAAATATACGGAATCCGCCATTTCTTTGATTTTCTACAGAAGCTTTTCGAAAGGAACTTACAGTCTTCTCTTTCCGTTCTTCTTCCTCCGGTGCTCCTTTTCTTTCTTTCTGTTTTGGTATACTTCTTTTTTCTTCTTTTGTTTTTATCTTCTCATGGCTGGGAACTCTGACGAGACCACCGTCCCTCTCGGGGATGCTACTCCGGAATCCTCTGCCTCCAGCAGTGCGAGGGTTCCGGCAGGGAGATACACTGCAGCCGGATATCCTTCCATTTTATCGGAGGACCGGCTGGCTGAGTTGCGGGAGAGATACCTGATTCCCGACTCAGTTACTCTCCGCTTGCCTGGAGATGGAGAGACACCAGACTCCCCCCCCCAGGATGCGTAGCTTTTTATGAGTATCGGCTTATCCTGGGGGTACGCCTCCCCCTCCATCCCTTTATCTGCGATGTTCTCCGTTGTTACAAGATTGCCCCCGGGCAACTCATCGTGAACGGGTGGAGGGTAGTTCTGGGCTCCTTTGCCCTCTTGGCCCAGGCCGGCAACGGAGAACTCACGGCGGAGGAGTTCCTCCGTATGTTCCGTCTGAAGAAAGCTCCCTCCAGTGAAGGCTGGTATTATTTGTGTTATTGGCACCGGGATAACTTCGTGTTGGGGAAGCCCTCCTCGAACTATCCCGGCTGGAGGAAGCGGTGGTTCTATGCTTCCGGGAACTGGGAGTCTGCCTCCAGGGGTCCAGGAGTGACCGATTTTTCTGTGAAGGTAGGCACAATCCCGCATTGTGCAGTTTCTCCAGTTAGGTTTTTAGGGTTTTTACTTCATCTGACCCCTGTTAGTGCTCGCAGGTATCCCGGCCTTGAGAAAACCAAATTTGAAGGGAGGAATCAACGAGAAAATTGTAAAGGTGTACAAGGTGCCCGTTGGTGACAGGCATATCGAGGCTTGCCTGTCTCCCTCGCGACTTGCTGCAGCGGGCTTAATTTTCAGAAGAGAGGTTGAGATGACGAAGGCTGGAGAGAAGAGGGGTCTGTTGCCCCGACTGAAGGGCACAGGCTCCAAGAGGCAGAAGAGAATACCTGCCGAACCATCTCAATCATCCATCCGCACGGGTAGCGATCAGCCTGCCCCTCCTGCGAGCATGGCAGGGGCCCCTGCTGGGCCCACTATTCCCTCACTGGTGGTCGCACCTGGACCACCAGTGATTAACATTGCTGACAACTCCCCGGATGGGGTGGGGTCCGGCTGCCCCCCAGCTGAAGAGGCTCGAGAGCAGGTAGAGCCTCAAGAGCCGACTCCAGCTCGCGAACTGGTCCCTGCTGTCGAGCAGGGACCTGCTCGCGAGTCAATGCCTCCACCTCGTGAGCAGGCCGGGTTGGTCGTTGCCCAACCGTCAGGGAGCGGGACGTACTCTATTCCCCGCCACCCCCATCCAGTATGTAAATTTTTATTTGAGAACGTCCCTCCTCATGCCTTCGGCTCTCTTCCCGAGCCAAGCCCTGAGAACATTTTCCTCGAAGCAGGGGTGAGGATGGTTCAGGTAAGACCTTATCAAGACCTGCTTTAATCTGTTACTACGTTCCAGAATTCTTTCTCACATTTTTCATCACTTTTGCAGGGCCTAGATCTTATCCTGCGAACGAGGCGTGATATCATTGCCGCCCGTTGCACGACAGATGAAGCTGAGGGGAAGAGGACTGCCTTGGAGAAGGCAGTTCAAGGAAGAGATCAGCTGCTCAAGGCCCGTGAGGCGGTGATCGCGAAGAGAGATGAGGAGAAAAAGATTCTCATCGAGAAAATCCAAGTCCTGACCGACAGGTATCAGGCCTTGGACTCAGACTTCGTGAAGCTCACGGGTTTGAAGGAGAAGGTTGAGAGAGAGAGGGAGATCTTCCGCCAAGATAAGATCTCATTGGAGGAGTAGTTCGCGGAGGCCAGGTCGCAGCTCAAGGAGGCCTACGACAACCTGACCAAGGAGCGCACCGCTCTTGCACAGCTTAAGGACGACTCGATCCACTGGGACGAGGAGAGGGTCGCCCTTGTAAAAATGCTCTCGGAGGAAGGTCCTCGGGCGGTTTCCGAGTTCCGGACTTCGCAGCTATATGACAACGAAAGGTACGAGTCATATGATGCTGGTCGCGACTTTGCGCTAAGAGTAGTGCAACGAATGATCCCATCCTTCGATATGGGGGAGTTTGGTCGAGTTGCGACCATCATAGCTGCAGAAGAGCAAGCTGCTGCTGAGAACGAGGTGACTGAAGCCACGCAGGCTGAAGGGGCTCCAGAAATGGGCCCTGAAGTCGAGAGCACAGCTCCTCCTCCAAGGGATTGATTTTCTTTGTTTTCCTCTTGTATTCGTGAGTAGATATTATAAACATTTATCATCAATGAAAAAATATTTTTGGAAGTATTGTCCTCGTTTACTCTTTCCCTTTCACGCAATGAATGCCTTCTCGTTTTTGTTTACTTTCTTTTCATGTACCGAATGCCTTGTTGCAATGAGTTATGCTCAACCCGGGGGGGGGGGGGTAGCGACCTTGCCCTCGTGGAGATAGACTGATCTATCGATTGAAAGAATGTGCTCAATCCGTGGGGTCGTAGCGACCATGCCCTCGTGGAGATAGACTGATCTATCGATTGAGAGAATATGCTCAATCCGGGGGGTCGTAGCGACCAAACCCTCGTGGAGATAGACTGATCTATCGATTGAGAGAATATGCTCAATCCGGGGGGTCGTAGCGACCAAACCCTCGTGGAGATAGACTGATCTATCGATTGAGAGAATGTGCTCAATCCGGGGGGTCGTAGCGACCAAACCCTAGTGGAGATAGACTGATCTATCGATTGAGACTCCAAGTTTGCCTCCAGGTTTACCAAGGGTGTGAAGGTCATCCATAAAATAGAAATGCGACCATGCTGGGTGAATTTAACCCTACCAAAGGTAGGCGATTGGCCAAGGGATTGTATGCATCCTCTTCAGGGCTATTCAGATCCAGGTTAATGGAGTAGCGACCAAAAGATATCTTTCGCTTTATTCATAAAAAGTTGTTTATGAACTACATCGAATCTAGGGTTAGTATCGTAGCAAATGCTCCACGTGCCAAGGGCGACGTACGGGCTTCCCTTGCATGTCTTCAAGATAATAAGTACCGGGTCGCACAATCCTGACAACCCGATATGGGCCTTCCCAATTTGGATCCAGCGAACGAGCGGGAACTCCAAGTTTTTGCTTCAGGACCAAATCTCCGGGCTGGAAGGATCTAGGCCGAACCCTAGCATTTCGATAACGAGCAATACGTTGTTGATATGCTGCCACTCGTACTTGGGAAGCATTTCTTCGTTCTTCCAAGAGATCGAGATGAAGTCGGAGGTTTTCTTGATTACTCGCAGGGTCATACTGCTTGATCCGATACGAGGGCACTTGAATTTTCACTGGTGCCACTGCGTCGACGCCAAAAGCTAAGGAGAAAGGGGTTTCTCCTGTTGATGTACAAGCCTTGGTTCTATACGCCCATAATACTTCTGGCAGAAGTTCTGGCCACATCCCTTTACATTCCCCTAGCTTGGTCTTTAAATGGTGCTTGATGATTTTATTCACTGCCTCGACCTGCCCATTTGCCTGAGGATGATATGGAGAAGTGCGGAGATTACGTATCTTCCATTTTTTTACAAAATTCATCAAAAGCTGCGTTGTCAAACTGTGTTCCGTTATCGGTAATTATAGTGTGAGGAAGTCCGAAACGGCATATAATATTTCTCCATACAAACTTAGTAGTTTGTTTCTCAGTAATCTTGGCTAATGGTTCTGCCTCGGCCCATTTGGTGAAATAATCAACCGCCACGATCGCAAACCTATTTTGTCCCTTTCCCATGGGTAAGGGCCCGATGATATCGACCCCCCACTGAGCAAAAGGCCAAGGGCTATCAACCGGAGTCATCCGTTGGGAAGGTACATGAGGTATAGGTGAATATCACTGGCACTTGTCGCATTTTTTAGAAAATTCAATTGCATCTGCTTTCATAGTGGGCCAATAATATCCTTGCCGCATCGCCTTATATGCTAGGGATCGCCCCCTGGGGTGATTACCACATGCCCCCTGGTGTACTTCGTCTAGAACATGAAGTGCTTCTTCTGGATGAAGACACCTTAAATAAGGCAAGGAGAAACTTTTTCGCAACAATATTCCGTCTTGCAAGGTGTACCTAGAAGCTCGAAGACGAATTTGTCTTGCAGTTTTCTTATTGTCTGGTAGGTATCCTTCTCTGAGATACAGGATGATGGGATCCATCCAACATGGAGACGATTGTACCGATATTACCTGCTCAAGAGCTGATTGGTCGATACTTAGGTTCTGACGATGCTCGATGGGGATCGAATGTGCTAGCTCAGATTCTGGTGCGGAAGCGAGCTTAGCCAATGAGTCGGCAAGTTGGTTCTGCTCGCGAGGAATGTGGATTATTTCATAGGTCTTCAGTTTCGCGAGCAGGATGAGTACACGAGACTTGTATAAGGCCATCCTTTCTTCTTTGGCTTCAAATTCACCAAGAACTTGTTTGACAATGAGCTGGGAATCGCTATGGATTAACAGATTCTGAACTACAAGGACAATGGCCAGTTCAAGGCCAACGATCAGGGCCTCGTATTCTGCTTCATTATTTGAGACGCGAGATTCGAAACGCAGAGCATATTGAAAATGTGACCCGTCGGGAGCCACTAAAATCAGGCCCGCTCCGCTAACAATGGCCCGCGACGACCCGTCCACAAAGAGTGACCAAGGAGGCTGGTCGCTGGTCACAGTATTATCTTCGAAGGAGTATGTGAATTTAGCGATGAAGTCAGCCACGGCCTGGCCCTTTACTGCGGTCCTAGGACAGAATGAGATATCGTGCTCACTGATCTCGACCGCCCATTTAGTTAATCGTCCAGAAGCCTCAGGTTTTTGAAGGACTTGTCGTAGCGGGTGATTCGTCGGTACTAAAATAGCGTGGGCTTGAAAATATGGTCGCAGTTTTCGAACTGCCGTGACTAAGGCTAGGGCCAGTTTCTCCATATCAGAATACCTAGTTTCTGCATCAACCATTGCTCGACTGATATAATAAACGGGCCTCTGCACCCCGGAATCTTCTCTTATTAAAGCGGCGCTAACGGCCGTAGTGGACACAGAGAGATAAAGAATGAGTTGCTCATGTGCTACAGGTTTAGATAAAATGGGGGGTGTGCTCATGTATAGCTTCAATTGTTGAAAGGCTTCCTCACATCGTGGCGTCCATTTCCAATCAGCCTTGGCCGTTGTACGAAGGAGTTTGAAGAAAGGTAAACACTTGTCTGATGCTCGCGAGATGAACCTGTTTAACGATGCGATGCGACCAGCCAAACGCTGGACGTCCTTCAGAGTGGTGGGAGATTTCATCTCTATCAATGCTTTTATTTTCTCAGGATTTGCCTCAATTCCGCGTTGGCCAACCATGAACCCGAGAAATTTTCCTGCAGATACACCGAACGCACATTTCTCTGGGTTTAATTTCATTTGGTACCTCCTCATTAAGTCGAAGGCTTCTCGAAGATCAGAAATATGATCAGCTTCTATAGTGCTTTTTACGAGCATGTCATCAACATAGACTTCCATATTCCTACCGATTTGAGCAGCAAATATTTTGTTGACGAGACGTTGATAAGTGGCCCCTGCATTCTTGAGACCGAATGGCATTACCTGGTAGCAATATAATCCTCGATCTGTGATGAAGGCGGTATGCTGGCTATCAGGTGGATGCATCATGATCTGGTTGTAACCAGAATAAGCATCCATAAAGCTAAGCAGAGCGTGTCCAGCTGTTGAATCGACTAACTGGTCGATCCGCGGTGTCGGGAAGCTATCTTTGGGACATGCTTTGTTCAAGTCTGAATAGTCGACGCACATTCTCCATTTGCCATTAGCTTTCCGGACGAGAACTACGTTCGCAACCCACTCTGGGTAGTCAATTTCTTTTATGAAATTGACCGTGAGTAGCTTTTCAACTTCAGCCTTGATCGCCATTTGCCTTTCGGCAGTGAAGGCTCGTCGACGCTGGTGTACGGGTTTATGCTTTGGATCGATATTGAGACGATGTACGATGACGTTGGGGTCAATGCCTGGCATATCTTTATGAGACCAAGCAAACACGTCCTGGTATTCAGTGAGGAAAAGGATCAGATCTCCGCGGTGGGCACTGGTTAAAGAGGATCTAATGTACACGATCTTAGGCGGGTCGCCTTCGGTCAGGTGAATCGCCACTGTTTCCTCCCCCGGAGTTTCTGACTTCAGAGCATTTTCTCTCGGATCCAACGAGGTGGTGGAGGGAACGTCGGGTGAACCTTGAGCTATCTCCATGACGGGTGTCGCTTGAGCCTTCTTTCGATCTTGGAGGGCTATTTAGTAGCAAGACCGTGCCTCCTGTTGACTTCCTCGCACGACCCCGATACCATTTGGGGTAGGAAATTTAACACACAGATATGAAGGGTGTAAGGCTGCCCCAATCTTAATTAGAGACGGCCGCCCCAAAATGGCGTTATACGCTGATTTTCGGTCCACCACAAGGAAGTTTACGAAGATGGTGGTCTTCGCTGGACTTTCTTCAAAAGTAACCGGGAGATCAATGCTTCCTTCAGGTGTCACTACTTCACCTCCGAAGCCGACGAGGGGGGTCGAAACTGGCTTGAGTAGGCCTCTGGCAAGTGCCATTTTGTTGAAAGCCTCCAAGTATAGAATATCGGCCGAGCTACCTGTATCCACCATAATTCGATGTGTTAGATAATTTGATACCTTCAATGTGACTACGATGGAATCTTCGTGAGGGAAGTGAATTCCCGTTGCATCTTCGAGAGTGAAGGAAATTGGAGGATGGCTGGCTTTTGACGAGCTAGACGACTGTTCCAGCCAATAGATCTGCTGGGGTTCTTTGGACGCCTTTCGAGCGTATGCTTTTCTTGAAGCTTGAGAGTCACCTCCACAAGCTGGTCCTCCGACGATGGTGCGGATTTCTCCCGTGGGCTCAGCGTCCTCTTGGTTAGTTTGATGATGAGGCGGTTCCTTTTGGCGAGATGAGGTCTTCGTCCTTTCTGGTGATCGATTTTTACGAGCAACATAATCCTGAAGATGGCCTTTTTGAATAAGGGCTTCGATATCGTCACGTAGAGAGATGCAGTCCTGGGTCCTATGCCCGTGATCTTTGTGGAAGTAACAGAACTTGCTCTTATCCCTCTTCTCAGGATCGGATTTGATCTTTGCGGGCCACTTTACATATGGCTTGTGTTTAATCTCCATTAGAACCTTTTCATGAGATTGATTAAGAGGGGTGTAGTTATGGTATTTACCAGAGTAAGGCTTCTTGGGAGAACGATCGCGCTGATCACGACGATATTTTTTATCTGTAGAAGAGGTTCCTTCTGGCTTACGTTTCTTACTCTGTACTCCATGGCGTGTCAATGCGACTTCTTCTGCATTGATATATTTCTGAGCTTTGGCTTGGAACTCTGCCATAGTTTTCGGAGGGCTTTTATCTAAGGCAAACCTGAATTTCTCACTCGTTATTCCAGCAATGAGGGCTGTAAGACCTTTTTCTTCAGTGTAACCCTCAGTTTGGACGGCTTCGGCAGTGAACCGTACTGTGAACTCCTTTATTGTCTCCCCATGTTGCTGTTTCAGATTCATCAGATGGGAGGCTGGCTTCTTAATGCGAATGCTTCCCATGAACTGAGAAAGGAATATCTCCGATAACTGGGAAAAGGAACTGATGGAACGAGGCTTTAACCCCCGGAACCACGTACGAGCTGCTTCCTTCAATGTTAAGGGAAAAGCCCTACACATGATTTCTGAACCATGTCCCTCCAACTCCATGAGGGACCTGTATGTTTCCAAATGTTCAAGAGGGTCGCCAATACTTGTGTACGGGGTGATAACAGGCGTTCGATACTTTCTAGGTAACGGGGCTTCCATAACCTCGCTGGTGAAGGGGGACTCGGATTGATGTATCGCCGCCATGACGGCAGATGGCCGATTTTCCTGGGATCGCTGTTCCATGACATCAAAACGATCATGGATTCTTTTGAGATCTCCTTCCCATGGTAGGATATAGCTTGATGTTTCAGCGGTGGAGCCCTGCGGTTGAGGTTGTCGAGACGAACTAGAATGTATAGAATGTGGAGACGGTACAGGGGGATGGCTGCCAAGTGGTGGGACCTGTGGTTCGTCCATAGAATGTCTAGATGCCACTGGTATGGGCTGCGGTGGTAACCCTTCGGAGGCTTGTCTCTGAGGTTCGGGGAAATGCTGATCAAGCCGATTTGACAGCGCTTGAACTCCGGTGTTTAGAGTTAGGAGAGTGTTTCCGAGGAAACGTAGGACATCGTCTTGATTTCCAGAAGCTTCCAATAGTGGGTTTGGTGATGGCATAGCTGGGGCTCCTTGGGGATGTTCGTCGAGGTAGGTGGAAGGGTAGGTACGGATTCCGTCTCATCGGGCGGAGGTGGTGCCTACCTTGAAGTCGAA
Organism: Liriodendron chinense; assembly: GCA_003013855.2. Lineage (NCBI taxonomy): Eukaryota > Viridiplantae > Streptophyta > Magnoliopsida > Magnoliales > Magnoliaceae > Liriodendron > Liriodendron chinense. Next base: position 899,633 of record ML058408.1, read on the forward strand.
GGATGAACAGCCTTTTTAGGAGGCATCGTCGAAAGATCTTTATCGGTGGAACGATTGATTTTGATGATCAAGTCGTTCCCACAGACGGCGCTAAACTGTTAATGTCAGATTTTGTAACAGGATCCGTCGAACGTTCACCTTCTCTCCTCTAGAGATTTCCCCTGCCAAACCTGAAAGAAGACAGACAGCAACTAAGGGTGGCTGGGGTCCAGCCGTTAACCCTCCGATGCTTAAGTCAGACCAAAGCAGGAAGAAGAGCAGCCAGGCAAAATGGGACAGAGATCAAATATTGTATGTACCTTTTCTTAATGGAGTCGTTCCATTATATAGATTAGAAGCGATTCAATCTGTTACGTAAGATATAGAGATCCCGCTGATCTCGTGTACGATACGAGATCTTGCTGATTTCGTGGGATAAGATCCTCATCTTTAGAGACGAGATCCAACCCACTGACTTATATCGGCAATCATGTTCCTCGATGGCAATCCCTTGAGATCCGGAACCACCAGAGGATAAGCCTAAAAATCGACCTATACGGGTTGCCGGTAGGCGTAGAAATAGCGCTGATAGCTCATGTAGAGCCGGGAACCGTAGTTGGAGTCATAGCCAGCGAAAAAGGAAGGAGACGCCGACAAGACGGAAACCACCGAACTGGGTGTAGCCCTGCCTGGCCTCGCAGGGTCATACTGCTCGACGGGAATCGGGTGCCGGTACTGAAGGATAAGAGATGTAGCCGCAGAAAAGCTGTTCGCATGTTGGGACATGGTCGCGAGTCCAAGTGCTCGCTCATTTTGACGTAACTCCTTTCAACGACTTGTGAGAAGGTCTGCTCGCTGTTCAAGAAGGGAACCTTTGCTTTGCTTTATCTGACCATCGGCTATAGGAGCTCGAAGCCTTGCGAATAGGTGCTCCGTATTTATCCATCCTACGACTCTCGAGCATATGATCTCGAGAGTCGGATGAACATCCCGCGCTTACCCAATCTGCGGCTTGTGATCAGATGATCTCGAAGGTCAGATGGGCATCCTGCACTTACCCGATCTGCGACTCTCGCTCAGATGATCTCGAGGGTCCAATGGGTACTTTCGTATTTCCCCAATCTGCGACTCTCGATCAGATGTTCTCGAGAGTCGAATGGGCGTCCGCGTACAATTAACAACTGAGTTGATCTCCTTTATTTTTCCTATAACATATACATATTCCAGAAAAACAGAAAAATAGAACTTTGGTAGGAAGTCCCTTTATGAAGAGCATAGTACTAGAGCGCACTCCGATTCCTCGGATCATACAGGTCTAGACCGTTATAAACGAATTAAGAAGTTAAGTAATTCTCCCAAACATCTATGAGTCATCACAAGACTAAGAAAAATTACTCAAAAACTTGTATAAACTTCAAACCATAGTTCATAATCATGAATTCCATACTTAAAACCACTTAACTACGAATTAAAACATCTTGGATCCACTACAAGCTTCACCTCTTAGCCCTAGCTAAGAGGTTTAGCTGCTCATGATCCAAGGAAACATGAAACAACTACAAAAAGCATAAAAACAGCAAAGCAGACCAAAAGGAGTTGTGAAACTCCAATCTCCACTTCCACAGCCTCCAACCTCACTTGAACCCTTCTAGGATACCCTAGGAACGATCCCTAGGTGTCCTTTTATAGTCTGGAGGCTCCACAACTTCGGAAGGATCGAGAAATTGCGTAAGAGTTACGCAGCGCAGAGAAAATCGGGCTGAAATTGGAAATTTCTAACTTCTTACGCATAGCCGACCGGTCACGACCGGTCGGTCTCGATATACAATCACTCCAGCAAGCATGTCGGCCTTATTCAGCCTTGGTCCAGCAACCATGTCCGACCGGTCATGACCGGTCGGACGTCTTCAACATTCCTCCAGCAACTGTGGCCGACCGGTCAAGACCGGTCGGTCATCTTCATTTGAGCTTTAATGTGTATGGCTGACTGGTCTAGACCGGTCAGGCTTCCTTGGCCGACCGGTCACGACCGGTCAGCTTCTTTTTCTTCTTGTTTTCTTCCTTTCTTTCTTCTGCTTTCTTCCTTCTTTACTTCCTTCTTTGCTTTGGCCCTCCTTTGAATCTTCATCCAAGGTCCTAAACATGATCTTTTCATCTTAAAATGGGTGGAGTTCACTCTCAATCCTGTAGTCACAAAACGTGCATTAGATTCATCTATAAACCATGTAAACCTTGCACAATGAGTGATGAATTGGGGTTAGAATATGCACAATTAAGAGCTCAACACACCCCCCAACCAGCATTTTGCTAGTCCCGAGCAAAACATGCGTGAAACTAATCCCATTCTTCAAAACTCAACTCTCTTTCAGAAACCATCCTTCGATACATTCCAAGGTTCATAAGTGTAAGATTCAGAAAGATTAGGCGTCAAAGGTTGGAACCGTAAATCCTCAAAGCATAATAAGCATTCATATGAAATTCCCGCTGATTGGTTGATAAATAGAAGGACTTGAACAAATTCAACCTAGTGTGGGTAGTGAAAATTCATCCCACGAGTTTCTACGATTATCTTCTTCATAGATCAACTAGACTATAAAACTCAAGGCACATAGAGCCACATCAAGCCAATGACAGGAATTTGCCTTACCGTCCTTCCGACGACTTTCATACTACGTCCCATTTTCGGCTTTGGTTACGGGTAGACCATCCCCCGGTTGGTAGTAGGTAGCCCTAATCGGAATTTTCCACCGTTTTTTCCATCATTCCCAATTTCATCCTTCCTTTTCCTTTTTCTTTTTAAGTTAGATAGGATTTTTTTAAAAATCCATATCTTTCATTATTTTCCCATGGACAAGGATGGACAAAGTACCCCGGCCTGATTTCTCAACACCTTAATTCAAAGTCTAGCTAGTCCATAAATCACATAATCCCATCAACTCATGAAAATCGTGTAATGTGAACTAGGTGTAAAAGTGTTTAGGTTTTCTATCAATCACAAAAATAGGGGAGTTCACATATAAAAACCATTATGCAATGAAAGATTCCAGACATCCAGCCCCATACACTTCATATCTCCTCCTCTTATGCTAATATCAACTTGAATGCATAGAACCGGTGTTTTCCAAAAGAGTTTCGAATTTTTGAAAAATCGAAAAAATTTCCACATGATTGCTTGAAATGTTGCAAAACGCTGGATTCATCCAAGTGATCCTACACCCCCCAACCAAATCTTGCATTGTCCTCAATGTAAAAGATGTGCAATGAGCAAAACATGAGAGCAATTTGAAAATTAAAGGGAGTGAGGAATGATAGTACCTGAGAGAGTGAAAAGTGGAAATCTTCCTCCTTCTAACAAACCTATGAAAAAGAAAACAAAAGCAGTAAAATCCTAATCCTAACTACTCTATACCTCCATCAGACTAGGAGATCAATCATCCTGATACACAGGATCATTCAGAGGTATGGACATACCTTCTGAAGGGAAATTCTCAAAGAACGACTTTAATCGCTATCCATTTGCTTTAAAAATGTTGCCGTTTCTTAGATTCAACAGCTCGACAGTCCCATATGGATAAACAGTTTGCACAATGTAGGGACCGGTCCATCGAGATCTCAATTTTCCCGAAAATAGATGTAAGCGAGAATTATACATGAGGACTTTTTAATTGATTGTGAATGTCTTGCGAAGAATATTCTTATCATGGAATATCTTCGTCTTGTCCTTGTAAATTCTCGCATTCTCATAAGCTTCATTCTGGATTTCTGCAAGTTCATTCAATTGTAGTTTGCGTAACGAGCTTGCCTTGTCAGAATTGAAATTCATCTTCTTAATAGCCCAATATGCCCTATGTTCCAAATCCACAGGCAAGTGACAAGCCTTCCCATAGACAAGTCTATGGGGAGACATTCCAATAGGGGTTTTGAAAGCTGTACGGTAAGCCCAAAGTGCATCGGTAAGCCGAAGCGACCAATCCTTGCGATCGGGGTTCACCATTTTCTCTAAAATGTGTTTAATCTCCCTATTAGATATCTTAGCTTGTCCACTAGTTTGTGGGTGATAGAGAGTGCTCACTTTGTGTGTTACGCCATATTTCTTCATTAAGGCTTCAAAAGGGCGATTGCAAAAGTGAGACCCTCCATCACTTATGATGACTCGAGGCGTTCCAAACCGGGAAAGAATATTTTCTTTTAAAAATCTAATGACCGTTTTATGGTCATTATTCCGGCAAGGGATAGCCTCGACCCATTTGGAAACATAGTCGACGGCAAGCAAGATGTATAGGTTTCCAAAAGAAGATGGGAATGGGCCCATGAAATCGATGCCCCAACAATAAAAAATTTTGATTATTAAGATGGAATTGAGTGGCATCATATTTCTACGGGAGATTCCCCCTAATTTCTGACAAGGTTCACATGCTTTGCAAAACTCATGTGTGTCTTTGAACATAGTGGGCCAATAAAACCCACATTGCAGAATTTTCGCTGTGGTCTTTTTAGCCGAAAAGTGGCCACCACATGCTTGAGAATGACAGAAGGAAATGATACTTTGTTGCTCATCATCTGGGACACATCTCCTTATGATTTGATCGGGACAATACTTGAATAAGTATGGGTCGTCCCATAGGAATTTCCGCACCCCTGAGAAGAATCTATCCTTATCTTGCTTTTTCCAATATGTAGGAATTGTACCTGTAGCAAGATAGTTAGCAATGTCCGCATACCATGGCAATTGGGAAACAGCAAAAATTTGTTCATCAGGGAACATGTCATTGATTGCAGTCGTTTCAGGGGAATCAGTGAGGACAAGTCGAGAGAGGTGGTCAGCTACTATATTCTCTACTCCTTTCTTATCACGTATTTCTATGTCGAATTCCTGGAGTAGAAGGATCCATCTTAATAACCGTGGTTTAGCATCCTTCTTAGAAAGAAGATACTTAAGCGTGGTGTGGTCTGTGAATATAATGATCTTGGATCCAATCAAGTAGGACCAAAACTTGTCCAAGGCAAAAACTACGGCTAAAAGTTCCTTTTCAGTAGTGGTGTAGTTGGCTTGGGCTGAGTTTAGGGTTCTACTTGCATAGTAGATGACACATGGCTTTTTATCTTTTCTTTGGCCTAACACGGCCCCAATAGCATAGTCGCTAGCATCGCACATAATCTCAAAAGGAAGGCTCCAATCAGGTGGTTGCATTATTGGAGCGCATGTCAACATACCTTTAAGGGTGGTAAAGGCTTTTTGACATTCTTCATTCCACTCGAATGAATTTTCCTTTTGAAGTAGGTTACATAAAGGGCGAGAGAGTGAACTGAAGTCCTTTATGAACCTTCTGTAGAATCCTGCGTGTCCTAAAAAGGACCGTACATCTCGTATGCTTTTGGGTGGTGGAAGGTTAGAGATAAGATCAATTTTTTCTTTGTCCACCTCAATTCCATTTTGTGAAACTATGTGACCAAGTACAATTCCCTTTTTAACCATAAAGTGACACTTTTCCCAATCGAGCACAAGGTTCTTCTCTTCACATCTTTTTAGCACAGATTTCAAGTGCTCAAGGCACTCATCAAAGCTACAACCGAATACGGAAAATCATCCATGAAGACTTCGAGAATGGTCCCCACCATGTCAGAAAAGATGCTCATCATACAACACTGAAAAGTGGCAGGTGCATTACATAGTCCAAACGGCATCCGTCGATAGGCGAAAGTGCCAAATGGACATGTGAATGTAGTCTTTTCTTGGTCTTCACGGGCAATTTCTATTTGATTGTACCCTGAATAGCCATAAAGGAAGCAAAAGTGGGAATGACCCGCCAACCATTCTAAAATCTGATCAACAAACGGTAGGGGGAAGTGGTCTTTCCTCGTGACAGTGTTTAGCTTCCTGTAGTCAATGCACATTCTCCAACCAGTAGTGACTCTAGTTGGAACGAGTTCATTATTGGCATTGGCTACGATGGTTATTCCGGATTTCTTAGGCACCACTTGAGATGGGCTCACCCATTGGCTATCGGATATTGGGTAAATGATACCTACATCCAATAGTTTCACCACTTCGGCCTTAACCACATCCTTCATGTTTGGATTTAGTCGTCTTTGTGGTTGCCGGGATGTCTTTGCATTTTCCTCAAGTTGTATGCGGTGAGTACAGATCAGTGGGTCTATGCCTTTGAGATCCGCAATTGACCATCCAATGGCACTCTTGTGCTCTAATAGAGTGGCTATTAGCCTACTCTCTTGTTCCTCATCCAAGTGGGAAGAAATCACCACTGGATATGTCTCATCTCGACCTAAATAAACATATTTTAGCTCACTTGGCAATGGTTTTAGGTCGAGTGTAGGTGCCTTGATGTTAGATGGGAGGGCCTTATTCTCATTTACAGGCAAAGGTTCAATTGGGGCCCTCCATCTTTTATTGTCAAGTACTGGCATCATCTCTAGAATGGCATCCATCTCTTGTATTGTGTAATCATTTGTCTCATGAGAATGGGCCATACATGCCTCCAAAGGGTTGGAAAATAGTGATAAGGGGACTGTATCCTCCATGAATGATTCGATCATGTTTAATTCGTGGACATCATCATCAACTTCCCGCGGTTGTTTGCATAAATCAAATATGTTAAGCTCAAGGGTCATATTTCCAAAGGACATTTGTACAAGTCCGTTTCTACAATTGATAATGGCGTTTGAGGTAGCTAGAAACGGTCGTCCAAGTATGACGGGAATTTGAGCATTGGTGCCTATCACGGGATGTGTGTCCAAGACAATAAAATCTACTGGGTAGTAGAATTTATCAACTTGGACTAGAACATCCTCTATCATTCCTCTCGGAATCCGGATGGATCTATCAGCAAGTTGTAGTGTGGTTTTGGTGGGTTTCAATTCACCTAACCCAAGTTGTTCGTAGACCGAGTATGGAATGAGATTCACACTTGCCCCCAAGTCGAGTAGGGCTTGTTTAATCTGGTAGTCTCCTATAATGCATGAGATGGTTGGACTACCTGGATCCTTGTATTTTTGGGGCACCTCTTGTTTGATGATGTCACTCAAATTCTCAGCCAAAAGAACTTTGTTGTGAACGTTATGTTTCCTTTTTACTGTACACAATTCCTTTAGAAATTTGGCATAAGATGGTATTTGTTTTATTGCATCCAACAGCGGGATGTTGATCTTCACCTGCTTGAAAACTTTCAGAATCTCCAGATTTTTATCTAAAGGTTTAGGTGAAATCAACCTTTGTGGAAATGGGGCAACCGGCTTGTATTGTCTTTCCGGTTCTTTCTCTTGTGGAATATTGTTTGGGCTATCATCCTCTTTGGGAATTTCCGGATCCTTAGGCTTTGGAGCCTTCACCGGATTAGATTTGTCAATTTCTTTCCCACTTCTCAAAGTGGTGATAGCTTGGACATGTTCCGTATGGTGGGAGGATGAGCTTGCATCTTGTATCTCATACTGGGTCCTTGGGTTAGGAAGAGGTTGAGCAGGAAGTGTGCCCTTTTCTCTAACACTAAGGTGAGCTTCAACTCTAGCCAGAGATGTTTTCAATTCATTGATGGCTTGGTTTGAATTTTGATTGAATTTCAATTGCTCTTGCATGAACCCATCTATTTCTAGAGAATTTGTCTTGTTATACTCATTCTGGACCAATACGAATGCACCCAACATCTCTTCTAGTGATACTTTTGGAGTGTTTTTTACATTTGCATTGGGTCCATTTCTCCAACTGAAGTTGGGATGGTTCTTCCAATTAGGATTAAACGTGTTTGAGTTTGGAGCACCATATTGCTGTTGATAACTGTTTATGGCATTTGTCTGTTCTTGTAAGATGCTTTGGACTGCTGAAATTGTGGGACAATCTGGTGTAGCATGTTGATTTCGAGCACAAATTCCACAAACAGTTTCAACGTCAGTGGAGTTGATTGTTTCTCCTTTCCTTAATTCCATAGCTTCGACCTTTCTTGTGAGGCTAGCCAACCGTGCACTTATGCTATCTTCTTCTGATAAGACATACATTCCTCCCTTTTCCTTTTGTTGGCCAGTCTTGGAATTTGTTGATTTAGATGTGTCCCAAGACTGTACACTCTCAGCCAATTCTTCCAAATAATCCCATGCTTCATCAGCTTCCTTATTCATGAACTCCCCATTACACATCATCTCTACAAATTGGCGCATGGGTGAAGTCAGTCCTTCATAGAAAAAGCTTATAACCTGCCAAATTTCATAGCCATGATGTGGGCATGTGTTTAATAGGTCTTTAAACCTTTCCCAACATTGGAAAAAGGTTTCATCTTCCTTTTGGGCAAAGTTCATGATAAGGCGCTTCAACATATTCGTTTTGTAAGTAGGGAAGAATTTCTTTATGAATTCTCTGTGCATATCAATCCATGCACCAATTGATCTTGGCCTCAATGCATAAAGCCAACCCTTAGCTTTATCTTTAAGAGTGAAAGGGAAGAATTTAAGTCTCACCACATCTTCAGTCACATTAGCAAAGTGCATGGTGGTGATTACCTCATCAAACTCTTTAAGGTGTTGATAAGCACTTTCACTATCTAATCCATGGAATTTAGGGAGAAGTTGAATCACTCCAGGTTTTAAATCTACGTTCCCTGCATTTGGTGGAAATACTATGCATGAGGGGGTGCTCGTTCTTGCAGGTTGCAAGAAATCATGTAAAGTCTTAGGTCGGGGAACATTCTCAACCACATTCTCCCTGTTTCAGTTTGATTTTGGACCGGGTTAGGTTGATTTGCAGCCATATTTTCAGATAAAATTGGAGAGTCTAAATGTCTCCTAGCACGTGGCTCTCTATCAATTCCTTCTACTATCCCCCCTTCACTTATGAGTCGGTTATTGGAATCCCAAGCCCAATGTGGCATGCAAAACAAAAAATAAGAAACAGAAAGAAAGAAGAATTCTTCCTCCCTTTTCTTAACTCTTCTCTAAGACCGAAGCACAAGGTGTCTTGCAATGGCTAGGCCAGAAGCAAGGATAGAGACCGATTTCTCCTAGTCAATAGGGGTTCAGAGAACTCCCCACCCACTCTTTGAATCTTTTGAGAAAAAGTGCAGAAGAAGGAGAAAGAGGAGTAGAGATGAGAAAAGAAATCTCTGAGCATAAGGTGATCCAAGACGGCAACGCCGACCAATAGGAATCCAGGTGGCAAAAAGGCCGACCTTTTAGAGATCCAAAAGAAGTCTCCACCCACTCTACAAGAGATGAATAAGATAGGAATGAATAGGAGAAGGAGAAGAGTAAGGTTTAGAAAGATAGAACCTGATTCGCACTTAAAATCCTTGTATCTTCTTCAGCTTCCTAGAAATCCCTGAAAAGAAAAATCAAATAAACAAACTAAGTTAGTCCTAAAATCCTAAAAATCCTAAATAGATACTAATTTCAGAAATTTGTGAAAACCGTCAAGAATTCCCCAGCAACGGCGCCAAAAACTTGTTCGCTTCCCCAAGTGTAGGGTTGCGATGTAGTAATAAACTCGGTGAGACCGAGGTCGTTCCACAGGGACTTATGTAGAATTTCACAAACTCATCCACAAGTATCTATTGAAATCTATTAACCAGTATGTTGTATGAAATTGATATGAGTAACAAAAGCTGAATTAAATCGAAAGTAACTAATTATAAGAAGGCACTAGGGGTTCAAGAATCCACTTGTAGCAATCCTTGATGTTTAATCCGCTGTGGTTTCTTATTCTCTCAACTAGAATCGACATTCCTGTCTATCTAGTCGGATAATAAAGCTGTTGAACCAAACAGTCTGTAATATGTAAGTTCTATGCATATGATTCACTCAATGTAGGTTGAGCTGAGCATGCTCAATTGCATAGGTCATTCCCCTTTCCTATAAGTCCAGTTCACAATCATAATCATCCTCAAGTCCTGTCACAAGACAAGGCTAGGTCAGGACTTGAACTGGATTCAAATCACATGCACAGTCCATACATATTCCAGAAAAACAGAAAAATAGAACTTTGGTAGGAAGTCCCTTTATGAAGAGCATAGTACTAGAGCGCACTCCAATTCCTCGGATCATACAGGTCTAGACCGTTACAAACGAATTAAGAAGTTAAGTAATTCTCCCAAACATCCATGAGTCATCACAAGACTAAGAAAAATTACTCAAAAACTTGTATAAACTTCAAACCATAGTTCATAATCATGAATTCCATACTTAAAACCACTTAACTACGAATTAAAACATCTTGGATCCACTACAAGCTTCACCTCTTAGCCCTAGCTAAGAGGTTTAGCTGCTCATGATCCAAGGAAACATGAAACAACTACAAAAAGCATAAAAATAGCAAAGCAAACCAAAAGGAGTTGTGAAACTCCAATCTCCACTTCCACAGCCTCCAACCTCACTTGAACCCTTACGATCCCTAGGTGTCCTTTTATAGTCTGGAGGCTCCACAACTTCGGAAGGATCGAGAAATTGCGTAAGAGTTACGCAGCGCAGAGAAAATCGGGCTGAAATTGGAAATTTCTAACTTCTTACGCATAGCCGACCGGTCACGACCGGTCGGTCTCGATATACAATCACTCCAGCAAGCATGGCCGACCGGTCATGACCGGTCGGCCTTATTCAGCCTTGGTCCAGCAACCATGTCCGACCGGTCATGACCGGTCGGACGTCTTCAACATTCCTCCAGCAACTGTGGCCGACCGGTCAAGACCGGTCGGTCATCTTCATTTGAGCTTTAATGTGTATGGCTGACCGGTCTAGACCGGTCAGGCTTCCTTGGCCGACCGGTCACGACCGGTCAGCTTCTTTTTCTTCTTGTTTTCTTCCTTTCTTTCTTCTGCTTTCTTCCTTCTTTACTTCCTTCTTTGCTTTGGCCCTCCTTTGAATCTTCATCCAAGGTCCTAAACATGATCTTTTCATCTTCAAATGGGTGGAGTTCACTCTCAATCCTGTAGTCACAAAACATGCATTAGATTCATCTATAAACCATGCAAACCTTGCACAATGAGTGATGAATTGGGGTTAGAATATGCACAATTAAGAGCTCAACACCCATCCCGGATCATGTCTATCATTCAACAGTTTATCTTGCATAACGATGGAAAATCCTCCATTCTTCCTTTTGGGCATCTCATATACCAATTTGCTGATGCGATTGACATTGTCAGTTCTGATAAAGTTCACAAGCCCATCATTATAAATCGCACCATCATTGCTCGTATGGAGCTTACCTAGTGTTCGCTTCCCCAAGTGTAGGGTTGCGATGTAGTAATAATCTCGATAAGACCGAGGTCGATCCACAGGGACTTGTGTAGGAATTCACAAAACACTTCTAATGATTTCTATTGAAGAGCTAATTAAACAGAATTTTAGTAGATTAATGTAGATAGATGCTATTAAACTAAACTGATGGTAATCAATTAATAAAAAGGCACTAGGGGTTCAAGGATCCACTAGTAGAAATCCTTGATGCTCAATTCGCTGTGGTTTCTAACTTTCTCAACTAGAATCGAAATTAAGTCCTATCTAGCCGGATGATAGAGCAGTTAAACCAATCAATCTGTCACATGTGTGAATCATGTACATGATTCTCTCAATACAAGCTAGGACTTGAGCACACTCAATTGTATAGGTTAGTCCCAATTCCAATAGGTTAAGATCATAATCATAACCATCATTAAATCCTGCCACAAGATAAAACTAGATCATGATTTGAACTTGATCCAAATCACATACACAATCTTACATGATCCAGAATTTCCAGAAGAATAGAACTTTTGGTAAGAAGCTCCCACATGAAGATCATAGATCTAGAGCGTATTGAATCCAATTCCTCGGATCATACAGGTCTAGACTAGCTCAAAACAATTAAGAACTCAAGCAATTCTTCTAAACATCCATGAGCCATCATAGAAAAACTACTTAGAGCTTTATTTAAACTTCAAACCATTGTTCATCACTAATAAATCAACTTGAATCCAAATCAAACGAATTGAAACATCTTAGATTCACTACAAGCTTCAACTCTTAGCCCTAGCTAAGAGGTTTAGCAGTTCATGATCCAAGGAAACATGAAACAAACTAAACAAAACATAAAACTAAAAGAACAAACTACGAGGAGTTGTAGAACTCCAAATCCGACTTCCACCGTCTCTCACCGTGCTCAATCACTTCTAGGATGCCTTAGGAAGAAGCCCTAGGTCCCCTTTTATAGAATATTGCGGAGAGTTCCAGATTGCGCAAGAAATCCCGGACTGCGTAGAGAAAATCGGAGCTTGTGGAACACGCCCTGTTACGCAGACGACCTGTCTAAAAAACGTACAAAACGTCCAGGGAGTTTTCATAATTTCAGACCCCAGAAATTTAATTCAAGGATCGGTCGCACGACTGGTCTGAGTAGTGGACGACCGGTCGCATGATCGGACTTAGATAGTCCAGCAAGCTTTGCAAAGGAACCCCCTTCTGTTGAGTGTTCAGACCGATCGGACGACCGATCCTGGGCTATGGACGACCGGTCTTCAGTGTGTTCTTCTGCTTTCTTTCTTCTCTCCTTCGACGCTTGGTCTTATGATCTTCAATGCTTATAAATAACGCCTTTAAGCCTTTAATTGCTGAATCCTCCCTCTCATTCCTATAACCACAAAATCATGCATTAGTTGGGTCTTTAATCATGTATTTCAAGCATAGTTAGTGATAAAATGGGGTTAGAACTATGCATATTTAAGAGCTCAACATAACCCCAACTAGCATTTTGCTAGTCTCGAGCAAAACATGCGTGGAACCAATTTCATTCTTCAAAAACCCAACTCCCCTTCAGAAACTACGTTTCTATATACTTAATGATATGCGAGTGCAAGAATTCGGAAAACTTAGTGATAAAAGTTGAGACCTTAACCTTATCATAACATAACAAGCACTTATATGAAATTCCCGCTGATTGATTGATAAATAGAAGAATCCAAACAATTTAACCTAGTGTGCTCGGTGAATGCTCATCTCATGGATTTTCGGGATTACCTTCCTTATGAATTACTTAAGGTATAGATTTAACGGTGTATAGATCAACAACAAACCTATGATAAGAATTTGCCTTACCGTCCTTCCGACGGCTTTCACACTACGTCCCATTTCCTGCTTTGGTTACGGGTAGACCATCCCCCGGTTGGTAATAGGTAGCCCTTTTCAGAATTTTTCACCATATTCTCCATCATTCCCATATTTTCATCCTTCCTTTCCGTTTTCTTTTTCATTAGATAAGAATTTTCAGAAATCCATATCTTTCATTATTTTCCCATGGACAAGGATGGGCAAAGTACCCCGGCTTGGTTTCTCAACACCCCAAATCCAAACTTAATCAATCCACAATTCTACATAATCCTTTCAAAGCGTGAGAATCGTGTAATGTGAACTAGGAGTGAAAGTATTTAGAAATTCTATCAATCATAAAAATAGGAGAATTCTCATATAAAACTAGTATCTTAGAGATTGCTCAAGATATTCAACTTCACTCACTTTACTTTTTCTTATACTCACACCATCCCAAATGCATAGAAACAAAGTTTTCCAACGGAGTTTTGAATTTTGAAAAATTGAAAAAGTTCCTACATAACTACTCAAGATGTTACAAAACACTGGATTCATCCTAATGGTCCTACACCCCCCAACCAAATCCTGCATTGTCCTCAATGTAAAAGATATGCAATGAGAAAAACATGAGAGCAATTCTAAAATAAAGGGAGTGAGGAATGAAAGTACCTGGGAGAAGAGTGAAATTCTACCTCCTTCTAGCAAACCTATGAAACAGTAAACAAAAGCAACACAATCCTAATCCTAACTACTCTATACCTCCATCAGACTAGGACATCAAACATCCTGATACACAGGATCAGTTAGAGGTATGGACATACCTTCTGAGGAAAACTTCTCAAAGAACGGCTTTAATCGCGGACCATTCCCCTTAAAGGTGTTGTCATTCCTTAGATTCAACAACTCGACGGTCCCATATGGGTAGACAGATTTTACAATGTAGGGATCGGTCCATCGAGATCTCAATTTCTCCATAAATAAGTGTAAGCGAGAATTATACATAAGGACTTTTTTATTAATCATGAAAGTCTTACGAAAAATGCTCTTATCATGAATACCTTCGTCTTGTCCTTGTAAATTCTCGCATTTTCATATGCTTCGTTTCGGAGTTCCACAAGTTCATTCAATTGAAGTTTGCGCAACGAGCTAGCTTTGTCAGAATCAACATTCATCTTCTTTATTGCCCAATAAGCCCTATGTTCCAACTCCATGGGCAAGTGACAAGCTTTCCCATAGACAAATCTATAGGGAGACATTCCAATGGGGGTCTTGAAAGCGGTACAGTAAGCCCAGAGTGTATCGGTAAGTCAACGCGACCAATCCTTGCGATCGGGTTTCACCGTTTTCTCTAAAATATGTTTAATCTCCCTATTGGATATCTCAGCTTGTCCACTCGTTTGTGGGTGATAGGGAGTGCTCACTTTGTAATTTACGCCATATTTCTTCATTAAGGCTTCAAATGGGCGATTACAAAAGTGAGTCCCTCTATCACTTATGATGACTCGAGGTGTTCCAAACCGGGAAAGAATATTCTCTTTTAAAAAACGAATGATTGTTTTATGGTCATTATTCCGGCATGGGATCGCCTTGACCCATTTGGACACATAGTCAACGGCAAGCAAGATATATATGTTTCCAAAAGAAGATGGGAATGGACCCATGAAATCGATGCCCCAACAATTAAAAATTTCGATTAGTAAGATGGGATTGAGTGGCATCATATTTCTACGGGAGATTCCCCCCAATTTCTGACATGGCTCACATGTTCTACAAAACTCATGGGTGTCCTTAAACATAGTGGGCCAATATAACCCACATTGCAGAATTTTGGCGGTGGTCTTCTTAGCCGAAAAGTGGCCACCACATGCCTGAGAATGACAAAAGGAGATGATACTATGTTGATCATCATCCGGCACACATCTCCTTATAATTTGATCGGGACAATACTTGAATAAGTAAGGATTGTCCCATAGGAATTTCCTCACCTCGTTGAAGAACTTATCTCTATCTTACTTTTTCCATTGTGTTGGAGTTGTACCTGTAGCAAGATAGTTAGCAATGTCCGCATACCAAGGCAATTAGGAGACTTTAAACAGTTGTTCATCAGAGAATATGTCTTGATCGCGGTCATCTCAGGGGAATAAGTGAGAACAAGTCGAGAGAGATGGTCAGCCACTACGTTTTCTACTCCTTTCTTATCACGTATTTCTATGTCAAATTCTTGGAGTAGGAGGATCCATCGTAACAAACGTGGCTTAGCATCCTTCTGAGAGAGAAGGTACTTAAGCGCGGCATGATCCGTGAATATGATGATCTTGGATCCAATCAAGTAGGACCTAAACTTATCCAAGGCAAAAACTACGGCTAAAAGTTCTTTTTTCTGTAGTAGTGTAGTTTGCTTGGGCTGAGTTTGAGGTTCTACTTGCATAGTAGATAACACATGGCTTTTTCTCTTTTCTTTAGCTTAGCACAGCCCCAATAGCATAGTCGCTCTCATCGCACATAATTTTAAAAGGAAGGCTCCAATCAGGTGGTTGCATTATGGGGGCACATGTCAACATATCTTTGAGTTTGGTGAAGGCATTTCGACAATCCTCATTCCACTCGAATGAGTTTTCCTTTTGAAGTAGGTTACATAAAGGAGGAGAGAGTGAACTGAAGTCCTTTATGAATCGTCTATAAAATCCGGCATGTCCCAAAAAGGACCACACATCTCGTATGCTCTTGGGTGGTGGAAGGTTAGAGATAAGATCGATTTACGCTATGTCCACCTCGTTCTGTTTTGTGAGACGATGTGACCTAGTACAATTCCCTTTTGAACCATGAAGTGACATTTCTCCCAATTCAACACAAGGTTCTTCTCTTCACATCTTTTAACACAATTTCAAGTGCATAAGGCACTCATCAAAGCTACAACCAAATACCTAGAAATCATCCATGAAGACTTCAAGAATTGTCCCACCATATCAGAAAAAATACTCAACATAAAATGTTGAAAAGTGGCCGGGGCATTACATAGTCCAAATGGCATCCTTTGATAGGCGAAAGTACTGAATGGACATGTGAATGTTGTTTTCTCTTGGTCCTCTAGGGCGATTTCTATTTGGTTGTACCCTAAATAGCCATCAAGGAAGAAAAAATGGGAATGACCCGCCAACCTTTCTAAAATTTGATCAACAAACGATAGGGGGAAGTGGTCTTTCTTCGTAACTGTGTTTAGCTTCCTGTAGTCAATTCACATTCTCCAACCGGTAGTGACTCTGGTTGGTACGAGTTCATTATTGGCATTGGTTACGATGGTAATTCCAGATTTCTTAGGCACCCCTTGAGTTGGGCTCATCCATTGACTATCGGATATTGGGTAAATGATACCCACATCCAATAGTTTCACCACTTCGGCCTTAACCACATCCTTCATGTTTGGATTGAGTCGTCTTTGTGGTTGTCTAGATGTCTTCGCATTCTCCTCAAGGTGTATGTGATAAGTACAAATCAGTGGGTCTATGCCTTTGAGATCTGCAATTGACCATCCAATGACACTCTTATGTTCTATTAGAGTGACTATTAGCCTACTCTCTTGTTCCTCATCCAAGTGGGAAGAAATCACCACCAGATATGTCTCATCTTTACCTAAATATACATATTTCCACTCACTTGGTAATGGTTTTAGGTCGAGTGTTGGTGCCTTGATATTGGATGGGAGGGGCTTGTTCTCTTTTAAGGGTAAAGGTTCAAATAGTGCCCTCCATCTTTTGTTATCAAGTACCGGCATCACATCTAAAATGGCATCCATCTCTCATATTGTGTCATCATTTATTTCATGAGAGTGGGCCACACATGCCTCCAAAGGGTCAGAATAATCTCGGTAAGACCGAGGTCGATCCACAGGGACTTGTGTAGGAATTCACAAAACATTTCTAATGGTTTCTATTGAAGAGCTAACTAAACAGAATTTTAGTAGATTAATGTAGATAGATGCTATTAAACTAAACTGATGGTAATCAATTAATACAAAGGCACTAGGGGTTCAAGGATCCACTTGTAGAAATCCTTGATGCTCAATTCGCTGTGGTTTTTAACTTTCTTAACTAGAATCGAAATTAAGTCCTATTTAGCCGAATGATAGAGCAGTTAAACCAATCAATCTGTCACATGTGTGAATCATGTACATGATTCTCTCAATACAAGCTAGGACTTGAGCACACTCAATTGTATAGGTTAGTCCCAATTCCAATAGGTTAAGATCATAATCATAACCATCATTAAATCCTGCCACAAGATAAAAATAGATCATGATTTGAACTTGATTCAAATCACATATACAATCTTACATTATCCAGAATTTTCAGAAAAATAAAACTTTGGTAAGAAGCTCCCACATGAAGATTATAGATCTAGAGCGTATTGAATCCAATTCCTCGGATCATACAGGTCTAGACTAGCTCAAAACAATTAAGAACTCAAGCAATTCTTCTAAACATCCATGAGCCATCATAAGATTAAGAAAAACTACTTAGAACTTTATTTAAGCTTCAAACCATTGTTCTTCACTAATAAATCAACTTGAAACCAAATCAAACGAATTGAAACATCTTAGATTCACTACAAGCTTCACCTCTTAGCCCTAGCTAAGAGGTTTAGCCGTTCATGATCCAAGGAAACATGAAACAAACTAAACAAAACATAAAACTAAAAGAACAAACTACGAGGAGTTGTAAAACTCCGAATTCGACTTCCGCCGTCTCCCACTGTGCTCAATCACTTCTAGGATGCCTAAGGAAGAAGCCCGAGGTCCCCTTTTATAGAATAGTGCGGAGAGTTCCAGACTGCGTAAGAAATCTCGGACTGCGCAGAGAAAATCGGAGCTTGTGAAACACGCCCTGTTACGTAGATGACCGGTCGCATGACCGGTCTGAGCTCCTGAATGACCGGTTGCACTACCGGTCTAAAAAACGCACAAAATGTCCAGAGAGTTTTGATAATTTCAAACCCCAGAAATTTAATTCAGGGACCGGTCGCACGACCGGTCTGAGAAGTGGACGACAGGTCGCACGACCAGTCTTAGATAGTTCAGCAAGTTTTGCAAAGGAACCCACTTCTGTTGAGTGTTCGGACAGGTCGGACGACCGGTCCTGGGCTATGGACGACCGGTCGTAGGACCAGTCTTTAGTGTCTTCTTCTGCTTTCTTTCTTCTCTCCTTCGACGCTTGGTCTTGTGATCTTCAATGCTTGTAAATAACACCTTTAAGCCTTTAATTGTTGAATCCTCCCTCTCATTCTTATAACCACAAAACCATGCATTAGTTGGGTCTTTAATCATGTATTTCAAGCATAGTGATAAAATGGGGTTAGACTATGCACATTTAAGAGTTCAACACCCACTAAGCCATATAGAGTCGTCATTTGCAGGATCAACAGCATGATCCGGTAGAGCCATCCCAGCCTGAGGCTCCACCTGTCTCCACTGGACCTTCTCAGACTTCACCTTCAGCACCTTTCCTCCGATCCTTCCCTTGATCCTCGGTCTGCTCTGAGTCGATTCAGTATGCCTCCTCAAGCTTTCTCTCGACATCGATCCCCATCCGTGGATCCTCCATCATATATTGCTGAGCTTCGCCAGCATCAGGAGCATCTATTTCAGCGACTCGACGGGATCGAGCAGGAAGCCATTGTGACTCGCCTCGCACAGTTGGAGAGGCGGATGGATTTGTGGGAGCGTGCGGCACGTGGGGACGTTTCACCCCCCGATCTGGGAGATGGATCAGATTACTAGTCTCATGTCTTAGTCACAGTTCCCTTTTTGTATGACCAATGACATCGTCTGGATTTCATATACTATTTTTCTATGGGTTTGACTGTATATTTTGTGCACATCGATGCATATCTACATTGGGCTGCTTGCCCATTTTACTATCTATATGGATGCTATTTTTATTCGCAATAGTTACATCCTTTTCTCTTGTCTATGAGCTTTTGATCCTTTATTGCATATCCTTAGGAGGTTGGATGGTTCGAGCATATTCGCCCTTATTAGCTCATGATTTGTGTTCTTTATTTGTCTGGATATACATCTGGAGGGGTGGTTGGTTGATTGGGCTATATGCCCTCTATGCTTTAACGATTCTTGTATATCTAGCCTGTTTAGTTCTTTTAATCTCCTCAGGATTTCAATTTCTATATCTCTTCCCTATTTCATGTGATTGACATATTTTCGGCGCTAGCCTTGCAACTTTCTTAGGCATATCTTTTTGCTGGCTAACCCTTGTTAATTACTAACAAAAAGAGGGAGAATCATCCCACCTAGAAGGTCCGATTATATCTTTTTACAGAACTTTGTAGGTGCAAGCATTGAGGGGGGGATTTTGAAGAAAATCGAGTCTGTACATGTCCGTTTGTAAAGATCACTTTATATATCTGTATAGACATGTAATTGGGTGTATGGTTTTTCTGTTTAAGGGTCGATCATGATAAGGAAGTCATGATGTGTCTAGGATAGATGTTTTGTCACGTAATTGACAAAGGGAGAGATTGTTAGTACACTTTATTTTGTCAATTGTCGTGTTGGTTGGTCGTGTCTTGTCGTGTGAGCCCCGGTCGAGGATTTGAAGCTCAAGACTTGAAGAATATGCTTCTTCCCTTGCTCAAGCTCAAGCAGAAACAAGATCTCAGGTAAGTTGCATATAGATCGACCTTAAGAAACTCAAAACATCAATGAATGGCGTAATTACCAACCTAACTTATCCCATTCCTTGTCGACCCTAGCACAAGTTATCAGACTTGTATGTCCATGGCAGGTGCTAATCGTGATTGAAAACATGTACAAACATTGGACTCCATGCACCAATCACTTCTTACTGAATTCTTGAAGTGATCTGCTGATGAAATGAGTATTCCAAGGCAGTCGACCGGTCGTGACCGGTCAGACTGACCCCTCATCTATGTCCAGCAGCTTGTCATTGGATCTGTCTTACTGGATAGACAGTCGATCGATCTTGACCGGTCGGTTCAGCTATGCATATTAGAACAACAACCTTGCTGTAATAAAAGCAGCAAGACAAGCCGACAGGTCTTGACCGGTCGGGCAGCTTGGCTTGACCCGTCCAGCAGCAATGTTGTATTCTGGTAAGATCACCGACCGGTCGGTTAGGCACATCAAATGGTCAGCGACCTTGCTGTGTTATAATCAGCTGGACAGCCGATAGGTCTTGACCGGTCGGCCTAGAGTGTAATTTTTGTTTAGCAGCTATGCTACTTTGAACCAAGTAGGCAGCCGACCAGTCTTGACCGGTCGGACTGCATGTAGCAGTGAGTCCAGCAAGCTCATCCGACCGGTCTTGACCAGTCGGACAGACCCAAATAAGTTCCGACACTTTGTACTGCGACCGACCTGTCCGACCGGTTGAGGCCTTTCTCTGACAGGTCGATTGTGACCATTTTTTATCCATTGGGGCCATCATTTGGGGCTCTATAAAGCCATATTTCAGAGGCTTTCTTGGTATGCATTCAACACCCATCAAAAGCCAAGTGAGAGAGTCTTTACTCACATCTTCCCACCCTCCCTGCTCTTTACTCCCTTGAGTTCATCATTCAAACCTAGCCATTAATGGCTTGTCATTGAGTATTCAAAGCTCGGTTTGAAGTATGAACTCAAGATATGCATTCATGGCTGACATACCTTCGAAATATCTTTATGAGGTCGTTTATGGCCATTGAATGCTATAGTTTGGTAGTTCCCTCATAACCATTGCATTGAATAGGCAAGATGTTCGCTTCCCCAAGTGTAGGGTTGCGATGTAGAAATAATCTCGGTAAGACCGAGGTCGATCCACAGGGTAGGAGGTAAACAATTCCAATTATCCTAATAACTAGAATCAAAGAGGTTTGTGAAATTGGTTTTGAACATAAAATAGGAAATCTGATAATGAAAAGATAACTAGAGCATCAAGGATCCACTTATAGCTTTCCTTAGATGCATAATTCGCTATGGTTTCTCACTTTCTCAACTAGAATCGATATTAAGATCTATCTAGTCGGATGATAGAGCTGTTAAACTAAACAATCTGTCATATGTAAGTTCAATGCATAAGATTCACTCAATGTAGGCTGAGCTGAGCATGCTCAATTGCATAGGTCAGTCCCCATTCCAAAAGGTTCAGTTCACAATCATAACCATCCTCAAGTCCTATCACAAGACAAGGCTAGATCATGATTTGAACTTGATTCAAATCACATGCACAATCCATACATATTACAGAAATTCAGAAAAGTAGAACTTTGGTAGGAAGTCCCCACATGAAGATCATAGTACTAGAGCGCACTCCAATTCCTCGGATCATACAGTCTAGACTGATGCAAACTAATTAAGAATTTAAGTAATTCTCCCAAACATCCATGAGTCATCATAAGACTAAGAAAAACTACTTAAAGCTTGTATAAACTTCAAACCATAGTTCATAATAATGAATTCCAACTTTAAAACCAATAAAACGAATTAAACAATCTAAGAAAACTATAAGGTTCACCTCTTAGCTCTAGCTAAGAGATTAGCTAATGAAAAGCATACTAAAAATAAAACTAGAACTAAGAAAAGGAAGAAAAACTAGCTGGAGGAGGCTAGGAAGCCTCCTATGACTTGAACTCCTTGCTCCCCACGTCCTTGCTTGCCCTGGAATAGAAGAGAGCACATCCTTTTATAATACAGCAAGAGTACCGCAACGTAACAGATTTTGTTCCACTTCGTACGGCTTGACCAATGGTCGGATTGCCTTCAAATTTGATATGTAGCTTCCTTGTAATGTGATCTTCCTCATAGATGATTTAGATTTCCAAGATTGTCCTCTGAATGGGCCCACCAATCAGATCAGCGACCGCCTCTCAAAATCGCGCACTTCGGGTACCTTCAGAACCAGTCATCTTACTTTCAACACTCCGGAGTGTACAGATGTCGGATTGATCCCAAATTTTGAACATTAGTAGAAAACTTCCTTCTCTACATGATAGATGGATTAGATTGTCCAAAAAAATCCCAGAATGTAGTCCGAAAATTAGAACACTTAGGGCTTTTATAAACTCTGCGCAGTTGAATCTTTCTGGATGGTCCATCTTTCTTCAACCGGTACGATCAAACCACTCATCCTTTTGATCTGAAACTTTGTGGTTATTCATATATGGATGTAGTCTAAAAGATGTTCAAAGTAGATTCTTCATATCATCAATGATGGGCCACCTGGACCGGCCCAGAGTGGAGTAGGCAGAATCTGGAACTTTCTGGACAGTTCGTATTGTTTTGGCCACCACGATCAATCCGTAGCTCCGATCGGCACGAAACCACTTGGGTTAGTTCGGCGTCGAGATCCTCTTCGACTTGGATGTATTAGATTTCCAAATATCATTAAGATGAGCCCAGAAAATGGGTCCAAAAAATCAGAAACGGGAATGGCCTGCTGTCTGGAATCTGGAACCTGGAATTTGCATGGCCGACCGGTCAAGACCGGTCGGACAGGGCTGGCCGACCGGTCAAGACCGGTCTAGACCTGTCTATTTTGGTCCAGCGTGCTATGTAGAAAGCTGCATTGTTGGCCGACCGGTCTAGACCGGTCGGGGACTGTTTGGCCGACCGGTCTTGACCGGTCGGACCACCTTGTGGAGCTCCTTTTTCATTCTTTCCTTCTTTCTTTTCTTTCTTTTCTTCTCTCCTTCCTCTCTCTTTGCTTTCTTCTTTCTTTGACCCACCTTGGGTCTTCATCCAAGGCTCCTAAATGTGCCCTTTTGATCATCAATTGGGCAAAGCAACTCTCATTCCTACAACCACAAAACTATGCATTAGATTAGCCTTTAAATCATGAAAACCATGCATAATGAGTGATGAATTGGGGTTAGAATATGCACAATTAAGAGCTCAACACAAGAGGAACTTGACCATCTCTCTCCCAACTACCCGGCATAATCATACACACATCATTTGCATCGGTAGCTGATCTTGGGAGCACAAAGAGAAGCTGAAGCACGTGGAGCTAAAGCTACTCATCAAAGTCATTGAATCGGGGCTCAATCGTCTAGGTATGTATAGATTTGAGAGTCCATTTATTGAATCACTATTCCCTTGATTGGGGAACTTCGGCGGGAGTGTACGTGGCCGTCCTTGGATTAGTATTGGTGAGAGTTTGAGATCCAAACTCGTCAAGTCTCTGGATTGGGTCATCGGTGGATGGTAAACGTGGTCCTAGATCAAAGGATGTTAAGGTTGATGGTTAACCTGATTTAAAATCACGACTATAGTGAAATCCAGTGTTCTCATAGGTTGAGATCGTAAACTGGGAATGGAGTAGGGAAACCGAACCACTATAAATCGTTGTGCATTATGAGACTGAATGATTGCTATGTGTTGAATGGTTTAGTCAATTATGAATGTTAACTGTTTGATGAAATTCCTATGATAGTCTTTTCTTGCTAATTAATCATATAATTGCCTTGAATGTTATTATGATAATCTTGGTTGGTAAGATTGACTCGATTTAGTTTTAAATTGTAATTGGAAATTCAAAAAGTCCTTTTCACCCCCCTCTAGGACATTAGGCATATCTCCGAGTATCTCTACAAGCGGTAAAACTGCAATTTCAGTTTACCTCTGTCAGACGAGGAGGAGAACCACTGTGGTTTCCATTCCCGTATCCGATAGGTCTTCCTTCCACTCTGTTCCATTTGACTGGAGTAGAGTGATGAGGCCATGGGGAGATTGTCCCTGCGCGGATTCCTGCTTCAACTTGCTCTCCAGCACAGATTAACTGTGAGAAATTCGCATATGGATGCGAGATAAGATATCCAGATATGCCAGGATATGTTGAATGAACAATCATGGAGATTTATTCCTATCATCGATAGGTGTCCGCATTCTGGTTGTCATAGCTTGCCAACGTCCCACATAAGCTGATAGCGTTTCATCACTATTTTGCTTGAGAGCTGCGAGGTCGGCTCTTCTAGGTGCCATGTTGAGATTGTATGCGAATCTGTCGACGAAAGCCTGGGAGAGTTGCTACCAAGTCCTGATACGATGGCAATCCAATGATGTGTACCAGTCTAGGGCATCGCCCTTCAGAGATTTTTGAAACAAGGGAATGAGGGCTCCTTCATTTCCTGAGATTGCACTTAGCTCTCCACAGAAAGCCTTGAGATGTGCTGTGGGACAACCACTGCCGTCGTATCTTTTGAATTTTGGTACCTCAAAAATTTGAGGTATCTGAGCATCTGAAAAAGGACACAAGTCTCTGAACTTGGTCGAAGGTAGATCAATTCCTTGTTGTCGTTGGAGTTGATTTTGTAAGATCTGGAACTACTCCCGCAACTCGTCCAATCCTGTATGATCTACTCGAACGATCGGTGCCTCCCGAAGTAAGGCACATTCTTCTTCGGCATAGTGGTCGATGCCTTCGACCCTATGGGCTTGCTGGAAAGCAACCGCGGGTTGTTGAAATTGATTTGATGATTGAACTGGATTCTGATGAACTTGTGCTTGAAATGACTGTAATTCAACTGAAGACTGTACTGAAGGTTGAACTGGAACTTGTTGGAAATTAACTGGAGATTACTGGATCAAAGATTGCTGAAACTTAACTGGAATCCCCTCGGCGGGGATGTGCTGGAATTGAAAGGTGCTCCTGTTTGTAGGAGGTTGAGATACTGGGAAGTGACCCCCTTGTTAGGTATTCGCCAATGTCCGCTGATTGATGTGGGCTTGACACTGACCCCCATTGTGGGCATTCGTCAGTGCTCTCCCTGCTGCTGGAAATGAATTGAAATTCCATCGGCGGGGATGTGCTGAAATTGAGTAAAGGTCCCATCGGCGGGGACATGCTGAGAAAAGAGAGGGGTCCCATTGACGGGGACATGCTGAAATCTACTGAGGTTGTTTCTTGCAAGATTGACTGGAAGCTGACTGGAAGTCCCTGCGACGAGAATGCTCTGAGACGACCTTGTCGTCACGAGAAGGTACTGAGGAGGATGCCCTGTAGCGAAGGGTTGAGGTGGCTGTTGTCGGTAGTCTTGGGTAGACTCCGATGGTTGTGCTTAATTTGAACTAGAGGCCAGAGGGACCCGGCATGACTGCTGAGATTGCTGAACTGGGCCAACTTGATTGTTGCCCGTTGCAGTAGCTTGTGCTTAAATGAATTGCAAGAGCATTTCTTGCATTACTCTCATTCCTTATGCCAATTCTTGCATGATTGGTGTATTCTCAATTGGTTGTTGCGTTGGAGGTTGCGCTTCGGCCATCTCGAGGGCAGGGAAGAGGTGAGCATCCTCTTCATGGTCGGACATGGCTTGCTAAGCCCGAGTGCGGATTATGCTGCGGAAGGGAAGTTGTTTCTGAAGACGTTGAGCCCGAGGAGGCGTAATGGTGAGGAATATACTCTACTCTCTTTCTTTTTTCTTTTTTTTTTAGGGTTTTGGGATTTTCTATTTTTTTTGTTTCTGGATGGAATGCTATGCAGATGAGATTGTATGAGGACTAATGACTTTCAAGTACAGGAGGGATTTCGCTTTTCAAGTTGGATCACAACTGGTGGGACTTGCATATCCCCAGGCAGAGTCGCCATTCTATGGACACTTGCTTCTCCGCGCTCCCAAATCCTCCCTTCCTTTTGGAAGAGGGGGTGCGTGGGCACGAATCGTCGTTTGTGCCACTGGCTCGCCTCGTTCTCGAGGGCTTTTTCTCGGTTATCGTGTTAAGTTAGATATGTTTGGATGAGTTCGTATAAGACCAGAGTCGCCACTAGCCAGTTACTTCGAATCTACAGTCGGTTAGACCTTGTAAAAACGTTAGAGAAGAGAATTCGAGGAATCCTTCCTCTAAAATGACTCCTTTTGATCTGCGGCTAGAGATTCGAGGTAAGGGATCACGGTTAAAGGGTGGGAAGATGTTAAGCACCCCACACTTGCCGTTACCGAAGTACGGTCTCTACTTCACAGAATCGAACTAGTACTTGAAAGTCTGATTTAATCCTCGTATATTCTCATGAATGATATGATGCATGAATACAAGTTTGACCAGTAAGAGTTTTTTATGGGCAGGTTTCCATTAACAAGCAAGCCCAAAGCATACGCTCGAACTGACAGGTGCTTTATGCATGATGCATACTGTGTATTTGAATAATCAAAGTGTTGGCACTGATATGATAAGCAGGGGGTTGGAAGAAAAGTAAATGTTGCACTTATGCTAGATGCAAATGGGATGATACTAGTAAAAGAGTAGCTGGGTGGACGGAGGTGTCGCCAGGGTTTGCTTCGAGTGGGTAGATCAGGACTTGGATAGCTTGGGAGACTTGGACCAGGGTCAGGCTGGACTGGACCAGGGCTAGGCTCTTCTCACTCGGGCTCTCCTTGGTGGAGGAATGGGCTAAAGGGATGGAGATGGACTCGGAATTAATGGGATTTCTCTAGGAGTTGAGGGATGCTTTGAATGAGAGAGAACGGTGGTATTTATAGTAGCGGAGAGTGGCAAATCGTGTAAATATGTTTGGGTGGCCCTCAGGGTGCTGTTGAGCTCATAATTGTGCATATTCTAACCCCAATTCATCACTCATTATGCATAATATACATGTTCAAAGGACCAACTTAGTACATGATTTGTGATTATAGGAAGAAGATGGAGATTTCACATATTGAGGGCTAAGTGGAGCTCTTTATGAGCATTGAGGACCATTGGATCAAGCATGATTGAAGACCAAAGAAAGACAAGCAAGGAGAGAAGAGAAAAGAAAGAAAGAAAGAAAGAAATAAAGAAGAAAAAGCCAGCCGACCGGTCATGACCGGTCGGCCACTCAAGAGAAGACCAAAGAAGAAGGACTACCCAGCCCGACCGGTCATGACCGGTCGGGCATAGCTGCTGGAGAAAGATTGAATAAGGCCGACTGTTCGCTTCCCCAAGTGTAGGGCTGCGATGTAGTAATAATCTCGGTAAGACCGAGGTCGATCCACAGGGACTATGTAGGATCTCACAATTTCATCCACAAGTGTCTATTGAAGTCTACTAATCAGATTATTGTATAAAATTGATGTGAGTAACAAAAGCTGAATTAAATTGAGAGTAATTAATTATAAGAGAGTACTAGGGTTTCAAGGATCCACTTGTAGCAATCCTTGATGTTCAATCCGCTGTGGTTTCTTATTCTCTCAACTAGAATCGACATTCCTGTCAGTCCAGTCGGATGATAGAACTGTTAAACCAACAGTCTGTAATATGTAAGTTCTATGCATAAGATTCACTCGGTCTAGGCTGAGCTGAGCATGCTCAATTGCATAGGTCATTCCCCTTTCCTATAGGTCCAGTTCTCAATCATAACCATCCCCAAGTCCTCTCACAAGACAAGGTTAGATTAGGGTTTGAACTAGATTCAAATCACCAGCACAGTCCTTACATATTCCAGAAAATCAACTAAAATAGAACTTTGGCCTGAAGTCCCTTTATGAAGAGCTTAGTACTAGAGCGTACTCCGATTCCTCGGATCATACAGGTCTATGCCGTTACAAACAAATTAAGAAGTTAAGTAATTCATCCAAACATCCATGAGTCATCACAAGACTAAGAAAAATTACTTAAAAACTTGTATAAACTTCAAACCTTAGTTTATAATCATGAATTCCAAACTAAAACCACTTAACTACGAATTAAAACATCTTGGATTCACTACAAGCTTCACCTCTTAGCCCTAGCTAAGAGGTTTAGCTGCTCATGATCCAAGGAAACATGAAACAACTACAAAAAGCATGAAAACAGCAAAGCAAACCAAAAGGAGTTGTGAAACTCCAATCTTCACTTCCACAGCCTCCAACCTCGCTTGAGCCCTTCTAGGATACCCTAGGAACGATCCCTAGGTGTCCTCTTATAGTCTGGAGGCTCCACAACGTCGGAAGAATCGAAAATTTGCGTAACACTTACGCAGCGCAGAGAATTTCGGGAAGAAATTAGAAAGTTCTAACTCAGTGAAATTAGAAAGTTCACTTGACCGGTCGGCCTCAAGTGAAAACACTCCAGCAAGCATCTCCGACCGGTCATGACCGGTCGGGCCTATTCCTCCTTGGTCCAGCAAGCATGTCCGACCGGTCATGACCGATCGGACGCCTTCAGCACTTTTCCAGCACCAATGACCGACCGGTCATGACCGGTCAGTCCTCTTCAGTAATGCCCAACATACATGGCTGACCGGTCACTAACCGGTCTGGCTTCCTTGGCCGACCGGTCACGACCGGTCAGCTTCATTTTCTTCTTATTTTCTTCTTTTCTTTCATCTGCTTTCTTCTCTGCTTTGGTTCTTTCTTTCTTTTCTTCTTTGGTCCTCAAACATACTTCATCAGAATGATCTTAAGTGAGCTCTTTATGTCTTCAATTGAGTAGAGTTCACCCTCAATCCTGTAGTCACAAAACATGCATTGAATTAGCTTACAAACCATACAAACCTTGCACAATGAGTGATGAATTGGGGTTAGAATATGCACAATTAAGAGCTCAACACACCCCCCAACCAGCATTTTGCTAGTCCCGAGCAAAACATGCGTGAAGCTAATCTCATTCTTCAAAAACTCAACTCTCTTTCAGAAACCATCCTTCTATACATTCCAAGGTTCATAAGTGTAAGATTCAGAAAGATTAGGCATCAAAGGTTGGAACCGTAAATCCTCAAGGCATAATA
Organism: Liriodendron chinense; assembly: GCA_003013855.2. Classification (NCBI taxonomy): domain Eukaryota; kingdom Viridiplantae; phylum Streptophyta; class Magnoliopsida; order Magnoliales; family Magnoliaceae; genus Liriodendron; species Liriodendron chinense. Next base: position 928,351 of record ML058408.1, read on the forward strand.
GGCATTCATATGAGATTCCCACTGATTGGTTGACAAATAGAGGGACTTGAACAAATTCATCCTAGTGTGGGTAGTGAAAATTCATTCCACGAGTTTCTAGGATTATCTTCTTCATAGATCAACTAGACTATTGAACTCAAGGTACATAGAGCCACATCAAGCCAATGACAGGAATTTGCCTTACCGTCCTTCCGACGACTTTCACACTACGTCCCATTTCCGGCTTTGGTTACGGGTAGACCATCCCCCGGTTGGTAGTAGGTAGCCCTAATCGGAATTTTCCACCGTTTTTCCACATTCCCAATTTCATCCTTCCTTTTCCTTTTTCTTTTTAAATTAGATAGGATTTTTAAAAATCCATATCTTTCATTATTTTCCCATGGACAAGGATGGACAAAGTACCCCGGCCTGATTGCTCAATACCTTAATTCAAAGTCTAGCTAATCCATAAATCACATAATCCCTTCAACTCATGAAAATCGTGTAATGTGAACTAGGTGTAAAAGTGTTCAGATTTTCTATCAATCACAAAAATAGGGGAGTTCACATATAAAACCATTATGCAATGAGAAATTCCAGACATCCAGCCTTATACACTTCATATCTCCTCCTCTTATGCTCATATCAACTCGAATGCATAGAACCAATGTTTTCCAAAAGAGTTTCGAATTTTTGAAAAAAATCGAAAAATTTCCACATAATTGCTTGAGATGTTGCAAAATGCTGGATTCATCCAAGCGGTCCTACACCCCCCAACCAAATCTTGCATTGTCCTCAATGTAAAAGATGCGCAATGAGCAAAACATGAGAGCAATTTGAAAATAACAGGGAGTGAGGAATGATATTACCTGAGAGAGTGAACATTGGAAATCTTCCGCCTTCTAACAAACCTATGAAAACGAAAACAAAAGCAGCAAAATCCTAATCCTAACTACTCTATACCTCCATCAGACCAGGAGATCATTCATCCTGATACACAGGATCATTCAGGGGTATGGACATACCTTCTGAAGGAGAATTTTCAAAGAACGGCTTTAATCGCTGCCCATTTGTCTTAAAAATATTGCCGTTCCTTGGATTCAATAGCTCGACAGTCCCATACGGATAGACAGTTTGCACAATGTAGGGACCGGTCCATCGAGATCTCAATTTTCCCGGAAATAGATGTAAGCGAGAATTATACATGAGGACTTTTTGATTGATCGTGAATGTCTTGCGAAGAATATTCTTATCATGGAATATCTTCGTCTTGTCCTTGTAAATTCTCGCATTCTCATAAGCTTCATTCTGGATTTCTGCAAGTTCATTTAATTGAAGTTTGCGTAGCGAGCTTGCCTTGTAGAATTGAAATTCATTGTCTTAATAGCCCAATATGCCTTATGTTCTAACTCCACAGGCAAGTGACAAGCCTTCCCATAGACAAGTCTATAGGAGACATTCCAATAGGGGTTTTAAAGGCAGTACGGTAAGCCCAAAGCGCATCGGTAAGTCGAAGTGACCAATCCTTGCAATCGGGATTCACCGTTTTCTCTAAAATGTGTTTAATCTCCCTATTGGATATCTCAGCTTGTCCACTAGTTTGTGGGTGATAGGGGGTGCTCACTTTGTGTGTAACGCCATATTTCTTCATTAGGGCTGCAAAAGGGTGATTGCAAAAGTGAGACCCTCCATCACTTATGATGACTCGAGGCGTTCCAAACCGGGAAAGAATATTTTCTTTTAAAAATCGAATGACCGTTTTATGGTCATTATTCCGACAAGGAATGGCCTCGACCCATTTGGAAACATAATCAACAGCAAGTAAGATGTATAAATTTCCAAAAGAAGATGGGAATGGGCCCATGAAATCGATGCCCCAACAATAAAAAATTTCGATAATTAAGATGGGATTGAGTGGCATCATATTTCTACGGGAGATTCCTCCTAGTTTCTGACAAGGTTCACATGCTTTGCAAAACTCATGTGTGTCTTTGAACATGGTGGGCCAATAAAACCCACATTGCAGAATTTTCGCTGTGGTCTTTTTAGCCGAAAAGTGGCCACCACATGCTTGAGAATGACAGAAGGAGATGATACTTTGTTGCTCATCATCTGGGACACATCTCCTTATGATTTGATTGGGACAGTACTTGAATAAGTATGGGTCGTCCCATAGAAATTTCCGTACCTCCGAGAAGAATCTATCTTTATCTTGCTTTTTCCAATATGTAGGAATTGTACCTGTAGCAAGATAATTAGCAATGTCCGCATACCATGGCAATTGGGAGACAGCAAAAAGTTGTTCATCAGGGAACATGTCATTGATTGCAGTCGTTTCAGGGGAATCAGTGAGGACAAGCCGAGAGAGGTGGTCAGCTACTACATTCTCTACTCCTTTCTTATCACGTATTTCTAAGTCGAATTCTTGGAGTAGGAGGATCCATCTTAATAACCGTGGTTTAGCATCCTTCTTAGAAAGCAGATACTTAAGCGCGGCATGGTCAGTGAATATAATGATCTTGGATCCAATCAAGTAGGATCTAAACTTCTCCAAAGCAAAAACTACGGCTAAAAGTTCCTTTTCAGTGGTAGTGTAGTTTGCCTGGGCTGAGTTTAGGGTTCTACTTGCATAGTGGATGACACATGGCTTTTTATCTTTTCTTTGGCCTAACACGGCCCCAATAGCATAGTCGCTAGCATCGCACATAATCTCAAAAGGAAGGCTCCAATCAGGTGGTTGCATTATTGGGGCACATGTCAACATACCTTTAAGGGTGTTAAAGGCCTTTTGACATTCTCCATTCCACTCGAATGAATTTTCCTTTTGAAGTAGGTTACATAAAGGGCGAGAGAGTGAACTGAAATCCTTTATGAACCTTCCGTAAAATCCTGCGTGTCCTAAAAAGGACCGTATATCTCGTATACTTTTGGGTGGTGGGAGGTTAGAGATAAGATCAATTTTCGCCTTGTCCACCTCAATTCCATTTTGTGAAACGATGTGACCAAGTACAATTCCCTTTTGAACCATGAAGTGACACTTTTCCCAATTGAGCACAAGGTTCTTCTCTTCACATCTTTTTAGCACAGATTTCAAGTGCTCAAGGCACTCATCAAAGCTACAACCGAATACGGAAAAATCATCCATGAAGACTTCGAGAATGGTCCCCACCATGTCAGAAAAGATGCTCATCATACAACGCTGAAATGTGGCAGGGGCATTACATAGTCCAAACGGCATCCGTCGATAGGCGAAAGTGCCGAATGGACATGTGAATGTAGTCTTTTCTTGGTCTTCACGGGCAATTTCTATTTGGTTGTACCCTGAATAGCCATCAAGGAAGCAAAAGTGGGAATGACCCGCCAACCGTTCTAAAATCTGATCAACAAATGGTAGGGGAAAGTGGTCTTTCCTTGTGACAGTGTTTAGCTTCCTGTAGTCAATGCACATTCTCCAACCGGTAGTGACTCTAGTTGGTACGAGTTCATTATTGGCATTGGTTACGATGGTTATTCCGGATTTCTTAGGCACCACTTGAGTTGAGCTCACCCATTGGCTATCGGATATCGGGTAAATGATACCTACATCCAATAGTTTCACCACTTCGGCCTTAACCACATCCTTCATGTTTGGATTTAATCGTCTTTGTGGTTGTCGGGATGTCTTTGCATTTTCCTCTAGGTGTATGCGGTGAGTGCAAATCAGTGGGTCTATGCCTTTGAGATCCGCAATTGTCCATCCAATGGCACTCATGTGCTCTAATAGAGTGGCTATTAGCCTACTCTCTTGTTCCTCATCCAAGTGGGAAGAAATCACCACTGGATATGTCTAATCTCGACCTAAATAAACATACTTTAGCTCACTTGGCAATGGTTTTAGGTCGAGTTTTGGTGCCTTGATGTTGGATGGGAGGGCCTTGTTCTCATTTACAAGCAAAGGTTCAATTGGGGCCCTCCATCTTTTATTCTCAAGCACCAGCATCACATCTAGAATGGCATCCCTCTCTTGTATTGTGTAATCATTTGTCTCATGAGAGTGGGCCATACATGCCTCCAAAGGGTTGGAAAATAGTGATAAGGGGACTGTATCCTCCACGAATGATTCGATCATGTTTAATTCGTGGACGTCATCATCAACTTCTCGCGGTTGTTTGCATAACTCAAATATGTTAAGCTCAAGGGTCATATTTCCAAAGGACATTTGTACAAGTCCGTTTCTACAATTGATAATGGCGTTTGAAGTAGCTAGAAACGATCGTCCAAGTATGACGGGAATTTGAGTACCGGTGCCTATCACGGGATGTGTGTCCAAGACAATAAAATCTACTGGGTAGTAGAATTTATCAACTTGGACTAGAACATCCTCTACCATTCCTCTCGGTATCCGGATGGATCTATCAGCAAGTTGGAGTGTGGTTTTGGTGGGTTTCAATTCACCTAACCCAAGTTGTTCGTAGACCGAGTATGGAATGAGATTCACACTTGCCCCCAAGTCGAGTAGGGCTTGTTTAATCTGGTAGTCTCCTATGATGCATGAGATGGTTGGACTACCTGGATCCTTGTATTTTTGGGGCACCTCTTGTTTGATGATGGCGCTCAAATTCTCAGCCAAAAGCACTTTATTATGAACGTTATGTTTCCTTTTGATTGTACACAATTCCTTTAAAAATTTAGCATAAGATGGTATTTGTTTTATTGCATCCAACAACGGGATGTTGATCTTCACCTGCTTGAAAACTTCCAGAATCTCCAGATTTTTATCTAAAGGTTTAGGTGAAATCAACCTTTGTGGAAATGGGGCAACCGGCTTGTATTGTCTTTCCGGTTCTTTCTCTTGTGGAATATTGTTTGGGCTATCATCCTCTTTGGGAATTTTCGGATCCTTAGGCTTTGGGGCCTTCACCGGATTAGATTTATCAATTTCTTTCCCACTTCTCAAAGTGGTGATAGCTTGGACATGTTCCGTATGGTGGGAGGATGAGCTTGCATCTTGTATCTCATATTGGGTCCTTGGGTTAGGAAGAGGTTGGGCAGGGAGTGTGCCCTTCTCTCTAACACTAAGGTGAGCTTCAACTCTAGCCAAAGATGTTTTCAATTCATTGATGGCTTGGTTTGAGTTTTGATTGAATTTCAATTGCTCTTGCATGAACCCATCTATTTTTAGAGAATTTGTCTTGTTATACTCATTCTGGACCGATACGAATGCACCCAACATCTCTTCTAGTGATACTTTTGGAGTGTTGTTTGCATTTGCATTGGGCCCATTCTTCCAACTGAAGTTGGGATGGTTCTTCCAATTAGGATTATACGTGTTTGAGTTTGGAGCACCATATTGCTGCTGATAACTGTTTATGGCATTTGTTTGTTCTTGTAAGATGCCTTGGACTGCTGAAATTGTGGGACAATCTGGTGTAGCATGTTAATTTCCAGTACAAATTCCACAAACAGTTTCAACCTTAGTGGAGTTGATTGTTTCTCCTTTCCTTAATTCCATGGCTTCGACCTTTCTTGTAAGGCTAGCCAACCGTGCACTTATGCTATCTTCTTCTGATAAGACATACATTCCTCCCCTTTTCTTTTGTTGGCCAATCTTGGAATTTATTGGTTTAGATGTGTCCCAAGATTGTGCACTTTCAGCCAATTCTTCCAGATAATCCCATGCTTCATCAGCTTCCTTATTCATGAACTCCCCATTACACATCATCTCTATAAATTGGCGCATGGATGGAATCAGTCCTTCATAGAAAAAACTTATAGTCCGCCAATTTTCATAGCCATGATGTGGGCATGCGTTTAATAGGTCCTTGAATCTCTCCCAACATTGGGAAAAGGTTTCATCCTCCTTTTGGGCAAAGTTCATGATAAGGCGCTTAAGCATGTTCGTTTTGTGAGTAGGGAAGAATTTTTTTATAAATTCTCTGTGCATATCATTCCATGACCCAATTGATCTTGGCCTCAATGCATAAAGCCAACCCTTGGCTTTATCCTTAAGAGTGAAAGGGAAGAATTTAAGTCTTACTACATCTTCAGTCACATTTGCAAAGTGCATGGTGGTGATTACCTCATCAAACTCCCTAAGGTGTTGATAGGCACTTTCACTGTCTAAACCATGGAATTTAGGGAGAAGATTGATCACTCCCGGTTTCAAATCCACATTCCCTGCATTTGGTGGAAATACTATGCATGAGGGAGTGCTCGTTCTTGCAGGTTGCAAGAAATCACGTAAAGTCCTAGGTCGGGGAACATTCTCAACCACATTCTCCCCTGTTTTAGTTTGATTTTGAACCGGGTTAGGTTGATTTGCAGCCATACTTTCAGATAAAATTGGAGAATCTAGATGTCTCCTAACACATGGCTCTCTATCAATGCCTTCTACTATCCCCCCTTCCCTTATGAGTCGGTTATTGGAATCCCAAGCCCAATGTGGCATGCAAAACAAAAAATAAGAAACAAAAAGGAAAAAGAATTCTTCCTTCTTTTTCTTTACTCTTCTCTAAGACCGAAGCACAAGGTGTCTTGCAATGGCTAGGCCAGAAACAAAGATAGAGACCGATTTCTCCTGGTCAATAGGGGTTCAGAGAACACCCCACCCACTCTTTGAATCTTTTGAGAAAAAGTGCAGAAAAAGGAGAAAGAGGAGTAGAGATGAGAAAAGAAAACCCTGAGCACAAGGTGATCCAAGACGGCAGAGCCGACCAATAGGAATCCAGGTGGCAAAAAAAACCGACCTTTCAGAGATCCAAAAGGAGTCTCCACCCACTCTACAAGAGATGAATAAAATAAGAATGACTAGGAGAAGGAGAAGAGTGAGGTTTTAGAAGGATAGCACCTAAATTGCACTTGAAATCCTTGACTCTTCTTCGTCTTCCTAAGAATCCCTGAAAAGAAAAATCAAATAAATAAACTAAGTTAGTCTAAAAATCTAAAAAAAATCCTAAATAGATACTAATTTCAGAAATTTGTGAAAACCGTCAAAAAATCCCCGGCAGCGGCGCCAAAAACTTGTTCGCTTCCCCAAGTGTAGGGCTGCGATGTAGTAATAATCTCGGTAAGACCGAGGTCAATCCACAGGGACTATGTAGGATCTCACAATTTCATCCACAAGTGTCTATTGAAGTCTACTAATCAGATTATTGTATAAAATTGATGTGAGTAACAAAAGCTGAATTAAATCGAGAGTAATTAATTATAAGAGAGTACTAGGGTTTCAAGGATCCACTTGTAGCAATCCTTGATGTTCAATCCGCGGTGGTTTCTTATTCTCTCAACTAGAATCGACATTCCTGTCCGTCCAATCGGATGATAGAACTGTTAAACCAACAGTCTGTAATATGTAAGTTCTATGCAGAAGATTCACTCAGTCTAGGCTGAACTGAGCATGCTCAATTGCATAGGTCATTCCCCTTTCCTATAGGTCCAGTTCTCAATCATAACCATCCCCAAGTCCTCTCACAAGACAAGGTTAGATTAGGGTTTGAACTAGATTCAAATCACCAGCACAGTCCTTACATATTCCAGAAAATCAACTAAAATAGAACTTTGGCCTGAAGTCCCTTTATGAAGAGCTTAGTACTAGAGCGTACTCCGATTCCTCGGATCATAAAGGTCTATACCGTTACAAACAAATTAAGAAGTTAAGTAATTCATCCAAACATCCATGAGTCATCACAAGACTAAGAAAAATTACTTAAAAACTTGTATAAACTTCAAACCTTAGTTCATAATCATGAATTCCAAACTAAAACCACTTAACTACGAATTAAAACATCTTAGATTCACTACAAGCTTCACCTCTTAGCCCTAGCTAAGAGGTTTAGCTGCTCATGATCCAAGGAAACATGAAACAACTACAAAAAGCATGAAAACAGCAAAGCAAACCAAAAGGAGTTGTGAAACTCCAATCTTCACTTCCACAGCCTCCAACCTCGCTTGAGCCCTTCTAGGATACCCTAGGAATATCCCTAGGTGTCCTCTTATAGTCTAGAGGCTCCACAACGTCGGAAGAATTGGAAATTTGCGTAACACTTACGCAGCGCAGAGAATTTCGGGAAGAAATTAGAAAGTTCTAACTCAGTACGCATGGCCGACCGGTCAAGACCGGTCGGCCTCAAGTGAAAACACTCCAGCAAGCATCTCCGACCGGTCATGACCGGTCGGGCCTATTCCTCCTTGGTCCAGCAAGCATGTCCGACCGGTCATGACCGGTCGGACGCCTTCAGCACTTTTCCAGCACCAATGACCGACCGGTCATGACCGGTCGGTCCTCTTCAGTAATGCCCAACATACATGGCTGACCGGTCACTGACCGGTCTGGCTTCCTTGGCCGACCGGTCACGACCGGTCAGCTTCATTTTCTTCTTATTTTCTTCTTTTCTTTCATCTGCTTTCTTCTCTGCTTTGGTTCTTTCTTTCTTTTCTTCTTTGGTCCTCAAACATTCTTCATCAGAATGATCCTAAGTGAGCTCTTTATGTCTACAATTGAGTAGAGTTCACCCTCAATCCTGTAGTCACAAAACATGCATTGAATTAGCTTACAAACCATACAAACCTTGCACAATGAGTGATGAATTGGGGTTAGAATATGCACAATTAAGAGCTCAACACCGACCGGTCATGACCGGTCGGCCATGGTTGCTGAGACCTTGTGAAGACCTCCGACCGGTCATGACCGGTCGGACAACGTTGCTGGAAGAGCTGTTTATTAAGGCCGACCGGTCCAGACCGGTCGACCATGCATAACAAGCACCTTCTAAATTAGGATCTCCGGATTTTACTGCGCAATTGCGTAAGCTTACGCAATTTCTGGAATGTTCTTGCGTATTGGACTCCTTCAAGCTATAAAAGGGTGTCTTCTCTTCATACCAGAGAAGGCGACGACGTGGGGATTGCTGAGGAGACGGATTCTACTTCAGATTTCCTGTTTTAGTATTTTTCTATGTTTTTAGAGGCTTTTAGTTCAAGGATGTTAGAGATGAACTAAACCCTCTTAGCTAGAGCTAAGAGGGGAAGCTTTTGATTCATTTTTAATGGATTGATGCAACCTAGGTTTCCTTTTATGCTTTAATGAATGAATTTTAGTTCAAATTGAGTTTGATTCAAGTACTATGTTGGTTTCTACTTTGATCTCTTGATGACTCTGGGCTCATGTGATTCTTAGTGATCCTAACTTAGTATCTTAGCTATTGAGCATTGTTTATGCTTGTGTAATGCATTGATCTACCATCGACTCCGGGCATGGTAGACGCTTTGATTGCCTTGTATGCAATGGCCTGATTTTCATGTGGGAACTCATGTAACTGAATTTCTTATCTTTTGTGTATGATCTGGAATATTTGTTTAGAGATTGATTTTGATTTAATTAGAGTTCAAATCATGAGTTGTAATCAGGTCTAGTGACAGGACTTGGTGAAGGCTATGGTTATGAATCTCAACTAGATTGGAAAGAGGCTTGGCCTATACAATTGAGTGTGCCCAAGGCCTGAGCATGGTTGTGGGAATCAAATCAGTTAATAAGCACCTATTTCAGATAACTGTGATTAATTGCTCTATATTCCGATCGGATAGAGATGGAAATCTGATTCTGATTGAGTTATATGAGACCTAGTTGTGTTAATGCATTGAAACGTATCAAGAGTGGATCCTTGGCGCTCTAGTGACTTTTTAGATTGAATTTACCTTAACCATTCACTGTTTAAACTCAAATCACTGTTTGTTTAGTTTTAGTTCTTAATATAGTCTTAATTACTAGTTGTTTTAGTTAAATTCTGAAGATACCCATATATAAATCTCTGTGGGAACGATACTCGGTCTTTCCGAATTATTACTACTTCGCAACCCTACACTTGGGGAGTGAACAAGTTTTTGGCGCCGCTGCCGGGGATTTCTATGCGGTATCTTTAGAATTTTCTGAATTAACTTTTAGTTGAGATTGTGTTAAGATAGATTTAGGATTTGTTTTGCTTTTTAGAGTAGGTTTTTCTTCTAATTATTAACTTAGTTTGTTTTGATTTTTGCAGGATTCTAACATAGGTCTAATCCAGGGATTTTTAGGAAGTTGAAGAAGATGAAGGCATCTTAAGTCACAAATCAGGTTTTATCGTTCTAACCTTACTCTTCTTCTTCTCCTACTCATTCCTATCATATTCATCTCTTGTAGAGTGGGTGGAGACTCCTTTTGGATCTCTGAAAGGTAGGCCTTGTGCCACCTGGATTCCTATTGGTCGGCTCTGCCGCCTTGGATCACCTTGTGCTCAGAGATTTCTCTTCTCAACCTATTCATCTTTCTTCTTTTCTGTACTTTTTCTCAAAAGACTCAAAGAGTGGGTGGGGAGTTCTTTGAACCCCTATTGACCGGGAGAAATCGGTCTCTATCCTTGCTTCTGGCTCAGCCATTGCAAGACACCCTGTACTTAAGTTTTAGAGAGGAGTAAAGGAAGGAAGGAAGAATTCTTTTTCCTTTTCACTCATTCTTTTTGGTTTTACATGCCACATTGGGCTAGGACTTATAATAACCGACTTGTAAGGGACGGAGGAGTTGTTGAAGGGATTGATAGAGAGCCTCGTGCTAGGAAACATCAAAATTTTCCTGAAATCACTAGAGAGATGGCTGAAAATCAACCAAATCAAGGGGTTAATCAAAATCCAGCCCCAAACCTTACTGAATTGGATGAGAATAAAGTGGGGAATGTACCTCAACCTAGAACTCTACGTGACTATTTACAACCAGCTAGGACGAGTACTCCCTCTTGCATAATTTTCCCTCACAATGTGGGGAATATTGATTTTAAACCGGGGTTGATCCAACTTCTTCCTAGATTCCATGGACTCGACTCTGAGAGCGCATATCTACATATTAAGGAGTTTGAAGAAGTTATAGCCACAATAAACTATGATAATGTGACCAAGGATACTATAAAACTTAAATTGTTCCCTTTTTCCTTGAAAGAGAAGGCCAAATCCTAGCTACATTCCTTAAGGCCAAGGTCTATTGGGACATGGGCTGAGATGACCAGGGAGTTTCTTAAAAAATTCTTCCCTACTCATCGAACCAATGCACTACGAAGGGCCATAATGAACTTCTCCCAAAAAGACGAAGAAACCTTTTTCCAATGTTGGGAAAGGTATAATGAGCTTTTAAACGCATGCCCACATCATGGCTATGAACGGTGGAGGTTGATTAGTTTCTTCTATGATGGATTAAACTCAACCATGCGCCAATTTGTTGAGATGATGTGCAATGGGGAGTTCATGAACAAGGAAACGGAGGAAGCTTGGGATTATTTTGACATGTTGGCTGACAATACACAGTCATGGGATATATCCAAGCCAACAAGTTCAAAACAACCCCAAGCTAAGGAAAAGGGAGAAATTTATGTTTTAGATGGGCAAGAGGATCTAGGTTCTAGAGTGGCTAAACTCACACAAAAGGTCGAGGAGATGGAACTAAAGAAAGTGGACACAACCCAACAAAAGGGGGCTGTTGAAACTATTTGTGGTATTTGTGCTTCCAATGTGCACCAAACGCCGGATTGCCCAACAATCTATGCGTTTCGAGAACTCTTATTTGAACAATCAAATGCCTTAAATAGTTATCAACGACCTTTTAGTACTCCAAATTCAAACACGAACAATTCTAGTTGGAGAAACAACCCAAACTTCAATTGGGCGAATGGAAACACGGCTAATCAAAATAATCCTCAAAGGGGGCCCCCAATGCAAATGGCCCCACCTCAAATGCCTTTAGAGGATACTTTGAAAGCATTCATGGAAGGTCAAGCTCAAATAAATCAATCCAACCATACGATAATGCTTGAGCTTAAAACTTCGGTAGAGGAAATCAAGGCTCGCTTAAACGCAAGGGAAGGGATGCTTCCAGCCCAACCCGTATCAAATCCAAAAACACAATGCGAAGTAAGCGTGCCTAGTTCTTCTAACCAACATATGGAACATGCTAAGGCCATCACCACTCTTAGAAGTGGTAAAATCATTGAAAAATCTGATCCGGTGAAGGTTTCACAGCCTAATGATCCGGTATCTTCCAAAGAGGATGATGGACCTAGCACCGCCATGAATGAAAAAGAGCCATTGAAAAAATATAGACCCGTTGCTCCATTCCCCTAACTCTTGATTCCAGCCAAGCCTCAAGATAAATATCAGGAATTTTTGGAGGTTTTCAAGCAAGTCAAAATCAACATCCCATTGTTGGATGCCATTAAACAAATACCGTCATATGCAAAATTTTTAAAAGACCTTTGCACAGTTAAAAGGAAAATACATGTGCAAAAGAAGGCATTTTTGACAGAGAATGTGAGTGCCATTATCAACCACGGGATGCCCAAAAAGTACAAAGATCCCGGTTGTCCGACAATATCATGTGTAATTGGAGACTACCGGTTGAAACATGCTTTACTTGATCTAGGGGCAAGTGTAAACTTAATTCCCTTTTCGGTCTATGAACAATTGGGTTTAGGTGAGTTAAAACCCACCAAAACCACATTACAACTTGTTGACCGATCAATTCGTATTCCAAGAGGGGTAATTGAGGACGTACTTGTCCAAGTTGACAAAGTTTACTACCCGGTCGACTTTATTGTCTTGGACACGCGACCCACGGTTAATATTGGTCCTCAAATTCCTGTCATACTTGGCCGTCCATTCCTAGCTACATCAAATGCTATCATAAATTGTAGGAGTGGGGTCATACAAATGTCTTTTGGCAATATGACGATTGAGTTGAATGCGTACAATATTGACAACCAACATGAGGATGAGGATGAGGAGGTCCATGACATAAACATGATCAATTCTATCGTAGAAGATGAGTCCCTCTCACCTTTTTACTCCGGTCCCTTAGACGAAGAAGTGACTCACTCCCTTGATGAGAACGATGATATGATACAGGATATGGTCACACTTTTTAAGTCGGTATCGGCATATGACGTTAGCCGAGAAAAGGATGTGGAAACCATACCTTTTTACGCTGAAAAATCAATTCAGCTTTCCACACCTTTGTGGATCATGCATACCGAACTCCACCAACCCTGGGATGATCCTTACTTGCAATATCATTGCCTAGGAAAATCTGATTGGAGACATATTTTTTCTGCTAAATATGATGATGTCTCCGCCTATACATGTGGTGAAAACACTAAGGAACCCGCTGGAATTCCTTCTTGGGATTTTGAGTGGCTTATTTCAATCATTCACACACATGTTCATTGTAAAGCAGGATATTGGATGACGTTACTGCGAAACCTTTTGATCCATCTAATGATTCTGCTTGACTTTATGCTTTTGGATGAGTTGTTGGATGAGTTGACGGAGGATGATTTGTTAGAATGCTTTCACATTAGGATTTGCTTTGATAGTTGATTTAGTTGTGAAGTAATCCATCTCCAAAAGCTAACCTTGCCATATGCTTCAGGTGATATCTCTCTTTCTCACTCTCCTTTATTTTATGTCATTGCTCTCATGTCATACATATTGCATATCTTATTACATTGAGGACAATGCAAAGTTTTGGTTGGGGGGTGAGAGATTCCTTAATTGATGAATCTGCTAGCTTTTGTGACATGTCGAGCAAAGATGTAGAAATTTTTCGATTTTTCTGAAATTCGAAACTCTTTTGGAAGGCTTTGATTATATGCATTCGAGATAGCATAAGCATAAGAAGATGCGATACGAAGTGAGGGATGTTGCAAGCTTTGAATTTCTCTTAATACAATGGTTTTATATGTGAATTCACCTATTTTTATGATTGATAGAAAATTTGAACACCTTTTGTACCTAGTTCACATTACACGATTTTCATGAGTTGAAAGGATCATGTGATTTGTGGATTGACTAGACTTTGATTTTAAGGTATTGAGAAACCAAGCCGGGGTATTTTGTCCATCCTTGTCCATGGGAAAATAACGGAAGATATGGATTTCTAAAAATCCTATCTAATTTAAAAGAAAAAGGAATGAAAGGATGAAATCGGGAAGGAAAGAAAAATGGTGGAAAATTCCGATTAGGGCTACCTACTACCAACCGGGGGATGGTCTACCCGTAACTAAAGCCGGAAATGGGACGTAGTGTGAAAGTCGTCGGAAGGACGGTAAGGCAAATTCCTGTCATAGGCTTGTTGTTACTCTATACACCTTGAGATCAGTAGTTTAGTTGATTTATGAAGAAGATAATCCGGGAAACTCATGAGATGAACCTTCACTATGCACACTGGGTTGAATTTGTTCAAGTTCTTCTATTTATCAAGCAATCAGCGTGGATTTCATATAAACACTTGTTATGTTCTGAGAGTTTAAGGTTTCAACCTTTTTCACTGAATTTCTCTGATTCTTACGCTTCTGTGTCTTGGAATGGATAGAAGAATAGTTTCTAGAGGAGAGTTGGGTTTTGGAGAATGAAACTAGTTTCACGCATGTTTTGCTCGGGACTAGCAAAATGCTGGTTGGGGGGTGTGTTGAGCTCATAATTGTGCATATTCTAACCCCAATTCATCACTCATTATGCATAATATATATGTTCAAAGGACCAACTTAGTACATGATTTGTGATTATAGGAAGAATATGGAGATTTCACATATTGAGGGCTAAGTGGAGCTCTTTATGAGCATTGAGGACCATTGGATCAAGCATGATTGAAGACCAAAGAAAGACAAGCAAGGAGAGAAGAGAAAAGAAAGAAAGAAAGAAAGAAATAAAGAAGAAAAAGCCAGCCAACCGGTCATGACCGGTCGGCCACTCAAGAGAAGACCAAAGAAGAAGGACTACCCAGCCCGACCGGTCATGACCGGTCGGGCATAGCTGCTGGAGAAAGATTGAATAAGGCTGACCGGTCGGCCATGGTTGCTGAGACCTTGTGAAGACCTCCGACGGGTCATGACCGGTCGGACAACGTTGCTGGAAGAGCTGTTTATTGAGGCCGACCGGTCCAAACCGGTCGACCATGCATAACAAGCACCTTCTAAATTAGGATCTCCGGATTTTACTGCGCAATTGCGTAAGCTTACGCAATTTCTGGAATGTTCTTGCGTATTGGACTCCTCCAAGCTATAAAAGGGTGTCTTCTCTTCATACCAGAGAAGGCGACGACGTGGGGATTGCTGAGGAGACGGATTCTACTTCAGATTTCCTGTTTTAGTATTTTTCTATGTTTTTAGAGGCTTTTAGTTCAAGGATGTTAGAGATGAACTAAACCCTCTTAGCTCTAGCTTTTGATTCGTTTTTAATGGATTGATGCAACCTAGGTTTCCTTTTATGCTTTAATGAATGAATTTTAGTTCAAATTGAGTTTGATTCAAGTACTATGTTGGTTTCTACTTTGATCTCTTGATGACTCCGGGCTCATGTGATTCTTAGTGATCCTAACTTAGTATCTTAGCTATTGAGCATTGTTTATGCTTGTGTAATGCATTGATCTACCATCGACTCCGGGCATGGTAGACGCTTTGATTGCCTTGTATGCAATGGCCTAATTTTCATGTGGGAACTCATGTAACTGAATTTCTTATCTTTTGTGTATGATCTGGAATATTTGTTTAGAGATTGATTTTGATTTAATTAGAGTTCAAATCATGAGTTGTAATCAGGTCTAGTGACAGGACTTGGTGAAGGCTATGGTTATGAATCTCAACTAGATTGGAAAGAGGCTTGGCCTATACAATTGAGTGTGCCCAAGGCCTGAGCATGGTTGTGGGAATCAAATCAGTTAATAAGCACCTATTTCAGATAACTGTGATTAATTGCTCTATATTCCGATCGGATAGAGATGGAAATCTGATTCTGATTAAGTTATATGAGACCTAGTTGTGTTAATGCATTGAAACGTATCAAGAGTGGATCCTTGGCGCTCTAGTGACTTTTTAGATTGAATTTACCTTAACCATTCACTGTTTAAACTCAAATCACTGTTTGTTTAGTTTTAGTTCTTAATATAGTCTTAATTACTAGTTGTTTTAGTTAAATTCTGAAGATACCCATATATAAATCTCTGTGGGAACGATACTCGGTCTTTCCGAATTATTACTACTTCGCAACCCTACACTTGGGGAGTGAACAGGTGCCACCCGTACTGGCCGCGCTGCTCCAGCTTCGGAGTGTATGGCCTCCGAACCTGAAGCAGAAAAGCCCGAGGTTCGGGGTCTGGACCTGCTTAGAAGCTGTGGCTCAGAACCAGGTGAGTTGATTGGGTTTGAAAGATGGGTTGACACGGTGAGTTGACTGGGTACATGGGCTGGACTGACCCAGTGAGTTGACTCAGTGATTTGACTCAGTGGGTTGACTCACCAATTTGACTTTTTTGGGATTTTTTTACTGGTTTTTCTTATGGGGGATTTTTTTTAGGCTGATGTTTAGGGTTGAGTTGACTGGGTTCAGGTTTGAGCTGGGCTATGGATTGGGGCTTACAAGGGTGAGTTTGGCTGGGTTTGGACATGGGATTTGGGGGTATGATCCTCCATCCATTCAGCTATCTCTACCAACATTGTAGCTGAAGGTGGGGTGTCTACACCGGGGATGGTGTACCCGTAACCAAAGCTAGAAATGGGAAGTAGTGTCAAAGTCGTCGAAGGAACGGTAAGGCAAATCTTGTCATAGGCATTTAGTTAATCTCTACACTTTTAAATCTTTAGTTCTGCTGATTTATGAAGAAGGTAATCCTGGAAAATCATGGAATGAACATTCACTATGCACGCTAGACCACACTTGTTCGAATTCTTCTATTTCTCAATCAATCGGTGGGGATTTTATGTGAAACACTTATGATGTTTAGGAAGTTTAGGATTTCAGTTTCATATCATTAAGTTTTTCTGAATTTCATGCTTGTATGTTTTTAAGTCTATAGAAGTATAGTTTCCAAGAGAGAGTTTAGCTTTTAGAGAAGTGATTTGTTTCATGCTTGTTTTCCTCGGGACTAGCAAAATGCTGGTTGGGGGTGTGTTAAGCTTTTAATTTATACATATTCTAACCCCATCGCATCACATTTTATGCATGATTTCTATGTTTGGAAGACCATTTAATGCATGTTTTGTGATTGTAGGAATGAAAGAAAGACTTCACCTAATCTATGCTTAAAGGACTACATTTGAAAGCAATTTGATGATGACTGAAGGTGGACTAAAGAAGAAAGAAGAAACAAGTGAAGAAGAGAGAGAAGGAATAGATTCCCAGCATTTTCAATGAGCTAGACCGGTCAAGACCGGTCGGCTAGCCTCTACAGACCACTCTAGTAACTGTTGAAGCTTGCTGGACCAAGGCTAGACAGGTTCAACCAGTCAAGACTGGTCAGTCATGTGCTAGTTCCCCTCTCTTAAGCTTGCTGGACCTCCTCCAGAGCCGATCACTACAGTGCCATGACCGGTCAAGATCGGTCGGCCATGTGTAAAAATCTGGATTTTACAAATTTCCAGCAGCTTCTCTTAGAAGCTCCAAAAACCATGCATTGTGCGTAAGTATTGCTTCGATTCTGGAACTTTCTGAGGCAGTTGAGTAATAAAGCTATAAAAGGACACCTAAGGCTCGTTTCTAAGGCATCATAGAAGGCTTGGGAAGTCGTGGGAGGTGAAGGAGATCGTTGTGGAGCATTCACAACTCCTCAAAACTCGGTTTTTTTTTTTTTATGTTTTTCTTTAGTTTTCTTTTAAGTTTGGGTTTAACCTATTGATGGTTGGATAAACCTCTTAGCTAGGGCTAAGAGGTGAAGCTTTTAGTTATTTACAATGTTCAATTCGAATTAGTTCAATTATTTTTTGTATAATGAAGAACACTTCTAGTTCAAGTTTGAAATAAAGTTAGTATTTTTAGTTAATATTTTATCTCTTGTGATTTCTCTTACATGTGATGTTTTGATTACTGAGATTGCTTAATGGGGTGTTGATTGATAGGATTTTGGGTTGTAGAGATCTTAGATCCATCATGATATGTTGGATGCTAGGGGATCTTACAAATTAAGTTTCTTAAAAGCTTATCTAGAACTAAACTAGAAGGAGTTCTTATCTTTTGATTTGATCTGAGATAGATATTTATGTGTTGATATTGGTTTATTAAAAGTTCAATTCATGCTTCTAAATCAAGTCTAATGACAAGACTTGAGGAAGAATCATGAATGTGATCTTGCTTGTTTTTTGAAGGATTGGGTTGTGTGATTAAATACACCCAATGCCTTAGTTGATTATGAGAGAACCATGTCAGTAGATGATTCATCAATGTTGGATATATTGTGATGATTTGATTGCTCTATATTCTAATTGGATAAGGATAGAACTCCTATTCCAATTGAGTTATTGGCATGAATGGTTTGAATTGGCATTGTGAATTATTATAAGTGGATCCTTGACGCTCTAGTGCTTATTTCTTTGATTTAGTTTTAAAATAGATAGTTTCATGTTATCAAATTCCATCCATCGATACAAATCTGAATTTAACCCATCCTAGTTATAACGTTTAGAATAATTACGACGATCCCTGTGGATCGACCTTGATCTTACCGAGAATTATTACTACATCGCAGCCTTGCACTTGAGGCGAGCAAACAGACGATCGGTCATCCGATCGGTCGTGGATGATTTTTTTTCTTTCTTTCTTTTCTTTCTTCCTTCTTTCACCCACCTCTTTGGCTCTTCTTCCTTTGATCTTTTGAATGCTTCAAAAGGTCCTAGTTATCATCGAAATCATGAGGTCTCTATCTCTTTCCTACAAACGCAAATACATATAAAATGCATCTTTTAACATTGTAAACCATGCATAATGTGTGATGAATTGGGGTTAGAATATGCACAATTTGGAGCTCAACATGGAGGTGGCTGGTCCTCCTGAATGGGCTACTCTGGCTCCTATTGCGGTGCTTGAATGTTCATCTTTCTATGGCTGGCAGGACCCATGACAGATAATGGAACCCAATCTCCTACAGGAACCGAAAAGCCAACCTCTCTAGCCCACAGGCTCACAATAAATCCAAATGGAAGAACACTAACACACCGAGAATTAGAGATGGCATGGATCAACTGACGGAGAATGTATGTAGGAAGGCACACTAGATGACTTTGATAGACATGATACAAGGTCTCATCCATAGATAGGGTGATATCAGTCTTGTTGCCAGCCCAAGGATACAAATTCGTGGTGAAAATGTAATGTTACAACCTAAACTCGAGTGTACATAAATCTGGCTCTCAAAGCACTGCCTGGGAGCCACTCTACAACCCAAGCACTACACAGAAACCTTGTATATTCTTCTTTTCCTCAACCAAGAGATTTCACTCTAGAACGCTGTCATGACTAGCATTACACCCAATCACATGACACAACATCCATCGATTCACAAATACAACCCACTCATTGCAGTGAACATGAAATCCAAGGGGATTAATAAATGGTTTTCCACATTGGGCATAAAACCTATGTGAAATTGCGTCGGTAGTCTAACACGACAACTTATACATATACGCGGAAGCCTAGAGGAGAAACTAAAATTATGGCTAAGTCTTAGAGGGGGGATGATTAGGACATTTAAAAAAAATTCGCCTACTTAAACAATTTAACAATTTAAACTAAGCAATAATACTTCGGCTTCCAAGCCTAAATGGGTCCAATCCCAAGACTAGCATCTGATAAGCAATAAGCTCCTTAGTCTAAGCATTCATAGATTAACATACGATTAAACTAATCAAGCACTTAATCTATGCAACCTAAGTAGACTATATAAGAATGGATCATCTAAGCTCAAATCTACTCTAATTAGTGAATATACATCTTGTGTGTGAATGTGCCTATCTAGTACCTAGCATATATTCCAATTAAGCATTTATAATTAAACAATTAAACACAGTGTATAATAAGAAATGTGCTCAAATACAATCTCAAACACAGTGATGTATAGTGGTTCGACTTTGTGTCTACTCTACTCTCGGTTCAAATAGTCGCCCCTTAAGCGCACCGACATTCACTAGGGAGATTAAATCAGGTTTCTCCCAACCTAGGTGTTTTAACTCGGATCCACCTAACTAGGGAGTTTATAGGTTCCTCCCAACCTACACGTTTACACCGGTGTTGGTGGATCCCCTTGGAAACTTGTTTGGGCCCGACAAACGTGTCAAGGATCACCAAATGACCCTAAAATTTAGGCCCAACAAACATGCCAAGGAATGCCAAACAACCCTAGAATTTAGGCTCAATAAACGAACCAAGGAACGACAAACGCCCTTAGACTTTTAGGCTCATCTAACAAGCCAAGGATTGACAAACAAAGCTAGATCGAGTTTGACAAACAAACTCTACACTCAATTTCCACCAGAAATAGAGTGGATGGACTCAATACAAATTGACAACCTTACTTATCGAATTTGAATCTCATTAATGCGCCGCTTCGGGTTGCTTGATCTCCACTCTCCCATGCTTCAATCAGCTCCCCTTTGTGTTCCCCCGATGTTATTGCTAATGCTTTGCCAGTGCTCTAACTCCAACGATCAATCGTCTTGCATTTGATCTTTTTGAGATAACCAAGGTGATAAGAGGTAGGTTTGAGATCTCTATAACTAATGGGAATGGATTTCCTAAAGAATCTCACTTATAATGATCTCATCGTAGAGTTTAGATAGGAATATAACTATGGAAATCGGTCCAAACTCTAGAGATAAAAGAGGGATAAGTGCATCTTCATCATGACCTTAGAATGCTCCATTTTTTTATGAATCACTAAGAAAAATGACTTGCTAGGGTTAGGATTTGAGCCTCTAATGGTCTCCAATGATGGTGGCTTCAAATTCTTCAAAATCTCTCAATTTTGCCCAAAATATGACTCCACTCGCATTTATAGAAAAATCTCCAACGGCTATAAAACGGGCAGAAAACGGTCGCTTCGATATATCAAAATACTATTTTGATTGATCAAAGCGATCTTCGATATATCGAAATGGTCTGTTCAATATATCTTAGAATCTGTCCAGAGAATCAGCAAGTTGCTGGACAAAATTCTCGATATATTGAAAAAAGTTTCAATATATTGAAACATTAATTCGATATATCGAAATCACCAATTCGATTTATCGAAAAAACTATCCAGAGAGTTGAAAGTTGTTGGACATATTTCGATCTATCAAAAAGGCCATTCCGATATATCGAAGACCTATTGAAACTAGGCTCCGATATATCGACGACCTATCGAAAACTGTTGTTTAGGCTTGTTTGATTACAACAACTTTCACCACTTTAATTAAACTAATTTATCATGTTTTTCTATATGATTAAAGGATAATAAGGATGACTAAGGATTTTTCTAGTTAGTCCAAGTCATCTAAGAGGATTTGGGTGTTTTGGTTCAAAGGGTTAGGGTCACCAAGGCATCTTATTTACCTGTTCTTCCTTGATGCTTCTGATCCACTTGAATCTTTGGTCTTCAGCTTGTAAGGCTCAACTAACAATACACCATATGGACACACGTGATTGGCAAATAAGATGCACTAGTATATCACATAAAAGTGTACTAACACTATGCACATCCGTTAGTTGCATGAAACCACCAAAATTTAAAAGTGGACCCCACCTAATGCGGTTCAACATATCAGCAATCAGAAAACCAACCAAAGCCTTAGGAGAAATCCTTCTTAATGGGCTGATATGCAAGAAAACAGTATCTCTTTGATAGTGAGAGGGTTGAGGATTGATTGGAGGTTCATATTCTTCTTCTTCCTCTTCCTCATCTTCATAGTTAGATTCAGATTGCACAAGAGATGGAGTTCTTATTGGATTGCCGCTCTGTCTTCCTCATTTTCGAGCTGCACCATACTTTGAGCGAGTGGAGGAAGATGGACTAGCTTCAGCTCCCCCTTTTGATCTTCTCATGACTATAATGAGGAGAAGAATCACTCCAACAACTCCTGCCCACAAAAAAAATCCAAAAAGGGAACTCCAAGAGCGAAATCATGCTGATTGAATGGGATTTTGAGAGAGATAATCGAAGGGATTGGAAGATTTGAGGCAAAATGAAATTTAGGGAGTGATAGGAAAACCTAGGAGAGGAGTTTTAGACAGACCGAGTAACCCCCAAATGAGAAAAAAATGGGTTTTAAAACCATATAGCACGCTGCCCGCGCACTGTCGGACAATCTGACCCTTCTGTCAAACAATCCGAAAGACCCTGTTTTGTGTTGGGTTAGTTCTGCTATGACTCTGGCCTCTTTCTCCCTTATGTCCTTATATAAGCTTATTTAAATTCATCCAATCTCATCCCAAGGGCCTCATACCAACCCTAAAGACCTATATTCACACCAATTAGACATGTAGTCACTAAACCCGGGGCCAGACTAAGCTCACATCTTGTGGCATCAATAACCACCTAATTCTCAGGATTTTCCTATCACAAAGAGGCTTAGTGCCCTTAGATTTAACATTTATCATTTGTGATATCTAACTAATGCACTCGTTTCACAACTTAGGAATGATATAAAGATCATTTAAACTAGGCATGCATTCAAAGTTGCAACTTAAGAAGCTAAAAGATGTTCAAGAGGCTAAACTCCCTCAAATTTACCAATTGAGCATGCATTCCAACAATTTCTAGGCAAGATGCTCATCAATTTCAAAGTTATGTTCAATTAATTTTGACAACTAAAACTAGCTGAGGATATTATACATCACTTGAAAAGACATGATCAATAAAATAGATTTCTGTTAGAGTATAGGTGATCATGCTATAATAGTCATTTAAAAAAATTAACTATTAAGCATTAATGACTGAGTATGAGATCATTCAAAGGGTTTAACAGTTAGGAAAATGTGACCCCTACAACAATTAGCAAAGTATTATATAAAAACATATAATTAACTCAAGCTAATCTAGGCATAAACAATTTAACAATCAAGATGATATGAATATGACATGCAAGAGTAAAACTAACCAAAATAAAATGAGGCTAAGATCATCAAATTTGACAATAAGCACACAATGCCAACTATCTGACTAGAAAAGGTAGCCTTCCAAAGACTTCCTCAAGTCCAAAGGCCTGAAGATATCAGCTAGATGTCTCTTCTTGGTTTGCACATGATATTGTTTTTGGGTATATGATTTTCCTATTTGATTCCCAATACCATTTTGTTTGCCTCGAACCATTTTTTGAACTTTTTCATTTAAATGGGCAACTTGTTTTAGCATAGCCTTCACATTATCATATATTTTTGGAGGGGATGGAAATTTCTTTCTTTTTCCAAAATTAGAAGACTCCCTGTTGGGGCTCAAATTTGCACCCATTGTAAAACAACATCCCGTGGTCTATTGACAATGATTTGGATAAGTTTTGAGGCCAGGAAAGCCCTGAAAATGCCTGCACAACCCTGATCGCTTGGTAGCGACCAAAATCCGTAAACAATATTTTGGAGCGGAACTGGACCTGCACTTCGCCCCCAAATGATCCGAAATGTCCTAAAACCCTTAACCTTGCAAGTTTCAAAGTCATCCGATACATATTTTTACCTGCGCACCTCGAAATGCGTTTCATCCCCGTTTAGAGCTGACTAAAAAGGGTCCGTAAGCCTACAGCTACCATTTCAGAGCGAAACTGGACATGCGCTTCACCGTCAAATGATCTGGAGCACCCCAAAACCCTTAAATAGCAAGTTTGAAATCATTACGATGCGTATTTCCATGTGCGTGCTCCCCGGAACAACGTTCCTATACGACAAGCCGACCCGGAGGCTCCAAATTAGGAAGTACCGAAATTAGCAACATTTGGACTTCCACACCCCATCTCATTCATTCAAGAGGTCAATCATAGCCTAGAAGTGGCTTGGCGACAGTGAGTGCATGTCCAAAAAGGTAGCTGTCCTTTGGAGGTCCCCCGTCGGAGCTGAAATGCTGAAATTTTCTAAGTGCTGGAATCCTGAAAATCTAGCTAAGTAGTGGGAAAGCGCCGGCAAAGGACATGCGCCTGGCCTCCAACCACATGCGCTTGCACCCTATTAGTGAAATGGAGTGAATGAAACACCTTTTCAAAAAGTGCCGGGAAATGCGCCGGTAAATCACATGCGCCCGGATCCTCCACATGCGCCTGGTGCATTTTTCTCACATGCTTTTGGCTTTGTTTCTGGCACATGCGTCGGGAAATACCCGCCGGACCGGACCCGAACCCGAACCCGATTACCCCCTATAAATAGTGAAGTCGCTTCATTTCATCAGCACGAGATCATCCCCTGCCGACCTCAGAGTGATGTAAGCACCACATGCGCTTGCTTTCTTTCCCCTCGCCGGATGCCTTGGCCGGAGTGGATTCCCTCGCCGGAAACCTTCACCGGAAAGGGATTTCCTCGCCGGAATCCCAAGTTCAGGAAGAAATCCTGAAATTTTCTTAGTGCTGGGAACATGCGCCGGCTTTTCTCCAACATGCGCCGGCTTATTCCACCACATGCGCCGACTTTTCCCATCGAAAAATCTGAATTTTCTCTAAGTCCGGGAGAGACATGCGCCCACTCTTTGGTTCCAAGCGCATGTGCACTGCCACATGCACCTGGAACACCTCTCCTTCATCTATTTTTTGTGCAAAATGCGCACATGCGCCCGGATGATGATCACATGCGCCTGACAGATGTGCAACACCACATGCGCCTGCAAAATGGCCACATGCGCCTGTACACACCCCCCATGCGCCTGGACGCTGATGGGAGGGGTGGACCTTCCGTTGTGCGGCCCGCCTTCGTCCGGGATCGGATTTTGATGAAATCGCCTCTCCTAGATGCGTCTCGATGAGTTCTATCCATCCACCGAATCAGATTCTCCAACGGTTAATGATAAGTGGCCCAAATTAGTGTTTTGGTCCAAAATGACCAACATTTAGCCAATTTGGCAGCCCCGAAAATCCTTTCGAAAGAGCCGGAAACGGCCTAAAACGAGAAGAATCGAGCGGAATTGGACCGAGCCCGAGAGGAAAATTTTCTTCTACTTGACATGATACATCATAATCATGCACTGTGACGAGGTTATCCAATCTCAGGACTCTTTAATACCTTAATCAAGCGGTCAGCAGACCCGCTACTTAGTCATTTTCAGCCCTGGGAAGTGCCCTGTTGGCCCGAAAATTGACTTCTGCTAAGCAAATCGAAACACGATCGCACCGCGATCTTCGTGGACATAATCCACCCCTGTTCCAAGTTGGTCATCAACAATATTCACCGATTTCCCTGATCAGACCGCAAACAGGTTCACTACTTAGTCATTTCCAGCCTTGGGAAGTGCCCTGTTGGCCCGAAAATCGACTTCTGCTAAGCAAATCGAAATGCGATCGCACAGCGATCTTCGTGGACGTAATCCACCCCTGTTCAAAGATGGTTATCGATAATACTCACCGATTTCCCTAATCAGACCGTAAGCAGGTCCACTACTTAGTCGTTTTCAGCCCTGAGAAGTGCCCTGTTGGCTTGAGAATTGACTAGTGCCAGTTGAAATCAACCGCGATCTCAAAGACACCGAGGCAAAGCTGAAGTACTCAGGCTATCCAACAGCCGAGTCAAGCATTCGCGGGGCACCGATTCCCATTATTCATAAGAAATTGGCATATGTGGGTACCCATCGGACCCTATACTTAGCCACTTACAGGCATCAGAGATAGCCGATCCAGCCCATTGAGTTTGGATCCTCAAGAGATCTTGGCTCGACAAAGCCTACCTGATCCCAAATAGATCACTGAAAATACTCAGAAGAAAGAGTGTTCTCAAAGACGAGTCGCCCGACTCCAGAAGAAATACATTTACTTTACTGTACAAAGCTCTATTCATCCCGAATAAAGGTCCGAGGCTAAACCTAAGGGGTTATGGTTACCACGAGAAACCACAAACAAAGAGTTCTAACTAAGCTTGAAATATCTTGCTATGGACTGCCACTATGAAAAAGACAGTCGATACCTTACCCATCAACAACGGGACCGTCGGTTGAGCTAATGAGGTAGTTGCGGATTGCTTTCCTAAGGTCACCCGTCATAAAAATACGGGCACGGGCTTTAAGTTATGCCGACCAACATTTCGATGTTCGTGTATTCCAGTGGTCACCTGTTCACAGTAACAAGCGCGGGCCCAGAGTTGCACCACTCAATTAAAAACCTCATTCGGGAACGTTGCGGAGTGCTTTCCTAAGGTCACTCGTCATAAAAATACGGGCGCGGGCCTTGGGTCATGCCGACCAACATTTGAGGATCGTGTATTCCAGCGGTCACCTGTTCACAGTAACAGGCGCGGCCCCCGAGTTGCACCACTCGAATCCTGACAGTCTCTCAACCCGAACAATCTGAAAGAAAATGGGACATAGACATCCAGTGTGTCTAATAAATGTGGCTCAGTCCATAACTAGAAAATAAAGGTTTACATGACCATGAACTTAATACCATAATCCCGGTGGATTAGTCTTTTGCCTTCCAATCAAGGGTGATCAACCGTTGATGTAATTAAAGGCTCGTGACCAGTATCACAGCCTGGAATGTAAAAGATCTCAGAATCTCTGGAATAAAATTCGCCATGCGATATCTCTCTCTTGTGTACACTTTGTGATTGCTTATGATTGTCTATGAATGTCTCTATACTCAGAATTCCCCCAGAATAAAAGAAACACGAAAAAAAAAGATAGAAGGACTGCTGATGAGCAAGTTCTGATTCTTCTTTTTTTTCTAAGTTCTAACACTCCCCCTTCCTGGATTTAGTTAAGTTCTTCTCTTTCTTTGGAGCTTTTTCAGGTAGGCTATTCTTTTGTTGAATCATTCTCTCAGTCATAATTAATTTTTCTATATGTGGACCCTCGCCGTTCCGCGCTTCCGTACGTTCTCCTTTCCCTTCCGGAAAAAGAAAAAGGGTGCGTGTTCGCGAATCGCCGTTTGTGCCACTGGCTTGCCTCGTTCTCGAGGGCTTTGTTTCGGTTGTCGTATTAAGCTGGATGTGTTAGATGAGTTTATGTAAGACCAGAGTCGCCACTAGCCAATTACTTCGAATCTACAGTCGGCTATACCCCGTAGAAACGTTAGAGAAGGGAACTCGAAGATTTCTTCCTCTAAAATGACTCCTTTTGATCTGCGGCCAAAGATTTGAGGTAAGGGATCACAGTTACAGGGTGGGAAGAGGTTAAGCACCCCACACACTGCCCGTACTGAAGTACGGTCTCTACTTCACAGAATCGAACTAATACTTGAAAGTCTGATTTAATCCTCGTACATTCTCATAGATGACATGATGAATGAATGCCGGTCTGAACAGTAAGAGTTTCTGATGGGCACGTTTCCATTAACAAGTAAGCCTAGAGCATACGCTCGAACTGACAGGTGCTTTATACGGGATGCATGCTGTGTGTTTGAATAATCAAAGTGCTTGTAGTGACATGTACATGAATGCAGGTCTGAACAGTAAGCGTTTCTGATGGGCAGGTTTCCATTAACAGGCAAGCCCAGAGCATACGCTCGAACTGACAGGTGCTTTATGCGGGATGCATGTTGTGTGCTTGAATAATCAAAGTGCTTGTAGTGAAGCAGGGGGGTTGGAAGAAAAGTAAATGTTGCACTTATGCTAGATGCGAATGAGATGATGTGGGTAAATAGTAGCTAGATGGACGGAGGTGTCGCAAGGGTTTGCTTCGAGTGGCTAGATCAAGACTAGGATGGCTTGGGAGACTTAGACCAGGGTCAGGCTGGGCTGGACCAGGGCTAGGCTCTTCTCACTCGGGCTCTCCTCGGTGGAAAGACGGGTTAAATGGATGGAGAGGGACTCGGAATGGACGGATTGCACTCTGGCTAGATGGCCTTTCAAATGAGAAGGGGAGGGGGGTATTTATAGCAGCGGGGAGTGGCAGTTCTCGTAATTAAGTTTGGGCGGCACTCAGGGGGCCGCCCGTACGGCCTTTCTTGGGATTCGGCGGGCAGTACGGACCTGCTTCGAGGCTGCGGTCTGGAACTCGGTGAGTTGATTGGGTTTAAGAGATGGGTTGACACAGTGAGTTGACTCGATGGGTTGACTCAGCGGGTTGACTCGGTGATTTCACTCAGCGGGTTAACTCGCTGAGTTTGACTTTTTTTGGGATTTTTTTGACTAGTTTTTCTTATGGAGGGTTTTTCAGGCTGATGTTTAGGGGTGAGTTGATTGGGTTCAGGCTTGAGTTGGGCTATGGATTGGGGCTTACAAGGGTGAGTTTGGCTGAGTTTGGACATGGGATTTGGGTGTATGGTCCTCCATTCATTCAGTTATCTCTACCAATCTTGTAGCTGAAGGTGGGGTGTCTACAGATGCCCCTCTTTGGCAGAGGTTGCTTGCAACCGAATGCCAAAGCGAGTGGACACCCCACTTTTAACCCGGTCATTCCTAGATCATGGTTTGAAATCTTTGCTTGCCTTTGCATCTGCGTCAGTTGATTGTCTGGAAATTGATCACTCGCACATACCGCAAGAGTTTGGAGAAAACGTTGCGATTGTCCCTGCATGTGTTGCAACCTGGGTACCCAATCGCAACCCTTCTATTCTCGGTCGGTACTAACATCGGAAAGGTACAACAGAGCCTCTGCGTCGTAGTCTTACGAGGTTACTGACCCTGTAATTGATTGTATGATGTTTTCCTGGATCACTCTAGGAGTACTTGTTTCGCTTGACTGTCAAAGTGGTTAGCTGCCTGCGTCATGTAGTCTTAACGAGAGTCCACTACGCCGACTTGGAATCAGTCAATGTACTTCAGGCATCCACGCCTAGGTATTTGCGGGTGGACTTTTCCACCCGATCTGCTGGTTTTGATGCTTGGTTTACAATTCATTCTTTCCTAGATTGTGGTCTGGAATCTTTGTTGTCCTTTGTATCTGAGTCAGTTGATTGTTTGGAGATTGATAACTCGCACATACCGCGGGAGTTTGGAGAAAACGTTACGATTGTCCCTGCAATGCACTGCAACCTGGGTATCCAATTGCAACCCTTCCATTCCCAGTCAGTACTAACATCGGAAAGGTACAGCAAAGCCTCTGCGTCATAGTCTTACGAGGTTACTGACCCTGAGATTGATTGTGATGTTTGATGCTTTCCCGGATCACTTCAGGAGTACTTGTTTCACTTGACTGTCAAAGTGGTTAGCTGCCCTGCGTCATGTAGTCTTACGGGAGTCCACTACGCCGACTTGGACTCAGTCAAGGTACTTCAGGCATCCACGCCTAGGTATGTGCGGGTGAACTTTTTCCACCCAATCTGCTGATTTTGATACTTGGGTTACAATTCATCGTTTCCACCTGTTCAAATGGTTTCTTTGACCGAGCCTTTTGGCTTTTATCTTTTCGTATCTTGGCATGTGGTACGACCTCGCTGACACTGGAGTTCAGTTCGACCGTATTTTGAGTGCATTGGATCCGACGATCTCCGGGGAAACCGCGAGACATCGGATCTTATTTGATTTTTGCGTCGGCTCCTACCCAAAGATATGGAAGATCTCTCAATGTTTTGGAGGCCGAACGCTCTACTGAGTAATTATTTTTGGGATTTTGAAAAGTTATCTACTCTGGCGAGTGATACTCCGTGGGGTTTTTATTCATAAATAGAAATATTTTTTGCCTTTTTGAAAAAGGAAATCTGGCTTGCACCCGCCACCACTAGGGATTCCTGTGGGGTCTTTGGCTAACCGACTTTTATTTTGAAAGAAGGAAAACATGATGATTGATGCGATGCTGCTGATGCATGGAGATTCATATTTGATGATGGATGCATGGTTTGGCTCATTCTCTTTCAGTTCGATGATTTTGCTTTTGCTGGGGATGTAGAGAACTTTGAGCTTATTGCTTGCAGGGTTGTGCTCCCTTGGGGATTTTGTTTTCAATGCGGATGTTTGGTCAGCGGGTTGGTCAAGATCCCAACCCGTGGTCGATCAGGTCCATTGTCCCAAGATGCTGTTTTCTTTGCTAATGGGAATGGATGAAGGATGTTATCAGACTTCAAGATGTTCTTCTATGAATGGATGCGATTGAGACGGTGCTTGGTCGCCAGTTTTGGTCAAGATTCCAATTTGCCGGCGATCGGATCCGTCATCCCAAACTGTGAAGTGAGCGGGGTTCGAGACAAGTGCAGTGCTGGGGATAGTGACAAATTTTTGTGATTTTTACAAATATGTAGTCCTGATCTTTACCTGAATAGTTAGGATGGAGATTGGTTATTGAAAACAAAGTAAATATTTTTGTGATTTTGAAAATATTTTGAAAGCAAGGGAAATATTTTGTGATTTTTGAAATATTTTGTTTGAAAGCATGAGAAATATTTTTGTGAT
Source organism: Liriodendron chinense (assembly GCA_003013855.2). Taxonomy (NCBI): domain Eukaryota; kingdom Viridiplantae; phylum Streptophyta; class Magnoliopsida; order Magnoliales; family Magnoliaceae; genus Liriodendron; species Liriodendron chinense. The sequence continues at coordinate 958,570 of ML058408.1, forward strand.
TTTTGAAAATATTTTGTTTGAAAGCGAGAGAAATATTTTTGTGATTTTTGAAAGATGACTTTACAAATGTTTTGGTATTTTCTGATTTTTCTGAAACGTAGGGAAAGGTATGGAATTTTCATCCATTTTCAGCTTCTACTGCTAGTAAGGCACCCGATCCATTTTACGTCAGTGAGTAAGACGAGTCTCACACAGTTAAGTGCTGTAGTTTTACATCTTCGGATGAGGAGATTTGAGGATTTTCAGTCAATACACCCACAAAGTTGCCTGTTCCTCATGTGCAATGCACATAGACCACGTATCGTTCGACGGACTCCTTCGGCCACAAAATGAGCCACATCCTCACATTTTCCTTTGTCAATCCAGTTTGGGGCCTTATGTTGCTCACAATTCTGTGAGGGTACGCTTTCATCTCCCAACTGCCTTAATCCCCTTCATGAGTTTTAGGAACAGGGAACATCCGTCAGATTCAACAACGACTTCCAAATCAAGGTTGTCTATCACGATGCGTTCAACATGAACGGGTCGCGGGGTTCTGTCCGCCTCAGCCCTTACCTGTTTAGAAGACTCCGGACCCCCGTACGATCAAGTGCCAGCTATGTCCGGAACAGGTTGGGAAAGAAAGCCCCCGAGAAGTTAATCCCAGTGTAGTTTTAGGTCTTCGGACCACTGGGGATGAATTTGCGCAGTTAAAATTGATGGTGAATTTTTTTTGTCTCTGTTTTGGAAAGGTTCCGGACTTTAACTCGAGTGGTCGAGATTGATACTGGTTTTTATGGAAAGCTTAAAATCTTTTTGGTATTTTTAAAATGATCGGGGTTATCGAACCTTGATCCGAGCGGTCAAGGCCAACGTCGGTTTTTGGTTGAAAGCAGGAAAAGGTCCCCCGAGAAATTAATCCCAGTGTAGTTTTAGATCTTCGGACCAAAAATATGTACAGGCTGAAAATGCATTCCTTTTACGATTTTGAAAAGGTCCGGTCCATTTAACCGCTTCCTTGATCGGTTGAGATCGAATGACGGTTTTTATTAAAAAGTCTCTCGGGATGTTGATCCCGACGTAGTTTAAGGTCTTCGGACCACAAAACTGTACAGAATAGGGTAAACACATTTTTTTTACTTTTGGAAAATGTCCGGTGTCAGCGGATCTTAATTCGAACGATCCAGACTGCTACCGGTTTTTATTTAAAAAGTCCCTCGGGATCTTGATCCCGACGTAGTTTAAGGTCTTCGGACCCGAACTTTACAAGCGAGGGCTGGAAATGCATAGACAGATTTTTTTGTTTTTAGAAAAATGTCCGGAGTCATCGGATCTTGATTTGAACGATCAAGACTGATGCCGATTTTTATTGAAAATCCCTCGAGATCTTGATCCCGACGTAGTTTAAGGTCTTCGAACCCAAGCTTAAGAACGAGACTGGTAATATATTTTTGTGATTTTGAAAAGAATTCTGAGTCATCGATTATGATTTTGATGGTCGAGATCGATGCCCATTTTTTTTTATTAAAAATCCCTCGGGATCTTGATCCCGACGTAGTTTAAGGTCTTCGGACCACAACTTTGTACAAGCGAGCAGCAATCAAGGTTGGAGATTTCGGGGATTCTTCTTAGAATGGTTCAGATCATCAGGTCATGATTTTGGATGGTTGAGATCACCGTTTGACCAAGTCAATTCTCTTTCTTTTTCTTGAAAATTCCATGGAGCTTTTTCCACATCATCAAGCTAATTTCTCTCCAATTTCTCACAAGATGAGATTTTGGTGAGATTCCTTACTCTTTCTCATCCTTCTCTTCCATCACTTCATTCTTACATGGAAGTATAAGATTCACTTGCAACCATCCTTCCCAAGGAGGAGTTCTTCCTAAGGAGACGGGGCGAGGGGTCGTTTCAACCAGGTGGGAGGACAAACGGCCCCCTGGGTGCCGCCCAAACCGATCTCTGCCCACTGGTCTTTCTAGTGGGTCGGGTAAAGGGGTGCCCTCTCCTTTTTTATATAACATGGGGCACCCTTGGCCCCTCCAACGTTCAATCTCTCTCTTCTTTTTCTTATACTCTCTCTCTCTCTCTCTTCAAGTTTCTCTCTTTCTTTTGGTGGTCTTTTGCTCTCTTCAAGTGGTGGGCCTTAGTGAAGCTTTGGGACAGCAAGGTGGTCCCCTTTTGATGAGTGGTAAAGGTATGGACCACTCCATTTTCTCTCTTGTCCTTTTCCTTCTTCATTGTCTCTTCTCATGTTTCCTTTCTTTTTTCATGTAGCTATTCCAAAGGAGTCTTGGTGGGCCCAAGTCTTTTTGGCCTTTTTCTAGATCTCCAATCTCTTCTAAAGGTGGTGCATGGAGAAGGACATTGCAAGCTTCTATTCATTCTTTCTTTTCATCTTTCTATACTCCCTTCATGTGTATGTAAAGGGTAATTTTGCCATGTCCATCAAGTGTGCATGGCAAAATATCCTATCTTTCTTATGGGAGTTGGGCCATTTTTCATGTGTATCAAATGGGCTCAAAGTGAAGTCATGGCCCTTGGTGTATTTGATGGGCCCAATGCTTCATTTTGGGCTCCCTCTTGCTTTCTCTTTCTTGTCATTTCCTTTGGAGCTTTCTTTTCTTTTCAAGGTTTGGGCCCATGGGAATGGTAGGGCCCATCTCAAGTTTTGGGCTCATAGGGCTCACTTTGGGTGGCCCCATCTTTATTTACATGTGTATGGACAAAGGTGACTAGCCCATTCTTCACTTGGATCTCAAGTGGGCTAGATTTCTTAGTTGGGCCTTTATGGACAAATGGCCCAAATCTCCAACCATCTCTTGATTATGATGTACATTCTTATGCACAAAGTGTGGTGGGCTCCTTAGGCTTTTGGGCCCTCTTTGAAACTTGTGTATTTCTTTTAGTCATGTGTGCACCACTGCACTTTGTGCATGTAGGATTCTTTTCCTTCATGCCTTTTCTTTGGATGGATGGAGGACTTGAGTTACTTGATCATCTACAAGTCCCATGAGTGAGTTGTTTCAACAATCTCACTTAGTTTAAATGGTTTTCCCATGTGGTAGGAAAGTGGTTCTCAAGAGTTTCCTTTAATGTTACTAACCTCAATAGGTGACTCTCCTTCAAGTGAGCTATCCATGCAACCATAGCTTCTTGAACTTCTCTTGGGGTGCTTGGTGGGTCATTCACCATCATTCTCAAAGATGAGTGATTTTTCTTTCAATTTGTGGGAAAGAATGATACCCATAAGTTGCCCAATTTTGTCCCATGCTTTGGGGCATTTTGGATTTTAATTTTCAAGTGGGCTATGTATACCATTCTTAGCCATTTTCGTGATGGTTGGGTGACACATCAAGCCACACCCTCTTGTGCTCAAATGGTCCCCTTTTGTAAAGCAATTGGTGCACATAAGTTGCCCAAACTTGTCCTTGCATGGACATCTTCAACTTTGGTTCTTCATGTGGGCTATGTGCATCAAATTTTTACCATTGGCTTCTTTGATTCATATGTTTGTGGTTAGACCACCATGTTGTACTTCTTATAGTCAAAACTTTTATCAAGACGATGCACATAGGGTTGCCCATAGTTAACCCATGAATGGGTCCTCATGTTCTTCAAGTGGGCTATGTGCTCCCTTCAATCCATTGAGGTGAGGCACTTGGGTTGCTCTTGGGGGCCCATTTCCTTCCTATTCCCCACTTGTCCACGTACATGTGTAAAAAGATGGGAACATCTTAAATGAGAATCATGGCCTTGGTATGAAGAGTGAACTAATCCTTGGACACATATGGTCTTTGAATAGAGACTTCTCATGTGAAGTTGGATTCTTATCCCTTGTTGATTGTTCGCTTCCCCAAGTGTAGGGTTGTGATGTAGTAATAATCTCGGTAAGACCGAGGTCGATCCACAGGGACTTATGTAGAATTTCACAAACTCATCCACAAGTGTCTATTGAAATCTACTAACCAGATTTTTGTATGAAATTGATATGAGTAACAAAAGTTGAATTGAAAGTAACTAATTATAAGAAGGCACTAGGGGTTCAAGGATCCACTTGTAGCAATCCTTGATGTTCAATCCGCTGTGGTTTCTCATTCTCTCAACTAGAATCGACATTAAGGTCTATCTAGTCGGATGATAGAGCTGTTAAACCAAACAGTCTGTAATATATAAGTTCTATGCATAAGATTCACTCAATGCAGGCTGATCTGAGCATGCTCAATTGCATAGGTCATTCCCCTTTCCAAAAGGTCTAGTTCACAATCATAACCATCCTCAAGTCCTGTCACAAGACAAGGCTAGATCAGGATTTGAACTTGATTCAAATCACATGCACAGTCCATACACATTACAGAAAAATCAGAAAAGTAGAACTTGGATAGGAAGTCCCTTTATGAAGATCATAGTACTAGAGCGCACTCCGATTCCTCGGATCATACAGGTCTAGACCGTCACAAACCAATTAAGAAGTTAAGTAATTCTCCCAAACATCCATGAGTCATCACAAGACTAAGAAAAATTACTTACAAACTTGTATAAACTTCAAACCATAGTTCATAATCATGAATTCCAAACTAAAACCACTTAACTACGAATTAAAACATCTTGGATTCACTACAAGCTTCACCTCTTAGCCCTAGCTAAGAGGTTTAGCTGCTCATGATCCAAGGAAATAAGAAACAACTACAAAAAGCATGAAAACAGCAAAGCAAACCAAAAGGAGTTGTGAAACTCCAATCTCCACTTCCACAGCCTCCAACCTCGCTTAAACCCTTCTAGGATACCCTAGGAACAATCCCTAGGTGTCCTTTTATAGTCTGGAGGCTCCATAACTTCGGAAGAATCGAGAAATTGCGTAAGACTTACGCAGCGCAGAGAAAATCGGACTTAATTTGGAAACTTCTAAGTTCTTACGCATGGCCGACCGGTCATGACCGGTCGGCCTCAATGAATGGTCACTCCAGCAAGCATAGCCGACCGGTCATGACCGGTCGGCCTTGTCCAATGTTAATCCAGCGAGCATGTCCGACCGGTCATGACCGGTCGGACGCCTTCCATGAAGTTCCAGCGACCATGTCCGACCGGTCATGACCGGTCGGACATCTTCATTGGCTTCCCGACGTGCATGGCTGACCGGTCACTGACCGGTCTGGATTCCTTGGCCGACCGGTCACGAGCGGTCAGCTTCTTTTTCTTCTTGTTTTTCTTCCTTTCTTTCTTCTGCTTTCTTCTTTCTTTGCTTCCTTCTTCCTTTTCTTCTTTGGTCCTCAAATGTTCTTCATCAAAATAGTCCCAAACGAGCCCTTTTTATCTTCAATTAGGTGGAACCACTCTCAGTCCTGTAGTCACAAAACATGCATTAGATTAGCCTATAAACCATACAAACCTTGCACAATGAGTGATGAATTGGGGTTAGAATATGCACAATTAAGAGCTCAACACACCCCCCAACCAGCATTTTGCTAGTCCCGAGCAAAACATGCGTGAAGCTAATCCCATTCTTCAAAACTCAACTCTCTTTCAGAAACCATCCTTCTATACACTCCAAGGTTCATAAGTGTAAGATTCAGGAAGATTAGGCGTCAAAGGTTGAAACCGTAAATCCTCAAAACATAATAAGCATTCATATGAAATTCCCGCTGATTGGTTGATAAATAAAAGGACTTGAACAAATTCAACCTAGTGTGGGTAGTGAAAATTCATCCCACGAGTTTCTAGGATTACCTTCTTCATAGATCAACTAGACTATAGAACTCAAGGTACATAGAGCTACATCAAGCCAATGACAGGAATTTGCCTTACCGCCCTTCCGACGACTTTCACACTACGTCCCATTTTCGGCTTTGGTTACGGGTAGACCATCCCCCGGTTGGTAGTAGGTAGCCCTAATCGGAAATTTCCACCATTTTTCCATCATTCCCAATTTTATCCTTCCTTTTCCTTTTTCTTTTTAAATTAGATAGGATTTTTAAAAATCCATATCTTTCATTTTTTTCCCATGGACAAGGATGGACAAAGTACCCCGGCCTGATTTCTCAACACCTTAATTCAAAGTCTAGCTAATCCATAAATCACATAATCCCTTCAACTCATGAAAGTCATGTAATGTGAACTAGGTGTAAAAGTGTTCAGATTTTCTATCAATCACAAAAATAGGGGAGTTCACATATAAAACCATTATGCTATGAGAGATTCCAGACATACAGCCCCATACACTTCATATCCCCTCCTCTTATGCTCATATCAACTTGAATGCATAGAACTGATGTTTTCCAAAAGAGTTTCGAATTTTTGAAAAATCGAAAATTTCCACATAATTGCTTGAAATGTTGCAAAACGCTGGATTCATCCAAGCGATCCTACACCCCCAACCAAATTTGGCATTGTCCGCAATGTAAAAGATGTGCAATGAGCAAAACATGAGAGCAATTTGAAAATAAAAGGGAGTGAGGAATGATAGTACATGAGAGAGTGAAAAGTGGAAATCTTCCTCCTTCTAACAAACCTATGAGAAAGAAAACAAAAGCAGCAAAATCCTAATCCTAACTACTCTATACCTCCATCAGACTAGGAGATCAATCATCCTGATACACAGGATCATTCAGAGGTATGGACATACCTTCTGAAGGGAATTTCTCAAAGAACGGCTTTAATCGCTGCCCATTTGCTTTAAAAATGTTGTCGTTCCTCGGATTCAATAGCTCGACAGTCCCATATGGATAGACAGTTTGCACAATGTAGGGACCGGTCCATCGAGATCTCAATTTTCCCGGAAATAGATGTAAGCGAGAATTATACATGAGGACTTTTTGATTGATCGTGAATGTCTTGCGAAGAATATTCTTATCATGGAATATCTTCGTCTTGTCCTTGTAAATTATCGCATTCTCATAAGCTTCATTCCGGATTTCTGCAAGTTCATTCAGTTGTAGTTTGCGTAACAAGCTTGCCTTGTCAGAATTGAAATTCATCTTCTTAATAGCCCAATATGCCCTATGTTCCAACTCCACAGGCAAGTGACAAGCCTTCCCGTAGACAAGTCTATAGGGAGACATTCCAATAGGGGTTTTAAAGGCCGTACAGTAAGCCCAAAGCGCATCGGTAAGCCAAAGTGACCAATCCTTGCGATCGGGATTCACCGTTTTCTCTAAAATGTGTTTAATCTCCCTATTGGATATCTCAGCTTGTCCACTAGTTTGTGGGTGATAGGGAGTGCTCACTTTGTGTTTTATGCCATATTTCTTCATTAAGGTTTCAAAAAGGCGATTGCAAAAGTGAGACCCTCCATCACTTATGATGACTCGAGGCGTTCCAAACCGGGAAAGAATATTTTCTTTTAAAAATCGAATGACCGTTTTATGGTCATTATTCCGGCAAGGGATGGCCTCGACCCATTTGGAAACATAATCAATGGCAAGCAAGATGTATAAGTTTCCAAAAGAAGATGGGAATGGGCCCATGAAATCGATGCCCCAACAATAAAAAATTTCGATTATTAAAATGGGATTGAGTGGCATCATATTTCTACGGGATATTCCTCATAATTTCTGACAAGGTTCACATGCTTTGCAAAACTCATTTGTGTCTTTGAACATGGTGGGCCAATAAAACCCACATTGCAGAATTTTCGCTGTGGCCTTTTAGCTGAAAAGTGGCCACCACATGCTTTAGAATGACAGAAGGAGATGATACTTTGTTGCTCATCATCTGGGACACATCTCCTTATGATTTGATCGGGACAATACTTGAATAAGTATGGGTCGTCCCATAGGAATTTTCACACCTCCGTGAAGAATCTATCCTTATCTTGTTTTTTCCAATATGTAGGAATTGTACCTGTAGCAAGATAGTTAGCAATGTCCGCATACCATGGCAATTGGGAAACAGCAAAAAGTTGTTCATCAGGGAACTTGTCATTGATTGCAGTCGTTTCAGGGGAATCGGTGAGGACAAGTCGAGAGAGGTGGTCAGCTACTACATTCTCTACTCCTTTCTTATCACGTATTTCTATGTCGAATTCTTGGAGTAGAAGGATCCATCTTAACAACCGTGGTTTAGCATCCTTCTTAAAAAGAAGATACTTAAGCGCGGCATGGTCAGTGAATATAATGATCTTGGATCCAATCAAATAGGACCTAAACTTGTCCAAGGCAAAAACTACGGCTAAAAGTTCTTTTTCAGTAGTGGTGTAGTTTGCTTGGGTTGAGTTTAGGGTTCTACTTGCATAGTAGATGACACATGGCTTTTTATCTTTTCTTTGGCCTAGCACGGCCCCAATAGCATAGTCGCTAGCATCACACATAATCTCAAAAGGAAGGCTCCAATCAGGTGGTTGCATTATTGGGGCACATGTCAACATATCTTTAAGGGTGGTAAAGGCCTTTTGACATTCTTCATTCCACTCGAATGAATTTTCCTTTTGAAGTAGGTTACATAAAGGGCGAGAGAGTGAACTGAAGTCCTTTATGAACCTTCTGTAGAATCCCGCATGTCCTAAAAAGGACTGTATATCTCGTATGCTTTTGGGTGGTGGAAGGTTAGAGATAAGATGTGAAACGATGTGACCAAGTACAATTCCCTTTTGAACCATGAAGTGACACTTCTCCCAATTCAGCACAAGGTTCTTCTCTTCACATCTTTTCAGCATAGATTTCAAGTGCTCAAGGCACTCATCAAAGCTACAACCAAATACGGAAAAATCATCCATGAAGACTTCGAGAATGGTCCCCACCATGTCAGAAAATATGCTCATCATACAACGCTGAAAGGTGGCAGGGGCATTACATAGTCCAAACGGCATCCGTCGATAGGCGAAAGTGCCGAATGGACATGTGAATGTAGTCTTTTCTTGGTCTTCACGGGCAATTTCTATTTGGTTGTACCCTGAATACCCATCAAGGAAGCAAAAGTGGGAATGACCCGCCAACCGTTCTAAAATCTGATCAACAAACGGTAGGGGGAAGTGGTCTTTCCTAGTGACAGTGTTTAGCTTCCTGTAGTCAATGCACATTCTCTAACCGGTAGTGACTCTAGTTGGTACGAGTTCGTTATTGGCATTGGCTACGATGGTTATTCCGGATTTCTTAGGCACCACTTGAGTTGGGCTCACCCATTAGCTATCGGATATTGGGTAAATGATACCTACATCCAATAGTTTCACCACTTCGGCCTTAACCACATCCTTCATGTTTGGATTTAGTCGTCTTTGTGGTTGCCGGGATGTCTTTGCATTTTCCTCAAGTTGTATGCGGTGAGTACAAATCAGTGGGTCTATTCCTTTGAGATCCGCAATTGACCATCCAATGGCACTCTTGTGCTCTACTAAAGTGGCTATTAGCCTACTCTCTTGTTCCTCATCCAAGTGGGAAGAAATCACCACTGGATATGTCTCATCTCGACCTAAATAAACATATTTCAGCTCACTTGGCAATGGTTTTAGGTCGAGTTTTGGGGCCTTAATGTTGGATGGGAAGGCCTTGTTCTCATTTACAGGCAAAGGTTCAATTGGGGCCCTCCATCTTTTATTCTCAAGCACCGGCATCACATCTAGAATGGCATCCATCTCTTGTGTTGTGTCATCATTTATCTCATGAGACTGGGCCACACATGCCTCCAAAGGGTCGGAAGATAGTGACAAGGGGATTGTATCCTCCACGAATGATTCAATCATGTTTAATTCGTGGACATCATCATCAACCTCCCGTGGTTGTTTACATAAATCAAATATGTTAAGCTCAAGGGTCATATTTCCAAAGGACATTTGTACAAGTCCGTTTCTACAATTGATAATGGCATTTGAAGTAGCTAGAAACGGCCGTCCAAGTATGACGGGAATTTGCGCACCGGTGCCTATCACGGGATGTGTATCCAAGATAATAAAGTCTACTGGGTAGTAGAATTTATCAACTTGAACTAGAACATCCTCTATCATTCCTCTTGGTATACGGATGGATCTATCAGGAAGTTGGAGTGTGGTTTTGGTGGGTTTCAATTCACCTAGCCCAAGTTGTTCGTAGACCGAGTATGGAATGAGATTCACACTTGCCCCCAAGTCGAGTAGGGCTTGTTTAATCCAGTAGTCTCCTATTATGCATGAGATGGTTGGACTACCTGGATCCTTGTATTTTTGGGGCACCTCTTGTTTGATGATGGCGCTCAAATTCTCAGTCAAAAGAACTTTGTTGTGAACATTGTGTTTCATTTTGACTGTACACAATTCCTTTAGAAATTTGGCATAAGATGGTATTTGTTTTATTGCATCCAACAGCGGGATGTTGATCTTCACCTGCTTGAAAACTTCCAGAATCTCCAGATTTTTATCTAAAGGTTTAGGTGAAATCAACCTTTGTGGAAATGGGGCAACCGGCTTGTATTGTCTTTCCGGTTCTTTCTCTTGTGGAATATTGTTTGGGCTATCATCCTCTTTGGGAATTTTCGGATCCTTAGGCTTTGGGGCCTTCACCGGATTAGATTTGTCAATTTCTTTCCCACTCCTCAAAGTGGTGATAGCTTGGACATGTTCCGTATGGTGGGAGGATGAGCTTGCATCTTGTATCTCATACTGGGTCCTTGGGTTAGGAAGAGGTTGAGCAGGAAGTGTGCCCTTCTCTCTAACACTAAGGTGAGATTCAACTCTAGCCAGAGATGTTTTCAATTCATTGATGGCTTGAGTTGAATTTTAATTGAATTTCAATTGCTCTTGCATGAACCCATCTATTTTTAGAGAATTTGTCTTGTTATACTCAGCCTGGACTGATACGAATGCACCCAACATCTCTTCTAGTGATACTTTTGGAGTGTTGTTTGCATTTGCAGTGGGTCCATTCCTCCAACTGAAGTTGGGATGGTTCTTCCAATTAGGATTAAACGTGTTTGAATTTGGAGCACCATATTGCTGTTGATAACTGTTTATGGCATTTGTTTGTTCTTGTAAGATGCCTTGGACTGCTGAAATTGTGGGACAATCTTGTGTAGCATGTTGATTTCCAGCACAAATTCCACAAACAGTTTCAACGTCAGTGGAGTTGATTGTTTCTCCTTTCCTTAATTCCATGGCTTCGACCTTTCTTGTGAGGCTAGCCAACCGTGCACTTATGCTATCTTCTTCTGATAAGACATATATTCCTCCCTTTTCCTTTTGTTGGCCAGTCTTGGAATTTGTTGGTTTAGATGTGTCCCAAGACTGTGCACTCTCAGCCAATTCTTCCAAATAATCCCATGCTTCATCAGCTTCCTTATTCATGAACTCCCCATTACACATCATCTTTACAAATTGGCGCAAGGGTGAAGTCAGTCCTTCATAGAAAAAGCTTATAACCCGCCAAATTTCATAGCCATGATATGGGCATGCGTTTAATAGGTCCTTAAACCTCTCCCAACATTGGAAAAAGGTTTCATCTTCCTTTTGGGCAAAGTTCATGATAAGGCGCTTCAACATATTCGTTTTGTAAGTAGGGAAGAATTTCTTTATGAATTCTCTGTGCATATCAGTCCATGCACCAATTGATCTTGGCCTCAATGCATAAAGCCAACCCTTAGCTTTATCTTTAAGAGTGAAAGGGAAGAATTTAAGTCTCACCACATCTTCCGTTACGTTTGCAAAGTGCATGGTGGTGATTACCTCGTCAAACTCCTTAAGGTGTTGATAAGCACTTTCACTATCTAATCCATGGAATTTAGGGAGAAGTTGAATCACTCCCGGTTTCAAATCCACATTCCCTGCATTTGGTGGAAATACTATGCTTGAGGGAGTGCTCGTTCTTGCAGGTTGCAAGAAATCACGTAAAGTCCTAGGTCGGGGAACATTCTCAACCACATTCTCCCCTGTTTCAGTTTGATTTTGGACCGGGTTAGGTTGATTTGCAGCCATATTTTTAGACAAAATTGGAGGGTTTAGATGTCTCCTAGCACGTGGTTCTCTGTCAATTCCTTCTACTATTCCCCCTTCACGTATAAGTCGGTTATTGGAATCCCGAGCCCAATGTGGCATGCAAAACCAAAAATAAGAAACAAAGAGAAAGAAGAATTCTTCCTCCCTTTCTTTACTTTTCTCTAAGATCGAAACACAAGGTGTCTTGCAATGGCTAAGCCAGAAGCAAGGATAGAGACCGATTTCTCCTGGTCAATAGGGGTTCAAAGAACTCCCCACCCACTCTTTGAATCTTTTGAGAAAAAGTGCAGAAAAAGGAGAAAGAGGAATAGAGGTGAGAAAGGAAATCTCTGAGCACAAGGTGATCCAAGGCGGCAGAGCCGACCAATAGGAATCCAGGTGGCAAAAAGGCCGACCTTTCAGAGATCCAAAAGGAGTCTCCACCCACTCTACAAGAGATGAATAAGATAGGAATGAATAGGAGAAGGAGAAGAGTAAGGTTTAGAAAGATAGAACCTGATTCGCACTTAAAATCCTTGTATCTTCTTCAGCTTCCTAGAAATCCCTGAAAAGAAAAATCAAATAAACAAACTAAATTAGTCCTAAAATCCTAAGAATCCTAAATAGATACTAATTTCAGAAATTTGTGAAAACCGTCAAAATCCCCAGCAACGGCGCCAAAAACTTGTTCGCTTCCCCAAGTGTAGGGTTGCGATGTAGTAATAATCTCGCTAAGACCGAGGTCGATCCACAGGGACTTATGTAGAATTTCACAAACTCATCCACAAGTGTCTATTGAAATCTACTAACCAGATTTTTGTATGAAATTAATATGAGTAACAAAAGTTGAATTGAAAGTAACTAATTATAAGAAGGCACTAGGGGTTCAAGGATCCACTTGTAGCAATCCTTGATGTTCAATCCGCTGTGGTTTCTCATTCTCTCAACTAGAATCGACATTAAGGTCTATCTAGTCGGATGATAGAGCTGTTAAACCAAACAGTCTGTAATATATAAGTTCTATGCATAAGATTCACTCAATGCAGGCTGATCTGAGCATGCTCAATTGCATAGGTCATTCCCCTTTCCAAAAGTTCTAGTTCACAATCATAACCATCCTCAAGTCCTGTCACAAGACAAGGCTAGATCAGGATTTGAACTTGATTCAAATCACATGCACAGTCTATACACATTACAGAAAAATCAGAAAAGTAGAACTTGGATAGGAAGTCCCTTTATGAAGATCATAGTACTAGAGCGCACTCCGATTCCTCGGATCATACAGGTCTAGACCGTCACAAACCAATTAAGAAGTTAAGTAATTCTCCCAAACATCCATGAGTCATCACAAGACTAAGAAAAATTACTTAAAAACTTGTATAAACTTCAAACCATAGTTCATAATCATGAATTCCAAACTAAAACTACTTAACTACGAATTAAAACATCTTGGATTCACTACAAGCTTCACCTCTTAGCCCTAGCTAAGAGGTTTAGCTGCTCATGATCCAAGGAAACATGAAACAACTACAAAAAGCATGAAAACAGCAAAGCAAACCAAAAGGAGTTGTGAAACTCCAATCTCCACTTCCACAGCCTCCAACCTCGCTTAAACCCTTCTAGGATACCCTAGGAACAATCCCTAGGTGTCCTTTTATAGTCTGGAAGCTCCATAACTTCGGAAGAATCGAGAAATTGCGTAAGACTTACTCAGCGCAGAGAAAATCGAACTTAATTTGGAAACTTCTAAGTTCTTACGCATGGCCGACCGGTCATGACCGGTCGGCCTCAATGAATGGTCACTCCAGTAAGCATAGCCGACCGGTCATGACTGGTCGGCCTTGTTCAATGTTAATCCAGCGAGCATGTCCGACCGGTCATGACCGGTCGGATGCCTTCCTTGAAGTTCCAGCAACCATGTCCGACCGGTCATGACCGGTCGGACGTCTTCATTGGCTTCCCGACGTGCATGGCTGACCGGTCACTGACCGGTCTGGCTTCCTTGGCTGACAGGTCACGACCGATCAGCTTCTTTTTCTTCTTGTTTTTCTTCCTTTCTTTCTTCTGCTTTCTTCTTTCTTTGCTTCCTTCTTCCTTTTCTTCTTTGGTCCTCAAATGTTCTTCACCAAAATAGTCCCAAATGAGCCCTTTTTATCTTCAATTAGGTGGAACCACTCTCAGTCCTGTAGTCACAAAACATGCATTAGATTAGCCTATAAACCATACAAACCTTGCATAATGAGTGATGAATTGGGGTTCGAATATGCACAATTAAGAGCTCAACACACCCCCCAACCAGCATTTTGCTAGTCCCGAGCAAAACATGCGTGAAGCTAATCCCATTCTTCAAAACTCAACTCTCTTTTAGAAACCATCCTTCTATACATTCCAAGGTTCATAAGTGTAAGATTCAGGAAGATTAGGCGTCAAAGGTTGAAACCGTAAATCCTCAAAACATAATAAGCATTCATATGAAATTCCCGCTGATTGGTTGATAAATAGAAGGACTTGAACAAATTCAACCTAGTGTGGGTAGTGAAAATTCATCCCACAAGTTTCTAAGATTACCTTCTTCATAGATCAACTAGACTATAGAACTCAAGGTACATAGAGCTACATCAAGCCAATGACAGGAATTTGCCTTACCGCCCTTCTGACGACTTTCACACTACGTCCCATTTCCGGCTTTGGTTACGGGTAGACCATCCCCCGGTTGGTAGTAGGTAGCCCTAATCGGAAATTTCCACCATTTTTCCATCATTCCCAATTTCATCCTTCCTTTTCCTTTTTCTTTTTAAATTAGATAGGATTTTTAAAAATCCATATCTTTCATTTTTTTTCCCCATGGACAAGGATGGACAAAGTACCCCGGTCTGATTTCTCAACACCTTAATTCAAAGTCTAGCTAATCCATAAATCACATGATCCCTTCAACTCATGAAAATCGTGTAATGTGAACTAGGTGTAAAAGTGTTCAGATTTTCTATCAATCACAAAAATAGGGGAGTTCACATATAAAACCATTATGCTATGAGAGATTCCAGACATACAACCCCATACACTTCATATCCCCTCCTCTTATGCTCATATCAACTTGAATGCATAGAACTGATGTTTTCCAAAAGAGTTTCAAATTTTTGAAAAATCGAAAATTTTCAATATAATTGCTTGAAATGTTGCAAAATGCTGGATTCATCCAAGCGATCCTACACCCCCCAACCAAATTTTGCATTCTCCGCAATGCAAAAGATGTGCAATGAGCAAAACATGAGAGCAATTTGAAAATAAAAGGGAGTGAGGAATGATAGTACATGAGAGAGTGAAAAGTGGAAATCTTCCTCCTTCTAACAAACCTATGAGAAAGAAAACAAAAGCAGTAAAATCCTAATCCTAACTACTCTATACCTCCATCAGACTAGGAGATCAAACATCCTAATACACAGGTTCATTCAGAGGTATGGACATACCTTCTGAAGGGAATTTCTCAAAGAACGGCTTTAATCGCTGCCCATTTGCTTTAAAAATGTTGCCGTTCCTCGGATTCAATAGCTCGACAGTCCCATATGGATAGACAGTTTGCACAATGTAGGGACCGGTCCATCGAGATCTCTTTTTTTCCGGAAATAGATGTAAGCGAGAATTATACATGAGGACTTTTTGATTGATCGTGAATATCTTGCGAAGAATATTCTTATCATGGAATATCTTCGTCTTGTCCTTGTAAATTCTCGCATTCTCATAAGCTTCATTCCGGATTTCTGCAAGTTCATTCAGTTGTAGTTTGCGTAACGAGCTTGCCTTGTCAGAATTGAAATTCATCTTCTTAATAGCCCAATATGCCCTATGTTCCAACTCCACAGGCAAGTGACAAGCCTTCCCGTAGACAAGTCTATAGGGAGACATTCCGATAAGGGTTTTAAAGGCAGTACGGTACGCCCAAAGCGCATCGGTAAGCCGAAGTGACCAATCCTTGCGATCGGGATTCACCGTTTTCTCTAAAATGTGTTTAATCTCCCTATTGGATATCTCAGCTTGTCCACTAGTTTGTGGGTGATAGGGAGTGCTCACTTTGTGTGTTACGCCATATTTCTTCATTAAGGTTTCAAAAGGGCGATTGCAAAAGTGAGACCCTCCATCACTTATGATGACTCGAGGCGTTCCAAACCGGGAAAGAATATTTTCTTTTAAAAATCGAATGACCGTTTTATGGTCATTATTCCGGCAAGGGATGGCCTCGACCCATTTGGCAACATAATCAACGACAAGCAAGATGTATAAGTTTCCAAAAGAAGATGGGAATGGGCCCATGAAATCGATGCCCCAACAATAAAAAATTTCGATTATTAAAATAGGATTGAGTGGCATCATATTTCTACGGGATATTCCTCCTAATTTCTGACAAGGGTCACATGCTTTGCAAAACTCATGTGTGTCTTTGAACATGGTGGGCCAATAAAACCCACATTGCAGAATTTTTGCTGTGGTCTTTTTAGCCGAAAAGTGGCCACCACATGCTTGAGAATGATAGAAGGAGATGATACTTTGTTGCTCATCATCTGGGACAAATCTCCTTATGATTTGATCGGGACAATACTTGAATAAGTATGGGTCGTCCCATAGGAATTTCCGCACCTCCGTGAAGAATCTATCCTTATCTTGTTTTTTCTAATATGTAGGAATTATACCTGTAGCAAGATAGTTAGCAATGTCCGCATACCATGGCAATTGGGAAACAGCAAAAACTTGTTCATCAGGGAGCATGTCATTGATTGCAGTCGTTTCAGGTGAATCGGTGAGGACAAGTTGAGAGAGGTGGTCAGCTACTACATTCTCTACTCCTTTCTTATCACGTATTTCTATGTCGAATTCTTGGAGTAGAAGGATCTATCTTAACAACCGTGGTTTAGCATCCTTCTTAAAAAGAAGATACTTAAGCGCGGCATGGGCAGTGAATCTAATGATCTTGGATCCAATCAAATAGGACCTAAACTTGTCCAAGGCAAAAACTACGGCTAAAAGTTCTTTTTCAGTAGTGGTGTAGTTTGCTTGGGCTGAGTTTAGGGTTCTACTTGCATAGTAGATGACACATGGCTTTTTATCTTTTCTTTGGCCTAGCACGGCCCCAATAGCATAGTCGCTAACATCACACATAATCTCAAAAGGAAGGCTCCAATCAGGTGGTTGCATTATTGGGGCACATGTCAACATATCTTTAAGGGTGGTAAAGGCCTTTTGACATTCTTCATTCCACTCGAATGAATTTTCCTTTTGAAGTAGGTTACATAAAGGGCGAGAGAGTGAACTGAAGTCCTTTATGAACCTTCTGTAGAATCCCGCGTGTCCTAAAAAGGACCGTATATCTCGTATGCTTTTGGGTGGTGGAAGGTTAGAGATAAGATCAATTTTCGCTTTGTCCACCTCGATTCCATTTTGTGAAACGATGTGACCAAGTACAATTCCCTTTTGAACCATGAACTGACACTTCTCCCAATTCAGCACAAGGTTCTTCTCTTCACATCTTTTCAGCACAGATTTCAAGTGCTCAAGGCACTCATCAAAGCTACAACCAAATACGGAAAAATCATCCATGAAGACTTCGAGAATGGTCCCCACCATGTCAAAAAAGATGCTCATCATACAACGCTGAAAGGTGGCAGGGGCATTACATAGTCCAAACGGCATCCGTCGATAGGCGAAAGTGCCGAATGGACATGTGAATGTAGTCTTTTCTTGGTCTTCACGGGCAATTTCTATTTGGTTGTACCCTGAATACCCATCAAGGAAGCAAAAGTGGGAATGACCCGCCAACTGTTCTAAAATCTGATCAACAAACGGTAGGGGGAAGTGGTCTTTCCTTGTGACAGTGTTTAGCTTCCTGTAGTCAATGCACATTCACCAACCGGTAGTGACTCTAGTTGGTACGAGTTCGTTATTGGCATTGGCTATGATGGTTATTCCGGATTTCTTAGGCACCACTTGAGTTGGGCTCACCCATTGGCTATCGGATATTGGGTAAATGATACCTACATCCAATAGTTTCACCACTTCGGCCTTAACCACATCCTTCATGTTTGGATTTAGTCGTCTTTGTGGTTGCCGGGATGTCTTTACATTTTCCTCATGTTGTATGCGGTGAGTACAAATCAGTGGGTCTATTCCTTTGAGATCCGCAATTGACCATCCAATGGCACTCTTGTGCTCTAATAAAGTGGCTATTAGCCTACTTCTCTTGTTCCTCATCCAAGTGGGAAGAAATCACCACTGGATATGTCTCATCTCGACCTAAATAAACATATTTCAGCTCACTTGGCAATGGTTTTAGGTCGAGTTTTGGGGCCTTGATGTTGGATGGGAGGGCCTTGTTCTCATTTACAGGCAAAGGATCAATTGGGGCCCTCCATCTTTTATTCTCAAGCACCGGCATCACATCTAGAATAGCATCCATCTCTTGTGTTGTGTCATCATTTATCTCATGAGACTGGGCCACACATGCCTCCAAAGGGTCGGAAGATAGTGACAAGGGGATTGTATCCTCCACGAATGATTCAATCATGTTTAATTCGTGGACATCATCATCAACCTCCCGTGGTTGTTTGCATAAATCAAATATGTTAAGCTCAAGAGTCATATTTCCAAAGGACATTTGTACAAGTCCGTTTCTACAATTGATAATGGCATTTGAAGTAGCTAGAAACGGCCGTCCAAGTATGACGGGAATTTGCGCACCGGTGCCTATCACGGGATGTGTATCCAAGACAATAAAGTCTACTGGGTAGTAGAATTTATCAACTTGAACTAGAACATCCTCTATCATTCCTCTCGGTATACGGATGGATCTATCAGCAAGTTGGAGTGTGGTTTTGGTGGGTTTCAATTCACCTAGCCCAAGTTGTTCGTAGACCGAGTATGGAATGAGATTCACACTTGCCCCCAAGTCGAGTAGGGCTTGTTTAATCTGGTAGTCTCCTATTATGCATGAGATGGTTGGACTACCTGGATCCTTGTATTTTTGGGGCACCTCTTGTTTGATGATGGCGCTCAAATTCTCAGTCAAAAGAACTTTGTTGTGAACATTGTGTTTCCTTTTGACTGTACACAATTCCTTTAGAAATTTGGCATAAGATGGTATTTGTTTTATTGCATCCAACAGCGGGATGTTGATCTTCACCTGCTTGAAAACTTCCAGAATCTCCAGATTTTTATCTAAAGGTTTAGGTGAAATCAACCTTTGTGGAAATGGGGCAACCGGCTTGTATTGTCTTTCCGGTTCTTTCTCTTGTGGAATATTGTTTGGGCTATCATCATCTTTGGGAATTTCTGGATCCTTAGGCTTTGGGGCCTTCACCGGATTAGATTTGTCAATTTCTTTCCCACTCCTCAAAGTGGTGATAGCTTGGACATGTTCCGTATGGTGGGAGGATGAGCTTGCATCTTGTATCTCATACTGGGTCCTTGGGTTAGGAAGAGGTTGAGCAGGAAGTGTGCCCTTCTCTCTAACACTAAGGTGAGATTCAACTCTAGCCAGAGATGTTTTCAATTCATTGATGGCTTGAGTTGAATTTTGATTGAATTTCAATTGCTCTTGCATGAACCCATCTATTTTTAGAGAATTTGTCTTGTTATACTCAGCCTGGACTGATACGAATGCACCCAACATCTCTTCTAGTGATACTTTTGGAGTGTTGTTTGCATTTGCAGTGGGTCCATTCCTCCAACTGAAGTTGGGATGGTTCTTCCAATTAGGATTAAACGTGTTTGAATTTGGAGCACCATATTGCTGTTGATAACTGTTTATGGCATTTTTTTGTTCTTGTAAGATGCCTTGGACTGCTGAAATTGTGGGACAATCTTGTGTAGCATGTTGATTTCCAGCACAAATTCCACAAACAGTTTCAACGTCAGTGGAGTTGATTGTTTCTCCTTTCCTTAATTCCATGGCTTCGACCTTTCTTGTGAGGCTAGCCAACCGTGCACTTATGCTATCTTCTTCTGATAAGACATATATTCCTCCCTTTTCCTTTTGTTGGCCAGTCTTGGAATTTGTTGGTTTAGATGTGTCCCAAGACTGTGCACTCTCAGCCAATTCTTCCAAATAATCCCATGCTTCATCAGCTTCCTTATTCATGAACTCCCCATTACACATCATCTTTACAAATTGGCGCATGGGTGAAGTCAGTCCTTCATAGAAAAAGCTTATAACCCGCCAAATTTCATAGCCATGATGTGGGCATGCGTTTAATAGGTCCTTAAACCTCTCCCAACATTGGAAAAAGGTTTCATCTTCCTTTTGGGCAAAGTTCATGATAAGGCGCTTCAACATATTCGTTTTGTAAGTAGGGAAGAATTTCTTTATGAATTCTCTGTGCATATCAGTCCATGCACCAATTGATCTTGGCCTCAATGCATAAAGCCAACCCTTAGCTTTATCTTTAAGAGTGAAAGGGAAGAATTTAAGTCTCACCACATCTTCCGTTACGTTTGCAAAGTGCATGGTGGTGATTACCTCGTCAAACTCCTTAAGGTGTTGATAAGCACTTTCACTATCTAATCCATGGAATTTAGGGAGAAGTTGAATCACTCCCGGTTTCAAATCCACATTCCCTGCATTTGGTGGAAATACTATGCTTGAGGGAGTGCTCGTTCTTGCAGGTTGCAAGAAATCACGTAAAGTCCTAGGTCGGGGAACATTCTCAACCACATTCTCCCCTGTTTCAGTTTGATTTTGGACCGGGTTAGGTTGATTTGCAGCCATATTTTTAGACAAAATTGGAGGGTTTAGATGTCTCCTAGCACGTGGTTCTCTGTCAATTCCTTCTACTATTCCCCCTTCACGAATGAGTCGGTTATTGGAATCCCGAGCCTAATGTGGCATGCAAAACCAAAAATAAGAAACAAAGAGAAAGAAGAATTCTTCCTCCCTTTCTTTACTTTTCTCTAAGATCGAAACACAAGGTGTCTTGCAATGGCTAAGCCAGAAGCAAGGATAGAGACCGATTTCTCCTGGTCAATAGGGGTTCAAAGAACTCCCCACCCACTCTTTGAATCTTTTGAGAAAAAGTGCAGAAAAAGGAGAAAGAGGAATAGAGGTGAGAAAGGAAATCTCTGTGCACAAGGTGATCCAAGGCGGCAGAGCCGACCAATAGGAATCCAGGTGGCAAAAAGGCCGACCTTTCAGAGATCCAAAAGGAGTCTCCACCCACTCTACAAGAGATGAATAAGATAGGAATGAATAGGAGAAGGAGAAGAGTAAGGTTTAGAAAGATAGAACCTGATTCGTACTTAAAATCCTTGTATCTTCTTCAGCTTCCTAGAAATCCCTGAAAAGAAAAATCAAATAAACAAACTAAATTAGTCCTAAAATCCTAAGAATCCTAAATAGATACTAATTTCAGAAATTTGTGAAAACCGTCAAAATCCCCAGCAACGACGCCAAAACCTTGTTCGCTTCCCCAAGTGTAGGGTTGCGATGTAGTAATAATCTCGGTAAGACCGAAGTCGATCCGCATGGACTTACGGAGAATTTTACAAACTCATCCACAAGTGTCTATTGAAATCTACTAACCAGATTTTTGTATGAAATTGATATGAGTAACAAAAGTTGAATTGAAAGTAACTAATTATAAGAAGGCACTAGGGGTTCAAGGATCCACTTGTAGCAATCCTTGATGTTCAATCCGCTGTGGTTTCTCATTCTCTCAACTAGAATCGACATTAAGGTCTATCTAGTCGGATGATAGAGCTGTTAAACCAAACAGTCTGTAATATATAAGTTTTATGCATAAGATTCACTCAATGCAGGCTGATCTGAGCATGCTCAATTGCATAGGTCATTCCCCTTTCCAAAAGGTTTAGTTCACAATCATAACCATCCTCAAGTCCTGTCACAAGACAAGGCTAGATCAGGATTTGAACTTGATTCAAATCACATGCACAGTCTATACACATTACAGAAAAATCAGAAAAGTAGAACTTGGATAGGAAGTCCCTTTATGAAGATCATAGTACTAGAGCGCACTCCGATTCCTCGGATCATACAGGTCTAGACCGTCACAAACCAATTAAGAAGTTAAGTAATTCTCCCAAACATCCATGAGTCATCACAAGACTAAGAAAAATTACTTAAAAACTTGTATAAACTTCAAACCATAGTTCATAATCATGAATTCCAAACTAAAACCACTTAACTACGAATTAAAACATCTTGGATTCACTACAAGCTTCACCTCTTAGCCCTAGCTAAGAGGTTTAGCTGCTCATGATCCAAGGAAACATGAAACAACTACAAAAAGCATGAAAACAGCAAAGCAAACCAAAAGGAGTTGTGAAACTCCAATCTCCACTTCCACAGCCTCCAACCTCGCTTAAACCCTTCTAGGATACCCTAGGAACAATCCCTAGGTGTCCTTTTATAGTCTGGAAGCTCCATAACTTCGGAAGAATCGAGAAATTGCGTAAGACTTACGCAGCGCAGAGAAAATCGGACTTAATTTGGAAACTTCTAAGTTCTTACGCATGGCCGACCGGTCATGACCGGTTGGCCTCAATGAATGGTCACTCCAGCGTGACCGGTTGGCCTTGTTCAATGTTAATCCAGCGAGCATGTCCAACCGGTCATGACCGGTCGGACGCCTTCCTTGGAGTTCCACCGACCATGTCCGACCGATCATGACCGGTCGGACGTCTTCATTGGCTTCCCGACGTGCATGGCTGACCGGTCACTGACCGGTCTGGCTTCCTTGGCCGACCGGTCACGACCGGTCAGCTTCTTTTTCTTCTTGTTTTTCTTCCTTTCTTTCTTCTGCTTTCTTCTTTCTTTGCTTCCTTCTTCCTTTTCTTCTTTGGTCCTCAAATGTTCTTCATCAAAATAGTCCCAAATGAGCCCTTTTTATCTTCAATTAGGTGGAACCACTCTCAGTCTTGTAGTCACAAAACATGCATTAGATTAGCCTATAAACCATACAAACCTTGCACAATGAGTGATGAATTGGGGTTCGAATATGCACAATTAAGAGCTCAACATTGATCTCATAGCACTTGAGTGCATTTGTTGGCCGAAACGTATCCTTGGATGATGGACTTTCCTTTCTTAGGCACGGCATGCAACCTTCTTTAAGGTGGGCCTTGCCTTCTTTGATGGGGTCAACACTTATCCTAGGCAACACATGGACTTAGACATAGGATTTTGTATTTGAATGTAAGTCTGAATCCAAGGGTTTCTTGGATAATGATTTGGATTTTAACGGGTAAAGAATAGGGACTTACCTTGCTAAGCTTGTAGGATTCAATGGCGGATGGTACAAGAGGACGACGGGTGGTCGATGAGGATGACCCGGCCTTTATTGTTCGCCGAGGGGCTCACGTGTGTTCCTTAGCTAAGGAGCACTAACCTCTTCCCTCCATAAAGGGTCGAGGTACCAGAGATCTTTGGGATGACTGGGTGAAACACCCACAGCCTTTGCTTGAACGAGTTCTGGCTGACACTCCTTTTGTCGGCCTCCTTACTTGCGCTTCCATAACAACAATGCCAACCGCATGCTGCTTGAGGCTCTTTGTGAGAGGTGGCGGGATGAGACCCACACCTTTCAACTCCCTTGTGGCGAGTGGGGAATAACTCCCCTGGATATATATATATGCAAATCGATTTTCCATTCCATGGGGCAGTTGTTCCCCATGTTGGCAATCTTGCTCCCATCACTTCCACTGACTGGCTACGGCTTGTAGGTGACGTCCCACCTGAGGATGAATTCCAGGGCCATCAAGTAAAATTGTGATGGTTCTACAACACTTTTGCTACCGTCACCCCTACTACCGAGCTAGAGGCCCTCCACAAAGCACGGGCCATGATTGCTTACGCCTTCAGGTCCTTCCTTTTTTGTCATGCGAATGAGAGGATCGATCCTAAATTTCTTCTTTTGGTTGAGGATCTTTACCATCCCTATAATTGGAACGGGGCTATCTTGACTCATGTTTTCCTGGGTTTAGATAAGACTTCTCAAAACAGCCGGTCCTTCACAGGTTTCTGGCCTGTCGTAGAGGTATTCTTTTTAACCTTCCTTGGAGACATTTGCCTTCTTTTTTTCTCTGATCTTTATGTGTGCCCTTGCCCAGACTTGCTTTTATGACCATTTTGCTCATCTCGCGCCGAGGATATGAGATGACATTGAGCCACCTCTGTACCACCATATGCACTAGCATCAGTAAAATCGTCAACGGAACTCTCGTGTATCTGGGGACAATTGGCGTACTGACATAGACAGATTGACCGTTGAGGATGTAAGTATCTTGTTTTCCTTACCCCTCGTGCTGCTCTGTAACTGATTGTGATGACCTCATTTGCTGTAGTTTGCCCGAATGCCATACGCCAACTTTCCCCTCTACTATACCCCTCAGCGTGTGGAGGCATATGATTCTTCATGCCTCCGGATCATGCTTTCTGACGCTGAATCATTTCAGTGGTATTTGGGTGAGAGGTTGCTTCGACAGATTACTGGGGTGGCTCAAGTTCCTTACTCTGCACCTCCTCTGGCTGCTCAGATCCCAGCTAATGAGATGGCTGATGCTCTTGTTGGTCAGCCTGGGTTTCACTTCACGATCCCGGATCGTGACTATGACGAGTGGTACTTGCTGTACGGATAGGGGCCTCTGCTTCCTTCGCTCTATGTTCTTGGGGGTCGTCGCAGGTACGTTGGAGGCTCAG
This sequence comes from Liriodendron chinense, assembly GCA_003013855.2. NCBI lineage: Eukaryota > Viridiplantae > Streptophyta > Magnoliopsida > Magnoliales > Magnoliaceae > Liriodendron > Liriodendron chinense. The sequence continues at coordinate 983,116 of ML058408.1, forward strand.
TGACAGCTCCTTTGATGGATCTTCATCGTCGAGAGTGGGACGAGAGGAGGGATGATGATGATTATGTTGGTGACCTGTAGCCTGCTTCTTACAGATGTATTCAGCTTACTTGATGTATGAAATTCTTCTGAATGAATACACGATCCTTAATTTGCCTCAAAACCTCTTGATGATACTTAGATGCTTTGATTTCTGACTCATTTTTTAATGATTTGCAGAATATGAGACTTCTTAACTGCATGGATGATGGCTTGAATGGTTCAAATTGCTTGACTTGGCCCTGTGGGCCCTTTCCAGACTTCAGCTTGGCTTTGGAGCACCTTTTCTTGATGTTTTGTGAGGCTGAGAAGGCGTTTCATGATGCGGATGATGACTTGAACGGCTCAGATTGCTCTTTTCAGCTATGTGGGCCCACTTGATGATCAGATCTTGGATTCTGGCCCTCTTTCTTGATGATCAAACCTTCGATCTTGCTATTTTATGACTCATGTGAATTCTTCCATGGTTTAGATCATGATGATCTAGTCTTTGAATGGCTCAGATTGCGTGTGGTCCTCTCTTGATCAGTTTTCCTTCTCTTTGACTTGATCAGACCCATGTTGGCTGTAATACTTCGTGATTGGACAAGTGGGGTACTTTCTAGATGATTCTGATCAACCTCAAACAAAATCTGGAGTGGATTAGAGCCTTGGGCGGTCCTTAGGGTGCCATCTGCTGACGTGGACTGTCAGACTCACCTACCAACAACCACGGAGCCAATCTCGCAGAGAGAGAGAGGGAGCGCGTCTGTACGGGCGGCCCACAGCGGGCTGCCCAAGCCTCTCCTCTTGTGCGGCCTGGGCTGACTCGTGCTAGGACATTACATTCTCTTCTGTCCACTGCTCTTGTCCCCACCTTCTTTGTACGTCCAGGTTCGATTTCGACCATGAATCTTCCTCTTGCCTTCCTTTTTTGTCTTTTTCTCTATTGGTCCTCTCTTGGGCAGCCATTGATGATGGCTTGGGGGCCACTGTGGGAGAGGTTGGTGGGTCCCATAATTCAGCAATTGGTGAAGGCTTTAAAGATGGTGTGATGCCTTTGATTGATGGTATAGATGAAGCATTGAATGAGGGTATTGATGGTGATTTAGGGGTAATGGTTGGTGGAGCTTTGAATGGCCCCATTAATGGTAGCCATGCTGGAAATTCAAATTTGAATGGGACATTGATTATGGGAGAAATGAATGGTATGGATGGGATGAGGAGATGGGACATAGGTGAGGCTATGCATCCATTGAGTGTGGGCCTCATGGATGATGTGATTGATGGTGGTGATGGGGCTACGATGGACATAGATGGGCTGATCTCCTGTTTGGGATGGTATGGATGGTTCAGATGATACCTTTGATGGCTTGGATGCTCTTGATGATGGCCGAGATGTGCGGCACACTTGCTTGGGTGGACTTGATGTGATCATTGATGATGTCCCCCTGATGATGGACAGTGTGGATGCCTTGATGATCCCTTTAATTGGACAGGATGATGATTAGATTCACGACTTTATGTTGGAGAGGGCCGTAGGTCCAGATTTGACCGTTGATTCTTCGATCGGGGTTACCGAGACCCTTCTTGATGGGTCAAATGTATTTTTCAGCGATCAGATTGGTCAGGATGCCATGATGTGCGGTGTGATCTTTGCTGATAGCCCTTTTGATGGAGAGTACCATCCTTCTCCTGATTGTCGATCCTTTGCGCACTCCGTTCATGAGGTGAGCGAGTCTTCCCATGCGGCTGAGGTCGTAACAGTTTCAGATAGCGATACGACTATATCAGACATAGCCACTACTGGGGATAGGTCAGGGGCTATTGAGTCTGCAGAGGTTCCAGCTTTTCCTTCTCCTTCGCCCCGTTGACCTTCCAATCCTTGATGAGCTATCATCGATTCCTGGGTCTTTTGTTCTGGAGGGGATTCCTGTGATGATTTGTCAGTTGCTTCCTCGTCCTTCTTGCTCGCCACGACTGCTTGCTTGGCTTGACAGCTTGTCAGCTTATGAGATTCGAGATTTGGAGTCTTATGGCTTTGGCAATCTGATCCATATGGCTAAAGTTGACATTGACTGGAGGATGCTCGGGGCTGCATTGATTGACTGCGTCCCCTCGTTGAACTTATTTGTATTCAACAATATGGAGATGGGACCCTCTTTGGAGGAGCTTGCACACTTGACCGGTCTTCCTTGGGATTATACTCAGTATTTTTCGACGAATACTTTGCCGAAGACTGCCACACCGTAGAACTGGTTCGGGATCCCCTATCTTGTTCAGCCTGCAGCTGCCGGCCAGGATGCTGTGGTGTTCTCCTTGGACTTGTTGTATGATCTTTTTTCGGGTCCTCGAAGTGTGGCAGGGTCTCTACTTGCTCGGAATGCACTGATCTTCTGCTTGATAGCTGAGGTGCTATTCTCGGAATGGCAGAGGTCTCAGACTCCTTTGCTTTTCGAGGTGATGAGCTGAGTTATTTGACGTCAGGGGATCATTTCTCTCATCCTAGCAGAGTTGTTTAATGGGCTGACTGATTGTGCCCTGGGCCGCACTCGTGTCCTTCGTGGCTGCTGTGCATTTCTTCAGGTATCTTTCCTGCGCCTTTCTTTTCTTGTCCTTTTGAGAATTTCTCTACTCTAGCTGAGTTTCTTTTCTTTCTTGTGATCAGGTCTGGCTATGGGAGCGTCTTTCGCTGACTGTTCCTGTACCATTTCCTGACACCCGTCGCCCAGACCTTATGCGACACATCATGGAGTTTCTTCCGCATACAGCTAGGATGAGTGAGCCCTTGTATCGCAAGATGTTCACTGAATTTCGTGACTGGAATGTTCGTTGGGAGTCACCTTGGCTTTCGCTTCCTCCAGTGCTTTGTGATGCGCACCACCTTCCTCTGATGTTGGTAGGCTTTCGATCTTACTTTTCCTATCATCCTATCCGGTTCCTGCAGCAGTTCGGATATGAGCAGGATGTTCCTCTTTTTGCTTTCATGGGTATCGGGCGTCGAGCACTTCCATCTAAAACATCTGACTTTAGGACTCGGGTTGATGGATCCTGGGCAAGTTACTTGACTGCTGATTTGCTTAGTTTTGAGCTGCGGACTTTTTCGATGGCGACCGCCCCATACCAATACTGGGTTGCTGAGCAGTCTCTGTATCGACGCATCCCTTGCTGGCACCAAACTGCCAATGAGGATAAGCAGGGTATTCTTGGAGATGCCAGCTCTTCATCTGGTTCATATGAGCCCTTTGAGGAGCGACCATTCATCGATCCTGGCTTCCTTTTGGCCACTCATGGCCATTTGCTTTCTGAGATTTTCGCACTTCGGTACATTGTGAGATGATGTCGAGGAGATTGGCTGTTGATCAGTTGTTGTCTGATGAGGAGACAAGCTATCCGTATCCTTGAGCACGATGAGGTACATTACCTGCGTATGGAGGTGAGATGGTTGAAAGCGAGACTATTTCATTATGAGTCAGAGGACTTACCTGATGTAGCCGAGGAGGAGTGTAGAGATTGATCGTGTCGGCTATCTATACATTCCCTTTTTGCATGACTGGTAATGATGCTCTTTTTGTATTTTTTGAAAAAGATGACATGATATATGTAAAAGAAATATGATGCATTTAATGAAAAAGGAGAAAACTTTTTGAAAATTTACTGTGCCATGAGTTGTCTTGTGAGTGTGTCTGGATTTTGTGTCAGGATATAGGAATCAGAACTGAGGCTCGGCCAATGCTTTGACCGATGTCTCGAGATTGTCTTGTGAGATCCCTTTGGTTCCCTAGAGGTGTAGGCAATGGAAACTGTTGCTTCCTGAGATTGTCAGAGTTTGTAGAGTTCTTTGTTCCTGATTGTACTTCTTCTTGTTCTTGAACCACAACTGCTTGAACTGTTCTGGACCGTCTGATTCCTTGGTACCTGCACTTTTGATTTTTCTTTTTCTATTCGAGCCATTCTTTCGAGTTTTCACTACAGCCGGCCTTTTCCGATCATTTTTTCCCGTAGCACCCTTTTGGGTTTTCACCACGTCTTAGGTATTTGATCTTGCCTGCCCCTTAGCAGCTATATTATTTTTACCCTCGGCGCCCTTTCGGGTTTTCACCAAGTCCGCTGTATGCCCACTGTTTTTACTCGGAGCGCCCTTTTGGGTTTTCACTCCGCCCTCTTTGTTTAGGCACACACCTCTTTTTTCTTTTTTCTCTGGATTTTTGGATAACCGCGGCGACTAGAGGTGGGGAATCCGTCGTTGCCGGCCGATGGCAGTCTTTCAGCCCTTATCCTAAGTTACGATGATAGAGCTGTCGGTCTTAGCTACAGAACTTTCTGAGATGGATGGGTGGGTGATTGTGTTTCCGTTTGGGTTGATTTTTCTCGGGTGCCTGTTTTGGCTTCCCCATTTTCTTTTTTCTTCTTTTTTTGTATTCTTTTTCTCCTTTTTTTATTCTTTTTTTCTCTCTTTTTTCTTTTAAATCCCCTTATTTGAAACACTTGTTGGTGGACGGAAATGATTTCTCAGAGGCTTTAGCTTCGACCTCTTGACTTCAGTTTTATTAATGTAACTCTTGATAAGGTCAGAATGACTTACCCTTGAAAGATCTTCACTTTGTTAGCGTTGATTGACTCAGGAATATCCACCCCTCTTATGCTGGTGAGTCTGAGAGCGCCTTCGGGAAGTACTTCTCTGATGATCAACGGTCCGTCCCACGAGGGTTTGAACTTTCCTCTAGGATCGGGAAGGTGCAATGGTAGGATTTTCTTCATGACCATGTCGCCCACCTTGAAACTTCTTTTTCGGACTCTCTTGTTGTAAGCCCGAGCGATCCTTTTCTGATAACACTGAGAATGACTTAACGCAAGCATGCGCTTCTCATCTGCTAGCTGCAACTGATCGAATCTGGCCCGTTGCCATTATCCTTCTTCAATTCCACTTTCCAGTAACACTCGTAGTGACGGTATTTTCACCTCGACTGGTAGAACTACTTCCATTTCGTAAGTAAGCTTGAAAGGAGTAACACCCGTAGCAGACCGTACAGACGTTCGATAGGCCCAAAGTGCATATGGGAGCATATCTGACCAATCTCGATAGGTCACATCCATCTTCTCGAGTATCCTGACGATTGTCTTGTTTGTGGCTTCTACCCCACCATTCATCTGAGGACGGTAGGGGCTTGATCGATGACTTTGAATCTTGAATTTGCTGAGGAAGTCATCCATCTTCTTGTTGACGAACGGGGTCCCATTATCTGTGATGATAGCATTAGGGATTCCATACCGGCATATGATGTTGTTCTTCCTGAATTTGATCACCTGGGATGCTGCAATCGTGGTGTAGGAGGCTGCTTCTACCCACTTGGTGAAGTAGTCGACTGCCACAAGTATATACTCCTGACCGTTTGATGCTTTGTGACTAATCTTGCCAATGATGTCGAGTCCCCACACAGAGAAGGGCCAGGGAGTCGTCAGGTTGTATAATTTTGATGATGGGGCATGAATTTGGTTCGCATGCTCCTGACACTTAAAGCATTTTCTGACGTGCTGGTAGCAGTCTGTCTCCATGGTGAGCCAATAGGAGCCGAGTCGTAGAATCTTCTTTGCCATCATGTGCCCGTTCATGTGTGGGCCTCACATTCCTTCGTGTATTTATTTCATGATCTTTGCAGCTTCTGTTTCATCGACGCATCGAAGGAAAATGTGATTATAGGATCGCTTGTAAAGAATTTCACCACTAATGGTGAACTGGCCAGCCAAACGCTGGATGGTTCGGCGATCTGTTGCTGTTGCTGACTCCGGATATTTCTGGGTTTCGAGATATTGCTTGATGTCAGCATACCAGGGTTTATCAGGGACAGCTTCAGGTTCTTCTATTTCAGGCAGAAAGCAAGTTCATCTTAAATTTCGACTGTGAGCTCCCATTCTGAAGCTTCTTTCGGGATCTCGAGCATTGATGCGAGTGTAGCGAGAGCATCTGCAAACTGATTCTTGGCTCTGGGCATGTATGAGAAGGTGATTTCTTTGAATTCTTCAACCAGATTTTCAAGATACACATGACATGGCATCAACTTCTCATCCTTGGTTTTTCATTCCCGATTGGTCTGATTGATGATAAGCTGTGAGTCTCCAAACACCTGAGCTTCTTGACACCCAAGATTATGGCTTCCCTTAAGCCAGCGATGCATGCTTCATATTCTACCATGTTGTTGGTGCACTCAAATGCTATGCGCCTTGAGATAGGAATAAGGACATCATTTAGAGAGTAGAGGATTGCTCCGATACCACTCCCTTTAGCATTTGCTGCGCCGTCAAAGAATAATGTCCACTCATCTTTCTTCTTCTTTTCTTCACCTTCGATAAGTAAGAGATCTTCATCAAGGAAGAATGTCTTGAGCGGTTGATAATCCAGGAGAGAGTGAGCGGCAAGATGATCAGCGAGGGCCTGCCCCTTGATTGCCTTCTGAGTGACATAGGTGATGTCGAATTCAGACAGGAGTAGCTGCCATTTAGCTATCCTTCCAATGAGTGCCGGCTTCTCAAACAGGTACTTGAGCGGATCCATGTGAGCGAGTAGGAGAATAGGGAACGCAATCATGTATTGACGGAGTCGCTGAGTTGCCCAGACTAGGGCGAGGCAAGTCTTCTCGATCGGGGAATACCTAGTCTCGTAGTCGGTGAACTTTCGGCTCAAGTAATATATTGCTTGTTCCTTCTTCTCGGTCTCGTCGTGCTGGCCAAGAACATAGCCGATGGCTTCTACTGCTACCGAGATGTATAACAAAAATGGACGTCCAGGAGTGGGCGGCACTAATACTGAAGGATTCATGAGATATTTCTTGATGCGATCGAAGGCGACTTGGCAATCGTCATTCCATTCTTTTGGAACGTTCTTCCGGAGGAGCTTGACTATGGGCTCACAGATAGGTGTGAGCTGTGCGATGAAGCGACTGATGTACTGAATTCTGCCGAGGAAGCCACGAATTTCTTTCTCTGTTCTAGGAGGGGGCATCTCGATGATTGCTCTGGTTTTGGTTTCGTCGACCCTGATGCCATCTTCACTCACCATAAAGCCAAGGAGTTTACCTCCCATTGCACCGAAGACACATTTCTGAGGGTTGAGATGGAGCTTGTACTTTTCTAATCTGTTGAATAATTTCTTTAGATCTTCAAAGTGTCCTTCGATTGTGCGAGATTTGACGATCATATCGTCCATATATACTTCAAGCTCTTTGTTCATCATGTCGTGGAATAGTGCTGTCATTGCTTGCTGATATGTTGCTCTTGCGTTCTTCAGACCGAACGGCATTACCTTGTAACAGAAGGTCCCGAGGGAGTAATAAACGATGTCTTCTCGCGATCTTCAACGACCATCTTGATCTGATTGTAACCTGAGAACCCATCCATGAATGAGAAGACCTTGTACCCAGCAGTGTTGTCGACCAAGGTGTCGATATGCAGTAAAGGGAAGTCGTCTTTAGGACTGGCTTTGTTGAGATCTCGGAAGTCGATGCACATTCGAACATTGCCATCCTTCTTTAGTACTGGCACGATGTTGGCGAGCCATTCAGGGTAGTTGGAGACTACTAAGAATCCCGCATTATACTGCTTGATGACTTCATCTCGGACTTTCAGAGCCCATTCTGGCTTCATTCTTCGAAGTTTCTGCTTCACTGGCTTCATATCTGGCTTGGTTGGCAGATGGTGTATAACGAGCTCTTCATCTAGCCCCGGCATGTCTTCATATGAGAACGCGAAGTTAGACAATCTTGGAGCTAGGAACTCTATCATTCTCTGCTTCATCTCAGGTGGCAACAATTTTCCAATGCATACTTCCCTAGGGATCTCAGGTGTCCCCAAGTTCACTATCTCAAAATCATCAGCTACAACATTGGCTTTGGATTTAAACTTTTTGAGTAGATCCTCTAGTTCGAGAGCCGGGTCATTATCTTCCTCATTCCGAGCTTCGTCCAGACCCATGAGCTCGAAGTCTAATTCGATGTCAAAATCATATGATTCGACTTTAAACTCATGCAACTCTTTAGACGAACTTGGTACATTATTGAATGCAGGGAAAGACATGTTTTTTAGTTTTTGAGAATTTTCTGGGATTGAAATGCTAGATATTTTTGGCTTTTGAAAGTTTTTTATTTTTTTGGATTTTTGATATTTACGGGACTCTGAACAAGTGGGCATTGCAGACCATGATTGATCCCAGCTTGTTCCAAAGTTCCGCTTGCTGCTCAAACCGGCGTTTTTTTTTTAAGCCAGAGCCCTCAGATGACTCTCTGGCTGATTTAGAAGTTAGGGGAACAGATGACCATTCAAGACCCCACACTCCTTCCCCTAGAGAGGTGGGGGTGGTGATTTGGGCGAAGAATCACAGTCTGGCCCAATGACCATGATTTCTCGCTGGTTGGGTTCGAGATCTGAGTCGTACTTAGTCCCTCCCGGATCACTTACCTCGCATTGCAGTTCGTCTGGCTCCACACTGAGGCATGAGTTCGAAATCTGGACATCGGACCAATCCAGGGCTGGCCATTTTCCTTTCTTAGTCCAATGGATGGGCTCCTTCTGCCCTTGGCTGAGGGTTGATGATGTTAATTCTACAGAGATGGGCGAGTCGTGCCCCTTGTTGATTGATGCTGAGATGGGCAAGTTGTGCCCCTGGTTGGCTGGAATTGAAGTGGGCAGGTTGTGCCCCTGGTTGGGAGCAGGTATCAGAATACCCTGGTCCTGAAGCTGTTGTATTTGACTTTCTTCTTCGTCTTTATCCTTTCCTTCATCTTCCGGAGGCTTAGATGGTTTGAGAATCTGGTCCCATCGAATGGGGGGCCACGTGGCCCAAGCTAGGCTCATCGGGAGGCCTCTGTGTAGTGCAGTCGGTTGGTTCCTTCTTGGATCTTTGCAAGGTTCTCCTGGCTTGACGAATTGGATGGGTGAGCACCAAAATTTCTTCCTTCTTTTGTCCATGAAGATTGCCCTGTATCCTAGTCCCCATTTGCATTGATTATATACCAGCGGTATCTTTCTGGACTTAAAATGATTCTTCATTCGGTATTTGAGGCTCAGATGTTCTGCTAGTGAAAAGACACGATCCGCACTTATTTCTGGATTGGCGATAACGATCACGGTCTCGAATTCGAAACTATGAAACGGGATGTGTTCTTTAGAGTGCTGGATATCGATGACAGGGATGTCTGGTTCAGTGGCAGCAACATTAGAAGGAATGATGAGCTCCTTCTCTACATGGATAAAGATCAATTGATTTCCACAAATGTACTTCACCCTTTGATGCAAAGTTGATGGCATAGCTACGACCTTGTGCAACTAAGGCCGTCCGAGCAACATATTGAAAGAGGCTGATATATCCAGGATTTGGAATGTGATAGTGGAGATTACCGGACCTATCTGTACCTCTATGTCGACCTCCCCTTCCACTGATTGGCGGGTGTTGTCGAATGCTCTGACGCACATAGTGCTGGGCCGGAATGAAGAGGGACTGATTCCCAAGCGTTCCGCAGTCTTGAGTGGGCAGACATTTAAGCTTGAGCCATTATCGATAAGGACCAACGAGACGCATAGGTCTTTATATCGTATGGCTTTGTTGAGGGATCGCCCATGATCGCGTCCTTCTGGTGGCAATTCATTATCAGTGAAGGTGATGGCGCGCGGAGCCAAGAGCTGTCCAATCATCAATGCTATCATTTCAGGTGCAGTATCAGAGGAGACGTGAGCATCGCTCAAGGTTTTGGCAAACATTTTTCGGTGTATGCGAGATGTGCAGAGTAGCTCCCATACTGAGATTTGAGCAAGGATTGACTTGAGCTGAGTTGCCACATCATATGTGGCTTCGTTTTTGTTGCCCGAGGCCTGAGAGAGCGCCTTTGTGATCTCCTTTGTTCTGATTATCTCTTCGAATGTAACCACCGTTAGGATTCATGTTTCCCACCTCCGCACATTCTGGATAATGCCACGGAACTTCTTTATAGTTTTCCTCTCCCTTACTTTCCAAGACCACTGGTTCTTGCAACGAGGCTAGTGCTAGTACCAGATCTTCCTCGTATGGAGCTTTTGCCTTGAGGACTACATTGTTGCCTGTGCTGAAGGGGTAATATCGAGGCTTGTTTTCATAGATCACATAAGGTTGCGGTCGTGGCTTGACCGTTCCTGGAGTAGGAGACTCTCATGGAATGAATATTGGTCCTCTTGATATGGCAGGGGGTTTCTCTGTTCGTCCCAGTTGTCGTAGTGTGATTGACACGCTTTCGGGATTTGCCCCTCACAATATGACTGGCTTGATCGGAGGAGCTCCTTTCAAGACAATGGGTTCTTGCTGCCAATGAGTATGATCCCTCCATTGCGGATTGGATTGTTCCTGAACTGGAGTTGCCCCTTGCAAAATGACATGTTCATATGCGGGCTCGATGTATGATTGTGCTCCTTCCAGGACAAACGTCTCCTAACATGGATGGTTGTAAGATGCCCCTTGCACAACTAATACATCATATGGAGGTGCTCCTTCGAGTACTAATGGCTCGGAGACTAAAGGAGGAAGGGGGTTTGCCCCTTACAGGATCGGAGGAGGATTTGCTGGCCCATAAGTGTAGGCATGAATGGACTGGATAGGGGAGAAGAAGCGATAGGCGCTCTCCTTCTTCTATGCTATTGACAGTAGGGCCACGAGATGAGCTGGGGTCCGTCGGATGCTGAGGAAGAGGATTCTGAAGGATATTGGTAGTAGCTGCTGGAGGAGTTTCAGGGACCGAGATGACGATTTTGCAGGTCGTCAATCAGATCTTGTATGGCATTCTTCAAAGTAAAGCATCGATCAGTGGTGTGGCCACGCCCTTGATAGGTAGGCACAATACTCATTTTCTCGGTAGGTTGGAGGTAGAGGATTTGGAGGAGGCCTGGGTGTCATCAGAGTGAGTAATTGCTTCTGTACCAGCACAGCCATGACTTGACTAAGTGGTTGAGTGAGTGGAGTGAATTTCCTGAGCTCCCTGTAATTCTGCCTATGCTGGTATGAGTATTGGTCGTTCCCTCTGGACTGCTGCTGTTGTCGAGATGGTTGTGGCTGTGGTTGAGGATTTGGTTGCGGCTGATACCACTGAGGTTGGTGCTGAACCTGATTCTGTTGATACTGTTGACGTCCCTGTGGGGGAGCATATTGATTACCCTGAGCAGTAGTGCTGAGGTTGTTTACTTCTGTCGGGCGAGGAGGAGAACTGTTGCAGTTTCGGTTCGCATATCCGATGGGTCTTCCCTCCACTCTGTTCCTCTTGACTGGAGTGGCTTGATGAGGCCATGGGGAGATTGTCCCGGTATGGATTCCTGCTTCGACTTGCTCTCCAGCACGGATCAACTGTGAGAAATTCGCATATGGATGCGAGATGAGATATCCAGATATGCCAGGATATGTTGAATGAACAATCATGGAGATTTGTTCTTCGTCGTCGATAGGTGTCCGCATTCTGGCTGCCATAGCTCGCCAACGTCCCACATAAGCTGATAGTGTTTCATCACTCTTCTGCTTGAGAGCCGCGAGGTCGGCCCTTCTAGGTGCCATGTTGAGATTGTACGCGAATCTGTCAACGAAAGCCTGGGAAAGTTGTTCCCAGGTCTTGATGCGATGGCAGTCCAATGAGGTGTACCAATCTAGGGCATCGCCCTTCAGAGATTTTTAGAACTAACGAATAAGGGCCCCTTCATTTCCTGAGATTGCACTCAGCTCTCCACAGAAGGCCTTGAGATGTGCTGTGGGACAACCGTTGCCATCGTATCTTTTGAATTTTGGTACCTCAAAGTTTTGAAGTACTTGAGCATCTGGGAAAGGACACAAGTCTCTGAACTTGGTCGAAGGTAGATCGATTCCTTGTTCTCACTGAAGCTGATTTTGCAAGATCTGGAACTGCTCCCGCAATTCGTCCAGTCCTGAGTGATCTGTTCGAGCGACTGGTGCCTCTTGAAGTAAGGCACGTTCTTCTTCGGCATAGTGGTCGATGTCTTCGACCCTATGGGTTTGCTGAAAAGCAACCGCAGGTTGTTGAAATTGATTTGATGACTGGACTGGATTCTAATGAACTTGTGCTTAAAAGGATTGTAACTGAACTGGAGATTGTACTGAAGGTTGAACTGGAACTTGCTAGAAATTAACTAGAGATTGCTAAAAATTAACTGCAGTTTGTTGAATTGAAGATTGCTGAAAATTAACTGGAATCCCATCGACGGGGATGTGCTGGAATTGAAAAGTGCTCCTGTTTGCAGGAGGCAGAGATGCTGGGAAGTGACCCCCTTGCTGGGTATTCGCCACTGTCCGCTGATTGATGTGGGCTTGACACTGACCCCCATTGTGGGCATTCGCCAGTGCTGTCCTTGTTGCTGGAAATTGAATTGAGATCCCATCGGCGGGGGTGTGCTGAAATTGGAAAGGGGTCCCATCGGTGAGGACATGATGGGAAAGGAAAGGAGTCCCATCGACGAGGACATGCTGAGATCTACTGAGATTGTTGTTTGCCAGATTGACTGGAAGCTGACTAGAAGTTCCTGCGACAGGAGTGCTCTGAGGCGGCCTTGTCGTCGTGGGAGGGTACTAAGGGGGATGCCCCATAGCAAAAGGCTGAGACAGCTGCTGTCAGTAGTCTTGGACAGACTCCGATGATTGTGCTTGATTTGAACTGGAGGCCGGAGGGACCCGGCATGGTTGCTGAGATTGCTGAACTAGGCCAACCTGATTGTTGGCTGCCTCGGTAGCTTGTGCTTGCATGAATTGCAAGAGCATTTCTTGCATTGCTCTCATTCCTTATGCCAATTCTTGTATGATTGGCGTATTCTCAATTGGATGTTGCACTGGAGGTTGCGCTTCGGTCATTTCAAGAGTGGGGAAGAGGTGAGTTTCCTCTTCGTGGTCAGACATGGCTTGCTGTGCTCGAGTGTGGATTATGCTGCGGAAGGGAAGTTGTTTCCGAACACGTTGAGCCCGAGGAGGCACAATGGTGAGGACTACACTCTACCTTTTTTTTTGGATTTCGAGATTTTCTATTTTTTTTTTTTTTTGGTTTTGGGTAGAATGCTATGCAGATGAGATTGTATGAGGACTAATGACTTTCAAATATAGGAAGGATTCTATTTTTCAAGTCGTATGACGACTAATGGGACTAGCTTATCCCCAGTGGAGTTGCCATTCTGTGGACCCTCGTCGTTCCGTGCTCCCATACGTTCTCATTTCCCTTCCGAAAAAAGAAGAAGGGTGCGTGCGCGCAAATCGCCGTTTGTGCCACTGGCTTGCCTCGTTCTCGAGGGCTTTATTTCGGTTGTCGTATTAAGCTGGATGTGTTAGATGTGTTTATGTAAGACCAGAGTCGCCACTAGCCAGTTACTTCGAATCTACAGTAGGCTAGACCCCGTAAAAACGTTAGGGAAGGGAACCCTAAGATTTCTTCCTCTAAAATGACTCCTTTTGATCTGCGACCAAAGATTCGAGGTAAGGGATCACGGTTACAGGGTGGGAAGAGGTTAAGCACCACACACACTGCCCGTACTGAAGTACGGTCTCTACTTCACAGAATCGAACTAATACTTGAAAGTCTGATTTAATCCTCGTACATTCTCATAGATGACATGATGCATGAATGCCGGTCTGAACAGTAAGAGTTTCTAATGGGCAGGTTTCCATTAACAGGCAAGCCCAGTGTTGAACCTCCAATTTATACATTGCATTGCCCATTTCACGACAACGTTGCATGATTTTCATGGTTTAAAGGCCCACCTAACATATGTTTTTGTGATTATAGGGATGAGAGTGGATTTTATCAAATTGGAGCCAAAAGAATGTATTTGAAGCTATTGCATGAAGTTTTAGGATGGACCAAAGAAAGAAGAAGAAAGAGAGAGAAAAGAGGATGAAGAAAAGAAGAAAAAGCTGAAGAATAACAAGGCTGACCGGTCGTCCGACCGGTCAGACACATCGAAAGGAGCAATAGAAGAAGGCCGACCGGTCAAGACCGGTCGGCCATGAAGGCAGAGGACATTGAGGAAGGGCCGACCGGTCATGACCGGTCGGCTATAGGCTCTGGACGAAGAGGAAACAAAGCCCGACCGGTCATGACCGGTCGGGCATGTACGCTGAATGAGTGGGAGGTCAGTCCGACCGGTCTTGACCGGTCGGCTGCACCCACTGGATGTTTTAAAAAAAAAAAAAGAGCTGGTCCGACCGGTCACGACCGGTCGGCCCTGCGTAAGAAGACTCCTTTCTAAATTGGGACTCCGAAAATTGCTGCTGCAATGCGAAGGCTTTCGCAGAATCCGACGCAAGGGGGGCTTGTTGCTATAAAAGGCCACCTAGGGGCTCTCCCTAAGGTATCAGAGAAGAGAAGGAACGTGAGTTTGGAGGCTGAAGGCGACTGTGGAGCGTCTGCAACATCTATTTTCGGGTTTTTCTAGTTTTATGCTTTATTTTTGAGTTTTTAGTTGTAGCATGACTATGCTCGGCTAAAACCTCTCAGCTAAGGCTGAGAGGTGAAGCTTGTAGCCAGTTCTATGTTAATTTCAGTTTGATTCAAGTATTTTTAATTCAAAGTTGATTTTTCTTATGTTTCAGTCCAATAAGTGGTAGTTTGAGATGTCTTATCTGAGTTCATGTGCTCCGGACATGAATTCCTTTTAATTCTCTGAGATTATCACAGGTTGCTTATTTAGATTCGAATTATAGTAATCCTTGAGCAGGCCATAGTCCATAGGCATGGCTGTTACTCCGCAGGCTATGAATTTGAATTCTACATTGATTGAATGGACTTGAACTTGGAAGTTCAACTTGAATTGGATGAATGTGTGTGAATGCTTTACTTTCCAACTAGATGAGAGATAGGACTTCAAATCTAGTTGTGTTCTCTACTTGGATTGACTGAATTGACATAGGATTGCTACAAGTGGATCCTTGAAAGCCTTAGTGCATTATATCTCTGATTTTTCATTAAGTTACTGTTTTAATTAAAACATCCCATTGAATTTGAATTTACTCTATTAAACTGAGTTACTGGAGTAATTAGGAAGCTGTTACTTTTTCCCTGTGGATCGACCTCGGTCTTACCGAGATTTATTACTACATCGCAGCCTTACACTTGAGGCGAGCGAACAAGTTTTTGGCGCCGCTGCCGGGGATTTTAGATAACGGTTTTCAAATAATTTCAGTGGCTGTAGAAGTAGAAATAGTTAGGCTTTTTGATTTTCTTAGAACTAACAAGTTTTTCTGTTTTGTAGGAGTTTTTTTTTTTCTCTAGTTCAAGCGCATCAGGTGATACCCTTCTAACTTAGCTTCTGCAGAATTTTCTTTCAGTTTCAGATTTTAGTTTTCTAGAATAGGATTAGTTTCAGTTTCTGGTTGAGTGGTTTATGTCCCGTTGGGAACGTAATCATTCAAATCGTCTTCAATCTGAAGGTGGTTTAGTTGGACCACTGTCAGTCCATAGACAAGTCCGAAATTATCAAGAGCATCGTGAAAGTTTGGGGGGTATGGATCAAACACCCTTAAGGAATCCTCCCCCCCCTACTCCAACCACAAACGCAAATCAGGAAGGAGTATGAGAGAATGAGGTACATAATGTTCCTCCAATGAGATCACTACGGGATTACCTACAACCTGCTCGTACAATTACACCTTCTTGCATAGTTCTACCAGCTAACGGTGGGACCCTTGACATAAAACCGGGAGTAATCCAACTTTTACCTAAATTCCATGGGCTAGACTCTGACCGCCCATACTTACACTTGCAAGAATTCGAAGAAGTGTTGGCCACCTTGCATTATCCCAATGTTTCTGGGGATACAATCAGACTTAAACTTTTTCCCTTCACCTTGAAAGAAAGAGCCAAAGATTGGCTTCACTCTCTTAGACCATATTCGATTGGGTCATGGGTTGAGATGAACTGGGAATTCTTGAAAAAGTTCTTCCCAGCTCATAAAACAAACACTCTTCGAAGGGCCATCATGAATTTCTCAGCTAAAGAGGGTGAATCATTCTTTCAATGTTGGGAAAGATTTAAGGAACTCCTGCTTGCTTGCCCACATCATGGCTATGAGAGTTGGCGAATTATAAATTTTTTCAATGATGGATTAAGTTCTAATATGCGCCAATTTGTGGAAATGATGTGCAATGGCGAGTTTATGAGTAAAAATCCAGATGATGCTTGGAGTTACTTGGACATGTTGGCTGAAAACGCCCAATCTTGGGACACCTCGGATAAACCCAAGAACCCCAAGCCTACTCAAGAGAAAGGAGGGATATATGTCCTTAAAGAGGAAGACGACGTAAATGCAAGGATAGCCAACCTCACAAGGAAGGTTGAGGCCATGGAACTTAGCAAAAATGGAGTTTCCAAGTCCAAGGAAGCTGTTGAAACCACATGTGGGATTTGTCTCACCGATTTACACGCTACGCAAGATTGTCCCACAATTCCTGCATTTAAGGAAGTGCTGCAAGAGACAGCAATGCCACATATGGTTATCAACGGCCCTTCAATGGACCGGTAGGTAATACGTACAATGAGAGTTGGAAGAACCACCCGAATTTCAGTTGGAAGAATGCCCCAACGGGCAATCCTACCAACTCCCAAAGAGGGCCACCCATGCAAAATATGGCCCCACCTCAATTCTCATTGGAGGATACCTTGAGAGCATTTATGCAAGGGCAAGCGCAAATAAATGAATCAAATCAACAAATGTTCCAAGAGCTGAAAGTCTCGGTTGATGAGATTAAGGGACGCTTGAATGCTAGGGAAGGGACCTTTCCGGCCCAACCTCAGCCCAATCCAAAGCAAGTACATGAAGTGAGCATCCCTAATCCTTCCAACCAAAACATGGAGCAAGCTAAATCTATTACCACCCTTAGAAGTGGTAAACAAATTGACAAAACTATTCCGGTGAAGGCCGATGAGCCTAATGATCCGGTAAATTCTGAGGATGAAAATGGATCTAACCTAGCCCCACAACAACCGGAACGCATTTACAAGCCCATAGCACCATTCCCATCGAGATTGGTTGCCCCAAAATCTCTCCCAAATTCTCAAGATATTCTAGAGATTTTCAGACAAGTCAAGATCAATATCCCTTTGCTTGATGCCATCAAACAAATTCCCTCTTATGCCAAGTTTCTAAAAGACCTATGCACAACAAAACGCAAATCTAATGTGCAGCAAAAGGCCTTCTTAACTGAGGAAGTGAGTGCCATCCTCACTCAAAAGACCCCCCCAAAATTCAAAGATCCCGGTAGTCCCACAGTTTCATGTATCATTGGAGACTACCGGATTGAACGTGCCTTGTTAGACTTGGGGGCGAGTGTGAACTTGATCCCATACTCGGTATATGAGCAATTGGGCCTTGGTGAATTAAAACCCACCAAAACCACATTGCAACTCGCAGATAGATCTATCCGTGTACCGAGGGGGATAGTTGAGGATGTTCTAGTCCAAGTTGACAAATTCTACTACCCGGTAGATTTTATAGTCTTGGACACACAACCGGTTTTGGATGCTAGCACCCAAATACCGGTGATATTAGGCCGCCCATTCCTTGCCACATCAAACGCAATCATCAATTGCCGGAATGGGGTGATGCAATTATCTTTTGGAAACATGACACTAGAGGTGAATGTATTTCACCTGGGAAAAAGACATAGGGATGTCGATGATGATGAGTTCTTCGATGTAAACATGCTTGAAACCTTTGAAGAAGAAGAACTCCTCCAACTTAAACCACTAGAAAGTTTGGAGACATGCTTAGCACACTTCATGGATTCTAAAGACCCTATCATTAGTGAGATTGTGCATGCATTAAATATAGAAAGACCGGTAGTTGATACTAGCCGGTGGAGGCCCCATTTTGAAAAATTGCCACCAACCACATCAAGGCCTCTACCGTCTAGCATTAAACCACCGAAGCTTGACCTCAAACCATTGCCATCCGAGCTTAAATATGTATATCTGGGTCAAGAGGAAACTTTCCCAGTTGTCATTGCCTCCCACCTAGAAAAAGACCAAGAGCTCAAGTTGATTGAGTTACTCAAAAAACACCGGGAAGCCATAGGTTGGACAATAGCGGATCTCAAAGGGATAGATCCTTCGGTTTGCACTCACCGTATACACCTTGAAGAAAACGCAAATTGACTAGACAACCTCAAAGACGGCTAAATCCAAACATGATGGAGGTTGTCAAAGCCGAGGTGTTAAAGCTATTGGATGTGGGTAGCATCTACCCCATCTCAGATAGCCAATGGGTGAGTCCTACCCAAGTTGTCCCCAAGAAATCCGGAATTACCATCATTGAAAACGCCAACAACGAGCTTATACCGACTAGGGTGACCACCGGTTGGCGTATGTGCATTGATTATAGGAAGCTCAATACGGTCACTAGGAAAGACCACTTCCCTCTCCCATTTATGGACCAAATTTTGGAGAGGTTGGCAGGCCATCCCTACTATTGCTTCCTAGATGGCTATTCCGGATACAACCAAATTGAGATAGCTCCGGAAGACCAAGAGAAAACCACATTTACATGCCCGTTTGGTAACTTCGCCTACCGAAGGATGCCATTCGGATTATGCAATGCACCCGCCACATTCCAACGATGCATGTTGAGTATTTTCTCGGACATGGTGGGTGAGTTTCTTGAGGTGTTCATGGATGACTTTTCTGTTTTTGGTTGTACATTTGATGAGTGCCTCGAGCACTTGAAGTTGGTCTTAATGAGGTGTGAGGAAAAGCAACTTGTATTAAACTGGGAAAAGTGCCATTTCATGGTACAAAGAGGAATAGTCCTTGGACACATCATCTCGTCCAATGGAATAGAGGTAGACCGGGCGAAAATTGACATAATTTCCAATCTACCACCACCCAAAAGCATACGCGATGTGCGGTCCTTCCTTGGACACGCCGGCTTCTATCGAAGGTTTATAAAAGACTTTAGTCACATCTCAAGGCCTTTATGCAACCTTCTACAAAAGGAGAACCAATTTGAGTGGAGTGCTGAATGTCAATTAGCTTTTTCAAAGCTAAAAGACATGTTGACAACCGCTCCTATCATGCAACCACCAGATTGGTCCATGCCTTTTGAGTTGATGTGCGATGCGAGCGATTTTGCTATTGGGGCAGTGTTAGGCCAAAAGAAAGATAAAAAGCCCCATGTCATCTACTACGCGAGTAGGACCTTGAATCCTGCCCAAGTTAATTATTCAACTACGGAGAAAGAGCTCCTAGCTGTCATCTTTGCCTTAGGCAAATTCAGGCCATACTTAATAGGATCCAAAGTTATTGTTTATACGGATCATGCGGCGCTGAAATACCTTCTTTCTAAGAAGGATGCTAAGCCCCGTTTGCTAAGATGGATCCTACTCCTTCAAGAATTCGATTTGGAGATCAAAGATAAGAAGGGGGTAGAAAATGTGGTGGCGGATCATCTATCCCGCCTAGTCCTACCAAATTCCATTGACGAGTCACCTATTGAGGACTCATTCCCTGATGAGCAACTCTTTGTTGCTATGCATCCACCATGGTACGCTGATATAGCCAACTATCTTTCCACAGGTGCGATGCCGACTCATTGGACTGCGCAAGACAAACGTAAATTTCTAAGGGAAGTGCGCAGATTTTTCTGGGATGAACCTCTATTGTTTAAATATTGCCCAGACCAAATCATAAGGAGATGCGTCCCCGATGATGAACACAATTCAGTCATCTCCTTTTGTCATGATCAAGCATGTGGGGGTCATTTTTCAGCCAAGAAAACAACTGCAAAAATTCTGCAGTGTGGTTTTTATTGGCCCACATTATTTAAAGATACCCACGAGTTTTGCAAAGCTTGCGAGCGCTGCCAGAAGTTAGGAGGATTATCCCGTCGAAATATGATGCCCCTCACCCCAATTCAACATCTTGAAGTCTTTGACTGTTGGGGCATCGATTTCATGGGACCATTCCCCTCATCTTTTGGACATGTCTATATTCTATTGGCCGTAGACTGTGTCTAAATGGATAGAGGCTATCCCATGTAGAACCAATGATCATCGTACGGTTCTCAAGTTTCTCAAAGAAAATATACTTTCTAGATTTGGGACACCTCGAGCCATTATTAGTGATGGTGGTTCTCACTTTTGCAATAGACCTTTTGAAACTTTGATGAAGAAATATGGTATTAGGCACAAAGTGAGTACCCCATACCACCCACAAACAAGTGGACAAGCTGAAATCTCCAATAGGGAAATTAAGCAGATTTTAGAAAAAACGGTGAGACCGGATCGCAAGGATTGGTCCCTACGATTAGATGATGCACTTTGGGCTCACCGTACTGCCTACAAGACACCCATTGGAATGTCCCCTTATAGACTTGTCTATGGGAAAGCTTGTCACCTGCCTGTGGAGATAGAACACAAAGCCTATTGGGCAATTCGGGCCCTAAATTTTGACATAGACAAGGCTAGCTCGCTTCGCAAACTTCAATTAAATGAGCTTGATGAGATCCGGAACGATGCATATGAGAATTCGAGAATTTACAAGAGCAAGATGAAGGCCTTTCATGACAAACACATCTTAAGGAAATCTTTCCATAAAGGACAGAAAGTGCTCTTGTATAATGCCCGACTTCATCTTTTTCTGGGAAAATTACGATCTCGATGGACCGGCCCATATATTGTTAAAGAAGTTTTTCCTCATGGGGCTGTTGAGATTGAGAATGCAGCAAATGGTGACTGTTTCAAAGTGAATGGACAACGCCTTAAACCATTTGTTGAGAAATTTGATTACAGAGGACATGTCCATCTCCCTGAATGATCCTGTCTATCAGGATTATTGATCTCCTAGTCTGATGGAGGTATAGCATAGGTAGGTTTAGTTTTGTTTTACTGTTTTAGTAGGATTTAGTTGTTGGAATTTCAGACCTCCATGATCGCTCTCTCAGGCACTATTGATTCTCACTCTCTCATATTTTACCATAGTTCTCATGTTCATGCTAACTAACTATCTTTTTACATTGAGGACAATGCAAGATTTGGTTGGGGGGTGAGATGAGATCTCTCATCTAGCATATTGCAACATTTCGAGCTTCATATGCACAAAATTTTTTTCGAATTTTCTAACATCTCAAAACTCTTTTAGAAAATTTTGTTTCTATACATTTACGAGGCTATGAGTAGAAGAGGAGGAGAAACGAAGTGTGTGATGTTGTAGTCTTGAATTTCTTCCAACATAATGGCTTTATATGTTAATTCCCCTATTGTTGTGATTGATAGAAAATTTGAACACCTTTACACCAAGTTCACATTACACGATTTTCATGAGTGACAGGTTTATGTGATTTGTGGATTAGCTAGACTTTGGTTTAGAGGTGTTGAGCAGCCAAGCCGGGGGTATTTTGTCCATCCTTGTCCATGGGAAAATAATGAAAGATATGGATTTCTAAAAATCCTATCTAAGTTAAAAGAAAAAGGAAAGAAAGGATGAAATCGGGAAGGAAAGAAAAATGGTGGAAAATTCCGAAAAGGGCTACCTATTACCAACCGGGGGATGGTCGAACCATAACCAAAGCTGAAAATGGGACGTAGTGTGAAAGCCGTCGGAAGGACGGTAAGACAAATTCCTGTCATAGGCTTGCTGTTGCTCTGTGCACCTTAAAATCCTTGGTCTACTTAATCTATGAAGAAGATGATTCCAGGAACTCATGAGATGATCTTTCACTATGCACATTAGGTGGAATTTGTTCGAGTTCTTCTATTTATCAATCAATCAGCGAGAATTACATGTAAACACTTCTTATGTTTTGAGAGTCCAAGGTTCAGCTTCTAACACCTAATTTTTCCAAATTTTACACTTATACATCTTGGAATGAATAGAAACATGGTTTCTAGAAGAGGGTTGGATTTGGAGGTTTGAAACTGTTTCACGCATGTTTTGCTCGGGACTAGCAAAAAGCTGGTTGGGGGGTGTGTTAAACCTCCAATTTATACATTGCATTGCCCATTTCACGACAACGTTGCATGATTTTCATGGTTTAAAGGCCCACCTAACATATGTTTTTGTGATTATAGGGATGAGAGTGGATTTTATCAAATTGGAGCCAAAAGAATGTATTTGAAGCTATTGCATGAAGTTTTAGGATGGACCAAAGAAAGAAGAAGAGAGAGAGAGAAAAGAGGATGAAGAAAAGAAGAAAAAGCTGAAGAATAACAAGGCTGACCGGTCGTCCGACCGGTCAGACACATCAGAAAGGAGCAATAGAAGAAGGCCGACCAGTCAAGACCGGTCGGCCATGAAGGCAGAGGACATTGAGGAAGGGCCGATCGGTCATGACCGGTCGGCTATAGGCTCTGGACGAAGAGGAAACAAAGCCCGACCGGTCATGACCGGTCGGGCATGTACGCTGAATGAGTGGGAGGTCAGTCCGACCGGTCTTGACCGGTCGGCTGCACCCACTAGATGTTTAAAAAAAAAAAAAAGAGCTGGTCCGACCGGTCACGACCGGTCGACCCTGCGTAAGAAGACTCCTTTCTAAATTGGGACTCCGAAAATTGCTGCGCAATGCGAAGGCTTTCGCAGAATCCGACGCAAGGGGGGCTTGTTGCTATAAAAGGCCACCTAGGGGCTCTCCCTAAGGTATCAGAGAAGAGAAGGAACGTGAGTTTGGAGGCTGAAGGCAACTGTGGAGTGTCTGCAACATCTATTTTCGGGTTTTTCTAGTTTTATGCTTTATTTTTGAGTTTTTAGTTGTAGCATGACTATGCTCGGCTAAAACCTCTCAGCTAAGGCTGAGAGGTAAAGCTTGTAGCCAGTTCTATGTTAATTTCAGTTTGATTCAAGTATTTTTAATTCAAAGTTGATTTTTCTTATGTTTCAGTCCAATAAGTGGTAGTTTGAGATGTCTTATCTGAGTTCATGTGCTCCGGACATGAATTCCTTTTAATTTTCTGAGATTATCACAGGTTGCTTGTTTAGATTCGAATTATAGTAATCCTTGAGCAGGCCATAGTCCATAGGCATGGCTGTTACTCCGCAGGCTATGAATTTGAATTCTACATTGATTGAATGGACTTGAACTTGGAAGTTCAACTTGAATTGGATGAATGTGTGTGAATGCTTTACTTTCCAACTAGATGAGAGATAGGACTTCAAATCTAGTTGTGTTCTCTACTTGGATTGACTGAATTGACATAGGATTGCTACAAGTGGATCCTTGAAAGCCTTAGTGCATTATATCTCTGATTTTTCATTAAGTTACTGTTTTAATTAAAACATCCCATTGAATTTGAATTTACTCTATTAAACTGAGTTACTGGAGTAATTAGGAAGCTGTTACTTTTTCCCTGTGGATCGACCTCGGTCTTACCGAGATTTATTACTACATCGCAGCCTTACACTTGAGGCGAGCGAACACCCAGAGCATACGCTCGAACTGACAGGTGCTTTATGCGGGATGCATGTTGTGTGCTTGAATAATCAAAGTGCTTGTAGTGAAGTAGGGGGGTTGGAAGAAAAGTAAATGTTGCACTTATGCT
The DNA here is from genome assembly GCA_003013855.2 of Liriodendron chinense. Lineage (NCBI taxonomy): Eukaryota > Viridiplantae > Streptophyta > Magnoliopsida > Magnoliales > Magnoliaceae > Liriodendron > Liriodendron chinense. The sequence goes on from ML058408.1 coordinate 1,006,654, forward strand.
AGATGCGAATGAGATGATGCTGGTAAAGAGTAGCTAGATGGACGGAGGTGTCGTAAGGGTTTGCTTCGAGTGGCTGGATCAAGACTCGGATGACTTGGGAGACTTAGACCAGGGTCAGGCTGGGCTGGACCAGGGCTAGGCTCTTCTCACTCGGGCTCTCCTCGGTCGAAAGACGGGCTAAATGGATGGAGAGGGACTCGGAATGGACGGATTGCACTCTGGCTAAATGGCCTTTCAAATGAGAAGGGGAGGCGGGTATTTATAGCAGCAAGGAGTAGCAGTTCCCGTAATTAAGTTTGGGCGGCCCTCAGAGGGCAGCCCGTACGGCCTTTCTTGGGATTCAGCGGGCAGTACGGACCTGCTCCGAGGCTGCGGTCTGGAACTCGGTGAGTTGATTGGGTTTAAGAGATGGGTTGACACAGTGAGTTGACTCGATGGGTTGACTCAGCGGGTTGACTCGGTGATTTCACTCAGCGGGTTAACTCGCCGAGTTTGACTTTTTTTGGGAATTTTTGACTTGTTTTTCTTATGGGGGGTTTTTCAGGCTGATGTTTAGGGGTGAGTTGACTGGATTCAGGCTTGAGTTGGGCTATGGATTGGGGCTTACAAGGGTGAGTTTGGCTGAGTTTGGACATGGGATTTGGGTGTATGGTCCTCCATTCATTCAGTTATCTCTACCAATCTTGTAGTCGAAGGTGGGGTGTGTTGGGGCTCAAATTTACACCCATTGTAAAACAACATCCCTTGGTCTATTGACAATGATTTGGATAAGTTTCAAGGCCAGGAGAACCCCGAAAATGCCTGCACAACCCTTAACCTGCAAGTAGCGACCAAAATCCATAAACAGCATTTCAGAGCGGAACTGGACATGCGCTTCACCGCCAAATGATCCGAAATGTCCTAAAACCCTTAACCTGCAAGTTTCGCAGTCATCCAGTGCATATTTTTGCCTGCACACCTCGAAATGCGTTTCATCCCCGTTTAGAGCTGACAAAAAAGGGTCCGTAAGCCTACCACTACCATTTCGGAGTGGAACTGGACATGCGCTTCACCGCTAAATGATCCGAAATGTCCTAAAACCCTTAACCTGCAAGTTTTAAAGTCATCTGGTGCATAATTTTACCTACGCACCTCGAAATGCGTTTCATCCCCAGTTTGGAGCTGACCAAAAAGGGTCCGTAAGCCTACAGCTACCATTTCAGAGTGGAACTGGACATGCGCTTCACCGTCAAATGATCCGGAGCACCCCAAAACCCTTAAATAGCAAGTTTAGAGTCATTACGATGCATATTTCCATGCGCGCGCTCCCGGGAACAACGTTCCTATACGATAAGCCGACCCGGAGGCTCCAAATTAGGAAGGAAGTACCAAAATTAGCAGCATCTGGACTTCCACACCCCATCTCGTTCATTCAGGAGAACAATCCTAGCCTAAAAGTGGCTTGGCGACAGTGAGTGCATGTCTAGAAAAGGTAGCTGTCCTTTGGAGGTCCCTCGTCGGAGCTGAAATGTTGAAATTTTCTAAGTTCTGGAATCCTAAAAATCTGGCTAAGTAGTGGGAAAGCGCCGGCAAAGCACATGTGCCTGGCCTCCAACCACATGCGCCTAACCTCCAACCACATGCGCTTGCACTCTATCAGTGAAAGGAAGTGAATGAAACACTTTTTCGAAAAGCGCCGGGAAATGCGCCGGTAAAGGACATGCGCCTGGCCTCCAACCACATGCGCCTGGCCTCCAACCACATGTGCTTGACACTGTTTTCTACCACATGCACCGGGAAATACCCACCGGACTGGACCCGAACCCGATTATCCCCTATAAATAGTGAAGTCACTTCACTCATCAGCACGAGATCATCCCCCGACGACCTCAGAGTGATGTAAGCACCACATGCGCTTACTTTCTCTCCCCTCGCCGGATGCCTTGGCCGGAGTGGATTCCCTAGCCGGAAACCCTCGCCGGAAAGGGATTTCCTCACCGGAATCCCAAGTTCAGGAAGAAAATCCTAAAATTTTCTAAGTGCTGGGCACATGTGCCGGCTTATCCCCCACATGCGCCGACTTATTCCCCCACATGCGCCGGCTTTTCCCACCGAAAAATCCTGAATTTTCTCTAAGTCCGGGAGAGACATGCGCCTACTCTTTGGTTCCAGGCGCATGTGCACTGCCACATGCGCCCTGAACACCTCTCCTTCATCTGTTTTTTGTGCAAAATGGGCACATGCGCCGGATGATGACCACATGCGCTTGAGAGATGATGCAACACCACATGCGCTTGTAAAATGGCCACTATGCGCTTGAAAAATGACCACATGCGCCTGTACACACTCCCCCATGCGCCTGGACGCTGATGGGAGGAGTGGACCTTCCGTCGCACGACCCGCCTTCGTCCGAGATCGGATTTTGATGAAACTGCCTCTCCTGGATGCGTCTCGACGAGATCTATCCATCCACCGGATCAGATTCTCCAACTGTTCAATGATAAATGGCCCAAATCAATAGTTTTGGTCCAAAATGACCAACACTTAGCCAATTTGGCGGCTCCGAAAATCCTTCCGAAAGAGCCTGAAAACGGCCTAAAACGAGAAGAATCGGGCGGAATTGGACCGAGCCCGAGAGGGAAACTTTTCTTCTACATGACATGATACACCATAATCATGCACTGCGACAAGGTTATCTTATCTCAGGACCCTTGAATACCCTAATCGAGCGGTCGACAGGCCCGCTACTTAGTCATTTTCAGCCCTAGGAATTGTCCTGTTGGCCCGGAAATCGACTTCTGCTAAGAAAATTGAAATGCGATCGCACCGCGATCTTCGTGGACGTAATCCACCCCTGTTCAAAGATGGTTATTGATAATACTCATCGATTTCTCTAATCAGACCGCAAACAGGTCCACTACTTAGTCGTTTTCAGCCCTGGGAAGTGCCTTGTTGGCCCGGAAATTGACTTCTGCTAAGCAAATCGAAACGCGATCGCACAGCGATCTTCGTGGACATAATCCACCCCTATTCAAAGACGGTTGTTGATAATACTCACCGATTTCCATAATCAGACCGTAAGCAGGTCCACTACTCAGTCGTTTTCAGCCCTGGGAAGTGCCCTATTGGCTTGAGAATTGACTAGTGCCAGTTGAAATCAACCGCGATCTCAAAGATGCCTAGGCAAAGCTGAAGTACTCATGCAATCCAACAGCCGAGTCAAGCATTCACGGGGCTCCGATCCCCATTATTCATAAGAAATTGGCATATATGGGTACCCATCGGACCCTATACTTAGCCACTTACAGGCATCGAAACAGCCGATCCAGCCCATTGAATTTGGATCCTCAAAAGATCTTGGCTCAATAAAGCCTACTTGATCCCAAACAGATCATTTGAAAATACTCAGAAGAAAGAATGTTCTCAAAGCCGAGTCGCCCGACTCCAGAAGAAATACATTTACTTTACTGTACAAAGCTCTATTCATCTCGGATAAAGGTCCGAGGCTAAACCTAAGGGGTTATGGTTACCACAAGAAACCACAAACAAAGAGTTCTAACTAAGCTTGAAACATCTTGCTATGGACTGCCACTATGAAAAAGATCGTCGATGCCCTACCCATCGACAACGGGTCCGTCGGTTGAGCTGATGAGGTAGTTGCGGATTACTTTCCTAAGGTCACCTGTCATAAAAATACGGGCGCGGGCTTTAGGTTATGCCGACCAACATTTCGAGGTTCGTGTATTCCAGCGGTCACCTGTTCACAGTAACAGGCGCGGGCCCAGAGTTGCACCACTCGATTAAAACCCTCGTTCGGGAACGTTGCGGAGTGCTTTCCTAAGGTCACCCTTCATAAAAGTACGGGCACGGGCCTTGGGTCATGCCGACCAACATTCGAGGATCGTGTATTCCAGAGGTGCGGGCCCCGAGTTGCACCACTCGAATCCTGACAGTCTCTCAACCCGGACAGTCCGAAAGAAAATGGGACATAGACATCCGGCGTGTCTAACAAATGTGGCTCAGTCCATAACAAGAAAACAAAGGTCTACACGACCATGAACTCAAGACCATAATCCCCGGTGGATTAGTCTTTTGCCTTCCAATCAAGGGTGATCAACCGTTGATGTAATTAAAGGCTCGTGACCAGTATCACAGCCTGGAATGTAAAAGATCTCAGAATCTCTAGAATAAAATTCGCCTTGCGATATCTCTCTCTTGTGTACACTTTGTGATTGCTTATGATTGTCTATGAATGTCTCTATACTCAGAATTCCCCCAGAATAAAAGAAACATGAAAAAAAAAAAAGGACTGCTGACGAGTAGTTCCGATCTTTCTTCCTACTCTTTTTTCTAAGTTCTAACAGGGTGTCTACACTATATTAGAGCAGACTATTATGAATGGAGGTCTTTTTGTAATTGGGCATTCAAATTTAAAATGTCCTACCTCTCCACAAAAGTGAGATGATAGAGTTAATTTGGATTTGCTCCTAAGTGAGGAAGAGTTAACTTCCACGAATAACAGAGGTGGGGCTTTCATAACACATTTGTAACCCCTTTTCTCTCCTAAAGGTTTACCCATTTCAAAGGATTTACCTATTTGCCCATTTTTGGTATTCTTGTGTTTGTTCTCATCAATGCAAGTCTTTTGTTGGTTAACCTCAAGTCTTACAGCTTGATGATCAAATTTAACTATCTTAAGCTCAAACTCAAGATCATCAACTCTCTTTAGAGTCACTTTTAGCTCACTTAGAACATTTTCTTTTTCTTTAGCTAGAGAGAGATGGTCATCCACCAACTGTTTCTTTTCAACATTTTCTTTACCAAGTTTATCAATTAATTTTAGGCTTTCATTATAGAGTTCATTGTAGGCTTCCTGCAATTGGTCAGCCTCATCATCGGATTCTTCTTCACTACTGGAGGATGCTTCATTATTACTCATGTCATCCTTCACATCAATACTAATAACTCTTTGCATAGAGGGGGTGAACATCGATGGATGTATTGTAATTGAATCCTCATGGATTGATTCCAACAACTCCCAAGCTTGCTTAGCAGAATTGTAAGTAGATATTCTATTTAGTTCATCTTAAGAGAGAGCACAACGGATTACATCAAGGGCTTTAGCATTGTTCATATATCTAGCCCTTTCTTCTTTACTCCATTTGATTCATCTTTTGAAGTAGGGATGATGATTCCTTTTCTTTTTACATTCTCCATAGGAATAGACCATCCTTTTTCTACAATGTGTCATATAGATGAACCAAGTGACATTAAAAATATTCTCATTCTAGCCTTCCAATATGCATAATTAGATATGTCAAAGTGTAGAGGACTAAAAATCAAACCTGCTCTATAGTTAGACATATTTTCAAGCTCACTCTAGGATCAACCTCTAGGTGGCTAAGTTCTTGAAGATAAACCCGCTCTGATACCAATTGAAATTGCGATTTTACCGCTACAAGTGGAGCTTGAAGGTATGGCTAATGTCCTTGGGGGGGGGGGGGGGGGGGGGGGGGGGGGGGGGGGGGGTGGTGTTGAATACGACTTTTTAAATTCTTTTGCCCATTTGAATTTTAAGTCACAACAACCAAGGACTAATATACAATGAGTAAGTGATTGACTTAGTCCTATAATAGATAGCCAAAAGTAAACAAGTATGCAATGTGAATACTACAAGCTACTTTAGTAATAATGTCACTCAAGGACTAAACCATTAGGTCCTACTACAACTCAATTGCCAAGAGCACTAATACATATACCTTTAATAGATTCAGTCTAACAATGAGATACGAATTAAGGATATGGATTCAATTGAACTTACAAGAGTGTATCTCAAGAAATAAAGTCAAGAGTAAAAGGGACTTAAATAGATGTACCAATAAAAATCAAAGTTCAAAGCTAGACGAATGAATTACAAGTACAATATGTATGATGTGCAAATAATCTTAACAACTTAATTCATCCAAGATGGCTTGTCTTAAGGCGGATATCATATGATCAATCCATCAAACATATAAAGTTCAATTAACTAAGCAGTCATATTAATCATTCAATTATCATTCTAAAAGACAAATTGCATTCACACATTGCACACGATGTATAGTGGTTCGAGTACTTGTCTACTCCACTCTTGGTTGCCACACTCTTCCCTTGAGCGCATCAAATTTCACTATCTCGAAGGTTTGAAATTGGGTTCACCTCTCAACCTTTACAACCGACACTAGGTCTACACGTTTCATACCCGTCGATGGCTGTTCGCTCACCTCAAGTGTAAGGCTGCGATGTAGTAATAAATCTCGGTAAGACCGAGGTCGATCCACAGGGAATTAAAAACAATCTCCAAACTACTCCAGCAACTCAGTTTTTGGAAGAAAATCAGATTAATTGAGTAATTAACTAAAATAGTAACTTTAATAGAAAATCAGTAATTCAAAGTACTAAGGCATTCAAGGATCCACTTGTAGCAATCCCATGTCAATTCAATCAATCCAAGTAAAGAACACAACTAGATTCAAAGTCATATCTCTCATCTAGTTGGAAAATAAAGCATTCACACACATTCAATCCAAATCAAGTTGAACTTCCAAGTTCTAGTCTCATTCAATCAATGTAGAATTCAAAACCATAGCCTGCGGAGTAACAGCCATGCCTATGGACTATGGCCTGCTCAAGGGTTACTATAATTCGAATCTAAATAAGCTTTATATGATAATCTCAGAGAATTGCAAGGAACTCATGTCCGGAGCACATGAACTCTCATAAAACATTTCAAACTACCACTTTAAGAAACTAGAACATGAGAAAAAAATCAAACTTGAATTGAAATAACTTGAATTAAACTGAATCCAACATGGAATTAACTACAAGCTTCACCTCTCAGCCTTAGCTGAGAGGTTCTAGCTGAGCATAGTCATGCTACAACTAAAAACTCTTAATGAAAGCATAAAACTAGAAAAACCGGAAATAGAAGAGTTGCAGACGCTCCACGACAGCTTCCCCTCCTTAGAACCACGTTCCTTAGCTTCTCTGATACCCTAGGAAGAGCCCCTAGGTGTCCTTTTATAGTAAGAAAGCTCCCTTGCGTCGGAAACATCCAGAATCTGCGAAAGGTTACGCAGTGCGCAGCAGTTTTCGGAGTCCAGATTTAGAAAGGACTCTGTTTACGCAGCGCCGACCGGTCTAGACCGGTCGGACTGGGCTTGTAAACAGTCCAGGGAGTACAGTCGACCGGTCTAGACCGGTCGGGCTTGTTTTAACATGATGGACAGCGTGCATAACCGACCGGTCTTGACCAGTCGGACTTCCTTCTAGCCTCCAGTATGCATGGCCGACCAGTCAAGACTGGTCGGTCTGCCATTCCCTTTGATCATTGCACATGGCCGACCGGTCAAGGCCAGTCCGGCTCCTCTGGCCGACCGGTCAAGACCGGTCAGCTCTCTTCAATTTGTTCTTCTTTCTTTCTTTTCTCCTCTCTTTTTTTCTCCTTTCTCTTCTCCTTGCTTTATTCTTTCTTCGGTCGTCTTTCATCCTTCATCCAATGGCTCCAAAGGCTTCCTTTTAATCCCTAATTGAATGAAGTCCGCTCTCATCCCCTATAATTACAAAACATGTGTTAGATGGGCCTTTCAATCATGAAAATCATGCAAACCATGTCATGTAATGGGCAATGCAATGTATAAATTGGAGGTTCAACAGTGGCCTACACAAGGTCTTACACACATCCTACATACGAACACGTCCTACTCCAAACAATCTCTCAACTTTAATCTCTACAAGAAGAGGATCAAACAATGGACTCTAAAATAATAGAACTTACTAGTTGGATGAGCCCCATTGTAGCATCGATGAGTTGCTTCTTCTCCGCTTGAAGTAGCTCTTCGATTGTTCCCTTGAACCACTGCCTTGAGTTGATGATTGTTTACGTCGAATTTAGTAACAGGATCCTCCAGATGTCCACCTTCCTTCAAGCTAGTTTCCCTTCTTCAGACCTGAAAGAACACAAGGAAAACTAAGGGTGGTCGGCGTCCAGCCGATAGCCCTCCAAAGCTTAAGTCAAATGAGGTATGATCGAAAGAAAAAAGCTGGATCTCAGCTTAGAGATTGTGTACCTTTGTACTCTGCGAAGTCATCCATTTATACAAATCTGAGTGATCCAATCTATTATGCAAGACCTTAAGATTACTGCTAACATTTGGGCATAAGATGTTTATCCAGCAAATCCTTAGATAATGGGATAGCTTAACCCAATTAGACATCTAGTTGATTACGTTCCCCGATGGTGCTCCCTTGAGGTTCGGAACCATGAACATAGATAAGCCCAAGACCGGCCTATATGGGCTGCTGGTACTAGTAAAGCGGGGGACGCTCGGGCTCGAGGATAATCGCTCGCATGTTGAGATGCGACCCCTTTCAACGACCACGAACCGAGCTGCTCACATGTTGAGATGCGACCCCTTTCAACGACCATGAGCCGAGCGGCTCGCATGTTGAGATGCGACCCCTTTCAATGACCACGAGCAGAGCTGCTCGCATGCGGTTGGGTGGCATCATTCGGGGGATCTGAAATGAACTATAAACGGAGAAAGTTCGTTGTTGAACAGACTAATCACGACTTCTATTAATCACTTTCTGGCTGTATCTTTCGACGACCAACTTTATCCTACAACAGATGCCCCACAAATCCTTTGCGTTGAGAAGCTACGCCAAGGATTTTGTTTGTATATGTAACCGCTTATTGGAGGAGAATTCATGTGTAAATCATCCAGAGTGACCCTGCATTAATGATTGCCAGCTTTCCGTAGCTTTTCGGCTGGGACAGGTGAAGAGGCGCTCACCACGTGCTTCTGAATTTAATGCTTGTGCCCGTTCGACTGTCGCACCGAATGAGAAACTGCCACATGTCACCCGAATCAAACGGAATGATTGTGTATAAATATCGGATCTGCAGAGATTACCACATTTTTGAATTTCAGCCGCAGAGTTCCAGTAAACCCTTCTTCTTCTCTCCTTCTGTCTCTGGTGTAAGCCTCTTCACAGAGGTATCCCTTCTTTTGCCTTTCCTTTTTCTTTTTTCTTGTCTTTTCCCTTTACAATGGCGGGGGTTTCTGATGAAGAAATTGTTCCTCTGGGAGATGATACTCCCGATTCCTCCGAGTCGAACACCGCTCGAGTACCGGCGGGGAGATATTCCGCCGCCGGTTATCCATATGTAATGATGGAAGAGCAACTCGTGAACTTACGAGGAAGGTACCGGATTTCGGACTCCGTCATTTTAAGGCTACCAGGAAGAGGAGAGACCACTGATGCCTCACCACCGGGCTGCTTAGCCTTTTATGAATATTTTTTCCAACTTGGCGTGTGTCTTCCCCTTCATCCCTTCATCTGGAATTTCCTCTGTACTTATAAGATTGCCCCCAGCCAACTTATTGTAAATGGCTGGAGGGTGCTTATAAGCGCCTTTGTCCTCTGAAAACAAATGGGTAATGAGGACTTAACCGCTGAGGAATTTTTGAGGATGTACCAACTGAAGAAGGCCCTTAGCCAGCAAGGGTTGGTACTACCTCTGCTTCTGGCACCGGAATAACTTTATCCTGGGGAACCCATCCTCCAATTACCTCGAGTGGAGGAAAAAGTGGTTCTACGCTTCTGGCAATTGGGAGTCTGATGTGGGCTTCGACCCCAAGGGCCACAATGTTAACCTCTTCTTCGGCGAAGGTGGGTTGATTCCTTACCCCTTTGCCCGGAGAAAATTAAATCTTATGTCGCTTCAACTAACTCGCCTTTCTCTTCTTCTCGCAGGTATTCCGATTGGGGCTAAGCCGAACTTGCATGGAGGGCTCAACGAGAAGCTCATTAAGGTTTCCAAGCTCTCAGTAGCTGCCCGCAACGTTAACACTGCCTTAGACCCTCGCTGCCTCTCTGCGCGGGTCTAATCTCCCAAGAAGAGATGGTGAACTCCGGAGATAAAAGGCGTACGCTAGGGGAGCTTCCCAGTTTAAAGGGCACGGCCTCGAAGAGGCAAAAGAAATCGGTGGCTGGTCCTTCAGCTGCGCCCGCTCAACTAGAGGGGCCTGCTCGCTGTTCACAACCGCATAATGCTCCTCGTGAGGAGGTTGCTGCGACCCCTCCGGCTGGCTCCCGTGGTCAGCCAATAATTGAAGTCATCGATAATTCACCAAAAAGTAATCGGGCGGAGCCAAGTCTTCCTCCGAGAGAGGTGTCATGCGAGCCTAACGCTGCTCGTGAATCAGCTACACCTGCCTCGGGGCCCGCAAATGCTCGCAAGGCGGGCTCTTGCGAGATGGTCGTAGCTCAACCTTCAGGGTCGGGAGTCTACGTCATTCCAACTCACTTGTATCCGATATGCAAGTTTATATTCGAAAACATTGCCCCTAACTCTTTTGGGGGCCTCCCTGAACTAAGTCCAGAAGCTCTCTCCACCGACATTGGAGTGAGATTAATTCAGGTGATTGCCTTTTCTCCATCTTCCTTTCTTCTTTGAATAGTCCATCTGATAGACTACCTCTAATTTTTCTTTCTTTTTTAGCAGAGTCTGGACCTCACGTTGCGAATAAGGCGTGACATCGACGCTGCTCGTCGCATAGTCAATGATGGAGAGAAGAAGAAGAAGGCAATGAAGGGCAAAATCCAGGGAAGAGACCGTATAATAAAATCCCAGGAAGCCCAAATGTCGAAGATAAATGAGGAGAAATAAATCCTCATCACCAAGGTTCAAGCTCTGACTGATCGTTATCAATCATTGGACCTTAATTTCGCGAGGCTTCAAGAAGTTCATAACAAGAGCGAGAAGGAGAAGGAGATCTTTCGTCAAGATAAGATCTCCCTCGAGGAGCGGCTCAAGGAATGTCGGACTTGGCTTGAAGACGCTGAGAAGACTCTCGCTCAGCTGAAGGACGATTCCATTCACTGGGAGGAGGAAAGGGTGGCCCTTGTCAAGATGATTCTGAAGAAGGTCCTCGTGCGGTTCTGGAGTTCCGAACCTCTCAACTCTACGACGAGGAGCGTTATGAGGCGTATATCGCTGGTCGCGACTTTGGATCAGGGTTATGCAACACATTGCTCCCTCATTCAACGTCGAGGAGTTCGAGAGAGTGGCCTTCGAGGTAGCAGCTAGAGAGCGAGCTACAGCCGAGAATGAGGGCACAGGGGTACAGATGCTGCACAAGCTCTCGAGGCAGAAAGTCGAGAACCTCCCCCAGTCGAGGAATGAGACCGATCTATGAGCCCCCCTTCTTTTTTCTTTTTTAATATAAATGTATCTTTCCCTCTCTGTAAAGGATTCAACTGTTTTAGTCAAATGAAATGAAAATCATTTTAGTGCTATGTACCTTTTCTCCTTTTCTTTCTTTGTGATCGCATGTTGAATGCCTGCATACTTAACTCATGAAAGAATGAGTTAGGCTCAATTCGGGGGTTGTGATGACCATGTCCGCGTTGAGATAGACTGGTCTATTGATTGAGGCTTTGACTCTACCGAAAGTAGAGGTTTTGGTCAAGGGAATGCGTATATTCCCTTCGGGGCTATTCGGGTCCAACTAGTGGAGTAGCGACCAAAAGGAAAATCTATCTTTATTTGAATGTCGTCTGGGTTTACATCAGGTTTAAGGGAAATATCTGATTAGGTGCTCCACGTGCCAAGGGCGACGTAAAGGCCTTCCCTGCATATCTTCGAGATAATATGTGCCTGGTCGCACAATTTTGATAACTCGGTAGGGGCCTTCCCAGTTTGGATCCAATGAGCGGGCAGGAATTCCGAGATTCCGTCTAAGGACCAAATCGCCGAGGTGAAAAGCTCTAGGTCAGACCTTGGTGTTACGATAACGAGTGATACGCTGTTGATAAGCTGCTGCTCAAAGTTGGGATGAGTCCCTTCGCTCTTCCAAGAGGTCGAGATGAAGCCTCAGACCTTCCTGATTACTAGTGGGGTCATACCGCTCGATCCGATACGAAGGTACTTGGACTTCGACTGGGACCACTGCGTCGGTGCTGAAAGCCAATGAGAAAGGAGTCTCTCCGATTGATGTGGAGTCGTAGTTCTATAGGCCCATAAGATTTCGGGTGAGTTATGGCCACATGCCTTTACATTCACCGAGCTTGGTCTTTAGATGATGCTTGATGATCTTATTCACCGCTTCAACCTGCCCATTAGCCTTGAGGATGATACGGGGAGGTGCGAACACTTCGTATCTTCCACTTTTCACAAAATTCTGAGAACGCGGCGTTGTCGAATTGCTTTCCGCTGTCAGTGATTATAGTATGGGGAAGCCCATAGCGGTGTTCACTTCCCCTAAGTGTAGGGTTGCGATGTAGTAATAATCTCGATAAGACCGAGGTCGATCCACAAGGACTTTTGTAGGAATCCACAAACACTTCCAATAGTTCTACGAAAGAGCTAACAAATAGATTTGTAGAAGATTGATGTAAATTGTAACGTTGAATTAAACTGAAGGTAATCAATTAATAAAAAGGCACTAGGGGTTCAAGGATCCACTTGTAGCAATCCTTAATGCTCAATTCGCTGTGGTTTCTCACTTTCTCAACTAGAATTAAAATTAAGTTCTATCTAGTCGGATGATAGAGCGGTTAAAACAATCAACCTGACATATGTATGATCCATGTATATGATTCACTCAATGCAAGCTAGGACGAGCATACTCAATTGCATAGGTCAGTCCCAATTCCAATAGGCTAAGATCACAATCATAACCATCATTAAATCCTGTCGTAAGACAAAACTAGATCATGATTTGAACTTGATCCAAATCATATACACAGTCTCACATACTTCAGAATTTCCAGAAAAATAGACTTTTGGTATGAAGCTCCCACATGAAGATCATAGATCTATAGCATATTCCAATTCCTCAGATCATACAGGTCTAGACTAGTTTACAACAATTAAAAACTCAAGCAATTCTTTCAAACATCTATGAGTCATCATAAGATTAAGAAAAACTACTTAGTACTTGAATTAAACTTCAAACCATTGTTCTTCAATAAAAATCGAACTTAAAACCAAATCAAATGAATTGAAACATCTTAGATTCACTCCAAGCTTTCCGGTTTACCCGTTCATAATCCAAGAAAACATGAAAACAACTAAACAAAGCATAAAACTAGAAAGCAAACTAGGAGGAGTTGTAGAACTCCGAAATCGACTTCCGCCATCTCCCACCGTGCTCAATCTATTATAGGATGCCCGAGGAACGATCCCTAGGTGTCGTTTTATAGTGGAGAGGCTCTGCTACGTCGGAATCATCCAGAAGATGCATAAGGATACGCAGTGCACAGAGAAATTCAGAGTCTGTAGAACACACACTGTTACGCAGACGACCAGTCGCATGACCGGTCTGAGCTCATGGACTACCGATCGCACGACTGGTCGCAAAAGTACAAAAATTGTCCAGAGAGTTTTGGTAATTCCAGAGTCCATAAAATTAATTCAAGGACCGGTCACACGACCGGTCTGATCAGTGGATGACCGGTCGTACGACCGGTCTTGGATGGTCCAGTGAGTTTTGGCCACATGGCCCCTCTATTGAGTGTCGGACCAGTCGGACGACCGGTCCTGGGCTATGGACGACAGGTCGAACGACAGGTCTTGGGCACATTCTTCTGCTTTCTTTCTTCTTTCCTCTGACTTCTTTCTTTCATCCTTTGACGCTTAGTCCTTTAATCTTCTTTGCTTGTGAATGACGTCTTTAAGTCTCCAATTGATGAATCCTCTCTCTTATCCCTACAATCACAAATCCATGCATTAGATTAGTCTATAAATCATAAAAACCTTGCATAATGAGTGATGAATTGGGGTTAGAATATGCACAATTAAGAGCTCAACAAGCGGCATATGATATTTCTCTACATGAACCTAGTGGTCTGTTTTTCAGTGATTCTGGCTAATGGTTCTGCCTCGACCCATTTAGTGAATTAATTGACCGCTACGATTGCAAATCTGTTCTAACCTTTCCCGATAGGTAAGGGCCTGATGATATCGACTCCCCATTGGGCGAAGGGTCAAGGGCCATCCCCTGACGTCATTTGCTCGAACGATACATGAGGTATAGGAGAATATCGCTGGCACTTGTCACATCTTTTTGAAAACTCGATTGCATCCGCCTTCATAGTGGGCCAGTAATACCCTTGCCTCATTGCTTTATATGATAAAGAGTGTCCCTTAGGATGGTTACCACATGACCCTTGGTGTATTTCATCAAGAACTCGATGCGCCTCTTTTGGATGAAGACACCTTAAATATGGTAAAGTAAAGCTCTTACGTAATAGCATTCCATTTTGTAAGGAATACCTGGCAGTGCGATGACGGATTTGCCATACAGATTTTTTATAATCCGGGAGTTGTCCATCTCTGATATAAAGGACAATGGGGGTCCTTCCAACATGGAGAGGGATATACCGTGACCACTTGCTCGGAGGTTGTTCGGCTGATACTTGGAGCATGAAGGTGCTCGATGGGAAAGATTGTAATAATCAGATTCTGGTGCGGAGGCTAGCTTTGCCAAGGAATCTACTAGTTTGTTCTTCTCGCGAGGGATGTGAATTATTTCATATTTCTTGAGCTTTGCGAGCAGGATGAGTACTCGGGATTTGTATAAAGCCATCCGTTCTTCTTTCGCCTCGAATTCGCCGAGTACTTGATTGACGATGAGTTGAGAGTCACTATGAATAAGTAATCTCTGAATTGTGAGAACATTCGCTAATTCGAGGCCGACGATCAAAGCCTCATATTCTCCTTCATCATTCGAGATGTGAATATCAAATCGTAGAGCATACTGAAAATGCGACCCATCAGGAGCGATTAAGATCAAACCGGCTCCGCTCCCAGTGGCGCGCGAAGACCCATCCACGAAGAGCAACCAGGGGGTCTGGTCGCTGGTCACAGAATCATCGCTAAGGGAAGAATATGTGAATTCTGCAATGAAATCAGCCACGGCTTGACCCTTAATGGTGGTTATTGGGCAAAACGATATATCGTGCTCGCTGATCTCAATCGCCCATTTAGTTAATTGCCCTGAAACTTCAGGTTTGTGAAGGACCTGTCTCAAAGTGTGATTTGTTGGTACCAATATAGCGTGGGCTTGGAAATAGGGTCGCAGTTTTCTAGCGGCGGTACTAAGGCGAGAGCTAACTTCTCCATATTTTTAGAGAGTTTCGGCATCTACCATTGCTCGACTAATATAATAAATGGGCCTCTGAACCCCGCAGTCTTCTCTTATTAATGGGGCACTAACAGCCGTAGAAGATACAGATAAATAAAGGAGGAGTTGCTCGTGTAAAACAGGCTTGATAAAACGGGGGGCGCGCTTATATATCGCTTCAGTTGTTGAAATGCTTCCTCGCATTGCGGAGTCCACATATAGTCTATTTTTGCGGTAGCTCGAAGAAGCTTAAAAAAGGGAAGGCACTTATCAGAGGCGTGCGAAATGAACCTGTTCAATGATGCAATGCGACCAGTGAGTCGTTGGACGTCTTTGAGAGTGGACGGAGACTTCATCTCGATCAAAGCTTTTATTTTTTCAGGATTTGCCTCGATACCTCACTGGCCGACCATAAACCCAAGAAATTTGCTAGCGGAGACCCCAAATGCACATTTTTCTGGATTTAGCTTCATCTGATACTTCCTCATCAAGTCGAAGGCTTCTCAGAGGTCCGCGACGTGGTCGTTGGCTATGATGCTTTTCACGAGCATGTCGTCGACATAAACTTTCATATTCCTACCGATTTGTGCGGCGAAGATTCTATTGACCAGGTGTTGATAGGTGGCTCCTGCATTCTTGAGACCAAAAGGCATTACCTTGTAACGATACAAGCTGCAGTCAGTGATGAAGGCAGTGTGTTGACTATCGGGCGGGTGCATCATGATTTGGTTATAACCAGAGTAGGCGTCCATAAAATTGAGCAATGCGTGCCCTGCTGTTGAATCAACCAACTGGTCAATGCGCAAAGTCGGGAAACTATCCTTCGGGCACGCTTTATTCAAATTAAAGTAATCCACACACATTCTCCACTTGCCATTAGCTTTTCGAATGAGGACCACGTTTGCGACCCATTCTAGGGTAGTTAACCTCCTCTATGAAGTTGACTGTCAACAACTTCTCGACTTCAGTTTTAATCACCATTTGTCTCTCTAAGGTGACGGCCCGTCAACGCTGGTGAATAGGCTTATGCTTCGGACCAACATTTAAGCGATGCACTATGACGTTGGGGTCGATACTTGGCATGTCACTATGGGACCAAGCAAATACATCTTGATATTCGGTGAGAAAACGAATCAGATTTTTGCGAAAGACCCCGCTCAGAGAAGATCCAACGTAAACCTTCTTGGAGGAATTTTCTTCAGATAACTGGACTTCGACTATCTCTTCCCCTGGAGTACCTAATTGAAGAGCACTCTCTCTTGGATCCAACGTTGTAACTATCAAGGCGTCTGATGAGTCTCATGTGATCGACATAACAGAGGTTACTTGGGCTTTCTTTTAATCTTATACGGCGATTTCGTAACATGCTCGAGCTTCCTTTTGATTTCCTCGTACGACCCCGACTCCATTCGGAGTAGGAAATTTGATACACAGGTATAAGGGGTGTAGAGATGCTCCTATCTTGTTGAGCGAAGGTCGACCCAAAATAGCGTTGTATGCTGATCTTTGCTCCACCACGAGGAAATTAACAAAGACGGTGGTTTTCGCTGGACTTTCTCCAAAAGTGACTCGAAGGTTGATGCTTCCTTCTGGTGTTACAACTTCACCCACAAAGCCAACGAGGGGAATTGAGACTGGTTTGCGTAGACTTCTGGCAACTGCCATTTTATTGAAAGCTTCCAACATGATACGGTGGGTTAGATAATTCCATACCTTTAATGCGACCACGATGGAGTCCTCGTGAGGGAAATGAATTCCTTCTGCGTCTTCGAGATAGAAAGAGATCGGGTGATGACCAGGATTGATACATCGGGCGTCTTTTCTAACCAATAAATATGCTGGGGCTTCTGAGACGCCTTGCGAGCGTATGCTTTCCTTGATGCTTGAGAATCTCCCCCGCAAGCCTGTCCTCCAACATTGGTTCGGATCTCACCAGTTGGCTCAGCATCTTGTAGCGGAGGGTGACACTGAGGTGACTTTTGCCTTTGCGACGAGGCTTCTCCTCTCTCAGGCGACCGACCCTATCGCGCTACGTAATCTCGGAGATGACCCTTTCGAATTAGGGCTTCAATGTGATCTTTTAATGATATAAAATCTTGGGTGTTGTGCCCATGATCTTTGTAGAATAGCAGAACTTTCCTTTGTCTCTTTTTACGGGATCGGACTTGATCTTTGATGGCCATTTCACATACGGTTTATGCTTGATCTCCATTAACACTTTCTCAGGAGATTAGTTAAGAGGTGTATAGTTATGATATTTACCAAAGTAAGGCTTCTTTGGGGAACGATCCCATCGATCGCGCCGATATTTCTTATCAGGAGGAGAGATCTCCTTAGACTTACGCTTCTTACCCTGTATACCATGACGTGCCAAAGCGACTTCCTCCGCATTGATGTATTTCTGAGCCTTTGCCTAGAAATCCACCATGGTTTTAGGGGGGTTCTTGTCCAGGGCGAACCGGAATTTCTCGCTCGTAATTCCGGCAATAAGGGCGGTGAGGCCTTTATCTTCGGTATACCCTTCAGTTTGGATGGCTTCTGTAGTGAACCTAATTGTGAACTCCTTAATTGTCTCCCCATGTTGTTGCTTCAAGTCTATTAAGTGGGATGCCGGCTTTTTAGGTACGGATGCTCCCCATGAACTGAGAAAGGAAGAACTCCAATAATTGAGAGGACCTGATGGATCGGGGTTTTAGGCCCCGGAACCATGTACGCACTGCATCCTTTAGGGTTAGGGAAAAGGCCCTACACATAATTTTTGAACCATGCCCCTCCAGCTCCATAAGAGAGTTATACGTCTCCAGGTGTTCGAGAGGATCGCCAGTGCCTGTATATGGAGTGATGATAGGCGTGCGGTATTTCTTAGGCAAGGGTGCCTCTATGACCTCGCGGGTGAAGGGAGATTTGGATCGATGGATTGACGCAACAGCAATGGGTGGCAGATTAGTCTGATATTGATGTTCCATATCGTCGAAGCGATCCTGGATTCTTTTGAGATCTCCTTCCCATGGTAAGGTGTAGCCTGAAGTTTCGATGGCAGACCCCTGAGATTGTTGTTGCCGGGAGGCACTGGAGTGTATAGAATGTGGAGGGGGTACCGGGACTTGATTGCTGAGTGGCATACGATTTGAAGGAGGAGGAATCGGCTGGGTCCGCAGTTCACTCGCAGAATGCCTGAAAACTACTGGTATAGGTTGCACTGGCGGCCCTTCTGGAGGTTGGTGTTGTGGTTCCGAAAAATGCTGATCAAACCGATTAGATAAGGTCTAAAGCCCGGCCTTGAGAGTTAGAAGTGTGTTTCTGAGGAAACGCATAACGTCCTCTTGGCTGCCTGATACGTCGAAAAATGGGTTTTGTGATGGCACATTAGACTCTCCCTGGGGGATGCCCGTCGAAGCAGTCTGAGGGAGGTTAGGTGCTAGTTCGGTAATGTCAGGTGGAGGTAACGTCTATCTTGAGGGGGAAGGATGAACCGTCGTTTTGGGAGGCATGGTGGGAGATCATAATTAGTGATTAGAATGGCTAATCCTGACAACCGTTCCCACAGACGGCGCCAATCTGTTTACGTCGAATTTAGTAACAGGATCCTCCAGATGTCCACCTTCCTTCAAGCTAGTTCCCCTCCTTCAGACCTAAAAGAACACAAGGAAAACTAAGGGTGGCCGGCGTCCAGCCGATGGCCCTCCGAAGCTTAAGTCAGACGAGGTATGATCGGAAAGAAAAAAGCTGGATCTCAGCTTAGAGATTGTGTACCTTTGTACTCCGCGAAGTCATCCATTTATACAAATCTGAGTGATCAAATCTATTACGCAAGACCTTAAGATTACTGCTAACATTTGGGGATAAGATGTTTATCTAGCAAATCCTTAGATAATGGGATAGCTTAACTCAATTAGACATCTAGTTGATTACGTTCCCTGATGATGCTCCCTTGAGGTTTGGAACCATGAACATAGATAAGCCTAAGACCGGCCTATATTGGCTGCTGGTAATAGTAAAGCGGGGGACGCTCGGGCTCGAGGATAATTGCTCACATGTTGAGATGCGACCCCTTTCAACGACCACGAGCCGAGCTGCTCGCATGCGGTCGGGTGGCATCGCTCAGGGGATTTGAAATGAACTATAAACGGAGAAAGTTCGTTGTTGAATAGACTGATCGCGACTTCTATTAATCACTTTCTGACCTTTCTTTCGACGACCAAGTTTATCCTTCAACAATGATGATGCTCTTAAGTGAGTAAGGCTAGAAGGAAAGGATGGGTTTCTCTAAAAGTTTCTTACTATAGGGTAAGAGAAATTCAAGCTATTAGGTCTAGAGAACAAGGACCAAGCTCTAACCTAATCAATGGTGATCTTTTTAAAGGATTTAACTATTGGGAAAGGATTCACCAAACACAAATATATAGGGCTGTTTAGGAACAAGGATTTGACAATGGAATGGATGCCCAAAGCTTAGGGATAGAAAGAGATTAAGCATACTCCAATAATGAGCAATAAATGCTCTAATCAAGTGATTAAACTCTTGAGTAATGCATGATCTCAATGGTTTTAGCCCAGAAAAGATCTACAAATGTATGGGACAAACAAGGGCTGAAAAACCATCTTACTAGTAAAGAGAACCACCCTATATATATATATATATATATATATGTATAAGCTGACAAATGACTAGTTAACGGCTACAAAACGGACATGTCAAATGGTCCCTCAAAATTTGAACTAAATAGCAGGTTATAGTGCCCTGTCAGACGGTCCGACAATATCCAGTTTGCTACTGGACAATTTCGGACCATTTCAATCGCCCGAGCCATGTTGATAGCGTGCCTGAATTTTGTCAATTTGCTATTATTTGGTCTTTATCTTTTTCAGCAACTATGAACCTCTTGGGCCTTACAAATAATGGGCCTTTTTAAGACTCCTAAGGCTGTAAGATGATGACAAACGGTTTACCTATTGGGATAAGTCATCAAGAGGCTAAGGAGATGATTATTTTGGGTGAAGGGATAAGGTCACCAAGTGTAACAACCCGAGATTTTCGACTCTCGTGTATAACACGACGGCCGAATTCCCAAGTAATTTATGGAATAACTAATTTTTCAAATAATAAAATATAGCATTCAAGCACAATGGCGGAAACAATTATCATCTTATTCTATCAAACTTACTACGTCATCATCAATATTTAAATAAGGGAACCAACCAATACCCATACTGATTAATTAAAATACAAAGCCATATCTTCTCTTGAAGACTTATTATAATTCCATAAATGTATCAACTACTCAAAAGAAATATTTAATAAATGATAACATCAATTAAGTTTCTTTAACATCGTCATCCGCCATGTGATTGTACGAACATCGAACTCTTTTCCTTAAAAATCGGGTTCAACACCTAGATCTTCACCTGCATCATCTAAATTGTGTTTGGGATAGCGTTAAACGCTATCATAGTGGGAAATATTTCCTCCAAGACAATCAAGAATAATAATATAGGTACAGAGTAAACGCAAGCAGTATATTATCATTTAATCAGATCAAAACAACCAACTAAAAATCTTTGTTAATGCGATGCATGGAATGCATGCTCTTGCTAAGACACCCTGGCTAGAATCACAATACATGAAGTGGGAGACTCCCTGTTACGACTTCATGCTAGCCACTAGTCACCAGAGGTTCCTGGGACGCTAAAGCCCATAGTTTTGCCCGACCACGTGCGAAACGGGACGCTCATAGCCCAAATCTACACGTGACAGCGTACGGGAGAAGTAGGACGCTCTAGCCTATTCTCAATTTCATACACCCACATGGAGCCAAGTGAATGCATGACTTTAGTTTCACCTTTATTTAAGTGTTTTCGCATACAACCAATTTAAATAAAACTCAGTTGTCACTATGGGGAGTCGCAAGCAACCCAGCATAGGCCGACAACACCGGATTAGTGTCCATAGCACCAACCCCGGCTCATGAGAATTTTTATACCATTAGTGTCCACTCATTGTCCCGTTTTATGATTTCATTATGTCCCAAAAAGCCAATATTATACATCATGACCAAATTCATTAAAATACTCATATAATGTAAATGGATCCAATCAAGCATCATGTACATGTAAGGATCCATTAACAAACAATCACTTCATTCTCTTAGTTAAGTCAAGATATATTCTTCCATCATGGACACCTCTCATGGGTTCCATCTCTCTACATCGAATAATTTTACCAACTTAGGGACAAAGAGTATACAATAATGGGATATCCATATGATGATCTTATACACATATTTCATATCACAATATGAAAACCAATGTTACTTGTAATACATGGACTAAGAAAATAAGGGCATAGATTTCACAAAAATAAATAACACAAATACACATGCTTCTTAGTCAAAAATCTAACAAAAGGAATCACATCACCATATAATGATATTCATTACAAATCTCACATCAAACTTCATGTTATATGGATAAGTAATTCAAAACAAAACAACTTCACATGCCACAAAAGAAACTTATGATAATCGTGATATTATTAATGAAAGGCTTGAAGGAAAATCGTCACCTTATGACGGACTTAGAAGAAGAGGGTTGTAGAAGATCCTAGCCGCTGGAAAAATACGAGAAAGAACTCTCTTCTCTTCTCTCTCTCTCTCTCTCTCTCTCTCTCTCTCTCTCTCACTCTCTCTCTTTCTCTAGGGCATGGAGGCTAGGGTTAGGAGAAGGATTTGGAGGTGCATCGTAGAAATATGGAGAGGGATGTGCACTCGAGGTCTTGTGTAACAACTTCTTGAGGTGGGTTTCTCAAATCTCAATATTCGGATGATCTATGATCAATTCCAATCCATTCATCTTATCAAGCTCGAAGAGTAGAGTCAGAATACGTAAATTTCTTGATGATCCACATTCCAGATTGGCCGATTCTTGAAAATGGCCTAACGGGTGCTAAAATGGGCTTGATCTCAATTAACGGTCTATGCTTGATGATCAGGGCCCAAATTTTAAAAAAATATATGGTCATGATAGGCAAATAATTGTACAAAGTTTAATGGTTGATTGATGGTGAGAAATGCCTAGATCTGAAATTTCAACTTTTGGCGGAAAAGGAAGGGGCTAGCTTTGTGGTTCAACGGTGTAGGATTATAGATCGGGGTCCAAACTTTGTGTAAACTCATAGTCATATGAGATAATAAGTGGTCCAAATTTGAGAAGCGATTGATAGTGAGAAGTGGGTAAATTGAAAGGTTCAGATTTAAAAAGAGTTGGTAACTCATTAATTTCTAAAACGGGATAACTTCGTGCATAAGAAAGATGCTTATCAAGGTGGGGCACTCAAATCACACTATTGGTCCATGATAAAGACGATCCAAGTCACTCATATGAAGAGAAATATTCGACTACGACTAACCATCTACTTTCCTCACTCGATGGAGATGAAAATCAAGGGTTAAGGGGCTGATTTGACAATCAGACCACTTCTACTATGATTTAAGGGCTGAAATTTGATGTGTACGGTCAATATGTGCCCAAAAGCTAAAATCCAGGGTTTTGCGTGTTAGCCCACTTTTCTGTGGCATACTAGTGCACCTTGTTTGTCAATTACTTAGGTTAGTGAGTCTAGTGTCGGTTGAGCTTAATGAAGATGAAGACCGAAGACTCAAGTGGCCCTGCTGCATCAAGGAAGAAGAAACAGGTAAAAGTGATGCCTTGGTGTACCTTAACCTTGACCATAACCTAACCCATAACCTCTTAGATGACTTGGACCAACTAGGTATACCCGTAGTCATCATCATTAGTCTTAGAACTCCATGAAAAACATGATAAGTTAGACTAATTTAAGAGGTGGAAGCTGCTGTAAACAAAACAGCTCAAAACAGTAGTTTCCGATTGATCTCCGATCAATCGGACGTTGGCTCCGATAGGACTCCAATCAATCAGACAGAAGCTCCGATCAATCGGAAATTTTTCCAGCAACCTTGAAAATCCACTGGACATATTTCCGATTAATCGGACAGTCTTCCGATCCATTGGAAGGGGTCTGTCCGATCAATCGGACAGTGTTCCGATCGATCGGAATATCTTCCAGAGACTTCACTGGATAGATTTCCGATCAATCGGACTTGTCTCCGATCAATCAGACTGGTCTCCGATCCATCGGACCTTCTTCCGATCAATCGGAGATGCGCGAATCTGCCCGTTTTTTTACCGTTGGAAGAAAATCTATTTAAAGATGGGGGTTCATTTTTTGAGTGAAGCGAGGGGATTTTGAGGAGATAGAAGCCACCATTGCTAGAGATCATTAGAGGCTCTATTCCAAACCCAAAGCAAGTCATTCTCCTTGTGTTTTCATCACAAGCTTGGGCCATTCAATGGCATCTTGAGAATGAACTTGTTCCCTCTTGATTCCTAGGGTTTGGACACCTTGATGATAGTTAAATCCTTTGTCTAAACACTACCTAGGATTCCAAATAGGTGTATTCCTCTAGGAAACCTATTTCCTACCATTTGTAGAGGTCTCACCATTCCCTAGCACCTTGGGCATCTCCAATGGAGCATCACATGCAAGGTAGCTGATCTTGGAGCTGAAGCCTTGGCAACGCAGTGGGGTCAAAGATCGGGGGAGCACACGGGGAGCTGATTCAAGCATGAGAGAGCGAGAAGAAGCAACCCAAAGTAGCGCTACAAAGGGGCTCAATCCGACAAGTAAGGTTGTCTTGTTAGGAGTCCATCCACTCAATTCCCTGTGGGAGTTGAGTGTAGAGTTTGTTTGACAAACTCGACCTAGGGTCGTTAGCCGATCCTTGGCCTATTAGTTGGGTCTAAAATCTAGGGACGTCAGCCGTTCCTTGGCACATTAGTCGGCCTAAACAGAGTCCCCAAGGGGGAGCCACCAACACGGGTGCAAACGTGTAGGTTGGGAGGAACCTGTAAACTCCCCGGTTAGGTGGATCCGAATTAAAACACGTTGGTTGGGAGGAACCAGATTTAAACTCCCCAGTGAATGCCGGTGTGCTCAAAGGGGTTGAGTACTTGAACCGGGAGTGGAGTAGACAAGTAGTCGAACCACTAAACATCCTTATGTTTGTGATTGTTCTTGAGCACATTTCTCCTTATGCATTGCGTTTAACTTGTTAATTATGAATGCTTAGTTAGGAATGTATCCTAAGCACTTGATAGGCACATCCACACTCATAAGATGTACTTTCACTACCTCAAGTAGACTTGAACTTCTTGATCCATCCTCACTCAAGTCTATTTGAGTAACATAGATTAGGTTCTTCATTAGCTTAATCATTTAATTAATCTATGCTTGTTTAGACTAGGTTGTTTATAGCTTTTATCATATGCTAGTCTTTTGATTGGACCCACTTAGGCTTGGAAGCCAAAGTGTTATCGCTTACGTAGTTCAATTTGTTAAATTTGTTAAGTAGGCGAAAAGATTTTAAAAAAGGTCCTAATCACCCCCTCCTATAGGTTTAGCCATAATTCTAGTTGCTCTTTAAGCTTCCGCACTCATATGCATAGGGTGTCGTGTTAGACTACCCGACGCAATTTCATTGCGTGAAATTGATCGTCAGAAACTATAATACTTAAAAATGGCATCTTAACTTAAGTTTAACCAATGGCATTTTCATAATTATCTGAAAATTGCATGATTTTTGAAATCCGATCTTTCTACGATGTTTATGGGATCATTCTAAGAAACTTTTGTAAAGGGTCCCCTATCGGATCTCCTTCGGATGTCCCGCTATTCGCAAATCAACTGGTAAATGCTACGATAATTAATAAAAAAATAAATTAAAAATGAATTTTCAAAAAATTTCAAATAAATCTAAAAAATCTGGGGCGTTATAAACCACCCCCCTTAAAAACAAACTTCGTCCCTGAAGTTTCCTAAGCATCGTCGATAAAAGATTGAGGGCAATCTCACTTCATGACTTCTCGCCTAACTTTCTGAACTATTCCGGGTCAGACGCGATCATAATCCACCCCCCTTGAAAATAAATCCGTACTCGATATCGATTTTTACAAGCTCCCCCAAATTTCTTTCCTATCATGCTTCCACTGCGCACTCTGATTCCTAGATGGTTCTGAATATATTGATTGGTCTCTCAAACCATTCAATCATCTAGCGCCCTAATATTTCTCAGGTTTGGTAGGTGCTCTTATAGTCAAGGATCTAAGATGATTCGGGTTAGATAATTATCAAGGATGTCTGATCGCTAACGAAATGACTGCTCAAGAGTTTAAAAGATAGATCTGGGTTTGATTAGGTTGGCATGATCGGATGGTCACTTGAATGAGTGGATAAACAAGCGGATAACAAAGTGAATAAGATATCATCGACAGTTCTTTAATAGCTGAAAGTGCGACAGAAATGTGAGGTTAGGGATACCGTATTCTAACTCTTTATAGGGTCTAAGTGGCCAAGCTTCTATGTCCTAGGGTCGTCTATACATCTATCTTATTTTAGTCATCCAAAGAAAATAATCACACACATTCCAAGAGAATGTCGTCCAGTTAGAACAAGGATGTGATTTGTATTGTGTCGACATCACGGGTGAACAGTTCAAGTAGATTCGGATCTGATACTTAGATCTTCTACTCGCATTTGAGCATTGAGTTCATTAGTATTCATTCAAAATTCTGAGTGTCGACCCTCGGGATTTGAATGAGGATTCAATCCTTTACACAATATATTAGGTACGGTTCTGCCCTCCCGTGCGGCCGATTTAGTCTAACATTGTGGGGACTTTCATGTATTCTCCAACAAAAAAAAAATCAACGAAGATCACGTAAATTAAAATTCAACAATAGAAAACATTAAAACTTTACGAGATCCTATTTACTTTCATTGTTAGACATGGTCGAAGATCTATGTGAGGGATTGGTAAATGGCATTTTATGGTTACAATAATCTACTTTAAGTAAGAGGGTTGGGCCTAAAATTCGTAGGGATGTACGAGAATATGCTAGGAAATACTTTTAAGGGTGCCATCTTACAATAATTAAGCCTAAACAAGGAGTTCAGAGGTTTTCAAAGCTAAGGATAGTGTCGAATCTGGAACACAGAACTTATAAGCGCTCTTAGAATTTTATCTCTCAAACCGAACATGCTTTTTACCTGAAATTTAGAAGGTAATCTAAATGTTAGGTGAGGAATCACCCTAATTTTTCTCAAAATGAAATTCCTATGGTAAGATATGAATCTGACCTCTAAAAGTCTAAAAAATATAATAGTCCAGCAGTTTCCAACGCAAGATTTTCTCTACTAACAGAATTTTCACGATTTATCTAAATGTCGGATTGATTTGAAATTTTATGAAAGTGTTGGGTAATGAGTTAAAATATGTATAAAAATTTTAAAAAATTTATCAATTACGAAAATATAATTATTAGTGGTGACATTGCCAAAGCGTCAGGAAATTTGTCCTACCAAAAACAATTCGAAATAAAATAGTTATCCTTAAAATTTGAGGGAGATAAATCCCATGACTCAGCGTTACGCTGATCTAAATATGAGAAAATGATTAGAGCCCCAAAACTTCTAGAAAAAGTGAGAATCCACTTCCCAAAAATCCTAAAATTTCATGTTTTTACGTTCATCGGCTATCCTAATGATTTTGGGGGACCTATGTTTGAGTCTCTAGATTCATAACATCTCATGCATCCAATGGGGAATGAACCCAGGTGTTTTTGTTTCTATTTCATGGGAACCTAAGCCCTAAGGGATATTTATTATGAAAATGGTTGGGCTTCTCACCCAGAGGTCCCGATTGCGCTCTGATACCAACTGTAACAACCCGAGATTTTTGACTCTCGTGTATAACACGACGGCCGAATTCTCAAGTAATTTATGGAATAACTAATTTGTCAAATAATAAAATATAGTATTCAAGCACAATGGCGGAAATAATTATCATCTTATTCTATCAAACTTACTACGTCATCATCAATGTTTAAATAAGGGAACCAACCAATATCCATACTGATTAATTACAATACAAAACCATGTCTTCTCTTGAAGACTTATTACAATTCCATAAATGTATCAACTACTCAAAAGAAATATTTAATAAATGATAACATCTATTAAGTTTCTCTAACATCGTCATCCGCCATGTGATTGTACGAACATCGAACTCTTTTCCTTAAAAATCGGGTTCAATACCTGGATCTTCACCTGCATCATCTAAATTGTGTTTAGGATAGCGTTAAACGCTATCATAGTGGGGAATATTTCCTTCAAGATAATCAAGAATAATAATATCGGTACAAAGTAAACGCAAGCAGTATATTATCATTTAATCAGATCAAAACAACCAACTAAAAATCTTTGTTAATGCGATGCATGGAATGAATGCTCTGGCTAAGGCACCCTGACTAGAATCACAATACATGAAGTGGGAGACTCCCTGTTACGACTTCATGCTAGCCACTAGTCACCAGAGGTTCCTAGGACGCATAAGCCCATAGTTTTGCCCGACCACGTGAGAAACGGGACGCTCATAGCCCAAATCTACACGTGACAGCGTACGGGAGAAGTAGAACGCTCTAGCCTATTCTCAATTCCGTACACCCACATGGAGCCAAGTGAATGCATTATTTTAGTTTCACCTTTATTTAAGTATTTTCGCATACAACCGATTTAAATAAAACTTAGTTGTCACTATGGGGAGTCGCAACCAACCCAGCATAGGCCGACAACACGGGATTAGTGTCCATAGCACCAATCCCGGCTCATGAGAATTTGTTTGCCATTAGTGTCCACTCATTGTCCCGTTTTATGATTTCATCATGTCCCAAAAAACCAATGTTATACATCATGACCAAATTCATTAAAATACTCATGTAATGTAAATGGATCTAATCAAGCATCATGTACATGTAAGGATCCATTAACAAACAATCACTTCATTCTCTTAGTTAAGTCAAGATATATTCTTCCATCATGGACACCTCTCACGGGTTCCATCTCTCTACATCGAATAATTTTACCAATTTAAGGACAAAGAGTATACAATAATGGGATGTCCATATGATGATCTTATACACATATTTCATATCACAATATGAAAACCAATGTTACTTGTAATACATGGACTAAGAAAATAAGGGCATAGATTTCACAAAAATAAATAACACAAATACACATGCTTCTTAGTCAAACATCTAAAAAAAGGAATCACATCACCATATAATGATATTCATTACAAATCTCACATTAAACTTCATGTTATATGGATAAGTAATTCAAAACAAAACAACTTCACATGCCACAAAAGAAACTTATGATAATCGTGATATTGTTAATGAAAGGCTTGAAGGAAAATCCTCACCTTATGATGGACTTAGAAGAAGAGGGTTATAGAAGATCCTAGCCGCTGAAAAAATATGAGAAAGAACTCTCTTCTCTCTCTCTCTCTCTCTCTCTCTCTCTCTCTCTTTCTTTCTCTCTCTCTCTCTCTCTAGGGCATGGAGGCTAGGGTTAGGAGAAGGATTTGGAGGTGCATAGTAGAAATATGAAGAGGGATGTGCACGCGAAGTCTTGTGTAACAACTTCTTGAGGTGGTTTTCTCAAATCTCAATATTCGGATGATCTATGATCAATTCCAATCCATTCATCTTATCAAGCTCGAAGAGTAGAGTCAGAATACGTAAATTTCTTGATGATCCACATTCTAGATTGGCCGATCCTTGAAAATGGCCTAACGGGTGCTAAAATGGGCTTGATCTCAATTAACGGTCTATGCTTGATGATCAGGGCCCAAATTTTGGAAAAAATATATGGTCATGATAGGCAAATAATTGTACAAAGTTTAGTGGTTGATTGATGGTGAGAAATGACTAGATCTAAAATTTCAACTTTTGGCGGAAAAGGACGGGGCTGGCTTTGTGGTTCAACGGTGTAGGATTATAGATCGGGGTCCAAACTTTGTGTAAACTCGTAGTCATATGAGTATAATAAGTGGTCCAAATTTGAGAAGCGGTTGATGGTGAGAAGTGGGTAAATTGAAAGGTTCAGATTTAAAAAGAGTTGGTAACTCATTAATTTCTAAAACGGGATAACTTCCCACATAAGAAAGATGCTTATCAAGGTGGGGCACTCAAATCACACTATTGGTCCATGATAAAGACAATCCAAGTCACTCATATGAAGAGAAATATTCGACTACGACTAACCATCTACTTTCCTCACTCGATGGAGATGAAAATCAAGGGTTAAGGGGCTGATTTAACAATCAGACCACTTCTACTATGATTTAAGGGCTAAAATTTGATGTGTATGGTTAATATGTGCCCAAAAGCTTAAATCCAGGGTTTTGCATGAAAGTGATCGTAAGAAACTATAATACTTAAAAATGGCATCTTAACTTAAGTTTAACCAATGGCATTTTCGTAATTATATGAAAAGTGCATGATTTTTTAAATTTGATCTTTGTACAATGTTTATAGGATCATTCTAAGCAACTTTTGTAAAGGGTCCCCTATCGGATCTCCTACGGATGTCCCGTTATTCGTAAATCAACGGTAAATGTACTATAATTAATAAAAAAATAAATTAAAAATGAATTTTCAAAATTTTTAAATAAATCTAAAAAATCTGGGGAGTTGCACCAAGGCACTTCATATACCTGTTTTATTGTCCTTGATGCTTCTTGTCAGCTTGCGTCTTCGGTCTTCATCTTCTTTGGGCTCATCTGTTTGCTCGCCTCAAGTGCAAGGCTGTGATGTAGTAATAACTCGGTGAGACCAAGGTCGATCCACAAGGAGGGTGAGATTTGAATTTAACAGAGAATAGAATTTAATGAATAATAAATTCAAAAATTGAAATGCACTAAAGCATTCAAGGATCCACTTTTGGTTCCTTTTAATGTCTTCACTCGACTAGGTCTTATGGCTACTCAACCAAAATCGAAGTCCTATCTATATTCGGCTGTAATATAAATCAGTTGAATCACATAATGGACTAACACAGATGTTTGTTTATTGATTTGGTTCCCATAATAATACTCAGCTATTGGCCACACCCAATTGTATAGGCCAATCCTTTTTTCAATCTAGTTAAGTTCATAATCATAGCTTTCATCAAATCCTGTCACTAGACTTGACTAGAACCAATGATTTGAACTTTAATTAAACCAAAATTAAACAAAAAAAAAAAACTTCTATCTTAGATTCACTCAAAGAGATTAGAACTTTGGCTTGATATAGTTCCCACATTAGGATCACATCATTGAACAAATGGCAATCAAAGCATCTATCATGACCGGAGTCTATGATAGATCAATGAATGGCACTAGTCTACACAATGTAAATAGGTAAGTTATTAGATTAACTTCACCAAGCATCCCATGAGCCAAGAGACATCAAGGAATCTAAGAAAATCTTAAACTAGAACTTTATTCAAACATAAGTCAAACCGTTGTCCAACACTAAATCATCAAAATAAGACCTAGGTTACATTAATCCATTAAAAACAAACCAAAAGCTTCACCTCTTAGCTTTAACTAAGAGGTCTAACCAATCCAAGATATGATTGAACTAGAAAATACAAGAAAAACTAAAATAAACATAAAAACTATAAAGAAATCTAAGAAAACCAAGTTGAAGAGGCTCTACGTCGAGATCTTCCACCTCCAGCACCTCCAGGCCTCTCTAAGGATGATTTAGGACAAGGGTGGAGAGGTCTATTTTAGGAAAATTCGGCCTATCGCCTTCATTGGGTGTGAAATGGATTTTGGCGCCTACAATGTCGGGTGCCCGAGCTGGTGGTCAGGTGCCCGATCTCCCTTCGTCGGGCGCCTGAACTAATGTCCGAACTTGCCTAAAAACATCCAGCAAGGTTGCTGGACAATTTTCCTTGGGTTAGGGCGCTCAAACTCCCCTGTTTCTACACTTTTTGGGTTTGCTCGAGTTCTGATCGTTGTTGATTCCTTTCTCCTTGCTTTAGCTTGCTCGAAACTTGATGAATCCTTGAATTTAATGTTAAATCAAGTGAGATCTTGCTCCATTACCTGCAAACACAAATTCATGCATAAGATGACTATTTTAATAGTTTAAAATATGTAAATGCATGATGACTTGGGGTTTAGATAGGCATAATTCAATGCTCAATAACAACCGACTAACTGACACACAGACTTACATAATTGACAGACAAGGTGTAAAAACAAGTTCACATATGCAATTCCATACAATATATGTTGTTGAGTCAACGACTAACTGATGCTAAAAGATTAGTACATGTGGGAGGCATAAGGGCAGACATGGAAGCCATGAAGTCCATAAGCTTAGGATATTGTCAAAATACTTTTCAGATCTAGCGGATATTGTTTGTGTGCCTTTTATAAGGTGCAATTTGGTTCCTATTTTCCATTTATACAAGTATAGTTATGTGTTTAAATTTGGAAATGAAAATTAAAGTATT
This sequence comes from Liriodendron chinense, assembly GCA_003013855.2. Lineage (NCBI taxonomy): Eukaryota > Viridiplantae > Streptophyta > Magnoliopsida > Magnoliales > Magnoliaceae > Liriodendron > Liriodendron chinense. Next base: position 1,038,235 of record ML058408.1, read on the forward strand.
TGTTATGAATAGGTTATGATTGGTTCTGACACCTTGGTTAATAACCTTTATTCAGCTAAATTTAAATGTTTAACATATGTAGCGCTAGTTATTTGCATGGAAACACTAGAGGCAGTAATTAAAGTTTAGACTAAAATTTCCTTTATACAGTAGCACGAGCGATTAAGCTATATCTCTCATGAGAGATTGGAAAGGCTTGTGCATAAAGGGATTCTTCACTCTTTAAACCGCTCAGACCTTGGGGTTTGCGTAGATTACATTAAAGGTAAACAGACTAAAATCAGGAAGAATGTGCCACTAAGAACGCAGGGCACTTAGAAGTGATGTATACAGACATCTGCAGATCATTCCTTACAGCATCTTGGAATGAGTAAAAATATTTTATCACTTTAATATATGACTACTTTCATTATGGGTACATGTACGGCTGTGTATATCCTAAATAAAGTTCTAGGTAAGGCTGTATTGAAAATTCTATATAAATTGTGGACATGGCAAAAGCTTCATCTATGATTTTTCATGTATGAAGTTGTCCTGCAAAAACCAAACCGTATAACCCACATGAAAGAAAGCTTGACCCTAGAATTGTTAGTTACTTCTTTATAGGATAGCTTAAAAGATCCAAAGGATTTGGGTTTTATTGTCAATCACATTCTATAAGAGTCATTGAGACTGTGAATGCTAAGTTTATTAAGAACACTGAAGATAGTGGGAGCACAAACTTCAGATATATTGTATTTAAGGAAGAGAGAATTGTGGTTTCCAACACAATCATTCAAAGAAGTGTGGACGTCCATCCAGTAATGAAGTCTTAGATCCCTGTAGACGGTCATGTAAAGCCTCAAATACAACCCACTGATGAGGAAATAAAAACTCCAATTTAGAATGATGAGCTTATAAGACGATCACATAGAGAGAGAAGATCTGTAATTGCAAATGATTACATCGTCTATTTGCAGGAGCATAAATTTTACATTGTGATGAAAAAAGATCTTATGTCCTTTCATAAGTTGAACAAAGTGCAAATTCTTCTCTTCAATTCGATGTCGTGAAGGATGAATTGAAATTCATGAAGGATAACAAAGTTTGGGACCTTGTTAAATTGCCTCAAGGGATTAGGCCGACTGGTTATGAGTGGATATTCAAAATTAAATGGGACTTTAAGGAAATATCGAAAGGTATAAAGCTAGACTAGTTGCGAAGGATTTCAGTCAACGTGAAAGCATTTATTTTAAGGAGACTTCCTCACTTGTATTCAAGAAAAACTCCTTCAAGATCAATATAGCTCTTCTGGCTCATATGGATTTGGGGTTACATCAAATGGACTTGAAAAACTATGTTTCTTAATGAAGATCTAGGGAGAACATATATATGTTGCATCCATAAGGTTTTAAAGCCAAAATCTTATAACATCTGTTATACAAGCTTAAGAAGTCCATTTATGAGTTGAACTAGGCATCACATATGATTGTGGTGCCTAAAGTTTCATAAAGTCGTTTCCTCATATAGTTTCATTGAAAGCACTATGGATTACTGTAGATATGTAAAAGTCAGTGGGAGTGAGTTTACAACATTTTGTTGGCCAGTAGTGAAATATCTTGATGATGCCTCATTTATCATCGGCATGCAGATTTGTCAAGACAGATCATGTGCACTACTTGGATTGTTGTAAAAGGCCTATATTGATTGGGTTCTCGAAATGTTTGGCATGTAAAGTTGTGCTCCCAGCTAAGCACCTATTGTAAAAGGTGGTAAGTTTGGCAAATTTCAGCGTCTTAAGAATGACTTAGAAAAGGATAGGATGAAAGGTACTTTGCATGCATCGAAAATATGGAGAATTATGTATGCTCAGGTCTATATGTCTACGGAGATTGTTTTTTATATTGAAATGTTAGGCATGTATCTTAGAAATCTAGGGATGAACCATTGGATAGTTGTTAAGAAAGTGTTGTGCTACCTATAAAGGACAAAGGACTTCACACTCACATATAGAAGATTTAACAATTTGGAATTGGTTGGATATACATATGTAGATTTTGTTGGTTACCCTCAGTAAGAAGTCCACACATGGCTACATTTTCATGATGAAATTATATCATGAAAAGAGTGACATAGTATGACTTCATCTTCTATGAAAGTGGAATATGTAGCTTCTCTTGAGTCCATGCATGAGGCGATATGGCTATAAGTTTTATTCGGTACAGAATTGTCTAGTGTCTGTAGGACTCATTTGCTTGAAGCAGATGATGGTGGATCTACTCCTTAATGGTTGTTTTGTCACGCTACTTTTGATACATGTCTTCTATGGGATTTGGTGACCTAAAGAAGTACTAAATTAGTGGGAGCTTCAGTTTGATCTAATTCAGGTACAGACATTAGAGATCTCATTTTGACGATTATGTTATTTAGTTCATATCTTGCTTCTCCTTAATTTAGTGTGCACATTTAGTTTTGAGTAAGCAAGACTTTGATTTGTGTCTTGAAGACACGTTTAATAGGACCACTTGAAGACAAGCACATATGATCACACCCCATATCTGATCCTTGTTGTTAAGGTTATTGGTATCGTGATCATGATTCATCACAGTTCAAAAAGATTAAATGTTGTATTACCTACCACGATTCAATATCAATAGTCTTGATGGACCAGATATTGAAATTGCGTCACTTTGATTATACTTGTGGATGCATATGCGTGCGGAAGCTTAGAGAAGCAACTAAAATTATGGCTAAGTCCTAGAAGGGGAGGATTAGTACCTTTTAAAAATCTTTTTTCCTAGCTAATAGATTTAACAATTTAAACTAAGTAAGCGATAACACTTCGGCTTCCAAGCTCAAGTGGGTCCAATCACGAGACTAGCATATGATATGCAATAAATAACCTAGTCTAAGCATGCATAGATTATCAAATGATTAAACTAATGAAGTACCTAATCTATGCAACCTAAGTAGACTATATAAGAATGGATCATCTAAGCTCAAATCTACTCTAATTAGTGAACATACATCTTGTGTGTAATGTGCCTATCTAGTACCTAACATACATTCCAATTAAGCATTCATAATTAAACAAGTAAACATAATACATAATAAGAAATGTGCTCAAATACAATCACAAATACAATGATGTAAAGTGGTTCGACTTTAGGTCTACTCCACTCGTGGTTCAAGTGCTCAACTCCTTTAAGCACATCGACATTTACTAGGGAGTTTAAATATGGTTCCTCCCAACCTAGGTGTTTTAACTCGGATCTACCCAACCGGGGAGTTTACAGGTTCCTCCAACCTACACGTTTTCACCCATATTGGTGGCTCCCCTTGAAGACTTGTTTAGGCTCGACAAATGTGTCAAGGAATGACAAACGCTCCTAGACTTTAGGTCTGAAAAACATGCCAAGAAACGGCAAACATCCCTAGACTTTTAGGCTCAACTAACAAGCCAAGAATTGACAAACGAACCTAGTTAGAGTTTGACAAACAAACTCTACACTCAATTCCCACCGAAAAAAGAGTGGTTGGATTCTTACAAATTGAGAACCTTACTTGTCGGATTTGAGCCCCATTGTTACGCCGCTTCGGGTTGCTTCTTCTTGCTCTCCCGTGCTTGAATAAGCTCCCCTTGTGCTCTCATGATTGTTGATGCCGCCACTTTGCCAAGGCTTTAACTCCCTTGTATATGATGCTCCATTGGAGATGCCCAAGGTGCTAGGAGGTGGTGATTCCTCTACAAATTGTAGGAAATGTGTTTCCTAGAGGAATGCACCTATTTAGATTCCTATGTGGTGTTTAGATAAAGGATTTACCAATGATCAAGGTGTTTAAACTCCTAGGAATCAAGAGGGAACAAGTCTATTCTCATTTGACCTTTGAATGCTCCAAGCATGTGATGAATCACAAGGAAAATGACTTGTAATAGGTTAGGATTAGAGTTCCTAGTGGTATACAATGGTGGTAACTTCTAACTTTTTAAAATCCCTCTCTTAAGCCTAAAAATGAATGTCCCTGCTTTTATAGAAAATTCTCCAACAATAAAAAAAGGGCAAATTTACAAATCTCCGATTGATTGGAACATGGTCCGATTGATTGGAGGACACATCCGATAGATCGAAGGCACTATCCGATTGATCGAAATTCTGTCCAGAGAGTTTCCAAAGTTCTCTAGAATAAATTCTAATTGCGAACATAGTCTAATTGATCGGAAGCACTTTCTGATTGATAAAAAATCTGTCCAGAGAGTTTTAGAAGTTCTCTAGAATAAATTTTAATTGATCAGAACATAGTCTGATTGATCGAAGTCTCATCAGAACCGATGTCCAATTGATCGGAGTCCCATCGAAAACTATTGTTTGGGCTGGTTTTAATACAGTAGCTTCCACCTCTTTTATTAGTTTACTTATCATATTTTTCTAAATGTTTTAAGACTAATGATGATGACTAAGGGTTTTCCTAGTTGGTCCAAGTCATCTAAGAGGTTTAGGTTGTTTTGGTCCAAAGGGTTAGGGTCACTAAGGCATCTCTTTTACATGTTCTTCTTCCTTAATACTTCTTGTCCACTTGAATCTCTAGCCTTCAGCTTGCCAAGGCTCAACCGACATTACATCACATGGACTCATGTGATTGATAAATAAGGTGCACTAGTATGCCGCAGAAAAGTGCACTAACAATCTCCTCCTTTATTAATTACATAACAAAAACCTAACCTAATCCGTGTCATGGTCCAATACTACTAAAACAAAAAATACATTACATGTCAAATGAAAATAAATATTACAACTCGAAACACTAAGACATGTAATTAAGAAATGCTCCTCTTAATTGCTCCCCCATAACCTGTCAATTCCTAAAACACAAAATAGAAAAATTATTTTAGTGGGACTTAATCTTTCTCCCCCTTTTTATAAATAATTGACAAACCAATTTCTCCCCCTTAATGGTACACCAATTAAGTTTAGGGTAGAGAAGATTAGAATGTCACAGTGATAACTATAAGCACATGCTAACTAGAGAGAGTATAGGGTGCATGGACATTAAAAACATGGAGCATGCATGGGAACATGACTAAAAAGAAAATGTACTATCTAAGCATAGTTAATCATGCATAATTGGTCATTCTTAAGCCGTACATTAGGCAATGAAAGCTCAGGGCTTATAACTCAATCAACCAACCTCTCTAAAATTATGTATATCATGACCAAAGGAAATATTAGCATACAATTAAGCATAAAATTCAGCAAGGTTAGCCGATCTAAGCAGGGTGATAGTCTAGCAACAAGGATACACCATTTGAAAACAAGACTAAGCTATCATTGGCGGGATAATGAGGCATGAATCCTCTAATATGCCCCTAAGAATAAAATGAGGTTAAAATCGTCAGATTTTCCTATAATTTTCGTTTCTAGCTACCCTTACTAACTATATCTAGTTTTATTATCTTAAGGGTAACTAACTTCCACAACTCTCTCATACAATGTAACATGAGGTGAGGGGTTGGGAACTCATACTCATAGAAGGAAAAGCGGTTGGGATCCTCTCTTAGATTATGGGGAAGAGAGGTAATGGTGGAAGCCATGAGAATTTTCATTGGTTTTTTGCTCCCATCACTAGTGAAGTCACTAGATTCAGATTTGGATTCCTCTGTGTCATCCTAAGTGGCTGTTATGGCCTTTTTAGCTTTCGATTTAGACCCTTTGGGACAATCCGGGGCAATATGGCCACGATGACCGCGACTGTAACATCGGGCAGATGAGGTTTTGGATGATTTCCCTTTATGTTTATCATTCTTCTTTTCCTTCTTATCATGGGTACTCCCTCTATCGAACTTGAGGAATCTCTTGAACTTCTTGTCTAGTTCAATATCTTCATCATCACTATCTTCCGAAGACTCACTCTTAATTTGTTTTTGCTTATGTGAGTCTCTATGTGAAGTCTTCAAAGCAATGTTCTTCTTTTTAGAGGGGGGCCCTAAAGTGTAGTTCATGAGTTTGCAGGGAATCTATGAGTTCTTCTACTTCCATGTTGTCTATGTCTATACACTCTTCTAAGGCTACTACCTTGGTGCTGAATCTTTTTGGGAGGGACTTAAGTATTTTTTTACAAATCCTACCTTCCGAAACCCTTTCCCCTAAGGCAAACATGGAGTTACAATATCAGAAAGTTGGGTATAAAAGTCAATGAAAGTTTCAGTCTATTCCATCCTAATGTTTTCAAATTTAGTGGTTAAGAGTTGAAGGTTCGAGCGTATTATTATGCTAGTTCCCTCGTGTGTAACCTCAAGTATATCCCACGCTTTTTTTTACAGTTGCACATGTGAGAATACGATGAAATTCTTCCAGAAAAACCGCACAGCAAACGCATTGAGAGCTTTGACATTTGCCGTGTATAGAGCTCTCTTATGATCATTCTATTTTTCAGCATCGTTGGGAATGACCATGATCTTACTGTCAACCTCTACTTGTTCCGTGGGCATGGAATATCCACGTTGTGTACTTACCCACACGGATCGATCTAAGGATTGTAAGAAAATCATCATCCTAGCCTTCCAATTGGTGTAGTTAGACCCGTAAAGAATGGTGGATGGTTAATGGTATTCTCATCTCGGTTAAACATTATGGTAGTGCTCCGGTATCGGATCTCACTCTAGAAGGTTAAGTCCTTAAAGAGAAATCCTCTCTGATACAAAAATGAATGTCCCCACTTTTATAGAAAATTCTCCAACGGTAAAAAAACAAACAGATTCACGAATCTTCAATTGATCGGAACATGTTCCGATTGATCGGATGACACATCCGATTGATTGGAGGCATTGTCCGATTAATCAAAAATTTGTCTAGAGAGTTTCCAAAGTTCTTTGGAACAAATTTTGATTGATCGGAACATGGTCCGATTGGTCGAAGGGACCACATTTGATTGATTGGAGGCACTGTTCGATTGATTAAAAATTTGTCCAAAGAGTTTTAAAAGTTCTCTGGACCAAATTCTGATTTATTGGAACATAGTTCGATTGATCGGAGTCTCATCGGAAACTGTTGTTAGGGCTGGTTTTAATACAGAAGTTTCCACATCTTTTATTAGTCTAACTTATCATATTTTTCTAAGTGTTCTAAGACTAATGATGATGACTAAGGGTTTTTCTAATTGGTCCAAGTCATCTAAGAGGTTTAGGTTGTTTTGGTCCAAAGGATTAGGGTCACCAAGGCATCTCTTTTACCTGTACTTCTTCCTTCCTTGATACTTCTTGTCCACTTAAATCTCCGGTCTTCAGCTTGTCAAGGCTCAACCAACATTACAACACATGGACTCACGTGACTGACAAATAAGGTGCACTAGTATGCCACAGAAAAGTACACTAACAAATCTGACAAGCGTTGCTTATAATTATCCAACGATGTTGTTTTGAAATTCAGTAGGGCACCCATTAGGAACTTTGAAATAAATGTGCTTTATAAAATATTTTTTACAAAATAAAATAAAATATTTTATTTTCTTTTAGAGATCAGTGTAATCCAAGTGGGAGAATGTAAGACTCCTATTAGGTGGGCGACACATGATCATCAATTTTAATCTGATCATTGGATTATTCAAATTGAGTAATTCGGTGGGCCCCACTATAGTTGTGATTGATACATATAAGTTTGGGGCAGGAACTCTTGAATCATAGTTCCTATACAAAGTTATTAATTTGGATATGGAAACCTAAGATATGGAGACCTTAGAGGGGAGAAGCGTGTTGGGTAAGCTTCTCTGGCCCTCTTTCCTATAAATATATGTTTTGGCCCTCACCCACATACTGAGAAAACCCTAGTCTCATTGAGAGGTTCTCCTAAGGGTTTAAGGTATGGATGACCAATATCTCTTCTCAACAACATGACGACTTCAAAAATGTCTTCTTTATCAAGTATGTGTTTAAGATTACAGTTGAAATCCTCATTATTGATGCATAGACGATCCGTTTATTCCGTAATATACAAATTACATAAATTGCAAAACTATCCAAACTATTATTCTCATAAATTTTGATCACATCAAGATTGATGGACATGTACGGGGCAGATAGGGGTAAAAAAAATCCGATGATCCAATTTAATAAATAAGTGTCCACCAATTAGCCTCCGGCCTGGCGACAGTAAATTCCATAGTTAAGCCAGTTTAATTTAAAGAATCGAGGAGCGCACTTGATTGGCAGACTGGATGTCAGACAGAATGAGGAGAGCAACATATCTTTCTGTAGACACCCCACCTTCGGCTACAATGTTGGTAGAGATAGCTGCATGAATGGAGGACCATACCCCAAATCCCATGACCAAACCCAACCAAACTCACCCTTGTAAGCCCCAATCCATAGCCCAGCTCAAGCCTGAACCCAGTCAACTCACCTCGAACCTCGGGCCTTTCTGCTTCAGGTTTGGGGGCCGTACACTCCGAAGCTGAAGCAGCGCAACCGTACGGGCAGCCCCCAGGTGCCGCCCAAACATATTTACGGAAGATGCCACTGCTTGCAGCTATAATACCCCTTCTCCCCTTCACATTCAGCATCCCTTAACTCCCAGAGAAATCTCATTAGCTCCGAGTCCATCTCCATCCCTTTAGCCCATTCCTCCACCAAAGAGAGCCCGAGTGAGAAGAGCCTAGCCCTGGTCCAGCCCAACCTGACCCTGGTCCAAGTCTCCCAAGCTATCCAAGTCTTGATCTAGCCACACGAAGCAAACCCTTGCGACACCTCCGTCCATCCAGCTACTCTCTACTAGCATCATCTCATTCGCATCTAGTTAAGTGTAACATTTACTTTTCTTCCAACCCCCTTGCTTATCATATCACTACCGACACCTTGATTATTCAAACACACAGCATGCATCCCTCATAAAGCACCTGTCAGTTCGAGCGTATGCTTTGGGCTTGCCTGTTAATAGGAAACCTGCCCATCAGAAACTCTTATTGTTCAGACCTGCATTCATGCATCATATCATTCATGAAAATATACGAGGGTTAAATCAGACTCTCAAGTGCTAGTTCGATTCTGTGAAGTAGAGACCGTACTTCAGTACCGGCAGTGTGGGGTGCTTAACATCTTCCCACCTTGTAACCGTGATCCCTTACCTCGAATCTCTGGCCGCATATCAAAATGAGTCATTTTAGAGGAAGGAATCTTTGGATTCTCTTCTCTAACATTTCTACGGGGTTTAGCCGACTATAGATTCGAAGTAACTAGCTAGTGGTGACTCTTGTCTTATACGAACTCATACAAACATATCCAGTTGTTGGGGCTCAAATTTATACCCATTATAAAAAGGTATTCAACGGTCCATCTATGATGATTCGGACTGATTTCGAGATCCGAAATACTCGAAAAACGTCAGTGCAGCCTAACATGCGCAATCGTGACTGAAACCTATGAATGCTATTTTGGGGTGGAATCGGACATGTGAATTACTGCTAAATGATCCGGAACGCCCTAAAACCCTTAACCTGCAAGTTTCGAGATCGCACGGTGCATATCTTTACCCGCGCGCTTCCAAATGCATTTTGCCTTGACTGTATCCGACTATAAGGGCCCAAAAGCCTATAGGTACCATTTCGGGCTGGAATCAGACATGCAGATTACCGCCAAATGATCTGGAATGCCCAGAAAACCTTAAGTAGCAAGTTTGAAGTCGTTGCGGTGCATATTTCCACATGCATTCGTTCACTCTCTCTCCACATGCATTCGTTCACTCTCTCTCCACATGCATTCGTTCACTCTCTCTCCACATGCGGATGTCATAAGGAAACATGCATTGGCTCTCTCACCACATGCGCATGAGAGCTCTCTCTCTCTCCCTTTTCAATATTCTAAAATTACAAAAATCATGAAAATATGCTAAGTGGGGTCACATGCGGCCAAAACAGAGGCCACATGCGCCCATACCAGTGGCACATGCGCCCATGCTATGCCACATGCGCCTGGTGCATGGGGACATGCGCATGATCCCATCACATGCGCATGACTCATCTCTCCAAATATTTCCATGCGCATGATCCCCACAACATGCGCATGACTCGTCTCTCCAAATATTTCCATGCGCATGCCCTCCCTTTTGCAAACAACATGCGCCCGGTACCCGATACCCGATTAACACGCTATAAATACCCCTCCACTCTATAAGACAAAGACGACAAGATCATCACTCCCAGAGCACTCTTCTTGCAGAGGTAAAAATTTCTCACCGAAATCCTCATCGGGAAAGGGACATGTGCCCATTCCTGACATGCGCCCATTCCTTCGCCGGATGCCCTTGCCGGAAAGGGATTTCTCCCACCGGAGCAAAATCCTCCAAGTCACATAGTGATATGCGCTCACCCATTCTTGGGAGGGGAAATGTGCAAAAATCCCTAAGTCCCATGGGGACATGCGCCCATGGCTGGAATGTTGGGCGCATGTGCATGTCACATGTGCTTGATAACCCTGCATTTGTAGCAGGACATGCGCCTGGTGCGAACAAGTGCATCCACCTAGGACATGCGCCTGGGGCGAATAAGTGCATCCACTTAGGACATGCGCCCATGTCTAAGGCAACATGCACCCAACCCAACCTCCCATGCGCCTGGATGCTGATGGGGAGGTGGGGCCTTCTGTGATGTGGCCCACCTTTGATGTGGCCCGCCTTCCGATCGTGTCAGCACTCCTAGACACATATCAATGCCCTCTATCCATCCCCCGGACCGGATTCGCCAACGGTCGATGTTAAGTGGGCCAAATCAGCAATTTGATCGAAAAGGCCTACACTTAGCCAATATTGCAAACCTCGAAAATCCCTCCGAAAGAACCGGAAATGGCCGAAATCGAGAGGAATCGGGCGGAATTTGACCGAACCCGAGAGGGAGACTTCTCTCCGCCATAACATGATACACCATAATCATGCATTACAATGAGATTACCTGATCTCAGGATCTCCGAGAAACCTTGATCAGACCATAAACAGGTCCACTACTTAGTCGTTTTTAGCCCTGGGAAGTGCCTTGTTGGCTCGAAAATCGACTTACACTAAACAAATCGAAATGCGATCGCACTGCGACCCTCATGAACATAATCCACCTCTATCCAAAGATGATCGTGACAGGTATTCACCAAATCCTCCGATCAGATCGTAAACAGGCCCTGGGAAGTGCCCTGATGGCCCGAAAATCTACTAATGCCAAATGAAACCAATCGCGATCTCAAAGACGCGAGGGCAACATATTGATGACATAAAGATATATACGAAGCTGATTGATCGAATCAAATACATAATTTGTCCAATACACTGAACATCTAGCATAAATGCAATCCTCTCTCGAGCATGCATAAAGCATAGTTACTTTGTACTGTACTCATTTGCATCCATTGCATGAATTCATTTCATCCCGGATCGAGATACGAAACTAAATCAAAGGGGACTATGGTTATCATCGAAAACCATAATGAAAGAGTTCTAAACGTCTGAAATACTTCATCGTTAAGACCAGTTGATGTGCGTCCTGTCCAAGGCGGGATCCGTCAGTTGAGTGGTAAGGGGATGAGTGCCTTCCAGTAAGTCACCCGTCCAGCAGAGACGGTCACTGGCCCTGGTTGCAGTAAGTGGACGCCGTGGAGTGTATTTCTGAAAGTCATATCGTCCATAGAGACGCGTCATGATGCTGAGATATACGACTTGGTCAAAACCCTGTTTGCACAAAGACCCCATGGAGTGCCCTCCAGTAAGTCACCCGTCTAGCAGAGACGGTCACTGGCCTGGTTGCAGTAAGTGGACGCCGTGGAGTGCATTTCTGAAAGTCATATCGTCCATAGAGACGCGTCATGACACTGAGATATACGACTCGGTTGAAACCCTGGTCGCACTAAGACCCCATGGAGTGCCTTCCAGTAAGTCACCCGTCCTAGCAGAGACGGTCACTGGCCCTGGTTGCACTAAACGGAAACCGTGAAGTGTATCCCTGAAAGTCATATCGTCCATAGAGACGCGTCATGACACTGAGATATACGACTCGGTTGAAACCCTGGTCGCACTAAGACCCCATGGAGTGCCTTCTAGTAAGTCCCCCGTCCTAGCAGAGACGGTCACTGGCCCTGGTTGCACTAAACGGAAACCGTGAAGTGTATCCCTAAAAGTCATATCGTCCATAGAGACGCGTCATGACACTGAGATACACGACTCGGTTAAAATCCTGGTTGCTACTCAACTTGGAATGCCCGAAGAGTATGGGACCAACATCTAACCGGGCTTAACGGTGAAGTATTTCATAATAAATCCTAGACTTGGTCTCGGCGACCATGAACTCAAGACTATAATCCCTGACGATTTAAACTACTTGCTCGATCTATCCGAGCTTTATCCCTTTGATATTTCATCTATTGTATAACTGAAATTCATAGTGGAATCTTGTCGCTTTGTGCCGTGGTTTTCTCCCGTAAGGGTTTCCACGTAAAAATCTCTGTGTGGTCTATGTTGTGCTTTATTTATATTTATGCTCCTTTAATGCTTTATTTAATTCATTTATGATACATGCATGCATTTACTTTTGCCTTTTAATCAAGGGTGATCATCCGTTGATGTAATTAAGGGTTCGTGACCAGTTCACAGCCCAGAATGTAAAAGATCTCAGAATCTCTGGAATAAAATTCACCTCACGGTGCTTTCTCGTGTATACTTTGTGATTGCTTATGATTGTCTATGAATGTCTCCATACTCAGAATTCCCTCAGAATAATGAAACACAGGAAAAAGACTGCTGACGAGCAAGTTTTGATTTTTCTTTTAGTTCTAACACCAGTTTAACACGACAATCGATAAAAATCCCTCGAGAATAAGGCGAGCCAGTGGCACAAACAGCGATTCGCGCGCACCGCCCCTTTTCCGAAAGGAAGGGAACATTCGGAAGCGCGGAGAGGTGAGCGTCCACAGAATGGCGACTCTGCTGGGGATAGATTAGTCCCACTAATCGTGAACCAACTTGAAAAACAGAATCCCTCCTATACTTGAAAGTCATTAGTCCTCATACAATCTCATCTGCATAGCATTCTATCCAAAAATAAAAAAAAATAGAAAATCCCCAAAACCCAAAAGAAAAAGAGAGTAAAGTATATTCCTCACCATTGCGCCTCCTCGGGCTCAACGTCTTCGGAAACAACTTCCCTTCCGTAGCATAATCCGCACTCGAGCTCAGCAAGCCATGTCCGACCACGAAGAAGAAACTCACCTCTTCCCCGCCCTCGAGATGGCCGAAGCGCAACCTCCAGAGCAATAACCAATCGAGAATACGTCAATCATGCAAGAATTGGCGCAAGGAATGAGAGCAATGCAAGAAATGCTCTTGCAATTCATGCAAGCACAAGCTACCACAACAGTCAACAATCAGGTTGGCCCAGTTCAGCAATCTCAGCAGCCATGCCGGGTCCCTCCGACCTCCAGCTCAAATCAAGTACAACCATTAGAGTCTGCCCAAGACTACCGACACAGCCATCTCAGCCCTTCGCTATGGGGCATCCTCCTCAATACCTTTCTGCGACAACAAGATCGTCTCAGAGCATTCCCGTCGCAGGAACTTCCAGTCTGCCTCCAGTCAATCTTGCAAGCAACAATCTCAGTAGATTCTAGCACGTCCCCGCCAATGGGACCCCTTTCCTTTCTCAGTATGTCCCTGCCGATGGGACCTTTACTCAATTTCAGCACATTCCTGCCGATGGGATTTCAATTCAATTTCTAGCAGCAGCGACAACACTGGCGAATGCCCACAATGGGGGTCAATGTCAAGCCCACATCAATCAGGGGACAGTGGCGAATACCCAACAAGGGGGTCACTTCCCGGCATCTCAGCCTCCTACAAACAGGAGCACTTTTCAATTCCAGCACATCCCCGCCGATGGGATTCCAGTTAATTTCTAGCAATCTTCAATTCAGCAAACTCCAGTTAATTTTCAGCAATCTTCAATCCAGCAATCTCCAGTTAATTTCCAGCAAGTTTCAATTCAACCTTCAGTACAGTCTCCAGTTCAATTGCAGTCATTTCAAGCACAAGTTCATCAGAATCCAGTTCAATCATCAAATCAATTGCAGCAACCCACAATTGCTTTCCAGCAAGCCCATAGCGTCGAAGACATCTACCACTATGCCGAAGAAAAACGTGCCTTACTCTAGGAGGCACCAATCGTTCCAACAAATCATGCAGAACTGGATGAGTTACCGGAGCAGTTCCACATCTTACAAAATCAACTTCAGTGACAACAAGGAATCGATCTATCTTCGACCAAGTTCAGAGACTTGTGTCCTTTCCTAGATGCTCAGATACCTCAAAACTTTAAGGTACCAAAATTCAAAAGATACGATGGTAGCGGTTGTCCCACAGCACATCTCAAGGCTTTCTGTGGAGAGCTAAGTGCAATCTCAGGAAATGAAGGGGCCCTCATTCGCCTGTTTCAAAAATCTCTGAAAGGTGATGCTCTAGATTGGTACACATCATTGCATTGCCATCGCATCAAGACTTGGGAGCAACTCTCCTAGGCTTTCATCGACAGATTCGTGTACAATCTCAACATGGCACCAGGAGAGCTGACCTCGCGGTTCTCAGGCAAAGGAGTGATGAAACGCTATCAGCTTATGTGGGACGTTGGCGAGCTATAGCGGCCAGAATGCGGACACCTATCGATGATGAAGAACAAATCTCCATGATTGTTCATTCAACATATCCTGGCATATCTGGATATCTCATCTCCCATCCGTATGCGAATTTCTCACAGTTGATCTGTGCTGGAGAATAAGTCGAAGCAGGAATCCACGCAGGGACAATCCCCGATGGCCTCATCAGGCCACTCCAGTCAAACGGAACAGAGTGGAAGGAAGACCTATCGGATATGGGAATGAAAACCGCAGCGGTTCTCCTCCTCGCCCGACAGAGGTAAACAACATCATCACCACTGCTCAAGGCAACTAATATGCTCCCCCACAGGGATGACAACAGTATCAACAGAATCAAGCTCAGCATCAATCTCAGAGGTATCAGCCACAACCATATCCTCAACCACAGCCACAACCACCTCGACAACAGCAGTAGTTCAGGGGGAACGACTAATACTCATATCAAAATAGGAAGAATTACAGGGAGCTCAGGAAATTCACTCCTCTCGCTCAGCCACTCAGTCAAGTCATGGCTATGCTGGTACAAAAATAGCTACCCACTCCAATGGCACCCAGGCCTCCTCCAAATCCTTTACCTCCAAACTACCAAGAAAATGAGTATTGTGCCTACCATCAAAGGCGTGGCCACACCACTTATCGATGCATGACTCTGAAGAATGACATACAAGATCTGATTGAAGACCTCAAGATCGTCATCTCAGTCCCCAGAACTCCTCCAGTAGCTTTCACCAACATCCTTCAGAATCCTCTGCCTCAGCATCCGACGGACCCCAGTTCATCTCGTGGCCTTGCCGTCAACAGCATAGAAGAAGGAGAGCGTCTCGATCACTTCTTCTCCCCTATCCAGTCCATTCATGCTTACACTTATGGGCCAACAAGTTCTCCTCCGATCTTGCAAGGGGCAAACCCCTTTCCTCCTTCAGTCTCTGAGCCGTTAGTACTCGAAGGAGCACCTCCATATGATGCACCAGTTGTTCAAGGGCTCGTCCCCCTGCAAGGGGCACCTTACAGCCATTCATGTTGGGAGCCGGTCATCTTGGAAGGAGTACAGTCATACATCGAGCCCGCATACGAACCTGTCATTTTGCAAGGGGCAATTTCAGCTCATAAACAATCCAATCCGCAATGGAGGGATTATACTCATTAGCAACAAGAACCCATTGTCTTGGAAGGGGCTCCTCCAGTCGAGCCAGTCATATTGCAAGGGGCAGGTTCTGGAGGCATATCAATTACACCACAACAGCTGGGCCAAATGAAGAAACCCTCTGCCATATCAAGAGGACCAGTATTCATTCCATGGGAACCTCCTACTCCAGGAACGGTCAATTCAGGACCACGACCTTATGTGATCTATGAAGACAAGCCTCGATATTATCCCTTCAGCATAGGCAACAACATAGTCCTCAAGGCAAAAGCTCCATATGAGGAAGATCTGGTACCCGCACCAGCACCGTTGCAAGAACCAGTGGTCCTGGAAAGCAAAGGAGAGGGCACCCCATTATCCAACCCACTGGAAAAATCAGTGGGCAAAAGGGGCTTAGGCGGCACCGAGGGGGTCGTCCGTCCTCCCACTTAGTTGAAACAACATCTCACCCTCTCTCCTTGGGAAGAACTCCCACTTGGGAAGAGTAGTTGCAAGTGAATCTTGTACCTCCATGTCAGAATGAAGTGATGGAAGAGAAGGATGAGAAAAAGAGAAAGGAATCTACCAAAATCTCATTTTGAGAGAAATTGGGGAGAAATTGGCTTGATGATGTGGAAAAGGCTCCATGAGATTTTCAAGAAAAAGAAAAAAGAATTGACTTGGTCAAATAATGATCTCAACCATCCAAAGTCATGGCCTGATGATCTGAATCATTTACAGAAGACACCAAGAATTTCCAACCTTGATCACTGCCTACTTCCCATCCCTAGTGGTCTGAAGACCTTAAACTACGTCGGGAACAACATCCCGAGAGACTTTTTAATAAAAATCGGCATCGATCCCAACCGTTCGGGCCAAGATCTGATAACCTAGATCATTTAAAAAATCTTTAAAAAAAAATGTGTCACCCTATTCTGTACATAAAATCTGGTCCGAAGACCTTAAACTACATCGGGTACAAAATCTCGAGAGACTTTTTAATAAAAACCGGCATTGATCCCAACCGCTCGAGCCAAGATCTGATGACTTGGATCATTTCAAAAAATCTCAAAAAAAAAAGTGTCACCCTATTCTGTACATAAAATCTGGTCCGAAGACCTTAAACTACGTCGAGAACAACATCCCGAAAGACTTTTTAATAAAAACCAGCATCAATCCCAACTGCTCGAGCCAAGATCTAATGACCTGGATCATTTCAAAAAATCTCAAAAAAAATGTGTCACCCTATTCTCTGCATAAAATCTGGTCTGAAGACCTTAAACTACGTTAGGAACAACATCCCAAGAGACTTTTTAATAAAAACCAGCGTTGAACTCGACCACTTGGGCCAAGATCTGATGACTCGGATCTTTTATAAAAAAACACAAAAATATACATTTCCATGCCTCGCTTGTACATAAAATTTGGTCTGAAAACCTTAAACTACACTGGGATTAATTTCTCGGGGGACTTTTCCTGCTTTCAACCAAAAATCGGCATCAACCTCGACCGCTTGGCTCAAGGTTCTATAATCCAGATATTTTCAAAAAAATCATGAAAAGAATAAATTTTCAGCATGTACATAATTTTTTGTCCGAAGACCTTAAACTACACTGGGATTAATTTCTCGAGGGACTTTTCTTACTTTCAACCAAAAACCGGCATCGACCTCGACCGCTCAGATCAAGGTTCGATAACCCGGATCATTTCAAAAATACCAAAAAGATTTTAAGCTTTCCATAAAAACTGGTATCAACCTTGATTGCCCGAGTTGAAGTCTAGAACTTTTTCAAAACAAAAGAAAAAACAACAACAAAATTCACCATCAATTTTTAACTGCGCAAATCTATCCCCAGCGGTCCGAAGACCTAAAACTACACGGGGATTAACTTCTCGGGGGCTTTCTTTCCCAACCTGTCCTGAACATGGCTAACACTTGATTGTACGGGTGTTCGAAATCTTCTAAACAAGTAAGGGCTGAGGCGGGTAGAACCTCGCGACCCTGTTCGTGTTGAACGCACCATGATAGACAACCTTGATTTGGAAGTCGCTGTTGAATCTAACAGATGTTCCCTGTTCCTAAAACTCATGAAAGGGATTAAGGCAGTTGGGAGGTGAAGCGCACCCTCACGGAATTGTGAGCAGCATAAGACCCCAAACTGGATTAACAAAGGGAAATGTGAGGATGTGGCTCATTTTGTGGTGGAAGGAATCCGTCGGACGATACTTGATCTATGTGCATTGCACATGAGGAACAAGGCAACTTTGTGGGTGTGTTAACTGAAAACCCTCAAAATCTCCTCATCCGAAGATGTAAAACTATGGCACTTAACTGTGTGAGATTCGTCTTGCTCGCTAACGTAAAGTGGATCGGTTGCCTTACCAGCAGTAGAAGTTGGAAATGGATGAAAATTCCATACCTTTTCCTGCATTTTAGAAAAATAAAAAAACACCAAAACATTGCAAAATCATCTTTCAAAAATCACAAAATATTTCCCTTGTTTTCAATAAACACCGATCTTTACTCGGACCAAATATTTTCAAAATCACAAAAATATTTCCTTTGTTTTCAATAACCAATCTCCATCCTGACTACTCAGATAAAGATTCAGACCAAATATTTGCAAAAAATTACAAAAATTGTCACTATCTCCAGCACAGCACTTCAGGAATCTTGAACTCCAGTCACTTATTTCACAGTTTGGGATGATGGATCCGATCGCCCGTAAATTGGAATCTTGACAAAAACTGGCAACCAAACACCATCCCAATCACACCCATTCCCCAGAAGAGCATCTTGAGGTTACAACTAACAACTTTATCCATCCCCACCAGCAAAGAAACAGCATCTTGGGATGATGGACCTGATCGACCACAGGTCGGGATCTTGACCAACCCGCAAACAAACATCCACGTTGAAAAGAAAATCTCCAGGGAAGCATAACCCTACAAGCAATAAGCTCAAAGTTCTCTGCATCCCCAACAAAAGCAAAATCATCAAACTGAAAGAGAATGAGCCAAACCATGCATCCATCATCAAATATGCATCCCCATGCATCAGCATCCATCGCATCGATCATCATGTTTACCTGCTTTCAAAATAAAAGTTGGTTAGCCAAAGACACCACAGGCATCCATGGTGGAGGCACGTGCAAGCCAGATTTCCTTTTCAAAAAAGATAAAAATATTATATATATTCCTATTTGTAAATAAAAACCCCATGGAGACTCCCCAGAGTGGGTATCTTTTCAAAATCCAAAAACATTTTCCCAGTAGAGCATTCGGCCTCCAAAACACCAAGAGATCTTCCATATCTCTGGGTAGGAGCCGACGCAAAAATCAAAATAAGATCTGATGTCTCGCGGTTTCCCTAGAGACCATCGAATCCAATGCACTCAAAGTACAGTCGAACTGAACTCAAGTGTCAGTGCGGTCGTACCAAATGCCAAGATACGAAAAGATGAAAGCCAAAAGGTTCGGTCAAAGAAACCGTCTGAATGTTGGAAATGATGAATTGTAACCCAAGTATCAAAACCAGCAGATTTGGTGGAAAAAGTTCACCCGCACATACCTAGGCGTGGATGCCTAAAGTACCTTGACTGAGTCCAAGTCGGCGTAATGGATCTCCCGTAAGACTACATGGACGCAGGCAGCTAACCACTTTGACAGTCAAGCAAAACAAGTACTCCTGGATTGATCTGGGAAAGCATCGAACAATCAATCACAGGGTCGGTAACCTCATAAGACTATGACGGACGCAGAGGCTCTATTGCACCTTTTCGATGTTAGTACCGATCGAAAACGGAAAGGTTGCGATAGGGTACCTAAGTTGCAGCTCATGCAGGGACAATCGCAACGTTTTCTCCAAACTCTCACGGTATGTGTGAGTTATCAATTTCCAGACAATCAACTGACTCAAATACAAAGGCAAGCAAAGATTCCAAACCACAATCTAGGAAAGAATGAATTGCAACCCAAGCATCAAAACGAGCAGATTGTGTGGAAAAAGTTCACCCGCACATACCTAGGCGTGGATGCCTAAAGTACCTTGACTGAGTCCAAGTCGGCGTAGTGATCTCCCGTAAGACTACATGGACACAGGGCAGCTAACCACTTTGATAGTCAAGCGAAACAAGTACTCCTGGAGTGATCCGGGAAAGCATCGAACAATCAATCACAGGGTCGGTAACCTCTTAAGACTATGACGGACGCAGAGGCTCTACTGCACCTTTTCGATGTTAATACCGATCAGAAACAGAAGGGTTGTGATTGGGTACCCAGGTTGCAGCTCATGCAGGGACAATCGTAACGTTTTCTCCAAACTCTTGCGGTATGTGCGAGTGATCAATTTTCAGACAATCAACTAACTCAGATACAAAGGTAAGCAAAGATTTCAGACCACGATCTATGAATGACTGGGGCAGAAGTGGGGTGTCCACTCTCTTTGACATTCGTTGCATGCAACCTCTGCCAAAGAGGGCATTTGAAGACACCCCACCTTCGGCTACAATGTTGGTAGAGATAGCTGAATGAATGGAGGACCATACCCCCAAATCCCATGACCAAACCGCGCCAAACTCACCCTTGTAAGCCCCAATCCATAGCCCAGCTCAAGCCTGAACCCAGACAACTCACCCCTAAACATCAGCCTAAAAAAATCCCCCATAAGAAAAACCGGTCAAAAAATCCCAAAAAAGTCAAACTTGGTGAGTCAACCCGCTAAGTCAAATCACTGAGTCAACTCACTGGGTCAGTCCAATCCATGCACCCAGTCAACTCACCGTGTCAAACCATCTTTCAAACCCAATCAACTCACCTGGTTCCGAGCCACAGCTTCCGAGCAGGTCCGGACCTCGAACCTCAGGCCTTTCTGCTTCAGGTTCGGGGGCCGTACACTCCGAAGCTGAAGCAGCGCAACCATATGGGCAACCCCCAGGTGCCGCCCAAACATATTTACGGAAGATGCCACTGCTCGCAGCTATAATACCCCTTCTCCCCTTCACATTCAGCATCCCTTAACTCCCAGAGAAATCTCATTAGCTCCGAGTCCATCTCCATCCCTTTAGCCCATTCCTCTACCAAAGAGAGCCCGAGTGAGAAGAGCCTAGCCCTGGTCCAGCCCAGCCTAACCTTGGTCCAAGCCTCCCAAGCTATCCAAGTCTTGATCTAGCCACACGAAGCAAACCCTTGCGACACCTCAGTCCATCCAGCTACTCTCTACTAGCATCATCTCATTCGCATCTAGTTAAGTGTAACATTTACTTTTCTTCCAACCCCCTTGCTTATCATATCACTGTCGACACCTTGATTATTCAAACACACAGCATACATCCCGCATAAAGCACCTGTCAGTTCGAGCGTATGCTTTGGGCTTGCCTGTTAATGGAAACCTTCCCATCAGAAACTCTTACTATTCAGACCTGCATTCATGCATCATATCATTCATGAGAATATACGGGGATTAAATCAAACTTTCAAGTGCTAGTTCGATTCTGTGAAGTAGAGACCGTACTTCGGTACGGGCAGTGTGGGGTGCTTAACATCTTCCCACCCTGTAACTGTGATCCCTTACCTCGAATCTCTGGCTGCAGATCAAAATGAGTCATTTTAGAGGAAGGAACCTTCGGATTCTCTTCTCTAACATTTCTACAAGGTCTAGCCAACTGTAGATTAGAAGTAACTAGCTAGTGGCGGCTCTGGTCTTATACGAACTCATACAAACATACCCAGTTTAACACAACAATCGATAAAAAGCCCTCGAGAATGAGGCGAGCCAGTGGCACAAACGGCGATTCGCGCGCACCCCCCCTTTTTCGAAAGGAGGGGAACATTCGGGAGCGCGGAGAGGCAAGCGTCCACACTTTCTTATTCTACGTAGGTGTTGAAAGGGAAAGGGTTCAGGAGTTCTCCCTCTCTTTTTGTCCCCCGATTCATTTCGGACGCGGCTTTCATGGAGATCTAATGAGGTGAGTCAATACCTGACTGTGGGGCCAACATTGATGTATGTCTTATATTCCTGCCATTCATCCATTTTGCCAAATCATTTTAGGGTGTGAGCATAAAAATGCAACAGATCCAAATCTCATGTGGACGACACTAAAGGAAACAATGGTAACTGACCACTGAAAACTTCTTAGAACACAAAAGTTTTGAATCAAATTGATATTTGTGTGGCACATTCATCAAGGTCTTTGTGACCTTATAACCAGGTTGGATGCAGATAAACATTTCAATGGTTCCAAAAAAGAATTTAATGGTGGTCATCCAATTACCAGTATTTCCAGTAGTGTGGTCCACCAGAGATTTGGATCTAATGCATTTTTGGGTTAATATCATAAAATGATCTAGAAAAATGGATGAATGGCATGGATAGGAGATTACACACATCAAGGTGGGCCCCACAGCAGCAGTCTATTATTAAACCCTTGGACTTGAGGGATTGAGGGGGTTGCCTTGCCCCAACCAAACTCTAAAAAGAGTGGCGAGAATCCGAGATTAGCTTCACCTAAACGACTAAGTACACTTTTTTTCTTGTACTTTGTCAAGATCCACCGAAGCTCAGAAAGAGAGGCGATGAAAAAAAAAAGATTATTTATTTATTCTAAAAAATGAGCCCTTATTTTATAAATAGATTATATATTAAAGCTCTAATTTTAAATTTTATTTTTTTAGAAATTTGTCAAAAAACTTTTAAAAAATAAGTGGTGAAGAGGTCACTTTTTCTTAGAGTTTATTTGGCATTAGCGAATAGAGAATTTTGGTTAATTTTTAGGCAAGTTTGTCCTTAAACTTTTTAAGTATTTCCCATCTTGTCCTCTCTTCTCTTTACTATCTCTCTAAGGTGGACCCACATGAATACATGATGAGCAATCCACATTGAAGGTGGGGTTCCACATGATGAATGATCCACATCAAGGTAGGCCCATATAATGCACGATCACATCAAAGGTGGGCCCCACATGATGGATGCCCTACAACAAAGTGTGGCTTCACATGATAGATGACCCACCTTAAAGGTGGGACCCACATGATGGACGGTGGACATTGAAGGTGGGCCACATGATAGAAGGTTGACATCAAAGGTAGGGCCCACATGATGAAGGACCCATATTGAAGGTTGGGCCCCAAATGATGGATGATTCACAACAAAGGTGGGACCCATATGATGGATGGTGAACACCAAAAGGTGGGTCCTATATGATAGATGGCCCATATCAAAATGTGGCCCCATATACTGGATAGCCCACATCAAGGTGGGCCCACATAATGGACAATTCACATTAAAGGTGGGCCCCACATGATGGATGACCCACATCAAAGTGTAGCCCAACTTGATGGACCATCCATGTTAAGTGGGTCACTTGATGGATGATCCACATCAAAGGTAGGACCCACATAATGGATGATGGACATCAGAAGTGGCCCCACGTGATGGATGGTTGGCACAAAGGTGGGCCCACATGATGAACGACCCATACTGAAGGTGGGCCCCACATAATGAATGGTCCACATAAAGGTGGCCCACATAATGGATGGAGTGGGCCACACATGATGGATGGACCATATCAAAGTGTGCCCCCCATGTCGGACAATCCACATCAAGTGGGCCTGTAACGCCCTAAAATTCAAAGGTTGAGTATGTCCTCGATCTCCAAATTCCCAGATGTTAACTTATAATGTGGAAGTGTAGTTTAATAAAGAACTCAAATGGCATCAAACCAATCATGAAGAATTAACGAAACAGTGTATATAAAGTCTGAAAATAAGGTGGTGCCACAACAAGCATAGTAACATCCTTACAATCATCCAAAACAACCACAGAGTCCACATAGCTAGTGTAATGCCTTAAATTTCAGGGGTCGAGTACGAGCTCGATCCCCAATATTTCAGGTGTTACTTATGCATATGTGGAAATGTGTATTCAGAATTATAGTCCATGTGGCATCATAACACAATTAAGGGTTGGACTAAGTAGTAAAATATAGACAGAATTTAAAATATGTAAACTAATATTCAAAATATACAATTGTTTCAACCCATCAAGGGATCCACAGCTAGTAGCCCCAATATGTGTCCAAAATATACATCACAAGTGTAAGTATCAATCGAGCCCACGACTCCAAAAGATAAAAAAGATGGGTGGCAAGACGCCCCACTAGGTATGCCCATCTGAATATTGGGAATATGAATTGTCATCAAGCAAGTCCTCATACTCCTCCTCTATCGCATCTTCCTCGAGGGTTCTTGCTTCGATAGGATAGTTTGGTTGGTGTTTTAAAACATCATCCCAGGTGGGAGTGAGTAATCAACTCAGTGGTTCCATTATTCCTAAGTTACATATGTTATCAATCGCAATCAAGCATAGGTAATGATAGAATACAAAACAATGAAGTTCCTAATCTAGTTACTTAAACGCATGAATTGTATGATGTGCAGATGCAATCTGTCAATATTCCAGCAAATACCGATGTGGCTCATCACCAGCATCACTCACACACAATATGCAAGCCATGATGATGTATATACATGATTAGCTGAGTATTTTTTCATGCATTTTCAATCAACAGGTTGGCGAAGGTAAAGTACCACCATATATCACCAATTTAACCAATCACGTGGTTCGTAGCGGCCATAGTGACTCCTCACCCATGACCATTGATCTATTTTATGGCTCGTCACCCAAAGATACACGATAAGCGAAGGCTTGTCAGGAGACGCACAATCAAGACGGAAGGGGCTCGTCACCTGATCTTAATACAACAAAATTTTACCAGCAGAAAACCTTTATAAAGTTGATTAAAATCTTTTAAATGCAGGGCTTTGTGGTAACAAAAACTTAATGATTCATAATCTAATAGATCTAGCCATCGGGTAAGTTTTGTGGTAAACCTAGTGGATACCAAGTTGGCCTATGTAAGAATTAATGAACCGTGATGGACATACTTAGCATCACCCAGTTTTAGTGGCTATGTAACGATCTCATAAAGTGAGCTGAAGCCGCCCTCTCAAGATCACCACTCTTACACGTTCTCAAGTTTAAGGATCTAGTAACCTTTTATGCACCATCAAGTCCATGATCAAACGATTATAATTTAGACAAATGGTATACCAAACTATGACTCGAACCTCGATCCTTCTAATGTAAGTGTCCAAAAGGCCCACACTACTATCATGTATCCATGATGTGAACGTTGGGATCATGCCCATGAGGCCTTTTTCAGGCTTCTACTCATGTGCTCTTATGGTTAAACTATGAAAATATGAAATGTTTGACTTAGAGTCACCACTAGTTAGTTATCTTAGAATTTCACAGTTGTTCTGCAGTCAACTAGATATTACAAAATTTTAAAAATCAATTGTTAGTACTTGGTTTTGTTAATGACGTGAGCTTGGGTGTCATAAGTCGGTTAAGCCTCTATAGGAAGACATTGAAGATTGAAGACTCAAAGACTTAAAGCATCAAGGCCGAAGACAACAGGTAAAACATGAGTTGCCTTGGTAAACCTAGTCCTAGACCACCTTTAGTACCAAAACAACATACCTCAAGATGATTCATTCCTAATAGGAAAACCTTGTTTGATCATTCAATGCCCTAGGAATTTATTTGAACATTTTCAACTAGGCTTTAGAGGAATTTCAACAACCTTCAGTTCAATAGAAATCGACTAAAACAGGTCAGCAAGCTAAGACAGAAAAATGAGATAATTCGATCTCACTGAACCAACCTTCGACTGGTTTTGGTGTGACCAAACCTAAACTTTGGTTCAACTTAACCTAAACTTCGATTCGACCTAAGCTCAAACTTACAATTTTTTTAAATGACCCTGCTTTGATAGTTTTAGTCGAACTAACCTGCACTGCCAATTTTGAAATTTCGTCGAGGGGATACCCTTCGCCACATGCAGAAGCTTAGAGCGAAGCTTAAAACTACAATTAAATCCAGGTGATGATTATGACCATTTTAAAATCCTTTAAAAAACCTCTTGTCTCATTAAACTAAATTAGCAATTATAAACTAATTAAACAAAAACACTTAGCTTACAAGCTTAAGTGGGTCCAATCACAATGGCTAGCAAATGTAAGTAATTAAACTAACTAGCCAAAGCATATAAATTATAAAAGATATAACTATCAAGCAACTAATCTATATGCAATTATCTTGACTATAATGGATATATCTATCCAAGAAACTAGTCTAAAGAGCTGTATAGACAGTATGAAATTCATCATGTTAAGCATATGTCTACAAGCCTAGTGAACATACATCTTGGGTGTGAATCTACCTAACAAGTGCAAAACATTCAAACCACCCTAGCATTCATATAATTCATCAATTGAAAGATAATACATGAATGGAAAAGTGCTCAATTGACAATCACAAACACAAGCATATATAGTGGTTTGGTTTCCCTACTCCACTCCCAGTTACCGTACTCACCGCTTGAGCACACTGGTGTTAACGTCAGATTCTAGTAATGGGTCCCTCCCAAGCTTATGCTCTTCACGAAGTGAGCTCCCCTCCAAACCTGAAAGCTAAAGAAGAAACTAAGGGTGGCCAGCGCTTGGCCGTTGGCCCTCCGAACCTTAAGTCAGAGATGATTTGATAGTAAGATGAAGTGTGAAATGTGGGTTTAGAGATTGTGTACTTTATCATCTGTGGGGCCATCTGCTTATAGAGATTTGGGTGATCCAGCCTATTACGCAAGCCATTAAGATCACTACTGATTTCAGGGGATAAGGTGCTTATCTTGTTAAGCCTTAGATTAGGGGATAGCCCAATCACTTTAGACGTCTAGCTGATTACATCTCTTGATGGAGATCCCCCGTGGTACGGAACCATGAATAGAAGTGAGCCAAAGCCGGCTTATATGGGTTATTGGTACTATGAGATGAAGAATATCCCCGACAAACAAACAACCAGTTAGTAGAAATGTGCACACTCATAGATGGCCTCGTTTAGCGACCAAGAGCAGAGCTGCTTGCACTTGTAGATGGCCTCGCTTATCGACCAAGAGCAGAGATGCTCACATAACGGGAATGTATGGGCGGTCGTAGGTCTGAGTGATATACAAGACGTGAGCAAGAAGGCTCACTAGTTAGATGGTTTGGTCGCGACTTCACGGAGAGGCGCTCGCTGGTCATGTCTTTTACACTTCTTCGACGACCAACTTTTATTCTACAATAGATGCCCCCCAAGTCCTTAGCGTTGCGGAGCCAAGCGATCAACTTGTCGGTATATGTAACCACCTATCTTTAGAGGAGAAGTCATACATGATTGAGCATGCATTTATGGGCACCATCTTTTCGCAGCTTTTCGACTAAGAGAAATGAAGCGGCGCCCGCCACGCGTCCCAGGAATTAAGGCTCATGCCCGTTCGACTGTCGTGCCGAATGAAGGGTCGCCACTTGTCACCCAAATCTGAATGAAATGATTGCCTATACATATAAGAGTCTGTGGAGATTTCTTCATTTCGAAGTTTGTTGGAGATATTAAAAAATTCCCTCTTTCTTCTTCCGTTTGTTTCCTGGCGTAACCTCTTTGCTAAGGTATTCTTTCTTCTCTCCTTCTTTTCTTCTTCTATATTCTTTTTATGGCGGGGGATTCTGATAATGAGATAGTTCCTCTGGGAGATGATACCACGGATTGTTTTGAATCAAACAATGCGAGGGTGCCAATGGGGAGGTATTTTGCCTCTGGTTATCCTTCGATAATGACGGAGGAATAACTTTTCGATTTACGGGAAAGATATCAAATTCCTGACTCCATCATTCTCAGATTACCCGAAGCAGGAGAAACCACAGATTCTCCACTGCCGGGATGTGTCGCCATATATGAATACTTTTTCCAACTTGGTGTACGTCTCCCCCTCCATCCTTTCATCCGAAATGTTCTCCGCATCTACAAGATTGCCCGTGACCAGCTTATAGTAAATAGCTGGAGGGTTGTGTTGAGTGCCTATGTCCTCTGGAAACAAGCGAGGAATAGGGACTTGACCGCTGATGAGTTTTTGAGGATGTACCAACTGAAAAAGGCCACGTCCAGTAAGGGTTGGTACTATCTCTGCTTCTAGCACCGGGAGAACTTCATCATGGGGAATCCGACTTCAAACTATCCCCAATGGAGGAGGCAATGGTTTATGTCTCCGATAACTTGGAGTTTGACGTGGGGTCCAACCCCAGAAGACATACGTCAGTCGCTTCTTCTGCGAAGGTGGGTGAATTTTTACTCCTCTATGAAAATAGAGAGAGTTTCATCTTTATTACTAAGCTGGTTGTTGAGCTTTAATTGTGTATATTCTAACCCCAATTCATCACTCATTATGCAAGGTTTTTATGATTTATAGACTAATCTAATGCATGGATTTGTGATTGTAGGGATAAGAGAGAGGATTCATCAATTGGAAACTTAAAGACACCATTTACAAGCAAAGAAGATCAAAGGACTAAGCGTCAAAGGATGGAAGAAATAAGCCAGAGGAAAGAAGAAAGGATGCAGAAGAAAGCACTGAAGACTGGTCTTCCGATCGGTCGTCCATGGCCCAGGACAGGTCGTCCGACCGGTCCAAACACTCAACAGAAGAGGGCCCTTTTGCACATCGTACTGGACCATCCAAGACCGATCGTGCGACCGGTCGTCCACTGCTCAGACCGGTCGTGCGACCGGTCCTTGAATTACTTTTATGGACTCTAAAATTACCAAAACTCTCTAGACAATTTTTGCGCTTTTGTGACCGGTCGTGCGACCTGTCGTCTACGTAACAGTGCGTGTTCTACAAGCTCCGGATTTCTCTGCGCACTGCATATCCTTATGCATCTTTTGGATGATTCCGACGCAGCGGAGCTTCCCCACTATAAAAGGACACCTAAGGATCGTTCCTAGGGCATCCTAGAACAAATTGAGCACGGTGGGAGATGGCGGAAGTCAATTTCGGAGTTCTAAAACTCCTCCTAGTTTGCTTTCTAGTTTTATATTTTTTTTAGTTATTTTCATGTTTCCTTGGATCATGAACGGCTAAACCTCTTAGCTAAGGCTAAGAGGGGAAGCTTGTAGTGAATCTAAGATGTTTCAATTTGTTTAATTTGGTTTTAAGTTGGAATTCTATTGAAGAACAATGGTTTGAAGTTTAATTCAAGTACTAAGTAGTTTTTCTTAATCTTATGACGACTCATGGATGTTTGGAAGAATTGCTTGAGTTCTTAATTGTTGTGAATTAGTCTAGACCTGTATGTTCTGAGGAATTGGAATACGCTCTAGATTTATGATCTTCATGTGGGAGCTTCATACCAAAAGTCTACTTTTCTGGAAATTCTGAAGTATGTGAGACTGTGTATGTGATTTGGATCAAGTTCAAATCATGATCTAGTTTTGTCTTGTGACAGGATTTAATGACTATATCTTGGGAATTCGCATTTTCTGAGAATTCTGAAGTACGTTTATATCTTGCTTGTCGTTGACTATGTGTCCAAATGGGTCGAGGCAATCCTATGCCGGAATAATGACCATAAAACAGTCATTTGTTTCTTAAAGAGAATATTCTTTCCCGGTTTGGAACACCCCGAGTCATCATAAGTGATGGAGGGTCTCACTTTTGTAATCGCCCATTTGAAACCTTAATGAAGAAATATGGCGTTAATCACAAAGTGAGCACTCCCTATCACCCACAAACAACTGGACAAGCTGAGATATCCAACAGGGAGATTAAACATATTTTGGAGAAAACAGTGAACCCTGATCGCAAGGATTGGTCGCTTCGACTTACCGATGTGCTTTGGGCTTACCGTACCGCTTATAAGACCCCTATTGGAATGTCTCCCTATAGACTTGTCTATGGGAAGGCTTGTCACTTGCCTGTGGAGTTGGAACATAGGGCATATTGGGCAATAAAGAAGATGAATTTTGATTCTGACAAAGCAAGCTTGTTGCGCAAACTTCAATTGAATAAACTTGCGGAACTCCGGAACGAAGCGTATGAAAATCCGAGAATTTACAAGGACAAGACGAAGGTGTTCCATGATAAGAACATTCTTCGTAAGACATTCATGATTAATCAAAAAGTCCTTCTATATAATTCTCGCCTACATTTATTTCCGGAGAAATTGAGATCTCGATGGACCGGTCCCTACATTATGCAAACTGTCTACCCATATGGGACCATGAAGTTGTTAAATCTAAGGAACGGCAACATCTTTAAGGCGAATGGTCAGCGATTAAAGTCGTTCTTTGAGAAGTTTCCTTCAGAAGGTATTCCATACCTCTGACTGATCCTGTGTATCAGGATGTTTGATCTCCTAGTCTGATGGAGGTATAGAGTAGTTAGGATTAGGATTTTCTTATTTTTGTTTAGTTGTTCATCGGTTGTTAGAAGGAGGTAGAATTTCGCTTTTTGTTCTCTCAGGTACTATCATTCCTCACTCCCTTTTATTTTAGAATTGCTCTCATGTTTTGCTCATTGCACATCTTTTACATTGAGGACACTGCGAGATTTGGTTGGGGGTGTAGGATCACTAGGATGAATCCAGTGTTTTGTAACATCTCGAGCAAGTATGTAGGATTTTTTTTTTTTTGAATTTTCTAAAATTTCAAAACTCTTTTAGAAAACTTTGTTTCCATGCATTCAAGATGATACGAGTATAAGAAGAGGAGATACAAAGCAAGTGATGTTGCAAGTCTTGAACTTCTCTTAACATGATGGTTTTATATGTGAATTCCCCTATTTATGTGATTGATTGAAAATTTGAACACTCTTACACCTAGTTCACATTACACGATTTTTATGGGTTGAAAGGATTATGTGATTTGTGAATTAGCTAGACTTTGCTTTAAGGTGTTGAGAAACCAAGCCGGGGTACTTTGTCCATCCTTGTCCATAGGAAAATAACGAAAGAAATGGATTTCTAAAAATCCTATCTAATTTAAAACAAAAAGGAAAAGGAAGGATGAAAATGGGAATGATGGAAAAATGGTGGAAAATTCGATTAGGGCTACCTATTACCAACCAGGGGATGGTCTACCCGTAACCAAAGCCAGAAATGGGAAGTGGTTGAAAGCCGCAGGAAGGACGGTAAGACAAATTCTTGTCATAGGCTTGTTGTTGCTCTGTGCACCTTAAGATCTATAGTCTAGTTGATCTATGAAGAAGATAATCCTGGAAACTCATGAGATGAATTTTCACTATGTACACTAGGTTGAATTTGTTCAAGTTCTTCTACTTATCAACCAATCAGCGGGAATCTCATATGGACACTTATTATGTCTTGAGAGTTTACGATTTCAAGCTCTATCACCTAATTTTTCTGACTCTTACACTTGTGTGGCTTGGGATGTATAGAAGAATAGTTTCTGAAGGAGAGTTAGGTTTTGAAGAATGGAATTGGTTTCACGCATGTTTTGCTCGGGACTAGCAAAATGCTGGCTGGGGGGTGTGTTGAGCTCTTAATTGTGCATATTCTAACCCCAATTCATCACTCATTATGCAAGGTTTTCATGATTTATAGACTAATCTAATGCATGGATTTATGAGTGTAGGGATAAGAGAGAGGATTCATCAATTAGAGACTTAAAGACGGCATTTACAAGCAAAGAAGATCAAAGGACTAAGCGTCAAAGGATGGAAGAAATAAGTCAGAGGAAAGAAGAAAGGATGCAGAAGAAAGCACTGAAGACCGGTCGTCCATGGCCCAGGACCGGTCGTCCGACCAGTCCAAACCCTCAATAGAAGAGGGCCCTTTTACACATCGTACTGGACCATCCAAGATCGGTCGTGTCACCGGTCATCCACTGTCATGCGACCGATCCTTGAATTAATTTTATGGACTCTGAAATTACTAAAACTCTCTAGACGATTTTTACGCTTTTGTGACCGGTCGCACGATCGGTCGTCCAGGAGCTCAGACCGGTCGTTTGCGTAACAGTGCATGTTCTACAAGCTCCGGATTTCTCTACGCACTGCGTATCCTTACGCATCTTCTGGATGATTCTGACGTAGCGGAGCTTCCCCACTTTAAAGGACACCTAAGGATCGTTCCTAGGGCATCCTAGAACAGATTGAGCACTGTGGGAGACGGCAGAAGTCAATTTCAGAGTTCTACAACTCCTCCTAGTTTGCTTTCTAGTTTATGTTTTTTTTAGTTGTTTTCATGTTTCCTTAGATCATGAATGGCTAAACCTCTTAGCTAGGGCTAAGAGGGGAAGCTTGTAGTGAATCTAAGATGTTTCAATTCGTTTGATTTGGTTTTAAGTTGGAATTCTATTGAAGAACAATGGTTTGAAGTTTAATTCAAGTACTAAGTAGTTTTTCTTAATCTTATGACGACTCATGGATGTTTGGAAGAATTGCTTGAGTTCTTAATTGTTGTAAATTAGTCTAGACCTGTATGATATGAGGAATTGGAATATGCTCTAGATCTATGATCTTCATGTGGGAGCTTCATACCAAAAGTATACTTTTTTGGGAATTCTGAAGTATGTGAGACTGTGTATGTGATTTGGATCAAGTTCAAATCATGATCTAGTTTTGTCTTGTGACAGGATTTAATGATGGTTATGATTGTGATCTTAGCATATTGGAATTGGGACTAACCTATGCAATTGAGTATGCTCGTCCTAGCTTGCATTGAGTGAATCATATACATGGATCATACATATGTCAAGTTGATTGTTTTAACCGCTCTATTATCCGACTAGATAGAACTTAATTTCGATTCTAGTTGAGAAAGTGAGAAACCACAGTGAATTGAGCATCAAGGATTGCTACAAGTGGATCCTTGAACCCCTAGTGCCTTTATTAATTGTTTACCTTCAGTTTAATTCCACGTTACTATTTACATCAATCTTCTACAAATTTGTTTATTAGCTCTTTAGTAGAACTATTGGAAGTGTTTGTGGATTCTTACATAAGTCCCTGTGGATCGACCTCGGTCTTACCGAGATTATTACTACATCGCAACCCTAGACTTGGGGAAGCGAACACTGGTCTTTCTTATATCGTGAAGGCGTTCCTACTGGGAAGAGGCCCAGCTTGCGAGGAGGAATCAATGAAAAGATCATCAAACTCTTCAAACTTTTGGAGGACGACCAAAACGTCAACCTCTCCCTCTCGCTTCCTTGCCTATCTGTCGTTGGCCTTCTCCTCAAGGAGGAA
This sequence comes from Liriodendron chinense, assembly GCA_003013855.2. Taxonomy (NCBI): domain Eukaryota; kingdom Viridiplantae; phylum Streptophyta; class Magnoliopsida; order Magnoliales; family Magnoliaceae; genus Liriodendron; species Liriodendron chinense. Next base: position 1,071,143 of record ML058408.1, read on the forward strand.
GCGATGGTGAATGTGGGAGATAAGAGGGGAGTGTTGGGAGTGTTGCCCCATTTGAAAGGAGCTGCTTCGAAGAGGCAGAAGAAGACAACGGCTGGTCCCTCCGACCCGCCTGCTCGTGGCTCACAGTCACACAATCCTCCCTAAGCAGAAGCAACCACGACCTCTCCAGTTGGTCCCCGCGACTAGCCGGTAATTGACATAGTAGATAACTCCCCAAGGGGCGATGAGGCGGGGTCGAGTCACCCTTCGGGGGAAGAGGGTCGGGAGCCTATGGCAGCTCGGGAGTTGGCTCCTACTCGGGAACCTTCTTCTGCTCGCGAGGCGAGCACTTCTAAAATGGTTGTAGCCCAACCTTTGGGGACTGGAGTCTACACCATTACGGCTCACTTGCATCCGATTTGCAAGTTCATTTTTTATAACATCACCCCCAGCTCCTTCGGTGCTCTCCCTAACCCTAGTCCAGAGAGCCTCTCCATGGACATTGGCATGAGGCTAATTCAGGTAAGCACGAAGCACGTCGTCATTCTGTTTTTTTTTTAAATTTATACCTTTAATAACGATTTCCTTCATTTTCGAGCAGGGTTTGCACCTCGCTTTGCGAATGAGACGCGATATCAACACTGCTTGTCACATCATTGATGAAGGAGAGGAGAAGAAATTGGCTATGGAGAATGAGATCCAGGGGAGGGATAAAATAATAAAGTCCCATGATGCTCTGATTGCCAAGCAAAATGAGGAGAAAAAGATCCTCATTGGCAAGATCCAAGCTCTGACTGATTGATATCAGTCGTTGGACCTTAACTTCGCAAGGCTCTCGGAGATAAAAGATAAGGCCAAGAAGGAGAGAGAGATCTTCCGTCAGGATAAGATCTCTCTTGAGGAGCAGCTCGCGGAATGCAGAGCACGCCTCAAGGAGACAGTTGAAGGCTTAGAGAAGGAGAAGAAGGCCCTTGCCCAACTGAAGGAAGACTCCATTCACTGGGATGAAGAAAGGATGACCTATGTCAAAATGGTGTCCAAAGAAGGCCCTCGTGCAATTCTGGAGTTTCGGACTCCACAACTCTACGAAGACGAACAGTATGAAGCTTACGTCGCTCGTCGCGATTTCGTGGTCAGAGTTGAAAGTACGTCGGGTAGTCTAACACGACACCCACGTATGTGTGGAAGCTTAAAGAGCAATTAGAATTATGGCTAAACCTATAGGAGGGGGTGATTAGGACCTTTTTTTATATTCTTTTCGCCTACTTAAATAATTCAACAAATCAAACTAAGTAAGTAAGAACACTTCGGCTTCCAAACCTAAGTGGGTCCAATCACAAGACTAGCATAAGGTAAAGCAATAAACAACCTAGTCTAAAGCATGCATAGGTAATGAAAAGATTTAACTAATCAAGCTCCTAACTTATGCAACCTATGTAGACTTTTAAGAATGGATCAATGAGCTCAAGTCTACACAACTAGTGAAAGTACATCTTGTGTGAGGATGTGCCTAATTGGTGCCTAGCATACATTCCTATCAAGCATTCATAATTACACAATTAAACTAACAATGCTAAGATATCAATGTGCTCAATTCAATCACAAACACAAGCATGTATAGTGGTTCAACTACTTGTCTACTCCACTCCCGGTTCAAGTACTCAACACCTTTGAGCACACCGGTATTCACTATCGGAGGTTTTAAATGAGGTTCACCTCTCAACCTTTACACAGAGGTTTTACCGGTTCACCTCCCAACCATGACCGGAGTTTTGGACAAAGTGCTAACTCTCAACCCAAACGGAGTTTTGGACATAGGCTAACTCTCAACCCGTCTCACGTTCACTCCCGTGACGGAGGCTCCCCCTTGGAGACTTAGTTTAGGCCCGGCAAATGGGCCAAGGAACGGCTAACGTCCCTAGATCGAGTTTGAAACAAACTCTAAATGGACTCTCAAAAAGGACAACCTTACTTGTCGGATGAGCCCCTTGTTTAGCGCCGGTATGGGTTGCTTGTGAAATTGCAGTTTTACCGCTTATAGAGATACTCGGAGATATGTCTAAGGACCTAGAGGGGGGTGATTAGGACCTTTTCAAAATCTTTTCGCCTACTAACATATTTTATTAAATAAAACAAAGTAAGCACTAACACTTAGGCTTCCAATCCAAAGAGGATCCAATCACAGGACTAGCATATGGTTAATCAATAAGCAATCCTAGTCTAAAGCATGCATAGGAAAATAAATGATTCAACAATCAAGATCCTAACCTAAGCAACTTGTGTAGACTTATGAGAGTGGATTAATGAGCTCAAGTCTACACAACTAGTGAAGGTACATCTTGTGTGTGGATGAGCCTAGAAAGTGCCTAGCATACATTCCTATCAAGCATTCATAATTAGACAATTAAACTAACAATGCTAAGATATAAATGTGCTTCAAGAACAAACACAAACACAAGGATGTATAGTGGTTCGACTACTTGTCTACTCCACTCCCGGTTCAAGTACTCAACCCCTTTGAGCACACCGGCATTCACTATCGGAGGTTTCAAATGAGGTTCACCTCTCAACCTTTACACGGAGGTTTTACTAGTTCACCTCTCAACCATAACCGGAGTTTTAGACACAGGCTAACTCTCAACCCAACGCACATTTACTCCAGTGTCGGAGGCTCCCCCTTGGAGACTAAGTTTAGGCCCGGCTAACGGGCCAAGGAACGACTAACGTCCCTAGGTTGAGTTCGACAAACAAACTCTAAATGGACTCTCAATTGAGACAATCTACTTGTCAGATGAGCCCCTTGTTTAGCGCCGGATTGGGTTGCTTGATCTCCGCTCTCCCGTGCTTCAATCAGCTTCCCTTGCTCCCACGATCGTGTTGCCGTTGCGTCGCCAATGCCTCAGCCACACTTGATCAAACACCTTGCATGCGATGCCTTTGAGATGCCCAAGGTGCTAGGATGACAGGTTTGAGAACTCTACAACTAATGGGAATGGGTTGCCTAGAGTCTCTTTCCTACAACGATCTCATCTTAGAGTTTTGGACAAGGATTTACCAATCAAGAAGCTTCCAAACTCTAGAGATCAAGAGGGGATGAAGGTCATCTTCTTCATGAGCTTGGAATGGTCTAATCTTGTGTTAAAGCACAAGGAAGATGCCTTGCATAGGTTGGGAATGAGCCTCAAATGGTCTCCAACAATGGTGGCTTCACTCCTCTCGAAATCCCTTTCCTTACCCCTCAAAACAAGCCAAGCCCATTTATAAAAGAATGCACAATGGTTTGAAAACGGGCAAATAACTTCTAGTGCCGACCGGTCGCCCGACCGGTCGGCCATAGGCCAGAGAAAGAACAGAACACGCTGTCTTAAGGTGGGAGGTTTGTCCGACCGGTCGTGACCGGTCGGCTAGGGGTCCACGACCGGTCGTTCAGGGTCCACGACTGGTCGGCCCTATGGCCTGCACACTCCAAACCTTGCTGTTCTTTCTCGACTGTCTGTCCGACCAGTCTTGACCGGTCGGCCAGGGGTCCACGACCAGTCGGACAGGCCTGGGTTCAGCCTGTATGTCTGCTGACCCTGCTATTCTTCAACCCTCTTGCATAGGCCAAGTTTTCGGTGCACTTTTTGGACACCTAGGGCCAATCTATGATGACTAAAGGTTCCCTAATATGTTCAAGGTCATCAAAAAGGTTAAGGGTTGGGTTTTGGTCCAAGTTAAGGCACATCAAGGCATCACTTTTACCTGATTCTTCTTCCTTGATGCAACGGGGCCATCTGAGTCTTTGGTCTTCGTCTTCATTGGGCTCAACCGACACTAGACTCACTGACGTAAGTGATTGACAAACAAGGTGCACTAGTATGCCACAGAAAAGTGCACTAACAATCTCCCCCTTTGTCAATTACTTACAAAATCCTAAACTACCAAAACAAAATACATGTTCAAGATATTACAATGATAATGAATTAATTACAGGACTCTTGACATGCCTAAACTAAGCTGCTCCTCTTCAATTTGCTCCCCCATAACCTGTCAATCCCTGCATCACAAAACATAGCAAACTAGTTTTGGTGGGATTTGATATTTCTCCCCCTTTTTGTTAGCAATTGACAAACTATTCTCTCCCCCTTAATGATATATCAATAAGGTTAAGGTAAGAGTAGATAATGTGTCGTAATTATAACTATAAGCACATGCTAACAAGGAGAGTATAGGGTGCATGAATCATAAATACATGGAGCATGCTAAGGAACATGATTAACAAGAAAATGTAACTATCTAAACATAGTTAATCATGCATAATTGGTCAAGGATATACATTTGCAATAAAAGCACAAAGGGCTTATAGCCCAATCAACCAACCTCCCCTATTAGTATATCAAGACCAATACAAAGCAAAGAATAGCATAGAATGAAGCATAAAACTCAAGATGATTAGCTAAACTAAGCATGATGATAATCTAGCAAGCAAATGTATCAAATAAAAGCAAGGCTAAATTATCGAAATTTGGGCTAATGAGGCTTGAATCCTCTGATTTGCCCATACACACAAAAAATGAGGCTGAAATCCTCAGATTTTCCTATTAAAGCATTTCTAGCTACCCTCACTAACTATATTTAGTTTGATTAGCCTAAGGGTAACTAATTTCCTCAATACCCTCATAAAATGTAGCATGAGGTGAGGGGTTGGGAACTCCTTCTCCTAGAAGGGATAGCGGTTGGGATCCCCTCTTAGATAAGCAAGAAGAGGGGTTGTGGTGGAGGCCGAGAGAGCAAGATCTTTTTGTTGGCTCTCATCACAAGCAGAGTCACCAGATTCGGACTCCTCTGTATCATCCCAAGTGGTAGCCATTGCCTTTTTACCTTTCGGTTTAGGCCCTTCCGGACAATCCGGGGCAATATGGCAACGACGACCGCAACCGTAACAACAGACGGATGAAGGAATGGATGATTTTCCTTTATATTTCTCACCCTTCTTGTCCTTCTTGTCACGGCTATTCCCTCTATTAAATTTGAGGAATCTCTTGAATTTTTTGTTCAATTTCTCTTCCTCATCATCCTCATCATCACTATCTTCCTCTGACTCACTTTTAATTTTCTTATGTTTGTGAGAGGACTTAAGAGCGATGCTTTTCTTTCTAGAGGGGGCCTTAAAGTGTAGTTCATGAGTTTGTAGGGAACCTATTTGTTATTTTACTTTCATGTTATCTATGTCTCTACACTCCTCTAAGGCAACTACATTAGAGTCAAATCTAGGCGGGAGGGACCTAAGAATTTTTCTACAAATCCTACCATCCGGGACTCGATCACCCAAGACAAACATGGAGTTGCAAATATCTGACAATTTAATATAAAACTCCATGAAAGTTTTAGACTCTTCCATCTTAATGTTTTCAAATTTGGTGGTTAAGAGCTGAAGCTTCGAGCATCTTACTGTGTTAGTTCCCTCGTGGGTAACCTCAAGTATATCCCACGCTTCTTTTGCAGTTGCGCATGTGAGAATGCGCTGAAATTCGTCCGGAGAAACCGCACAGCAAATCGCATTGAGAGCCTTGGCATTCGCCATGTATTGTGCTCTCTCTGTGTCATCCCATTTGGAATCATCTTTGGGAATGACAATTTTTTCCCATCAACCTCCACTTGCACGGTGGGCAAGGTGTATCCATTTTGTGTGCTTAGCCACACCGGACGGTCCATGGATTGGAGAAAAATTCTCATTCTAACCTTCCAATAGGCATAGTTGGACCCGTCAAAGAATGGTGGACGGTTGGTGGTACTCCCATCTTGGTTAGACATCATGTTAGTGCTCCGGTACCGGATCTTACTCTAGACGGTTACGTCCTTGAAGAGCAAACCGCTCTGATACCAATTGAAAGTATGTCGGGTAGTCTAACACGACACCCACGTATGTGCGGAAGCTTAAAGAGCAACTAGAATTATGGCTAAACCTATAGGAGGGGGTGATTAGGACCTCTTTTGAAATTCTTTTCGCCTACTTAAATAATTCAACAAATCAAACTAAGTAAGAACACTTCGGCTTCCAAGCCTAAGTGGGTCCAATCACAAGACTAGCATAAGGTAAAGCAATAAACAACCTAGTCTAAAGCATGCATAGGTAATCAAAAGATTTAACTAATCAAGCTCCTAACCTATGCAACCTATGTAAACTTTTGAGAATGGATCAATGAGCTCAAGTCTACACAACTAGTGAAAGTATATCTTGTGTGAGGATGTGCCTAATTGGTGCCTAGCATACATTCCTATCAAGCATTCATAATTACACAATTAAACTAACAATGCTAAGATATCAATGTGCTCAATTAAATCACAAACACAAGCATGTATAGTGGTTCGACTACTTGTCCACTCCACTCCCGGTTCAAGTACTCAACACCTTTGAGCACACCGGCATTCACTATCGGAGGTTTTAAATGAGGTTCACCTCTCAACCTTTACACGGAGGTTTTACCGGTTCACCTCTCAACCATGACCGGAGTTTTGAACAAAGGGCTAACTCTCAACCCAAACGGAGTTTTGGACATAGGCTAACTCTCAACCCGTCTCACGTTCACTCCCGTGACGGAGGCTCCCCCTTGGAGACTTAGTTTAGGCCCGGCAAACAGGCCAACGAACGACTAACGTCCCTAGATCGAGTTTGACAAACAAACTCTAAATAGACTCTCAAAAAGGACAACCTTACTTGTCAGATGAGCCCCTTGTTTAGCGCCGGTATGGGTTGCTTGATCTCCGCTCTCCCGTGCTTCAATCAGTTTCCCTTGCTCCCATGATCGTGTTGCCGTTGCATCGCCAATGCCTCAGCCACACTTGATCAAACACCTTGCATGTGATGCCTTTGAGATGCCCAAGGTGCTAGGAGGGTAGGTTTGAGAACTCTACAACTAATGGGAATAGGTTGCCTAGAGGTTCTCTCCTACAACGATCTCATTATAGAGTTTTGGACAAGGATTTGCCAATCAAGAATGTTCCAAACTCTAGAGATCAAGAGGAGATGAAGGTCATCTTCTTCATGAGCTTGGAATGCTCTAATCTTGTGTTAAAGCACAAGGAAGATGCCTTGCATAGGTTGGGAATGAGCCTCAAATGGTCTCCAACAATGGTGGACTTCACTCCTCTCCAAATCCCTCTCCTTACCCCTCAAAACAAGCTAAGCCCATTTATAAAAGAATGCACAACGATTTGAAAACAGGCAAATAATGGCTAGTGCCGACCGGTCGGCCAGGGGCCACGACCGGTCAGCCATAGGCCAGAGAAAGAACAGAACACGCTGTCTTAAGGTGGGAGGTCTGTCCAACCGGTCGGCCAAGGGTCCACGACCTGTCGTTCAGGGTCCACGACCGGTCGGCCCTATGGCCTGCACACTCCAAACCTTGTTATTCTTTTTGGACTGTCTGTCCGACCGGTCTTAACCGGTCGGCCAGGGGTCCACGACCGGTCGCGACCGGTCGGACAGGCCTGGGTTCAACCTGTATGTCTGCTGACCCTGCTATTCTTCAACCCTCTTGCATAGGCCAAGTTTTCGGTGCACTTTTTGGACACCTAGGGCCAATCTATGATGACTAAAGGTTCCCTAATATGTTCAAGGTCATCAAAGAGGTTAAGGGTTGGGTTTTGGTCCACGTTAAGGCACATCAAGGCATCACTTTTACCTGATTCTTCTTCCTTGATGCAGCGGGGCCATCTGAGTCTTCTGTCTTCGTCTTCATTGGGCTCAACCGACACTAGACTCACTGACGTAAGTGATTGACAAACAAGGTGCACTAGTATGTCACAGAAAAGTGCACTAACAAGAGTTATGCAACAAATTTCTCCATCGTTCAACATAGAGGAATTTGATAGAGTTGCTGCCGTTGTCACCGCTGAAGAAAGAGCAACGGCTGAAAATGAAGTCACGAAGGCTACTGAAGCTGCAGGAGTCCCTGAGGCGGGACCTGAGGCAGAAAGACGAGCAGCTCCTCCAGACGATGAATGAGCGACTACGCGCTGCTCCTTCTCTCTCTCTCTCTCTCTCTCTCTCTCTCTCTCTCTCTCTCTCTCATTTGAAACAGATGTAGCTTCTCCTTCTTTTGTAATACAAACAATCATTAAATGAAAAGGTGTTCTGTTATCTCTTCTTTGATTCGTGGAAATGAATTCGTAATTGTTAGATGCTTCGCTTAACTCATGAAAATGAATTAGGCTCAATTAAGGAGGTCTTAGTGACCATGTCCACTTGGAGATAAGTTGACCTATCAATTGAGTATTTGACTTTGCCGAGAGCAGAAGACTTAGTCAAGAGAATGTTTATATTCTCTTCAAGGCTATTCAGGTCCAACAAGTGGAGTAGCGACCAAGTTTATGAATTTCACAGCTGACCAGCTGAGACGAAAAAGAATTGTCCTTATTCAGATATGGCCCGGCATTTAAATTATGGAAAATACCGAAGCAAATGCTCCACGTGCTAAGGGCGACGTAGAGGCCTTCCTCGCATATCTTCAAGATAGTAAGTCCCTGGTTGAACAATCTTGATGGATCGATATGGGCCTTTCCAGTTAGGATCTAGTGACCAAGTGGTTATTCCGATGTTTTACCAGAGCACCAAACCACTGAGCTGAAAAGCTCTGGTTTTAACCTTCAAATTGTGATAGCGAGTTATTCGTTGTTGGTAAGTTGCGGCTCGAAGACGATCTGTATCCCTTTTTTCTTCTAAGAGATCAAGGTGAAGTTTTAAACTTTCCTCATTACGGGCTACTTCGTAGTCTTCCACTCGATGGGTAGGTATCTCGACTTCTACAGGGACAACCGCTTCGGTGCCAAATGCCAGTGAGAAGGGCGTTTCTCCCGTCGAATTGCGAGTTGTCGTTCGATAAGCCCATAAAACTTCTGGTAGGAGTTCTGGCCACATACACTTGCATTCATCAAGTTTGGTCTTCAAGTGGTGCTTAATGATTTTATTAACCGCTTCCACCTATCCGTTAGCCTGAGGATGGTATGGGGAAGTTCGAATATTATGTATCTTCCATTTCTCGTAAAACTCGGAGAATGGGGCGTTATCGAACTATCTTCCGTTGTCAAAAATTATTGTATGGGGGAGCCCATAACGGCATATAATGTTCCTCCATATGAATCTAGTAGTTTTTTTTCAGTGATGGTAGTCAAAGGTTCCGCCTCAACCCATTTGGTGAAGTAATCGACTGCTACAATTGCAAACCTGTTTTGGCCTTTCCCTGTAGGCAGTGGTCCGATTATATCAACTCCCCATTGAGCAAAAGGCCAAGGGCCATCCATCAGTGTCATTTTCTCAGATGGCACATGAGGGACTAGAGAATATCGCTGACATTCATCACATTTCTTAGAGAATTCGATCGCATCTGCTTTCATAGTAGGCCAATAATACCCTTGCCTCATTTCTTTATATGCCAAAGATCGTCCCTTGGGATGATTACCACATACCCCCTAATGTATTTCATCTAGAACACGGTGTGCTTCTTTTGGATGGAGGCACCTTAGATATGGTAAAGTAAAACTTTTACGCAACAAATTCTCATTTTGTAAGATGTACCTGGCAGCACGGTAGCGAATTTGTCGCGTAGATTTTTTATCATCAGGAAGTTGTCCGCTCTGGAGGTAAAGGATGATAAGATCCATCCAACACGGAGATAACTGTAAAGTAGCGGCTAGCTTTGGAGTTATTTGATCGATACTCGGAGTAAGGAGGTGCTCAATAAGAACAGCTCGCATCAAATCAGACTCCGGAGTAGAAGCTAATTTTGCTAGAGAATCTGCGAGCTTGTTCCCCTCGCGAGGAATATGAATTACCTCGTATTTGCTCAATTTAGCGAGCAATATGAGTACTTGTGATTTGTATAAAGTCATTCACTCTTCTTTTGCCTCGAATTCGTTGAGTACTTGATTGACGACCAGCTAAGAATCACTGTGTATAACCAAATTCATTATCGTGAGTATATTTGCTATTTCGAGATCAACGATTAAGGCTTCATATTCTGCTTCATTATTAGAGGCATGAAAGTCGAAGCGCAAAGCATATTGGAATTATGACCCATTGAGAGCTATCAGGATCAAACCGACTCTGCTTCTAGAGGAGCATGATGATCCATTTACGTATAGCATGTTAGTGCACTTTTCCATGGCACACTAGTGCACCTTGTTTGTCAATCACTTACGTCTGTGAGTCTAGTGTCGGTTGAGCCAAATGAAGACGAAGACCGAAAACTTAAGATGGACCGGCTACATCAAGGATGAAGATTCAGGTAAATGTGATGCCTTGGTGCCTTAACCTTGACCAAAATCCAACCCCTTTTGCTCTTTGATGACCTTGACCTCATTAGAAAACCATTTTGTCATCATAGATTGGCCCTAGGTGTCCCATTAGAACACCCAAACCTTGGCCAAAGTGGAAAGGCTGATGAATGCGAAGTTCAGCAAATATGAGGGGAGATCCAGGCTGGTCCGACCGGTCAAGACCGGTCGGCTAGCAGCCTTGCTGCATTTGCAAATGGCCAGCCGACCGGTCAAGACCGGTTGGCCTTCACAAAGGATGGGTTCAGCAAGCCTTGCCGACCAGTCTTGACTGGTCGGCCTTCACATCCAAGGCTATCCAGCAAGCCCTGCCGACCGGTCAAGACCGGTCGGCCTGTTGTCTTCAGGCTGTCCAGAAAGGGGGTCCGACCGGTCTTGACCGGTCGGCCCATGTATTTGGCCTATGCATTTGTCATCCTTCAGCAAGGGGGTCTGACCGGTCGGGACCGGTCGGGACAGGTCGGCTAGAGCCATTTTCTGCCTGTTTTATGACCGTTGGAGCTCTCTTTTCTTACATATAGAGCTCCATTTTTGGGCATTGGCAGAGAGATTCTTGGAGGAGTGAAGCCACCATTGTTGGAGACCATTTGAGGCTCATTCCTTGACCTATGCAAGGCATCTTCCTTGTGCTTTAACACAAGATTAGAGCATTCCAAGCTCATGAAGGACCTTCATTCCCTCTTGATCTCTAGAGTTTGGAAGCTTCTTGATTGGCAAATCCTTGTCCAAAACTCTAAGATGAGATCATTGTAGGTAAGAGACTCTAGGCAATCCATTTCCATTAGTTGTAGAGTTCTCAAACCTATCCTCCTAGCACCTTGGGCACCTCAAAGGCATCGCATGCAAGGTGTTTGATCAAGTGTGGCTGAGGCATTGGCGACGCAACGGCAACACGATCGAGGGAGCAAGGGAAGCTGATTGAAGCACGGGAGAGCGGAGATCAAGCTACCCAATTCGGCGCTAAACAATGGGCTCATCCGACAAGTAGGTTGTCTTATTTGAGAGTCCATTTTAGAGTTTGTTTTTCGAACTCGACCTAGGGACGTTAGTCATTCCTTGGCCCGTCAACGGAGCCTAAACTAAGTCTTCAAGGGGGAGCCTCCGACACGGGAGTAAACGTGCGTTAGGTTGAGAGTTAGCCTATGTCTAAAACTCCGGGTACGGTTGAGAGGTGAACCGATAAAACCTCCGTGTAAAGGTTGTGAGGTAAACCTCATTTAAAACCTCCTATAGTGAATGCCGGTGTGCTCAAAAGGGTTGAGTACTTGAACCGGGAGTGGAGTAGATACGTAGTCGAACCACTATACATCCTTGTGTTTGTGATTGTTCTTGAGCACATTTATATCTTCGCATTGTTAGTTTAATTGCTTAATTATGAATGCTTTATAGGAATGTATGCTAGGCACTTTTTAGACTCATCCTCACACAAGATGTACCTTCACTAGTTGTGTAGACTTGAGCTCATTGATCCACTCTCATAAGTCTACACAAGTTGCTTAGGTTAGAAGCTTAATTAGTTGAATCTTTTACTTACCTATGCATGCTTAGACTAGGATTATTTATTGCTTAATCTTTTACTAGTCTTGTGATGGGACCCACCTAGGCTTGGAAGCCGAAGTGTTCTTGCTTACATAGCTTAATTTGTTGAATTGCGTAAGTAGGCAAAAATAATTTCAAAGGTCCTAATCACCCCCCCCCCCCCCTCTCTAGGTCCTTAGACATATCTCCGAGTGTCTCTACAAGCGGTAAAAATGCAATTTCATAGCAACCAGGTTGGCTGCTCGCTGGTCGTTGGATCATTACTGGAGATTGGAGCAGTAAGAGTCAAATATGTGAATTCGGTAATGAAATCGACCACGGCTTAAGCTACGGTGGTTCACGAGCAAAAGGTAATATCATGTTCCCCAAGCTCAATCGCCCATTTAATTAATCGTCCAGATACTTCGGGCTTTTGGAGGACTTGCTTTAAAGGATGATTCGTAGGAACTACTATAGGATGGGCTTCAAAATAAGGCCGTAGTTTTCGAGCCGAAGTTACTAAAGCTAGAGCAAGTTTGTTCATGTCAAAGTATCAAGTTTCAGCATCTACCATTACTCGACTAACATAATAAATGGGCCTCTGTATCCCGGAGTCTTCTCTTATTAAAGCGGCACTAACGGCCGTAGAAGATACAAATAAATAAAGAAAAAGTTGCTGATGCGGAACAGGCTTGGATAATATAGGAAGCGTACTCATATACTGCTTCAGTTGTTGGAATGCCTCCTCATATTGTTGAGTCCACACCCAGTTGGTTTTTGTTGTCATACGTAGGAGCTTGAAAAAGAGAAGGCACTTATCAGAGGTACGCAAAATAAACTTATTTAACGATGCGATTCGACCAGCTAACTGTTGAACTTCTTTGAGAATGGATGTAGATTGCATTTCGACCAAGGCCTTAATCTTTTCAGGGTTTGCTTCAATCCCTCACTAACCAACCATGAACCCAAGAAATTTTCCAGCGGAAACGCCAAAAGCACATTTTTCAGAATTTAACTTCATCTGATATTTCCTCATCAAATCAAAAGCTTCTCGGAGATCCACGAGATGATCATTGGCCACGACGCTTTTCACGAGCATGTCGTCGACGTAAACCTCCATATTCCTACCGATTTTTGCGGTAAACATTTTATTGACTAGGCGCTAATAGGTAGCCCTTGCATTCTTTAGACCGAAAGGCATCACCTTGTAACAGTATAAACCTCGATCGGTGATAAAGGTAATATTTTGACGATCAAGTGGATGCATCATGATCTGATTGTAACCAAAATAAGCATCCATAAAAGTAAGCAGGTCATGCCCTGCTATTGAATCGACCAGTTGGTCGATGAGGGGAGTTGGGAAGCTGTCCTTCGAGCACGCTTTATTTAGATCGGAATAATCTACGCGCATTCTCCACTTATACGCACGAGAATGATGTTCGCGACCCACTCTGGGTAGTCGACCTCTTCGATAAAGTTGATGACCAATAATTTTTGGATCTTGGCTTTAATCACCATCTGCCTTTCAGTTGTGAACGCTCGTCGGCGTTGATGGATAGGTTTAAATTTTGGATCTACATTCAGGCGATGAACTATAACGTTGGGGTCGATACCTGGCATGTCTTTATGAGACCAAGCAAACACATCTTGATATTCGACTAAGAAGTTGGTCAGATGAATTCGAAAGGTGGAATTCAGAGATGACCCGATATGGACCTTTTTGGAAGGATCATCATTAGACAACTAAATTTCGATCGTCTCTTCTCCGAGTGCTCCTACCTAGTACGTATTCTCCCTTGGGTCCAGGTTTGTCGTTGTGGGAGAACTTACTGAAATCGTCATTATAGAAGCTTCATGGATACTCTTTCAATCTTGTACTGCGATTTCATAACATGCTTGAGCCTCCTTTTGATTTCCTCGAACCACTCCCACTCCGTTCGAAATGGGGAACTTGATGCATAAGTAAAGAGGGTGTAGAGCCGCTCCTATCTTGGTGGGCGAAGGTCAGCCCAAGATGGCATTGTATGCCGATTTTCGATCGACCACAAAGAAATTGATAAAAACAGTGACTTAGTTGGAGCTTCTCCGAATGTGATGGGAAGGTTAATACTTCCCTCTGGCGTCACTACTTCACCTCCAAAACCGACAAGAGGGGTTAAGACAGGTTTGAGTAGGTTTCTAGCGAGAGTCATCTAGTTGAAAGCTTCAAGGTAAAGGACGTCTGCAGAACTACCTATATCCAACATAATACGATGAGTTAAATAATTAGATACCTTTAATGCTACAACGATGGAATCTTCATGAGGAAAATGGAGAAGAGAAGGAAATTTGCTGATGGCTCAAGTTTGTCGGGCTGGATGATTTCTCCACTCAATAAACGTGTTGAGGCTTCTGACTCGCATTTCGAGTATATGCTTTCCTTGAGGCTCATGAGTCTCCTCCATAAGCCGGGACACCTACAATAGTTCAGATTTCACCTGTTAGTTCGGTATCTTCCTGTGAAGGACGATGTTGCGGTGACTTTTTCCTCTAGTTCTGATGATCGCGACGCGCTGGGGTATCAAATTGTTTTGGCAAACGATCTTGCCGTGCAACATAGTCTCGGAGGTGTCCCTTTCGAATGAGGGCTTTGATCTGATCTTTGAGGGATATACGATCTTAAGTATTATGCTCATGATCTTTATGGAAGTAGTAAAACTTTCTCTTGTCTCTTTTTTCGAGATCCGACTTGATCCTTGGGGGCCATTTGACATACGACTTATGTTTGATCTCCATCAGTACCTTTTCGGGAGATCGATTGAGAGGTGTATAATTGTAATATTTTTCAGAATAAGACTTCCTTGGAGAACGATCACGTCGGTCACGTCGGTATTTTTTATCTGCTGGAGAGATATCTTCAGTCTTTCACTTTTTTCCTTGAACACCATGTTGAGCTAGGGCTACTTCTTCAGCGTTAATGTATTTTAAGCCTTGGCTCGGAGCTCAATCATCGTCTTAGGAGGGTTTTTATCCAAGGTTAATCGAAATCTTTCGCTTGTAATGCCCGTAATAAGGGCGATGAGCCCCTTATCTTTAGTATAACCTTCGGTTTGGACTGCTTCTGCTGTGAATCGAATGGTGAATTCTTTGATTGTCTCTCCATGCTCCTGCTTCAAATTTGATAGGTGAGATGCCGATTTTTTGATACGGATGCTTCTCATAAACTGAGAAAGAAAGAGATCCAATAACTGAGAGAAGGATTCAATGGATCGGGGCTTTAGACCACGAAACCAAGTACGCGCCGCGTCTTTTAGAGTTAAAGAGAAGGCTCTGCACATGATTTTGGAGCTATATCCTTTCAACTCCATAAGGAATCTATACGTCTTCAGATGCTCAAGGGGATCGTTGATACCTGTATAGGGAACAATGTTGGGCGTCCGATATTTTTTAGGTAGAGGAGCCTCCATTACTTCTAGAGTAAAAGGAGGTTCAGATTGTCGGATTGTCGCTAGAGTGGATGTCGAGAGGTTAGACTGATATTTTTGTTCAATATCAGTGAAATGATCTATGATTTTCCTGAGATCTCCTTCCCAAGGCAGTGTATAACTGGATGTTTCGTCAGCGAATTGTTCTTCAGGCTGACATTGTCGGGAAGCGCTAGCGGATAAATTGTAGACACTGATTAGGAACTTGATTGCCACGAGGAATAGGATTTAAAGGAGGGTTGACCTTGTTAGTGCACTTCTCCGTGGCATACTAGTGCACCTTGTTTGTCAATCACTTACAGCTAGTGAGTCTTGTGTCGGTTGAGCCCAAAGAAGACGAAGAACGAAGACTCAAGACGGACCGGCTGCATCTAGAAGAAGTTTCAGGTAAAAGTGATGCCTTGGTGCCTTAACCTCGACCAAAACCTATCCCCTTTGTATCCTTGATGACCTTGACCATAATTAGAACCCTTTAGGCATCATTGTTAGGCCCTAGGTGTCCCATTTGATCAACCCAACCTTGGCCTAAAACACCAAGCTGAAACATGTTGTGTTCAGCTCATTTGAAGGGAGAACCAGGCTGGTCCGACCGGTCATGACCGGTCGGCCAGCAGCCTTGCTGCTTGCTTCAAAGGTCTGCCGACAGATCATGACCGGTCGGCCTTCACACATGAAAGGTGGGGACTCAGCAAGCATGGCCGACCGGTCATGACCGGTCGGCCTGGATGTCTCATGTGTCTAGCAAGAGTGGCCGACCGGTCATGACCGGTCGGCCTGATGTTTTCAGGGCTGTCCAGGTAGGTGGTCCGACCGGTCATGACCGGTCGGCCAGTGTATTTGGCCTAGGCTGTTTTCATCCTACAGCAGGGGACTCCGACCGGTCATGACCGGTCGGGTCAGGTCGTTTATGACCGTTTTCTGCCCGTTTTAGAGCCGTTGGAGCCCTCTTTTCTATATATGGTGCTCCATTCTTGGGCAAGGAGAGAGAAGTTTTTGAGAGCCCATTCCACACATATCTTGTACATCTTTTGGGGCCTCAAAGAGGAGGTTTTCAAGTCATATCCCTTGTGTTTCAAACACAAGTATGGGCATTCAAATGCTATCAAGAGATGACTTGATTCCTCTCTCAAATCTAGAGGTGTGACACTATTCCACATAGGTATATCCTTTGTCCAAGACCTCTAGAAGACTCTCTAGGTGAATCTCCTAGTTGGAACAACCTACACATCCCATGTATGAGATTCACCCATCCTCCTAGCACCTTGGGCATTTCAAGGCATCGCATGCAAGGTGTTTGATCGAATGTGGCTGAGGCATTGGCAACACAACGGCGGCACGATCGAGGGAGCAAAGGGAAGCTGATTGAAGCACGGGAGAGCGGAGATCAAGCAACCCAATCCGGCGCTAAACAAGGGGCTCATCCGACAAGTAAGTTGTCTCATTTGAGAGTCCATTTTAGAGTTTGTTTGTCAACTCGCCCTAGGGACGTTAGCCGTTCCTTGGTCCGTCAGCCGGGCCTAAACTAAGTCTCCAAGGGGGAGCCTCCGACACGGGAGTAAACGTGCGATAAGGTTGAGAGTTAGCCTATGACTAAAACTCCGGATACGGTTGAGAGGTGAACCGATAAAACCTCCGTGTGTAAAGGTTGAGAGGTGAACCTCATTTAAAACCTCCGTTAGTGAATGCCGGTGTGCTCAAAGGGGTTGAGTACTTGAACCGGGAGTGGAGTAGACACGTAGTCGAACCACTATACACCCTTGTGTTTGTGATTGTTCTTGAGCACATTTTATCCTTGCATTGTTAGTTTAAATTGCTTAATTATGAATGATTGATATGAATGCATGCTAGGCACCTTTTAGGCATCCTCACACAAGATGTACCTTCACTACTTGTGTAGACTTGAGCTCATTGATCCACTCTCATAAGTCTACACAAGTTGCATAGGAAAGAAGCTTTATTAGTTGTATCATTTTCTTACCTATGCATGCTTAGACTAGGTTTGATTATTGCTTAAACCTTGCTAGTCTATTTGATTGGACCCACCAAGGCTTGGAAGCCAAGGTGTTCTTGCTTACCTAGCTTAAACTTGTTGAATTGCATAAGTAGGCGAAAAGAATTTTAAAAAGGTCCTATTCACCCCCCCTCTAGGTCCATAGACATATCTCCGAGTATCTCTACAAGCGGTAAAACCGCACTTTCAGACCTGAACTTGTGGTTCATCTGGAGAGTGCCTAGAAGCTGCAGGTGCAGATTGTAATGGTGGTCCTTCTGGAGGTTGCTGCGATTCGGGGAAATGCTGGTCAAACCAATTAAATAGGGCTTGAAATCCAGCCTGGAGAGTAAGAAGTGTATCTCCGACGAAACGCATAACGCCATCGAAGCCACCAGATATATCTTGGAATGGATTATGCGCAGGAAGGTTGGGCTCTGCAGGAGGAATCTCTGTCGAAGCAGCTTGAGGAAGGTTGGGAGTTAGCTCAGGGATGTCTGGTGGTGGTAACTTTTGCTTTGAGGTGCAAGGATGAGTTGTTTTCTTAGGAGTCATAGTGAGAGGTGACAAGCTGTAATGAGAACAAGTTAAATACTCATTCCCACAGACGGCGTCAATTTGTTAACGTCAGATTCTGGTAATGGGTCCCTCCCAAGCTTATACTCTTCATGAAGTGAGCTTCCCTCCAAACCTAAAAGTTAAAGAAGAAACTAAGGGTGGCCGGCGCTTGGTTGTTGGTCCTCCAAACCTTAAGTCAAAGATGATTTGATAGTAAGATGAAGTGTGAAACGTGAGTTTAAAGATTGTGTACCTTTATCATCTATGGGGTCATCTACTTATAGAGATCTGGGTGATCCAGCCTATTATGCAAGTCGTTAAGATCACTACTGATTTCAGGGGATAAGGTGTTTATCCTATTAATCCTTAGATGAGGGGATAGCCCAAACACTCTAGACGTCTAGCTGATTACATCTCTTGAAGGAGATCCCCCGTGGTACGAAACCATGAATAGAAGCGAGCCAAAGCCGGCCTATAAGGGCTGCTGGTACTATGAGACGAAGAATATCCCCGACAAACAAATAACCAGCGAGTAGAGCTGCTCGCACTCGTAGATGGCCTCGTTTAGTGACCAAGAGCAAGGCTGCTCGCACTCATAGATGGCCTCGCTTATTGACCAAGAGCAGAGCTGCTCGCACACGTAGATGGCCTCACTTATCGACCAAGAGCAAAGCTGCCCGCATAACAGGAATGTATGGGCTGTCGCAGGTCTGAGTGATATACAAGACGTGAGCAGGAAGGCTCGCTAGTCAGATGGTTTGGTCGCGACTTCACGGAGAGGCGCTCGCTGGTCATATGTCTTTTACACTTCTTCGATGACCAAGTTTTATTCTATAACAACTGGTATTCACAAAGGGAGTTTAAATCAGGTTCCTCCCAACCTAGGTGTTTTAAATTGGTTCCACCCTACCAGAGAGTTTAACAAGGTTCCTCCCAACCTATGATAGAGATTTTAACATATTCATCTCTCAACATAGATGTTTATGAGTTTCATCCAACCCAGGAGTTTGGCAATTTTCCTCCTAACCCTTCGTTTCAATCCAAGAACCTACAGTGGTTTCTTATGCTAACTAATAACCTACACGTACACACTCGTGTCAATAGCTCCCCTTGAAGACTTACGTGGTTTTCAATAGACTAATCATTAATCTTAAATTCACACTCAATCCTACCAAAAGGAGTGCTACTAGACTCTTATAATAACAACTTACTTGTAAGATCCAGCCTCTTGTTCCACGCCGATTAGGTTGCTTGATCTCCACTCTCCCGTGCTTCAATCAGCTCCTCATTTCTCTTCTGATCTTGTTGCCGATGCGTTGTCAATGCCTCAGCTCCAATGATTAGCTACATTTCATGTAATACTCCATAGAAATGCCCAAGGTGTTAGGAGATAAGTTAAATTCTCTACAACTGATCGGATTTGGTTGCCTAAAGGAATTCACCTAATAAGATCTTTAGAGAGGTTCAGACAAAGGATTTACCTATGCTTTTCAGTACCTAAGCATCTAGAGATGAAAAGAGAGCAAGTTCATCTTTATATGAGTTTTGAATGCTCTATCTTGTAATGAATCACAAGGAAGATGACTTGGGTATGGTAGGATTATAGCCTAGTGATGTAGGCAATGAGGGTGATTTCAAATGCTCTCAAATCTCTCCCAAAACCCTAAACCGTGCTCCGTCTGTATATATAAAAAGCTCCAACGTTTAAAAAATGGCAGCAAACTGTTAATTGGCGACCGGTCGCATGATCAACAGTGATCGGTCGCACGAGGTCATCAACCGGTCGCTTGAAAAGTGTCTGCCGGTCTAATTAAGGTCAAGGACGTGTTTGCTTACTATCCCAACTTGGCCAGGTGCGACTGGTCTCACCATTGCTAGCAATCGGTCTCACGGACCAGTCGACCAGTCTAATTTGGAAAGCGTCTACCGGTCTAATTAAGGTCAGGGACGTGTTTGCTTACTGTCCCAACTTGGCCAGGTGCGACTGGTCTCACCATTGCTGGCGATCGATCTCACGGACCAGTTGACCAATCTAATTTGGCCTAGATCTGACCATTTTGGCCTCCAGTCTACCGGTCGCACCTAGCTTGCGACCGATCACTAACTGTTGTTTGTGCAAGTTTATTTACAGTAGCTAGCACCTCTTTTATTAGCCTAACTTATTATGTTTTTCTAAGTGTTCTAAGGTTGATGAAGATAATAAGGGTTTTCCTACGTGGTCAAGTCATCTAGAGGTTTAGTTTTGGTTTTGGTTTAAATGTTTTGGTTCACCAAGGCATCTCATTTACCTATTTCTTCTTCCTTGATGCAGCAGGTCCACTTGAGTCTTCAACCTTCATCTTCTTTAGGTTCAACCAACACCTAAACTCACAGACCTACGTAATTGACAAATAAGGTGCACTAGTATGCCATAGAAAAGTGCACTAACAAGTTACGGTCGAACCAACCCTGTTTTCGGTCTAACCGAAAACTAGCCATTATAGATCCGTTGGAGCCTTTTTGCTATAAATCTAGCATTTGGATGTTTATGGATGGGATGGTTTTGAGTAATTTAGAAGCCCTGGTGTATCCCAATTCTTCCTAACTCATCTAGGCTATCACCCAAAGAGATACATGCCTTCTTCCTTGTGATTCATCACTATATGAGCATTCTAAAAATCAATTTGGAGAAGAACATGACATCTTGCAATCTCTAGAAAATAGACATCAATCCTTATAGGAAAATTCACTGTCTATCATCTTCTAGAGTGCCCATCTAAATGAATCCCCAATTTGGAAGCCAACTAAGCCATTTAGTTGTAGGAGATTCACGAAACCCGACCTTGGTCACCTTATCAGAGCATCAAATGCAAGGTAAGCAGATTGTTTGAAGCTGAAGAAGATCAACATCAAAGTTCATGAGAGAAATTGAGAAGCCGATTCAAGCACGGGAGAACATGAAGAAGCATCTCAAGTAAGGCGCATCAACCGGGCTCGATCCGACAAGTAAGGTTGTCAATTTAGAGTCCATACACTCCTTCCTTGTGTAGGATTGAGTATAGAGTTTACAACCCAAACTTGAATAAGTTCTTGCTAGGACCTAGGTTCTTCTGTAGGATGAAATTCACCAGATACAAGTGTGTACGTGTTAGTCTTCATAGGAGCCTCCGACAGGAGTAAACGTAAGGCCTTGGACTAGGTCCGCTAAGGTTCGTTAATGGTTGTTGGTTAGCCAATAAATAACCAAATTAGTCTCTAAGGGAAACACCGACACGGGTGTAAACGTGGTCCACCAACTCCGGTGTGTACGTGTAGGTTCTTGTGTAGGACCGTGGTTGTTGCTTAGCCGATAAAAACCCATCTAAGTCTCTGAGGGCCTCCGACGAGAGTAAATGTTTAGGTCCTTGTGTAGGATTGTATAGGTCAGAGGTGAACCTATTAAAAACCTCCAAGATAGTGAATCCGTTACACTCGAGGAGAGTGCATCAACCAGGAGTGGAGTAGAAAAGTTGAACCCTATACATGCTTGTGTTTTTTATTGTGATTTGTGTACATTTCATATTCACACTTTTTGTGTTTAATTAGTTGAATGGGATAAATGCTTAAATTGAATTGTATGCTAGACACTTGTATGCACACACAAGCTCACTATCTCTTATAGACTAGTTGCTTATATTTTTGCATCAATTGTAGTCTATGTGATTGGACCTAGTTGGCTTAGAAGCCTAAGTAATATTTGCCTTAATTAGTTTTAATGGGTAAATTATTTAATTAGTCTACAAATTTTTAAGTGGTCATATTCACCCCCCATCTAGGACTTAGCCGTAATTCTAAGCTCCACCAAGCTTCCACAATATATAGTATGTTGGTGTCGTGCTAGACTACCCATGCAATTTCAAATGAATCTGAGGATTTTCTATTTAAGACCTCGGTCACGGAAAATAAAGGTGTTGGGCACCCACCTCTTTTTTTATTCACTTTTTGTCCTTGACCAAATGTCACTAGGTGCGCATTATGTATCTTACCCAACCTTTCAAGTCTTTCTTTCTCTTGAACTCACTTAGATATAAGTTTGTTTAATGTCCATTTTTTCTTTTAGGCATTGTAACTAATTTGGAATTGACTGAACTAAGGAGGTAGGGAGTTCAAAACCAAGAAAACTAGGGGTTATCTTCAATCTTAAGGCCTAATAAATAGATTTTAGTAACCGCATTAGACAATTCATAGATGTACTCCCCGATATTTCTTTGGCCATTATATGTGGCTCGAGTTAGCTTATGCAGAAGTGCTTAGCTTAACTTTATATGATTTCCGGAATCAATTTCCTATTTTGATCAGGGACTCTTTGTCTTTCTTAGTATCAGACATGACACCTTACATGGTCTTAGAGATCGAGTTCTTTATAATATTGAAACACTTCTTATTTGACTTAGTCAAGGCTTGTAATGTGCTTTTTCTCATTCCGAATTGGATTTAGATAGTTTGGAATGCTCTGCTTCCTCCAGGGTGAGGTTCGGGTCCATGCAACCTAGGACTATTTTAATGAACAACTTTCATTTAGGATAGTTTGACCTAGTAGGTAAAGGTATAGAATCGACTTAGGTTGAAATATTGAAAAATTTCATAGCTTGACATACAAAACATAACACTCACATTAATGAATAAACAAGTCCCAATTAAACACTACATGAACATAAACCTTAATTATCATGTATGTACTGATATTCAATTGATTGGGGCCTTCAATTAAATAGCCTAGAATGATAATAGGTCATAATCATCAATTCTCAGAAGAGCTCGACGTATCATCATTATCCTCCAAAAGTTCCACTGAACATGAAGCTTGCCAATGCTAATGAAATAAACCTAAGGTGTCTATCACCTTTACCTGAAATGGATCTCTCAAACTTATATCACTATCACCCATCAATTTATCTTGCTCGCATCCTACTAAATGATGATACTTCTTTATTCTGACCACCATGTGTAATGAAATGCAACTTAATGCAATCCCATAATATATAATCATTAAATTTCATGTATACAAGTCTAGAAACAAAGATCTTCGCCAATTGAAGACACTTTAGTGGCTAACACAAGCTACTCCAACCCACTTCCAGATTAAAGGATCGGTACATGGTCATGTCCTCAATGGACCACTATGAAATGTCTAATTTGGCTAAAAAAAAAGTTAATGTTGACCACTCATAAGCTTAAATATTTTCCTTAAGGTGACGGTTGGATTAATTCTTAATGGTCAATACTGAATATTAACTAGGAAGCATGGGTAATGGCCTTATTTCAAGCAAGATTAGAGCTCAATTATAATAAGCCATGAATATTGAATTACCAAGGCCGTCTATTAGGTAAAACCTATTAACCATCTATATATATATTTTAGCTTTATTTATACTGAAATGATGGCTAGGTATTATTATTTTTAATGGTTAAAATTACTAATTTTTGGACAATCGGTCGAAATACCCAAAATGGGCATCATAAGGTTCAAGAAACAAGCAACAATAGGATTAAGGTTGGGCTTAAACTAGGCATCAAACAAGCCCAGATTAGGGCCCAAAGATAACCTGCAAACTAGCCCTGCAAATGAGTCTTGGATAGGCTAGAAACGACCCCAAAACTCAGTCCATTTACAACCATTCAAGGAGGCCCAGAATGGACAAAAAATACGCCCTTGGATCTGCCCGAATGAGCCTTGAAATTAAGCATGGGATCTGCTGAAACCGAACCCAACTAGCTGGAAATGAACCCAATGCCAAACAGCGAAACAGGCCCACTCACAAACACAATAGGGCCAAATCGCTTCTCTCTTTTCATAGCAGGAACCGGGCTTCAAACCCAAGCCGCCTCCCTTTTGCTTTCTTCCTTGGCTCTGACATCACTGCACAGGTAACACTTGCTCAATCCGATTGCCGTATGATAGCCGTTGTCATTAATCACAAATGTTAGCTAAAACAACGGTGGCAATGGGAGGCGGCTAGCCGCTACTAAAGACAGACTCTCGCGGTGGCATTGGAGGCTACCAGTGTCGGTGTGGATGCTATGAACATTGCCAGAGAATGTAGGGACCATGGTCGGGGCCCTCATACAACTCGTAATAGGATATATTACCACCATCAATGGGTGCCACTGTTGGGTTGTTCGCTCGCCTCAAGTGCAAGGCTGCGATATAGTAATAATCTCGGTAAGACCGAGGTCGATCCACAGGGAATTAGAAAACCAATTCTAAACTATCCCAGCAACTAGGATTAGTATAATTTAGAGATTCAATTAAGAAATCTAACTTAAAATAGTAACTTAAGAATTTCAGTAATTTAAAGGAACTAATGCTTTCAAGGATCCACTTGTAGCAATCCCATATTAATTCAATCAATCCAAGCATAAAACACAACTAGATTTGAAGTTCTATCTTTCATCTAGTTGGAAGATAAAGCATTAAATACAGGGGATCTCCATCAAGGAACGTAATAAACTAGATGTCTAATTCGATTAGGTTCTCCCCTTACCTAAGGATTAACAGGATAAGCATCTTATCTCCTCAAATCAGCAGTGACTAGCGTAACAAATTGGATCACCTAGACCTGCATAAATACATGGCTCCATAGATGGTAAAGGTACACGAAAAATACACAATCTCTAAACCTATGTTTCACACTTCATCTTACTATCAAGTCACCTCTGACTTAAGCTTCGGAGGGCCAACGGCCAATGCCGGCCACCCTTAGTTTTCTTTTTTAGCTTTCATGTTTGGAGGGTAGCTCACTTCGAGAAGGGCGTATACTTAGAAGGAGATCTGTTACCAAAATTTGTCATCAACAGATTGGCGCCATCTGTTAACGTCAGATTTTATAATTGGATCCTCCGGATGTTCACCTTTTCTTCACCAGAGATTTCCCTCCGCACTACCTGAAAGAAAGCAGACAGCAACTAAGGGTGGCTGGGGACCAGCCGTTAGCCCTCCGATGCTTAAGTCAAGCCAAAGCAAGAAGAAGAGAAGCAAAGCAAAACGGGACAGAGATTGAATGTTGTGTGTGTACCTTCCTCTTAATGGAGTCATCCCTTTATATAGATCAGAAGCGATTCAATCTGTATCGAGATCCCGCTGATCTCGAGTACGATACGAGATTCTACTGATTTCGTGGGATAAGATCCTTATCCTTAATGACGAGATCTAACCAAATTACTTACTTCGGCAATCACTGTCTCTTGATAGCAATCCCTTGAGATCCGGAATCAGCGGGGAAGATAAGCCCAAAATCGCCCTATACAGGCTGCTGGTAAGCGTAATAGTAGCGCTGATTACTCATGGAAACCGTAGTTGGAGTGATAACCGACGAAAATGAAGGAGACGCTGACGGGACGGAAACTATCGAACTGGGTGTAGCCCTGCTTGGTGTCGCAGAGGGATTGGACAAGCTGCTCAACGGAAATCGGGTGCTGGTACTGAAGGCTAAGAGATGTTGCCGCAGGAAAGCTGCTCGCATGTTGGAATGTGGTCGCGAGTCCAAGTACTCGCTCATTTTAGACGTAACGTCTTTCAACGACTTGTGAGAAGGTCTTCTCGCGGATCGAGCTTTGTCGTATTTGACTATCGGTTATGAGAACTCGAGACTTGCGAATACCTGCTCCGTATTTTTCAATCTGTGACTCCCGATCAGGTGAGCTCGAGAGTCGAGTGGGTGTCCCACACTTATCCAATATTCGACTCTCGATCAGATGATCTCGAGAGTCGAATGGACATCCCGTACTTATCCATTCTACGACTCCCGAGCTTACGATCTCGAGAGTCGAACCGGCACTCCGCATTTACCCTTTCTGCGACTCTTGATCAGATGATCTCGAGAGTCAAATGGGCACTTCTACGTGAAATCTTATCTCCACCATTTTGCCTATAACAGATGCCCCCCAAGTCCTTGCCGCCAAGAATTCTTAAGGAAAGGACTTAGCTTGCTGTCATGCGCGGCTGCCTCTTGCCTTTACTGAGAAGCCGTACATGATTAGGCTGGAATTAATGAGCGCCAGCCTTTCCGCAGTCAGAAAATGAAGAGGCGCTCACCACGTGTCCAAGTATTTAATGGGCGTGCCTGCTCGAGTGCTGTATCAAACGAGAGATCGCCACGTGCTACCATATACGGCGGAATGATTGCCTATAAATATACGGAGTCTGCCATATCTTCTGATTTTCACAGAAGTTTCAGAATCCTCCTTTGCCTTTCAATCATCTTCCTCCGGAGTTCCTTGGTGTCTTCCTCGATCTCCTTTGGTGCTCTTTCATTCCTCTCGTACTGTGGTATTTCTTCTTTCTTTTTCTTCTTAAATACCCCATGGCTGGTGATTCTGAGGAGAGTACCGTTCCTTTAGGAGATGCCACCCCGGAATCCTCTGCTTCTAGTAACGCAAGGGTTCCGGCAGGTCAGTATACAGCGGCCGGATATCCCTCCATTCTATCGGAGAACCGGCTAATGGAGTTGCGGGAGAGATTTTCAATCCCTGACTCAGTCGCTCTCCGGTTGCCCAGAGATGGAGAGACGCCAGACTCCCCTCCCCCAGGGTGTGTGGCCTTCTATGAGTATCAACTCATTCTGAGGGTTCGCCTTCCCCTCCATCCCTTCATCCGGGATGTACTTCGATACTATAAGATTGCCCCTGGGCAACTTATCGTGAATGGATGGAGGGTGGTCCTAAGCTCATTCGTCCTTTGGGCTCAAGCCGGGAACGGGGAGCTTACAGCTGATGAGTTCCTCCGCATGTTCCGCTTGAAGAAGGCACCCTCCAGCGAAGGCTGGTATTATCTGTGTTATTGGCACCGGGATAACTTCGTGTTGGGAAAGCCCTCATCGAATTATCTCGGCTGGAGGAAGCGCTGGTTTTATGCATCCGGAAACTGGGAATTTGCTTCTTCCAGGGGCCCAAGAGTAAACCGCTTTTTCTGTGAAGGTAGGCACAATCCCGCATTGTGCAGTTTTTCTTCAATTAGGGTTTTAGGGTTTTACTTCATTTGACCCTTGTTTGTGCTCGCAGGTATCCCGGCCTTGAGAAAACCGAATTTGAAAGGAGGGATCAACGAAAAAATCGTAAAGGTGTACAAGGTGCCTATTGGTGATAGGCACGTCGAGACTTGCTTGTCTCCCTCACATCTTGCAGCAGCGGGCTTAATACCCAGAAGAGAAGTCGAGATGACGCAGGTCGGAGAGAAGAGAGGTCTACTGCCCCGGCTAAAGGGCACGAGCTCCAAGAGACAGAAGAAAACATCTGCCGGTCCATCTCACCCATCCATCGAAAAGGGTAACGATTAGCCTGCTCCTCTCGCCTCGTCCCGCCCCCGAGGTCGTCCCGGGCGATAAGGAAGTGACCACCAGCGTGGGCCCGGCGGTCACTAATTATAGCAACTGTTAAGGGGTCTACCCCGTCCCAGGTCGACGGGGGGTCGACTTCTTCGAGCACTCGTTGCCTCGGAGCTCTCTACCGAGGACGAGCACTCAGTCGAGGATGAGCGCTCGACTAAGGACGATAGCTCGTCCCTGGACGAGCGCTCTGCTACCGGGGTAGAGCGCTCGGCAGACCCGACTAGCAACGGGTTGGAAGGCCATCACCCTGTATAAGACAAGGAGCGGTGGAGGTGGGTTATACATTTAAGAATAAACTCTTGCAGGGCGGGGTTAGGAAGCCGAGAGAAGGGCTCGGTTCGGGGCTCTCGGAGAAGGAACTCCGTCCCTATTCCTACCGAGTCCATCTTGGAGGATCGGGTTTGAAATAATAAAACCCCAAAGAATTCATAAAAAAGAGTGGGGAGAAAAAACAAACGTCCCGATGGACCTCATCTTGCGGACGAAGCGAGACATCGTCGCCGCTCGCCGCGTAATAGATGAGGCAGATGAGAAGAGGATCGCTTTGGAGAAGGCGGTCCAGGGACGAGATCAACTCCTCAAGTCCCGTGAGGCAGTGATCTCCAAGAGAGATGAGGAGATAAAAATCCTCATAGAGAAAGTCCAAGTGTTGACCGAAAGGTATCAAGCTTTGGACACCAAGTTCGCGAAGACCGCCGACTTGAAGGAGAGGGCGGAGAGAGAGAAGGAGATCTTTCGCCAAGACAAGATCTCATTGGAGAAGCGGCTTGCGGAGACCAGGTCGCAACTCAAGGAAGCCAACGAGAACTTGGAGAAAGAGCGCTCCGCTCTTGCACAGCTTAAGGACGACTAGATCCATTGGGACGAGGAGAAAGTCGCCCTTGTAAAAATGCTCTCGGAGGAAGGTCCTCGGGCAATCTCCGAGTTCCGGACTTCGCAGCTATATGAGGAGGAACGATATGAGTCATATGATGCTGGTCGAGACTTTGCACTAAGAGTAGTGCAACGAATGATCCCATCCTTCGATATGGGGGAATTCGGTCGAGTCGCGACCATCATAGCTGCAGAAGAACAAGCTGCTGCCGAGAACGAAGTGACTGAAGTCACGCAGGCTGGAGGGGCTCCTGAAATGGGCCCTGAAGTCGAGAGCGTGGCTCCTCCTCCAAGAGATTGATTTCCTTTTATTTTCTTCTCTCTTGTACTCGCGATCATGTATCTGTAATCGTTTAAACATCAATGAAAAGATATTTTTGGAAGTGTTACTGTCTTGTTGCTGTTTTCTCTTTATCTTTCATTTGTGCTTTGTGTTGGTCTCATGTTGACTCATCAGAGGATGCGACCCCTTAATTCGAACACGAACTGCGCTGCTCGCATTTAGGGTGTACAACCCCATAACTTGAGACGAGCTGCAGTGCTCGCATTCTGGAAGTGCGATCCCTTTCATCAATCGCGAGCAACTAACTCATGAAAAAATGAATTAGACTCAATCCGGGGGTCGTGTGACCGTGTCCACGTTGAGATAGACTGATCTATCGATTGAGATTTTGATTCTACCAAGGGCAGAAGGTTGGTCAAGAGATCACGTATGCTCTCTTCGGGGCTATTTTTAATCCATAGAATGGAAAAGCAACCAACTGGTAATGATTTCAGTCCTACCAAGGGTAGGCAATTGGCCAAGAGGATGTGTATGCATTCTCTTCAGGGCTATTCAGGTCCATGTAAATGGAGTAGCGACCAAAAGATATCCTTCACTTTATTCATAAAATGTTGTAATAAACTACATTGAATCCAGGGGTAGTATCGTAGCAAATGCTCCACGTGCCAAGGGCGACGTACGGGCTTCCCTTGCATGTCTTCAAGATAATAAGTACCGGGTCGCACAACCCTAATAACCCGATACGGGCCTTCCCAATTTGGATCCAATGAACGAGCAGGAACTCTGAGATTTTGCCTTAGTTCCAAATCTCCGGGTTGGAAGGATCTAGGCCGAACCCTAGCATTTCGATAACGAGCAATACGTTGTTGATATGCTGCCACTCGTACTTGGGAAGCATTTCTTCGCTCTTCCAAGAGATTGAGATGAAGTCAGAGGTTTTCCTGATTACTTGCGGGGTCATACTGCTCGATCCGATACGAGGGCACTTGAATTTCCACTGGTACCACTGCGTCAATACCAAATGCTAAGGAGAAAGGAGTTTCACCTGTTGATGTACAAGCCGTGGTTCTATAGGCCCATAATACCTCTGGCAGAAGTTCTGGCCACACCCCTTTACATTCACCTAGCTTGGTCTTTAAATGGTGCTTTATGATCTTATTCACTGCCTCGACCTGCCCATTCGCCTGAGGATGATATGGAGAAGTGCGGAGATTACGTATCTTCCATTTTTCACAAAATTCATCAAAGGCTGCGTTGTCGAACTGTGTTCCGTTATCGGTAATTATAGTATGAGGAAGTCCAAAACGGCATATGATATTTCTCCATATAAACTTAGTAGTTTGTTTCTCAGTAATCTTGGCTAATGGTTCTGCCTCGGCCCATTTGGTGAAATAATCAACCGCCACGATCGCGAACCTATTCTGTCCCTTTCCCATGGGTAAGGGCCCGATGATATCGATCCCCCGCTGAGCAAAAGGCCAAGGGCTATCAACTGGGGTCATCCGCTCGGACGGTACATGAGGTATAGGTAGATATCGTTGACACTTGTCGCATTTTTTAGAAAATTCGATGGCGTCTGCTTTCATAGTGGGCCAATAATATCCTTGCCTCATCGCTTTATATGCTAGGGATCGCCCCCTGGGATGGTTACCACATGCCCCCTGGTGTACTTCGTCTAGAACACGAAGTGCTTCTTCTGGATGAAGACACCTCAAATAAGGCAAGGAAAAGCTTTTGCGTAACAATATTCCGTCTTGTAGAGTATACCTGGCAGCCCGAAGACGAATTTGCCTTGCAGCTTTCTTGTCCTCTGGTAGGTATCCGTCTCGGAGATAGAGGATGATAGGATCCATCCAACATGAGGATGAATGTATCGATGTTACATGCTCGAGAGTCGCTTGGTTGATACTCAGAACCTGACGGTGCTCGATGGGGATCAAGTGCTGGTACTGAAGGCTAAGAGATGTTGCCGCAGGAAAGCTGCTCGCATGTTGGAATGTGGTCGCGAGTCCAAGTACTCGCTCATTTTAGACGTAACGTCTTTCAACGACTTGTGAGAAGGTCTTCTCGCGGATCGAGCTTTGCCGTATTTGACTATCGGTTATGAGAACTCGAGACTTGCGAATAGCTGCTCCGTATTTTTCAATCTGCGACTCCCAATCAGGTGAGCTCGAGAGTCGAGTGGGTGTCCCACACTTATCCAATATTCGACTCTCGATCAGATGATCTCGAGAGTCGAATGGACATCCCGTACTTATCCATTCTACGACTCCCGAGCTTACGATCTCGAGAGTCGAACCGGCACTCCGCATTTACCCTTTCTGCGACTCTTGATCAGATGATCTCGAGAGTCAAATGGGCACTTTTGCATGAAACATTATCTCCACCATTTTTCCTATAACACCATCTGTGGGAACGAGAATTCAATTCACTCTCATCACCGATTGTCACCTCCCACTATGCCTCCGAAGAAGACCACTCATCCCTCTACCTCAAGGCAGACGTTACCACCGCCAAACATCCCTGAGCCAACTCCTAACCTCCCTCAGGCTGCTTCGACAGGAATTCCTCCAGTGGAGCCCAGCTAACCCTTGCAAAATCCATTCCAAGAAATATTTGGTGGCTTCGATGGTGTTATGCGCTTCGTCGAGGATACACTCCTCACCCTCAAAGCTGGACTTCAAATCCTATCCAATCGATTTGATCAACATTTCCCTAAATCGCAGCAACCTCCAAATGGATCGCCATTACAATCTGCACCGTCATCTTCCAAGCATTCCACAGATGAACCACGAGCTCAACGAGATCCTCCTTCAAACCATATGCCCCGCAGCAATCAAACTCTAGTCCAACATCCACAATCTATCCGCTCTAGCTCCTCTCGACAACAACAACCTAAAGAATCTGGTGTCGAAACATTGAGTTATACTTTACCCTGGGAAGGAGATCTCATGAGAATCGAAGATCGTTTCGCCGATATAGAACAACGATATCAATCCAACCTCCCGCTTTCTGCTTTTACATTGATCCATCGAGTTGAACCTCCCTTCACTCGCAAGGTAATGCAAGCCCCTTTACCTAAAAAATACCGAACGCCCAGCATTGTTCCATATACTGGTATCAGTGATCCCCTCGAACATTCGGAGACATATAGGTCTCTCATGGAGCTAAAAGGATATAGTTCAAAAATTATGTGCAGGGCTTTTTCCCTAACTCTAAAAGATGCGGCGCATACATGGTTTTGTGGCCTAAAACCTCAATCTATAGAATCTTTTTTCCAATTATCGGATCTCTTCCTCTCTCAGTTCATGGGAAGTATCCGTACAAAAAAGCATGCATCTCATCTATAAGATCTAAAGCAGCAACATGGAGAAACAATTAAGGAGTTCACAGTTCGGTTTACAACAGAAGTCGTCCAAACTGAAGGTTATACTGAAGATAAAGGCCTCACTACCCTTATAGCAGGAATCACGAGCGAGAAATTTTGATTCTCCCTGGATAAAAACCCTCCTAAAACCATGACTTGATTTCAGGCCAAAGCTCAAAAATACAATAATGCTGAAGAGATCGCTTTGGCTCATCATGGTATACAAGGGAAGAAACACAAGTCTGAGGAGATCTCTTCATCCAATAGGAAATATCGGTGTGATCGGCGGGATCGCTCCTCTAAGAAGCCTTACTCCGATAAATATCGCAACTACACGCCTCTCAATCAATCTCCTGAAAAAGTGCTAATGGAGATAAAGCATAAATCTTATGTTAAATGGCCTCCAAGGATCAAATCAGACCTCGAAAAAAGAGACAAGAGGAAGTTCTGCTACTTCTATAAAGATCATGGGCATAATACCCAAGATTGCATATCTCTAAAAGATCAAATTGAAACTCTCATTCGGAAGGGACATCTCCGGGATTATGTTACATGACAAGATCGGTCACCTAAAAGAACTGATACTTCATCACATCAAGGACGAAGAAAAAAGTCGCCGCAACATCATCCTCCACAGGAAGATGCGGAACCTGCAGGTGAGATTCAGACCATTATTGGTGGTCTAGCTTGTGGAGGAGATTCTCAAGCCTTAAGGAAAGCATATGCTCGGAAGGCGTGTCAGAAGCCTCAACACATTTATTGGCTGGAAAAATCGTCTGATACATCAAGTGCTAGCCATCACCCAATTTCTTTCTCTCTTGAAGATGCTGAAGGAATTCATTTCCCTCATGAGGACTCCATCATGGTCGCGTTGAAGATATCAAATTATTTAACTCATCACATTATGTTGGATACAGGTAGCTCTGCAGATGTCCTTTATCTTGATCAATAAAATGGCGCTTGCCAGAAATTTACTCAAACTTATCTCCAGCCCCCTCGTTAGCTTCGGGGGCGAAGTTGTAACACCAGAAGGGAGCTTCGACCTTCCTGTCACCTTCGGAGAAAGTCCAATCAAAATCACTGTCTTTCTCAACTTCCTAGTGGTCGATCGAAAATCAGCATACAAAGCTATCTTGGGTCGACCCTCGCTCACCAAAATAGGAGCAGCTCTACACCCCCTCTATCTATGTATTAAATTCCCTACTCCAAACGGAGTCGGAGTAGTACGAGGGAACCAAAAAGAAGCTCGAGCGTGCTACGAAATTGCGGTACAAGATCGAAAAAATGTCCAAGAACCTCCTATCATGACGATTATGGGAGATTAAGCGAATTCCTAGATAGCAACAGCATTGGAACCGAGGGAGGACGCACATCAATCAGGAACTCCCGGAGAAGAGACACTCGAAATCCATCTATCTAAAGATGACCCTTCCAAGAAGGTCCACATCGGATCATCTCTAAGTTGTATCTTTCGAGCAAAAATGACCAATTTCCTGGTCAAATATCAAGACATATTCGTCTGGTCTCATGAAGATATGCCAGGTATCGACCCTAACGCTACGGTCCATCGTCTGAAGAGATAATTTTAGCTCATAGTCAATCAAGTGCTCGGCGAATTCAAGGCGAAAGAAGAGCAAATGGCCTTGTACAAATCTCGAGTACTCATTCTGCTCGCTAAACTAAGCAAATATGAGATAATTCACATTCCTCGCAAGAAGAATAAGCTCGTAGATTCTCTAACAAAGTTAGCTTCCGCACCAAAGTTCGATTTGACGCGAACTGTTTCTATCGAGCATCTCCATTCTTCGAGTATCGATTAAGTCGCTCAGAAGCAAGTGGTCACATTGCATTTATCTCCATGCTGGATGGATCCCTTCTCCTTTACCTAAAAAATGGACAACTCCCAGACAATAGAAAATCTGCACGATAAATTCATTACCGTGCTGCCAGGTACACCTTACACCTTACAAAACGGAATATTGTTACGTAAAAGTTTCACTTTACCGTACTTAAGGTGTCTCCATCCAAAAGAAGCATACCATATTCTAAATGAAATACACCAGAGGGCATGCGGTAATCACCCCAAGGGATGGTCTTTAGCATATAAGGCAATGAGGCAAGGTCCTATTGGCCCACCATGAAGGCAGATGTAATCGAATTTTTCAAGAAATGCGATAAATGCCAGCGATATTCTCCAGTCCCTCGTGTACCATCTGAGAAAATGACGTCGATGGATGGCCCTTGGCCTTTTGCCCAATGGGGAGTCGATATAATTGGACCATTACCCACCGGGAAAGGCCAGAACAGGTTCACAATTGTAGCAGTCGATTACTTCACCAAATGGGTCGAGACGGAACCTTTAACTACAATCACTGAAAAGCAAACTACTAAATTCATATGGAGAAATATCATATGCCGTTATGGGCTCCCCCATACTATAATCACTGACAATGGGAAACAATCCGATAACGCTGCATTCTCCGAGTTTTGCAAGAAATGGAAGATACATAATATTCGAACTTCCCCATATCATCCTCAGGCTAATGGACAAGTTGAGGCAAGTCAATAAGATTATCAAACATCATCTGAAAACTAAACTTTATGAGCGTAAAGGTATGTGGCCTGAACTTCTACTTGAAATCTTGTGGGCTTACAGAACAACAACTCGTACGTCGACGGGAGAAACTCCTTTCTCCCTAGCATTCGGTACTGAAGCAGTTGTTCCAATCGAAGTTGAAGTACCCTCTCATTGAATGGAGCACTATGACCCAGCGAGCAACGAAGAGGGTCTGAGGCTTCATCTTGATCTTTTGGAAGAAAGAAGGGACGTATCCCGACTTCGAGCAACAGCTTACCAACAACGTATAGCCCGCTATCACAATACAAAGGTCAAACCCAGAGCTTTTCAGCTTGGTGATTTGGTGCTTAGACAAAATCTCGGAACACCTGCTCGTTCGTTGGATCCAAATTGGGAAGGCCCCTATCGAGTTATCAAGATTGTATGACCAGATACATATTATCTAAAAGACATGCGAGGAAGACCACTACGTCGCCCCTGGCACGTGGAGCATTTACTCCAATATTATCCATAAAGCATTCATATATTAAGCACATGAATCACGTTTGAATAAAGATAATTTCTTTCATTATGGCTAATCAGCCATAAATCTTATAACTTGGTCGCTGATCCACTTTGGA
Source organism: Liriodendron chinense (assembly GCA_003013855.2). Taxonomy (NCBI): domain Eukaryota; kingdom Viridiplantae; phylum Streptophyta; class Magnoliopsida; order Magnoliales; family Magnoliaceae; genus Liriodendron; species Liriodendron chinense. Next base: position 1,106,031 of record ML058408.1, read on the forward strand.
CCAAAACAGCCCTGAAGAGAAGATAAACGTTCTCTTAACTAAATCTTCTGCTTACTGTAGATCCAAAGTCTCAATCGATAGATCAATCTATCTCCATGTGAACGTGGTCACCAAGATCCCCTGATTGAGCCTAACTGATTTTCATGGGTTAAGTACCTATGCATTTAACATTCAAAAAATTTATTGCCAGGAGAAGTCAAAATGATTTTCTCTATTCAAAGTCATTCAAAGGAAACATCAAGATTGTTTTTATAATGAAAAGAACGGAGAGACCAAGATCAACAGGGGGGGGCTCATTCTTGAGCGTCGCTTGGAGGAAGTGCACTACTCTCGACCTCAGTGCCCACCTCGGGAACTCCCGTAGCTTGGGTAGCTTCTGTTGCTTCATTTTCAGCGGCTGCTCTCTCTTCAGCAGCGACGACGGCCGCGACCCTCTTGAACTCCTCTATATTGAACGATGGAGAACTCTGTTGCACCACTTTCAATGCAAAGTCGCCGCCAGCGTCTTATGATTCGTACCGCTCGTCATCATACAATTGCGAAGTATGGAACTCCATAACCGCTCGGGGTCCCTCTTCAGACACCATTTTAACGTAAGCTACTCTCTCCTCCTCCAAGTGAATAGAATCATCTTTGAGTTACTCGAGAGTGGACCTTTCCTTTTCCAAGCTATTGTTGACTTCCTTCAGTCGCGACTTGCTCTCAGCGAGCTGCTCCTCCAGAGAAATCTTGTTTTGGCGAAAGATCTCTCTCTCTCTCTTTCTCGATCTTCTCCTTCACCTCTAAGAGTCTCGCGAAATTCGTATCCAGCAATTGATATCTGTCGGTCAAGGCCTGGATCTTTTTAATAAGGATTTTTCTCTCCTCATTCATCTTCGCGATTAGAGTCTCACGAGACTTGATGACCTGATCCCTTCCTTGGATCGCCCTCTCCAAAGTAATCCTCTTCTCTTCGGCCTCATCAATGATATGGCGAGTAGCAATAATGTCATGTCTTGTCCGTATAATGAGGTCCAGTCCTTGCTTAAGGAGTAAAAGAGGTCTTACCAAAGGAACGACAATCCTTAAAAAAATTGGGGGGGGGGGGGGGGGGGGGGGGGGGGAGGAGAGAAGAAAAAACTGAAGTATTTTTACCTGGATGATCCTCACTCTCGCATCCAGAGAGAGGTCATCAGGACTAGGCTCGGGAAGAGCGCCAAAAGTCTGCGGAGTAATGTTATCGAATATAAACTTGCAAATAGGGTGCAAGTGACTTGGGATATTGAATGTCCCAACTCCAGACAGTTGAGCCACGACCAGCCTAGTAGCGCTCGAATCATGAGCAGCAGATGGCTCCCGAGCAGGAACCAACTTGCGAGCAACATCAGGCTCGCGATGCCCTTCACCCGAGAGACGACTTGGCCCTGCCTCGTCGCCTCTTGGGGAGTTATTATCAGCTATAAAACCTATAACTTGGTCGTTACTCCATTGTGGACCTGAATAGCCCTAAAGAGAATACAAACGTTCTCTTGACTAGGTCTTCTGCTTACTACAGAGCCCAAGACTCAATTGATGGATCAGTCTATCTCTATGCGGATGTGGTCACCAAGACCTCCTTAATTAAGTCCAACTCATTCTCATGGGTTGAGTAATCACATATTCAATTATAATTCATTTCCATGAATTAAAACAACTAAACAGAAATCAAAGTGATTCTTTTTCATTTAGATTCATATGACGATCCAATTACAAAAACACTGAATTGTTTTATACGAAAAGAGAAAGAAGAGATCAAGATCGATCTTTAGCCGCTCATTCTTGAGCATCTCTTGGAGGAGGTGCACGACTCTCGACTTCTAGGTCAGTTTCAGGAACCCCCATGGCCTCGATAGCTTCCGTGACTTCATTAGCAGCCGCTACTCTTTCTTCAGCAGCAACAATGGCTGCAACCTTCTCAAATTCCTCCAAGTTGAATGCTAGAAAAATTCGTTGCATCACTTTTATTGCGAAGTCATGACTAGCGTCGTATGATTCGTATCGTTGATCATCATAAAGCTACGAAGTCCGAAACTCCAAAACAGCCCGGGGGCCTTCTTCGGACACCATCTTGACAAAAGCCACCCTTTTCCTCTTCCCAATTAATTGAGTCGACTTTCAGCTTTGCAAGAGCAGCCTTCTCCTTCTCCAAGCTTTTGTTGGCTTCTTTGAATCGTGACTTGCTCTCTACAAGCTGTTGCTCCAAAGAGATCTTATCTTGACGAAAAACTTCTTTCTCTCTCTCTCGATCTTCTCCTTCATTTCAGTAAGGCGAGTGAACTTCAAATCCAGTGGCTGATACCTTTCAATTAAAGACTGTATCTTACCAATGAGGATCCTCTTCTCCTCATTTATCTTGGTGATTAAAGTTTCGCGAGCCTTTATGACTTGATCCCTCCCTTTGATCGCACTCTCCATGGCCTTCTTATTTTCTTCGGCCTCATCTATAATACGACGAGCAGCTATGATGCCATGTCTCATCCATATGGTAAGGTCCAAACCCTAATAAAAAATTAAAGGGAGTGTCATTGAAGGTAGAAAAGTTTCTTTAAATAAGTATGAGAAACGACGAAGTATTTTGTATACCTTGACCATCCTCATCCCTGCATCCAAAGAGAGATCTTCCAGGACTGGGCTTAGGAAGAGCACCAAAAGATTGCGAAGTAACGTTATCAAAAAGAAACATTCAAATAGGATGCAAGTGACCCGAAATGGTGAAAGTTCCAACCCCGGAAGGTTGAGCTATGACCATTCCTACTTCAGCAGCGCTCGGCTCTCGAGCAAAAGACGGCTCCCGAGCAGGAGCCAACTCGCGAGTAGCAACCGGCCCGTGACTCCCCTCATCCGAAGGATGACTTGGTCCTGCCTCGTCACCCCTCAGAGAATTATCAATAATATCAATAATCGATTGTTCAAGAGGAACAACCGGAGTAGGAATTGTATCCACGATAGCTTCAGCTGGGGGAGGATTGTGCGGCTACTAGCTGTGAGCAAGCTCATCTATTCGTTCAGGTGGATTGGAGTGGCCAGCCGCCGTCTTCTTCTACCTCTTCGAGGCAGTACCTTTCAAACGGAGCAATACTCCCCTTTTTTCACCTACTGTTGTCATGACCTCTTCTTGGGAGATAAGCCCGGATGCAGCAAGTCGCGGGAGCAAGAGGGTGAACTTGATATGTCTATCGTCCTCTGACAGCTTGAAGACTTTAACAATCTTTTCGTTGATTCCTCCTCTTAAGCTAGGCTTCCTTCCGACTAGAATACCTGTAAACGCAAGTAAAACTGAATAAATAAAGAAAATAAGACCATACTAGTACTCGTACAGAAGTGAAGACTTACCCACCTTCACAAACCCACATTAGATTCCCAATTACCAGAGACATAAAACCACAGTCTCCTCCACCTGGGATAATTTGAAGAGGGGTTCCCCAAAATGTAATTCTCCCGGTGCTAATAACATAGATAATACCAACCCTCATTAAAAGGAGCCTTCTTGAGTTGAAACATCTTCAAGAATTCATCGGCCGTTAAGTCCCCATTACCGACTTGTTTCCAGAGGACAAAGGCGCTCAGTACAACTCTCTAGCCATTTACTATGAGTTGTGCAGGAGCAATCTTATAGATACGGAGTACGTCTCGGATAAAGGGATGAAGGGGGAGACGCACGCCAAGTTTAAAAAAATATTTATACAAGGCCACACAGACCGGCGGTGGAGAATCCGAAGTCCCCCCTCCCCGGGTAATCAGAGAATGACGGAGTCAGGAATCTGGTATTGCCTTCGTAAATCATTCAAGTGTTCCTCCGTCATTATAAAAGGATACCCAGACGCAGAATACCTCCCCACAGGTACCCGTGCATTATTTGAGGAGGAAGAATTTGGAGTTTCATCCCCCAAAGGAACGGCTTCATTATCGGAATCCCTCGAAATTAAAAGAAAGAAAACAGAAATGAAGAAGGAAAATGTCTCAAGGAAGAGGTTTCACCAGAGGAAGAAAAAGTAAGGAGAGTTTTTTAATTCACCAGGAAACTTCAAAGTAAAGAAAACCTCCATAAACATTCAAATATATATATATATATATCATGTACGGCTTCTCCCCTTCGAAATACGTGTCAGGCGGTTATATGCGCAGTCAAGTCATTCGCTTAGCTGCTCAAAACAAAGGACTTGGGGGGCATCTATTGTAGAATAAAGTTGGTCAAAGGTATTTGCGATCGGTATCTTTCGAGCAGCTTCACATGGCTCATATACGACGTGCGAGCACCTCCTGGATATCTCAAATCGCGAGCAGATGCCATGAGCAGATAAACATAATATATCATCTAGCGAGCCGAGTTGGGCGCATCTCGTCATTTTAGGGGATCTGCTCACAAGACAATCACCATTCATATCTGAGCAGCCTTGGTCATCAGTCGTTTGGTGAGGACGTCTCCCTGGTCATAGTCTCAATAGCCCATATAGCTGATGAGTTGGCGCAGATTACAGGCCTGCTTAGGTTTGTTTCTACTCATAAGTCCCGAATTAAATGGGATCTCCATTAGTAAACATAGTCACTTGGGTGTTTAATTTGATAAAATAGCACATTATCCCTTAAAGCCAGGAAGATTTCAACAACCTACATGACGGACTAATCCATCTAGACCTAATAAATAGATGGCCAATGGATGAGAAAGGTACACAACATCTAAATTCACATTTTCACACTTCATCTTACTTTCGAGCCTATCTCTAACATAGGCATCGGAGGGCTAACGGCCGAGGGCCGGCCACCCTTAGTTTCTCTCTTTGATTTTCAGGTGAGGAGGAGGGATTTATCTTCGGAAAGATCATATATTTGGGAGGAAGGAACCTGTGACCAGAATCTAATGTTAATAATATCTATTTATAAAAAACGAGGTTGGAAAAGCTTACCTATCACACTTCTCCACTTTAGAGCCTCTACACTGTAGGTTTTTATATCCGTCTAATTCACCATGTATAGAGACCACAGTTTAAGTGTCTTGCCCCTAACCTACCTATATCGAACAAAACTGTAGTGAGGCCCACTAAATCACTCAATATAAATAATCTATTGGTCATATCAAAACCAATGATAATTTGTAGCCCACCTACTAGAAGTCTTACAAAAGTTGCATAAACATGAGAAGTCTCTCTCTCTCTCTCTCTCTCTCTCTCTCTCTATCTAAAAGAGTGAAAGGAAAAGGAACAAAGGATGTAAATAAAGGGACAGGTATAATGCATGGTTCATGAGAACTCCACCAATCGAGACCATCCCATAATCAGCAGCCAAAAAATAAGTAGAGGAGCATTGTGAGACTGGAAATCGCTTTGGTGATATGCTCTTCCAGACCGTGGGAACTTCTTGAGACTTTTTTTGTGTTTTCTTGAGCATGCGGCAATGGGGTTGTCAATCGCCTTTAATAGACACGGATCCGCACCAATCCACCATCCTAACAGTCTGATCTTCAAAACTCAAAAAGAACCACGCTCCTCATGCTTTGGAAACGCTAATCCACATTGAAACCCTTGATTAACAATATTTTGTAATGTTAATATAAGAAGAAGGATTTAAAACACCTTGATTACCAAACCGTAGCGGGAATTACCCAAGTTTTTCACGACAAAAGATCAGGAAGAAGAGGGTCTAATATCCATTGACCCAACAGTCCATTCTCCAAAAATCTTCTTAAGATGATCCCAACCATCCATTTTAACTTCGCCCACTTGCAAATAGATGATCAGATAGTTCGATTATCTAGAAGAGGATCAATTCCATTTCTCAGATGGATAATCTAGAAGAGGATCAGTTCCATTTGCAAATTGATGATCAGATAGTTGGATCATCTAGAGGATCAGCCCATCAGGTGATGTAGCCTACCAGATTCATGGATCTGGATCACTGAAAGGTTTGCCCCACAATATGTAGGGCTAGGCATCAGTTTTCACCCTAACCCTATAAATTGGAAAAAGGATTCAGACTCTTCAACAATTCACTGAATGAATCTGGCCAATTCAAGGATGACTCAATGCCAAGTTCAGTTCAGCCTTTAGCTGTTCCACTCTGAACTGGCTGATTCAATTTCAGGATCAACCAAAATGCAAACGCAACAGCATGGAAGTATCCTATAACTACTCTTTTTTCTTTTTTCTTTCTTTTTTTCTTTTTTTCTTTTTTCTTTTTTTTTTTGATAAAAACAAGCTCTTTTGATTGATCACTATCCAACATGAAAAATATTGTCATGGGCATGAAAATATTGACTCTGAAATCTTTTGTTTCCCAAAATCATGAACAGAATGTGATCAAGTGAACACAGACGTTGAATAATAAATTGAAAGAATCGAAGACTTGGTTCTTCCTGAGATTCATTTGATCTCATCTCTTTTTATAAAATAGCTGCTTCAGAGAGAGCACATCTTCAAGCATTTCAGCTGTCCATCCAATGTATAAATAGTGCCAGCAGAAAACCTAAGTGCAGAAACAGTACCGTTGTAATGCAATCTTCTCTGCCAATTTTGATTCTCTGCCCAAAGACCAGCTTCATGAAGCTTCCCTTCCTTCCAACATATGTTGACAGTCACACCACCACGAGCCTTCAGCCCTTTAACACATCCACTTGCCCATTTATCTCGTGGAAGGGCGGGAAGCAAATACAGATCTTTTTCAGTGCTCTGGACGAGCATTTCCGCGACTGCAGCTGCAAAACTGGCATACGAAATGATGAAATTACATTAGTTTAGCAGCTTCTCAGATTGCAAAATTAACTTTTGTTCATCCCATGGGAACATGTTCCTCTCTTAGGGATGCAATTCATCCATACAGTTACGAGAGGAACGTTAATACCAAATTCACATGTGAAAAAGGTGTTTATATGCCCATTTGATTGGTTCACCTCAGGAGCCAACAGAGCAGCAAAAGGGTGCCACACTCAGGTGTGTGGGTTCCACTGCCTACATGAAAACAATGAAACAGCATATGGCACGTGCAATTAGCAACCCCTTCTTATTTTACCTTTGAAAAGTTACTCCGTCCTGATGCATCAATCCATGAAGTCTCCCCATATACGCAGTCAGTACAGGGGGGGGGGGGGGGGGGGGGGGTGATCATAGTCATGATATGGATCAATGATCTGATGGGCCAACCATGTACAGGGCCTGCCTGATGATCTTCCAGAAATAATCGTAGCCATCCCAACTTTTTGGGTTGGTGCTGCATTATTTTCTTAAATCTCTATTTCTACCCCGCTGATTAAAGGGTTAGGATCTTCTAACCTGGGAGATTTTTGAAAGCCCAGCCCATCCGAAGAACAAGAAAATGGTGGGGCCCATCAGATCAACAGTTTGGATAACTGACTGGTGCTCCCAGCTTGTATGAACTGGCGCAACATGGAGTTATTCATGTCCTGATGCTCCTGTCATCCTCTTGTCTATTTAGGCATATAGAATTTGTTTACCCAAAATTTGCATCAATCTGGAATGGAGGGTGCGCTGTGAACAAATTACTGTAGAGTCCCCCTTCAAAGTCAGCTTCGTGATCAGGATCCACCAAGTCGATCAAATGCTTGACCATCTGGTATGCATGTTCACTGCTGTGAAGACGTGCCCAACAAGCTGTCTTCCATGTGGTTGACCATCCAGGGCCCTCCTCTCCTGTCCAAGTGATGAAAATACAATTGAGGCTACAACTGGTAGCTAACTGATAAGGAGACAGAACCACCAGCTAACAAACTGAGATTCAGCAATAGCCCTAACGCCTTGTAGTGAATACCATATCTCAAGTTGACGTAACTTCATTGCTCTGCAAATTACAATGTTCTATGTATTGATGGCAGCTGACAGATCAATGTTGCTGTGTTTGCAATATAAAAACATTTGGGAAAAGCAAATTTACCATGTATGACAATAATCGGTACATGCTGATTTATCACAATGTATCATCATCTCATCCCATTGTTTAAATACAAAGTAGTGGTTGATTTGCGAGCATCAATGACAGCAACATATATCATAAAAAAATAATAATAAATAAATAAAAAGTTTTTGGGAGAAATTTTTGCGGTAATCTATTCCTAGGTGTGTTTAACAACTGCACTCTTTGTTTCGCATCAAGACAATGAATTGGTGGAGAAATATCAAATGGAAAGGGATTTCGAGCCGAAACAGAAAGGGGTGTATGGCTATGGTCATGATATGCCTACAGATGTGGACAGAGGTATGGCTGTCTATAGACAAAATATATCTAGGATACGGATATGGGTATGGAGTGTCTGGCCACATCTACAGCCACAGCAATAGCCAATTGCCACTGGAACCAACAGTGATAGTTATAGTGGCTGCTGAGTATCCCCTGATGTCATATTGGTGCACAGTACTCTGAGTATCATCTATCTGTCAGAGACCACATGGTCTGGTATCATAACATCATGTGATGGGCACAATACTACGGCTATGTTGAGCAACATTATTATGTCCGTGTTCGTATGGATAAGGACAACGAGTTCGACCAGACATAACTCCATTTGGATCTTAGACAAAGGTATGCTTTTTGTTCTTTTTAGTTCTTGGTTGTAATGTTTATGTTTAATAACTTTTATTCTGCTTGCATTCTATTGCTTGTATTATAGGATATTTGAATGATATGAACTCGTACTTTTGTCTGGTAAAGAATGGAAAACTATCATCATCATCATCATGTCAGCTAAACAAATCTGGTTATGCTAATCCACTGTATCACAGATTATAAACTTAGTTAAACCATAGGTCCCCAATGCTTTTCTTATTATTTCCACCCACGTAGTTTTGGGCCTCCCCCTTGCACATTTAGAGCCTTCAACTTGGATCGATTCTGATGCGGACACAAGCATTAAGGTGTACCAACAAAGAAAGCGCCAACCACAAGTGCCGTCCTTGTGGATAGGCAATAATTGAGGAACTGAAGACCCGCTGAAGACCCTTCACATGTGATTGGACACATAGAAGACCCCACTCAGGGGAGACACTGTGAAGGAAGGAAGGAGAAAGAAGGCCGAAGAACTGGAGAATTCGGGCGCCCGACCATAGCCTTTGAGCGCCCTGAACTTTGTCAAACGAGCGCCCGAACCTCTCTGGAGGTTTTCGGACGACTTCGAGCGACTGCTCGAGCGCCCGACCGAGCGCCCGAACTTTCCCGCACTTATGTTTAATTACGCGTTTTGCTTAATTTTAGGGGTATTTTAGTACTTTTATATCTTTATTTGCTTATTTAAGTGAGCTAAAGCCCTAAACACAAATTTAACTTTGATTATTGATTAATGAAAAGCCTCTTGGTGCTTCTCTCTTTCTCTCCCTCTCTCTCATGGTGATGTTTCTTCTTCCTTGATAACCCTCTTTCTTCTATTTGCTTCTTATGTCCCTCTAATCCTTCGTCTAGGTAATTCTATCTTTTCTAACCTATTTATTTCGCTAACCACAATCCCAAAGTTTGATTTTGAGCATAAACCCTAAAGTTTTCAGATTTTCAAATCCCTAATCCGAAATCCCTTGATTTCCTGGATTAGAGATTCCTCTTGATTGATTGGGTTATAGCCATGCAAGATTGGGAGCTCCTATCCCTCGCCGGATCCAACCCTAGTTATACTTGAAACTCAAACTTTGTGGTTGTGACGATTGGCCTGATCCATTGCAAGCTCCTTGTGGATTTTCTTAGTTTATGATGAGTGATTCTGGATTTTAGATTATTTATTCCTTTTATTTTCCGCTGTTTAATTATGTTCATGAGCATGCATCATAATTAGGGCTATCCTATGTCAAATTTGGTATCAGAGAATAAACTTGCATGGTTTTTGTCTAGATCGAGTTATCAAATTAGGGTTTTAACTTTATGTCTGTTTTAGGAAAGTTCCAGATTTAGAAAGTTTCCAATTTTAGAAACTTTCCAACTTTAGAAAGTTTCCTAATTTGGAAAATTTCCAGATTTAAGTTGATTCCGGTCTTAATTTAATTGTGTCAGTTCATATTAGTTTTGCATTCATCGCATTCATCTTGTGAGTCATAACACCTAGTAGTCTAGTTGGGTCGAGTTTGGTTTAAGTTTTAATTGTATGCCCACGAGAAGAAGAGGTAGAGGTTTCGGACTTCAACCTACCATGAATAACGAGCAGTTATCTGAGCAACTTGCTCAATTGATACAAAAGATAACCGCTCTAGAAGCAAGTCAAAAGCGTGAGTTTGTCCTCCTTGAGAACCAAATCACCACTACCATGACTAAGGTCGAGCAACTAGAGCCATCCCAAAGGGAAAACCCCGCTATAGGGGATGATGCACACTCCCAGGTGGGAGGAATCATTGAAGAACGCGCTGCCGCACGTGGAGGTAGTGAGGAAAGTGATCGTGGTAATGGTCGTGGTGTTGTTCGTGAGGCACGAGCCACATGTGATCATCAAGACCGTTATGATCCAGATGAGCATGCAATGAAAAATGTGAGATTGAAGCCCCGAGTTTTGATGGGCGTCTGGATCCCAAGGCATTCTTTGACTAGGTCGCTGACATGGACCACTACTTTAAGTGGTATGGTATGTTAGAAAACCGTCAAATGCGGTTTGCCAAGATGAAACTTGTAGGTCAAGCCAAGCTATTTTGGACCAACACCGAGCGTAAGATAGAAAGAGTTGGTAGCGCCCCTATCACACATTGGTATGAGATGAAAGAGAAGTTGAAGGAGAAGTACATTCCTCTCTTATACCGTCAGAAGCTCCTTAACCAATGGCAATCCTTACGCCAGGGGTCAATGTCTGCCGCTAACTACATCGCTAAATTTGAAGAATACATGATGCGATGTGATATCCAAGAAGACTCTAGTAACGCTCTCGCGATTCAAGACAGGCCTTCGTGCGGATCTTCAGTGTAAGCTTATGACTCGGCCCTTAACGGATTTGGATGAAGCATATCAAGTCGTGCAAGAGTTGGAGCAATATCTGAAGGCTCCTGTCGTTCGTTGTTTTGAGTCCCAAGACTCCAATGCTAGATTGAGTTCCCAAGGGACTAGACCTAATGTTGATAGTCAACCTAGAGTATAGGCGACTATTCCGCCTAAACTTAGGGAGGACAAGGGCGAAGGGGTTCTTGGTGCCGGTCCTAGTAACGTAAGCCAAGTGAGGTGCTTGAGTGTGGCAATTTTGGCCACATGTCTAATCAGTGTCCTACGAAGAGCCATGGAAAAGCCTTAGTTGTGGGCGAATCCGACGAGGGTGGAGACAATCAGGGTGATTATGAAGTTGAAGAGTATCACCCTGAAGGACTTACTGATGAGGAAGAATTAGATAGAGAAGCAGCGCTTGCAGTAGTCAGGCGTGTGCTAGCTCAATCTAGAAGTAGTGTTGACTGGCGTCGAAACACTATCTTTTACACTGTTGCCAAGTGTGATGAAAAGAATTGTAACGTGATAGTGGACAGTGGAAGTTGTCAGAATGTGATTTCCACTGGCACCTTAGATCGCTTGAAACTGAAATCCACACCTCATCTTGACCCATATAAAGTCTCTTGGGTTGACAAGACATTTCTTCCTATCACCCATCAATGTTTAGTCCCCATCGAGTTTGGGTCGTACAAGGAGTCCCTGTGGTGTGATGTTGTACCTATGGATGTCGGACATGTTATCCTAGGTAGACCGTGGCTATTCGATAATGATTTCACGATCTTTGGCCGTTCGAATGCGTGTACCTTCATGCATAACGGTAAGAAGATCAAACTTAACCCGATGCCACCTGAGAACACACTAGGGAAGAAGAAGGATGAGAATGCAAGTGAGACTAAAGGAGTGGGGAAATCTAAGCCTAAGTCTCTCCATAAAATCAGCGCAAGAGAGTTTGAAAAAGAGGCTAAGGAGGATTCTATGGTGTATGCCCTTGTGGCTAGAGAGATTACACCTGAGGTTCCATCGGAGTTGTCCCGTGATGTATTTCCTAAAGACTTACCGAATGAGTTGAAGGAATACAGTGATGTATTTCCTAAAGACTTACCGAATGAGTTGCCACCTATGAGGGACATACAGCATGCCACTGATCTTGTCCCAGGGTCTACTCTACCGAACCTTCCTCACTACAGGATGAACCTTGCAGAACATGCAGAGTTGAAGAAGTAAGTTGATGAGCTTCTGCAAAAGGGTTTCATCCAAGAGAGTATGAGCCCGTGTGCCGTGCCTGCATTGTTGACGCCAAAGAAAGATAGCACGTGGCGCATGTGTGTGGACAGCCATGCCATAAACAAAATTACTGTCAAGCATAGGTTCCCTATACCTAGACTTAATGATATGCTTGACATGATGGCCAGGTCTACTATATTCTCTAAGATAGATCTCAAGAGTGGATATCACCAAATCCGTATACGCCTAGGAGATAGTGGAAGACTGCGTTTAAAACGAAAGATGGGTTGTATGAGTGGTTGGTCATGCCCTTTGGCTTGACTAACGCACCCAGTGCTTTCATGCGAGTGATGACACAAGTTTTGAGGCCGTTCATGGAAAAATTCCTAGTAATGTACTTTGAGAACATTCTTATTTATAGTACCACTAAGGAATCACACATTGAACATTAGAAGCAGGTCTGTAGCGTCCTTAGGAATGAAAAGTTATACGCTAATCTTAAGAAATGTGCGTTCATGTCTAGTCAAGTTGTGTTCTTATGATTTATAGTGTCATCTGAAGGAATGTGTGCAGACCCTGAAAAGGTCAGGGCCATAGTTGAGTAGCCTGAACTGAGGAACATTCATGAGGTGCGAAGCTTTCACGGCTTAGCAACTTTTTATCGTCGGTTCATTAGGGGTTTTAGCACGATCATGGCTCCCATTACCGAGTGCATGAAAAAGGGAGAGTTCGTGAGGTCTAAAGCCGCGGTCAAGGCTTTCAAAGAAATTAAAGGCAAGATGGTAGAAGCTCCTGTCATGCGTCTACCTGACTTTTCTAAAGTCTTTGAAGTAGCGTATGATGCGTCTGGTGTCGGTATAGGTAGAGTATTAAGTCAAGAGGGACACCCAGTGGCCTATTTCAGTGAGAAACTGAATGATGCAAAACAAAAGTACTCTACTTACGACAAAGAATTTTATGCGGTAGTGCAATCCCTGAGACATTAGCGACACTATCTCCTACCGCAAGAATTCGTTTTGTTTTCTGACCATGAGGCTTTGAGATATTTGCATTCTCAGAAGAAACTCAACCCAAGGCATGCTAAGTGGGTAGCGTTTCTTCAAGAATATTCATTTGTTCTGAAACACAAGATCGAGGTTGAAAACAAACCAGCGGATGCCCTTAGTAGAAGAGCGGCGTTGCTCAACTCTTTCAGTGTAGAGGTCGTCGGATTTGAGCAACTGAAAGATGAATACCCCACATGTCCTGATTTTGGAGGTACTTACGTGTCACTCTCCAATGACCAACGTATTATGGATGAGTACGTTCTTAAAGATGGCTTCCTTTTAAGGGAGAGACTTTGTATTCACCGTATGTCCCTTTGCGAATTCCTCATCTGAGAGCTTCATTCAGGAAGGATAGCTGGCCATTTTGGTCGTGATGAGACCATTGCCCTCGTGGAAGATCATTTCATTGGCCAAGTCTCAAGCGAGACGTAGCCAAAGTTTTAGGACAGTGACATACATGTCAGCTGGCAAAGCAAAGAAAGCAAAATACCAGGCTGTATACATCATTGCCAGTGCCACATGCTCCGTGGCAGGACATTAGTATGGACTTCGTGCTTGGCCTTCCCAAGACAATCAAGAAGCACGATTCCGTTTTTGTCGTTGTGGACCGTTTTTCTAAGATGGCGTATTTCCTCCCATGTTCGAAAACGTCAGATGCGTCTCATGTTGCTCGTATCTTTTTTTATGGTGTGGTGCGTCTCCATGGGTTACCTAAAACCATAGCGTCTGATCAGTGACGTCAGATTCACTAGCTATTTTTGGAAGACACTGTGGCACATTATGGGAACTCGTTTGCAATTTTCTACCGCTTACCACCCACAAACAGATGGTCAAACTGAAGTGGTAAACCGTAGTCTTGGAAATCTTCTACGTTGTCTAGTGGGTGAACATTTTAAGACTTGGGACCTAATTTTACCAACTGCTAAATTTGCTTATAATGGGTTAGTTAATAGATCTACGGGGTTGAGTCCTTTTGAAATTGTAAGTGAGTATAAACTTAGAATGCCCATAGATCTCTTACCTATGTCTATTACCCAAAGGTCTTCTGAATCAGCCGATGCATTTGCACACCATATTCATGATTTGCATACACATATTAGACAGCAGATAAATAAAAGCAATGATGATTATAAAATTTCAGCTGATTCTCATCGTAGAGCGCAAGAACTTCAGGAAGGAGACTACGTAATGGTGCGAATAAGGCCAAAGAGATTCTTTCAAGGATCTGCTAAAAAGTTACAAGCGCGTAGTGCTGGACCATTCAAGATATTACAAAAGGTTGGGTCCAACGCGTATCGGATTGACCTTCCACTTGAAATGGGCATTAATCCAACTTTTAATGTGGAAGATCTAGTCCATTCCCATAATTTCATTGTCAACCCATTGTCCCTTTCATGACCTTTTTCTGATTTTGCTACACAACCCCATCCACCCCTTCCCCCACCCATTACCCATAAAGAAGAAATTGAGGAGATCTTGGATGATGAGATAGTATTTACAAGAGATGGAGGTTTCTAGAGGTATCTTGTCAAATGGAAAAACAAACCATCGTCTGACTCTACATGACTGTCAGGCGAAGCGTTGCAGAGTATTGATCTAGATCTACTAGAGCGCTACAAAAGTTTCAACTCGTCAGAGTCGAGTTTTTCTCACCCGGGGGAAATTGATGTGAACACAAAAGCATTCAAGGTGTACCAACAAAGAAAGCGCCAACCACAAGTGTCATCCTTGTGGATAGGCGATTATTGAGAAGCTGAAGACCCTTCACATGTGATTGGAAACATAGAAGACCCCACTCAGGGAAGACACTGTGAAGGAAGAAAGGAGAAAGAAGGCTAAAGAACTAGAGAATTCGGGCGCCCGACCATAGCCTTCGGGCGCCCCATCGGGCGCCTGAACTTTGTCTGACAAGTGCCCGAACCTCTCTGGAGGTTTTCGAACGACTTCGGATAACTGCTCGGGCGACCGAGAGCTCGAACTTTCCCGCACTTATGTTTAATTACGCAGTTTGCTTAATTTTAGGGGTATTTTAGTACTTTTATGTCTTTATTTGCTTATTTAAGTGAGCTAAAGCCCTAAACTCGAATTCAACTTTGATTATTGATTAATGAAAAGCCTCTTGGTGCTTCTCTCTTTCTCTCCCTCTCTCTCATGGTGATGTTTCTTCTTCCTTGATAACCCTTTTTCTTCTATTTGCTTCTTATGTCCCTCTAATCCTTCTTCCAAGTAATTCTATCTTTTCCAACCTATTTATTTCGCTAACCACAATCCCAAAGTCTGATTTTGAGCATAAACCCTAAAGTTTTCAGATTTTCAAATCCCTAATCCGAAATCCCTTGATTTCCTGGATTAGAGATTCCTCTTGATTGATTGGGTTATAGCCATGCAAGATCGGGAGGTCCCATACCTCGCCGGATCCAACCCCAGTTATACTTGAAACTCAAAATCCGTGGTTGTGACGATTGGCCCGATCCATTGCAAGCTCCTTGTGGATTTTCTTAGTTTATGATAAGTGATTCTGGATTTTAGATTATTTATTCCTTTTATTTTCCGTTGTTTAATTATGTTCATGAGCATGCATCATAATTAGGGCTGTCCTACGTCAAATTCACTCCTAACCTGTGCAGTTCTTGGTCTCCATTGCATACAGCCAAAACCATTTCAGTCTACTTTCCCTCTTCTTATTACCAGTTGGTGTTACTCCTAAGTTTCCTCGAACGCATTCCTAATTGTATCCTTTTCTTGCCATTCATCCATCTCAACATCTGCATTTCCACTATGCTCATCCTATGAACATGTTGTTCTTTGACTGTCCAACATTCTGTCCCATAAAGCCTGGTTGGTCTTATAGCTATCCTATAAAAATTCCCCTTCAGTTTCATGGTATGCAGCAATCACAGAAAACTCCATGGGCACATATCCACTTCGGCTATCACATAAAACTCCAAAGGAACATCTTTACTTCATCCAACCAGATCTAATTCTATGAGCAACATCCTCAATCTCTTCGCTCTCTAGATTCTTGATCCAAGATACTGAAAATGGTCATGTTGGGGTACCTCTTGGTCAGCAATCTAATGGAACAGTATTATGTGTAGTTTTTTTTTTAATTATTTTTTTGCCTAATGTTTTGAGTTTTAGATGTGTAATCATATGTTTTAACCTCTCTTGAAGTTTCACTAAAAAAATTCACCATTTTCCGAAAGTTTCCCCAATGCCTCCCTCAAATTGCAATACATTATGCTGTACATCCAATATTTCTTAATGTTTCCCAAGATATTTTCTGTATCCCAAGGTGGGGAGACGCATTATGATACCAATACTTCGAATATTGGTAAATTAAACTAAATACTATAAAGTGGATAACAATTCTGAGCATTTTATCCATATGGGACAGTAGATGACTCAACATGTCCACTTGAACTGCAACAGTCCAGCATCAATTAGTAAGTTATCAAGGTCACATATCAATGGAAAATAACCCACATGCTCTTGTAATCTCGCATTCGGAAACAGCAAACAGAGAAATCATTCAAAAAAAAAAACAAAAAAACAAAACAAAACAAAAAACACATCAATTGATGTGTAAACTAACTTTGGGGCTGCAAACAGGTGTATATAAAGTTCAAATTTTCAAATGGATCAATAACACTGATGAAACAATCTTCTTGCTTGATTTCCTTGAGTATACCTCTTTTGACAAGGCTGTAAGCAGCAGCCTTACACAAATCTGGAGTTTTCTCAAGGGTAATTGTATGACCAGGGAAAAGGCCAAACAGGTGAGATATATGGCGATGATGCACTTCTGGATCCTCAAAATCTTGTGCCTGTGACAAACATATGGGATTTCTTAAGAGACGGAAACGAAGCTTCCATTTTGTTTCATCTATAATTGTAGCAAGCCTCCATGCAATTATGAAAAGCAACCCAAGTTGAAAATCTAAATTATGAGGAATTACTTGATATTCGTCCAGAGTTTGGCATTCCATACACATGCAGACAGCCAGTACATGTGGCGTACATGTACCTCAATCCAAACCATCACATCATGGTCCCACTTAGATGGCTCAAAAAAGAATGAAAAAAGGCCATTAAAAGACAAACATATCTGTGTAATTGAAGGCCATTGAATGGATGGTTAAACTGAAAAATAATTACTGATCTGAATTCAACAAACAAAAAAAAAAAACAAAAAAGGAAAGGAAAAAAAAAGAATTTACTGATCAGAAGTTAGGATCACCCAATCAATTTGATTTAGGGGTTGTGTTCTATCTACAGTGGTCCAACATTTTAGATGGTTCGGGCTGAGGAGTATGTAAGCCACATGTACAAAGGATGCATGCATGTGTATGAATCATAATAATCCTCCAGCATAATAAATAACATCCCTCGATCAAGTGTTCGCTTACCCATTCCATGATTGAACCATCCCTAGTAATTCTTGTTGAGTAAAGCCTTGACTGTGCCTTTCTGACCTTTTCAACTAACTCATCACTGGTTCTTCCCAGAACCTATATTCATAAGAAATTTGGATTTTGTTACTGCATATGAAATACAGATCTGCAAGGCATCTGTACAGAACAAGATTCATCAAGGTAGAAAATAGGACCTTCAATAAATAATTACCTCTGCAGCAGAAACAACTGAAGAGAAAATTTCTCTTATGATTGCCATATCCATAGTTGATGCATAGCTCACGCTCGCTGGTTTACCATCAGGAGCAATGAAACGATGTTCTGGAGAAGTTGATGGGTTTGTAACCAAGTAACCCCCATGGCCTTCAGCCAGCCAGTCCAACAGAAAAGATGCGCATTCTTCCAACAGTGGGTATGCCTTACTTTCTAAAAAACCCTAAATACATACATAAAAAGCAAAAGTTATTCAGAAAATCAGTTTTATCCTTTTATTTTTAACAAGACCAAACTGTTTGGACTTGAATCAATCTTAAAAGATAATATGAGCCAAAGAAAGTTTTAGCATCGAATTTTAGAATTCCCTATGAAATAACATGTCAACAGATGGAATTCGACCGATATGGCTTGATCCTAACAAGTCTTGCACACCCCAAGCCAACAATAGTATGTCTACTCCTAGAGTTAGAAAAGAAGGTATGGTTGCAAATGAAATCAATGCTATTCTGTGGTGACAAGTATTACCTGCTTGCATGGGCTTACCATTTGAAATTCAGTCTTGCAAGCATTTCAGAATATATTCAACTCATTGCATGCGCTACCTTGCACATGGACAGACACTAATGTCATGTACCCTAGATTTATTGTGACAAGCTCTCGTATTTGAGAACCAAAACATTAATGTGGAGATCGATGAGATGGAATATCAATAGAGAGCCAAAGCATCGATCTGGAGCATCCATTATTTATAAATGCATGCATGGACCTGCATGGGATGGAACCTGAAAATGCAGTGTCCTGGGCTATATGAAGTCATCAAATCCCTGGGTCAGAAAACTCAATACTCTAGAGTTTGCCTACAACAACAATATATATATATATATATATATATATATATATATATATATATATATATATATATATATATATATATATATATATATATATAGTCATAGTCATGCAATGCACCCACCCTGTTAGCTGCGCAACGCACCCACACGGTTAGTCACACCCACCCACAGGTGGGGTTAATGTGTCTCCTTAGCATTTCGAACCTGAGACCTGCTGTTGAAACGCCTAGGCGTCTTCCAGCTGGGCTAGCAGGCAAGACAATTTATACTATATATAACGCAAGTAGCAAGAGCAATTTCTCCATGCAATTACTTTTTGGGGAGTCCTGAATTTGCAATTTTTAGAAG
This sequence comes from Liriodendron chinense, assembly GCA_003013855.2. Taxonomy (NCBI): domain Eukaryota; kingdom Viridiplantae; phylum Streptophyta; class Magnoliopsida; order Magnoliales; family Magnoliaceae; genus Liriodendron; species Liriodendron chinense. The sequence goes on from ML058408.1 coordinate 1,125,033, forward strand.
ACATGGGAAGGGGTTTGGTTCAAAGGTAAGCGACATTTAGGTAATTTGGATGTGTTCAGTGTTCGAAGTTTCGGTATCGCTACAAGTTTCGCTAACCGGGGATATGGAAAAAATATCGCCGAGCTGATAACCGGAAATGTGGGGAAAACGGTGAAATTTTTCAGTAAAACCTCAAGAGATGATAAAATACACACATTTGCATACTTAGGAATAAAAAAATTGAAAAAAGAATGCATACATAATAGGTTGATGCATACATAATAGGTTTCTATTTAATGGAGGCCTAAAAGCATGTGCTGCTTTAAGAAATCAGTACAACCATCTCATCCATCCAATATCTGACCTTTCATCCAAACATCCATTGATATTTCAGAATATCGGCAACACATGATATTTCCAAACAAATCGTTAGCAATTGAAAAAGAAACTAAAGATTTTGGTCTCGTTATTTCCATGTTGCGATAATGATAATATCATCTTATTATCAATATTATCGTCAACAAATTGAACGTTGCATGCAACCATGTGCCCATAAAAAATATGAAATAGAAATTTTTTTGATATACAGATTTTTGGCGTATTGATACATTGGTAATATTATGAAAATATTTGCAAATACATTGACGATACAAGCGACACTTGGAATTTACACCGTAAAAAATATTGGCGATTCATCAGCGGTATCAATGCATTGACAATACAAATGACGCCTGAAATTTACACAATTGAAAATATTGACAATATCGATACATTGGAGATATTTAGTGATACATCGCCGATACTTAATCTTTTATACTATCAGTGTTATCGGTATCGCTACCAGTGTTATCGGTATCGCTGAGCTAGAAATAGAGATAATATCAGGGATATTTCGATGATATCGGAGATAATTCAAACATGTGTTAGAGTGCTTATCAATAAATGGTTACAATTTTACCCACCCAACCCTAGAAGTAGTATTGATCTTAACTTGTTCAACTAAGGATAGGAATGTATCTGTCATTTTAAATTTTGATGTCAGTAGGCCACAGACAACTTTGCGTAGCCCGCACCCAAAACAACGTTTGTTAGAATAATTACCATAAAGGTTTGTTAGAATACATCTGACGTATTGCTATAGGATACACCGAGATTTTAGCCTTTGGATCTAGGGCAATCTTCCAATAATCCAAATTGTTTATATGATGGATCTCACCGTAGTGGGGTATATGCAACACGCGATATCGAGACCACGGTTTTTCATTTCCTTTCCAGTTGTCAATGATTTCTCAGTGAAATATCGTGAAAATGAGTACTTATAGAAGCTCCTCCTCTCTCTCTCTCTCTCTCTCTCTCTCTCTCTCTCTCTATAAATGAGCATGAAAAAGGCTTTGTTGTCTATCACTTTTTTAGAGGTGACAAAAATATTATTGACAAGGCATTGCAAGGGTGGCAAAGAATACAAGGAAGACTGGCAAACCCAAAAATGACCCGACAAACTACCAAAACCAAAAAGGAAGAATGGTGAACCCCAACACCTAAAGGGGCACTTCATCCCCACTCCTAGATGGAGAAACCCCAAACCCTCCCAACAACCCAATCGATGTTGTGGCTCAAATGCCAAAAACATCTCCCATTCCTCTCTTCCCAGATCGCCTGAAGTCCAGCCAAAAGACATAAGCACCATATTGAATCTTCTTGTCTTTCTGGAGCATAATCCTGTGCCAAGCCAAGAACATCTCCCATTCCCCTTTGTTTTCTATCATTCTTAATAAATGAACCTAAAAAGGACTCTATTGTCTATATCAATAGAAATGAGTTATATGATACTTAGGCTATGATGCTTGACACATCGGCACTCAGAAATTGTATGTGTGGCATATATATTAAGTTACTAACATCTAATTCATGGACGCTTGTCGAAAATTAAAATAAAATAAAAATTTGTTGGATGGTTGGATGCTTTGATGGGATAGAAGGATGGAAGTTTGGATGGGATGGATGGATGTTTGGATTAGGGTTGTCTACGGGTTGGGCCTGTGGTAGGTCTCGGCCCAAATTTTAAACTGTTTCGGGCTAGGCTATCAGGCCAACCATATTCAAAATTCTGATTTTTTTAGGCCCAAGCCCGGTCCATTGACACCCCTAGTTTGGATGATTGGATGGGATGGATGGATGGTTGGATGGATGGGATGGATGGATGTTTGGAAGGATAGATGGGATGTTTGGATGGATAGATTGGATGGATGTTTAGATGATTGGATGGCATGGATGGATGGCTGGATGGGATGGTTGGATGGATGGATGCAATGCATGGACGGTTGGATGGATGGGATGGTTGGATAGATATTTGGATGGATAGATGGGGCAGATGGATGGATGGATGGGATCGCTAGATGAATGGATGGATGGATAGATGCGATGGATGATTGGATGTTTGGAAGGATAGATGGGATGGATGAATGGATGTGATGGTTGGATTGGATGGATGGATGGTTGGATAGATAGATAGGATGGATGGATGGACATTTGGACAGATGTTTGGATGATTAGATGCATGGATGGATGGGATGGTTGGATGGCTTGATGACTGAATGGGATGGTTGGATGGACGATTGGATCATCTAGCATGTGTTTATATGCTTATTTATGCATGGATGTATAATATATGAATGCATTATGCATGTTTGTTCGCTCGTTAATTGGCTTAATGAGATTTAAGTGATTGTTGCGTTACTAAAGGACCGATTTCTGATGACAACACATGCTTTTAGGTCTCCATTAAATGGAAACTTATTATGTATGCATTCGTTTTGCAATGTTTTATTCCTAACTATAAAAATGTGTATTTAGTATCTCCTCAAGTTTCACTAAAAAATTCCACTGTTTGCCCAAGGCCAAAGGGCTGGACAGCACAGTTCATTGTTGTCTTTGCTGGGGTCGGTCACGACCAGTCGGGACCGGTCGGACCTGTCCAGCCGACCGGTCGTAACCAATCGTTATAGGCTAGGGATCAGCTTTTTGTTGTTGTCCCATTTTGTAGTCTGACAATTGGTTGGCCACGGGCCCAGACCGGTCAGCAATCTTGTCGTACATGCTGATAGGTTGTGTTTTTCAGCAGCACAAGCAACTTCTTTGGCCAATGTTTGGGTGGTCTTTTGGGACACCTAAGGCCAATCTAAGATGACTACAAGTATACCTAAATGGGTCAAGGTCATTTACAGGTATGGGTTTTGGTTTCGTTCAAGGTTAAAGGCTTCACCAAGGCATCTCTTTTACCTTTTTCTTCTTCCTTGATGCAGGCAGGTACGCTTGAGTCTTCGGTCTTCATCTTCTTTAAGCTCAACCAACACTAGACTCACTGACCTAAGTAATTGACAAATAAGGTACACTAGTATGCCACAAAAAAGTGCATTAACACATACACCATAGTGGATTATACATAGCACTACTAGGCAAGCCGTGTGGGCCCCACATGCTGTCCTTATGGGCAGTTGTGGACCATACACGCAACCCATGTAGACCAGCCATGTGGGCCACATACGTTGCCCACGTGGACGGCATGATGGGCCCCACACGTTGGGCCACATGGAAATCATGGTGGGCCCCACATGCTGGCCACATGGTGGGTGGACCCCACATTTTGTATATGGATAGATCCCATGTTTCGTCGAATGGGTTCCACATTTATATAATTGAAATTGATTTTTATTAGAGTGGCATGGCTACTTGGATTTGGTGTAAACTGTTGTGATGTAAGGAAAGATTACTCGGTATGATGAAGTATGTGACTAGGGATGATTGGTTCTACCAGTAGGTCGTACCTGATGGCTTAAACTTTATATGAATGCCATCTTGGATGTTATTTCTCACTAAGGTACGAATTACAATGCACTCATCTGTGGACCATCCTAATGAGCCACTAAGTTACCTACCAAGAAGGAAATTGTCCGCTAGTAGACCCTCATTTCTAATGGTGTGAACCATATTAAACAGTTGTCATTTTCTTTACAATAGGAATTTGATTTTTGAACCGCATAAAAATTTATATATATATATATATATATATATATATATATATATATATATATATATATATATATATATATATATATATATATATGGGGTACCTAGAAGTATATTTTAATAGTTAGACTTGTATGGAATGAATTGGGTGGGCCACAGCAAAGGTACATATATATGCTAGAGATGGCTAAGAAACACGATCAACTGAACCAAGAAGCCACGTTCGACAACTGTACCAAAAAGAATTAAGAAGAGAGTATACTCACACAAACTTCTCTATATGGGTAAGTATAAGTGAACTTTATATAGATGGTGGGATTATATGTATCTTTTAACTTTTATGTTTTATAACTACGATGTTTCATGAATTGAATAGCATTGAATTTTGAAAAGAATATGACATTCTGTGAAAATGAACACCAAACAACTCGGGAAATAAGGTGTCCCTTAAATAGATGGGAGGAGAGATCCCAGGGTGCGAGACCCCAACTCTAGTTGGTACCAATAGGGCCTCTGTCAATGACTACGAGTCGGGCAAGGAAGGAGTCTAACAAGCTCATTAATGGGTTACTCAATGATCTAGGCCAAGTGTGATAGCCTAAGACTAGAGGATGGGCCAATACCCGAGGCTTATATACACAGTATGTGAAGTGTCACTCGAAGCGAGGGTCAACTGGTGCTAGTCAGGTGGGTGTTGGTATGCCAAGTTGAAATAGATTGGCCCTCAGTGGTTCAAATAACTAACTGTACAGGTTTTGTGATGGAAACTCGGGCAAGTAGCCAAATCATTCATTGAATTATTTATGTTTTGAGGATCATGTACAATGTTATTTGCATCATGTATGGGTTATTAATGCATGCATTATACTTATTGGGCCTAGATAGCTCACCCTGTAGACTACTAACCATCTAGGATGAAGAGTATGTACGTCGCTTGCGTGAATTGCTAGATGACGTTTATAATATACCACCTAAGCAAGCGGAGCATGACAAGGTCTTCATGGGAGCATATGAACGCTGAGAAAAATGAGTAACAAGAGATGAATAAACATTTTAGTTATTAACATGTTTAGATGATAGGAGGTATTTAATTTGTTTTCTTTATTTGGATATTTTATTGGTTTAGGTTTGAATAATGGGATGAGTAGAGAAACATCCTACGAACATTTCTTGGATACTTGAATTATTTATATGGTAGGCATTTTCTTTATTCAAGCATGAATTGTGTGATGGGATGAATGTGTTTATTTGAATTTTTTCCCCAAGTCACACCCTTAACTAGGCAGCTGGGTCAAGAGGGCCCCAATTCCAAAATTGGGGGTGTGACAGTTGGAGTGTATGTGATCACATATGCCATTATGCAATCGCATTATGGGATATGCGATCGCATACCATCCAGAAGGCATATGCGACCATCGCATATGCCATAAGGATGGCATTATGCGATCGCATAATCGCATATGACAACACTGGTGGAGGTAAGAAAAGACTTGGTGAACTATGGTCTACGTTATGCCCCTATGGTAGAGTGGAATGGTGTAGCCGACCCCTATTAACTAGGAAAAGGTTAGATGATGATGATGATGATGATCAAAGGACAGAATTTCTTTTTATTTTTTACATGCAAATGGAGAACAACCGTTTCAGGAGGAAAAAGAAAGAAGGAGACAAAGGAGAACAAGGAAGAAGAGTGGAATATGAGATAACTGCATTAAAAAATTCTTGATTTACATAAATGCACCACAAGAAGAAGAGCACAAAGATTCTAGAAAATTAACTCTAGACAAGTACACCTAACTAGAGTTGTACACAAACCAAGCCAACTCGAAAAGCTCGCTCGGCTCGGCTCGGTTCGAAAAGGCTCGATTTGGCTCGATTCGTAGGGTGGATCAAGCCGAGCCGAGCCGAGCCTATTTTATGGGCTCGTTGAAAATTCGAGCCAAGCTCGAGCTTGGCCTGAGCTCAATTCGGCTCGGCTCGAACCAGGCTTGGATCGGCTCGGTTTTTTTTTTTAAGATAATATATACTTATTATATATAATATATATTCAAGAATCGAGCGCCCTAACCTAAACTCTTTTTTCATTTGAGCGCCCTCGCCCGGCCTGACCTCTCTCTCTCTCTCTCTCTCTCTCTCTCTCTCTCTCTCATCTCTGATCTATCATATCGCTCAACTCCTCTCTCTCTCTCTCTCTCTCTCTCTCTCTCTCTCGTCTCCGATCTCTCTCCCCTCTTCACCCGGCCAGCCAACGCACGGCCTGACCTGCTCAGCTCTCTCTCTCTCATCAATGATCTCTCTCACTCTCCCCTCGTCGCCCAGCCAGCCAACGCCCAGTCCCCAGATGACCGGACCGGTAGAGCCGCCCCCTCGGCCCTCACTCTCGATCATCCAACCGATCGGACCCCCCCTGTCCGTCCAGCAGCCAACCGCCCCAACCCTGTCCGAAAGCCGACCGACAGAGGTATTTTCATTTGTGTAACTTGTCATTTGCATTGTGAATTTGTGAGTTGTGACTTGAAATAGGCTCGAAAGAATGTTAGCTCGAAAGCCAAGGTTGATGTTGGCTCGAAAGCTCGAGCTCAAATTTAGGCTCGAAAGCTCGAACTCAGATAAGCTCGAACTCAGCTCGAAAGCTCGTCCAAACCAAGCCGAGCTGCCCAGTTGGGCTCGATGACCAAGCCGAGCTTGAGCCCAGGTGCTCTGCTGGCCGAGCTGAGCCAAGTTGGGTCAAGCTCGATTCGATTTGGCTTGTGTACAGATCTACACCTAACTGACACATAGATAGGTTTGCAATCTAGAACAACGAAAAATTCAGAATACTAAAGTGATATGCAACCCAACCAGACACCATTAAAGTTATGCAATTTAGAAAAGTAAAGCATTGAGAATTTAAGTGATGTGTAGAAGTCATACAATTCATTCGCCAAAGATATTCTCTACAATAAAAGATGGCATTTTCTGTTTGCAATACCACTCAAGACTAAGGGTGTCCATAGGTCAGATTAGCCCATCAGGCATTTGGACTCGGTCCATCACAGGCTGTATTTGGGCCTAGCATTTTGGTCTAGTGGATCAGACCTGAAAGTTTAGGCCCCATAACCAATAGGGCAAAGCTCAAGTCAAGATTATTCATCCATTGGGTCAAGATGGGCCACCCCAGGTCCATGACAAGATGACAACAATGTATAATGGTAACATGTACATTTAATACGTAATATCAATGCGATTATATTGAAATTTTTTAATCAAGTCGAGGTCAAGCCTTGTACTTCTAATTGGGTTAGCTTACAACAGAAAATTTGGGCTTGGGTGGTGATCGCAACTCGAAAAATTGGCCTGTATTGGGTTTTGGTTGGCTTGCAAATACATGATCAAACAAGAAAATACGGCACTCATGAAAGAGTTTCCTATTCGTTTTGCACAAGAAGTTCCCTATGTGAAACTCAGTTTGTAGATTTTAAGGGCCATGGTTGGTCTATCCAAGCAATTGATCTAATTACCCCCATCATGGATGGACCATCCCCAAAAACCCTCCCAAGATCAGAAGATCCTAGACATCAAATCTTTGGTCTTTCCTCCATTGAATGTGGCTTGTTCATGCCTTTTGTTTTAATCTTGTACTTGCTAGCCAACAATGGGAAGGTTAGAGACTTGGGACTGATTGAGGAAAGATTTCAGGAATGGTCCATCCATTATGAGGGCCTTCAGATCAATGGCTTGGTTAAACCAACCAAGGCCCCCTAATCTACAAACTGACACATGCACGCACGCACAGAAAATCATAAGGGTAACATCTTGGAAAATTGATCTATACAGCTGTAGTAATGGAGGAGAGGAAATGGAGAGGGAAAGAGAGTGCTTAACTAATCCTCCCTTCTGTTCTTTACTTTTCTACTAGGAAGTTGCAATACAGATAAGAGATAGAGAAGGAAAGAACCATATGAAAGATAAGAGATGACTAATAGAACAGATAAACACTGCAGATGGTGCTTTGCAGTAGCACTGAACTGTGGTGTGACAATCACATGCACAGTACAGTTAACTGCAGGAGCATGTGCATACATACATACACTTCTAACGACAGCAAAATCAAAACTTAGAAGGATCAGTATATGATAATGGAATCACATCACTAGAATACATTAAACAAAAAATCAGTTGCCTACTTTGTCCAGAGTGTAAGTATAATGCTCCCACAAGTGTGTACATAGCCACGCTCCACCCATTTGCCACAAAGCCCAGACAGGATCACCTCGATCTGGTGATGTTTTTGCCCATATGTCAGAGACTTGATGAGCAACCCAACCACTGGCTTCATAGTTGACCTGTTGATACAAAAATCTGAGGGTCAAATATGAAGCACCAATCCTAGGTCATATTTCTTAAGCGTTGTATAATGTATAGAGCAAAGAAGGAAATTTTCCAAAATATATTCATGGCATTGAACATTGTTTCCAACTACTAATGATATGTGTGCCATGGCTTTGGGCTCACAATCCAAGCCCCATCCTATCCACCAAAAGCAAAAACATGCACACAGCATATAGGTTGATCAATTGTGAACTGGAGAGCCAATGCTAAAAATGTTACATTTAGTGAAATAGTTGTCATTTGTTAAAAAGATAATTGTCCAAATTGTCTGAACATTTATTCATTAAATAGGGGTTTATTTGTAAATATGCAAGTAGAGACTTATGTGTATTTTCCACATTTATTAAGGTGTTATTTGTAAATAAGGGAACCCTACATATAAAAAGAATAAGGAAAAAGGGGAGCTCACGGTTTTGAGAACTCTCTCATTTTTCATCTCTTTCTTTCTCTCTGTCTACAAAATCCACAACTCTTCCTGTGTTCAAATCCCAGAAGTAGCAAATATGCCACCAGTAATATATTCTCCCACAGGGGGGCGTTTATGGTGTGAGTTGTGAGCGTCCCTCCACTTAGGCGTGAGTAGTGTGTTGTCCGGTTCAATTCTGCGATTCTCTCATTTGACTTTATACGATGCCAGTCAGATCATACTGTTTTTGTTCACACTCAGCAAGATGGCAGAACCATTGTTCTTGTTTATGTGGATGATATAATTATTACTAGAGATGATTTGGACTTTATAGAATGTGTCAAGCAGATGCTAAGCAAAGAATTTAAAATTAAGGACCTTGATCCTCTTCAATACTTCTTAGGGATTAAAGTTGTCCGCTCATCCAAGGGTATCTTTATATCTCAAAGAAAGTACACTCTAGACTTACTCAATGAGACTAGCAAGCTTAGTACTCGTCCTGCCTTACATGAATCCGAAGGTGATAGTCTAACAGACCCTGGCATGCATCAAAGATTGGTTGGAAAGCTGATCTTCTTAACTATTACAAGGCCAGATATCACTCAGGCTGTGAGTGTTGTTAGCAGGTCCATGCGTTCGCCGAAATAATCACATCTTGAGGCTGTGTACTGTATATTGAGATATTTAAAATCATGCCCAAGACGCGGTATGCTAATCATGGACATATTCATATTACTTGATATTCTGATGCTTACTGGGAAGGGTGTCCAAATGACAGAAAGTCAACTTCTGGCTATTGTACCTTTCTTGGAGATAATCTGGTGACTTGGAGAAGCAAAAAACAGTCAGTGGTGTCTAGATCCAGTGCAGAAGCAGAATATCAAGTTATGGCTTAGGGAACTTGTGAGATTCTGTGGTTGAGATCTATTATGGAAGAGCTTGGTTTCCTTTATCAACTCTGCTATTCCTTTTTACTGCGATAACCAAGTTGCCATCCACATTGCATCTGACTCAGTTTACCATGAAAGGACAAAGCATATTGAAGTAGATCTCCATTTCATCCGAGAGAAGATCTCTTCTGGGAAGTTGTGCATTCCATTTGTCAAATCAATTGAGCAATTAGCTGACATTTTCACAAAGGCACTCAGTTCTCCTATGTTGCAAGAGATTTCGAGCAAGTTGGGTATGATAGATATTCATATACCAACTTGAGGGGGAGTGTTGGAACATTTATTCATTAAATAAGGGTTTATTTGTAAATATGCAATTAGGGACTTATGTGTATTTTCCACATTAAGGTGTTATTTGTAAATAGGCGAAACCCTACACATAAAAAGAACAAGGAAAAAGGGGAGCTCACGGTTTTGAGAACTCTTCATTTTTCATCTCTTTCTTTCTCTCTCTCTACAAAATCTACAACTCTTCACAAATATCCAATCATTGATCACTACAAAAGCACACAGTTTAAAATATATCTACCCCATGGTGAAAATAAAAATGAACTTTCATGTTTTAATGGTTGTGCCGTCTTTTTCATATTTGACATGATTTTTTATTATCATTTAACAGTTTCCTTCCGAGGAATTAATTTCTGAAATCAATCCTAGAATCTTGCTTCCACCATCTAATTCTTACACTACTAACCCATGTAGAGTTGTTAGAGGTTCACCTAGCATCAATCCAAGGCTATTGCATGATCACCACTACGTCCTTCTTACAAGGAAGAGTCTTTTTGTGATTAGTGCGGTGTACTCTTAAAAGTCAAGTTTTCATCTCTCCTTAAAATAATATTCTTTATTAGTAAGCTATACACTGGACCCTTTTCTTTTCCTGAACAAAACTCCAAGCTTTCTCAACAAATCTCTTCTAGGTATAGGATCTATTTATAGGAGTTCAAGGTTTTTCAAGCGTACCAACATATGGCGGTCCTCATACCTATGAACTTCAAGATGCCCTATATCATCAAAAGTCTGTAATCTTGTCTATTTGTGAACCCAAATTGACCAAATCCAACCACTATCTTTGGTGTCCATCCTTAGAAAATCCCATGTAAGTACAAGAGGTGGACCACTAAAAGATTCAATTGTTGGATGTCCATCAACTTTCATCAAAACACTTTAATGGTGAAATCAAAAGATCTAACACTCAAAAACATTCGAGAAACCTTCTAGAAAAAAAAATTAAGTGCATTGGCCAGCTACAAAACACTTGAAGGCCAATCCAATTGACAAGATCTATCCACAACTAAGTCTCAGGAAAGCGGATCCCATGTTGATGCATGTAAGGCTTCAACCTCATCCTAATGCATGCACCCAAAAAACACCGGTGTTTTGACCACTAATATAACCTCAAAAGGTGTGTCCAAACCACCACACTAGGACCATGAAGTCCTTCCATAACCTCAGGTCTAAGGATTAGTCAAAGCTAGCAGCACACAATCAAGTCAACCCAATCCAAGCATGATGGGCCTTTCAATTAGAAGACTTGATGCAATCCTCCGATGCAAATGTTCAATCAAGCTCAATATAGGTACTCGTAAATAAGTGAACATTCACTCTCCCATGTGGTGAAGGGCATAGGGTAAGATGCGTGGTGGTAGAGATTAATCCATCCCAACTTCTCGTTGGTAACTCGTCACATAGGATAACTACAAAATTGATCCCAATTTGTTCAAACCTAATGGATCGGTTATGGAATGTAGGGTACTTAAGAACTGTGCTACCACAACTCTCCCTCAGCCATGATGGCCATTGCATCCATTTCAATCTTTCCCCATGGACCCACGAGAGATTCCGTAAGGAACCACTATAACCCACTAAACATATCTAATGCAAAAGTTCCAGACAAATTCCATTCAACTAAAGTGGTCATGAATAAAAAATGTCTGCAAGTGTATTGTCAACGCACTGATACACCACAGGCATAACGACACCAATTGCTGATACACCCATTTTTTCTGGACCAAACACTTGTAGCCTAATGAGGGTGACTAATATACAACCATTTCGTACCCATTTTTCAACACAATGGTAGCATTTACACCGCCAGTGACATCAGGAAATCACTAGTGATCATGGTTGGATCTCCACTTGAAAAGGGGGGGGGGCGCAAGGAACAGAAAAAGGGAGGCAAAGCTAACCCTTTCGTTGCTTTGATTGACACAATAATAACACGAGAAGAAAAAAGGGAGTGTAATCCCCCTCTGACCCCTTAAGATCTTATTTGTAATGAAATTAATCCTAAACACAGTGCATGTTACCTGCAGGCTGCAGGAGTACACTATCATACACACCCACACTTTCTCCTACGCAAGCCTCAATTCACAAGCGTGTGATAAAGGAGAGAGAAAGTGCGCCCACCTGATTACAGGTGTGACGGGAGACTAATTAAAGACAACCACTTGCCAAATTATATCCAAAATACCCGAACATAAGGGAATCCTTATTGTATACCCCCATCCGTACAGTATTAGGCCATACATTGGTGTGCACAATCCCATACCTTATCTTTCCCGTCTACTCCAAAGATGGCAGTGCATGCTTTGTTAGTGGGCAAAAAAGAAGGTGCTAACAGTGGACAATCTTCATAAAAGAAGGATGATCATCCCAAATGTTTGTTTAATGTGTTACCAAGACAAGGAATCGGTGGATCACCTCTTCATACATTGTTCATTCACATGGAGGTTTTGGGATTGCTTTTTTGACTTATTCGGGGTCGTATGGGTGTCGCCAAACTCTATTGACCAGTCTATATTGGCATGGCATTGTGGAGGCAATGGGATCATTGTAAAAAAAAAAAAAAGTACGGCATTTATGTTTAGTGGTGGGTTTGTGGTTCATATGGCTAGAAAGGAATGATCGTTGTTTCAAGAATAGGCGGGGGGTGTTGGAAATCTTCAAAAAGGCTAAATATTATGTTATGGATTGGGCAATTATATCCAAAGCTATTTCCCTATTCCCGATCAGTTGGATCGAGTTGTAATTTTATTTTTCACGTTTCTCTGTTCTGTATATTTGGCTCCGGCCTTTATGAATAAATTTATCATCTTTCAAAAAAAAAATATTAAGTCTTGATCCACATCTTACTTTCTCATTGGTTCATGGATCTTTTGGTCTGAAATAGTAAAAATTCCAGATTTTTAGAACTTATGTATTTAGTTATGTAAAGGACTGTGTGAATACTAGCACACATCAACTCGGTCCAATTTTTTCTTTCATCTATACGGTTTCTCTTGTGGTCTCACTGAATCTCTAGATCCAGATATGATATCAAAAGATACAGATTCAAGCCTAAAACTGAGCTGCATCAATTGATTTGCTGCATATTAAAATTTTCCTACAGCAGTAACACTTGGAAAGAACAGTATCCTTTCAAATTGATGCAAATCCAAATTCCGTTACCAGACCCAAATGTATGAAAAGCACTTAAAGCATAGAATTCATGGCATCACAGGCTTCACAGGTGGTCAAGAAAAGCAAAATAGTTCCAGTAATGCATTCCACAAGTCTTTGACAGGTAAAATGCTGATTTCTAGTGGTTCTTGAAACTCTCTCCCATTCTATACCAAAGGTGACGTGATGAAATAGGAGACAATGCAAAATGCTAATTTCTAGTTGGTCACAATCTCTGGTTGTAGCATAAATTGATAGCAAATATTTACTTGGAACCCAAACTATTTTTAACAAGGATGCCCCTACTAACCCAATATTATACTTGGAACCCAGATTATTTTGAAAAGGATGCCCCTACTAACCCAGTATGTACAGAAAAGCATTTAACAGTATAGGATTAATTCATGGTAACACAGCTTCACAGGTAGTCAAGAAACAAACAGGTTCAGTAAGCATGCTGCATGGCTACAAGTCTTTGACAAGTAAAATGTCAGTTTCCAGTTGTTCTTGAAACCTTTCACTTTGTGTTTAATGTCTGATCATCACCTAAAATGATAGAACAAACTAATTGGAAGAGGATCTTACCCGGGCTGTTTTACTCCCATTGATTGCAAGGGAGGAAATATAATCAAACAAGGGCTCCTGGCATTCTTTAAGGTTGCAAGAAAGGGCAAGCCAATAATTCATCTGAAGATTGATGTTCAGGTGAGGAGCGCCACTGGAAAAGTAAAGCATCGATAAATTTTCTGGATGCAAAACCGTAAGAGCATCACGCTAACTAATAAACTGGAAGGTAAACAACGTGTTACTTTTGTGTTGCAGTGAGGCAGAGATGTTACTGGGATCAAACATGCATAATTTCCAAACAAATAAAGAATCCATTGTACTAAACACGTACATAAAAAATAAAAAAAGCATAGAACTATGTTAGACATGTACGTAGTTCAGAATAATGGGTAAATACCATTGGAATTGTCCACGATTTGGACACAAACTGAAGCATATGATTCAGGTCCGTAATGGCACAGTTCTTTTTCCCAAGATAATGATGAAGACCGAATTAAAAGAAATACACCAAAGAACCATGTATGGCATTGCTTTTGGTAAGATAACTGGAACAGTGAGGATAAAACAGAGTCCATGATGAAATTAAGCAAAATGCGATATACAGACAAATTCATTACTGGGAGAAAGAGATATTAACATGTATTTCTGGAGTTGAAAAGAGTTTGATTCTGTGCTAAAATATCATCATAGCAGTCAAGCAATTTCTATCAATGGCATTTTACCTCTTCATTTACATTTACATGCATATTGGAAGTTCACTCATAATCATGAAAAAGAAGCTTTTTTTTCATAGCTATTGGTGATTTCAATTATCAACTTCGCCAATATGCAATCTATGAAGTGTCACATCCACCATATACGGCAACATGTATCGTGATCCAGACATTACATTGAGGGCCATATCCCAAAACTTACGGGACAACTGACCATACGACAATCCGACTGCTGCGAGTTCTGCCAGCTGAATGAGGACCACTGCTCATTATTTGAGTTAGCCATCCCTTTTTCAGGTCACTGATTGGATGACTAACACAGTTCGATTAACTTACCATTTAGTTATTGGCCCATCCACATGGTAGCCCACAAAATCAACACTACTGACCACTATACATAAGTGCCATGAGTAGAAATGGTTTTGGGTGCACAACACAGGAATGTTTGAACCATGTGCATCATGGTAGCATTCATCTTATATTTTTTCCCCGTGATAGAATAGAATTCCTAAACCCTATCGTTTTGAGCTTTTCAGGCTCAAAGTGGAAGGATTTAAGGACCTAGTCTTGGGATGGTGGTCCTCTTTTGTGGTCACAAATCATGCTGGGTTCAAGCTCTTTCACAAGATGAAGCTTCTAAAATCCAAGTTGAAGGTTTGGAAGAAGTAAGTTTTTAACCGGAGAGAACTGGAGCTTGATTCTATTCTTTGGGAGATTCAGCCGTTAGATATCAAGGAGGAAGGCAGTCAGTTGTCTAAAGAGAAGGCTTCTAAAGATAAGCTCTTTGTTGATAATTGTGCTCATATTAAGGAAGAAAAAATCAAATGGCAGCAGCACTCTTAAGTCCACCTGGCTTAAGGAAGGCGATAAGAACACTAAGTTCTTCCATGGTATTGCCAGTACGAAAGCCCAGGGCTAATTGCATTTCTTCCCTTCTTGTTAATGGCGTAAGGTTATCTGAGAAGGTTTCTATTTGTGATGCAATTGTTATTGCTGTTGGAGGATCCCTGAGGTCGTCGGACACTCGAAAATATGGCCTTCTATCTTTTCTCCTTGGAGGGGGCGGCTTCCATGAAGGCTCTTGTTGGTGATGAGGAAGTTAAGGCTGCTATTATGAGCCTTGAGTGGGACAAAGCCTCAGGCCAGATGGATTCCACTTGGCTTTCTTCCAAATTTTATGGGATTTGACCAAAGCCAAATTTGCCAACTTTTGTTGCTGAATTCTTCGAGTTTGGTTGTTTGTCATCTAAATGGGTTTGCTCCTTCATTGCTCTAATTCCAAAGATTCAAAGTTCTGAGTGTTCAAAAGATTTTAGGCCTATTAGTCTAATTAGTAGTGCCTATAAAATGATAGAAAAGCTTCTCAACCTTAGATTGAAGGTTGTTCTCCCTAAGGTGATCTCCCCATTCTAGAGTGCCTTCGATATTGGGAAATAGATCCTTGAAAATGTGCTTATTGCTCATGAGTGTCTAGATTCCTTTCATAGGGTTGGCACGAAGGGGATTGTTTGCAAGTTAGATATCAAAAAGGCTTTTGACCACGTTGATTGGACCTTCCTTGATTCTATGTTGGCTCGCATTGGTTATGAGGCCAAGTGGAGGCTTTGGATAAGAGCCTATGTTTCTTCGGCCAGTTTCTTTGTCCTTGTTAATGGTTCTTTGTTTGGCTTTTTCTATTTATTAGGAGGCCTAAGTCAAGGGGATCCATTATCTTCTTTCCTATTCTTGGTGGTCTCTGAAGCGCTTGGTAGGATGCTAGTTAAGGGTCAATCGGTCGATCTTTTTCGAGGCTTTCACATTAAGAATGTTTCCCAACGTGTTAGTCATCTCCAATTTGTTGATAATACTCTATTCTTCTTTGAGGATCCAGGTGGACAATATTAAAAAATTGATCAGGTACTTTGAAGTTTATAATACTCTACTATCTTGTCTTCTTTCGGTGTGTGTTGGGTGATGTCGTGCTCTACTGAAGACATCTTCCTCTCCTTACATGCAGGTGGTTGGGGGAAGCAACGCAAGGCCCAATGGAGGGTTACCATCCTTGTTGTTCTGATGCGGACATCAGTGGTGTACCTTTTAGAGTGTACAAGAGGAGGAGACGTCGCAGATCGAGTGTTGGAGCAAATGAGCTGTTGTGGATGGACACTAGGCCCATCTAGCCGTTTCATTAATAGACCGCGAAGACCCCGCATGCGTACATATACATAGGGAGGCCACTTTCGTCGGATATGTGTGTGGGATGCTGATTTGGAGCTTATCGACCATGGATCCAAGATTGGATGGCAATTGGACCATTGGATTCTTCCGATCGGACCATCCAACCGTTGGATCGACCCGGGCCCACTTTGGTGGCCCTTTCCCAGTTTTCTTCGTTTTATTTATTTTAGTTATATTTTCGGATTCTATGGATGGTTCAAATATTTGTTTTGGTGATTAGGGTTTAATTTATTTTGAAGTTTGACTTTAGGGACACATGTAATTTCATTCCGTAAGTTTTTCTATAAATTCAAGGGGGGGGGGAAGCCCTAGCTGATTTTTATGAGAAGAAAACGATATTTGCCTCGAAGTTCTTCTCGCGGGTTAGGGTTTTAGGATTGGCCCTCAACACCATTCCACCCGGAGTTTCTTGTTTTCTCGTCTTTGATCTTCAAGGTGCGTGGAAGGTAAGATTCATCTTCTTTCATTGTGTTAAACCCTTTATCTTCTCTTTCCCTAAACCAATCTTTTCCTTTTCCCTCTTTCTTTCTTCTTCGAATTTTCCCCTTTTGGCATGATCGGTAAAAACGGGATTGTTGGCCATGAGAACTTGATTCAAACTTGAACGCGAGCTGGCCTATGCTAGGTTTAGGGATATCCTCATATCCCTAGGTCCCTCTTTTACTTGTTATGTGCGTTTATACTGTAGGGTATGATCCTGATGGATTATCATCATCTCGTTGTTGAAATTGCTTAATCTCCTAGTTGATAATGGATAGTTATATGATTTCTTTGCTTAAATGTCTACTTATTGATCTCATGTATATTTAGAGTTAGGTCATCGCATACCCCTGCATCATGTGCTTTGGTCGATCTGGGGCTAAAGGAATGATTGTTGCTTTTGTAAGAGGAATTCTTCAGTTAAGAGGGTAGTTAATCAGGTGATATTGTTAATCAAGGAGTGGGTTCCCTAATGGGGTTTCTTTTTTTGTTTATTGTTTTTTCCCCTTTTTGTTTCAGTTTTGTTGTTTTCTTTTCCGCCTTTGGCCTTTAATAAAGAGCATTATCTTTCAAAAAAAAATGTCCCCATTCAAAAACATAAAAAAGGAATAAATTAATATCCTACATTTCAAAAGAAAACAGTAGTGCAGCGGTGCAGGTAAAGAACATACTCCCACGCTGGTTCAATGTCTTTGCTCCATATCCCTTGCAAGTTTGAAGGCTGAGTTCCAGCTCGTGAACAAGAGATGAGCAAATACCGACCATACTGGAACAGAAGTGACACCAAAGATGGATCCTCATCATCTTTGAAAGATTTCACTCTTTCAGCAGTAGATACCACGCCTCTGTTATTTTCTTTAGTGGAAATACTTCTTGACAACATGATTTTCTCCCGTCCCTGCAACCCATTTGCCTTCACCAAAGTTTGGCATGCATCTAGATTTTTAATATGGGTGTCACTACAAAGAGTTAACTTTTGTTCTTTATGTGCACTGATAGAACTCTTAGAAAGTTGCAGTGAGACACGATGAAAAAGCTTTTGATAATCATCCAAATGATATGAATAAAGCTCGGAGTACGACAAATTTTTTATTGAATTAAGAATGTCTAGAGATGCCGATGTAGGATCTTTCTTAGAATCTGAAGGCTTAGTAAAAGGCCCATCAAATGAGGATGAAGCTGCCAGAAGCAATACAGCCCAGCTTGATCCTTCTACTTTCAACTTCTTATCATCTAGTATCTTTATTGCTCCCACATCATCACTAATCCGCAGCTCCAGGACTGCAGAGAACTGAATTCCCTTTGGATTTTCATTAGCATTTGCTTTGGGTGGTATTCTTTTACCAGTACAACTTCCTTCCATGATGATCCGGTTTGCACCACTTACTTGTGAATGATGATGTAGTTTGCTGTCCAGAGATACCATGAAGGATAGAGAACCAGATACATTTGCAGAAAGCCTCGTTACAATAACTTGATGTGGGTTCGAAGAGAAGTGTTCCCTTGTGAATTGTACATCACCCAGAGTGTATTTCACTGTTGCTGTTGCTGTATCCAAATCAAGCTCCCTTTCGTAAGTTTCTGCAGTATATGCAACATCGGGATCACCAATGTCCAGATTGATGTCACCAAGAGGCTGGTAAACCTTCACCACCACAAAGAAATTGTTAAATGAGCAGGACCTTAGATGAGAGTACCCATGCAAGAATGAATGTTTGTTTCTCAACTAATCCCAGCTTATATTTCTAATGAGACTTGTCTCAAACATGAAAGAATTATTCTCTGTTCTACACTATAAATCTCAAGTATAAAGATAACCGCACAGCAATGAAACACTGTTAGCAACATAGGAGCAAGTTGAGCATGCACAGTAGCACTAAACAGTTGAGATTGTAAACTCTTACCTAGAATTGCATTGGTATGCACTAGTGAATTGAATATGCCAGGCAAAGAAGAGGCTCGAGACTGAGGAAGGCATACCCAGAGATGTTGAAACTTGAGCACAACAGAGGACCAAACTTTTCTTGCAAAAGGGCAGTGCACAACAGAGGACCAACTTACTTATTAGTTGGACTCAAAAGAAAGAAAAATGCAAAGTGGAGGCTACTTTCTCATTTTTAGTACTAGGACGCAATAATTTTTGCCTTTTTACTATTGATTAAACTGAATTTTCAGAAATCCAATCCACTAATTGACCCAAATGCAGTCTAGGAGTAAATTCCAGAAGCCACCCGTCCCAAGAATTTTCACGCAAAAGGTTTTGTTGCTAACATCCTACTATGGGATGCAGACATGGGCACGTCATCATCCCTAGGCATACTACTTTTGACAAGAATTCACAACAGAGATCCAATTACATATTCTTAGGGGGTTTTTGATTTTTCAAATCCTTGGTAAATACCTGTAAATGGGTAATTATTACTAGTAACATATGTTTGAAAAGAGATGAAATTTTTCCACCTTGAAAACTAGTCCGAAAAGGGCTGATTTAAAATATTGGCCCCACCCGTTTTACCAGAACATTTTAGGTCACGAGCCCAAAATTGAAGCAGATCCAAAGCTCAAATGGACCACACCATAGGAAACAGTGGTCTATGTAACGTCCACCGTCAAAAGTTGTTTCGTTCCTTGGGCCCACATTGATGTTTATTTGTGTCACATGGACATGGATAAAGGGAAAACACAAATATCAGCTTGATCCAAAACTTTTGGGGCCCCCAAGAAGTTTTCAACAGTAGCTGTTCAATTCCCACTATTTCCTGTGGTGGGATCCACTTGAACTTTGGATCTTCCTCAGTTTTCGGCTCATGCCCTAAACTGAGCTGGCAGAAGGGATGAACAGCGTGGATAAGTCACACACAGCATGGTGGGCCCCACAGTTTTTACCCTCGGGTTTAGAAACGGATAAATTCAAACAGCCCTGTCACCATCACATTGAGAATGGTGCAGGAATTCCCACTGTAAATAATAATTACTTATTTACAATGATTTGCAGGGGAAATTAAAAAACCTAACAGGCCCTTAGGAATCTGAGTGATCCTAGTGCTTAGATTCTTCTACTTGTACTTCCACATCTATAGGCATACCTGCTATATTTGACGACTTCTCTTGTACAGAGATTGTCACATGAGATGCTCATTTCTATCTGATTTTGTGTTTGCAAGCAGCATCCAAACTCTACTGCTATCAATAATT
Organism: Liriodendron chinense; assembly: GCA_003013855.2. Lineage (NCBI taxonomy): Eukaryota > Viridiplantae > Streptophyta > Magnoliopsida > Magnoliales > Magnoliaceae > Liriodendron > Liriodendron chinense. The sequence continues at coordinate 1,145,378 of ML058408.1, forward strand.
CATTTTAGGGTTCTTTACGCACCATAGCTCCAAGTATGACTTTACAGCTAAAGCAGTGGTGGTGTCTGCAAGTTACCCCACTAGTGCCTTTATAGATTGACATCTCACTGCTGAACAATGATGTTAGCTGATATCATCCCATTTACATTCCTTCATCCTACAAGTTGGCTCTCCAGTCAAGATCAAGTCAGTGTGATGCCATGGATGGCAAATTTCATGCTCTACAACAATCATACTTGCAAGCTTGTACCAAAAACCTACTAATAGAAAGATCATTACACAATGATGGGTTTACACTCTCAAGTATGCGCCTAATTGTACTACTCAAGGTAACAGGGCATGATTAGTTTCTCATGTGCTTAGACATTTAGTCCAGTGGTGAGGACTCTACCATTCATGTTATGTTTGCTCAATCTACCATACATTAGTCTCTTTCCAGACCGCATGTTCATCCACTGTTCAATGGCCAGAGCTCTTTGGATTACTCCCTAGGGTTGTTCGAGACGAGCAGGGTCCTTAATAAATTGCTCAGGGAGATGTTGATAAGTGGCATCCTGGTCGATGTCAGACATGAGGAAAAGTTACCTGGAAGATGCTGCCATTTGCTATCTTGGGGAGGGCTCTGGAAAGGAAGGAACAAAAAGTTTTTTTATGGCAAGGAGGCATCAGTTCATTCAATGAAAGGAAGAATATTTCCATGATTGAACCGTTCTCTTGGGCTTCCAGAGTTCTCTGATGTGTCCTATGGGGAGCTATGGTGGGATTGGAATGGATAATGCACAGGGACAGCAAGGATCTGAAAGGGCAGTTAAATTGACATGGGAGCCTCGCCAAGATGGGTTTTTTGTCAGATTAATTTCACAAGATCCTCAACGGGAAGTACGGGCTGTCTGGGATTGGTGTGACATTGAGAGAAGACAGAGGGCAGATTTTGTGAGCCTTTTCTGAGTCCTGTGGGAAGGTCGAGCCCTATTGGTGATCTTTGTAGCAGTCGGGGTCTGCGTTGGACCCTTTGTGTTCTAGGAACCTAATAATTATGGAAATTCTAGCATGGTTTCTCGTTGGGCATAGGAAGATCAGGAGTGCCAACCTCCTACATCAAAGAAATTTTGTCTCAGGGCCTGGTTGAGCACATGTTTTTCAGTGGTTCCGAAAGGTGTCAATGATGGCCAAAATACTTGCTTCTGAGGAAGAGATGGGAGTGTCACTCTCTTTTAGTCACTTATTGCCCCTGTTGTAATGCATTTCCCTGTTAAATAAAATTCTTTGACACTACAAAACAAAAGAAAAGGAATCAATCACCTGCAAAGCAACTGCTTGTAGGTTAAACTACAACCCACTTTTACAACAAGGATATTATACCGCTTTTTCTTTTTTCTCTTTTCTTTTCCTTTCTTTCTTTTTTTCTTTTTATTGTTTGAAGGATACTTCAGGGATAAAATTCGAAACTGAAATTCTGAAGGCATAAAAAATGGGTTGGGGCGTAAAACTAGTTGTAGGCAATCAGTGCTACTTTTTATAACCTTCTCATTATAAATATTTCTTCACCATTTTCTTATACCATTGCCATTTGCGCATGACAGGTTTGCTAATGTCTCCTTCTCCGATAGAAGACATGAGATAAGATAATCAACGATAATGGGCCACTATCTCCTAGCGCTCAATATCTCCTATGTCTTGTTACAGACTTATGGTAGTAGGGTTTTTTTTTCTTTTAATGAGTTGATGGTAGAAAGTTATGTTCTTTATTGTTTATTCCCCATTGTACATTACCTGGATCAAATGATTTTCATTTTGTAACAAACATAATGGAGTTTCCTCCATGGATTAATTGCACAAATGAAGAACGTTACCCGCTTAAGGCTTTGGAGTGTTCTTTACAACTGAGATAAGTAACAGCAGATGCAGTTGGAAGTGAATTGACTTCCTCCAACAAAATAATAAGTACGAGAAGTAGAAACTAAGACTTCCATATTCAAAATGGCAGTGACACACGAGATTTCAATCAACGGTTCTCTAAAATAGTATATGAGTTTAAATGTAGTACACATTCACATCTATTAAAGATTGGCATCGAATAACATGCATATCATCTCCAGTAAGTTATATGCTTAACTAAAAGAGAACAAGGAACATACATCTGATGGATGACCAGCCAAGTCAAAAGCTGCAGCAGTGGCTTCTACATATTGGCCTTTATCAACAAGTTCTCTGACCTTAGATAGAACATTAGGCGCTTGAGGATTTGTATAATCACCTGGTACCCCAGTCCAGAGAGTATCATCTACACAGAATTTTATCAAATGACATGAGTTATTTTGGAAGGAAAGAAAAAAGTAGGTTCAAGGACGATGACAAAAAGATAAGCTTCTGAAGGAAGGGAATGAAGTGCAAATATAAATTTCAAAAAACAAATCAGAGAATCAGGGGCTCAACTGAAGATCGTTCACAAAATAATTACAAAGTAGATATGAAGACCAAACAGAAAGCTCCCAAAATGTGATTAGATCAGGAACATTTTTCATATGCAATGCCTTCATTAATAAGTTCAATGTGAAGGTTAAGCACATCTTCTACCTAAAACCTAGTGTAACATATTATGCAGCCTGCTTGAAGATTAGCTACATCAACCGCATAAAACATATGGACCAAGTCTGAAGAGAGACCATTATACCAACACAGCACGCAAGTGCCATAATGATCTTTAATGCATTTCCGATGCATACCGAGGTAATCAATCTTGGTTGTATCACTTGCTGAGTCTTTTACCAATCACCACCACAAATATAAAGGAATCATTCCCAATCAACGTATTTCATTCTCTAGGAATTCCAAAGGGACTTGAAAATCCTCACAAGTGTGGAAACAATATGGGAGTACAATGGCATCCAAAGACAGATAAAGCAAAGGTCTGATCATGCTTCTGAATATTGATACCTTTAGAAGAAAAAAAATAGGTTCTGGTCTACTGCTCAGCCTTTCAAAACGGGTTCAATCCCTGGTAGTGTAACCTCTCTTTAACCACCGCATCTCCCTGATGAAGACATCAAAGGTCTGACTCGAGTGTACCAAAGGTGGAGGCGACCACCTGCATCAGCACAACTTTCCTTGTGGATGGACGACGACTTCTAGACGGGGCCTGCGGGGCCACTTTGAAGACCTCACATGCATTAGATGTGCATTAGGAAGACCCCACATTGGAATTATGCATGTGGGTTGCTTATGAGGAGTTTTAGCCATAGGATTTTAGTTTTGGGTCCATCTAACCGTTAGACCATCTTGATCGGTCCATCAGACCGTTAGATCTTCCAGGTCTAGGCCACATTGACCCTGATTTTTATGTTATTTTTAAGACATGATGGATGGTTTGGATTAATTTTATTTGCTTTGGATATTTTATTTTGATTTTGGCCCATGGAAAAAAAAAAAAAAACCCTTCAAGAGAGAAAACTCTCATTCTTCAAGAACTTTGTGAGAAAGCTTTCATCTCCATGTGACTTGGAGAGAGTGTGAGGCCCAAAGCTTGGTGGTGCGACTCCATCAATAGCCTTTCTTTCTCTTCTTCTTCTTTATCAAGGTGGGTTTTCTTCGTCTCCAACTTCCTTTCTTTTCATCTTTTCTTTCTCTCTCTTTCCTCTTACACCAAAACCCATCTATACCTAAACCTATATCTTCCAAGCCTTCACCACCATCTTCTCCAACGTCTCCCACATCCCTCCACCCATTCATACACATGTACGGCCATATGGACTGGTCCGTACGGCTGACGTACAGTCCAGCCGTCCTCTCCTTCCCATCCCTTCCTCTTATTGTTTACCACTTTCTAGTCCCATCACCCTAGAACTAAACCCTAAACCTAAATATATAACCTAAACTCTAGATTTCTAGAAACCCTAACCCTAGAACTCTTAAATCCATACAAAACCCTACCCATCTTTAACCCTTCTCACCCTAAACCTAATCCTACACCCATCTGTTTGAGTGCAAACAGCCCCTTAATTGTGCAAATCTGGAATTTGGAAATTGGTTTACACTTTATTTGGATTTTGCCTATACTAGTTGGAAGTCCTATCTTCCAGTAGGGCTATTCTTCTAATTATTTTATAGGTTCATTGCATTGTTGGATGTGTATAGCCTAGACTTTGATAGTAGTCAAATCAGGAATTTTTTAATTTACTTTGTGATTGCTAGAATTTATATTTTGAATGCTTAAATTAATGCGTCGAATGATCTTACAACATGCATGCTAATCTAGGTACACCCATCCTACATCAAATTTGGTATCAAAGTAGGTTTAGCATAGATTTAGCATCGCTTTTACTTTTATTGCATGCATTAGCCTAGGGTTATTCATACACATCTTGTGAGTCTTAGTCACCATTCATTGTCATCACATTCATACCCCATTGTCCTATAGTAGCCTTAGGTTGTTTTCCCCTTAGAGTCTTTAGTATATGCCCACACATACAGGTCGCGAATTTGGTCTAGCCCCCACCATGAACACGGATCAGATTGCCGATGCTCTCAAGCAGATCACCCGTCGTCTGACAGCCATCAAGACACATAATCGAAAAACAGCAGCACAATTGACTGCTAGTAATCAACGTATCATGCAGCAAGAGGCATCCGCTCATGCTACCCAAGCCATCGGGGAAGATCATCAGTCTCGAGCCGGAGAGCCAGCGGGTGGAGAACCAGTTGAGCAGGGTCCAGTCCTAGTAGAACCCATTAGGGGCCGTAATAAGAACTTTGGTCAGGGAGTAGGTCATGTAGGACCGCGTGCCCACGTGCCCCGTAGAGAGTCATGGGATCGTTACGACACTGAGGAAATGGTTATGAAAAGCATCAAAGTCGATGCTCCCAGCTTTGATGGTTGCTTGAACTTAAAGAATTTCCTTGACTAGCTAACTGACATGGACCACTTTTTTTAGTGGCATGACATGTCAGATCGCCATCAAGAGAGGTTCGCAAAGATGAAGTTGACGGGTCAAGCCAAGCTATTCTAGACCAATACAGAACGGAAGGCTGAGCAACATGGAGATGAGCCCATTACATCATGGGTTGAGATGAAAGAGGTCCTTAGAGAAAAATATCTCCCGCTTTCCTACCCTGAGCATCTTTTAGACCAGTGGCAGTCCTTGAGGCAAGAGTTGATGCCTATCACAAATTACATCGCCAAGTTTGAGAAATATAAGATGCGATGTGACGTCGATGAGCACCCTTCAGTGACCCTATTTCATTTTAGGACGAGCCTTTGAGCTGACATTAGGTGTGAGCTCATCCCTCATGATGTTGGTACACTAGAGGAAGCCTACCTTAGAGTAGAGGAGCTTGAACAATACTTAGTGCAACCAACCATGAAACGGTTTGGGTCTCGTGACTCTAGTGGCAAGGTTACTCCTCAAGGAGCTAAACCTAGCCTTGGGAACCAGGCTAAAGCCCTAACTGGTGCTCCCACCAATAACAAGGATGTTAAAGGTAAGGGTCTAGCCAGCACTAGTTCGAACGGAAGTGAGCATACGCGTTGTTATCACTGTAATGGCTATGGTCACTTCGCAACTGAATGCCCGAGCAGAGAAATAGGTAAAACTCTTATGATTGTTGAGGCAGATGAGGATGCTCAGGGCAACTGCGAAGAAGAATACTATGAGCCCAACATTGATGCTAATGATGAGTCTGAAGAGCATGAGGCCATGACACTTGCAATTGTCAGATGCGCCGTTGCCCCAGCCAAAGAAAATGACAATTGGGGCAGGAACACAATCTTTTACACCTACGCCAAGTGTGGCGAAAAGAATTGTAAAGTGAGCGTGGACAGTGGCAATTGCCCCAACGTGGTCTTCACTTACACTGTGAGTCGATTGGGCTTGAAAGTCGAGCCTCACCCTCAGCCCTATCGAGTGTCATGGGTTGATGAGTCTTCTATTCCGGTTTCACAACGTTGTCTTATCTATATCCGGTTTGGATCATATAAAGACTCGTTGTAGTGCGATGTGGTTCCCATGGATGTCGGTTACATCATCTTGGGTAGGCCTAGTTGTATGATTTGGATGTTACATTTTTCGGTCGTACGAATATGTGTACCTTCATGTTTGAGGGCTCGAAAATTAGATTGAGTCCTCTTCCACCCAAGAACACACCGGAAAAGAGGGAGACCACCAAGAAGAGTGATCTTGGAACTTCGAGGAAGTCCAAGCCTAAGTCTCTTCACATCATTAATGCAAAAGAATTTGAAAGAGAGACTAGAGCGGATTCGGAGGTGTATGCCCTCGTGGCTAGAGAGGCTACGCCCCAAGTTAGTGTAGAGTTGCCTAGTGAGGTAATTCCGGTGATGGAGAGTTCAGTGATATTTTTCCTGACGACCTCCCGGATGAGCTTCCACCTGTGAGGGACATCCAACATGCCATTGATCTTGTCCCCGGATCGACTGTCCCAAACCTTCCTCGTTACAAAATGAACCCCACGGAGCATGCAGAACTCAAGAAGCAAGTTGATGAGCTTAGAAAAGGGTTCATTCAAGAAAGCATGAGTCCATGCGTCGTGCCCGCCCTTCTGACACCCAAGAAGGATGGCATGCGATGTATGCGTGTAGATAGCAGAGACATCAACAAGATTACCGTTGAGTACCAGTTTCCTATACCGCGTCTTGATGATATGTTGGACATGATGGCCAATGCCACAATTTTCTCAAAAATAGACCTCAAGAGTGGGTATCACCAAATCCATATTCACCCAGGTGATGAATGGAAGACTGCCTTCAAGGCGAAGGATGGGTTGTACGAGTAGCTAGTCATGCCTTTTGGGCTGACCAATGCCCCAAGTACATTTATCCAGGTGATGACTCAGGTGTTGAGACCTTTCATGGGGGGGGGGAGTTCCTAGTGGTGTACTTTAACGACATTCTTACTTATATCATAAGGAACAACATCTCCACCATGTGTGTGGGATCCTTAAGGTAGAGAAGTTGTATGCCAACCTCAAGAAGTGTTTGTTTCTGTCTAATAGTGTGATCTTCTTAAGTTTTATCATGTCATCTAAGGGCATGTCTACGGATCCCGGGAAGGTCAAGGCCATAGTCAGTTGGCTTGAGCCACGCAATGTTCATGAGGTGCATAACGTTCATGGCTTAGCCACCTTTTATAGACGGTTCATTAGAGGGTTTTGTTCCATCCTCGCTCCCATTACCGATTGCATAAAGAAAGGGGAGTTCCAATGGACTAAAGCAGCCTCTAGTGCGTTCAAGGAGATTCAAGTCAAGATGATTGAAGCTCCTGTCATACGACTTTCGAATTTTTCTAAGGTTTTTGAGGTTGCGTGTGATGCGTCTGGCGTAGGTATAAGTGGAGTGCTTAGTCAGGAACGGCACCCTGTCGCTTTCTTTAGCGAGAAACTAAATGAGGCGAAATAAAAATATTCCACCTATGACAAGGAATTCAATGCGGTAGTGCAATCATTGCACCATTGGCAACATTATTTATTACCGCAGGAGTTTGTCTTATTCTTTGACCATGAGGCTTTGCGCAATCTCAACCCCCCCAAAGCCATATCCAAAAGACAATGAGAATCAATCCAATCTGCAAAATCTTCCATATTATGAGTAAGGGCTCGCTTGGGAGTTTAAAAATGGAGGTAAATGGGAAATGGAATTGGAGGTAAATGAATTGAGAGTAAATGGCTGACTCATATGTGTTTGGATGGGAGTAAATGAAATGCATTTGAAATCCAAATATTCTGTTTGGATGAGAGTAAACGGGAGGAATTGGAATGCATTGGAACTTTTCAATATATTCACAGGAACATATTTGATATCTCAAATCAATTTTACTATCTCAAATTAGTATACATTCGTGATATTTAACAGAATGATTGTAATAAGCCCATTGAAATATATGTTGGCCAAAAATGAGAAAAATTCAAGCCTCAATGGATCACAAATGTACGGATTACAAACAAGCAACTTGCCAACATTTTTTAACCATTCATTTAGATGGCCAACCTTTGGATGGTTTAGATCATTCTATTGGTATGATTATAGTGACATGGCTGATAATTGGGTTGTTTCGAAGTATCATCAATGTGCCACGTGTATGGTAGACAAGTGCATAGCAGCACCTTTGTTTTCTCGTGCGACTCTCTAAGGGAGCTCAAAAAGGCATTTCAGTCCATTTACTTCTAAATCCTCTCCCAAAAAGAGGATTTCATTTACATGCTCATTTACTCCCATTTCATTTCATTTCCATGCATTTACTCCCATCCAAACACACCTCAAAAACCATTTACTCCCAACTCCCCCCATGTACCTCCATTTACTCCCCTCCAAAGGGCCCCTAATCCTAACCCCCTCCTGATTTCTCATGTCAAAAACAAACGAAATTAAAATCACCCCCAACAACCCACGGCTCACGCGAACACTAATGAACAGCAGAAAGCTCCTTCCAGAGACATGCACACCGACCTACAAAACAGGGACCATATACTGAAGAAAATACCCAACGAAATCCGGAGGAGATAACATGTAACAGCACCAAGACTGAAAATTGCCCAACCTTTTTGTCAAACAACCACTTTCTCTAAAAGCTCTAACTGTTAGAGGATGGCGTATCAATGCATATCAAGGGACTCTTAACACTCCCCCGCACGTGCGGGGTGGAACTCCGCACAGGAACATATTGGGGAAGGGTGGAGGGACACTCATAACTCATACCCAGGTGGAGAGATAATCACAACTCACACTATAAACGGCCCCCCGTGGGAGAATATATTACCGGTGGCATATTTGCTACTTCCAGGATTTGAATGCTGGACCTTCCGCTTTGATACCATTTCAAACAACCACTTTCTCTAAAAGCTCGAACTGTTAAAGGAGGCGTATCAATGTATATCAAGGGACTCTAACACTCCCCCGCACGTGCGGGGTGGAACTCTGCACGGGAACATATTGGGCAAGGGTGGAGGGACACGCATAGCTTAACATCATCACTTTTATTTAAATTTGAAATAATCAAGTTCAAGACACGACTTGGAACATGGCCCAATCGAGCATGCCACAAGCTTACAAGCTCATTATTTGAAGCAATAATCGGAACAGTAGTATCAACAGAAAGACAAGAGCCACTACTACTATTAGTGAATGCCGTCAATAACTCCCCTTGTTGTAGAAAGTAAAGACCATCTCGTTCAAATCCCGTTCCAATAATCCTCCTCGTACTCTATGTTGAGCTCTTAATTGTGCATATTCTAACCCCAATTCATCACTCATTATGCAAGGCTTTCATGATTTAAAGACTAATCTAATGCATGATTTTATGATTGTAGGAATGAGAGGGACTTCACCCCATTGGAGACCAAAAAGGATACATTAGGACCCTTTGAATGAAGGCCCAAGGTGGACCAAGGAAGAAAGAAGAAAGAGAGAGAAGAAAAGAAAGAAAAGAAGAAAAAGAAGAAAATGTTCAAGGGCCGACCGGTCGAGACCGGTCGGCCGTCCTGCCGGCCTCTGTGAAGCATGCAAGGCAAAGGACCAGTTGGTCCGACCGGTCAAGAGCGATTGGCCAACAGGTCGGTGACCCTGCTGAACTCTCTGGACGTCCAAACAATATGGTCCGACCGGTCTTGACCGGTCGGCCAACAGGCCCTGTGCACGCTGGACATGTTGATAAGCCAGTCCGACCGGTCGTGACCGGTCAGCCAGCCCAGTCCGACCGGTCCAGACCGGTCGGCCATGCATTCAAACAGAAAACTTCCTATTTGGGCTCCGATTTTCTCTGCGCACTACGTACTCTTACGCAGATTCTAGATGATTCCGACGCTGCGGAGCCTCCCCACTATAAAAGGACACCTAGGGATCGTTCCTAGGGCATCTTAGAAGGGATTGAGCACGGTGGGAGACGGCCGAAGTCGGATTTGGAGTTCTACAACTCTTCCTATTTTGCTTTCTAGTTTTATGTTTTCTTAGTTGTTTCGTGTTTCCTTGGATCATGAACGGCTAAACCTCTTAGCTAGGGCTAAGAGGTGAAGCTCGTAGTGAATCCAAGATGTTTCAATTCGTTTGATGTGGTTTTAAGTTGGATTTCATGTTTAAGAACAATGGTTTGAAGTTTAATTCAAGTGTTAAGTAGTTTTTCTTAGTCTTATGATGACTCATGAATGTTTGGAAGAATTGCTTGAGTTCTTAATTGTGGTGAACTAGTCTAGACCTGTATGATCTGAGGAATTGGAATACGCTCTAGATTTATGATCTTCATGTGGGAACTTCTTACCAAAAGTCTACTTTTCTGGAATTCTGTAGTATATGGGACTGTGTATGTGATTTGAATCAAGTTCAAATCATAATCTAGTTTTGTCTTATGACAGGATTTAATGATGGTTATGATTGTGATCTTAGCCTATTGGAATTGGGACTGACCTATGCAATTAAGTATGCTCGTCCTAGCTTGCATTGAGTGAATCATGTACATGGATCATACATATGACAGATTGTTTAGTTTAACTGCTCTATCATCCGACTAGATAAAACTTAATTTCGATTCTAGTTGAAAAAGTGTGAAACCACAGCGAATTGAGCATCAAGGATTGCTACAAGTGGATCCTTGAACCCCTAGTGCCTTTTTATTAATTGATTACCTTCAGTTTAGTTCAAAATTACTATTTACATCAATCTTCTACAAATCTATTTGTTAGCTTTTCAGTAGAACTATTAGAAGTGTTTTGTGGATTCCTACATAAGTCTCTGTGGATCGACCTTGGTCTTACCGAGATTATTACTACATCGCAACCCTACACATGGGGAAGCGAACACTCTAGTCCTGAAACATACAAGATTTGGGAGAAAAAGTTATACTGCAATTCAGAGCACGGGTGAGACTACTGACAGAAATTAAATTCGCATGAAATTTTGAAATATACAGGACATTTGGGAGAATAAGAGAAGAGGATACACGAACAGAACCAATAGATTGTTCAGGAGTGGTGCTACCATCAGCAAGACGAACAAACCGAGAGCAGGATGTAACAGTAGAAGATGTAAGGAAGTGACGCATACCAGTCATATGGTCAGAAGCCCCAGAATCGATGATCCAAGTGGATGGAGCTGAAGAAGCATGCAAGGCAGTACCTGTGGTTGCAGCGAAGAAAGTAAATGAGGGCTGTAAATCAGAGGAAGGTGTAGTGGATGTAGAAGGCTGCAACGATCTCAGGAGTTCCATAACTTCTGTTCTAGTCATCAATGTAGACTCAGAAGGAGAAGTATCAAGGATTTTGACATTATCCATAGGTTGTTCCTCAACATCTATCGTGGCAGCATGTGCTGAGGGATAGTCATGTATTTTGAAACATCATTCCACTGAATGCCCTAAGCGGTTGCAGTGAGTACAGAAGTAACGCGAACCTCCACGTCCACGTCCTCAACCACGAACTGAGGAACTGTCACGTAAATTAAAATGGTCACCTCTTCCATTAAGTGAAGTAGTGGAAGAAGTAAAAGCCACTCACTCTTGTGCAGGAGATGATAAAGTAATAAGCATGGTCATCACTTGACAACGAGCCTCCTCAATATGAACAATGGAGTAAACAGTCTCAAGCGATGGAAATGGGATCATAGCAACCAGCTGGATATGAAGGGACTTGTAATCTGCATTTAGTCCAACGAGAAACATGTAAGTTTTGGCTTTGTCTTCACGTTTGCGCACTATTTCAGTGCTGCTATTATCCGGTAGTTCACTTAATGGTAACACTGTTAGAGGATGGCGTATCAATGTATATCAAGGGACTCTTAACACTTTTCATCTTCCTTTCTCCATATCCCAGAATTCCAAACCAAAAGAATACCACCAGCAGAGCCAACAGCATCAAGAGAAACCCAATCATTATTTGATGCCCCCCATATAGATCCAATAACACTTCTATCAACTAACCGTGATTTTGTTTCTAGAATTGTAAGAATCTCAACCTTGCGTATTTTACAAAGCTTACGAATCTGAGTTCTTTTAGCCGGACAGCCCAAACCTCTAATATTCCAAGATAACACAATCATTGGGCAACCAATCTACCCCATCGAGCCTGTTGCAACCACTACCTTTTTCGGCATATCATACTGAACAGAACATGCAAACTTAGGAGTTCTTGCTATCCTTTGGGTGTCTTTCTGATAGACGCTACCTAGTCTTCTCATTGATTAAACGATCCTCTGTATTTAAGGAATTGAAGAAGTGCATACACATCCTTATCATTTGCCCCGAATGAAAGCCCAACAAGACTTCCAACTCTCTCCATCACACCCTTCGACCATCTCAGTTGATCAGCTGCTAAAGAACAATCACCCATATAAGAAAATTGGTTATCCTGAAGCTTCGTATCCTAAAGAAGACCCATACTAGCAACTTGATCTTGCATGGAGAAAGACTGAAGAGGAGTGACGGTAATCATATAATCAACCAGATCTCCCACTTCCATCAACGAAAGGATTGGATTATCATCAGCCACAAACTTTGGATTTGCCACCTTCTGAAGTGACACTGATATAACGTCTTCACTAGAAATCGCTGGAACAACTTCCGTCACTTGATTAAGGAGCAAAACTAATGAATTGCTGGGTATATACCTAAGAAGCAACTCCCACGTTTGAGCCTTAAACACACGAGCAGACAAAATCATCTCTCACACATGTATTGGAAACAAGCATGAGCAAAAACTGTTCATTCCTTATGAGAGTTGTCGCGCAGATCTTAACTCCCATGGAATGTACAAAAGGAATGTCCCACATGTCGACACCCGAATACGATGCTTCAATTAAAATCGAATTTAAAAAAGAACCAAAGTCGTTGGATTTCAAACTTGAATTGAAATTAGAAAACACTGGGATATAAATCTGCCATGTGTCCCAAGGCTTATTCAAAGCTGACAAAAACGGAACAAGCACTACTTCGGTCACTGCATCGGACAGAGGTTCAGCATCCGACCCGAAATCGAAGAGGTGGTTCAGAGCGGAGCAAGGAAATGAAATTGTTCCCGCTACCACATTATTTTTCTTAGATTCCATCTCAGCCAAACGTGATGTACTAACCCCATCATAACCGCCAGAAGAAGGACACGTGTCCAAGTGGTGTTCGGTACATTGCAGCAGCATGGAATTTGTGCTCCTACATCTCTCTAATCATGGTAGTCGACTCCAGATTGTTAGAGAAAGGTTGAATTTTTTTTTGGGAAAGGTAACACAACGAGGGATTGAACCCCAGATCACACACACACTACACTCTCTACCAGCTCATCTAACAAGCGGGAGTAAAAAGGCCGAGACGATGATGATAAAAGAATTTAAGTCATAATTTCAAAAACTTAGAAGCCTTATGTGTACAACAGGGAGCATTTGAAAAAAAAAAACAAAGCATCTCTAAAGGGGATGTTCACCTCTGAAAAATGAACTAACTCTTAAGTATGGGCAAGTAAGAACCTAAGGATTGCCAACTCGTACGGGTCGGCTTGGAATCACTTGGGACTGGTTGTTACCAAAGATCTCATAGATATATTTTAGCATGGGACTTCTGGACAAAGGTGGTAGATTAGAGACGAAAAGATATCCTTTTGTCACATTTGCATACAGGTCTTTGGACCAAGCAAAGCTTGCAACCAAAAATCGAGGGCTGTGATTGAAATTCTGCAGGGTAAATACCACTCAATGGCTAGAGACTTCTCGTCATGGCTATTCTCTGGGTAGTTTGGAAGGAACGAAACGAGCGATGTTTCAGAAATGGAAGATACAAGGGGGGGAGACAGTTCTGGGTCTTGTTAAGGATTGGGTTCCCGATGTAAATGCAGCTACAGCTGCCTATTTTCTTTGCGCGTCATAATACAAAATTGTATTCTTTTCCGTCCTTTTGGTGGGTGTCTTAATAAATTTTGTCCTCTAAAAATAATAATAATAACTCAATAGGATAAGCAATTCTGCAGGATTTACACAAGGGAGGTACCATTTTTTTTTTCCGGATGGCCATGATGTGACAAACTCAAGACAGAAATGATGTTAACTAGTAAGGAAAAATATCCAGTGCTCTCACTTATATCTAAGTTAGTTATGAAACACTCTAAACAGCACACATGCACAGGATACTGATTGTTCATCTACTGGAAAACCATGGACAGGACTGTACCCAAAAATCTCATCAGTTGGATGATTCTAGACACCATTTGGTTGACTTTTGATTGCAGGACGGAAGGTTAGTAAAAAGAAGTAATTCTATGACTTTGTTTGTCATCTGTAAAGAAATTTAAAACTTTTTTATGTGATCTCATTTATATTTATCTTTTTAAAAGATTAATGCTTATGCACATGAGACCAAGACTAGAATGGAAATTATAATGCGAGCAGCAAAAGAAAGTATGTGATGTTTCCATCAATGAACATATGAATTTTAAGCAATTATCATAGATACCATAGCTCATAAATTTCATGGTGGTGGAAGTATGGAGAGAGTGCCAAGAAGTTAAGGTGGAGAGTTGGCTCTACCATGTCCCAGTTCTATCGCCTCTACCATATCATCTCCCTCTAGGCATTTTTGAAGCACCCCGTCTTCTGCAAGAATATTGGGGTGCATTTGGCTGCAGTATTGAATTAAATTACAATTACTAGTATAATGATGTGGAAAGAACCAAATTGCAACGGCCAGTTTTCTTCAGTTGAATGTGAACTGTTGATGTATTTCCCTTCTTAACCATCTATTGTAGACTACAAATGAAAAGGTTAGGGTCATCCTGTTGAGAAGATCTTTGCGACATGGCCCATCCACAGTGGAATGCAATAGATGAACAATCTGGATTGCTGAACCACAGGCCCCACTTGTCAGAACTGAAGACCTGAGTATATTGTGCATAGCCTCAGACTGATGATCTTATAATTCCTCTTCCAAAGTAAGCCTCGATGATGAGAGCTCCAATGCAACTAGACTAGAAATGTGATACCCAGTGAAGAATAGCAAAGCGGAATACATTTCACCAATTCAATCAGAGAAAGCCAACACTGTCCTTCATAACTCTCTGAATTGATAAACCACAAACACTCATCTTACCCAGGTTCCCATGATGATCTGGCATCGAAATTCATCACTTCTTCCTCTGGATGGGCCACAAGTGAATGTTAGATGTTCACCCGCCAATGAACAGACTGGCCTAAATTTCAGGCCACCGCACATGCCAATGTAGCATGCAAGTGAGAGATCAGGGCTCCTCATTAGAGCTGGGCACAAACCAAGCCAGCTCGAAAGCTCGGCTCAAATTGGTTTGAAAAGGCTCGGCTTGGATTGGTTCAAATAGAAGTTCAAACCAAACCAAGCCTTGGAGTCAAGCTTGTTTGAAAAAACAAACCAATCTCAAACTAGGGCAGTACCGGCTCTGTTCGGCTTGAAGCTTGGTTTGATTCAGGTCAGTTTGATTCAGCTTGATTCAGCTCGTAGATTGTAAGCACGTTGTTTCCTGTGGTGTGATCCACTTGAGGTTTGGATATGATTCCATTTTGGGATCATGTCCTAAAATGACATATAAAACGGATGCAGGGCGTGGATAATACATATACATGATGACGTGAATAATACATGATACATAATACATATACATGAATGCACACTGTTTCCTTGTACTTGTAAAATTATGCTTGCGTACTTTTGTTTGGAAAAGGCTCTTACATGTCTATTTTGAAGTTGCACTCCTCCTTTAGAGGATGTTAACATTATGTAGTAAGATACTTTTGCATTTTTTTTCCAACTTTTTAAATTCTTTTCTATTTAAACAAGCAAACAAAAAAAAAAAAAGAGCCGCCACCTGTTTGAACTCGGCCCAGCTCGGTTTGAAATTTTCGACCAAACTAATCTCGACTTGAACCAGATTTTTCTGAAGCAAACCAAACTCGGGCCGCATGGGCCAGCCTGAAACCCAAACCGGGCACAAAAACAAGCCAAACCAAACTAGGGCTAACTCAGCCCCGCCCAGATCGTTGCCCACCTCTACTCCTCATCAAGTGGGCACCACTTGTCACACGCGATGCCCAAAACCCAGGACGATCCGGTCATCAGGTGGGCCACGTGTGAATGTTGAATGTACCACTGGCTGGCCTAAATTTTGGGGCCACTGCACATGCCTAGGGCTGTCAATGGGCTGGTCTAAGGAAGGGCAAAATCAAAATTTTGAATAGGCAAAATTTTGAATAGGCCAGGTCAATCAGACCCGGCCCAAATGGTTCAAAATCCGAGGCGAAGCTAGCCCAGCCCCAGCCCATTAACAGACCTACACATGCCAATGTGGCATGCCAGTGCAAGATCAGGGCTCCTCATCAAGTGGCCACCACCTGTCACACACAATGCCCCGAAGCAAGGATGATCTGGTCATCAGGTGGGCCACATGTGAATGTTACATATCACCAACTGGCCTAAATTTTGGGATGCTGCACATGCTAATGCAGCATGCCAGTGTGAGATCAGGGCTCGGCATCAAGTGGGCACGACAAAGCCAGGACAATCCGGCCATCAGGTGGGCCACACGTGTGTCGAATGCAGATCGTTGGTCATTTTCAAACTGTCCATATTTCTCATACACGTGGCCCACTTGATGACCAGACCATCCTGAATCTTGAGCGGCAGCACGTACATGGTGGGGCCCACTGGATGAACAGCCAGATCTCCCCGCACGTGCCACATTGCCACGTATGATGCGAACTCAGATCAATCCGGTTCCGAAGGTGTAAGATCAGAGATCCACTAGCATCTTACAAGTAGTACAATCTACAAAATGAAGAATGCTACTACTGTAAATCTTCAGAAGCTCATTCCTGACTGTAGAGAAACAACAGTTTCCGTACGCAGATCCATGCCTATCCATAAGCAACCACGCGTGCCAACCATTAGTTTTCTACAATGTGGCCCACCAGAAGAGTGAAACGGCGGCCTGATCTTTTAACCAGACAAGATCTAGAATGTGTGACCCGCCTGAAGGAACGCTTGAATCTCCCACACGCGTTCCACATTGGCACGTGCGATTTCGTGTGGATGGGCTTGACGACTCTCATAGAGAAGAAGAAGAAAAAAAGGGTAAAGTTCTACCGTTGAGCTGCAGTTTCTCGGAGGGGACCCCACCCCAGACCATGGCCCCGAGTCGACCGTTGCCAATGGGGACGGCATCGGTCCAGTGCTTTGCGGGAGCGGCGAACTGGACCTTGAGTGGAGTGTCGGCCGGTTCGGTTTGGGCGGCGGTCGAGCTCCATACGTCGATCTCGTTAGGGCGACGGACCAAAACCCAGTCCAATTCATCTTCACCCATGGAAACAAACGACTGTGATGAAGAGGGTTAACAGAGGAGTGGTGTGGAAAAGGCATTCTCTTTTTCCGCCTTTTATAATGCGTGATTCTGTCCTCGTGGAGGGGGGGGGGGGGGGGGACTGACAGGAGAAGGACGCGATGGACCGTCGTGCCATGAAAACGCGCAACACGTAAATGGCCCCTTTTTGTTGTCTTCTGCTCAGACTGGATTTTTTTTGGCTCCTTGCGAAAGGGAAACAGTTGAGTGGCTCGCGCTAGTAGCTACCACCGGGGTACTTAACGCGCATAAAATCTCCCCCGTCCATCACGTACAAAAACCCTTGTTGAGCCTTGATCTCAACGATCAGGATGATTCAAAACTCAGGTGGGCAATCTCGAAAGATTTATACCAAAAACCTCTAAATTCAAATGGTATGTCCACCTTAATTTAAATTCAAATGGTATGTCCACCTTAATTTTAGAACACTATAATTTTTGTCGTTAGTTCTTTCGTCCTTATGAATTATGATACACATAAGATAAATGGATCGAATGAAATATAAACACCGCATTCTTTCCGACACAAAATACTAACGGCGGAGATTTCATACCAATTATTTCCTGTGGCATGTCGTACCTAAATTTTTTATGATCATGACTTTTGATTTAAATGGTTAAAATAAAGCAGTGTACCTGATCGACGGGGTAGATCTTATGAAAATTCCACTCTGATTGTGAAAGCAACCCGGGTAGGTAGCTAGTGCCAGTTACACCAGCGCGGCTCCTGCAAAAGCACCTATCTCATGGGTAAACTTTATATGACCACTGTCGTGTATTTGTCTTATCCATTCCGTCCATCCTTTTTTAGCAGCTGATTTTAGGGCATTGTTCAAAACTTGAAGGATATCAAAATCTCAAGTGGACCACCCCACCGTGGAAACCTCCCTAGGGCCCACAATGATGCTTGTTTGTCATCCAAGCTGTTCATAAGGCCACGCACACATGGATGAAGGTAAAAGAAAAATATCATCTTAATCCAAAACTTCGGTGCCCCCAAAAAGTTTTCAACGTCCACTTGAGCTTATAGCTTCGATTCAGTGCTCGTGACCTAAAATGAGCTGGAAAAATGGATGGACGGCGTGGATAAGAACATAGATCACGATGGCCCCACAGAGTTTACTCAGTACGCAATCTGCGTCCTCTGGTGCGGCGCTACCCTCCCCACAGTGCCATGTCGGTGGCGTTGGAGAGATTGGGGCCGTCAACAACGTGGCTAATGTTGGACACGACACACCTGCTAACTGAACGCCTACCGAGGACAAACATGCGTCAGATCCACTCCACGCATCAAGTGAGCTCTTTTTATATTTTAACCCCACCTCAAACTCAGTCTAATATTAGAGAGGCGGTGTTTAATAATACCTAAATACGCTAAATTCCGGGGGTATTGCCCCACGTGAGTCATGGAATGTTTTGATTTTTGGGGAATCGGATGTGGCGCGTCAAATAAGTGGATTGATGGCATTCAGTGGACCCCACATATAAATGGGATGATTTTAACGGTGCGATTTCCCATTTCAACTGTTTCCCATGGCGTAGCCCATTTGAGTGTTGAATCGGCCTTATTTTTGGGCCCCAGTAGAAATATAGGGTACCACACCTGATGGACGGTGTTGATGTCATCCAAATAAGTCGAACCGTCTACATCTGCGGAAGTCATACCCACTGTTGTCTGCCTACCAAACTCACCTAAGTTTTCCATATTAATAAGGCGGATGTGGCGCCCACGTGCCATGTTTCGCAAGTCTACGTAAAAATGGACTCCATAAGCCGGACGTCCAGCTAGCTGGTGTCAGAGCTCTGTGAACCGATCATGATGTATTTGTTTTATCAACGGTTACAAAAAGGAGTCTGGATCGTCTGTTAACCCTCAATAAGATTTTTCTGTTTACTTACGACCGAATTGGTCCATCTAAGCACTTACGTTGTCAGCGCTGTTGCATTAAATGGAGTCAGTGCTAACATTTGCTGAGCTGGACCGAGCAGGTGTCCTCAAACAGGAAAATTGAGGATGAGCAGCCGATGTGGATTCTGAAAAAAATACAAGACAAATCCAAATTCAAGGTGGTCTACCTCACAGGAAAGTAGGATTAATTGACTAGCCATCAAAAACTTCCTAAGGTGCACTGTAATGTTTATTTGCCAAAAAAATACCCTGGTCTAAATGAAGGAAATCCTAACTATCAGCTTGATCCATATAATGTCTGTGGCAGCCAAACAGGTTTTCAATCCCCACTGTTTCCTATGGTGTGTTCTAAGTAAGAATTGAATCTGCCTCATTTTTTGGATCATGACCTAAAATAATCTTGCAAAATGACAAGTGTGGATACAACAAATACATTATGCTGATGCCAACAAATACATTATGCTGATGCCCACAGTGATTTGACACCGGCTAGCTGGCTTGTGTTGGGGTCACTGGTCAAACCGCGCCCCGGTTATCCACGCATGAAAGCAGCCATTGCATCACGCTGGTTGCGTGGGGAGACGTCTGTTACAGTGAATCATAACTTATTGTTACTTTTTACGGCCTGGATTGTAGCGGCTCGTTCCGGTCATGTTTTAATGATAGAAAAGAAAACGTTAATGTGATGGCTCTAGTGGCTCACTGGGAGTACCTGAAAACATTATGAGATTGGGATATTTTTAATCTTTAATCATGTAACTATTTTGTGATCATTGTTTTAGGCTCATTTATTATTTTGAAAAGTAAAATATGACTATCTATGAAAGAAATGAAATGGAAAAAAAAAAAAAAATTGTGCCAAATTATCGATACAATTGGTGGTTCGGAATTGTAGGGATTGAATTGTCTATACAACTGGTGGTTTGGAATCGTAGGGATTGAACATGTTGATTTAGTCATGTGTCATCTGACAAATTTTTTTAGTTGAATCCTAAGATTTAGGATATCTTCAAAAGGTGTTTAAAGAAAATTTCATCCTAAGTTTGGGCATGGTTGAAGAATCTTAAAACCTTGTGATTGCTATATTTACCTTGCTTGGGTTTGTGCCTACTTGATCTGTATTTTTTCATTCTTCTTTTTATTTCTTTTTTTTTACCAATTTTACTCGTAGCGCTTTATTGAGTTTTTGCCATGTTTGATCTTATTGTAGGCAAATATAGTCTAATTAAGAGGTGAAGGATCGCGGCAATGTGGATGCGAGCAGCTCGGCTCGTACTCACTAGAAGAGGTCGCATTCCCCAGATGCGAGCGGCTCGGCTCGTACTCACTAGAAGGGGTCGCATTCCCCGGATGCGAGCAGCTCTGCTCGGGCTCGTTAGAAGGGGTCGCATCTCCTGGATGCGAGCAGCTCTGCTCGGGCTCGTCAGGAGGGGTCGCACATCACGAATGCGAGCATCCCTGACACAAGCAGCTCTCGACGTCAGAATAGTCCTGAGTCTTTTGGTTCGGATGGTCTTCATACTTCCAGCACCCGGTTCTCGTTGAGCGGCTTGTTCAATCCCTCTGCGACACCAAGCAGAGTTACATCCAGCGCGGCGGTTTTCTTCCTTTCGGCTCTCTTTCCTTTTCGGTAGCTATGACTCCAACTACGAGCAATCAGCACTATTACCATGTCGATCAGCGGCCTGTATAGGTCGGTCTTTGGGCTTATCTTCTTTGGTGGTTCCGACTCTCAGGGGATTGCTATCAAGAAACGTGATTGCCGGAAGGAGTTATTGGGTTAGATACTACCTCTAAGGATAAGGATCTTGTCCCACGAAATCAGCGAGATTTCAGTATCGTACGCGACATCATCGGGATTTCGATATCTTACGTAACAAATTGGCTTGCTTCAGATCTATATAAGGGGGTGACTCCATTAAGAGAAAGGTACACACAACATTCAATCTTGATCCCGTTTTGCTTGGCTTCTCTTCTTACTGTGGCCTAACTTAAGCATCGGAGGGCTAATGGCTGGTCCCCAGCCACCCTTATTTGCTGTCTTGCTCCAGGTCTGGTGGTGGAAATCCCTGCTGGAGTGAAGGAGAAAAACCAGAGGATCTCGTTGCAAAATCTGACATTAACAGTTTGGCGCCGTCTGTGGGAACGACTTGATCATCAAAATCAATCGTGCTAACCACCGATAAAACTCCTTCGGTGATGCCTCCTAAAAAGGCTGTTCATCCTTCAACTTCAAGACAGGCACCACCTCCGCCTGATGAGACGGAATCCGTACCTGCCCTTCCACCTGCTCCGACGAATATCCATCAAGGAGCCCCGAATATGCCATCAACAAACCCATTATTGGAGGCCTCTGGAAATCAAGATGATGTCTTACGTTTCCTCGGAAACACTCTCCTAACTCTAAACGCCGGAGTTCAGGCGCTGTCAAATCGGCTTGATCAGCACTTCCCTGAACCGCAAAGATAACCCTCCGAAGGGTTACCACCGCAACCCATACCGGTAGCTTCCAGACATTCTATGGACGAACCACAGGTCCCACCACTCGGCGGCTATCCCCCTGTGCCGTCTCCACATTCTATACATTCTAGTTCGTCTCGACAACCTCAACCGCAGGGCTCCACCGCCGAAACATCTAGCTATACCCTACCATGGGAAGGAGATCTCAAAAGAATCCAAGATCGTTTTGATGTCATGGAACAGCGATACCAGGCAAATCGGCCATCGGCCGTCATGGCGGAGATACGTCAATCTGAATCTCCCTTCACCAGCGAGGTCATGGAAGCCCCGTTACCCAGAAAGTATCGAGCACCTGTTATCGCTCCGTACACAGGAATTGGCGATCCTCTGAAACATCTGGAAACATATAGGTCCCTCATGGAGTTGGAGGGACATGGTTCAGAAATCATGTGTAGGGCTTTTCCCCTGACATTGAAGGATGCAGCTCGTACGTGGTTTCGAGGATTAAAGCCCCGTTCCATCAGTTCCTTTTCCCAATTATCGGAGATATTTCTTTCTCAATTCATGGTAAGTATTCGCATTAAGAAGCCAGCCTCCCATCTGATGAATCTGAAACAGCAGCATGGGGAGACAATAAAGGAGTTCACAGTACGGTTCACTGCCGAAGCCGTTCAAACTGAGGGTTACACTGAAGAAAAGGGCCTTACAGCCCTCATTGCCGGAATAACGAGCGAGAAATTCAGGTTCGCCTTAGATAAAAGCCCTCCGAAAACTATGGCAGAATTCCAAGCCAAAGCTCAGAAATATATCAATGCAGAAGAAGTCGCATTGACACGCAATGGAGTACAAAGTAAGAAGCGCAAGCCAGAAGGAACCTCTTCTACAGATAAGAAATATCGTCGTGACCAGCGCGATCGTTCTCCCAGGAAGCCCTACTCTGGTAAATATCATAACTACACTCCTCTTAATCAGTCTCCTGAAAAGGTTCTAATGGAGATTAAACACAAGCCATATGTGAAGTGGCCTGCAAAGATCAAATTCGATCCCGAGAAGAGGGACAAGAGCAAGTTCTGTTACTTTCACAAAGATCACGGGCATAGGACCCAGGACTGCATCTCTCTACGAGACCATATCGAAGCCCTTATTCGAAAAGGCCATCTCCAGGATTACGTTGCTCGTAAAAATCGATCACCAGAAAGGGCGAAGACCTCATCTCGCCAAAAGGAACCACCTCATCATCAAACCGACCAAGAGGACGCTGAGCCCACGGGAGAAATCCGCACCAGCTTGTGGGGGGTGACTCTCAAGCTTCAAGAAAAGCATACGCTCGGAAGGCGTCCAAAGAACCCCAGCAAATCTATTGGCTGGAACAAACGACCAGCTCATCGAAAGCGAGTCATCCTCCAATTTCTTTCACCCTCGAAGATGCAGCGGGAATTCACTTCCCTCATGAAGATTCTATCGTAGTCACATTGAAGGTATCAAATTATCTGACTCATCGAATTATGGTGGATACAGGTAGCTCAGCCGATATTCTGTACTTGGAGGCTTTCAACAAAATGGCACTATCCAGAAGCCTCCTCAAGCCAGTATCGACCCCTCTCGTAGGCTTTGGAGGGGAGGTAGTAACACCTGAAGGAAGCATCGATCTCCCAGTTACTTTTGGGGAGAGTCCAGCGAAAACCACCGTCTTCGTAAGCTTCCTCGTTGTGGATCGAAAATCAGCATATAACGCCATTTTGGGGCGGCCATCTCTAACTAAGGTTGGAGCGGCCTTGCACCCTTCATATCTATGTGTTAAATTTCCTACCCCAAACGGCATCGGGGTCGTGCGAGGAAGTCAGCAGGAGGCACGGTCCTGTTACCAGATAGCCCTCCAAGATCGAAAGAAGGCTCAAGCAACGCCCGTCATGGAAATAGCTCAAGGATCACCTAACTTTCCCTCAACCACCTCGTTAGATCCGAGAGAAAATGCTCTGAAGTCGGGAACTCCGGGGGAGGAAACGGTGGCGATCCACCTGACCGAAGATGACCCATCTAAGATCGTGTACATCGGATCCTCCCTAACCAGTGTCCATCGTGAAGATTTGATCCGTTTCCTCACCGAATACAAGGATGTGTTTGCTTGGTCTCATAAAGACATGCCAGGCATCGATCCCAATGTCATCGCACATCGTCTCAACATTGACCCGAAGCATAAACCTGTACATCAGCGTCGACGTGCCTTTACTGCAGAAAGACAAATGGCAATCAAAACTGAAGTTGAAAAGCTGCTCGCGGCTAATTTCATAAAGGAAGTTGACTACCCAGAGTGGGTTGCAAACGTAGTTCTCGTCCGGAAAGCTAATGGCAAATGGAGGATGTGCGTTGACTATTCAGATTTGAACAAAGCATGTCCCAAAGATAGCTTTCCGACACCACGGATCGACCAGTTGGTCGACTCAACAGCTGGACATGCTCTCCTCAGCTTTATGGATGCTTATTCTGGTTACAACCAGATTATGATGCATCCACCTGATAGCCAGCATACTGCCTTCATCACAGATCGAGGATTATATTGTTATCAGTTAATGCTGTTCGGTCTTAAAAACGCAGGGGCCACTTATCAACGCCTTGTAAACAAAATGTTCGCTGCTCAAATTGGTAGGAATATGGAAGTGTATGTTGACGATATGCTCGTGAAAAGCATCGTCGAAGATGACCACATTTCTGATCTCCGAGAAGCCTTTGATCTGATGAGGAAGTATCAAATGAAATTAAACCCAGAAAAATGCGCGTTTGGAGTGTCTGCAGGGAAATTTCTTGGGTTCATGGTTGGCCAGCGTGGAATTGAGGCGAATCCTGAAAAGATTAAAGCATTGATAGAGATGAAACCCCCCGTTACTCTGAAGGACGTCCAGCGTCTGGCTGGTCGCATCGCATCATTGAACAGGTTCATCTCGCGAGCATCTGACAAGTGCTTGCCCTTCTTCAAACTCCTTCGTGCAACGGCCAAGTCTGATTGAAAGTGGACACCTCAGTGTGAAGAAGCTTTTCAGCAACTGAAGCAATACATGAGCGCTCCCCCCATTTTATCTAAACCTGTAGCACATGAGCAACTCATTCTTTATTTATCTGTGTCTTCCACGGCCGTTAGCGTCGCTTTAATAAGAGAAGATTCCGGGGTGCAAAGGCCCGTTTATTATATCAGTCGAGCAATGGTCGATGCAGAAACTAGGTATTCTGATATGGAGAAACTGGCTCTAGCCTTAGTCACCGCGGCTCGAAAACTGCGACCATACTTTCAAGCCCATGCTATTTTAGTACCAACAAATCATCCACTACGACAAGTCCTTCAAAAACCTGAGGCTTCCGGGCGCTTAACTAAATGGGCGGTCGAGATCAGTGAGCATGATATCTCATTCTGTTCTAGGACCGCAGTCAAGGGCCAGGCCGTGGCTGACTTCATCGCCGAATTTACATATTCTTCTGAAGATAATGTCATGACCAGCGACCAGCCTCCTTGGTCGCTCTTCGTGGACGGGTCGTCGCGGGCCACTGGCAGTGGAGAGGGCTTGATTTTAGTGGCTCCCGACGGGTCGCATTTTCAATATGCTCTGCGTTTCGAATCACGCGTCTCCAATAATGAAGCAGAATATGAGGCCCTGATTGTTGGCCTCGAACTGGCCATTGTCCTCGCAGTCCAGAATTTGATAATTCATAGCGACTCCCAGCTCATTGTCAATCAAGTTCTTGGTAAATTTGAAGCCAAAGAAGAAAGAATGGCCTTATACAAGTCTCGTGTCCTCATCCTGCTCGCCAAACTAAAGACTTATAAAATAATTCATATCCCTCGCGAGCAGAACCAACTTGCCGATTCCTTGGCAAAACTCGCTTCTGCACCGGAATCGGAGTTATCACATTCGATCCCCATCGAGCACCGTCAGAACTTGAGTATCGACCAAGTGACTCTCGAGCAAGTTATATCGGTACAATCGTCTCCATGCTGGATCTTTCCTATCATCCTTTATCTTAGAGATGGATACCTACCAGAAGACAAGAAAGCTGCCAGACAAATTCGGCTTCGAGCTGCCAGGTACACCTTACAAGATGGAATATTGTTGCGAAAAAGTTTCTCCTTGCCTTATTTAAGGTGTCTTCATCCAGAAGAAGCACTTCGTGTTCTAGATGAAGTACACTAGGGGGCATGTGGTAACCATCCCAGGGGGCGATCCCTAGCATATAAAGCGATGAGGCAAGGATATTATTGGCCTACTATGAAAGCAGACGCCATCGAATTTTCTAAAAAATGCGACAAGTGTCAACGATATCTACCTATACCTCGTGTACCGTCTGAGCGGATGACCCCAGTTGATAGCCCTTGGCCTTTTGCTCAGTGGGGGATCGATATCATCGAGCCCTTACCTATGGGAAAGGGACAGAATAGGTTCGCGATCAGTGGCGGTTGATTATTTCACCAAATGGGCCGAGGCAGAACCATTAGCCAAAATTACTGAAAAACAAACAACTAAGTTTATATGGAGAAATATCATATGTCATTTCGGACTTCCTCATACTATAATTACCGATAACGGAACGCAGTTCGACAACGCAGCCTTTGATGAATTTTGCGACAAATGGAAGATACGTAATCTCCGCACTTCTCCATATCATCCTCAGGCGAATGGGCAGGTCGAGGCAGTGAATAAGATCATAAAGCATCATTTAAAGACCAAGCTAGGTGAATGTAAAGGGGTGTGGCCAGAACTTCTGCCAGAGGTATTATGGGCCTATAGAACCACGGCTTGCACATCAACAGGTGAAACTCCTTTCTCCTTAGCATTTGGTGTTGACGCAGTGGTACCAGTGGAAATTCAAGTGCCCTCATATCGGATCGAGCAGTATGATCCCGCAAGCAATCAGGAAAACCTCCGACTTCATCTCGATCTCTTGGAAGAGCGAAGAAATGCTTCCCAAGTACGAGTGGCAGCATATCAACAACGTATTGCTCGTTATCAAAATGCGAAGGTTCGGCCTAGATCCTTCCAGTTCGGAGATTTGGTCCTAAGGCAAAATCTTGGAGTTCCTGCTTGTTCATTGGATCCGAATTGGGAAGGCCCGTATCGGGTTATTAGGGTTGTGCGACCCGGTACTTATTATCTTGAAGACATGCAAGGGAAGCCTGTACGTCGCCCTTGGCACGTGGAGCATTTGCTGCGATACTACCCCTAGATTCGATGTAGTTTATTACAACGTTTTATGAATAAAGTGAAAGATATCTTTTGGCCGCTACTCCATTTATATGGACCTGAATAGCCCTGAAGAGAGTACTTACACATCCTCTTGGCCAATTGCCTACCTTTGGTAGGACTGAAATCGTTACTAGTTGGTTGCTTCTCCATTTACATGGACCTGAACAGCCCCGAAGAGAATGTATACCATCTCTTGACCAACCTTCTGCCCTTGGTAGACTCAAAATCTCAATCGATAGATCAGTCTATCTCAACGCGGACACGGTCATACGACCCCCGGATTGAGTCTAATTCATTTTTTCATGAGTTAGTTGCTCGCGACTGGTGAGAGGAGGGATCGCACTCCGGAATGCGAGCACCGCAGCTCGTGCTCTAATCGCGAGCACCGCAGCTCGGGCTCGAATCGTAGTCGTACACCTTAATTGCGAGCACCACAGCTCACGCTTGAATTGTGGTCATACCCCCTAATGCGAGCAGCACAGCTCGTGCTCGAATTAAAGGGTCGCATCTCTGATGAATCCATTTGAGACCAACATAAAGCAAAAAATGAAAGAAAAGGAGAATACATTACAGAAGCGGATATTCATTCATAAAGACCAAAAGGTCGAGACAATTACAAATTTCTTCAAATATATATATATATATATATATATATATATATATATATATATATATATATATATGTGATGTAGGAAGCTGCCGAGGTCAAGGTTGGTCATCCTCATCTTGCGCAGGCTCGCGGCTCTCAGCTTCAGGACCAGCCTCAGGAGCAGGAGCGGCATCTGTTGCCTCAGTGGCTTCGTTCTCAGCGGCAGCCCGTTCCTTAGCTACAACCTCGAATGCCACCCTATCGAACTCCTCAACGTTAAAAGTTGGAGCGATCATCTGCATAACTCTGACCGCGAAATCGCGACCAGCGATATACGCATCGTACCGCTCCTCATCGTAAAGTGGAGAAGTTCGGAACTCCTGAACTGCGCGAGGACCCTCATCAGATATCATTTGAACGAGGGCCACTCGCTCCTCTTCCCAGTGGATGGAATCATCCTTCAACTGGTGAAGTTGCTGCTGGGCTTCCTTGAGCTCCTTCTGGGCCTCCTCGAGCTTCTTCTGGGTCTCCTCGAGTTTGGTCCGCGCATCCTTGAGCCATCCCTCAAGCTGGATCTTGTCCTGGCGGAAGATCTCCTTCTCCTTCTCGCTCTTGGTATGGATTTCTTGAAGCTTTGCGAGTTGGAGGTCCACTGACTGAAAGCGCTCAGTCAGGGATTGGATCTTGACAAGGAGAATTTTCTTCTCTTCGTCCAGCTTGGAGATCTGAACCTCCAAGGCCTTCACCAAACGGTCCCTCCCTTGGACCTCGGCTTCCATGGTCTTCTTCTTCTTCTCCACATCCTCCACGCTGCGGCGGGCTGCTTCGACATCCCGTCTAACGCGGAGTGTGAGATCCAGGCTCTGAAACAAATAAAGAAAGAAGGATTAGATTGCTAGTCATCTAATAAAATCCTGAAAAGATTGGTAGAAAGAGAAAATGTTGTTACCTGAACCAGTCTCACTCCAATATCTGTAGAGAGAGCCTCTGGGCTTGGTTCAGGCAAACTCCCGAAGGAGTTGGGGGGAATGTTATCAAACATAAACTTGCATACAGGATGCAAGTGTGGGGGGATAACAAAAACCCCCGACCCGGAAGGTTGGGCCACCACCATCTCACCAGAGCCCGTCTCGCGAGCACCCACGGCACCCATAGAGGGCGTCGCAGACTCGCGAGCACCAGTAGGCTCGCATCTCATATCTTTAGGAGGGAGGCCCCCCTCCCTCCGATCGCCTTTCGACGAATTATCAGCGACTTCAATCACCGGCTGGCCGCGAGCACCTGGCGGTGGGGTCGCAGTAGCCGGAGGGGGCACGACAGATAGAGGGGTCGCGATAACCGGAGGGGTCGCAGTCGTACGAGAAGTCGTAGCGACCCCACCTGAACCGATCCCTCGCGGTTGAGGACCGCGAGAAGACCCCTCTGCGGGAGTGGGCGCATTAGAAGGACCCCCCGCAGTCTTCTTTTGCCTCTTCGAGGCTGCACCCTTCAGACGGGGAAGTGCCCCCAGTGCACCTCTTTTATCTCCCACGTTCGTCATTTCGTCTTGAGAGATTAAACCCGCTGCACAGAGACAGTGAGGCTCTAGAGCAGCGTTGACGTGGCGTGCGGACGCAGGGAGCTTGTAGACTTTGACGAGTTTCTCGTTGAGCCCTCCTCGCAGATTGGGCTTCACACCAATTGGGATTCCTGCGAGCAAAAAAGAAGGTTCGTTAAAACGTCAAAATAGTAAAGTTATTTCTGTCGGACAAATGAAACGAGCACTTGACCCACCTTCGCCAAAATGGCGATTAACGTTATGGCCTTTGAGGTTAGAGCCCATTTCGGACTCCCAGTTTCCGGAGACGTAGAACCACTTCTTTCTCCATCCCGGGCAGTTGGAAGAAGGGTTCCCCAAAATAAAGTTATTCCGTTGCCAGAAGCAGAGGTAGTACCAACCCTCGCTAGCTGGCGCCTTCTTCAGCTGGAATAACCTCAAAAATTCCTGAGCGGCTAACTCCTCGTTACCCGCCTGCTTCCAAAGGGTGAAAGCACTCAAAAGAACCCGCCAGCCGTTAACTATAAGTTGGCCCGGGGCAATCTTATAGAGGCGGAGGAAATTTCGAATGAAGGGGTGGAGGGGGAGACGTACGCCTACTTTGAAAAAGTATTCATAAACTGCCACACACCCAGGCGGTGGTGCATCAGCTGTCTCCCCTCTCCCGGGCAATCTGAATATAACAGAGTCCGGCACTCTGTATGCCTCTCTAAGGCTAGAGAGCCTCTCCTCCGTCAAGATAGAAGAATATCCGGAGGCAGAATATCTACCAGCCGGTACTCTGGCATTATTTGATTCGGAAGAATCAGGGGTGTGATCTCCCAACGGAACAATCTCTTCATCTGAGGACCTCACCATCGCAAGAAGGAAAGCAAGAAAGAAAGATGAAGGAAACAGAGATGAAGGGAGAAAGTTGGAGAAAAACTACCTCTGTGAAGAGGTTTTTCGCACCAGAAGCAAAGGAAGAAGAAGAAATCGCACCAGAAGCAAAGGAAGAAGAAGAAAGCAGGAGTGCCGCAGTAGAGAAATTCGAAAATGAAAGAATTTTCTTCTTAGTCCGGTATTTATACGCAATCATTCCGTTTGATTTGCTGGACACGCGGCAGTTTCTCATTCGGCGCGCCAGACGAACGGACGCTAGCATTAAATACGGAAACACGTGGCGCCCGACGCTTCATCTCTAGCGGCAGAAAAAGCTGCGCGAAAGCTGGCCACCATAAATGCGGAAGCACGTTAAGTGAATCATGTGCGATTGTCTCCCAGCACCTAGCTGTCAACACAAGCAAACCCTTAGCATAGTTCCTCAATATCAAGGGTTTGGGGGGCATCTGTTGTAGGCAAATATAGTCTGATTAAGAGGTGAAGGATCGCGGCAATGTGGATGCGAGCAGCTCGGCTCGTACTCACTAGAAGAGGTCGCATTCCCCAGATGCGAGCGGCTCGGCTCGTACTCACTAGAAGGGGTCGCATTCCCCGGATGCGAGCAGCTCTGCTCGGGCTCGTTAGAAGGGGTCGCATCTCCTGGATGCGAGCAGCTCTGCTCGGGCTCGTCAGGAGGGGTCGCACATCACGAATGCGAGCATCCCTGACACAAGCAGCTCCCGACGTCAGAATAGTCCTGAGTCTTTTGGTTCGGATGGTCTTCATACTTCCAGCACCCGGTTCTCGTCGAGCGGCTTGTTCAATCCCTCTGCGACACCAAGCAGAGTTACATCCAGCGCGGCGGTTTTCTTCCTTTCGGCTCTCTTTCCTTTTCGGTAGCTATGACTCCAACTACGAGCAATCAGCACTATTACCATGTCGATCAGCGGCCTGTATAGGTCGGTCTTTGGGCTTATCTTCTTTGGTGGTTCCGACTCTCAGGGGATTGCTATCAAGAAACGTGATTGCCGGAAGGAGTTATTGGGTTAGATACTACCTCTAAGGATAAGGATCTTGTCCCACGAAATCAGCGAGATTTCAGTATCGTACGCGACATCATCGGGATTTCGATATCTTACGTAACAAATTGGCTTGCTTCAGATCTATATAAGGGGGTGACTCCATTAAGAGAAAGGTACACACAACATTCAATCTTGATCCCGTTTTGCTTGGCTTCTCTTCTTACTGTGGCCTAACTTAAGCATCGGAGGGCTAACGGCTGGTCCCCAGCCACCCTTATTTGCTGTCTTGCTTCAGGTCTGGTGGTGGAAATCCCTGCTGGAGTGAAGGAGAAAAACCGGAGGATCTCGTTGCAAAATCTGACATTAACAGATCTGCCCTTCATTTTTGCTTAAGGCATCCTCTCGGATTTTCACCACATCCCAAGTATTTAATATTATATGCCCCTTGACAACTATGCCATCTTGCCCTCAACACCATTTTGGATTTTCAGTGGGACCACTATATGTCCGTTGTTTTTACTCAAGGTGCCCTTTTTCAGATTTTCACATTGCCCATTTTACTTTGGACATACTTTTTTTTCCTCTTTTTTAGTGTTGCTGTCGATGACGAGATTTCCTTCATTATCGGCCGAATGATGTCTCTAAGGGAGTGGAGGTCCTTGAACAGCAGAATCTAAGGCTTTAAACCAATTTGAGAAGCTTTATAGTGAGGATGAGGGGTCTGTCCCTAAGGGCAATTTTTATCATTTTATCTTCTTTCTTTTTTCTTTTTTCTTTTTTTGTATGCCCTTATTATGCTATGGAGCTTGGTCTTTTTTTTTTTTTTTCTTTTCGCTTTCTTTCTTTTCTCATTTTTTTTAACCTAGAGGCATGTTTTGGGGTAAGGATGAAATTTCTCATTTTGGTCACTGTTCACTTCCCTAAGTGTAGGGTTGCGATGTAGTAATAATTTCGGTAAGACCGAGGTCGATCCACAGGGACTTATGTAGGAATTCACAAATACTTCCAATAGTTTTTATTGAAAAGCTAACAACCAGATTTTGAGAAGATTGATGTAAATAGTACTTTTAAACTAAACTGAAGATAACAATTAATAAAAAGGCATTAGGGGTTCAAGGATCCACTTGTAGCAATCCTTGATGCTCAATTCGTTGTGGTTTCTCACTTTCTCAACTAGAATCGAAATTAAGATCTATCTAGCCGGATGATAGAGCAGTTAAACCAAACAATCTGCCATATGTAAGATCCATGTATATGATTCACTCAATGCTAGCTAGGACGAGCATACTCAATTGCATAGGTTAGTCCCAACTCCAATAGACTAAATTCACAATCATAACCATCATTAAATACTGTCACAAGATAAAACTAGATCATGATTTGAACTTGATTCAAATCACATACGCAGTCCCACATACTACAGAATTCCAGAAAAATAGAACTTTTGTAGGAAGTTCCCACATGAAGATCATGAATCTAAAGCGTATTCTAATTCCTCAGATCATACAGGTCTAGATCAATTCACAACAATTAAGAACTCAAGCACTTCTTCCAAACATCTATGAGTCATCATAAGACTAAGAAAAACTACTTAGAACTTGAATTAAACTTCAAACCATTGTTCATAAACATGAAATCCAATCTTAAAACCAACTTAATCGAATTGAAACATCTTAGATTCACTACAAACTTCACCTCTTAGCCCTAGCTAAGAGATTTAGCCGTTCATGATCCAAGGAAACATGAAACAAACTAAGGAAAATATAAAAACAGAAAACAAACTAGAAGGAGTTGTGGAACTCCGAAATCCACTTCCGCCATCTCCCATCGTGCTTAATACATTCTAAGATGCCCTAAGAAGAGCCCCTAGGTGTCCTTTTATAATGGGGAAGCTCCGCAACGTCGGAATCTTCCAGAATTTGCGTAAGGTTACGCAGTGCGCAGAGAAATCCAGAACAGAATAGGAAAGTCCGCTGTTTGAACGCATGGCTGACCGGTCTGGACCGGTTGGACCTCTCTGTTTGACAGTCCAGAGTGTTGTTGGAGTTTTCCTGAGTTGATGGCCGACCGATCAAGACCGGTCGGACCAGATTGATTTTCTGTCCAGGGAGTTCTCAGAGGGCACCGACCTGTTGGCCGACCGGTTTTGACCGGTTAGACCAATTGGTCCCTTGTCCTATATGCTTCATAGGGGCCTTGAACATTTTCTTCTTTTCCTTCTTTTCCTTCTTTTCTTTTCTCTCTCTTTCTTCTTTCTTCTTTGGTCCACCTTGGGCCTTCATTCAAAGGGTCCTAATGTATCCTTTTTGGTTTCCAATTGGGTGAAGTCCACTCTCATTCCTGCAATCACAAAATCATGCATTAGATTAGTCTTTAAATCATGAAACCCTGCTTAATGAGTGATGAATTGGGGTTAGAATATGCACAATTAAGAGCTCAACAGTTACTAACTTTGAACTGCTTTTTGCGATCGTGTCGGTTACCGGTTATAGACCTTGACATAATCTGTATTGACTAGCTCAAGAAAATCTTCATCCCTTCAAGTTGGAAATGCAGGAAGCGCCTCCTAGAATAACTTCTCTGACAATTAGCTAGCTACACCGAGATGGATTTAAACTTGCCTACGAGATTGAGCAAGTGAGGGGTGTAAGACTCTTTTTATCACCGCGCCCCCTATGTTGAAGCTTTTTGTTTAAATTCGCTTGGCATGAGCTTCTCGTGATTTCATTTTATAGCCCTGAGAGTGACATAAATGTTGGTGTGGTTTTTTACCACACGGAACATGTGCTAGTTTTGCTATGTGCGGGCGTGCCAGAACCGATGTGGGTCTGGTCCTGTCACGCCCTAAAACTCGGCACCTGAATACGAAGATTTTGATCCTGAGTTCTTGGGTGTGAACTTATTAAAATGCCTGCGTAGGAATGCCAAATGTGGGAAGTACTCCCACATGTGTCCTTGTTGAGCTCTGAATTGTGCATATTTATCCCAATTACATGCTACATTTACATAAATTATTATGTTTAAATGACTACCTTAGGCTCATTTTCATGATTGTAGGAAATTTATAGAGAATGGAGACTAATTGCATATAATTAGACACTTGGAGGTCAAGCCATGCCAAGCCAAAGAGTATAAGGAAGAAGAAATTGAATAATAAAAGCTCAAAGACCATAAAATATGAAAAATCTCATTGTCAAACCGTCCTACTAGAGAGTTGGATTTTTTAAAAGCTTGTTGCACAGAACAGTTATCTGTTGGACTGTCCGACAACCGATGGCGGTGCATGAAAAGTTACGCAATTTTGAGGTGGTGCTCACTTTTTGTTATTTAAGGAGGTGTTTTCCACACTCCTAAGACATTCTAGGATGTAGGGAAAGTGAAGATCAAAGGCATGGAGGCTCCGACTTCCTCTACTTTTAGTTCTAGCTTATTATTATTATTATTTTTTCTTAGTTTTGTCTAGCTAATATCCTTTAGCTCGGGCTAAAAAATGATACTTCTAGTTTATTAATGATGTTCTACTTCGTTAAATTCAAATTTTGGTTTCATGATGAATAATTTATTGATTTTTTTAATAAAGAGATAATTTTAATTAATATTTTTGTAAGGGATTAATCTATAAAATTTATTGATTTATCATAGATTATGGGCACGATGAATACTTTGAATTCCCTACGATCAGTAGCTTGGTGCTTCATGTGGGAATCGAATCAATTGAAGTTCTAATATGTTTTGGTTTATTTGAATCTGAATTAACCGCTCTATTATCCGGATTGATAGAATAAGACTTTGATTCCAGTTGAGTTATCTAATCAAATCAAGTGAATTATACGTTGTGAATAACTAAAAGTGGATCTTGGCGCTCAAGTGTTTGTTTTCATTAATTTTCCTTCAAAACTAAATTCATATATCCTTAATCCAATTTTAGTTTAGCTTAAATAGTTTAGTTTTAGATCCTAGATAACCTTTGAGTGTTTGAACCCATCTTCTTTCCTATGAATCGACCTTCGTCTCATCGAAATTATTACTACATTGTGACCCTACACTTGGGGTTGTGAACAAGATTTTGGCATCGTTGCCAGGAAGTTTCTAGTTTGAGCACTTTTAGGTTTAGGGTTTGTTTTTGTCTTCAAGCTAGAATATGTTTAAATTCTTCTTTCTTTTTTAGGTTAGGGTTTTATTTTTTTCAAATTACTAACATTGATTTTTTTTTTTTTTTGTAGGAATCCTTTAACCTAGGTCTTTTTCTCAGGTAACATCTTCTATTTTCCCCTTGTTTATTATTTCTTCTAGATTTTTGTCTTTACTTTCATCTAGATTAATTGTTAAAGTTTCATCATGTCAATGCCCTAGTGGACATGTGAATACTGTAAGTATCTTTTAGAAGATGGGATATTAGAACAAGGACCTCAAAACCATTGTGAATGGAAAAAACTCTTGCCAACTTCTAAAAATCCTAAACAAGATATTGAGAGCACTGAATCACTCCTCACTAATACAGAGGAATGGACTTCTCTAGCCCAACCTCCACCCAACCTGATTGATCAACTAAGGGAAGTTAATTTCAATTCTACTAATATTATCATTGAGGATGAAGAATCTATTATCACCTTTAGATATAATGAACTGATTAATAAAGAGATTTCAATGACAGTTGACGAACTTGAGGAATCTATAAAATGTGAGGGTGATGATTGGATTTATCATGATGAAGGTTCGGAAAGTAATTGTGAGCCTATGGTTCTGTCTCCCCAAGGCTGATTTCATTCGAGTCTCTAGTTGATGCTCATACCATGGAACTTTCCGTACTAAGTGACTTTGAGCTAATCTTATTAGTGCACTTATCTATGACATACTAGTGCACCTTATTTGTCAATCACGTGAGTACATGTGTTGTAATATCGGTTGAGCCTTGGCAAGCTGAAGACCAAAGATTCAAGTGGACAAGAAGCATCAATGAAGAAGAACAGGTAAATGAGATGCCTTAGTGACCCTAACCCTTTGGACCAAAACACTCAAAACCTCTTAAATGACTTGGACCAATTAGGAATACCCTTAGTAATCCTTATTAGCCTTAGATCAATAGAAAAATATGATAAATTATGTTAATAAAAGATGTGGAAATTGCTATAAACAAATCTGCACAAACATCAGTTGGATATAGGTTCCAACAAGACTCCAATCAATTGAAATTTGTTTCAGAGGATTTGAAAAATTCACTGAATAGATTTTCGACCAATTGGACAGTACTTCTGGTCAATTAGATGCAGTCCTTTCGATCAATTGGACCATGTTCCGATCAATCAGAATTTGTTCCAGAGAATTCACTAGACAAATTTTCGATCAATCGGAAGTGACTTCCGATCAATCGGACCTTTTTTCAATCAATCGGAGATACACCAATCTGCCCTTTTTTACCGTTGAAGGAAAATCTATAAAAGATGAGGCATTCATTTTTTGGCTCAAGAGGGGAATTTTGAGGAGATAAAAGCCACCATTGTTAAAGACCATTGAGGCTCTATTCCTAATCCATTGCAAATCATCTTCTTGTGTTTTATCACAAGCTTGGGGCATTCAATGCTAAAATGATAATGAACTTGTTCCCTCTTGATTCCTAGGAGTTTAAACACCTTTATCATTGGCATATCATTTTTTTAAACACCACTTATTAGTCCAAATAGGTGTAACCTTCTAGGAAATTCATTTCTTATCATTAGTAGAGGATTCACCACCTCCTAGCACCTTGGGCATCTCTGATGGAGCATCATATGCAAGGTAGCTGATCTTAGAACTGGAGCATTGGCGACGCAGCGACATCAAAGATTGGGGGAGCACTAGGGGAGTTGATTTAAGGACGGGAGAGCGAGAAGAAGCAACCCGAAGCGGCGCACAACTAGGCTCAAATTCGACAAGTAAGGTTGTCATTTGTTAAAGTCCATCTACTCTCTTCTCGGTGGAAAATTTTATCTACAAACTCGAGAGGACCTAGACTCGGTTATAGGGTCGAATTGAGTCTCCAAGTAAGGAGTCTCCGGCGAGAGTAAACCTTAGGTTCGGTTGTAGGACCTTGGCTCGATTGTAGAGCCTAAACAAGTCTCCAAGGGGAGACACCAACACGAGTGTGAACGTGTAGGTTGGGAGGAACCTGTTAACTCTCTGGTTGGGTGGATCCGAGTTAAAATACCTTGGTTGGGAGGAACCAGATTTAAACTCCCTAATGAATGCCAGTGTGTTTAAAGGGGTTGAGTACTTGAACTGGGAGTAGAGTAGACCCAAAGTTGAACCACCATACATAATTGTGTTTGTGATTGTAGTTGAGCATATTTCTTATTATGTATTGTGTTTAATTGTTTAATTATGAATGCTTAATTAGAATGTATGCTAGGCACTTGATAGACACATCCACACACACAAGATGTACTTTCACTTCTTGAGTAGACTTGAGCTTATATGATCCATCCTCATATAGTCTACTTAGATTGCATAGATTAGATGCTTGATTAGTTTAATCATATGTTAATCTATGCATGTTTAGACTAGGTAGCTTAATTGCTTATCATATGCTAGTCTTGTGATTGGACCCACTTAGGCTTGGAAGCCCAAGTGTTCTTGCTTTTGTTTATATTGTTAAACTATTTTAGCAAGTGAAAATAATTTCAAAAGATCCCAATCACCCCCTTTCTAGCACTTAGCCATAATTTTAGTTGCTCCGCTCTTAGCTTCCACACATATACGTAGGTGTCGTATTAGACTACCAACGTAATTTCAAATCCACCAAACTAGAATGCCTAGTTTCAACGTGGATAGAGAATGTCCCTTAATTGAGTATCCCGATCATTTAGAAGAATGCTTAGCCCACTCCCCCGACCTTGATGATTATATGATTATGGAGATGGATGCTTTGCTTGATGTGGTGTCAGTGCTTATGAAGCACCCTTCTAATAATTTAAAATCATTACCATCTATTGTATAAGCATCGAAAAATTATTAATTATGAATGTTTAATCGAAATGTATGCTAGGCAATAGATACGCATATTCTCACACAACATGTATTTTCAGTAGTTGTGTAGACTTGAACTTATATGATTGCATCTCATATAGTTTATATAGGTTGCATAGATTAGTTGTTTGATTAGTTAAATCATTTTTTAATCTATGCGTTTAGACTAGTTGCTTAATAGTTATACCTTTGCTAATCTATGTGATTGGACCTACTAAAGCTTAGAAGCCGAAGCGTTGTTGCTTACTTAATTTAAATTGTTAAATTAGTTTAAGTAAGTGAAAAGAATTTCAAAAGGTCCTAATCACCCCCCATCTAGTACTTAGCTATAATTTTTAGTAGCTTTGCCAAGCTTCCGCAAAGTGCATAGCGTGACAAGGTGTTGTGTTAGACTACCCCGCGCACTTTCAATAACTACTCTATTATTACAATTCATTTGTTATTCGTTGTTGAGTTGGTAGACTGCTTTATGAAAGGTTTGAATTGGATGAGGTTATGACATTTGAATTCATCCAAGGTTGGATGTGTTGAAAATACATGGGATCTCTTGTTGTGTATACCAGGTGCTTGTTTATATTCCTGAGTGAGTAAAAAATCCACACACGCTCTTGATATTTTATGAACTTATAGAATTATTTGGATTGCAACTCAAGTGTTTGGCTATATTCTTAAATGAGTTATTATGATACTATATGTAGAGTGTATATAATCATATTTTTATATGTCTGTGTTGCTTTAGATTAAGCTCTAAGAACTGTTTGACTAGTATATGTCTACCCTTTAGTTGGTCGTCATGGACTTATTCAATTGACAAAGATAGAAAATGATCGACCGATAGTGGCCAATGTTAGTTTGTCACTATTTACTTAAGTAAACTGGATGAGTTTCATTCGGATTTAATCATTCTTATGTTTGACCAATGAACCACAGTCTATAAAATCTGGAGCATCACCAGTGAGTCCACTAATAATCATTAGTGCGATGCAATCTCGCTAAGTCTTATGGGTTGAGCATGGTGGTATGAGACACTGTGTCCCAGCTATCAGCCTTCACAAGGGTGACGAGCCTCCTCATAGTGTCCTTTGAGCATATGTGAGGGTGATAAGTCCTATTTGTGTTAAACTGATTTAGCTGACGAGCCATTGTCTTTGAATTGTTATTTGAAAGAAATGTGTAAATGTGAGAATCAAATTAGGAATTTGGAGGTCACTGCCAATGATTGACGACACACCGCGAAGAGCCAAGTGGTCCAGTTTAAACTTGCGATATAATGACGGTATCCCAGCTTCGTCAATTTTTCATTTGAATTTGAATTAATAAATACTTGGCTAATTATAATGTATCCTCATACATCACATCCTTTGTCGATGTACGTAATCCACGAGTGCGTGGTATCATCATCATTGCTTTGAGGTATGTAATCCCTAAGTGTGGTATCATCTTCATCATCACTTTGTCGAGGTACATAATTTTGAAGTGTGGTATCCTCATCATTATCATATGGGGTGCACATCATAATATAAATACATTAATAAATTAGTTTAGGAAATTGATTATTTTGTTGTGCTGTTCTTATTTGTGTTGATAACTTGCGCGTAGTTTGCTTAGTATTCGTGCGTTAGAGATACCATGTTTAAAAGTAGTACATGTAGAAATACATATTTATTGTAAACTTATCTATAACTAAAATGTCCCGAGTATAATCTTGGGGATATTTCTTCACTATGTTGGTGTTTGACATCTTCCATTTGATATATACAGATGACTCAGGAATATGACTAGATGATGGCGTGCTTAGAGCGCCCCAATAGACTTATAGCTTCATTCCTTTGGTAGTTGTATATTCTGTTCATGTTGAATTTATTGTGATTTGTATAATTCTCATATGAGTGGGCACTGCTTTTAAATTATACATTTTGGAGTTAGCCTTATATTTCTGAATTTAGTTATCTCCGCTTTGTTATTAATTTGCTGATTGAAAAACGTTACTTTGATTTATCTGTATATGGAATGAATGTGAATATGATTGAAGACACCTGTGGGAGCGCTTCCCACGGGTGGCATTTCTAAACGAGCATTTTAAAAAGTTCACACTCGAGAACTCGGGATCGAAGTCTTCATACTCGAGTGCCAAATTTTGAAGTACGACAGTTTAGGGTTTAGGTTAGTCATAAAATCGAGTGGGGTTGGTCCAACCTAATAAGCTTGTCGGCTTGGGTTGGGGTGTCTGTAGCTAATATACTCTTTTGATATTTAATCCACCGGAACACATCAAAGGAAATGACAGATCCACATTAGAAGGAAGCAGCAATGTTCTTGATGAGAGACTTCACCCTTGGTTTTTGCTTTTGTAGCCATGAAGGGACCATAGGATTTACGAAGGTTATTGTGTTTGAAAGTCTTCTTTGGGGGATTGCTGGAATTGTACCCTGGGTAAAATTCAAGACCGGTAAGAGGAAGATTGGTCAGAGCACAAACATCCATGATAGCTGGACTCATGGGACCGCAATTAAAATGAAAGGAATTGGTTGCACGACTCTAGAAACACGCTTATGGACGCTTGCCTTTCCACGCTCCCAAATTCTCCCTCTTGGAAAAGGGGTGCGTGCATGCGAATCGTCGTTTGTGCCACTGGCTCGCCTTGTTCTCGACGGCTTTTTCTTGGTTGTCGTGTTAAATTGGATATGTTTGGATGAGTTTGTATAAGACCAGAGTTGCCACTAGCTAGTTACTTCGAATTTACAGTCGGCTAGACCCTGTAGAAACGTTAGAGAAGGGAATTCGAAGATTCCTTCCTCTAAAATGACTCCTTTTGATCTGCGGCCAGAGATTTGAGGTAAGGGATCACGGTTATAAGGCGAGAAGATGTTAAGCACCCCACTCTGCTCGTACCGAAGTACGGTCTCTCCTTCACAAAATCGAACTAATACTTGAAAGTCTGATTTAATCCTCGTACATTCTCATGAATGATATGATGCATGAATGTAGGTCTAAACAGTAAGAGTTTCTGATGGGAAGGTTTCCATTAACAGGCAAGCCCAGAGCATACGCTCGAAATAACAAGTGCTTTATGCGAGATTGTGGACGCTCGCCTCTTCGCGCTCCCGAATTCTCCCTTCCTTTCAGAAAAGGGGGTGCGTGCGCGCGAATCGCCGTTTGTGCCACTGGCTCGCCTCGTTCTCGAGGGCTTTTTATTTGTTGTTGTGTTAAATCGGATATGTTTGGATGAGTTCGTATAAGACCAGAGTCGCCACTAGCCAGTTACTTCAAATCTACAGTCGGCTAGACCCCACAGAAACGTTAGAGAAGGGAATCCGAAGATTCATTCCTCTAAAATGACTCATTTTAATCTACGGCCAGAGATTCAAGGTAAGGGATCACGGTTACAGGGTGGGAAGATGTTAAACACCCCACACTGCCCGTACCGAAGTACGTTCTCTACTTCACAGAATCGAACTAATACTTGAAAGTCTGATTTAATCCTCGTACATTCTCATGAATGATATGATGCATGAATGCAGGTTTGAACAGTAAGAGTTTCTGATGGGCAGGTTTCCATTAACAGGCAAGCCCAGAGCATACGCTCGAACTGACAGGTGCTTTATGAGGGATGCATGCTGTGTATTTGAATAAACAAAGTATTTGTAGTGACATGATAAGTAGGGGGGTTGGAAGAAAAGTAAATGTTGTACTTATGCTGGATGCGAATGAGATGATGCTGATAAAAGAGTAGCTGGATGGACGGAGGTGTCTCAAGGGTTTGCTTCGAGTGGCTAGATCAAGACTTGGATAGCTTGGGAGACTCAGAATAGGGTCAGGCTGGGCTGGACCAGGGCTAGGCTCTTCTCACTCGAGCTCTCCTTGGTGGAGGAATGGGCTAAAGGGATGGAGATGTACTCGAAACTAATGGGACTTCTCTTAGAGTTGAGGGATGCTGAATGTGAAGGGGAGAAGGGGTATTTATAGCTGCAAGCAGTGGCAGCAGCCGTAAATAAGTTTGGACGGCACCTTGGGGGCCGCCCGTACGGCCGCGCTGCTTCAGTTTCAGAGCGTACAACTCCTGAACCTAAAGCAGAAAAGCCCAAGGTTCGAGGTTCGGACCTGCTCGAAAGCTGCGGCTTGGAACTAAGTGAGTTGACTAGGTTTGAAAGATGGGTTGACACGATGAGTTGACTGGGTGCATGGGCTGGACTGACCCAGTGAGTTGACTCGGTGATTTGACTCAGCGAGTTGACCCACCAAGTTTGACTTTTTTGGGGTTTTTTTACTGGTTTTTCTTATGGGGGTTTTTTAGGCTGTTGTTTAGGGGTGAGTTGACTGGGTTCAGACTTGAGCTGGGCTATGGATCGGGGCTTACAAGGGTGAGTTTGGCTGGGTTGGGACATGGGATTTGGGGGATATGGTCCTCCATTCATTCAGCTATCTCTACCAGCATTGTAGCCAAAGGTGGGGTGTCTACTGATGCCCCTCTTTGACAAAGGTTACGTGCAACCGAATGTCAAAGCGAGTAGACACCTCACTTCCGACCCGGTCATTCATGGATCGTGATCTGAAATCTTTACTT
The DNA here is from genome assembly GCA_003013855.2 of Liriodendron chinense. NCBI lineage: Eukaryota > Viridiplantae > Streptophyta > Magnoliopsida > Magnoliales > Magnoliaceae > Liriodendron > Liriodendron chinense. Next base: position 1,187,886 of record ML058408.1, read on the forward strand.
GTCGCTGTATCTGAGTCAGTTGATTGTCTGGAAATTGATAACTCGGACATACCGCGGGAATTTGGAGAAAACGTTGCGATTGTCCCTGCATGAGCTGCAACTTGGGTACCCAATTGCAACCCTTCCGTTCCCTATCGGTACTAACATCGGAAAGGTACAGTAGAGCCTTGTGTCCGTCATAGTCTTACGAGGTTACCGACCCTATAATTGATTGTTCGATGCTTTCCTGGATCACTCCATGAATACTTGTTTCGCTTGACTGTCAAAGTGGTTATCTGCCCTGCGTCCATGTAGTCTTACGGGAGATCCACTACGCTGACTTGGACTCAGTCAAGGCACTTCAGGCATCCATGCCTAGGTATGTGCGGGTGAACTCATTCCACCCAATCTGCTAGTTTTGATACTTGGGTTACAATTCATCATTTCCACTGTTCAGATGGTTTCTTTAACAGAGCCTTTTGGCTTTCATCTTTTCGTATCTTGGCATTTGGTACAACCGCACTGACACTGGAGTTCAGTTCAACCATACTTTGAGTGCATTGGATCCGATGGTCTCTGGGGAAACCGTGAGACATCGGATCTTATTTGATTTTTGCGTCGGCTCCTACCCAGAGATATGGAAGATCTCTCGGTGTTTTGGAGGCCAAATGCTCTACTGGGAAAATATTTTTTGGATTTTGAAAAGATACCCACTTTGGGGAGTGATACTCCGTGGGGTTTTTATTTGTAAATAAGAATATGTATAATATTTTTTTTTATCTTTTTAAAAGGGAAATCTGGCTTACAGCGCCTCCACTAGGGAAGCCTGTGGGGTCTTTGGCTAATCGACTTTTATTTTGAAAGCAGGTAAACATGATGATTGATGCGATGGATGCTGATGCATAGGGGATGCATATTTGATGATGGATGCATGGTTCGGGTCATTCTCTTTCAGTTTGATGATTTTGCTTTTGCTAGGGATGCAGAGAACTTTGAGCTTATTGCTTATAGGGTTGTGCTTCCCTAGAGATTTTCTTTTCAATGCGGATGTTTGGTCAGCGGGTTCGTCAAGATCCCGACCCGTGGTCAATCAGGTCCATCATCCCAAGATGCTGTTTCTTTGCTAATGGGGATGGATGAAGGACGTTGTCAGTTGTAACCTTAAGATGTTCTTCTAGGGGATGGGTGTGATTGGGATGGTGTTTGGTCGCCAGTTTTGGTCAAGATTCTAATTTGCGGGCGATTGGATCCGTCATCCCAAATTGTGAAGTGAGTGAGCAGAGTTCGAGACTTTTAAAGTACTGTGCTGGGGATAGTGACAATTTTTTGTGATTTTTGCAAATATTTAGTCCGACTCTTTACCTGAGTAGTCAGGATGGAGATCAGTTATTGAAAACAAAGGAATTATTTTTGTGATTTTGAAAATATTTGGTCCTAGTAAAAATCGGTGTTTATTGAAAACAAGGGAAGTATTTTGTGATTTTTGAAAAATGATTTTGCAATGTTTTGGTATTTTTCTGATTTTTCTGAAATGCAGGGAAAGGTATGGAATTTTCATCCATTTCCAGCTTCTACTGCTGGTAAGGCACCCGATCCATTTTACGTCAGCGATAAAGACGAATCTCACACAGTTAAGTGATGTAGTTTTACATCTTCGGATGAGGGGTTTTTTTAGGGTTTTCAGTCAACACACCCACAAAGTTGCCTGTTCCTCATGTACAATGCACATAGACCACGTATCGTCTGACGGACTCCTTCGGCCACAAAATGAGCCACATCCTCACATTTCCCTTTGTCAATCCAGTTTGGAGTCTTATGCTGCTCACAATTTCGTGAGAGTACGCTTCACCTCCCAATTGCCTTTATCCCCTTCATGAGTTTTAGGAACAGGGAACATCCGTCAGATTCAACAGCGACTTCCAAATCAAGGTTGTCTATCACGGTGCGTTCAACATGAACAGGATCACGGGGTTCTCCCTGCCTCAGCACTTACCTGTTTAGAAGATTCCGGACACCCGTATGATCAAGTGTCAGCCATGTTCGGGATAGGTTGGGGAAGAAAGCCCCCGAGAAGTTAATCTCAGTGTAGTTTTAGGTCTTCGGACTGCTGGGGATATATTTACGCAGTTAAAATTAATGGTACATTTTTTGTTGAGAAAGTTCCAGACTTCAACTTGAGCAATCGAGATTAATACTGGTTTTTATAGAAAGCTTAAAATCTTTTTGGTATTTTTTTTTAAACGATCCGGGTTATCAGACCTTGATATGAGCGGTCGAGGCCGATGCCCGTTTTTGGTTGAAAGCAAGAAAAGGCTCCCGAAAAATTAATCACAGTGTAGTTTAAGGTCTTCGGACCCAAAATATGTACAAGCGAGGCTGGAAATATATTTTTGTGCTTTTAGAAAAATGTCCGGAGTCGTTGAATCTTGATTCGAACGATCAAGACCGATGCCTATTTTTATTGAAAATCCCTCAGGATCTTGATCCTGACGTAGTTTAAGGTCTTCGAACCCAAACTTTGTACAAGAAATGTTATTTTTGATGATTTTTTGAAATGTTCCAGGCTGTTAAATCCCAATTCGAGCGATCAAGATTAACACTGGTTTTTATTGAAAATCTCTCGAGATTTTGGTCTCGACGTATTTTTAGGTCTTCGGACCAAAACTTCGTACAGAATAGGGTAACACTTTTTTTTAATTTTTCAAAATGATCTAGGTCATCAAATCTTGGCCCGAACGGTTGAGATCGATGCCGGTTTTATTAAAAATCCCTCGGGATCTTGATCCCAACGTAGTTTAAGGTCTTCGGACCAAAACTTTGGGAGCGAGACTGGTAATATATTTTTTTTGTGATTTTGAAAAATGTTATGAGTCATCGATTCTGATTTTGATGATTAAGATCGATGCCCATTTTATTAGAAATCTCTCGGGATCTTGATCCCGACGTAGTTTAAGGTCTTCGGACCACGGTTTTTATGGTTGGGCATACTTACCTTGCTTTGTTTGGCTTTTGACGGGGCCGATTGTGATTCGAATGGTCTGGATTGCTTGAATGGGCCATGTAGGACCTCTTGTACTTCTATTCTCATACTTGGAAGCCAGATCTTGATGATTGGACCCTTAATCTTGGAGATTGGTAGCTTAAGAAAGCTCTTCAATGGTTTGGATCATGATGGTTCAACTTTTGAATAGTCTAGATTGCTTGTGGCCCACACTTGATCAACTTTTGTCTTTTTTAGACTGAACAGACTCATTTTGAACGTAGCTCTTCATGATTTGACTTGTGGAGATTGCTTTAGACGGTTTGGATCAGTCTTTGTCCAAATCTGGAGTCAATCGAAGTTTCGGGCGGCCTTCAGAGTGCCATTTGCTGACATGGACTGACAATCTCACCCACCACAAGGCCCCTGAGCCAATCAGAGGAGAGAGAGGGAGAGTATCCGTATGGACGGCCCACTGGGAGCCACCCAGACCTCCTCTCTTGTGCGGTCTGGGCTAGTCTCAGCTCGGACATTCCTAACAGATCCATGTCCCTGTCTCTCATATTCTTTGCATTGGCTTTCGATCTCAGCCATGATTTGTTGCCTCATCTCATTCTTTCTTTTACCTTCATCTTCTTCTTCTCTTGTCCTTTCTCAAGCAATGGATTGTGAGGACTTAGAAGCTGTGATGGCTGACCATGGTGGGCCCATCCTTTAGATTTTCAAAGGAGCTTAATGGAGGAGAGATGTCTTTGATAGATTGGGTGGATGGGGCATTGAAAGTGGGAGTAGAATAAGGCTTGAATGTGGTGGTTGGAGAGGCTTTGAATGCCCCCATTAACGGTGGCATGGCTGTATTTTCATATTTAAATGGGGCCTTGGATGTTGGGACTTTTGATGGTAGAGATAGGGCCTTAATGGACATTGATGGGCTGATCTTGGACTTCCTTCTGGTACTTGTGAGGAGAGAAAGCACTTTAGCAAAAGTGTTGAAGTATAGAAGCAGGGGGAGAGATACTTACCTTTTGGGGAAGATGACCAGGTGAAAGGCACTCATGGAAGGTACCCCATTAGTCGACTAGAGGATGTTTATTTTGAAAGCCCTGTAAGATTTTTTTTCCATATATATGAATAAGGAAAAATGATTTTTTTTCTTTTAAATATATGTATTGAAATCATGCATGAAATGAAAATTTGTGCCAATTGCTTGTCTGTCTATGCGTGATTCGGATTTGTGCTTTTAGATGTAGGAATCAGAATATTTGACCTAGCCCGATGTCATACTCGATTTTCTTAATTATTCACCAAGGGTCCTAGTCCCCTTAAGATAGTGAGCAATGGTATCCTGCCCCTAGAATTTGGGCAGATCTTAAAAGAATTCTCGACTCAAACCCGCCATCTTTACTTCTATTGAATCTTCATGTCGCATGGATCTCTCATGTACCTACTTTTTTTTTCTTTTCTTTTCTTAGCCATTATTACCCGCAGCACCCTTTTGGGTTTTCACCGCGTCCGGCTTGCCCGTAATTTTTGCTCGTGGCGCCCTTTCAGGTTTTCACCACGTCCCGGGTATTTGATCTTGCCTGCCCCTTGACTAATGTGTTGTTTTTACCCTTGGCGCCCTTTCGAATTTTCACCAAGTCCGCTATGTGCCCACTGTTTTTACTCAGAGCGCCCTTTTGAGTTTTCAGTCCGCCCTCTTTGTTTAGGCACACATCTCTTTTATTTTTTCTTATTTTTTTAAATTTTTTTTGGATAACTGCGGCGACCAGAGGTCAGGAATCCGTCGTTGCCAGGCCGATGGTAACCTTTCAGTCCTTATCTTAAGTTACAATGGCAGAGTTGTCAGCCTTAGCTACAGACCCTTCTGAGGTGGATGGATGGATAGATGTGTTTTTTAGTCGATTTTTTTCTCTTTCCTTCTTTTTTTTTAGTTGTGTGCCCCCCCCCCCCCCCCCCCCCCCCCCCCCCCCCCCCTTTTCAACCGCTATTCTTTTTGCTCTATTCTTTTTTTTCTCTCTCTTCTTTTTTTCTTTGGCTTTTGAACCCTTTATTTGGAACGCTTATTGGTGGACGGGAAAGGATTCTCAGCGGTCTAAGCCTTGACCTCTTGACTTTAGCTCTACTAATGTAATTCTTGATAAGGTTGGATTGGCTTACCTGTGAGAGATTTTCACGTTGTCGGCATTGATTGGTTCTGGAAGATCCTTACCCCTTAGGTTGGTGAGTCGAACGGTGCCTCCGAGAAGAACTTCTGTGATTCTAGGGGCTTGCCCCTTGAGTTTGATAGATGCAGCAGTGTTTGTTGTAAACTCGATATGACTTTTCTTTATTTGGCTTCATTCTTCATCAGCACTCACGGTGACATGATTTTGACTCAAACTTGTAGGTCTGTCTTCTGATTTTAAGCTTCTTGAGGAACTCCTCCATCATTAGATTTCGAAGGACGTCCCATTGCCAATGTTGATAACATGTGAGAACCCTTAATAATTGATGATGTCATTCTTCATGAGAATTATTGCGCGAGATCAGAATGTTACCTCCTTCCTCTTTGTGAAGTAATCAATTGTTAGATGATGCCGAGTTGATCTTTTCGTTGATATAGATACCTCGTACAGGGAATAGCTGGAGCATTGTCAGGTTGAAGCACACACATGGATTCGACGTGCATGCTGCACGCACACTTCCTTATGGGTCTCAGGAGATCCTAGGTTTATAATTTTAAAATTTTTTGAGATGACATTGGCTTTTGGTTCGAACTTTTGAGGAGAACCTCTTAGTTTGGGAGTCAGCTCATCATTTTCAACATCATTTGGCTTTGTCCAAACCCTTGAGTTTGAAGTCCAACTCTAGATCGAAATCTTATGAGTTAACTTCATACTCAAGTGCTTTGATAGATAGACTTGACATTTTATTGCTTGAGATTTTTTAAAGATTTCTTTTTTTTTTGAAAGATTTTCTAGTTTTTGGGAATTTTGTGAATATCTGATTTTTTTTTAGACTTTATGATTTTTTTTTTGAAATTTTGAAATATTTGGTGTTTTGGGTTTTTGAATCTTCTGATTTTAATTTTTTTTTTTTGTAAAGGACCCGAGCAAAACGGCGATGTGAACCGGGTGTTGCCTGATTCGGCTTGGGGAGCCGAGTACTGTCAACTTTTATTGGCCGTCATGGGGACTACAAACCTGTTACTACCCTGCACTCCTTCCCCTCAGGAGGCAGGGCTAGAGGGATCAGTAGGCCAACCCTCATTGTCGCGCCCAGACATGATGATAGATTTGGAATTGGGCTCCGAGTCGGTGTCAGATACGGTTTCTCCTGGTTTGTCCCCGATGAATTGCAGCTCTTCGGGTTCATCAGGCTGAGGTGGGACCAGGACTGCAGGTCCAGTCAATTGGGGGAAATTCCTACCCCTTGCTTAAGTCTTCTTTGGGCAACTCTATCAGACTCGATATGCTTGCTTGATCATCGAAGGTGGAATCCAACCCATCATCAGGATAGATAATCCCTGCATTGATAAACTGGATTGGTGTGCAGATGCAGAGATTGCCTTCTTATTGATGACCTCGTCTTGTTTTGATACTTCTGTGCTTTGGTTTCCTAATCCAAGTAGGCCGATATCGCAGTCTTTCTCTATCCACATTCTCTTGAACTCCCATGATTTGGGTCGAGTCTTGATATTCGAGCTGATAGTAGAAGGTTTGACGCTCAGCAAGAAGGAAGACGTAGTTCGATCCGATGGGACATGCACGAGGGAAGTAATTTGCATTGTGATGGTATGAGACCTCCCCATTAGAGCGTTGTACGTCCATGGCTGGGATGGTAGGCTCTCAAAGGTTGGATGCTTCTATCATGGGAAATTGTTTGGGATCGGTAATGATGGTGATCGTCCTATCTCTGAAGATGTGCTTAACCTTTTGATGAAGATTTGAAGAGATGACATTGATTCTGTGAAACCAGGTCCGATCGGAAAGGAGATGGAGTAAAGCTGAGATGTCCAAGACCTGAAGAGTGATGGTTGATATTTTTGGACCGATCAGAACCTGGATATCAATCTACCCTTAGACCTCCTTGATAGTGGCTACACAATTGAAGCTGGGCCCCAACTCTGTTAGGGCATGTGGCATGCTGTCTAAGGAAGGGTCTTCTTCTTGGAGGATGATGGCTGAAGTAGAAGCCGAATAGACAGGTGCGGTAGGCAAGTTGTGCCCCTGCTTGTTTGCTAGAGAAATGGGCAGGTTGTGCCCCTGGCTAGATGTTGTGGGCAGGTTGTGCCCCCAGTTGGCTGGAGTGGGCGGGTTGTGCCCCTGGCTGAGTGATGCTGCGACAGGGAGGTCATCCCCTTGGTTAACTGGAATAGGCAAGTTCTGCCCTTGGTTGGCTGGAATGGGTAGGTTGTGCCCCTCGTTGAGCAATGACGTGAAGAATGAACTGGAGGTGCCCCTCATGATGGGCTCTGAGATTGAAATAGTTGAGGATGTCCCTTGTAGGACGAGAGGTTTGAACTCTGAACTAGAGTTGATGGCACAGATAAATTAGAGAGGAGGCTCTTCTTGGCTGATGAAAGCTGGATAGGCAAGAGGTGCCCCTTGCATTGTGGAGATTGGATCGATTGGAGATGCCCCTTGCAGGATGAGGGGTTCCGAAATTGGACTGGTTAGGGGTGCTCATTGCCAACTTTGATTAGGGAACTGTGAGTTCCATCTTGACTGTTGTTGTTGCTGCGGTTGTCCGTGCTAAGGGAGGAATAGTGCACCTTTGGTAGAGGCAACAAGGTCATCTTCTTCTATTGGATGGGGGATGAGGACACTTCCGTTATCATTCTCGTATTCAGTAGGCTCTTCTTCCACTGTCAGTTGTATAAGAGAGGCTTGATAAGGTCACTAAGGGGAGATCATCCCAGCCCTTATTCCGGCTTTTACTTGTTCCCCAGCGTAGATGAGTTGGGTGAAGTTGGCATACGGATATGAGACGAGGTATCCAGAGATGCTTGAATTTGCCGAGTTGATGATCATGGAGATTTGCTCCTTATCGTCGATGTGTGTCTTCATTCTAGCGGCCATTGCCCGCCACTGTCCAATGTAAGCTGACAATGTTTCATCACTTCTTTGCCTGAGAGCTGCGAGGTCCGCTCTCCTGGGTGCCATGTTAAGATTATACATGAAACGATCGACGAATGTTTTGAGAAAGTTGTTCCCAAGTCTTGATTCGATGGTAGTCTAGTGACATGTACCATTCTAACGCATCACCTTTCAAGGACTTCTGAAACAGGCGGATGAGTGCTCCATCGTTGCCCGCCACGGCATCAATCTCTCCACAGAAAGCTCGTAGGTGGTCTACAAGAAACCCTGTCCCATCGTATCTTTTAAATTTTGGTACTTGGAAGCCTTGAGGTACCATCGCATCGGGAAATGGACACAGGTCCTTGAACTTAGTGGATGGAAGATCCACCCCTTGTTGCTTCTGTAACTTCCTCTTCATCTCTTACATCTGCTCTCGAAGTTGCTCTATTTCAGAGAGACCAGATGAAGGAGATTTGCCCTTTGCCAGGACTGAGATGGCCCCCTTTCATAATAATTGGTGTCATTGATGCTCCTATGATTCCTGCTTGAAGGAGGTTGGGCCTGGTAATTACTCACATTATAAGGACTTTGTTGGATTGGAGCTGAGAAGGGAGACTACAAAGAAACCTGAAAATAGCTCCTGTTTGCAGGAGGATACTGAAAGAAATGCCCTGAGGTCGAGGGTTGTTTTGATTGAGGGCCTTCATTAGGAGGGTATTGAAAGTCTTGTGCCAACCTTGATAGCTATGGTTGGGATGAACTGGAGGCTGGAAGAGATGGTTGTTGTGGTTGTTGAACTGGACCAGCTTGATTGCTTGCTGCTGAAATTTGGGCTTGTGTGAATTGGAGAAGCATTTCATGCATGACCTTCATGCTTTGTTGTAGCTCTTGGATGCCAGGAATTGACATGGATTCTCTCGATTTTAACTGTGAAGAGGAAGCCTCAGGTATTTCGAGGGCAAGGAATGGGAGAGCTATGTCGGTTTTGTATTGGACGTGGCTGGGTGATTTGGTTTGGAGGAGTAATGGTGGGGAAGTATGCTTTACTTTTTTTTCTTTGGGTTTTGGGATTTTCTATTTTTTATTTTTGGATTGAGTGCTATGCAGATGAGATTGTATGAGGATTAATGACTTTCAAGTACAGAAGGGATTCTGTTTTTCAAGTTGGATCAAGACTAGTGGGACTAGAACCTACCCAGTGGAGTCGCCATTCTATGGATGCTCGCCTCTCTGTGCTCCCGAATTCTCCCTTTCTTTCGAAAAAGGGGGTGCGTGCGCGCGAATCGCCATTTGTGCCACTGGCTCACCTCGTTCTCGAGGGCTTTTTATCTGTTGTGTTAAATCGGATATGTTTGGATGAGTTCATATAAGACCAGAGTCGCCACTAGGCAGTTACTTCGTATTTACAGTCGGCTAGACCCCGTAGAAACGTTAAAGAAGGGAATTCGAAGATTCATTCCTCTAAAATGACTCCTTTTAATCTGCGGCCAGAGATTTAAGGTAAGGGATCACGGTTACAGGGTGGGAAGATATTAAGCACCCTACACTGCCCATACCGAAGTACGGTCTCTACTTCACAGAATCGAACTAATACTTGAAAGTCTGATTTAATCCTCGTACATTCTCATGAATGATATGATGCATGAATGCAGGTCTGAACAGTAAGAGTTTTCGATGGGCAGGTTTCCATTAACAGGCAAGCTCAGAGCATACGCTTGAACTGATAGGTGCTTTATGAGGGATGCATGCTGTGTATTTGAATAATCAAAGTGTTTGTAGTGACATGATAAGCAGGGGGGTTGGAAGAAAAGTAAATCTTGCACTTATGCTAGATGTGAATGAGATGATGCTGATAAAAGAGTAGCTGGATGGACGGAGGTGTCGCAAGGGTTTGCTTCGAGTGGCTAGATCAGCACTTGGATATCTTGGGAGACTTAGACCAAGGTTAAGCTAGGCTGGACCAGGGATAGGTTCTTCTCACTCGGGCTCTCCTTGGTGGAGGAATGGGCTAAAGGGATGGAGTTGAACTCGGAATTTATAGGATTTCTCTGAGAGTTGAGGGATGCTGTGAATGAGAGAGAACGGGGGTATTTATAGCTGCGAGCAGTGGCAGCTCTCGTAATTAGGCTTAGGCGACACCCTGGGGGCCGCCCATAAGGACTCGCTGCTCCAGCTTCGGAGCGTACGGCCCCCGAACCTCAAGCAGCAAAGCCCGAGGTTTGGACCTACTCCGAAGCTGTGGCTCGGAAGCAGGTGAGTTGATTGGGTTTGAAAGATGGGTTGACACGATGAGTTGACTGGGTGCAAGGGCTGGACTGACTCAGTGAGTTGACTCGGTGATTTGACTCAGCGGGTAAACTCACCAAGTTTGACTTTTTTAGGAAATTTTTACTGGTTTTTCTTATGGGGGGGTTTTTTGGGCTGATGTGTAGGGGTGAGTTGACTGGGTTCAGACTTGAGCTGGGCTATGGGTTGGGGCTTACAAGGGTGAGTTTGGCTGGGTTTGGACATGGGATTTGGGGTAATGGTCCTCCATTCATTCAGCTATCTCTACCAGCATTGTAGCCGAAGGTGGGGTGTCTATAGATGCCCCTCTTTGGCAGATGTTGCGTGCAACCGAATGTCAAAGCGAGTGGACACCCCACTTCTGACCCGGTCATTCATAGATCGTGGTGTGGAATCTTTGCTTGCCTTTATATCTAGGTCAGTTGATTGTCTGGAAATTGATAACTCACACATACCGCGGGAGTTGGAGAAAACTTTGCGATTTTCCCTGCATGAGCTGCAAGCTGGGTACCCAATCGCAACCCTTCCGTTCCAGATCGATACTAACATTGGAAAGGTACAGTAGAGCCTCTGCGTCCGTCATAGTCTTACGAGGTTACAGACCCTGTGATTGATTATTCGTTGCTTTCCCGGATCTCTCTAGAAGTACTTGTTTCTCTTGATTGTCAAAGTGGTTAGCTGCCCTACGTCCATGTAGTCTTACGGGAGATCCACTACGCTGACTTGGACTCAGTCAAGGCACTTCAGGCATCCATGCCTAGGTATGTGCGGGTCAACTTTTTCCACCCAATTTTTTGGTTTTGATACTTGGGTTACAATTCATCGTTTCCACCGTTCAGATGACTGAGCCTTTTGGTTTTCATCTTTTCGTATCTTGGCATTTAGTACGACTGCACTGACACTGCAGTTCAGTTTGACCGTACTTTGAGTGCATTGGATCTGATGGTCTCCGGGGAAACCACGAGACATTGGATCTTATTTGATTTTTTGCGTCGGCTCTTAGCCAGAGATATGGAAGATCTCTCAGTTTTTGGAGGCTGAACGCTCTATTGGGAAACTAGTTTTTTGAATTTGAAAAGATACCCACTCTGGGGAGTGATACTCCGTGGGGTTTTTATTTGCAAATATGAATATGTATAATATTTTTTGTCTTTTCGAAAAGAAAATATGGTTTGCACGCGCCTCCACTAGGGATGCCTGTGGGGTCTTTGGCTGACCGACTTTTTATTTTGGAAGCAGGTAAACATGATGATTGATGCGATGGATGCTGATGCATGGGGATGTATATTTGACGATGGATGCATGGTTTGGCTCATTTTCTTTCAGTTCAATGATTTTGCTTTCGCTGGGGATGCAGAGAACTTTGAGCTTATTGCTTGCAGGGTTGTGCTTCCCTGGAGATTTTCTTTCCAATGCGGATGTTTGGTCAGCAGGTTGGTCAAGATCCCGACCCATGGTCGATCAGGTCCATCGTCCCAAGATGCTGTTTCTTTGCTGATGGGGATGGATGAAGGAGGTTGTAGGTTGCAACCTTAAGGTGCTCTTCTGGAGAATGGGTGTGATTGAGATGGTGTTCGGTTGCCAGTTTTGGTCACGATTTCAATTTGCTGGTGATTGGATCCGTCATCCCAAACTTTGAAGTGAGTGAGCGGTGTTCGAGACTCCTGAAGTGCTGTGTTGGGGATAGTGATAATTTTTGTGATTTTTGAAGATATTTGATCCGAGTAAAGATCGGTGTTATTAAAAGCAAGGGAGATATTTTGTGATTTTTGAAAGATGATTTTGCAATGTTTTAGTATTTTCTGATTTTTCTGAAATGCAGGGAAATGTATGGAATTTTCATCCATTTCCAGCTTCTACTGCTGGTAAGGCACCCAATTCATTTTACATCAATGAGCAAGACGAATCTTACATAGTTAAGTGCCGTAGTTTTACATCTTTGGATGAGGGGATTTTGAGGGTTTTCAGTCAACACATCCACAAAGTTGCCTATTCCTCATGTGCAATGCACATAGACCATGTATCGTTCGACGGATTCCTTCAGTCACAAAATGAGCCACATCCTCACATTTCCTTTTATCAATCCAGTTTGTGGTCTTATGCTGCTCACAATTCTGTGAGGGTGCGCTTCGCCTCCCAACTGCCTTATTCCCCTTCATGAGTTTTGGGAATAGGGAACATCCGTCAGATTCAACAGCAACTTCCAAATCAAGGTTGTCTATCAAGGTGCATTCAACACGAACAGGATCGCGGGGTTCTGCCCGCCTCAACCTTTACCTGTTTAGAAGATTCCGGACACCCGTACGATCATGTGTCAGCCATGTGTGAGATAGGTTGGTAAAGAAAGCCCCCGAGAAGTTAATCCCAGTGTAGTTTTAGGTCTTCGGACCGTTGGGAATAGATTTGCGCAGTTAAAATTGATGGTGATTTTTTTTTGAGAGAGTTCCAGACTTCCACTCGAGTGATCGAGATTGATACTAGTTTTTATGGAAAGCTTAAAATCTTTTTGGTATTTTTTTGAAATGATCTGGATTATCTAACCTTGATCCGAGCAGTTGAGGTCAATACTGATTTTTAGTTGAAAGCAAGAAAAGTCCCCCGAGAAGTTAATCCCAGTGTAGTTTATGGTCTTCAGACCCAAAATTATGTACAAGCTGAAAATATATTCTTTTTGTGATTTTTTTAAAAAGATCTAGATGATTAGATATTGATCCAAGTGGTCGACATCGATGCCGGTTTTTTGTTGAAAGTAGGAAAAGTCCCCCGAAAAATTAATTCCAGTGTAGTTTAAGGTCTTCGGACCCAAAATTATGCACATGCGAACACGACATTTTTTGTTGTTTTTCAAAAGATCTAGTCTATCTAACCCCTTCCTTGATCGGTTGAGATCGAATGACGGTTTTTATTATGAAATCCCTCAGGATGTTGATCCCGACGTAGTTTAGGGTCTTCGGACCAAAACCTTAGGAGTGAGATTGGGAATAACAAATGTTCTGAGTCATCGATTTTGATTTTGATGATTAAGATCGATGCCCATTTTTATTAAAAATCCCTCGGGATCTTGATCCCAACGTAGTTTAAGGTCTTTGAAACAAAACCTTAGGAGTGAGATTAGGAATATATTTTTTGTGATTTAAAAAAAAACGTTCTGAGTCATCGATTCTGATTTTAATGGTTAAGATCGATGCCCATTTTTATTAAAAATCCCTTGGGATCTTGATCCCGACGTAGTTTAAGGTCTTCGGACCAAAACCTTAGGAGTGAGATTAGGAATAAAAAACATTCTGAGTCATCGATTCTGATTTTAATGGTTAAGATCGATGCCCATTTTTATTAAAAATCCCTCGGGATCTTGATCCCGACGCAGTTTAAGGTCTTTGGACCAAAACCTTGTACAAGAAATATTTTCTTTTTATGATTTTTTGAAATGTTCCAGGCTGTTAAATCCCAATTCGAGCGATCAAGATTAACACTGGTTTTTATTGGAAATCTCTCGGGATTTTGGTCCCGACGTAGTTTAAGGTCTTCGGACCACGACTTTGTACAAGAAATAAATTTTTTTGATAATTTTTTGAAATGTTCCAGGTTGTTAAATCCTAATTCGAGCGTTCAAGATTAACAATGATTTTTATTAGAAATCTCTTAGGATTTTGGTCCCGACGTAGTTTAAAGTCTTCAGACCACAACTTTATGGTTGGGCATACTTACCTTGCTTTGTTTGGCTTCTGACGAGGCTGATTGTGATTTGAGTGGTCCGAATTACTTGAATGGGTCATGTAGGCCCTCTTGTACTTCTATTTTCATACTTAAAAACCAAATCCTGATGATTGGACCCTTGACTTGGAGATTGGTAGATTGAGGAAGCTCTTCAATGGTTTGGATCATGATGGTTCAGCTTTTGAGTAGTCTGGATCGCTTGTGAACCCCACTTGATCAACTTTTATCTTTTTTTAACTGATCGGACCCATTTTGGACGAAGCTCCTCATGATTTGACTTATGAGGAATGCTTCAGACGGTTAAGATCAACCTCTGTCCAAATTTGGGGCGAATCAGAGGTACAGGCGGCTCTCAGGGTGCCATATGCTGACGTGGACTGACAATCTCACCTACCACTGGGCCCTTGAGCCAATCCTACGAAGAGAGAGGGAGAGTCTCCGTACGGGCAGCCCCCAAGACGCCGCCCAGACTTCTTCTCTTGTGCGGCCTGGGCTGGTCCCAGTTCGAACATTCCATCGTTGCTTCCTGTTGCTGTCTCAACCTTCTTTCTCCGAATCTTTGATCCCGGCCATGTATCCTTCTCTTGTCTTTACCTTTCTTCTCATTTTATCTTCTTCTTGCCTTGTCCTTTATCAAGCAATGGATGGTGAGGATTTGTGATGGCTGACTAAGGTGGGTCGCATGCCTCAGATTTTCAAAGGAGCTTAAGAGGTGAGATGCCTGTAATGGATGGGGGTAGATGTGGCCTTGAATGTGGGAATTGATGAGAACTTAGGATGGTGGTTGGAGAAGTCTTAAATGTCTCCATTAATGGTGACCTTGCTGAAATTTCAGATTTAGTTGGTGGGGCCTTTGATAATGGATTGGATGGTAGAGATGAATTTGAAAGAGTGGCCATGGGTGAGGCTATGCATTTCTTAAGTGTGGGCCATATAAATGGTGTGATTGATGATGGAGATGGGGCCATGATGGACATTGATGGGCTGATCTTAGATTGCCTTCTGGTACCTATGAGGAGAGAAAATACTTTAGCAAAAGAATTGAAGCATTAAAGCAGGAAGAGGGATACTTACCTTTTGGGAGGAATGATAGGGAGAAAGGCGCTTGTACGAGGCACTCTGTGAGTTGGCTGGAGGATGTTTATTTTGAAAGCCCTGTAAGATTTTTTTTTTATCTGAATAAGGAAAATGATTGATTTTTTTTTGAAAAATATATGCAAATCATGAAATAAAAATTTGTGTCAAGTGTTTATCTGTCTGTGCGTGATTTGGACTTGTGCTTTTAGATGCAGGAATCAGAACATTTGACTCAGCCTGATGTCATACTCGATTTTCTTAATTATTCACCAAGGGTCTTGGTTCCTTTAAGATAGTGTGCAATGGTACCTTGACTTTAGAATTTGGGAAAATCTTAAAAGAATTCTTGACTCATGGCTGTCATCCTTACTTCCATAGAATCTTCATGTTGCCCGAATCTTTCATGTACCTGTCTTTTTTTCTTTTTCTTTTCTTTAGCCATTTTTACCCACAACGCCCTTTTGGGTTTTCGCTACGTCCGGCTTGCCCGTCATTTTTGTCGGTGGTGCCCTTTCGGGCTTTCACCACGTTCCGTGTATTTGATCTTGCCTACCCCTTGGCAGCTATGCTGTTTTTACCCTCAGCGCCCTTTTGAGTTTTCACCAAGTTCGCTGTGTGCCCACTGTTTTTACTCAGAGCGCCCTTTTGGATTTTCACTCTGCCCTCTTTGTTTAGGCACACATCTCTCTTTTTTTTTTATAACTACGGTGACCAGAGGTCAGGAATCCATTGTTGCCGGCCGATGGTAACCTTTCGGCCCTTATGTTAAGTTACAATGGCAGCTGTCGGCCTTAGCTACAGACCCTTGTGAGGTGGATGGATGGATAGATGTGTTTCTTTTGAGTTGATTTTTTTTTCTTTTTTCTTTTTTTTTGGGTTGTGTGCCCCTCTTTTTTTTCAACCCCTATTTTTTTTGCTTTATTTTTTTCTTCTTTTTTCTTTGGCTTCTGAACCCTTTATTTGGAACACTTATTGGTGCACCGGAAGGGATTCTCAGAGGTCTTAGCCTTGACCTCCTGACTTTAAGTCTACTAATATAACTCTTGATAAGGTTGGATTGACTTACCTGTGAAAGATTTTCATGTTATCGGCGTTGATTGGCTCAGGAAGATCCACCCCTCTCATGCTGGTGAGTTTGAGGGTGCGTCTAGGAAGTACTTCTCTGATGATCAGCGGTCCGTCCCATGAGGGTTTAAACTTTCCTCTGGGATTCGGAAGGTGCGATAGTAGGATATTCTTCATGACCATGTCGCCCACCTTAAAACTTCTTTTTCGAACTCTCTTATTGTAGGCCCTAGCGATCCTTTTCTGATAACACTGGGAATGACTTAGCGCACGCATGCGCTTCTCATCTAGTAGCTGTAACTGATCGAATCTGGCCCATTACCATTCCCCTTATTCAATTCTGCTTTCCAGTAACACCCTTAGTGACAGTATTTCCACCTCAACTAGTAGAACTGCTTCCATTCCGTAAGTAAGCTCGAAAGGAGTAACGCCTGTAGCAGATCGTACAGATGTTCGATAGGCCCAAAGTGCATATGGGAGCATATCTGACCATCTTCTCGAGTATCCTGACGATTGTCTTGTTTACGACTTCTACCCCACCATTCATCTGATGACGGTAAGGGCTTGATCGATGACGTTGAATCTTGAACTTGCTGAGGAAGTCATCCATCTTCTTGTTAACGAGCGGGGTCCCATTATTTGTGATGATAGCATTAGGGATTCCATACCGGCATATGATGCTGTTCTTCATGAATTTGATCACCTGGGATGCTGCAATCGTGGTGTAGGAGGTTGCTTCTATCCACTTGGTGAAGTAATCGACTGCCACAAGTATGTACTCATGACCGTTTGATGCTTTGGGACTAATCTTCCTAATGATATCGAGTCCCCACATAGAGAAGGGCTAGGGAGTTGTCAGGTTGTACAATTTTGAGGAGGGGGCATGCATTTGATTCGCATGCTCCTGACACTTGAAGAATTTTCTGATGTGCTGGCAGTAATCAGTCTTCATCGAGTTGCGAGGTTGCTCCGATCATTCGTCAAGTCGCATACTCCAGCATTAAATGCAAGCATAGTCTTGGCACATCTTCTTGATAGGCTTGATTTTAAGCTTTGTTGATAAGCCTTTGATTAAGTTTGGACAAGTCTTCATATGATGCAAGATTGGAAAGTCATGACTTCAAAAATTCAATCATTCTCTGCTTATTTTCTAGGGACAAGGATTTTCAATGCACGCTTCCATAAAGTTCTTAGGAGATCCTAGGTTTAGAACTTTGAAATTTTTTGAGATGACATTGGCTTTTGGTTTGAACTTTCGAGGAGACCCTCTAGTTAGGGATCCGAGCATCATCTTCCTCATCATTTGGCTTTGTCCAGATCCTTGAGTTTGAAGTCCAACTCTTGATTGAAATCATATGAGTCAACTTCATACTTAAATGCTTTGACAGACAGACTTTGCACTTTATTGCTTGGGATTTTTGAAAGATTTCTGATTTTTTTTTTTTTTTGCTTTGAAAGATTTTCTAGGTTTTTGGAATTTTGTGAATATCTGAATTTTTTGAACTTTTTTTGTAATTTTTTTATAAAGGACCCAAGCAAGACGGTAATGTGAACTAGGGGTAGCCTGATTCAACTCGGGGAGCCGATCACTGTTGGCTTTTATTGGCCGTCATAAGGACTACAAACCTGCTACTACCCTGCATTCCTTCCCCTCAGGAGGCAGGGCCAGAAAGATCAGTAGGCCAACCCTCATCATCGTGCCCAAATGTCATGATAGATATGAAATTGGGTTCCGAGTCGATGTCAGATGCGATTTCTCCCTACTCATCCCCGATGTATTGCAGCTATTTGGGTTCATCTGGCTGAGGTGGGACCAGGACGGCAGTCCAGTCGATCGGGGGAAATTCCTGCCCCTTGCTTGAGTCTTCTTTGGGCAACTCTATCAGACTCAATTTACTCACTTGATCATCGAAGGTGGAATTCAACCCATCATCAGGGTAGATAATCCCTGCATTGATAAACTGGATTGGTGTGCAGATGTAGGGATTGCCTTCTTCTTGACAACCTCGTCTTCTTCTGATACTTCCGCGCTTTAGTTTCCTAATCAGAGTAGGCTGATATCGCAGTCTTCTTCTATCCATATCTTCTTGAACCTCCATGATTTGGGCCGAGTCTTGATATTCAAGCCGATAGTAGAAGGTTTGACGCTCGGCAGGAAGGAATACGTAGTTTGATCCGATGGGACATGCGCGAGGGAAGTAATTTGTATTGTGAAACTCGAGACTTTGGTATGAGACCTCCCCATTAGAGTGTTGTACGTCCTTGGCTGGGATGGTAGGCTCTCGAAGGTTGGATGCTTCTACCATGAGAATTTGTTCAGGATCGGTGATGATGGTGATTGCCCTATCTCTCATAATGTGCTTGACCCTTTAGTGAAGATTTGAAGAGATGACATCGATTCTGTGAAACCAGGTCCGATCGGGAAGGAGATGGAATGAAGCTGAGATGTCCAAGACCTGAAGAGTGATGGTTGGTGTTTTTGGACCGATCAAAACCTGGACGTCAATCTCCCCCTTCGACCTCCTCGATAGTGGCACATAATTAAAGCTGGGCCCCAATTCTGCTAGGGCATGTGGCATGCTGTCTAAGGAATGGTCTTCTTTTTGGAGGATGATGGCTGAAGTAGAAGCCGAATAGACAAGTGCGGTGGACAAGTTGTGCCCCTGATTGCTTGATGGAGAGATGGGTAGGCTTTGCCCCTGGTAAGCTGAAGTGGGCAAGCTGTGCCCCTGACTGAATATTGCTAAGACGGGCAGGTTATGCCCTTGGTTGATTGATGCTGCGCTAGGGAGATTGTCCCCTTGGTTGACTGAGATGGGCTGATTGTGCCCATGGTTAGAAATGGGCGCGAAGAATGAACGGATTGAACGTGCCCCTTGCATAATGATGGGCTCTGGGACTGAAATAACTGAGGGTGCCCCTTACAGGATGAGATGCTTGAACTTTGAACTAGAGTTGATGACACAAATAAACTGAAGAGGAGGCTCTTCTTGGCTGATGACAAGTGGATAGGCAGGAGGTGCCTCTTGCATTGCGGAGACTAGACCGACTGGAGATGCCCCTTGCAGGATGAGGGGTTCTGAAATCGGATTGGTTGGGGGTCCCCCTTGCCAACCTAGATTAGGGCATTGTGGATCCCATCTCAGCTATTGTTGCTGCTACGGTTGTCCATGCTGAGGGAGGAATAGTATGTCTTTGGTAAAGGCGATAAGATCGTCTTCTTCCATTGGATGGAAGATGGGAACACTATCATTATCGCTCTCGTATTCGGTAGGCTCACCTTCCACTATCGATTGTATTGGAGAGGCCTGCTGAGGCCACCAAGGGGAGATCATCCCAGCCCTTATTCCGGCTTCGACTTGTTTCCCGGTGCGGATGAGTTGGGTAAAGTTGGCATACAGATATGAGACGAGGTATCCAGAGATACTCGAATTTGCCGAGTTGATGATCATGGAGATTTGCTCCTCATCGTCGATGTCTATCTTCATTCTAGCGGCCATTGCCCGCCACTGTCCAATGTAAGCTGATAATGATTCATCATTCCCCTGCCTTAAGGTTGTAAGATCCGCCCTTCTAGGTGCTGAGTTAAGATTGTATGCGAATCTATTAACAAAAGCCTGGGAAAGCTGTTCCCACATCCTGATGCGATGGCAGTCCAATGATGTATACTAGTCTAGGGCATCGCCCTTCAGAGATTTTTGAAACAAGCGGATGAGTGCTCCATCATTGCCCGCCACAGCATCAAGCTCTCCATAGAAAGCTCCTAGGTGGTCTACAGGACACCTTGTCCCATCATATCTTTTAAATTTTAGTACCTGGAAGCGTTGAGGTACCATCGCATCAGGAAATGGACATAGGTCCTTAAAATTACTGGATGGAAGATCCACCCCTTGTTGCTTCTGCAACTTCCTCTTCATTTCCTGCATCTGCTCTCGGAGTTGCTCTATTTCGGAGGGACCACATGAAGGAGATCTTGCCCCTTGCCAGGACTGAGATGGCCCTCTTTCATAATAATTGGTGTCATTGATGCTCCTATGATTCCTGCTTGAAGGAGGTTGGGCCTATTAATTACTCCCATTATAGGGACTTTGTTGGACTGGAGCTGAGAAGGGAGATTGCAAAGAAATTCGAGTCATGTGAGAATATTGAAATTGGTTGGAACTCCCATTAGGGAGAGGATATTGGAATTGGCTGGGAGTTCTGGTTGTAGGGGTGTGACTGAAAATGGCTCTCATTTATAGGGGGATATTGGAAGAAATACCCTGAGGTTGAGGGTTGTTCTGATTGAAGGCCCCTGTTAGGAGGGTATCGAAAGTCCTAAGTGATCCCTGACGGTTGTGGTTGGGATGAACTGGAGGCCGGGAGGACCTTAGATGGTTGTT
The DNA here is from genome assembly GCA_003013855.2 of Liriodendron chinense. Lineage (NCBI taxonomy): Eukaryota > Viridiplantae > Streptophyta > Magnoliopsida > Magnoliales > Magnoliaceae > Liriodendron > Liriodendron chinense. Next base: position 1,208,435 of record ML058408.1, read on the forward strand.
GAGGTTGCTGAATTGGGCCAACTTGATTGCTGGCTGCTGTAGCTTGTGCTTGCATGAATTGCAAGAACATTTCTTGCATTGCTCTCATTCCTTGTGCCAATTCTTGCACGATTGGTGTATTCTCAATTGGTTGTTGCGCTGGAGGTTGCGCTTCGGTCATGTCGAGGGCAGGGAAGAGGTGAGCTTCCTCTTTATGGTTAGACATGTCTTTCTGAGCTCGAGTGCAGATTATGCTACGGAAAGGAAGTTGTTTCCGAAGACGTTGAGCCCGAGGAGGCGCAATGGTGAAGAATATGCTCTACTATTTTTTTTTGGGTTTGGGATTTTCTATTTTTTTGTTTTTGGATAGAATGCTATGCAGATGAGATTGTATGAGGACTAATGACTTTCAAGTACAAGAAGGATTCTATTTCTCAAGTTGGATCATGACTAGTGGGACTACCATATCCTTAGCGGAGTTGCCATTCTGTGAACGCTCGTCTCTCCGTGCTCTCGAATTCTCCCTCTTGGAAAAGGGGTGCGTGCATGCGAATCGCCATTTGTGCCACTGGCTCACCTCATTCTCGAGGGCTTTTTCTCGGTTGTCATGTTAAATTGGATATGTTTGGATGAGTTTGTACAAGACCAGAGTCGCTACTAGCCAGTTACTTTGAATCTACAGTCGGCTAGACCCTGTAGAAATGTTAGAGAAGGGAATCCGAAGATTCCTTCCTCTAAAATGAGACTTGATCTGCGGCCAGAGATTCGAGGTAAGGGATCACGATTACAGGGTGAGAAGATTGTAAGCACCCCACTCTGCCCGTACCGAAGTACGGTCTCTACTTCATAGAATCGAGCTAATACTTGAATGTCTGATTTAATCCTCGTACATTCTCAAGAATGATATGATGCATGAATGTAGTTTTGAACAGTAAGAGTTTCTGATGGGTAGGTTTCTATTAACAGGCAAGCTCAGAGCATACGCTCGAACTGACTAGGTGCTTTATGTGGGATGCATGTTGTGTATTTGAATAATCAAAGTGTTTGAAGTGATATGATAAGCAGGGTGGATGGAAGAATAGTAAATGTTGCACTTATGCTATATGCGAATGAGATAACACTAATGAAAGAGTAGCTGGATGGACGGAGGTGTCGCAAGGGTTTGCTTCGAGTGGCTAGATCAGGACTTGGGTAGCTTAGGAGACTTGGACCAGGGTTAGGTTGGGCTGGACCAATGCTAGGTTCTTCTCACTTGGGCTCTTCTTGGTGGAGGAATGGGCTGAAGGGATGGAGGTGAACTCGGAAGTTATCGGATTTCTCTGAGAGTTGAGGGATGCTGTAAATGAGAGGGAACGGGGGTATTTATAGTTGCGAGCAGTGGCAGCTCCAGTAATTAGGCTTGGGCGGCACCCTGGGGGCCACCCATTTGGACTCGCTGGTCCAGCTTCGGAGCGTACGGCCCCCGAAACTGAAGCAGCAAAGCCCGAGGTTTGAGGTTCGGACCTACTCCGAAGCTGTGGCTCCGAACCAGGTGAGTTGACTGGGTTTGAAACATGGGTGACACGATGAGTTGACTAGCTACAAGGGCTGGACTGACTTAGTGAGTTGACTCGGTGATTTGACTCAGGGGGTTGACTCACCAAGTTTGACTTTTTTAGAAATTTTTATTGGTTTTTCTTATGGATGGTTTTTTGGGCTGATGTTTAGGGGTGAGTTGACTGGGTTCAGACTTGAGCTGGGCTATGGGTTGGGGCTTACAAGGGTGAGTTTGGTTGGGTTTGGACATTGGATTTGGGGGTATGGTCCTCCATTCATTCAGTTATCTCTACCAACATTGTTGCCGAAGGTGGGGTGTCTACAACGCTACAACGACATGAAGAGAAGGATTGGGTTCTATATTATAGGTAGAAAGATGAATACATTTGGTTATGCCAATCTTATCCTAGAGATCCTTGTATTCACCCTTAACACGTTTGTACCATACCACCCATCTTTCTTGGTGCATCGATCATGCCTAGGGGTTTTATTAGGTTCTCAATAGGTCCAATTAAGGGATTCTTTGCTAGTCAGAAATACTTCTATAACTGTTAAGCACAAAATGGGAGTACTAACTACAGTGTAGTTGTCAAATTTCATAGACAATAAAATAGTGTATGAGGTTGTGTGAGCAAGTCAAGTTCTTTGAGAAGACAAGAGTCAACCTCAACAAACATATCAAGATCAAGACTATTGACTCTACAACAGAATTTGCGGGAAAACTTCAAAAATAAACCATATATGCCAAAGGTAAAATTGACCATAGGGATGACCTTATGTTAGGTGAATTTATATGGCTTTTAAGTTAATCTTTATAAATCTATTTTAAAGTCATAGTTTAAGGAAATTCAGCTAGCTTAACTCTGTATTCGGTCAACCCAATAATCTTCAGCTAGCCCATAAACTTTGGCTAAGTTTCCAGCAAGCATAATTGAAAAATCTAGAGGAAATTCGGTCAGCCCGACCCTATGTTCAGCCAGCCCAAGGGTGTTCAGTCAAGTTTCTAGATTTGAAATTGATTTTTGAACCCTGAACTCGGGTCAGCCGAACCCTGTCTCGGGTCAGCTGAACTGCATCTTGGGTCAGCCGAATTTTGAACTAATCCTTATCTCCCAAAATCTGATAGCCGTTGGGATAAAAGGTTGGATCTTAGGTGAGTTGAAGACTTAAATTTTTTGCTATAAATAGGGCTTTATTCTCTCTATTTTCTATCAAGAAAAACCACGAAAATATCCTCTCTCTCTCTCTAGTGAAAAAGCCCTTCATTATAGTATAGCTATCTGCTCTTAATTTTTAGTTTATTATATAGCTATCTCAGTTCTCTTCTCAAGCAATTTAACTATCTGGGAGAGATTATTCTCAACTTGAGATTAGAGAACTGAAATTACAGTTTTTAGGAAAACTTTTTAGAAATCCCTAAATTCATCTTATTCAAGCTATATTGGTTTATCTTCTTCAAAGAACGGATTGCTGCATCATTGAAGCTTCATCATCTTCGACTTCAAGAAGATTGTAATATCCTTCCTCTTAACTCTTTGGGTTTGTTTGAGATTGCCCATGAAAATATCATTTAAGGTTTTTGGTGATAGCTTGTGAAAATCACTTGAGGTTTTGTTGTGATAACCTGTGAAAATCATAATTTGTTGTATCAGGTTTTAAAGGTGAACCTATGAAAATCTTTGTTATAATGGAAAGCCAAAATTACAAGGAGAAGTAATTTTGGGAGTGGAGCAGGTGTAGTTTTTAAACACCAAACCATTGTAACTCTTTTTATTATAGTGATTGATTATTATTTATTTATTTGGTTGATATTTTGTGAAATCTTAAATTGCGACATAAGGTTGTCCTACTTAAGTTTTTTAGTTAAAATTTTATCCTACGATTTGAACAAGATTTTAAATTGTTTATTGCCTTGCTTATTCTTGTTAATCTTGTGCTTTTATTCTAATTGTGTTTTGAGATTGCAAGAATTTGGTGGTCCTATTCACTCCCCTCTAGGACATTTATAGCTTCACATTTTTCAACTTCTCCCTATCGGTGGGGAAATAAGAGAGAATGTCTTCAAATTTTGATTGAAAGATTACCTCCAAGCATGCAAATTCGTGGAGCAATTCCAACAATGAATGAAGAGGAGAATTTAGAATGGCAGGAACATTGGAGATTTTTTTATTTCTTTGGAGCTATAACAACTATTATAGGAATGAGTTGGAGTTCTTAAGATGTAAGCGAAAGAAGAAAAGGGTAAACATAAGGAAAATCAGCTTATATAAGCAAGGCTGCATGCGTCACATTAATTGCCGCATGATGATGTACACAAATGCCGAAACAAAAGCCGTCACAAAGATATGCGGGATATCTTCTCCGTTGGGCAGGTGACAGCTGTTAGAATTAGAAATGGCGCGATGGCATTTTCTGCGTATTGTTGCTCTGAGGTTCTGAGTAATGGAAACATTCATAGACAATCACAAGCATTCACAAAAGGTACGCAAGAAGAGATATCGTAAGACGAATTTTATTCTAGAGATCCCGAGATCTTGTACATTCCAAGACGTGATCTGGCATGAGCCCTTAATTACATCGAATGATCGATGACCCTTGATTAAAAGACAGAAGACTAGTCAGCAGGGACTATAGTCTTAGATTTTATGGTCGTAGAGACCTATATTTATTTTGTTATGTACTGAACCATCTTTGTATTAGTTAGGTGTCTGTCCCATGTTTTGATCGGAGATCCGGGCTGAGACTATCAGGGTTTATGACTGAGAAGGACGACTCTGGGCCCGCACCTAGTCATATATGGACACGTGACCTCGGGAAGTCTAATCTACAGTTGTGTGTACCTGAGTAGCCCAACTGACGGATGCCATTTGAATGGGTAGGGCATAGACTGTTGTGTTGTGAGAGTTCATAGCAATTGCTTTATAGCGAATTGAAACTCTTTGATATAGTTTATCGTGATAACCATAGTCCCATTTTTCTATCTTTTGACCCTAATAAGATCATATCTTACAATAGACATAAATAATGATATACTTGCATAGTTCTGGATGCTGGCGGCTTCTTTCTGAGAAATCATTTCATTCATTGCATTGAATCGGGTCAAACCTCGAAGACACTCAATCCTGCTTGTTTAGAGATCCCGAAATGATCGCTCGACCATTCCATTGCGTCCGGAATGCTGGAAATACCCAAAATAGGTTCAAACGGATCTTGAAAACACTTAAAATTAAGCCCGGAGCACCCGTAAATATTTTCGATAATTGGCTAATTTTTGGGTGCGTGGGCTTCAACACACCTTAAAATTAAGTGCCTGATTTTTTATGAATTTATGGATACGTGGGGTATTTTTCAGGTGTGTGGGACACCGAAATGCAAATCTGAATTACATCGAATTTATGGACGCGTGGGACCCGAATTTATAGACGCGTGGGCCATTTTCGGGTGCATGGGACACCGGTGCACTTGTCTGAATTAGGCCGAATTTATGGACGCGTAGGACCCGAATTTATGGGCGCGTGGGCCATTTTCGGGTGCGTGGGACACCGATGTACTTGTTGAATTATATTGAATTTATGGACGCGTGGGACCCGAATTTATGGGCACGTGGGCCATTTTCGGGTGCGTGGGACCGAATTTATGGGTGCATGCCCAGACTTGTGATTTTTCAGAATTCAGAACTGCGGTGGTCTCGATCGAAGTAATCTTTTGGTGGAAGACGCCGGTGATATGAAAGGTATTCTGGCGACCGGGATGGGTTTTCCAGTGATCAGAAAGGTATTCCGGCGAGGGTTTTTCGGCGGAAATCTCAAATACTCAGAGGATTGTAGCACTCTCTCTCTCTTTCAGAATGTACAAATGAATAGTCGGACGGGGTAGTTATACCCGAAAATACCAAAACTCGACCAATGAGGGGTTGTCACGTGCCACACACCCCTAAAATACCTCCAACGTACCTTAAAATTGACGTGCGGAGTTCTAACACATCCAAAAATGTGTTATGGAAATATTTGATATTTTGGGTGCGTGGGGCTCAATTTATGGGTGCGTGGGCTCCAACGCACCTTGAAATTAAGTGCCTGATTTTTTATGAATTTATGGATGCGTGGACCCATTTTTGGGGTACGTAGGACACCAAAACAGCTCTAAATGAAAATCTTGAAATGAGATGAATTTAGGGGTGAGTGGACCCATTTTTGGGGTGCGTGGGACATCATGCAACCTTTTAACCAATTTCTGTTTTTGCTGATTTTTTAGATGCGTGGGTACCCGAATTCATGGATGCGTGGGGGTCCATTTTATGGGTGCGTTGATGGACTTTTGAACCCTCCAAATTGGGTTTTGAATTTTGATGGGTTTGTGGGGCCCATTCGATCGTGAACTTACATGCACTGTTTGTCATAAATGATAATGAAGTTATGGGTTCGATTTCGGACAGTTCCGATCACGGTGATTCACTGGGCCTGCTAGAGATTTTAGCCAAAATTGGCTGGGAGGATTTTTGTAAATCTCCATTTTGTGTGCACTGGAAGACGTTTTGCGGGATTCTTTCGGAGTTGTGTGGCTATTTTGCTTGTTTTAAGGACCCCTACATTTTGGGACCCCAACAGATGCCCCTCCGATGCGTTGCGATGAATATATGACTGTTTAGTGTGACGTATTGGACCGTTGGGTCCTTGCTATAAATATAAAAGATAGTCATTTTTTCATCATTTTTCATTTCTCGTTGGACTTTATAGCTCGTCCCACGCACCCGTTTACTCTCCAACGCACCCAAAAATTACCTCCAACGCACCCTTTAATTCCGCACGCACCTCTTTATTCGAGGTAATGTGCTTTTATGGGTGCATGGGCCTTACACGCACCCAAGAAATGGACTTTGAATTTTTTGGGTTTTAAGGGTGCATAGGTTGGCACGCACCCAAAAATTAAAGTTAAGGGATTTCTCAAAATTTCAAGGTGCGTGGGACCTCACGCACCCTTCGTCGGATTTCCCGGAGGGTTTTGCCCCCCCCCCCCCCCCCAACAATTGGGTTTTGATATATTTAAGGGTTCGTGGGACCTCAAGCACCCTGATATTGTAACTTGGGCAATTTTTTATTTTCAAGGGGGGTGCGTGGGTGCTCACACACCGTTCGTCTCCTTTTTAGGAGGGTTTTGCCTCCTACGCACCCAACAGTTGGGTTTATCTGATTTAGGGGTGCATGGGGTCACACGCACCTGAATGAAGGACTTTATTAAAAATGCATTTTAAGGGTGCGTGGGACCTCACGCACCCAGTTTCTGGACTTAGTGGAAATGTGGATTGCGTGGGGCCACACGCACCCAGATTTTAAGGGAGTGAATCTCAGGCATTTTTGGGGTGCGTGGAGCCTCACGCACCAAAAAATTTAACTTATTTCGGGGTGCGTGGAGTTCCATACACTTAGGCTCTAAGGCTTTTGAGGTTGGAAATTTTTTTGTTTTAACCCAGTTCACTCTATTTAGATTTTGGAGGGTGTCGAGTCTTGCACTTTTACCTTACATCTATATGTTATTTCGAAGTGTTGGGCCTTGCACTCTCGAAAATCCAGGTCGCGTTGGGCCGACGCTGAAATCTTGGTGATCTAACTTAACTAGAGTTTCGAGCATACCTTCACGTGCTTTTCCTTCTTTCAAATTGGTCCTAAACCTTTTATGTATTTGCAGATTAGCATGGCTAGTGACCCATCGCAAGCTGGCCCTTTAGGCCCACCACTAACTCCATCAAAGCGCAAGCGTGCGACCTCGGAGAAGGCTACTAGGCCATCCGACCAGAATCCGCAATGGTTCCTCCCTCCGGAGACCTTCAACTTCTACGAACGCATCCTAACGCTGTCTAAAGATATGTAACGGAGGATTCTTTGCGACAGAGTTGTGCCACCTCCTCCAGACAGGGGCACACAAGAACAATGGGACGCTTGGTACGCTCCCCTGCGTGGCTTTCGGTCAGATGGGACCGTGGGATCTGAAGACGATGAAGTGAGCCCTTTAATTCCTGTGCAGACCGCTGTTAGTGCACTTTTCCTTGGCATACTAGTGCACCTTGTTTGTCAATCACTTACGTCAGTGAGTCTAGTGTCGGTTGAGCCCAATGAAGACGAAGACCGAAGACTCAAGACGGACCGCCTGCATCAAGGAAGAAGAATCAGGTAAAAGTGATGCCTTGGTGCCTTAACCTTGACCAAAACTCAACCCCTTACCTCTTTGATGACCTTGACCATCTTAGGAAAACCCTTAGTCGTCATAGAGTGGCCCCTAGGTGTCCCAAATGATCACCTATACCTTGGCTTTTGTAGTGGGTTGAAGGAGAGATGGGTCAGCAAAACACCAGGCTGAACCCAGGCCTGTCCGGTCAAGACTGGTCGGACAGTCCCTGTCCAGAAGCAGTGTATGCAGGCCGTTGGGGCCGACCGGTCTTGACCGGTCGGACAGCCCTCCCATGAGACAGCAACTTCACTGTCTTGCTTGGCTCTTTGGCCGACCGGTCGGGACCAGTCGGGACAGGTCGGCAGAGCCAGTTTTTTTCCCGTTTTATGACCGTTGGAGCTCATTTTTCCTATATAAGGAGCTCGATTTTTGGGCATATGGGAGAGGTTTTTGAGAGCCTATTCCCCACACCTTTTGTACATCATATGAGGCCTCAAAGAGGAGGGTTTCAAGTCATATCCCTTGTGTTTTAAACACAAGTGTGGGCATTCAAATGCAATCTAGAGATGACTTGATTCCTCTCTCAAATCTAGAGGTGAGACACTATTCCATATAGGCATATCCCTTGTCCAAGACCTCTAGAAGACCCTCTAGGTGAATCTCCTAGTTAGATCAAGCTACATATCTCATGTAGGAGATTCAACCATCCTCCTATCACCTTGGGCATCTCAAAGGCATCACATGCAAGGTGTTTGATCGAGTGTGGCTGAGGCATTGGCGACGCAACGGCGACACGATCGTGGGAGCAAGGGAAGCTGATTGAAGCACGGGAGAGCGGAGATCAAGCAACCCGAACCGGCGCTAAACAAGGGGCTCATCCGACAAGTAGGTTGTCTTTATTGAGAGTCCAGTTAGAGTTTGTTTGTCAAGCTCGATCTAGGGACGTTAACCGTTCCTTGGCCCGTTTGCCGGGCCTAAACTAAGTCTCCAAGGGGGAGCCTCCGACACGGGAGAGAATGTGCGTCGGGTTGAGAGTTAGCCTATGTCCAAAACTCCGTTTGGGTTGAGAGTTAGCCCTTGGTCCAAAACTCCGGTCATGGTTGAGAGGTGAATCGGTAAAACCTCCGTGTAAAGGTTGAGAGGTGAACCTCATTTAAAACCTCCGATAGTGAATGCCGGTGTGCTCAAAGGTGTTGAGTACTTGAACCGGGAGTGGAGTAGACAAGTAGTCGAACTACTATACATGCTTGTGTTTGTGATTGTATTGAGCACATTGATATCTTAGCACTGTTAGTTTAATTGTCTAATTATGAATGCTTGATAGGAATGTATGCTAGGCACTTATTAGGCACATCCACACACAAGATGTACTTTCACTAGTTGTGTAGACTTGAGCTCATTGATCCATTCTCATAAGTCTACATAGTTTGCATAGGTTAGGAGCTTGATTAGTTAAATCATTTATTTACCTATGCATGCTTAGACTAGGATTGTTTATTGCTTAACCATATGCTAGTCTTGTGATTGGACCCACTTAGGTTTGGAAGCCTAAGTGTTCTTGCTTACTTAGTTTAATTTGTTGAATTGTGCAAGTAGGCGAAAAGAATTTCAAAAGGGTCCTAATCCCCCCTCTAGGTCCTTAGACATATCTCCGAGTATCTCTATAAGCGGTAAAACCGCAATTTCAACCGCTAAGCATGGTCGTCCGAAGAGAACCGGCAAGGGTGCCAAACAGGTGTACTTGGAGAACCAGGCTAAGTCTAAATCCAATAAGATGAAGGTGGCCTGGTCTACTGTTAAGCTCGTTACCTCGCCTCTCATTATAAGGAACCCTTATACATGAGAATACATCCGATATTCGAAGAGTTATCAGCGACAACGTTCCCTTCCAAGCATCGAGCAGTCTGACATCTGCCGGAGTAATTCCTTCTACAACATTGACGCTTGGACATCCGGCCTGGCACCATTTCTCAACTGTTCTCTGTCCAAGAATGGAAAGTGTCAGTCCGTCCTTGGTACGAAGGACATGATTTTCTCAGAGCCGAACTACAACCCTCATCAGCATTTCCCCAAGCATTATTTCGAGACCCGTCGCCAGCGGTTTCATCATTTAGGGGATACCGAAGTCTGGTTGACCGGAGTGTTCCGAACTCGTGGCCATCTGATTCCCCACCCCGGTTATGAAGAATGGCAAAATCGTATCTTAGAACAACACATGGCCACTCTACGAGCAGTTGTCTTATACAAGGCCATTGAGGCGACATCAGGCTACTTCCATCGGGAACCCTGGGTCTACAAGGGCTTCCTCAATCATTGGTGTTCTATCACCAACTCTTTCCATATGCCATATGGGGAGATGAGTATCTCGCTCTGGGACCTTAACCGGATCTTGGGTCTCCCCATCCGTGGGAGGATTTACGACGAGTGGGTCCCGAGCGACAATGAGTTGTCGCGGAAGAAAAAGGGCGTTGATGAAGGCTTCTTCTCCGAGGCTTGTTACGAGTTGTTCGCAGAGCTTCCCCAGTTCTGGGGTTTCAAAGATAAACTTTCATTCGAGGATTGGCTAGTCCACTTCAGCCATGGTTTGAAGTAAGTGTTTCATTACTAGCTGCACACCATTACTTCGTTATACCTTTCTTTCTTTTGTTAACATCTTGTTTTCTTTCTTTCATCTTGGACTATGCGGCTTACGATGAAGGTCGTGGGGATAAGGCATTTCTAGAGAGTCGAATGAAAGAAAACTTCCCTTGCCCCAACAAGCTCTCCCCAATCTGTGAGCTGGCCGGCTTCCTGGCATACTGGCTCAGCTGCGTAGCGCTGCCGAGCTCCAAGCAAGTGGATAATATAAGAGTATCATGTTTTACCATCACAGGAGCTGTGGCGAATGGTAATTAGTATGTGTTAGCTTCAGTGGTTCTGTGCTCTATTTATCGAGCCTTCAGCTACATTATCAGTAATAAGGAGTGTGCCGCTTACGGGATGAATTCGGCCTACTATGGGTTGCATTTCTTCTCCGGCTGGCTCGGGGTATACTTCCCCTGGGTCTACGGTGTGCAGCGTGGGGATTGTATCAAAGAGGGGAAGCTTCCATTACATTTCTTCCAGAATAAGAAGATGGTGGGTCATAATTTGACCACTATTGAAGAGAGCATTGCACTATTCGATGATGTATACTTCTACCATTTTTCTGGCACCCGAAGCAGGGAATCGATCTTGTGCACGGACGACGACAGCATCGATTATTACGAACGTTCATTCTTGACAGCAATTCGTCCGTCGTCGTTGCCGCTTCATGAAGGGTTGAAATTCTGGAGGGAACCCTACTATCCCAATCGTTTCGCCCGTCAGTTCGGGTACGACCAAGGGGTGCCCTAGACATTGGAGCCAGTGACACATGAGCAACGAGCGTACGGTGTCAGGCCCATTCATTGGAAGTGGATGTGGCGACAACTTATGTTGGACTGGGACTGGTTGTTCTTTTACCATTTCGGGGACACAGTGTTGCATTGGGGCATCTTTTGGATGGATGAGGTGGTGGGCTCACCAGTATGCGCTGGTTCGAAATAAAATGCTTGTTACTGAGCCCATCTTCGTCACGCCTCCTATTGTTACTCTCATTCCTGCTGACGGGCTCGGCTACGTATTGAAAAATCTTCATCAACCTGCGGTGCCGGGTACACAGAGACTTAAGACCTCCCTGAATGTGGTGATCGACCACGAAAAATTCGAACATATTTTGGAAGGTTGGGTCGCTCATGGGGAGAGAAATGTAAACTAGAGGAGTCGGAATTCCCACCCCTTGGGCCCATAGATGAGTTACCCGAAGAAGGCAATGCTCCGAGAGGGGGGGATGAAGGTGATGATGAAGGGGGCGATGATGATGATGATAATGATGTGGGCAATGTTGGTGGTAATGACGAGGACGATGATGATGCTGTTGATGGCGATGGTGGTATGGGTGAAGGTAATGAGGATGTTGATGGTGGTGATAGAGGTGGTGATGACGACATGGGTGGTGGTGAAGGTGGAGATGATGGTGGCGATGATGATGCTGATGATGGTGGTGAAGGGGTGCCTCCTGACGCACCATTTCTCGAGTGAAAATTGCCCCTAGTCTTCCTGTCGCTTGTGGGGGTAAGAGGATAAAGGAGATGTGGAATTACACAAAACTGAACGTTCACGGAAACGACTCTCCAAGGACACCGGTGATGCTCCAACCGACAGTGTAGGGGAGGCCAGGGAAGAGGGTGAATTAAGCTCTCAGGCCAATTTAAGTGAAGACCGCTATACCAAGGAAAGCAATGACGACGAGCCAGTATTCGAGAGATCTGTCCCTGAGGAAAACATGAGAGCGATCTTTATGGATCTGGATGATGACGCACCTCTGAATCCATCCTTCCTCTTGATCCTCCTATGATAGAGGCTGAAGCTAGTCAGAGCATGGTTCCCAAAGCGATTGTCACTACCGCAGTGGAAGGGATTACAGTTCCTGCTATCGAATCAAGTGCGCCTGAACCTGCTGTGGGAGCTCCTCCTTCTGTTGAGCCATCATCAACTGATACTGTCATGAATGCACCTTCTGTTGTTGTACCATCATCAGCCGAACCTGTCGTGAATGCCCCTGCTACTGTTGTACCATCATCAGCTGAGCTTGCCGCTGAAGTTCCCCCTGCTGTTGGGCCAACCTCTGATGCCAATATTCTCGAGGTCGTGGTGCTATCTTCTCCAGAATTACCTGAACCATCGACTGAGAGAATGACCAAACCTACCCCGGTATCATCTGTGCCTACTGCCTCATCCAGTGCTCTTGCTGTTGTCATTCCTAAAGTCGCTGGTATATTACTTGCTTTTACTGTCTCGACTGCTTTCTTTCTGACGGTGGTTTTCCTGTACTGACGTTTATTGTTTATTTTGTCAACAGCAGTTTCGATCCATGCCCCTGCCCCTATGGTTTTGCCTGAAGCACTCATTTCTTCTCTTCGAGGCTTATCGAAAATAAAGGCGAACCTTTTGATGAGTCTTCTGATGACTATCGCTGATTCTCTAAAGAACGAAGATGAATGGTGTATTCTAGATGAAGGGCTGCAAGCGCTTGAGCATAATGCTACATGGCTCAGGATTGACGTCTCTTCAATGGTCAGTCACGTGGTCTGGTTCAAGGAAGGGATGACTCGTGTCATTGGTGCAAAGCATCTCAGGCCTTATCCTTCTATTGAGGAGAAACGTGGCCAGTTGCAGTCCCTTCTTCCGAAGTTAAAACTTCACAAGGCAGACGTAGCTGCGGCGAGGCAAAACTGGCAGGTTGCTAGTACTGGGTGTCAAGGGGCCACAGAACGTCTAGAGGAGATTGATAGTGAAATAGCATGGCTACAGGCTAAGCGCCTAGTTGTTCACCTTAACTTTTCCAAGTTTAACAGCTAGAAAGCTCGCTTACAATCGTCTATTGATCAACATGAGGCGAAGTGTAACGATATAGATGCCCAGATTACAGAACTGCAGTAATTTCTTCAGAACGTTCCCGACTTTGCACAAGTTTTGGCTAAAGCAGAGGCGGCACAAAGGGGTATCCAGAGTTTGCAATTGATATGTTAGAACACTGTATGAAGAATTTAGATGGTTGAACTGTAATAGTCTTCGCTTGTAATTCGAAACATGTTGTAATGGATATTGTAATGATGTGTATACTATTGTAATTTTGGATTTATATTGTGTCTTTAGCCTGTTCGCCATTTTATTTAAGTTTGGATGGAAACTGATTAAGCTATTTGGGAAAGAATGTCCCCCTGTTAGGACTCAAACCTATACCCCTGTGAAAAGGATGTGATCGAGTTTTGATTTAGGGCTTGTTCTAATTCTTGACGATCTTAAAAAGGGCAGGGCACCATACCTGACGTGTCCTGAGTCTTAACGACTTTTCTGATACCTGTACGAGCACAAAATAGATGATTAGTATTTAGATCTAATCGTTATGTGGTATCTTTTCTTTTGGTATCTGTTTATTACACTTCCCTTTGATGGGGCGTTTATAAATCACAATAATAAGCTTATGTCAAGTGTAATATTTTTTAAAAAACCAGCCATTCACCAACGAACTGATGCCCTGCCCCTTGCAATCAATTATCCGATAGGCTCTGTTGGTATAGACCTCGTCAACGATACACACTGGATCCCATTTTGGGTCGAATTTACTTTTGGGACCTTGAGCCAGTGCCGGACGTTTCATCATTAGCACCAAGTCGCCCCTTTTGAACGACCTACCGTGCACTCGTTTATTGTATGAGGCTGAGATTTGTTTCTGATAGATTTCGAGCCTTTGTTGAGCGGCGAGCCTCTTTTTATCTAGATCATCAAGCTCGGCCATTCTAGTCCTGGCGTTCTGTTCGGATGCCAGGGAGTGCCGAAGTGCAACCCGTAGTGACTCAACCTGTATCTCCATTGGGACTACTACCTCTGTGCCATATATTAAGGAGTAAGGTGTGGCTTTAGTGGCAGTGCGATATGTCGTCTGGTGCGCCCATAAGGCTTCGGGCAGACGCTTGTCCCAATCTTTCTTATTTTCTGCTACTGTTTTCTTCAAAATTTTCATGATAGTCTTGTTGAAAGCTTCAGCTAGCCCATTCGCAGGGGGATAATAAGGTTTCAAATAGCAGTGCTGGATCTTGAATTTCGTGCACAACTTGTTGATGGTGGCATTCTTGAAGGGTGTTCAATTGTCGGGGTAATTTTCTCGGGAATACCATGTCGGTATAATATCGTATGGCGAATGAAACTTTCGACATGTTTAGCCTTCACATTCCTAAGTACCACTGCTTTGGCCCACTTGAAAAAGTAATCCGTTGCTGGCTAGGATATACTGATGCCCTTAGGTTGAGGGTGGGTTGATCGGTCCGATCACGTCCATGCCCTAAGCAGCGAAGGGCCAAGATATCACTGATTGATGTAACTTTTTCGGTGGTGAGTGTATTATATCTGCATGGATCTGGCATTGATGGCATTTCTTGATATATTCTATCGCATCTTTTGCCATCGTGGGCCAATAATATCCCATGTGTCGGACACGGTGATGTAAATTCTTGCCTCCTTGGTGAGCACCGCACTCTCCTCCGTGAGCTTCCTTCAATGTGGCATACGCCTCATCTTGGTCCAAACAATGCAGCAATACTCCCTCATACGAGCGCTTGCAAAGGATGTCATTTTGTATTATAAATGAATCGGCGCGTCTCCTGACCTGTGTGCGCATCTTGGGCTCTTCTAGTAAAAATTCATATTTCAAGTAGTCGACGAATGGCCTTTTCCAGTCATTTTCTTCTATGATTTAGAAGTAACAGATGGACACTTGATTCACTACTACGTAGCACATCTATCGATATAATCCTTCTTTCTTCAATTGTCACTTGAAGTGGACTGCCCCCGGGATTGGCCAAAGCAGCGGCCAGATTGGCCAGCGCATCGACTTGTACATCCTCCTGCCTCGGTATATGTGAAATGTTGCTGTTACATAACTGGTCAAACAGTGACTGCGCTTGGTGGCAGAAAGGTGACAACTCAGGTTTGCGGACCTCATATTCTGTCAGTTAACTGTCCGATGACTAGCCTGGAGTCACCATAGATCTGTATTGCTTTGATTCGCATCTCTAAGGCTAGCTGTAGTCTGATGATGAGGGCTTGATATTCTGCTTCATTGTTAGTGTAAGCTGACATGATCATAAATGAGTAGGGCAGCAAATCTCCCTGCGGACTGATAAATATAACTCCTGCTCCTGCCCCTGTCGACCTGGAGGCTTCGTCAAAGTTCATCTACTAGAGTCGTGGTTCTCCGACCATCATAACCTGATCATCTGGAAGATCACATTTCATTTCTTCACTGCTTGGGACCGGATGTGCAGCGAGAAAATCTGCGATCGCTTGTCCTTTAATAGCTCTGGCTGGGATGTACGTGATGTCGAATTCAGAGAGGAGAAGGGCCCACTTTGCTAAGCGTCCGGACAACATGGGCCGGTTCATGAGGAATTTGATCGGGTCCGCCTTCGATATTAACGTTATCTGATGCGAGAGGCAGTAATGCCTAAGTTTCTTCGCAAGTGAAAATGAGAGCGAGACATATCTTCTCAATTGCTGAATAGTTGAATTCGGCCCCCACCAGCAGTGCGGCTCAAATAATATAGCGCATTGTCCTTCTCTTCTTCGTTCTTCTGTGCCAGGAGTGCCCCCCAATGAGTTATCACCTACTGTGATATATAAAATTAGCAGCTTTCCCTTGATTGGGGCGGCGAGGACTGGAGAATTCTCGAGCATTTCTTTTAGTGAATCAAAACCTTTCTGACAAGCGTCATCCCATTCAAACTTAAGGTCTTTTTTGTTGAGGTGGGAGAATGACTGACAACGACCAGCCAAGTTCGAAATAAATCTTCTCAGATATGCCACACGGCCTTGAAAACTCTTCAACTGTTTTAAATTTTTCGGTGGTGGCATTTCTCTGATGGCCTTAATCTTGGCGGCGTCGATCTCTATGTCCCTGTGTCTGACAACAAAGCCCAAGAATTTGCCGGATGTGACCCCAAACGTGCACTTTAGCAGGATTCATACGGAGACTCTTCTTGCGCAACTGCTAGAATACTTGTCTCAGATGTTCCCTGTATTGTTCATGATCAGCTGTCCTCACAACCAAATCATCTACATAGCATTCAACGTGTTTGTGCATCATATCTTGGAATATAACGTACATTGCGCGCTGATACGTTGCCCCTGCGTTCTTCAACCCGAAAGGCATTACGCGGTAACAGTAGATGCCGAGGGTTGTGCGGAAGGCCGTAGCTTCTTCATCTTCTGGGGCCATACGAATTTGATTGTATCCTGAATACCCATCCATGAAGGACATTACTGCATATCCTGTTGTGTTGTCAATCAATAATTCTGAAATCGGCAAAGGAAAATCGTCTTTAGGGCAGGCTTCATTAAGATTCTGGAAGTCGACACAAACCCGGATCTGTCCACTCTTCTTCTTGATTGGCACGATGTTTGAAATCCATCGAGGGTACTTCACCTCTCGAACGAACCCGGCTTGAATCAGTTTCTTAATTTCTTCTTCAAGCTTGGGTACAATGTCAGGGTGAAATCGTCGTTGAGGTTGCTTCACTAGCTTCTTTTCCTTCATGATACTCAACTTGTGCATGGCGATCGTCGGACTGAGCCCCGACATTTCTAAATATGTCCAAGTGAAGATGTCCTTATTCTCCTTCAACAACTGTATGTATCTCTCTCTTTCATTTTTCGGGACGTTTCTACTCATATATGTGTTCCTAGATTCTTCGAGGGTGCCCAAATTCACCTCTTCAAGTTCATCAATCGTCAGCTGTCCACCATCTTCTAGTTGTACGGGTGCAACACTTGGTTGGATAATGTCGATAGGATCTTGCACTTGAATTTCTTCTACCGGGCCGATGATCATCATATTCACACTTGCCTTGGCTCCTAGACCTTCTCTATTTCTGCATACTTGCTTATATTCTTTAAATGGAGCTAGCAATCTCTTCTTTGTGTCTGAACCTTGGCTGAAGAATCCCATATTCCTCATAATCTTTTGGCTGGCTCTGCTATCTCTTCTCTTCTATTGGTCGGGGTTGGGCAGATTCTCTTCCCTCTTCTCTCTCTTCTGATGGTACTGGCTGACTTGGCCCTGAGTGAAACTTGATATCTTTTTGGGTGATATCTCTTGACGGCACGATGAATTGGCTTGGAGCTTTCGGGAATGGCTTGGTTCTTCCTATCTTGGGTACCGACATATTGAAGCTAGACTTGAGCACGATCATGTGTTGATCCGAGATCAGTTTTAACATAGACTGTCCAGGCTGACGCAAATGTTGTGGTACCACATAGAACTTCTTCGTGATCGGCTGAGGTTAATTTTCCAACTGATATTGGGATCTTCCTTGAGTGATGGGCTGAGGTTTACTTTTCTGCACAAACTTCTCAACTCGAGGTTTTGCCTCTTGCCCTTTCTTCATTACGTCGGGCTTTTAACTGGTTTTCTGCTATCGGACAGGTTGTAATATTTTGCATCGGCCAAAAATGACTCAACTATTGTGTATGGCTTCGGATCTGCCGTTACCCTGTATTGGACCCCGTCTTTATTGTATTTGAAGCACTGATGATACGTCGAAGGGATTATGCGGTTGTGATGGAGCCAAGGCCTTCCTAAGAGGAGGTTGTACGCTGTCACTGCATCGATCAACTGACATGTTACTTTCGTCGTCAGTTCTTTGATCTCTAACATTATCATGATTAATCCAAGTGTATGCTGACTGTCTTGGTTAAACCCTTGAATCATCATGAGACTCGGGCGTAGTGCTGATTGCCTATAACCCAGCTTCTGCAGTGTCTTCAATGACATAATATTTACGGTGGACCCATCATCTAACATGCACCTTTTGACCTCCGTGTTCCTGTGACCATCAACGGACGGTTGTGGTCTGTTAATTCAATCGTGTGGTCTTCTTATGAGAAAGTAATTGTCGAGGGACGGTCGACATGCATGACTTGTGACACCGGTATATACCCCTCCCAAAATTTGTCTGTATTATTCATTTCTTCTTCTGTCTCTATCGTCATGACCTCCCCGACTTCACTGTCAAGTAAGGTATTGATTAACATTTATCTGTACACTTTTGAGAGACATAAAGCATCGTATATACTTAGATGGGCAGGGACCTTCCGTAAATGTGACACAACGTCATACGCCACTGGTCTCGGGCTTGGTTGACTGGTCGTGGCTTCGGCAACCTTCTCTTTTAGTTTCTGCATGTAGGGTCTCTCTTGCGGCCTGTCAAGGATACCGTCTTCTTGCATCGGGTCGTCTGGTCTTAGAGGGGTACGGTCAAGCATTTGCTTTCCTGATCGTAAGATGACTGCGTCAACCTCTCCCTCAGCTGCTTGTGGGGTTTCCTCGGACGGTGCTTGTTCGACGAACGACACCATTCCGCAATGTGCCATGTTTGTTGCGGGTCGTATTTGCCCCTGTAATGTTTCTTTCTTTTCTCTTCCCCTATTCTTTCCTTGGTTTACGAGCCTTCGTCTGTTCTTGAGTCTTTTCTTGCTACTAATTAGAGTCCATGGTTCCTTCTGCTCAGGGAATGAAGTCGGTCGGTTGGTGTCATTTTCTATTGGGATTGCTGAAATTGTCCTAGCTGTCTCCTTTGCTGTGTCAGGTACCTTCATGTTGATGACCCCTTGATTGATCAACCCCTGTATCCTTCCTTTTAGGGAGAAGCAATCTTCTGTCTTGTGGCTGACACATTGATGGTATTTACAGTATTTGAGATCTTTTATTCGTCCAACTTCATGGAGACGGATAGGTTCTGACAGACGCATTAAGCCTTCCTCGATCAATTGTTCCATGATCGAAACTAGATCGGCCATATCGAATGTGTATGGGCCATTCGCCCTTTCTCTTTCGACTATTGATATGTGTTTGGGTGCATAGGGCCTTTTACCCTTGTCTTGAACAATCATTGCTTTTGCTTTCGGCTTGTGATCGACAGCGGGACATTTTTGGTCTTTCTGGTCCCTGCTCTTGTCGACTTGATGGGTCTCTACTACTCTTCCCATCTCTCTCTTCTGTCTCTCGGGTCTGAAGTTTACCCGGGATGCAGCCTCCTCTACCAGATGCGCTTTCGTTGCCAGCTCACGAAAATAGTTGAAGCTATTACCTGACTATTCGTACGAGATCATCGGGTCTAAAGCCCTTAGACACAACTTCATCTGCTTGCCTTCACTGGGTAATTCACGACATTGAGCTGCTGTGGCTCCCCATCGGTTGATGAACTTCTCAACAGGTTCACCATTTCTCTGCCTAACCAATGCTAGGTCTGTTAATGAGATCTCCCTCTCTGTTGCAAAGAATTTTGAGATGAAGGTGTCCTGCATTTGCTCTCATGTCCTTATAGAGCTGGCTGGTAACGACATGTACTATTGAAAGGCTTTCCCTGTGAGGGTAGATCCGAATAGTCGCATGTAATACTGCGGGACTGCAGACCAATTTCCGAATGTAGTCAAGAAGTGGGTGATGTGCTCTTCCGGCGATCTTCTGCCGTCAAACTTTTCGAAATCTGGGCATCTGAAATTAGCCGGGAACGGTACCTCTTCTACTTCTGGTGGGTACGGGATCCGATATTTATAGCTGCCTCTCTTCTCTTTCTCTTTTTCTTGCTGCATTATGTGGGCTATCGTTTGGGATAACTCTTCTCGTGATATGTGAGATGTGGAAAGCGGCGCACGTTCTATTGGTGCG
This sequence comes from Liriodendron chinense, assembly GCA_003013855.2. NCBI lineage: Eukaryota > Viridiplantae > Streptophyta > Magnoliopsida > Magnoliales > Magnoliaceae > Liriodendron > Liriodendron chinense. Next base: position 1,228,401 of record ML058408.1, read on the forward strand.
ACCCTGAGTTGGATGGGCGGTTCAGGCTCAGCCGGACCTTCTGCTTCCCCTTGGGACTCCTCTGCCAACTGATGGGTGGGCGGCGCTATACTTCTGGTGGCATTCTGCGCTATCAGAGTGGTCAGGGCCTCTTGAATAGCCCTCATTCGATCGTTTGTCTCGCGATTAGCCTCGACCAATCTATCGATCTGATCTTGGAATGGAGGTAATTCTTTTGCTTCATACGATCCTTCTTCTTCTTCTTCGGCCACTTGGACCATCACCACTTGTGCTAATGGGATTTCTTGAGTCGGCCTCTGTTTTGGTTCAAGGATTGTCATGGACTTGGATTTTACATGCACGGGCCTGGTAGGTTTTTGCGAGGTGCGAGCCGGTCTTGGGCAATGGCGGGAACTACTCGGCTGTCATCGTAGGCACTGCGGGTTTGGTTGATATAAGCTGGCTGTTAATAGGGATCTTCTGCCCCTATTTTGGCTGCCAATGTTTTCTTATGGTAGGGCGAGGTTTTGCAACATTTGCCTTCCTGTGTGTAGTTATGATGGCCGCTTTCTTCTGTTCTTTCTTCTGCCTTCGGGTCTCAACCAATTGCCATTCTGAGCTTGGGATGGCTGTTGCAGCTTCGGTGAAATGGGGGAAGCTGAAACCCCCGGCAGCAAGGAAAATGCACGGACTTGTCATTGAGTATGCCATCTCTTTTGTCTGCGTTAGTATCTTGCTAATTCTGAGGTGTCATGAAATCATTAGAACAGTTCATAAATGTGGCCGGAAGCGTGAACCCATTGATCGCGGTGCATAAACTAATAGGAATAAGCAAGAAGAAGACAAATATGTATAGTTGTGGAAGTTTGTGGGTTTGAAAACCTTTAATTTACCGCCTATTGCCTTAAAGATGAAGGGAAGAATGCTCTCGTTGAGAGTCGCCAGTTTGGCACCTGAGGGCGCCAAAACATTATGCCTCGCGATAAATATCTTACGCACATGTTCGTACTTGCGAATGATTAATCTTAGAGTGTTTTTATACTCAGAGCAAAACCAGAGATTCTGGTATGGTTTCGATCCCCAGCAGAGTCGCCAGTTTGTTAGAACTAGAAAATGGTGAGATGTCATTTTCTGTGTATTGTTGCTCTGGGGTTCTGAGTAATAAAAACATTCATAGACAATCACAAGCATTCATAAAAGGTACGCAAGAAGAGATATTGCAAGGCGAATTTTATTCCAGGGATCCTGAGATCTTGTACATTCTAAGCCGTGATCTGGCACGAGCCCTTAATTACATTGAATGATCGATGACCCTTGATTAAAAGGCAGAAGACTAGTTAGCAAGTGTAACGCCTCCAAAATTCGACACTTGAGTATATAACTCAAATCTCGAAATTAAGGGTGTTATGAATGAATCCTTCACAATCACAACTAAAACTTTTATTCTTTCCATTCACAAGGTACCAAATATATGGAATAAAAATAAACCAACTTTGAAAATTAAACTATAATCAACGAGTCTATGAAATTGTTCCAAACTGTCTAAACTAATGGCCATCTAATGGGCCTTATTACATTAATACTTTCAATCAAAATAAATCAATTCTCAAAAATCTTCTAAAGAATTCCTTCATCTGGAACCGCTACCTCAAAGTCCTCTAAGTTATCACCTGTCGCTACGGTTAATCGCATAACACTGCGTCAGCTATAAAAGCCGGTGAGCATTCTCATATAGTTTAACACATGTAATTCGATGTAGAAAACCACTTGAACATTAAAGTACAAAACACTACAATTTCAATAGTAATTTCATCAAATCAAAATCTCTTAAACATGCACGTGATGCATGGTATGCAAGTATGCTTCAACAATCTCAGTACGGTTATCAGTAGAACATCCAGGGCCAGTTTATAGTCGGGCCTACACTTTCACAATTACAGAGTTGGTCTCTTGTACACACCAGGGAACTCACCCAACCTGCTAAAATCATCTGATATCCACCGGGTACGCTAGTATAGTATCTTGCACACACCAGGGAGCTCAACTAACCCGTCCACAATCGATGGACTATCAGAAGGGTATATTGCACACACAGGGCGCTCAACCAGGGACTGTTGCACACACTTGGGTGCTCCCCCAAACAATCATCAATGGGTCTATTGCACACACCAGGGTGCTCACCCTACGATAATAACTGGAGTTCACAAATCGTGCTATGCATGAACCAAATCAATACACTAAAACATCTTTCCAAGATAATTCAAAATAAGCTTACACATGTACAACCTTAATTGGGTATCAAATTCATATGAAAAACATAATTTATAAACAAATAGATAATTCTAAATAACATTGATATAATTCACAAATCCAACCAAAACGAAACCAAATTTAAACTTCTAAAATGAGAGATTAAACTATAAACATAGAGAATCCGAAATTAGACTAAAAAAATCCTAAACTAGAATTACAGGTGAAAAAAATATGAGAAGAAACTCACCCTCTTTCTTTCTTTCTTTCCTTCTTCTTTTTTTTTCTCTTTTCCTTTTCTTTCTCTTTCTTCTTCTTATTCTTCTTCTCCCTGCTGCTACTGGAAGGTTGCTCCAGCAATGGGAGAAGCAAATAGCAACCGTAAACCCCCCCTACGTTACTCTCTCTCTTGTCTCTCTTATCTCTCTCTCTTTCTCTCTAACGTCTCTCTCTCTCTCTCTCTCTCTCTCTCTCTCTCTCTCTCTTCTCTCTTTCCTCTCTTTCACGGCTCTCTCTCTCTCTCTCTCTCTCTCTCTCTCTCTCTTTCTCTCTTTCCTCTCTTTCACGGCTCTCTCTCTCTCTCTCTCTCTCTCTCTCTCTCTCTCTCTCTCTCTCTCTCTCTCTTTCTGATGTTTCTTTTAGAGAAAACGCTGCCGAGAGTCGACTCTCATAGCCAAACACGAACACGAGCGTGTTATACAGACGTTTGACGGTTTTCGAATCCAAGTTGGATTCGAACTTCTATTCTTGCAAGCTAAGCCACAAGTGAAACGTTAGAAACTAGGTGGGGCCCATGCAAACAACCCCTTCAAATTTTAGGGACCCATGCGTAGAATCGGCTCCGATCTTGCGCGTTCTATTTCGTTAAGTTCCAGGTATCAACAGATTGTGCAGTCCACACTAGTCACTGATTACAAAGCTAAATCCTTCCCTTAGTAGACCCAAGAGAGGGCTACACAATGGGCGGAATGGATTTTCTGATGGGGTCCACCGTGATGGACGGTGTGGACCGACCAGCGAAACAGCGGACGCTGCTGCCGCAGTGTCGAACGAAGAAGACGCAGCGTCTTCCGCTGCGTATGCAATCAACACGCGTTGACCGCGGGCCTAACGCGCACGCAGTGCACGTGGGTCCCACAGTGATGTATGTGAAAAATCTACTCCGACCATCATGTAGGCCACATGATTTTAATGTATGACACAAAAATTGAGGCAGTTCCGAGTTTAGATGGCCCACCTATGGCCCGATTTCTGATTAGGGTACTTGTAGGATGATCGGAGGGCTGAAATTTGACGTGTACGGTTAGATTAGGTCTCTAAACTATTATATGAAGTTTTGCATGAAACTGATCGTCAGTAACTGGTATACTTAAAATCGTCAATATAACTTGAGTTTTAACCAATAGAAATTTCGTAATTATTGTGAGTTTTTGAGAAATCTGACACTTCTACCCTGTTCTAGGGTTCATATTGAGCGGCTTTAATAAAGGGATCCTACATGAATTCTCTACTTTTGATTTATTATTAATTTATCAATGTAATAATTCACATAAACTATTAAATAATTAATTAATTTGTTACTTTAATTACTTCGACAACTTGGGTTATTACATTCTTCCCTCCTTAAGGAAATTTCGTCCCGAAATTTATTTTAAGGTAAGTTAAAGTGTTTCACAATATGATGGAATGTATAGTCGAATGTATTTATGAAATGTATATGTGAAGTGTTTCACACTATAATGAAAAAGAATTTCGTCTCGAAATTTACCTTATTGGTCGAATAGTGGGTACTTTTCTTTGATTTCGTCTTCTCGTTCCCACGAGGCTTCGTCTTCTCCATGATTGCTCCATTAAACCTTGATCAGGGAAATCGTTTTGGTTCGGAGTATTTGGTCCTTTCGGTCCAAGATTCGTATTGGTTGCTCAATATAGGTAGCATCTTCCCGTATCTCTAATGGTTGCCAATCAATCACATGGGATGTGTCTCTTTCATATCTTCGCAACATACTCACGTGAAACATGTCATGTATGCTTGATAATTGTGGCGGTAGAGCTAGCCGGTACGCCACTTTTCTCACCCTTTCCAAAATTTCAAAAGGTCCAATGTATCGTGGTGCCAGTTTTCCTTTCTTCCTAAATCGCATTACCCCTTTCATAGGAGAGACCTTTAAAAATACATGCTACCCTTCAAAAAATTCCAATTCTTTTCTGCGATTGTCGGCGTAACTCTTCTGTCGACTCTGTGCTGTGCGGATTCGGTCTCTTATGATGTGTACTTTCTTCGAGGTTTCTTGTACTAATTCTGGCCCAAGTAGGCATTTTTCTCCGACCGCGGCCAAACAGTTCGGTGATCGGCAGGGTCTTCCATAAAGAGCTTCGTATGGCGCCATGGCGATGCTGGCTTGATAACTGTTATTATATGCGAATTCAATTAAGGGTAAGTGATCATCCCAACTTCCTTTAAAATCTAGGGCGCATAACCAAAGCATATCCTCGAGTATCTGGTTCACCCGCTCTGTCTGCCCGTCAGTCTGAGGGTGAAAGGCCGTACTATAATCGAGTGTAGTTCCCATTGCCTTCTGAAATTTTTTCCAGAATCTAGATGTGAATCTTGAATCACGGTCGGAAACAATCAATACAGGGATTCCATGCAGTCGTACTATTTTCTTGATATAAAGTTTACACAATTTATCCATCGAGTATGAAATACAGATCGGTATAAAATGTGCAGATTTGGTTAGTCTATCGACAATCACCCATATTGCATCGTGGTTTCCCTGGCTTTTCGGAAATCCAGTTACGAAATCCATCGTAATATGCTCCCATTTCCACTGAGCGATAGGTAATGGTTGTAACAACCCTGACGGTTTCTGATGCTCAGTCTTCACTCGTTGACATATGAGGCATTTAGATACGAATTCTGCTACGTCTCTTTTCAGGTTATTCCACCAGTATTGTCTTCGTATGTCGCGGTACATTTTTGTGCTTCCCGGATGGATGGTAAATCTTGATCGGTGTGCCTCACCCAATATTTCCTCCTTTAATTCTGTGATGTCTGGGACGCATAATCTTCCTTGGTTTCTAATTCCTCTGTCTGTTTCGATATTCCAGTTGAGTGTATCTCCTTTTGATGCTTCCGTGATTTTAGCTTGTAACCATGTGTCATGTTTCTGAGCTTCTATAACTTTGTTCACCAGTGTAGGTCGGACTACCAAGCTGCTAAGATAGGAATTTTCTCCTCCCGACTTTAGTTCAAAATCATAATTCTTTATAGCATCGATCATCCTCCATTCTTTTATGGTCATACAAGCTGCAAGTTGATGATTCTTCCTACTTAATACTTCGGCTACAACATTTGCCTTGCCTGGGTGATAACAGATATCAAAATAGAAATCTTTTAAATACTCTACCCATCGCCTCTGTTGCATATTGAGTTCCTTCTGATCAAATAGATATTTCAAGCTCTTGTGATCCGTATATAACTCAAACTGCTCTCTGTAGAGATAATGTCTCCATATTTTTAGGGCGAACACCACTGCTGCTAATTCTAAATCATGAGTCGGGTAGTTTCTTTCGTGATTCTTCAGCTGCCTAGATGCATAAGCAATAACCTTACCTCCTTGCATAAGGATGCATCCTAGTCCTTAGTAGGACGCATCGGTATATACCACGAACTTCTCTCCTTCAACCGGTATTGTGAGCACTGGGACAGTCGTCAGTTTTTCTTTTAATTCACGAAAGGCTTTCTCTTGCTCTTCTTCCCATCGGAATGGTATCCACTTTCCAATTAAGTGAGTCAATGGTTTTGCGATTTTTGAAAACCCCTCGATGAACCTTTTGTAATATCCTGCTAGTCCCAGGAAGTTACGGACTTCTGACACATTCGTGGGTTGCTCCCATTTCACCACTGCCTCAACTTTAGAAGGGTCAACTAATATTCCTTTTTCCGACACTACGTGGCCTAGGAATTTCACTTTCCTTTGCCAGAAATCACACTTCTCAAATTTCGCATATAATTGATGATCCTTAAGAGTTTGCAGACAGATTCGCAGATGCTCCTCATGTTCTTCTCGTGACTTTGAGTAAATTAAGATGTCATCTATGAACACTATAACAAAATGATCCAAGTAGGGTTTGAAAACCCGATTCATTAGGTCCATAAATACTGCAGGGGCATTCGTCAACCCGAACGGCATTACAAGGAATTCATAATGCCCGTAACGTGTTCTAAAAGCGGTCTTAGGTATATCTTCTTCTTTGATACGGAGTTGATGGTATCCTGATCGTAAATCAATCTTGGAAAAGTATTGGGCTCCCCTCAATTGGTCGAATAAGTCGTCAATTCTAGGCAGAGGGTATTTATTCTTGATGGTGGCTTTGTTTATCTTCCTGTAATCAATACAGAGTTGTAGGCTACCGTCCTTTTTCTTCACGAACAGCACAAGCGCTCCCCATGGTGAGACACTGTGTCGAACGAAGCCTTGCTCTAGTAGTTGTTCGAGTTAGTCTTTTAATTCTTTTAGTTCAACAGGTGCCATTCGGTATGGTGGTATCGATATAGGCATAGTTCCCGGCAGCAGGTCGATACAAAAGTCTATTTCACGACGAGGCGGTAATTTCAGCACTTCGTGAAATACTTTGTGAAATTTATTCACAATAGGGATGTGGTCAATGCTGCCCTTTTGGGTTTCATCATCTATAAGGATTGCCAAGTTTCCTAATTCATTCCATTCCTTAGTTCCATGGAATCGTACGTTCAGTTGTCTGGGGACTGAGAACGTTACTGTTTTCTTGAAACAATCGATTTTGGCATGAAACGCAGCAAGGAAGTCCATGCCCAAAATCATTTCGAACCCTTGCATTTCCATCACAACTAAATCGGCCAATAGTTTCCATTCCCCAATGGTGATGGGGCAAGATTTACATACTTGACTTAAAACTACTGATTTCCCCACGGGTGTAGCCACCACAAGTTTTTCTATTAATAGTGCAGTAGGTAAGCCTAATAATTTGACGATAGATGTGGAGATAAATGAATGAGAGGCGCCGGAATCAAATAAAGTTTTCATCGGAGAGGCATAAATGAGTAATGTACCTTCCACCAATTCCTGTCTGCGGCTACATCGGCATCAAGATTTTCTTCTGGTTCGTCTTCTGGAGGAGCTACAGCAAAGACCCGTCCTTGTGTTGCTTGACGTAATGATTGACCATTCTGCCTCGTTTGTTGTTGTGGTTGCGACCTTACTTGAGTCTGGGGGTAGGGTGGCTTTGGTTGTGAGGTTTTGGGTGTCAAATCAAATGGTTGCGTCCTTGCATGAGCTTGTTGTCCAAATCTCTGATCTTGTGGTTGACGACGGGGTTGGGGGCAAGTACGTGATATGTGCCCTTCTATTCCACAGTTATAGTATGTGACCGAAAAGTTTTGTCGTTGTTGAGGGTGTGCTGGAGGTATTGCAGGTGTAGTCCTTTGTCTTTTCTCCTGATTTACAAGAGATTCTGATATCATTTTCTGCTTAGTGCCCACCCCTCTCTTTGGTTCGTGATTTTTCATAATGTCTTCAAAATCTTGTTCGATGACCAGTGCTTTTTTTACCACCTTGGAATATTTTCGAAGTTCAAAAGGGACTACTCTAGTACAGAGGGGAGTCTTCAATCCTTGGACGAATTTTTTTGCTTTCTGTTTATCATCAGGAATGAGATGGGGTGCAAAACGCGATAATTCAGTGAACTTAGCTTCATATTGGCCGACAGTAAGATTCCCCTGTTCTAAATTCATAAATTCGGCCACCTTTCTATCCTTTACACTTTCGGGAAAATATTTTTGGTCGAATTTCTCACAAAACTTCTCCCATGTCCATACTGTGTTTGCAGAGGCTGCTCTTTTGGTTGCCTTCCACCAGTGATCTGTTTCTCCTTCTAACATGTATACTGCTAAGACCACTCTGTCTTCATCGGTACACCTCATTCTGTCAAAGAGTTTTTCCATTTGATTCTTCCAATTGTCTGCCTCCAGATAATCAGCTTGCCCTTTAAAGACGGGTGGTCGAAGTCTTCTGAATCTCTCTGATACATCTCCCCCCCCCCCCCCCCCCCCCCACCGCCTTGTGGAGTCGGTATTTGGCGCTGATTTATAATGTTATTCGTTGTCTGTACTTGTTGACGGAGGAGAGATGCTATGTCTCCTAAAATGTTGTATAGCGCCTCTATTGATTGTCCGTCACCTATTATGTCAGGCGGAGGTGGAGTAGCTTGACTTTTCCTTTTAGGCGGCATGATCTACATTTAGTGGAAAATAAGTTTAGTACTCCTTAAAGTATTAACTCGCCCAAGTATACACGCATGAACTATTCCAGTGTTAATAGCGATGTTATTCATCCTTTGATCTAGATAGGTTACGTCACTCCATATTTTTATTTGATGAAGGTTTTGCAAGAAATCGGGTGGCTGGACAGGCAGTTACTCTTAAATTTATTTCTACCAAACCATACATCCAATCGACTTGAAATTTAGAACAGATGTTATTGACTTCAAGTTGTACCACTACAAAAAATTTCACCTTAAAATACCTATTAATTCTTAGGTTTTCTCCCCGATGAAGGCCGTAATATGTTGCTGTCCAGCAGTAAATTTCACGTTTCTTAGTCAACTTCTAGAATATTTAAAATTTTTCTACAATTCCATTTATTTTGAAATTTTGTAGGGATATCAATGGGTATTTTATTGACCTTCAGGAAAATTTTGAAAATTTTTAGACTTGTATTATGTCATAGGTGATCATAGGTATGAATATGGTCCATAATTTCAGTCCTATAAGTGAAAATTAAGGAAAAATTCAAAAATATCAATTTTCTTTCAATCCACTTGTTGTGATTTGTGGAAATGTCTTTATAACCCTAAGAAAGATCACAGAGGTTAAAATTTTAATTTTTAAAATTCTGATTAAGTAAAAGGTTCACTAAGGTGGGAATTCACCTCCCATGGTACCTAGGTACATGTGTCTAAATTCAATGGCTATCCTAAGAATATTTGGGAGCCTATGTTTAGAGTTTCTACATTCATGAAGCTATCCTATATCCTAAAACTTTCATGGACTTTTTCTCAAGGCACAGTTTATCTCATTCCTAATCTCTGATACTAACTGTAACGCCCCCAAAATTCGACACTCGAGTATATAACTCAAATATCAAAATTAAGGGTGTTATGAATGAATCCTCCATAATCACAACTGAAACTTTCATCCTTTCCATTCACAAGGTACCAAATATATGGAATAAAAATAAACCAACTTTGAAAATTAAACTATAATCAACGAGTCTATGAAATTATTCCAAACTGTCTAAACTAATGGCCATCTAATGGGCCTTATTACATTAATACTTTCAATCAAAATAAATCAATTCTAAAAAATCTTCTAGAGAATTCCTTCATCTGGAACCGCTACCTCGAAGTCCTCTAAGTCATCACCTGTCACTACGGTTAATCGCATAACACTGCGTCAGCTATAAAAGCCGGTGAGCATTCTCATATAGTTTAACACATGTAATTCGATGTAGAAAACCACTTGAACATTAAAGTACAAAACACTACAATTTCAATAGTAATTTCATCAAATCAAAATCTCTTAAACATGCACGTGATGCATGGTATGCAAGTATGCTTCAACAATCTCAGTACGGTTATCAGTAGAACATCCAGGGCCAGTTTATAGTCGGGCCTACACTTTCACAATTACAGAGTTGGTCTCTTGTACACACCAGGGAACTCACCCAACCTGCTAAAATCATCTGATATCCACCGGGTACGCTAGTATAGTATCTTGCACACACCAGGGAGCTCAACCAACCCGTCCACAATCGATGGACTATCAGAAGGGTATATTGCACACACAGGGCGCTCAACCAGGGACTGTTGCACACACTTGGGTGCTCCCCCAAACAATCATCAATGGGTCTATTGCACACACCAGGGTGCTCACCCTACGGTAATAACTGGAGTTCACAAATCGTGCTATGCATGAACCAAATCAATACTCCAAAACACCTTTCCAAGATAATTCAAAATAAGCTTACACAAGTACAACCTTAATCGGGTATCAAATTCATATGAAAAACATAATTTATAAACAAATAGATAATTCTAAATAACATTGATATAATTCACAAATCCAACCAAAACGAAACCAAATTTAAACTTCTAAAACGAGAGATTAAAATATAAACATAGAGAATCCGAAATTAGACAAAAAAAAAATCCTAAACTAGAATTACAGGTGAAAAAAATATGAGAAGAAACTCACCCTCTTTCTTTCTTTCTTTCCTTCTTTTTTTTTTCTGTTTTCCTTTTCTTTCTCTTTCTTCTTCTTCTTCTTCTTCTCCCTGCTGCTACTGGAAGGTTGCTCCAGCAATGGGAGAAGCAAACAGCAACCGTAAACCCCCTACGTTACTTTCTCTCTTGTCTCTCTCTCTCTCTCTCTCTCTCTCTCTCTCTCTCTCTCTCTCTCTTTCCTCTCTCTCTCTCTCTCTCTCTCTCTCTCTCTCTCTCTCTTTCTGACGTTTCTTTTAGAGAAAACGCTGCCGAGAGTCGACTCTTATAGCCAAACACGAACACGAGCGTGTTATACAGACGTTTGACGGTTTTCGAATCCAAGTTGGATTCGAACTTCGATTCTTGCAAGCTAAGCCACAAGTGAAACGTTAGAAACCTAGGTGGGGCCCACGCAAACAATCCCTTCAAATTTCAGTGACCCATGCGTAGAATCAGCTCCGATCTTGCGCGTTCTATTTCGTTAAGTTCCAGGTATCAACAGATTGTGCGGTCCACACTAGTCACTGATTACAAAGCTAAATCCTTCCCTTAGTAGACCCAAGAGAGGGCTACACAATGGGCGGAATGGATTTTCTGATGGGGTCCACCGTGATGGACGGTGTGGACCGACCAGCGAAACAGTGGACGCTGCTGCCGCAGCGTCGAACGAAGAAGACGCAGCGTCTTCCGCTGCTTACGCGGTCAACGCGCGTTGACCGCGGGCCTAACGCGCACGTAGTGCACGTGGGTCCCATAGTGATGTATGTGAAAAATCTACTCCGACCATCATGTAGGCCACATGATTTTAATGTATGACACAAAAATTGAGGCAGTTCCGAGTTTAGATGGCCCACCTATGGCCCGATTTCTGATTAGGGTACTTGTAGGATGATCGGAGGGCTGATTAGGTCTCTAAACTATTATATGAAGTTTTGCATGAAACTGATCGTCAGTAACTGGTATACTTAAAATCGTCAATATAACTTGAGTTTTAACCAATAGAAATTTCGTAATTATTGTGAGTTTTTGAGAAATCTGACACTTCTACCCTGTTCTAGGGTTCATATTGAGCGGCTTTAATAAAGGGATCCTACATGAATTCTCTACAGTTGATTTATTATTAATTTATCAATGTAATAATTCACATAAACTATTAAATAATTAATTAATTTGTTACTTTAATTACTTCGACAACTTGGGTTATTACAGCAAGGACTATGGTCTTAGATTTTGTGGTCATAGAGACCTGTATTTGTTTTTTATGTACTAAACCATCTTTGTATTAGTCAAGTGTCTATGTCTCATGTTTTGACCGGAGATCCGGGCTGAGACTATCAGGGTTTATCACTGGGAAGGATGACTCTGGGTCTGCACCTGTCATGTATGGACAGGTGACCTCGGGAAGTCCAATCTATAGTTGTGTGTACCTGAGTAGCCCAACCGACAGATGCCGTTTGAATGGGTAGGGCATCGACTGTTGTGTTGTAGAAGTTCATAACAATTGCTTTGTAGTGAATTGAAACTCTTTGATATGGTTTATCGTGATAACTATAGTCCCATTTTTCTAGCTTTTGACCCTAATCGGATCATATCTTACAGTAGACATAAATAATGATATATTTGCATAGTTTTGGATGCTGGCGGCTTCTTTCTGAGAAGTCATTTCATTCATTGCATTGAATCGGGTCAAACCTCGAAGACACGCAATCCTGCTTGTTTAAAGATCCCAAAATGATCGATTGACCATTCCATTGTGTCCAGAACGGTCGAAATACCCAAAATAAGCTCAAACGGATCTTGAAAACACTTTAAATTGAGCTCGGAGCACCCGTAAACATTTTCGATAATTGGCTGAATTTTTGGGTGCGTGGGGCTTAATTTATGGGTGCGTGGGCTCCAACGCACCTTAAAATTAAGTGCCTGATTTTTTATGAATTTATTGATGCGTAGGGTATTTTTCGGGTGTGTGGGACACCGAAATGCAAATCTGAATTACATCGAATTTATGGACGCGTGGGACCCGAATTTATGGATGCGTGGGCTATTTTTGGGTGCGTGGGACACCGGTGCACTTGTCTGAATTAGGCCGTATTTATGGACGCGTGGGACCTGAATTTATGGGCGCGTGGGCCATTTTTCGGGTGCGTGGGACACCGATGCACTTGTCTGAATTACATCGAATTTATGAACACGTGGGATCCGAATTTATGGGCGTGTAGGCCATTTTCGGGTGCGTGGGACAGAATTTATGAGTGCATGCCCAAACTTGTGATTTTTTAGAATTCGGACCTGCGGTAGTCTCGGTCGGAGTAATCTTTCGGTTGAAGACACCGGTGATCGGAAAGATATTCCGGCGACCGGGATGGGTTTTCCGGTGATCGGAAAGGTATTCCGGCGAGGGTATTCCGGCGGAAATCTCTGTTGTAGACAAATTTGGCTTTAAAGAGAAGTGAGGAATCGCGGTCGCATCTCCAAAATGCGACCAGCCTGGCTCGTGATTGACGAAATGGGTCGCATCTCCAAAATGCGACCAGCCCGGCTCCTGCTCGACGAAAGGGGTTGCATCTCTAAAATGCGACCAGCCCGGCTCGTGCTCGATGAAAAGGGTCGCATCTCCAAAATGCGACCAGCCCGGCTCGTGCTCGACGAAAGGGGTCGCATCTCCGAATGCGAGCACTCTTGATATGAGCAGCTCCCGACATATGAGCGGTCGTGGTTTCTGGTCTCTGGCATAGATGGCCCTCATCTCATAGTACCAGCAGCCCGTATAGGCCGATTTTGGGTTTATATCTATTCATAGTTCCGAATATCTAGAGACGTAATTAGCTAGACGTCTAGAATGTTTTGACTACTTCCTTATCCAAGGATTAACAAGATAAGCTTCTTATCCCATGAAATCAGTACTAATCTTAACAGCTTGTGTAGCAGGTTGGATCATTTAGATCTGTATAAATAGATGACTCTATTAATGATAAAGGTACACAATACTCAATCTCTAACCCCCGTCGTTTATTTGTTCTCTTTTCAACCTCACCCTATCTAACTTAAGCATGAGAGGGCCAACGGCTGGACACTGGCCACCCTTAGTTATTTTCTGTCTCCTTTCAGGCCCAATGAGGAAATCGCTTGGAGAGAAGGTGAACGTCCGGAGGACCCTGATACAAAATTCGACGTAAACAATCTCAAATACCCAGAGGATGGTAGCTCTCTCTCTCTCTCTCTCTCTCTCTCTCTCTCTCTCTCTCTCTTTCAGAATGTATAAATGAATAGTCGGACGGGGTATTTATACCCGAAAATACCGTAACTCGGCCAATGAGGGGTTGCCACGTGCCACGCACCCTTAAAATATCTCCTACGCACCTCAAAATCGACGTGCAGAGGTCTAACGCATCCAAGAATGTGTTATGAAAATATCTGATTTTTTTGGTGCGTGAGGCTCAATTTATGGGTGTGTGGGCTCCAACGCACCTTAAAATTAAGTGCCCAATTTTTTTATGAATTTATGGATGCGTGAGACACCAAAACACCTCTAAATGAAAATCTTGAAATGAGATAAATTTAGGGGTGCGTGGACCCATTTTTGGGGTGCGTGGGACATCATGCAACCTTTAAGCCAATTTCTGTCTTTGCTGATTTTTCGGATGCGTGGGTACCCGAATTTATGAATGCGTGGGGGTCCGATTTTATGGGTGCGTTGATGAACTTTTAAACACTCCAAATTGGGTTTTGAATTTTGATGAGTTTATGGGGCCCATTCGATCGTGAACTTACATACACTATTCATCATAAATGATAATGAAGTTATGGGTTCAATTTCGGACGGTTCCGATCACGGTGATTTGCGGCGCCCGCTAGAGATTTCAGCCAAAATTGGCTAAGAAATTTTTTGTAAATCTCCGTTTTGCGTGCACCGGAAGGCGTTTTGCGGGATTCTTTCGAAGTTGTGTCGCTATTTTGCTTGTTTTGAGGGCCCCTACATTTTGGGACCCCAACAGCAGCGTGCTACAAAAAGAACGAAAATGGAGGCATCATTTGAAGATTTGATGAATAAGGCATGTGACATATGGACATCCATTAATATCACATCTTATCATGTTTCTCGCCATCCTTTGTCGGATGACAAGAAATGTGAGGGGGCAGTGTTTGTACTGAAATCTAGTAAATTGGATCAACGACACATATTATGACACGTGGCATGTACTTCATATTCAACTAGCACGCCAAATATAAAAAAAAACATATAATATCATCAGTTGCCACATCAGCCATACAATTTACGGATAAGGACGAATAGTCATTATGGACGCGTCAGCGCTAAAGCACGTTCGACCGAAGTAATCCACAATCAAGAATGGAGTGACCGCTTTTTCCCAGTTGGATACGTGTAGAAGCGCTACGTGGGTCATTGGTTATCTTCAACTTCAACGAAGAGGTTATAAATAACAAGAGCAAATACGAAGAAGAAAAAAAAGGAAATCCTCAATCCAAGCACAAACCCCTTGCTAGTGCAATGCTGATGATTATCTTAGTGTAGCTTCTTAGATTACTTCTCCTCCACTGCTTGATAGTCATTAACCATCAGGTGAGAGTAGCATCGGTTCGTCCCTACGACCGTGCCGGACCGACTCATAGTTTTAATCCAATAGCTTTAATTCCCTTTTATTTGTGCCTGCGCGCCGGATTTGAAGGGAGACTTTAGTTTAGGACCCATCTGCCTACGCTTATATGCTGGGTCGATTGTCGTTATAATTTCCGACATTTCCATCGCCCTGCTCATCAGCACGCTTCTCTTAGAAGCACTCTGCTGCTCTTAGCCTGGGTTGGTGATCCCGCCTTAGTGGTAAGAGACCACAATTGATCATGTTTGGAATCCATATCCATCTCATCCTATTTCTGCTCATTCAATCAGACAACTATTGCACCTTCGCAAATCCTTGATTGACAAGGCAAAAAGAACTCATTAGAGGGGGAGCCCCAACCTCCACCAATTGCCTGGTTGAAAAACGGGCGCAAGATTGTTGACCGAATAGACCGTGGTCGATTGACCTAGTGTCTCTCTATCTCCGGGCTAGTGGTAAACGATATTATGGTTTGGATCAGATCCACATCGGTCCAAGCACGCCTGCTCATGACAATACCCTCACGATATTATGGATTGGATCAGATCCACATCGGATTGGATCAGATCCACATCGGTCCAAGCACGCCTGTTCATGACAATACCCTCACGTGTGTTCAGCATGACCGGAAACCACGCTAACACACATTTTTAACGTAAAAACCATTTCTAACTTAAATTGTTTACTTTATGACTATGAGTTTATATATTTGAAATTATTTTTTAATTTTAATAAGCATTTTTTATAATATTTTATTTCTCAAAATATGAAAATCTCCCAAGAAATTGTTGAGATTTGTCACTCTGAGAAGGGTAGGGCCAAGGAATTACTTAATTGTCCTAGAGCATAGATAATTGCATATCATATTTTATTTGGTTGTCTCCAAACATTAGATTGTTTGGCCCACCTGTATCAACGATTGGTGTGGCCTTTTCATTTTGGACGCGGATTGCCTATTGATGCTGGAGGGTGCTTTGTGGGCCTCTGCATGATGTATGTGTTTTATCTACGCTATTCATCCATTTTTTCAGATGACTTTCCAACATGAGCCCAAAAATGAGGAAGATCCAAATCTCATGTGGACCGTATCACAAGAAAACAATGGTGACTGAACCCCACCATTAAAAACTTTTTTAGAAAGTTGATATTTGTGTTTTCCTTTCATTGGGCATTTGGGACCTTATCGGTGAAAGTTTTGGACAAAGCTGATATTTGCATTTTCCCTTCATCAAGGTCTTTATAACCTTATCAACAGGTTGGAAGGCAAACAAACATTACAGTGGGCCTTAGGAAGTTTTTAGCGTTCAAACACCACTGTTTCCTGTGGTGTGGTCCACATTAGATTTGGATTTGTCTCATTTTTTGGATCATGCCCTCAAATGATATGAGAAAATGGACGAATAATGTGGATAAGACTAGGGCTCTCAATGGGTCGGATCTGGATCGGATCCACTTAGATCCGGCTCCAAATCCGAATATCTATAGCCGAATACGGACTCGGATTCGGATCCCACTCGGATCCAAAAGGTGATATCCATATCCGATCCATTTATAAATAGCCAGATCCATTTCCGATCCAAAATCCATATAGCCATTGGATTCGGGTCGGATCTAGGTCCGAATCCACCACATCACAAATCTTGGGTGAGACCCGGAACCATCAATGTGGGTGGGACACTGACCGTAGGAGCCCACCTCGATGCATGAATTATATATCCATTCTGTTCATCTACTTTTTGGGCTTATTTGATGCCATGACAGAAAAATGAGGCAGATGCAAGTTTTGGTGGACCATAAGAAACTGGTTAATAACCATTAAAAACCTTTTGTGGGCCACAAAAGCTTTCTATGAACCTGATATTTGTTTTTTTTTTTTTTTTTTTTCATTTCATCCTAGTCTGCATGACCTTATCAACAGATTGGATGGTCAATAAACATTATGGTGGACGCCAAGAAGTTTTTAATGGTAGGTGTTTAGTAAGCACCGTTTCCTTTGGTGTGGTCCACCTAAAATTTGCATTTGCTTCATTTTTGGAAAAGAATCCTTAAATAACATGAAGAAATAGATGGACGACATGGATATACAATGAATACATCCAGGTGGGCCCTAGGTTCAGGGTCCCACTCACGTCGCTGGTCCGGGTCTCACACATGTATCCAGAGAAAATCGGGATCCGGATTGCATCCTTAGTTACTCAGTGGCCAGTGCGCCTTTATCGCACTGAGTAAACTCAGTTGGGCCCACTGTAAAAGTATGTAGTTTATCTACACCGTCCATCTTATTTTACAGATCATTCAAGGGGTTGAAACCAAAATTGAAGTATATCCAAAACTCAGGTGGACCATCCCACAGGAAACAATGGGTGTGATGATTTCCACTGTTGAAACCTTTCTAGGGCCTGCAGTGATGTTTATTTGTCATCCAACCTGTTCACAAGATCAAACAGACATTGATGAAGGGGAAAAAACAAATATCAGATTGATCCAAAGCTTCCACGGCTCCCAAGAATTTTTCAACGGTACAAGTTCAATTCACATTGTTTCCTGTGGTATGGTCTACCTAATCTTTCGTATGCATCATTTTTTGTCTCAAGATATAAATTTATCTGTTAAAATGGATGAACGGAGTGGATGAAATACATAAATCACTATGGAGCCCGCAGTGTTTACTCAGTACACTTATCTACGCATATGAGTTACTCAGTACCTATAACACAATCCGCTTCCCTTTGCCACATGCACAGAGGATCTGCACTCTTCCTCTACTTTTTTTGTCTTTTTTTTATGGCTATGAGAGGTCTGCCATGTATGATCTATTCCGTTCATTAGCTCGGCCAGACCATGACAAGATCAAAGAGCATTGTTAGTTTATTTTTCAATGAAAAATAAATATTATAATAGCTCTGGGAAAGTTTTAATGGTGGACGACCAACATCACTGTTTCTTATGTTATAGTCCTCTTAATATCTGGATCTTCTTCAGATTTGGTACCATGACATAAAATGATATGTAAAATCGAATGGACGACTTGGATGAAACACATCCATCAAGGTGGGCCGTAGAAAAGTTTCAACAGTGGACGTTCAAATCCCACTGTTTACTGCGATATGGTCTACCTGAGATCAGGACATGTCTCAATTTTTGGGTCATGGCCTAAAATAACGTGGAAAATCGGATGGCCGATGTGGATATAACATATACATTAAGGTGGGTCCCACTTTAGACCCCACTCACGTTCAAAAGGGCATCTGTTCTGCATAACTTTTTTGCATAAGAGATTATTAAGAATCGGATCTGTGCAAATTGGGTTGTATAACACTGGTTTTAGAGTGGACCATTCGTATAAAACGATCCCACATCAATCGTAGCCCACCCTATCATAGATCTGAACCATTAGGGGATTTTCCAGCACTCCAATTTACATGATACATGGTTAGAAAAATAAAATACACTGTTAAAATGAAAAAAATAAAGAGAAAACACTCACAATGAACGGTGAATACTCAGAATATTGTATGGTTGAATGGCTCAGATCGTCACCTAATCCTTTGCTTGTTATTCTTCTCGTTGTTTATGAATCTGATTACCCTTTAAAATAAAAGATTTTGGGAAGAGAAGTGGAGAGAGCGGGTGTTGATAAGGTATTTATTACATGGTATTAAAGTTGAAGAGCGGAAGTCGAAGAGCCATACTCACTTTTGTGGAAGCCTAAACGTTGCAATTTTAAAACATAATGCGATAACTGGGATCCGATCGGATCTCACTGCCATATCCGAATCCGACCCGAATCATATTCGGATTTTTTTTTATAAACCCGAATCCGACCCTATTTAGTTAATCGGATCTATTTTAAGATCCAACTCCCCATTATACGGGTTTGGAGCGGAGCGGATCTCGGATCTAACCCGCTCCATTGAGAGCCCTAGATAAGACCCATTCATCGTGACAGAAGCCTGCCACAAAGCACTGTCCAGTAGCCACCTACAATCCGTGTTGTTTCATTTTATGTTCCCGTGACATAACGTTGGAAATTGAAATTATTTCTTGGGCACGGCCATTGATATTCCCTCGTGAAATCCATACTGTTGGGTGAGTTACTCCCCCCGACAATAACATTTACCAAGGGACCGCAATCGTTTGAAACACCTGAAACACGCAAGCTTGTGGGTTCGCACCACTGTCGTATATATTAAATCTACTTCATCCATCAGAAATCAGCACATTACACAATGGACGCGGATTACGTTCCACCAGATCTGTTTGGGGCCCCACTGTGATGTATTTGTTTATCCACACCGTTTATCTATTTTCTAAGATCATGTTAAGGTAAGGGCAAAAACTGAGGTAGATCCAACATTAATAGACCCTACTAGAGAATTGAATTTGCCTCTTTTTTTTGGCCCATACCTTAACATAACCTTAGAAAAGGGAATGAGTGTCCATAAAAAGATGCGTCATGGCGGGTTCCCACACAACTCAGGTGAGCCACACCACACGGCAGGATGGTGTGGCCCATCGGAGCTTTTCAAGCTGGTAATTTTTATGTACGTTACAATAATGGTTCTCACCTGATGGATATAGTTGATTTTTGGTAAATTTTCTTACAAAACATTGGTAAACGCCACAGGCCCCGAATCGGGTGGTTTCAAATCTCTATGGGTCCCACCATAATGTATGTGTTTTATCCACGCCGTCCATCTATTTTTCCATCTGATTTTAACGCACGAGCCCAAAAATAAGACAGATATTGATCTCAGGTAGACCACACCACAGAAAAACAGTAGAGATTGAACGTCCACTGTTGAATTTTTTTTGGGCCACAGATGTTTTTCTCTTTATCTAGGCCTATTTGACCTTATAAACATGTTGGATGGAAAATAAACATTACAGTGGTCCCTAGGAATATTTTAATGGTGGAAGTTCAATTCCTACTGTTTTCCTGTGGTGTGGTCCACCTGAGATCAACATCTATCTGATTTTTGGGATCATGCCTTAAAATCAAATGAAAAAAATGGATGGACAGCGTGGATAAAACACATACAACAGGGTGGGGCACACAGAGATTTGAAACCACCCCTTATGCAAGTCCCGATCCGCACCCAGGGGAGTTCGTGTTTTATGGGAGCGGATTGCCTGTGTCCCCGGGCACAGAGATATCTCTGTAGCCGGGGCTGTGTAGGGTCCACAGTGATGTCCGTGGTAAATCCATTATGTCCATCTTATTTTAAGGACAAAACTAGATCAGTAATATAAAAATCAGGAATATTCAAAACTCAGATGGGCCACACCAATGAAACAGTAAAAACACAAACATCCACTATTGAAACCTTCCTGGAGCTAACCATGATGTTTATATGCCATCCAAACCGTTCACAGAATTATTAACACTCAGATATACTGTAAGAAAAAATAACATTCTCATTCCAAACATTGTCACCGCTAAGTGTCCAAGTCCCACTGTTTCGTGTGGTATGGCCCACCTGAGTTTTGGATCTGCAATATTTTTAGAATCCTGTCCTAACATGGTCTTCCAAAACAGATAGGCAGAGTGGATTTGTCACGGACATCCCTTTGAACCCTAGACAGCCCCGGCTACAGAGAGATCTCTGTGCCCGGGGTCACAGGCAATCCGCTCCGTGTATTATGTCGGTGCTGTACATGATTCCGGAAAGCACGTGGGTTCTGGTGGGAAAGTATCCAATGCAATCCGGTGTACCCTACACCATCGACTTCACCGGTGTATTGACATCAGCAAGTTCTGGAGCCTCACCAAGAGGTATGTGTTATATTCAAACCGTTTGTTCATTTCGTGAGATCGTTGCAAGGCTTCATACCAAAAAAGAGATGGATTCAAAGCTTAAGTGGACCACATTGCATAAAGCAGTGGAGATTGAATGTCTACCATTGAAACCTTCTTGGGGTCATAGTAGTTTTGGATCAATCTGATATTTGTTTTTATCCTTCATCCAGGTCTATGTGACCTTATGAACAGTTTGAGCGACAAATAAACATCATGTTGGGCACTAGGAAAGTTTTTATGGTGAGAATCAATGTTCCCATTGCCTTTTGTGGTGTGGTCCACTTTAACTTTGGATATGACTCAGTTTTTGGATCATACCTTAAAATGATCTCGCCAAATGGATGGACAGTGTGGATATATTAATAGATCAACGTGGGATGCATAGAACCTTAATCTTCTTCAAGATTGTCGGTACGTTCATGGTGCTCTAGGATTGATACGTTGGTCTACTCGCGCCATGAATCCACACCAGCAAGGTTGCTCTTGTAGGGTACAACAGCCAATCCGATCCATTCCCATGTTATAATCTGTCACACGGGATGAGGATTGCATCCTACTTCTGGTCGGACCTTTAAGCGTCTAACCAAATCTGTGTGGTGGCCCACCATAATGTGTTTGTTTATCCACTCTGTCTATCCCTATTCTAAGATCATTATGACCCAAAAATGGGGAAGATCCAATGATCTCATGGACCACACTAGATTATTCGTGGCTGTCCATCCTATCATAGACGTATGGCCCACCTGATAAACTGCCAAGTGGGGCGAGTAGGATTCAAGGTGGACGCATCACCAAATCCTCCAGCTTAGAATGCAGAGTTCCTGAATCTCCTAACGCGGTTTGGCTGATGAGCCCAACACCAGCCAGCTAGCTGGTGTCAAAGCAATGTGGGTCCCACCACGACTTTCCCTTTTGACTAGCTAAGTCGGACGGAATCGGATTGCGTGCGGAGTAACTCCGCATGCTCTTATCGTGCGGTGTAAACTTAGTTGGGCCCACTTAGAATGTATGTGCTTTATCTATTCCGTCCATATGTTTTTCCAGCTCATTTTAGTGGTTGAGCAAAAAATTTAAGCATATCCAAATCTTAAGTGGACCATGCCACGGGAAACAGTGGGAATAATGATTTCCACCGTTGAAACCTTCCCAGGCCCTACAGTGATGTTTATTTGTCATCCAACCTGTTCATAAGATCCTATGGATATGGATGAAGGGAAAACACAAATATCAGCTTGATCCAAAACTTCTTTGTCCACCTAGAAGTTTTCAATGGCAGACATTCAGTTTACACTTTTCTTGTGGTGTGGTCCACTTTAGATTTTGATATGCTTCATTTTTTATCATCATACCTAAACTTTTCTTTTAAGATAGATGGACGGAGTGGATAAAATACATAAATCACTGTGGGCCCCACAGAGTTTACTCCGCATGCTAGGGTGCGGAGTTACTCAGTACGCAATCCGCTTCCAAGTCGGACTACCACATTCATCGGTGCAAAGGTCAAGCACAGTAAGATAATACACGTCGGCTTCACGTGGCTTCGACGCTGCTCAATCCCCATCTCGATCAGCTCCATGCGTTTTATCCCTGCCCTTCATCTATTTTACTAGTTTATTCAAGCGCATGACTTAAAAAATAGGCATATCCTGACTATGCCACCGGAAACGATTTAATGCTTACTGTTGATGATGTCACGTAATCATTGACAAAGGGAAAACACAAATATAAGAACCAAAACTTCCCCGTCCCCACGAGTCCCACTATTTCCTATGGAATGGTCCACTTGAACTTTTAATCTGCCTCGTGTTTTGGCTCATACCTTAAAACGATATAGGAAAATGGATGGACGGCATGGATGAAACAAATACATTATGACACCAGCTATCTGGCTGGTGTTGGGGTCACCAGCCAAACGGTTCCACGGATGGTGCACGCGGTAGCATTTATTATCAACTCTGGCCAACAGTGGAGTCCCATGGACGCCAATTGTGTCCTACCCCCACCCGTCTCTAGCCATGAATGGGCACATTTGAGTAGGGTCCACCATAATGTTTTCCCATTTCATTCTAAGGTATGAGCCCAAAACTGAGGCAGATCCAACCCTCAAGTGAACCACACCACAGATGACTCTTGCATTTAACGCAATCCAAGCTAATTATTTGGTGTGGTCCACATGAGCATTACGTCTGCCTCATTTTTTTAGCTTATAGCTTAAAATGATATGAGGAAAGGGATGGACAGCATGGATAAAGTGATACGTCATGGTAGGCCTCCACACAGATGTGCCCGTTCGTGCTAGAGAAGGGGGCTGGTTGGGCCTCAAACTGCTTCCCCCATGTGGCCTTTAAAGCTTTCAACGAATGCCTTTAATATCTGGACAAGGTGCAGTTCCTGCAGGACCACCGGCGTCAAGTCGCAATGTTAAGAGGATAGTGCACACGTGCATATTTGGCACACGTGCGTGATCAAGACCACTGGTTAGAGGGCAGCCATTAACTGGCCCTTGCTAAAAGATAAAGGACCACTCATCAGATGGTCTACAGACCCTAGGCATGTACCTTGAATGTAGACACTTTTCTCATACGTGTTGCCCTTCACGAGTGGACAGATCCTATTTTTTGGCCCATGACTTCGTCATGGTGGCCCGCGTCTAATGAATAAGTCCAGGGCTTGCTCGGTTCTGGGGCAGACCAGGGCAAATTTTGTGCCCATTTTCTAATCAGTCCTGTCCTCCGCTGCATCCAAGAGCCTGTTAGCCCAGTTCGGCCCGTTTTAAGGTTTCAAGGCATCAACCTAAATCTTAAACAAAAGAGTGTGCCCGGGCTCGGGTTTAGGCTCGTGCTGGAATCGGATGTAGGTCATGCATCGTTATCATGGGCCCATCTTCGGCCACTTTGTTTTACCCCGTCATGGGCCCAGGCTGAGGCCTGAGTTTTACTTTGCTGACCGGGCTTGGACAGACCTCGGCCGTTGGCAGCAGTGTTTAGTACACATAGGCAATGTTAGTCACCCCCACCTTGAGAATCCATACTGTTTACGTCAAATTTTGTAACAGGATCCTCCAGATATTCACCTTCTCTACCAGCGATTTCTTCCTTGAGCCTGAAAAGATACAGAAAATAACTAAGGGTGGCCAGCGTCTAGCTGTTGGCCCTCCGATGCCTAAGTTAGATATGGTGAGGTTGAAAACAAATAAACGACGGAGGTTAGAGATTGAGTCTTGTGTACCTTTATCATCAATAGAGTCATCTATTTATACAGATCTAAATGATCCAACCTGCTACGCAAGCCGTTAAGATTAGTACTGATTTCATGGGATAAGAAGCTTATATTGTTAATCCTTGGATAAGGAAGTAGCCAAAACATTCTAGACGTCTAGCTGATTACGTCTCTAGATATTCGGAACTGTAAATAGATATAAACCAAAATCGGCCTATACGGGCTGCTGGTACTATGAGATGAGGGCCATCCATGCCAGAGACCAGAAACCATGACCGCTCATATGTTGGGAGCTGTTCATATCAAGAGTGCTCGCATTCTGGGGAGCGACCCCTTTCGACGATCACGAGCCGAGATGGTCGCATTTTGGAGATGCGACCCCTTTCGTCGAACACGAGCCGGGCTGGTCGCATTTTGGAGATGCGATCCCTTTCGCCGAACACGAGCCGGGCTGGTCGCATTTTGGAGATGCGACCCCTTTCGCCGAACACGAGCCAAAATGGTCGCATTTTGGAGATGCGACCCCTTTTGTCGAGCACGAGCCGGGATGGTCGCATTTTGGAGGTGCGACCCCTTTTTGTCGAGCATGAGCCGGGCTGGTCGCATTTTGGAGATGCGACCGCGATTCCTCACTTCTCTTTAAAGTCAAATTTGCCTACAACAAGTGCCCCCCAAACCCTTGGCGTTGAGGAACTATGCCAAGGGTTTTGTTTGTATGCGTAGCTGACTGCTGGGAGAGAATCGCGCATGATTCATTTAACATGATTCCGCATTTATGATGGCCAGCTTTACGCAGCTTTTCCTGCCGCAAGAAATGAGGCGTCGGTCGCCACGTGTCTCCGTATTTAATGCTTGTGCCCGTTCGTCTGTCGTGCGGATAAGAGGCTGCCGCGTGTCAACCAAATTAAACGAAATGATTGCGTATAAATATCAGATCCTGCAGAATTTCCTTCATTTTCGAATTTTCGGCTGCAGGACATTCTTCTTTCTTCTTTCTCCTTTGCTTTCGGAGCAAAACCTCTTCGCAGAGGTAGTCCTCCTTCATCTTTTCTTTTTCTATCTTGTTTTTTCTTTTGCAATGGCGGAGTTTTCTGATGAAGAGATCGTTCCCCTGGGAGATCACACCCCTGATTCATCTGAATTTAACACTGCCAAGGTACCGGTAGGAAGGTACTTTGCCGCCGGTTACTCCTCAATACTAACAGAAGAATGGCTCTCTAGCCTTCGGGAGAGATATCGGGTCCCAGATTCTGTTATTTTTAGATTACCTGGGAGAGGGGAGACAGCCGATGCACCACCACAAGGCTATGTGACCTTTTATGAATATTTTTTCAAAGTTGGCGTGCGTCTTCCCCTTCACCAATTCATCCGAAATTTCCTACGTATTTATAAGATTGCCCCTGGCCAGCTTATCGTAAACGGCTGGCGGGTGCTTATAAGTACCTTCGTCCTCTGGAAACAGGTGGGTAATGATGAGTTAACCGCTGGGGAATTTTTGAGATTATTCCAGTTAAAACGGGCCCCATCTACTGAGGGTTAGTATTACCTCTGTTTTTGGCACCAGAATAACTTCATTCTGGGGAACCCCTCCTCCAATTGCCCTGGATGGAGGAAAAAATGGTTTTACGTCTCCGGCAACTAGGAGTCCGAAGCAGGCTCCGACCCTAAAGGCTATAACGTTAGTCGCTATTTTGGCGAAGGTGGGTTAAGTTTCTGCTCGTCTGTCTGAAAGGGAACAATAATTTCGCTTATGGTGATTGATGTACCTTTCCTATATTTCTTGTAGGCATTCCGATTGGTGTAAAACCGAACCTCCTGGGAGGACTTCACGAAAAGCTTGTAAAAGTTTACAAGCTCTCAGCGGCCGCGCGCCACGTTAACGCCACCTTAGAGCTATGTTGCCTCTGTGCCGCTGGCTTGATTTCGCAGGAAGAGATGACAAACGGAGGAGATAAGAGGGGTGCATTAGGGGTGCTCCCTCGCTTGAAGGGTACAGCCTCGAAGAGGCAAAAGAAAACTGTGGCCGGTCCTTCAGCTACGCCCGATCCGGCAGAAGGATTTGCTCGCGGCAAACAGCCGCATGCTGCTGGAAAAGGGGGGGCCGCCCCGACTCCTCGTGGGACTACGACCCCTCTGGTTGCTGCGACTCCTCCGTCTGGCACTCGTGGCCAGCCGGTAATCGAAGTCACTGATAATTCGCCGAAAGGCGATCGAGGGAGGGAGGCCTCCTGTTGAGCTCTTAATTGTGCATATTTTAACCCCAATTCATCACTCATTATGCATGGTTTTCATAATTTAAAGACTAATCAAATACATGTTTTGTGGTTGTAGGAATGAGAGTTACTTTGCCCAATTGATGACCAAAAGAGCTGATTTAGAACCTTGGATGAAGACCCAAGGAGGGCTGAAGGAAGAAGGAAGCAAAGAAAGAAGAAAATAGAAGAAAGAAAGGAAGAAAACAAGAAGAAAAAGAGCCCGACCGGTCTTGACCGGTCGGCCATGCTTGCTGGAGTAATGCCAAAGAGGGCCTGACCGGTCGTGACCGGTCGGCCAGCCCTGTCCGACCGGTCGTGACCGGTCGGCCATGCAAGTTTCAGATTCCAGATTCTAAAACAGCAATGTATTCCCGCACCTGGTTTTTCGGACCATTTTTTTGGGCCGATCTTGATGATATTTGGAAATCCAACACATCCATGTCGAAGAGGAACTCGACGCCGAACTAACCCAAGTGGTTTCGTGTCGATCGGAGTTACGGACTGATCGTGGTGACCAAAACAATACGAACTATCCAGAAAGTTTCAGATTTCGCTGTTCCACTCTGGGCCGGTCCAGGTGGCCCATCATTGAGGATATGAAAAATCTACTTTGACCATCTTTTAGACCACATCCATATATGAATAACCACAAAAGTTTCAGATCAAAAGGGTGTGTGGTTTGATCGTACCGGTTGAAGAAAGATGGACCATCCAGAAAGCTCCAACTGCGCAGAGTTTATAAAAGCCCTAATTGTTCTAATTTTCGGACCACATTCTGGGATTGTTTTGGACAATCTAATCCATCTATCATGTAGAGGAGGAAGTTTTCTACCAATTTTCAAAATTTGGGATCAATCCGACATCTGTACACTCTGGAGCGTTGGAAGCAAGATGACTGGTTCTGAAGGTACCCGAAGTGCGTGATTTTGAGAGGCGGTCGGTGATGTGATTGATGGGCCCATTCAGAGGACAATCTTGAAAATCTAAATCATTTATGAGGAAGATCACATTACAAGGAAGCTACAAATCAAATTTGAAGGCAATCCGACCATTGGTTAAGCCGTACCAAGCGAAACAAATTCTGCTATGTTGCTGTACTATTGCTGCACTATAAAAGGAGGTGCTCTCTTCTATTCCAGGGCAACCAAGGACGTGGGGAGCAAGGAGTTCAAGTCATAGGAGGCTTCCTAGCCTCCTCCAGCTAGTTTTTCTTCCTTTTCTTAGTTCTAGTTTTTAATATGCTTTTCATTAGCTAATCTCTTAGCTAGAGCTAAGAGGTGAACCTTATAGTTTTCTTAGATTGTTTAATTCGTTTTATTGGTTTTTAGTTTGGAATTCATGATTATGAACTAAGGTTTGAAGTTTATACAAGTTTTTAAGTAATTTTTCTTAGTCTTGTGATGACTCATGGATGTTTGGATGAATTACTTATCTTCTTAATTCGTTTGCAACGGTCTAGACCTGTATGATCCGAGGAATCGGAGTGCGCTCTAGTACTAAGCTCTTCATGAAGGGACTTCCTACCAAAGTTCTATTTTTGTTGATTTTCTGGAATATGTAATGACTGTGCATGTGATTTGAATCCAGTTCAAATCCTGATCTAGCCTTGTCTTGTGAGAGGACTTGAGGATGGTTATGATTGAGAACTGGACTTATAGGAAAGGGGAATGACCTATGCAATTGAACATGCTCAGCTCGGCCTACATTGAGTGAATCTTATGCATAGAACTTACATATTACAGAATGTTTGGTTTAACAGTTCTATCATCCGACTAGATAGACAGGAATGTCGATTCTAGTTGAGAGAATAAGAAACCATAGCGAATGATGCATCTAAGAAGAGCTATAAGTGGATCCTTGATGCTCTAGTTATCTTTTCATTATTAGATTTTCTATTTTATGTTAAAAATCAATTTCACAAACCTCTTTGATTCTAGTTATTAGGATAGTTGGAATTGTTTACTTCCTTCCCTGTGGATCGACCTCGGTCTTACCGAGTTTATTACTACTTCGCAACCCTACACTTGGGGAAGCGAACACCTCCCTCTGAAGGAGACAGTATGCGAGCCTTTCGCTGCTCGCGAGTCCGCGACACCTTCCTCGGGTGCTGCGAATGCCCGCGAGACAGGCTCCAACGAGATGGTTGTAGCCCAACCCTCTGGGTCGGGAGTCTTTGTTATCCCATCTTACTTGCACCCAATATGTAAGTTTATGTTCGATAACATCTCCCCCAACTCCTTCGGGAGCCTCCCCGAGCCAAGCCCAGAGGCTCTATCTACTGATATAGGGGTGAGATTGATTCAGGTAACAGCTCCTTTCCCCTTTATCGTTCTGTTTGTGGATTAATAATGTAGCGAGCCAATCTAATCCTTCTTTCTTTGTTTATATCAGAGTCTAGATCTCATACTTCGTGTCAGACGTGACATTGAAGCTGCCCGCCGCACTGTTGAAGATGCGGAAAAGAAGAAAAAGACAATGGCGTCCGAAGTCCAGGGAAGGGACCGCCTGGTGAAGGCACTGGAAGCCCAGATAGCCAAACTGGACGAGGAAAAGCAAATCCTCCTTGTAAAGATTCAGGCCCTGACTGACCGTTTTCAGTCAGTGGATCTTCAACTTGCAAAGCTCCAAGAACTCTATGCCAAGAGCGAGAGAGAGAAGGAGATTTTCCGCGAAGACAAGATCCGCCTCGAGGAGCAGTTCAAGGATTCTCGGACCAAGCTCGAGGAGGCCATGAAGAGACTCGACCAGCTGAAGGATGACTCCATTCACTGGGAGGAGGAGCGAGTGGCTCTTGTTCAGATGGTATCTGACGAAGGCCCTCGTGCAGTCCAAGAGTTCCGAACCTCTCAACCCTACGACGAGGAGCGCTATGAAGCGTATATCGCTGGTCGCGATTTTGCGGTCAGGGTTATGCAGCAGATTGCTCCGTCTTTCAACGTTGAAGAGTTCGAGAGAGTGGCTTTCGAGGTCGCGGCTAGGAAGCGAGCTGCGGCTGAGAATGAGGTCACCGAAGCCACAGACGCCGCACCTGCTCCTGAGATAGGCCCTGAAGCTGAGAGCCGCGAGCCTGCTCCAGATGGGGATGACCAATCTTAAAGTGTTGTCCGCCTTCCTCTATTTTGTATAATATTTTTTTATATACACCTTTGAGAAGAATATGTGTATGTAACTGACTTGACTTTTTGGTCAATTATAATGAAACATCCATTTCTTCAATGTTGTGTACTTTCCTTAGCTTTTTCGCCTTGTGTTGATCGTATACTGACTGCTCGCATAACTAACTCATGAAAAAGTGAATTATACTCAATCCGGGGGTCGTATGACCATGTCCGCGTTGAGATAGACTGGTCTATCGATTGAGGTTTTGATTCCATCAAGGGTAGAAGATTGGTCAAGAGAGCATGTATGTTCTCTTCAGGGCTATTTTTTATCCATAAAATGGAGAAGCAACAAGAATAATCCTACCAAGGGTAGGCAATTAGCCAAGAGAATGCATGTATTCTCTTCGGGGCTATTTGAGTCCAATTAAATGGAGTAGTGACCAAAAGGAATGATTTTAATTCTTATTCATTCGGAATGTCGTTCGGAATTACATCGAATTAAGGAAAATACCGTAATAAATGTTCCACGTGCCAGGGGCGATATACGGGTCTTCCCTGCATGTCTTCAAGATAATAAGTACTTGGTCGCACGATTTTGATGACTCGATACGGACCTTCCCAATTCGGGTCAAACGAACGAGTAGGAGCTCCGAGGTTCTGTCTGAGAACTAAATCGCCGAGCTGGAATGCTCTAGGCCGAACTTTAGCGTTACGGTAGCGAGCAATGCGCTGCTGATACGCTGCTGCTCGCATCTGGGAGACAATTCTCCGTTCTTCCAAGAGATCAAGGTGAAGTCGAAGACTTTCATGATTACAAGTGGGATCGTACTGCTCGATCCGATACGAGGGTACTTGAATTTCAATTGGTACTACCGCGTCGGTACCGAATGCCAAGGAGAAGGCAGTTTCGCCTGTAGACATGCGAGTCGTAGTCTTATACGCCCATAAGACTTCTGGCAGGAGTTCTGGCCGCATGCCTTTACACTCATCGAGCTAAGTCTTCAAATGATGCTTGATGATTTTATTCACTGCTTCAACTTGCCCATTTGCCTGAGGATGATAGAGAGAAGTGCAGATATTGCGTATCTTCCATGTTTCGCAAAATTCATTGAAGGCGGCGTTGTCAAATTGCTTTCCATTGTCGGTGATTATAGTATGGGGGAGTCCATAACGGCATATGATGTTTCTCCATACGAACTTAGTGGTCTGTTTCTCAGTAATTCTGGCTAGTGGCTCTGCCTCGGCCCATTTGGTGAAGTAATCGACCCCCACTATCGCGAACCTATTTTGTCCTTTTCCAGTAGGCAAGGGCCCGATGATATCGACCCCCCATTGAGCGAAGGGCCAAGGGCTATCAATTGGAGTCATTTGCTCGGACGGTACATGAGGTATAGGAGAGTATCGCTGGCACTTGTCACATTTTTTAGAGAATTCAATTGCGTCTGCCTTCATAGTGGGCCAATAGTATCCTTGCCTCATCGCCTTATATGCTAGGGATCGCCCCCTTGGGTGGTTACCACATGCCCCCTGGTGTATTTCATTTAGAACACAATGTGCTTCTTCTGGGTGAAGACACGTTAAATAGGGCAAGGAAAAACTTTTACGTAACAATATTCCATCTTGTAAGGTATACCTGACGGCTCGATGACGAATTTGTCGGGCGGCTTTCTTATCGTCTGGGAGGTATCCGTCTCTGAGATAAAGGAGTATGGGGTCCATCCAACATGGAGACGGATGTACCGCAACCACCTGCTCGAGAGTTTCTTAGTCGATACTCGAGTTCTGAAGATGCTCGATGGGAATTGAATATGACAACTCAGATTCTGGTGCAGAGACGAGTTTTGCCAAAGAATTAGCGAGTTTATTCTTCTCGCAAGGGATGTGGATTATTTCATAATTCTTTAGCTTTGCGAGCAGGATGAGCACTCGAGATTTGTATAAAGCCATCCTTTCTTCTTTTGCTTCGAATTCACCGAGTACCTGATTAACTATGAGTTGAGAATCACTGTGAATGAGTAAATTCTGAATTGAAAGGACGTTTGCTAGTTCGAGACCAACGATCAAGGCCTCATATTCTGCTTCATTATTCGAGATGCGAGAATTGAAATGTAAAGCGTATTGGAAGTGCGACCCGTCTGGGGCGACTAAAATTAGGCCCGCTCCACTGCCGGTGGCCCTTGAAGACCCGTCCACGAAGAGTGACCAGGAGGGCTGGTCGCCGCTCGTGGAATTATTATCGGAAGAGGAGTATGTGAATTCGGCGATGAAGTCAGCCACGGCCTGGCCCTTGATTGCAGTCCTGGGGCAGAACAATATGTCATGCTCACTGATCTCGACCGCCCATTTAGTTAATCGTCCTGAAGCCTCAGGTTTTTGAAGGACTTGTCGTAGCGGATGATTTGTTGGTACTAAAATAGCGTGGGCTTGAAAGTATGGTCACAGTTTTCGGGCTGTCGTGACTAAAGCAAGGGCTAGTTTCTCCATATCAGAATATCGAGTTTCAGGGTCCACCATTGCTCGACTGATATAATAAACGGGCTTTTATATCCCGAAATCTTCTCTTATTAAGGCGGCGCTAACGGCCGTGGAGGACACAGATAAATAAAGGATGAGTTGCTCGTGCGCCAAAGGTTTAGATAAAACAGGGGGTGTGCTCATATATTGCTTCAGTTGTTGAAAAGCTTCTTCTTACTGTGGTGTCCACTCCCAATCAGATTTGGCTGTGGCACGGAGGAGCTTAAAGAAGGGTAGGCATTTGTCAGATGCCCGTGAGATGAACCTATTTAGCGATGCAATGTGACCAGCCAGACGTTAGACGTCCTTAAGAGTGGTTGGGGATTTCATCTCTATCAATGCTTTTATTTTTTCAGGATTAGCCTCAATTCCTCGCTGGTCGACCATAAATCCAAGAAATTTTTCAGCAGACTCTCCAAACGCACATTTTTTTGGGTTTAGCTTCATCTGATATTTCCTCATCAGGTCGAAAGCTTCTCGAAGATCTGAAAGGTGATCGTCTTCTACGAAACTTTTCACGAGCATGTCATCAACATAGACTTCCATATTCCTGCCAATTTGCGCGGCGAATATCTTATTGACGAGACGCTGATAGGTAGCCCCTGCATTTTTAAGACCAAACGGCATTACCTAGTAGCAATATAGACCTCGGTCAGTGATGAAGGCAGTATGTTGGCTATCGGGCGGATGCATCATGATCTGGTTATAACCAGAATAAGCGTCCATAAAACTGAGCAGAGCATGCCCAGCTGTTGAATCGACCAACTGGTCGATTCTTAGGGTCGGGAAGCTATCTTTGGGGTACGCTTTGTTCAAATCCGAATAGTCGACACACATTCTCCATTTGCCATTAGATTTTCGAACGAGAACTACATTCGCGACCCATTTTGGGTAGTCAACTTCTTTTATGAAATTGACCGTAAGCAACTTCTCGACTTCAGTCTTGATCGCCATTTGCCTTTCTGCAGTGAAGGCACGGCGGCGCTGGTGGACAGGTTTATACTTCGGGTCGATGTTTAGACTGTGTGCGATGACACTAGGGTTAATGCCAGGCATGTCTTGGTGAGACCAGGCAAACACATGTTGATATTCAGTGAGGAGGCAGATCAAATTTGCTCAAAAGATGTTCCTCAAAGAGGATCCCACATAAACAACTTTGGATGGGTCATCTTCATTTAAATGAATCGCTACTGTCTCTTCCCCAGGAGTTCCTGATTGGAGAGCATCCTCTCTTGGGTCCAGAGAGGTATCCGCTGGGGAGTTGGATGGACCTTGTGCTATCATCATAACTGGCGTCGCTTGTGCTTTGTTCCGATTTTGTAGGCTATCTCATAACAAGACCGGGCCTCTTTCTGGTTTCCTTGTACGACCCCAACACCATTCAGGGTAGGAAATTTGACGCACAAATATAAAGGATGTAAAGCTGCCCCAACCTTATTAAGAGATGGCCAACCCAAAATGGCGTTGTATGCTGATCTTCAGTCCACCACGAGGAAATTTATGAAGATAGTCGTCTTCGCTGGACTCTCCCCAAAGGTGATTGGAAGGTCAATGCTTCCTTCAGGTGTCACCACTTCGCCCCCGAAGCCGACGAGGAGAGTTGAGACTGGCTTGAGTAGGCTTCTGGCGAGTGCCATTTTGTTGAAAGCCTCCAGGTATAGAATATCAGCGGAGCTACCTGTATCCACCATAATACGATGAGTCAAATAGTTGGATACCTTTAGTGCGACTACGATGGAGTCTTCATGAGGGAAGTGAATTCCCTCTGCATCTTCGAGGGAGAAGGAAATTGGAGGATGACTGGTTTTTAACGCGTTAGGCGTCTGTTCCAGCCAGTAGATATGCTGGGATTTCTTGGACGCCTTACGGGTGTATGCTTTTCTTGAGGCTTGAGAGTCGCCACCGCAAGCTGGTCCCCCGGCGATGGTACGAATTTCGCCAGTAGGTTCAACGTCTTCTTGTGAAGTATGATGGCGAGGCGACTTGTTCTGATGGGGTGAGGTTTTTGCCCTTTCCGGTGATCGACCTCGACGAGCAACAAAATCTTGGAGATGGCCCTTTCGAATGAGAGCTTTGATGTGATCTCGCAGAGATATGCAGTCTTGGGTTCTCTGCCCATGATCTTTGTGGAAGTAACAAAACTTGCCCTTATCTCTCTTTTCAGGATCAGATTTGATCTTGGCCGGCCATTTTATATATGGTTTATGTTTAATCTCCATTAACACCTTTTCATGGGATCGGTTGAGAGGAGTGTAGTTATGATATTTACCAGAATAAGGCTTCTTGGGAGAGCGGTCTCGTCGATCACGTCGATATTTTTTATCTGAGGGTGAGATTTCCTCCGGCTTGCACTTCTTACCCTGTATACCATGACGTGCCAGAGCAACTTCTTCTGCATCGATATACTTCTGAGCTTTAGCTTGGAATTCTGCCATAGTTTTTGGAGGGTTTTTATCTAAGGTAAATCTGAATTTTTCGCTCGTAATTCCAGCTATAAGGGCGGTAAGGCCTTTTTCTTCGGTATATCCTTCAGTTTGGACAGCCTCGGTAGTGAACCGTACTATGAACTCCTTTCTCGTCTCCCCATGCTGCTGTTTCAAATCCATTAGGTGGGACGCTGGCTTTTTGGTGCGGATGCTTCCCATGAATTGGGAAAGAAAAAACTCCGATAACTGTGAAAAGGAGCCGATAGATCGAGGCTTCAGCCCCCGGAACCACGTACGGGCTGCTTCCTTTAAGGTTAGGGAAAAGGCTCTACACATGATTTCCGACCCATGTCCCTCCAGCTCCATAAGAGACCTATAAGTTTCCAAGTGTTCGAGAGGATCGCCTATACCTGTATATGGAGTGATGACAGGTGTACGATATTTTCTAGGTAAAGGTGCTCCCATGACCTCGCTGGTGAAAGGAGACTCGGATCGATGTATCGACGCCACCACAGCTGACGGTCGATTTGCCTGATATCGCTGCTCCATGACATCAAAACGATCATGGATTCTTTTGAGGTCTCCTTCCCACGATAAAGTATAACCTGACGTTTCAACGGTGGACCCCTGAGATTGATGTTGACGAGAAGCATTAGAATGTATGGAATGTGGAGGTAGCACAGGGGGTTGGTTGCCAAGCGGCATTCGATTTGATGAAGGATGATTTGGTTAGACCTGTGGCTCATCCACAGAATGTATGGAAGCCACCGGTATGGGTTGCGCTGGCAACCCTTCGGAAGGTTGTCTCTGCGGCTCCAGGAAATGCTGATCAAGCCGATTAGACAGGGCTTGAACTCCGGCATTAAGGGTTAGAAGGGTATTTCCAAGGAAACGCATGACGTCCTCTTGACTTTCGAAAACTTCAAATAACGGGTTCGCTGATGGCACGTTTGGAGCTCCTTGAGGGATGTTTGTTGAAGTGGTTTGAGGAACAGGCACTGATTCCGTAACGTCAGGTGGAGGTAGTGTCTGCCTTGATGTGGAAGGATGAACAGTCTTTTTAGGAGGCATTGTGGAAGGATTTTGATCAGCGGTAAGAACGACTGACTTTGATGATCAAATCGTTCCCACAGACGACGCCAAACTGTTTATGTCGAATTTTGTAACAGGATCCTCCAGATGTTCACCTTCTCTCTTAGCGATTTTCTCCTTGAGCTTGAAAAGAAACAGAAAATAACTAAGAGTGGCCGGTGTCCAGCCGTTGGCCCTCCGATGCCTAAGTTAGATAGGGTGAGGTTGAAAACAAATAAACGACGGAGGTTAGAGATTGAGTCTTGTGTACCTTTATCATCAATAGAGTCATCTATTTATACAGATCTAAATGATCCAACCTGCTACGCAAGCCGTTAAGATTAGTACTGATTTCATGGGATAAGAAGCTTATCTTGTTAATCCTTGGATAAGGAAGTAGCCAAAACATTCTAGACGTCTAGCTGATTACGTCCTCTAGATATTCGAAACTGTGAATAGATATAAACCAAAATTGGCCTATACGGGCTGCTGGTACTATGAGATGAGGGCCATCCATGCCAGAGACCAGAAACCACGACCGCTCATATGTCGGGAGCTGTTCATATCAAGAGTGCTCGCATTCTAGGGGAGCGACCCCTTTCAATGATCACGAGCCCAGATGGTCGCATTTTGGAGATGCGACCCCTTTCGTCGAGCACGAGCCGGGCTGGTCGCATTTTGGAGATGCGACCCCTTTCGCCGAACACGAGCCGAGATGGTCGCATTTTGGAGATGCGACCCCTTTCGCTGAACACGAGCCGGGATGGTCGCATTTTGGAGGTGCGACCCTTCGCTGACCGGGTCGCATTTGGTGCGACCCTTCGAGCACGAGCCGGGATGGTCGCATTTTGGAGATGCGACCCCTTTCGTCGAGCACGAGCCGGGCTGGTTGCATTTTGAAGATGCGACCCCTTTCGCCGAACACGAGCAGGGATGGTCGCATTTTGAAGATGCGACCCCTTTCGTCGAGCACGAGCTGAGATGGTCGCATTTTGGAGATGCGACCCCTTTCGTCGAGCACGAGCCGGGCTGGTCGTATTTTGGAGATGCGACCGCCCTTCCTCACTTCTCTTTAAAACCAAATTTGCCTACAACACATACCAAGGCCTCAAGTGTTGAAACTACGTTATCTTCACTCAGTCTATTGTTGAAAAAAGGTTGTTTTTTAAAACATTTTTAAAAGAAAAAGGCGTTTGGTTTTTTATCCCATATCGGATGAGAGAAAAGTTTTTTACCTCTTTATAAATAAGGTGTTGTGCACCTTACTTCTTTATGGTGGAAGAGAGGGAGAATGGTGGCTTGCGTGTTCCAATGCAAAGCACTGGAATACCGCGCACGCGCACGGGCTCGGTCTCGAGCACGGGCTAGGTACGAGGGCATGGGCACGTGAGGCAGTGTGGCTGTAGAGGCGCTAGTGGCGTACTTGGCACTTCGCATCATGTCGTAGATGGGTCGCGACAGTCAGAAACGGCTAGCCATTGAGTCTAAATAGCTAGCATGCAGGTGCATAACTCCCACATGCACAACAGTCAGAAACTGCCATAAACGGTTAGTTTCTCACAACAGCCAGAAAACGGCTAGTGCCATTATGGCTCTAGACCAAAACTGTCAGCCACCCTTGCCTATATAAATCGGACAGGTCTGGTTCATTCCAACACAACAACAGCAATCACAACCTCGAATACTAAACCAGCACCCATCTTAGTCTCTTAGCCTCTCAGTTTGGTTGAAATAAACCAAGCCACTTAGACCAGTGTAGTAGTCTGCTGCTGCCAAAAGAAGAAGACTGCCATTCTTTTCTCTTTCTCTTTTTCTTTATCTGCCAGAGTGTGTTACTGAGTTCCATAGTGGTTCCTTCGTTTTTGCTGAATGCAGAACCACATAAGGCTTGTCGTATCCTGGAAGCAATCCACCACCTATCAGCAGACTCAAAATAATTTGAGTAGGGGCGAATTACGCTTTAAGGACAGTGTGTTTTTCATATGCTTCAGCCTGTCCTTATTTCTCAGTTTTTTCAATTAATTTATTTTCTAAGATCAGAAATTTTCTCAACATCTCCCACTTGAGCTATGGATCTGGGTGTCTTATGAATGAACCTTGAAAATGCTTACACACAGTAATCTGGGTTTTCGTCCCATGTCGTTAGGCGGGCAACACAAATGAAAAAAGGAAAAAAGAAAAGATAACCAACTGTCCACATTCAATGTATATGTGCCAGCCACTTCACAAGAGAATGCCCTCACTTTTGTGCTATTGCACATTCAACACAGTCATGTGACATGAACAGTCTGGATCTCTCATACATCTGTGCACTTGTGTTTGGATCTTTCAGATGTATCTATGCAAAGCACCAAGCAGTTTTAGCCGTCAATTAGATGTCCATTAACAAAACAGCCATAGGTATCCTTTCTGTTGAAGTAATTTTTTGGGTCATAATCCATCCAGAGTAATTCAGCCATTTGGACGGTTTGGATTTGAAGTAGATGCCAAGCGTATGCTTGGTTGTTGGCAAATTTAGGGGTGTAAACCGTCCGGGTTAGGGCAGGGTTAGGTCTGCCTAAGCCCACCTGCAATTTTAAATGTACGTCCAAATTTGGGCTGAAAGTGGGGCGCCATTGTGTTTGGCTTTGGAGAAAGCATCATATCTAAAGCTTGGGTGGAGCTTGGGTTGAGGTATCAGGTTTGCCAACCCAACCTGAATCCGATCTATATACAAATTATTTATAATTTTATTATACTTTAGTTAAGTAAATCTATTAATTTATATTACTTTAGTAACTTATAATGTTTGAAATTTGACATGCTGGAGAATTAAAGGAGTAGTTATCTTATATTTTAGCTTATTTGTTTAGAAAAAGTGAAGTTCTTTATAATAAATAACTACATGTATAATTATTAAAGTCATAAGTACAAAAAATAAGACGTGTATTGAAACATAATATACTAAGGTAATAACGAAAATATTAGCATGTGTCAACCCGACCAACCCGATCAACCCAAACGAACTTGCTTGTGTTGGGCTTGGGTTGAGAATTCCCAACCCGAGGTTGGGTTGGTTGGGTTGGGTTAGGGCTGAGTACCAACACGACCCAACCCGCTTGACTTTCAACCCTGGTCCAAATCCAGCCTAGGTTTGTGAGCCTGAGCCCAGCTTGAGCTGTATACAAGGCTCGAGCCCAAGAATGGAGATTTCTCTGAGGCGGCATAATATAGTTTATCTAGGGCTTGAGCCTAGGAATGGAGATTTCTCTGAGGCGGCATAATATAGTTTATCTAGTACACGCTGTGAATGCCATGTGAAGCATGTATCTCATCCATGCGGTCCATCCGAGCATGTTATAATGTGGGGGAAGAATCCCCCGGTGAAGGAAGATGATCCATGGCATTCTTAATGGGGATGGACTAGGAGAAGATCTAGAAAAAATGACAGAAAATTCTTCACCATCGGGCGCCCTACCCTCTATCATCGGCCGCCCAACCATCCATCCGATATTCTACAACTCATTATCGGACGCCCGAAATTCAACTGGAATTTGAATTTACTCTCTTGACTGTTTTTGAAGTCGGCGAGCACCCGACTGATCTTCATCGGGCGCCCGATCATGCGTGGATAGATGCGTGGATTTTCAAATTTCTTTTCAATTTTTCGTAGTTCTTCCCTAGTTTGTTTACATCTCTTTCTAATATGTTTTTTTTAGGGTTTCTAGGGTTTATTTCCTCTTTAAATTTTGATTAAACATGTTTTATATTAATTCATCTTTTGATTAATAGAAATATTTTGAGTTTTACTTTGTTTGCTCGTGGATTTGAGCTTATTTCTTCATGGATTCGAAGATAGGTCTCATGGATTCAATATATCCCCTCATGGATTCGAGGAAGACTGCTTGAGGAGTCCCAATAGCTCCGTGAATTCAGAGTAGGTATCTTGTGAGAAAGACAGCGATCGATCCTGCCACGTTTACGATGCGCCATGATAGATGGTAAAATGGATGGACAACTTAGATAAGATACATATATCATCATGGACTCCACCAGTTTACTCAGTACTTTAGTAATCCGCATCCCAACAATAGGTGTCCAAGCAGATTACGTATAACTCAATTTAACAACAGCGGACTGAGTAAACTTTGTGAGGCCCATCGTGATGTATGTGTTTTATCCCAACCGTCCATCCATTTTACCATCTAATACAATCCCAAAATTGAATCATATCCAAAGATCTAGTAGACCACACCATCAGAAAAATCGAGAATTAAATGCCTATCATTGAACAATTCTGAAGGGCCATTGAAATTTTGGATGGAGCTGATTTCTGTTTTTCCTTCATCCATGTTTTTAGGAACTTATGAAAATATTAGATCACAAATAAATATCACAGTGGGCCTTGGGAAGGTTTCAACGCTAGTTGTCATTATCCCTATTGTTTCCTATAGTGTGGCACACTTGATGTTACGCCTCGAAATCTGGACACAGAGTGTGCACCCTCAGGCCCAGGTTACAGGGTGTGACTTGTACTCTTAGAGTACGTATACAAAAGTTATACAGTTAAATCAGAGGCAATATTGCATTTACACTAGGTTCTCAATAACACCACGCATCCATATCTCAAACATCTCATTTCTATTTAATTAGTATAACACCAATCAATTTAAAATAAGTCTTTCCATCTGGGACTTTATTCCAAGTTAATCAACATTCAACCCAAAAAATCTAGAGTTACTGATAACAAAAGCTAACAAAATAATTATAGATTAAACATCTTGATTTAGAGCCACAAGCTCCTCTTCAGTCAAGTATGACCATTCTCCCCGGGGTTCCTCCACCAGGTCGATGTCATTTTCAAGATTCATCTCTGATGGATGATCTTCAACTTTACTTATTTAAAATTTTAATCTATAACTGTCAGCTGGCCAGGCTCAGTGAGTGACTCATCATGGCTCGTGTACATAATAAGTAAAATAGCAATGCAAATGAAATGATGTCATGTTGTCAATGCATGATGCATGTATTAAGTGGGAAACCCGTCCACTTACTTGAGTTGGACTCCTTCAAACCGCATCAACTCTCCTAGGGCTGACATCTACTCTTTGAGTAGGCTTTCACATATTGTGGGTATCTAAGATGAGTCCCTGGGACACCGAATACTTAAGTACCAAACAGTCTTCAGGAGAGATCCTCCCGGAAGTCATCATGATGCATGAGTTATGGATATATGAAATATTCATGTCCAACTCATCATACCATCTCGTATCCTTATATTAAAGATAAACCACATCAGATTCGCCGTCTCACTATTCGAGAGGCAAACCACACCAAGAACCCATCTCATCATATAAGAGGTAAACCACACTTTTCGTTTTCCAACTTCCAATGATATGTATAAGTCACATTTCATTGATGCTAGTACATTTCATATCCACGTATATATAACAGAGTTCAACGTATATCTCAGAATCAATAATACATTTAATCATCACCTCACTGGCATCACACAAACTATCTTAACTAATATGGAGAGGAAACATATTGAGATTCACTCACCTATTGTTCGTAATGAATATTCTACAAGTTTTCCCAACTTAAAGTAAATATTGAGTTTCTAAAACAATCATCATTCAAATAACTTCATTGATTTGAACCACTAATATACTATTCTTTTGATAGTTCACCTTTTTAATTTGTTAAAGTTAGCTAATTGTTCAGTCATCCAATTTGAATTACCATTTAAAAAGAATTCACGGCTGCTTGGTCGACCGAGACCTGTGTTCGGTCAGCCGAAACCTCCCTTGGTCGATCAAAGACTTCTTTGGTCAAGTTTATAGATTGATTAGGATTTTGAAAAAAGAGGTCCCTCAGTTGACCCAACCCTATGTTCAGTAGACCAAAGACTCCTTTAGGTCAGCCCAAGCACTCTTCGGTCGAGATTACAGATTGTGAAACTAGTCCTTCGGTTGATTGAACCATGTTATTAGTCGAACGAAGAACTCCTAGTTCTATCAATTCGACCGATTTTACCCTTCTTTTGATTAAATCCTAGATTCTTCGATCTTCACGGACTTAAAGTCATTAAGGATTGGTTTGGATTGTCCATTACACATCAGATATCTGAATGGTCCACGATCACACCCTAATCCCACATCTAAGTCAGGATGATCATCATACATCACTATTTACATGATTAATTTATAATAGAACTAATCTTGATAGCCCACTGGATGATCTGATCTATTAAAACACTATTAACTATTTAGATCTGTGGGTTAGATCAAATGCATCTGTTGGTCTACACAAGAGCATCAACTTACAATTCAAGATTGGATTGACGTGGCCCACTTGTAGATCAGATCGATTTGAGATTTTTAGCTAAAGTATGGTTTGGCCTTAGGATCCATAAGACCCGTGCAGATTGGATTTGGCCCACTCAGATGGCCCCCATCAATCACATCCTTTCATTATAATGATCTAAATCTAAAAGCGGTCCATAGATCTACACAATGGACGGATGACCGATTAGTTCCGTTTATTGGCTAGATCAGGGGAAACTATATTAAAATTAATGTAAAAACACTAAGGACTTACTAGATGGAAGCCCACAACATGAATTTTCTT
The DNA here is from genome assembly GCA_003013855.2 of Liriodendron chinense. Classification (NCBI taxonomy): domain Eukaryota; kingdom Viridiplantae; phylum Streptophyta; class Magnoliopsida; order Magnoliales; family Magnoliaceae; genus Liriodendron; species Liriodendron chinense. The sequence continues at coordinate 1,270,548 of ML058408.1, forward strand.
CTCTCTCTCTCTCTCTCTCTCTCTCTCTCTCTCTCTCTTTCTTAGATGCTCCCTATGAGGTTTCCTCAGCTCTTATTGATAGGGGAGAGAACCCCTAAATAAGATAAGATAAGCTCCCTCTTATCTGGATTTTGAAATTCAAAATTATAACTAAAAGAAAAATTACCTTTTTACTTAAGACATGATTTGATCCCTAGTCTGCCCTCTCAACCAAGAGGGCCTTCACCAACCAACCTAATGTCATGTTTTTGTTTATAAATTATAAATAAATTTATTTAACCCTTTTTATTTGGGAGAATTTAGGTGTCAAAAATTCTGGGATTACACTTAAGATTTGGATATGCTTTAATGTTGGGATCATACTCTATAATGAGATGGTAAAATAGATAGATAGTGTGGATAAGACACATACAGGGGATCCACATAATTTACTCAGTACGCGATCCCATATACAAAATTCTCTTCTTAGGGTTTCGAGATGCCCATTGCCTTCGAAAGGTTTTCCCAAGAAATTACTATGGTGGGAAGGTAATGTTGGTGGAGCCTTCAAACTGTGCTGAAACATGGTTCTGCGATCGGTTGACGAATGTTAGCCTAGGAAGCACTTCAGTCTCTGGACAGTTTTTTGTCCTAGTGGCCGGTCGACCAAGGGTTTGAGACCGGCCATCGGAAGTGTTGTGACCGATTGAAACTGGTCAATTTTTTGAGGTTTGACAGGTCGAATTTTGGCTCGTCTCTTTGAACTCTTTTTGACTCCGTGTGACCAGTCGGCAAGGGTTTGCGACCGGTCGACGGTGAGTTGGTGTTTTACATGGTTATGCAGCAAGTGCTGTAAATTGTTTCTATTTTCGATTGGAGATCTATTTAAAGGGTCTCTAAACGTGTTTAAAGTGATCTTAAGGTGTTCTAATCAAGAACTAGGGTTTAAGGGGAGTGGTTTGGTGAGAGAGAGTGCTATGTTATTCTCTTGGAGCTCTTTTGTGGGTAGTTCAACTCTGTAATATTTTGATTGATAGTGATCGCTATCTCTTTGTGCCGTGGTTTTTTCCCGCAAGGGTTTTCCGTGTAAAATCAAATTGTTCTCTGTGTGTTGCTTGCGTGCGTACGTGTAGTGTTAGTTTGATTCTACTTTGTGCTTCTGCAAGGTCTTCCCAATAAGTAGTTCAAAGCTATCGTTGGGTGGTTGCAGAATTTAAATATGAGACGATCGCATGACATCGAGCATGAAGTTCGACAAGAGAAGTTTTTCAGCAAAAAAAGCTTCAAATTATGAAAGGTGAAGATGGAAGCCATCCTAATTCAACAAGGGGTCGAGCATGCCCTTGGGAAGCGACCAGAATTTATGAAGGATGATGAATGGACCCATATGGACAAGAAGGCCAGAACTTCTATACATTATGCTTGACGGATGACGTCCTCTATCATGTCATGAGAGAGAGGACCGTGGCTGATATGGACCAAGCTAAAGAACATGTTCATGAAGAAATCTCTAGAAATCGGATGTATATGATGATCCAACTTTTCATCTTGAAGATGGTGGAGGGGACCAATGTGGATGACCACATCAACACGTTCAATCGACTGATTTGTAAGTTGCTGGATATTAGATAACAGATTAAGGATGAGTATCAAGCCTGCGTCTTGCTAAACTCACTTCCTAGTTTATATGAGTCACTTAAAGACTCGTTGTGTGCAAGCAGGGAAGCCATAAACATTAAGACCGTCATCTCAGCCCTCCATTCGAAGGCAATGAGACAGAAGAGCAGTGACATTGGGTTTTCCTCCGATGTACTGAATATGAGAGAAAGAAATTTAAAGCAGGGTGAAGGATCATCACGTTCTAGATCCAAATCTAAGGGTAAGGGACAGGGTAAAGCGAAATTGCAGTGTTGGGCATGTGGCCAAGTAGGGCACATAAAGAAAGATTGTTAGAATCCTAAGGGTAAGAAAGAGAAGATGGGAGAGTCTTCAAGGGAAGCCAATATGACAAAATATTCTGAGGGAGGTAGTGATGTATGCGAGGTCTTGACGGTGTTGAAGATGGGATCTCTCAACGATGAGTGGATCATGGATTCCGGGGCTTTGATCACATGTGCTTGGATCGGAGCGTCTTTACTTCCTACAGTGAGTATGAGGATGATTCGATATTTCTAGGCGATGACTATGCCTGCAAGGTTATGGGGATTGGATCAGTGTATATCAAGATGTTCGATGGGATCGAACAGACCTTGATGAAAGTGATGCACGTTTCCAGGTTGAAGAAGAATCTGATTTCTCTTGGCGCACTCGAGGCAATGGGGTACAAGTTCACCAATTTTAACCAGTTCTACAAAGTTTCAAAGGGGGCCCTTGTTATCATGAAGGGACAAAGGTATGACGATATTTACAGGCTAATTAGGAGCACTTTATTGGGTGGAGTTGCAGAAACTGTAGCGGATTTCACATTTGCATGCATGTGGCATGCCCGTTTAGGCCACATGAGCGAGCGGGGCATGAAGGTGCTCTCAAATCATTTTTTTTTATTCCTGTTTTTAAATCTCTAAACTTTATTATATGTAAGCATTGTTGTTAATGTCAGATTTTGTAACGAGGAAACGTTAATCATATGAATTTCATATGACATTAACAGTTTGGATCATATGAATTTCTTTGTCCCGTTTTGCTTGGCTTCTCTTCTTCTTGCTTTGGCTTGACTTAAGCATCGGAGGGCTAACGGTTGGTCCCCAGCCACCCTTAGTTGCTGTCTTCTTTCAGGTCTGGTGAAGAAATTCCCGTTGGAGTGAAGGAGAATCATCGGAGGATCTCGTTACAAAATCTGACATTAACAGTTTGGAGTGGTCATATGATTAACATATGTGGAGTGGTCATATGATTGACTACTCATGTCTGCGAGTGTTTGGTTGTGAGGCTTACCCTCATGTACCGTCGGTTGAGAGAGATAAGCTTGACCATTGTTGAGCTTTTAATTTATACATATCCTAACCCCATTGCATCACATTTTATGCATGTTTCTATGTTTAAAAGACTATCTAATGCATGTTTTGTGATTGTAGGAATGAAAGAGAGACTTCACCTAATCCATGTTTAAAAGATCATATTTAGAAGCCATTTGATGATGATTAAAGGTGAGCCAAAGAAGAAACAAAGCAGCAAAGAGAGGAGGGAAAGAAAGAAAGGAAGAAAGTGATCCATATAAGGCTAGACCGGTCTTGACCGGTTGGCCAAGGAGGCTATAATCGGTCAAGACTGGTTGGCCATATGCATCCCCACTCTTACACTCACTGGAAAAATATCCAGGTAGGTCCGATTGGTCAAGACTGGTCAGCCAACTATTTGCACATCAGCCCAGTAGCTGCTGGAGCTTACTGGACCAAACCCAAGACCGGTCGGCCATCTGTAAATTTCAAGATTTTTGAATTCTTTCAGAAGTTTGTTCTTCAAGCTCTAAAAATTGCTGCGCTGCGTAAGTGGTTACGCAATTCTGGAAGATTCTGAAGTGGTGGAGCCTCTCCATTATAAAAAGGATATCTAGGGTTCATTCCTAAAGGATCATAGAAGGCTTGGGAACTTATGAGAGGTAAAGAGGATCACCGTGGAGCATCTACAACTCCTCCAATTTCAGTTTTTATGCTTTTTAGTAGTTTTCCATTGCTTTTTAGTGAAAGCATGATAATGCTCGGTTAGAACCTCTTAGCTAAGGCTAAGAGGTGAAGCTTATAACTATTCTGATGTAGAATTCATTTGATTCAAGTAATTTACTTAAAGTTTGGATTTTTAAGTTCTAGTTTGAATAAAGTTGGTATTTTTGGATGTTTTATGAGAGTTCATGTGCTTCGGACATGAATTCCTTACAATTCTCTGAGATGGCAATGTTTGGATTTTTTATATTCGAATTTTAGTAACCCTAGAGCATGCCATAGTCCCTTGGCATGAATATTACTTCAAAGACTACATGTTTGAATCCTATGTGCTTCATTAGAACTTGAATCTTATTTCTCTGACTTAAATAGGATTGTTTGTGTTTGAATGCTTAATCTTCAAACTAGGTGAGAGATAAAACTTCGAATCTAGTTGTGTTTATGCTTGGATGAATGAATTCATATAGAACTACTACAAGTGGATCCTTGAGGCCTTAGTTCTATTAATTATCAGATTTATATAAAAGTTACTATTTTACTTAGTTTTTAAAATTGAATTATAAAATTGTTGAAATTGAAGTTACAAGAATGGTTTGAATGTGTTTACCCTAATTCCCTGTGGATCGACCTCGGTCTTATCGAGTTATTACTACATCGCAAGCCTTGCACTTGAGGCGAGCGAATAACCATAGGGCTAGAAAATGGATCTTTGTGGGCTATGTTGATGGTATGAAGGTTTACCGGTTATATGACACTGTCACATAAAAAATCACCCTAAGCCGTGATGTCAGATTTAACGAAGGGTCTTTGTTTCGAAGGATGTGATATCTACTTTGACAGAATGAGACATGGGTTGAGACCGAGATGCAGGCATAGGTATAGGATAAGGTGGACCAACCACTTGTGCGAAGAAATCCACTTAGAGATCACAGGTTATTAGCAAGGTATAGGGATGACACGAAAATTATATTCGCCCTCATCACGGATGAGGGGAATCCATCTAACTTTAAGGAGGCAATACATGATGTAGATGTTGAAAAGTGGAAGACAGCAATGCAAGATGAGATGGACTCTTTGTACAAGAATGAGACATGGGGGCTACTTGAGCTTTTAGTGAGATGAAAAATGATTGGGTGTAAATGGATTTTTCAGAAGAAACATGATAAATACAAGGCTAGATTGGTGGTGAAGGATTATGCTCAACGTGAAGGTGTAGACTTCAGTGGTATTTTTACACTGGTTGTGAAGCAAGTATTATTAGGCTCGTATTGGCTCTGGTTGCTCAATACGACCTCGAGCTGGAACAGATGGATGTAAAGACTGCTTTCCTGTATGGGAAATTGGAAGAGCAAATTTACATGACGTGGTCGGAATGTTATACAATACAAGAGGCAGAGAAAAATGTTTATAAGTTGAAGAGGTCATTGTACGGCCTTAAACAGTCACCTAGGTAGTGGTACAGGAAATTTGATTCCTTCATGATGATTGAAGGTTTTTCTATGAGCGAGTATGATTACTGTGTCTATTTCAAGATATTGAGTGATGTGAAGTTTCTCATACTGGTGTTATATGTTGATGACATGCTTATTGGCATTCATAAAATGTCTGACATTGATGTGTTTAAGACTGAGCTTTTAGGGATATTTGAGATAAAGGATCTGGGGGCTGCAAAGAGGGTTCTCGATATTGACATACACAGAGACAAGAAGAGTAGCATGCTTTGGTTATCTTAGGATGAATACTTAGGGAAGGTATCAGGGAAGTTTGAGATGGATACAGTGAAGCCAGTTAGCGTTCCCCATGTGTCTCACTTCAAGCTTTCTTCAGAGCAGTGTCCCAAGACAGATGAAGAAAATATGTTATGTTTTGTGTGCCTTATTCGAGCGCAGTATGGAACTTGATGTATGCAATGGTCTGTATAAGACCTAATATTTCATAGGCTATGAGTATTGTTAGCAGATTCATGCCTAACCCCATCAAGCAACATTAAGAAGTTGTGAAATGGCTACTTCGATACATTCAGAGTACGTAAGACTACGTCTTGACATTTGAAAAGTCTAAAGACAAGTTGGTTAGGTACATCAATTCTAATTAAGCGGGCAGTGTGGCCTATAAGAGATCGATTTTCGGTTACTCGTTTGTGTTAGCGGGTGGAGTGATTAGTTGGATGTCGAAGCTTCAGTCGGTGGTGGCTCTTTTCACTACTGAAGCTGAGTAAATGATGATGACATAAGCTTTTAAGGAAGCTATTTGGTTGAGGGGCATGATGAATCAGTTAGGGCTTCAGCAGGAGGCCATATCGGTTAATTGGATAGCTCTAGTTCTATAAATTTGGCTAAAATTTTTGTTTATCACTTTCGTACTAAACACATTGATGTGCGTCATCATTTTATTCGATAGGTGCTTAAGGAGATGTGACTCTGGAGAAGATTCACACCAACGTGAATCTGATGGATATGCTAACCAAGGTGATCCCTATAGAGAAATTTAAGTTATGCGCAACTTCTCTAGGACTGACAAAGAGGGAATGAAGATGCATGGAGCATAAGAAAGCGATGACACTATGTTGAAGATAAGATGAAGCAATGAGCAAGGAATAATGGTATTCGACATTTGAAGCCTCAGTGGAGATTGTTGGTGGAGCCTTTAAACTGTGCTGAAACATGGTCCTACAACCGGTCGAATTTCAGCCCAGGAGGCATTGTAGGCCTCCTGGGCGATCGGTCAACCAGGGGTCTGAGACTACCAGTCAATTTTTTTTTAGGTTTGACAAATCAAATTTTGGCTCGACTCTCTAGACTATTTTTTACTCCATGCAACCGATCGACAAGGGTCTGTGATCGGTCAATGGTGAGTCGGTGTTCTGCATGGTTACGCAACAAGTGCATAAATTGTTTCTATTTTTTTGTTGTAGATCTATTTAAAGGGTCTCTAAACATTTTTAGAGTGATCTTAAGGTGTTCTAATTGAAAACTAAGGTTTAAGGGGAGATGTTTGGTGCGAGAGAGTGCTTTGTTCTTCTCTTGGGGTTCTTGTGGGCAGTTCAACTCTGTAATTTTTTTATTCATAGTGATCGTTGTCACTTTCTATCGTGGTTTTTCCCCGCAAGGGTTTTTCATGTAAAATCGGATTGTTCTCTTTGTGTTGCTTGCGTGCGTGCGTGTGGTATTCGTTTGATTCTACTTTGTGCTTTCGTGAGGTCTTCCTAACAGGTAAGTGGGCTCTCTGTGATGTTTGTAAGAAATCCACCCTATCCATTCATTTTAATTTCTATATTATTTAGGTCATGAGACAAAAAATGAGGTGGATGTAAAACTCGAGTGAGCCTCACCAGAGAAAAAGTGTAAATTGAATTACCACCATTAAAGCATTCATATGGCTATGGAAGTTTTGTATCATGGCTATTTCTTTGTTTGTTTGTTTTTTTTTTTTTTTAAATTGTTTAAGTTCATTTCGGTGGTGATGACCTTATAAACGATTTGGATGGCATATAAACATCAAGGTGGACTACAGGAAGGTTTCAACGATAGACATTTCTTTCCCCACTTTTCCCTATCATGTAGTGTCCTTAAGTTTTGGATCCTTCTCATTTTTTGTCTTATGTCCTAAAATGAGCTTTCAAAATGGATAGATGGGGTGAATTTATCACAAACATCACGATGGGCCCCACATAATTTCCTAGAGCAGGAACCTCTTTCGCAGGTAATCCGCGTTGAGGGAGTTGTTGCAAGAGAGGGAGCTGGGAGGTAGGGACGACGCCACTGTTAATAGAGAGGGAGGGGCGGAGTGAGGGAGGGGCATGCGTCTGCTGCTAGAAGGGGGTGGGGACTAAGAGAGACGATTGGGCTGGGCTACGAGCTTTTGGATTTCTGCATCCAAGCCCGGCTTAATATTATTACAGGCTTGATATTTGAGCCCAAGCCTGGTCCTCATGCCTGATGGTCCAGCCCAAGCCTGGCCTGAGGTAGGCTAGGCTCGAAAGCTTGACGGGCCAACCTAGCCCATTGACACCCCTATCTAAAATGGGCACAGAGAGTATGTACTACCTCGCTATACACACCCCACCATAGGCTGACAAGTTGATTAAAGTTGGAAGGTTTAAATGGATGATCGTAACCCTAAACCCTTTCCAAGCCTTAAACCTAAGCCAAACCCTAATCTGTCCCAAACCCCAATCATGTTCTAAACCCTAAGCTTAGTTCTAATCCTAGTCAAAACCGTAAACCGAGTCACACCCGAACCCTAATTAGAAACCCTGAAACCCTAGAACCCAAAAATCCGACTTGCCGAGTCAACTCACGGAGTCAACCCGTTGAGTCATACTGAGTTGACTCATTAGTTGAAAACCAGCCAACCCACCAAGTCAAGCCAAGCCCCAAGCCTATCCAAAACCAAGTCTAAAGCCCAACCCACAAGCCCACTAGAGGTTCACAAGGGAGACAATAAACAAATTACATAGAAGTTAGAGCTCCCACACGCTTGTGGGAGGAACCCTGCCAAAACAGGGAGTGTAATGTGCCTTGGGCGGTGGGTCATCACTTGTCACACCCTTTGCTTCGGCAGAGCACTTCTAAAGCGTGCGGGGTTCTCTTTTTTCCAAGCCTAAATATGTGGGATCCATGGAATGTCCCTTATGCTCCTCACTTGGACCCAAATTACCATCTTACCAACCCATCTAGCCATCCAAATTGCGCCATTTGGTAATCTGGAATCTTATCCATTGAACTGTATTTCAGCCCTACACTTCCATGGAATTACACAAAAATTGGGCTAGGGTGCTCCCCTTCACATTTCATCCATCCAGAAAATCCTAAGCTTAGGAAATCCTAGAAATCCTAAGCCGTTCCCCTTAGCCAGGCTTTCATCCCTCTACCAAGGAGAGTGAGAGTGAAAGAAAGAGACTAGCCAAAGTCTAGCCTAGCCTAGCTCAGACCCTAGCCTCTTGAGCAACTCGAGTTCCAATTCGAGCCACTCAATCCAAACCTTGTGATGCGACCGTCCAACCAACTGTTTAATTCCTAAACTAACCTCATCAACCTAGCATCAACATCATGCAATACTCATTCCCTTCTGAGCCCTCTGCTTAGTTCATCACATCGCATCAATCATCCAGTCGACTTGGGTGTATGCTCTGTGGTTTATCGATATAATCGGATCCTACCCATCAGAAACCCAATCGATTAGTCCATATATTGTCATAATCGTTGCATCATATACATCACTTCGTATTAGACTAGTTCAAGCGTATACTCTACCTATGGCTTGCCGATATAATCGGATCCTGAACATCAGAAACATCGACTAATCGAATACACTTTCTTATCATTACACCCTACATACATATATCATACATTAACAATGTGCGAGAACTAGTTAAAACCTTCAAGAATTAGTCTAATCCTGTGAAGTAGAGACCATAGATCTTTACGGGCAGAGTGGGTGCCTAGCACTTTCCCTCTCTGTAACCGTGGCCCCTTACCTTGAATCTTTAGTTGTAGATCAAGGAGTCATTTTAGGATTGACAATCTTTGGATACTCTTTTCTAACGTTTCTATAGGGTCTAGCTAAATATAGAAATGGAATAATTGGCTAGTGGCAACTCTAGTCAAACATCGCATTATTTAACCCCTAATACATAAGAAGAAAAAGCCCTTGAGAGAGGCAGAACCACGTGGAGGCCGTGAGCCAGCGTCCACACTCGCCAGTCTCAAGCTTGGCATGAGCAAGATCTATGAGGGGCCACCATTGATGTATGGGTTTTATCCACACCATCCAACTATTTTGCCATATCATTTTAGGGTCTAAGAAAAAAAAAAGAGGTAGATCTGAGGCTTGAGTGGACCATACAGTGGAGATTAAAGAACTACCATCGAAAATTTCTTGAAGGGCACAAATGTTTTAGATCACACTGATATTTTCATCCATTCTATATGACCTTATGAACAAGTTGCCCTGGAAAGGTTTCAATGGCAGGTGTCATTATCATTGTTGCTTCCTATAGTGTGGTCCACTTGAGCCTTGGATTTTCCTCATTTTGGGCGTGTAGCCTTAAATAATATGTAAAAACAGATGGACAGTGTGGATAAAACCCATACATCACAGTGACCCCTTAGAGCCCTTGCCGGTGTTGAGCTTGGCCAGGCGTAGTACTCATTTTGCATCCCTAAAATGGGAATAATGGGTTGGATGCATCCAAATTATTTTGAAAACTCAACATCATCAAGTATTAACTATCAAACACATCCAATAATAGCCTTCAATCACAAGTCTGATTTGGTCTCACTTGTATCTCAACATTGGATGGTCCATAGATATTGTCTTGTTAGATAGGCCTTAATACTGTCAATCCCAATGCCGTGGATCCAAAACCATTAATCCTAGTGTGAAGATTCCGATGCCCATAACTCTGAGAATTTTATCGAAATCATACTTATAATATGTGGTTAGAAAGCTATTATAATACCTTAATTTTTTTGCGCTTGTGTATGGTATTTAAACACGTGTGCATCCTAAATTTGAACTCGTACTTTTAGGAGTTCGACACTAGGATTTTTGCCTTATGCACACATTTAGACCCTTGTAACATCGGTATTGACCTCACGAGACCCATTAAATAAACGCATACTCAATCATCTAACAAACCATCTGTTGAAAATCATAACCATTATTAAACTTAAACATCTGACTATCCACTCCACTTTTAGGTCACCCGGTCATGTTAACCCAACTTCAGATCATCACATCTTCCTATGTACATATCTACCTGTGATTCTAACCGTTCATTGTACCCACCATGCACGTATAAGCTTATCTAACCATTGAGATTGCAATTTAAATTTTTTACTTCCGATAACACATCCATCCATTTTGCCATATCATTTTAGGGTCTAAACCCAAATATGAGGCAAATCCAAGGCTCGAGTGGACCATACAGTGGAGATTCAAAAAGTATCGTTAAAAACATCATAGAGGGCACAAAAGTTTTAGATCACATTGATATTTGACTTTTCCCTTCATCTGGGTCTATATGACCTTATGAATAGGTTGGATGGAAATTAACCATCATGGTGGGCCTTGGAAAGGTTTCAATGGTAGGTGTTATTATCATTGCTGCTTCCTGTGGTGTGGTCCACTTGAGCCTTAGATTTGCCTCATTTTGGGTTTATAGCCTTAAATAATATGGCAAAATAGATGGATAGTGTGGATAAAACACATACATCACAGTGAGCCTTTAGAGTCCCTGCCGATGTTAAGCTCAGTTAAGTGTAGTACCCATTCTGCATCCCTAAAATGGGAATAATGGGTTGGATGCATCTAAATTGTTTTAAAAAATCAATATCATGAAGGATTAATTATCAAACACATTCAATTATAGGCTTCAATCACAGGTCTGATTTGGTCTCACTTGTTTCTCAACATTGGATAGTCCACAAATATTGTCTTGCTAGATAGGCCTTAAGACTGTTAATCCCAATGCCGTGGATCCAAAACCATTAATCCTAGGGTGAAGAATCCGATGCCCATAACTCCGAGAATTTTATCGAAATCATACTTATAAGATGGGTTAGAAAGCTATTATAATACCCTAGATTTTTTGCGCTTGTGTATGTACACTGGTATTTAAACACGTGTGCATCCTGTTGAGCTCTTGAATGTGCATATTCTAACCCCATTTTATCACTAACTATGCTTGAAATACATGATTAAAGGCTCAACTAATGCATGGTTTTGTGGTTATAGGAATAAGAGAGAGTATTCATCGATTGAAGACTTAAAGACGCTATTTACAAGCATTGAAGATCACAAGATCAAGCGTCGAAGGATGGAAGAAAGAAGCAAAGGAGAGAAGAAAGAAGATGAAAGAATACACTGACGCGTCCATAGCCCAGGACCAGTCGTCCGACCGGTCCGAATTCTTAACAGAAGAGGGCCTTACTTCAAACTTGGCTAGACAATCCACGACCGGTCGTCCCCTGCTTAGACCGGTCGTGCGACCGGTCCTTAAATTAAATTTCTGGGTTTGAATTTCTAAAAAACCCACTGGACAGTTTTTGCGTTTTTGAGACCGGTCGTGCGACCGGTCATCTGCGTAACAGAACTTGTTCGTGAAGCTCCGATTTTCTCTACGCAGTCCGGGATTTCTTGCGCAGTCCATGATTTCTTGCGCAAGGGGACCTAGGGCTTCTTCCTAAGGCATCCAAGAAGAGATTGAGCAAGGTGGGAGACGGCGGAAGTCGGATTCGAAGTTCTACAACTCCTCGTAGTTTGTTTTTTTAGTTTCATACTTTGTTTAGTTGTTTTCATGTTTCCTTGGATCATGAACGGCTTAAACCTCTTAGCTAGGGCTAAGAGGTGAAGCTTGTAGTGAATCTAAGATGTTTCAATTCGTTTGATTTGGTTTCAAGTTGGATTATTAGTGAAGAACAATGGTTTGAAGTTTAAATAAAGTTCTAAATAGTTTTTCTTAATCTTATGATGGCTCATGGATGTTTAGAAGAATTGCTTAAGTTCTTAATTGTTTGAGTTATTTTAGACCTGTATGATCTGAGGAATTGGATTCAATACACTCTAGACATATGATCCTCATGTAGGAACTTCATGCCAAAGGTCTATTTTTCTGAAATTTCTGAAGTATGTAAGACTGTGTATGTGATTTGAATCAAGTTCAAATCATGATCTAGTTATATCTTGTGACAGGATTTAATGATGATTATGGTTGTGATCTTAACCTATTAGAATTATGATTGACCTATGCAATTGAGTGTGCTCAAGTCCTAGCTTGAATTGAGAGAATCATGTACATGAATCATGCATATGACAGATTGTTTGTTTTAACTACTCTATCATCCGACTAGATAGAACTTAATTTCAATTCTAGTTGAGAAATTGAGAAACCACAGCGAATTGAGCATCAAGGATTGCTACAAGTGGATCCTTGAACCCCTAGTGCCTTTTTATTATTGATTATATTCGATTTAATTCAAAGCATCTATCTACATCAATTTCCTAAAAATCTGTTAGTTAGCTCTTTAGTAGAAACCATTAGAAGTGTTTTGTGAATTCCTACACAAGTCCCTGTGGGTCGAACTCGGTCTTACCGAAATTTATTACTGCATCGTAACCCTACACTTGGGGAAACGAACACATCCTAAATATGAACCAGTATTTTCAGGAGTTCGACACTAGGATTTTTGCATTGTGCACGCATTTAGACCCTTGTAACACCCGTATTGACCTTTTGAGACCCACAATATAAATGCATAATCAATCATCTAACAAATTGTCCATTGAAAATCATAAACATTTTTAAACTTAAACATCTGACTGTCCACTCCACTTTTGGGTCGCCTAGTCATGTTAACCCAACTTCAAATCATCACATCTGCCTGTGTACATATCTACCTGTGATTCTAATCGTTCATCGTACCTACCATGCATGTATAAGCTTATCTAACCATTGAGATTGAAATTTAAATTTTTTAGTTCCGATAACATATAAATACACATCCATCCATTTTGCCATATCATTTTAGGGTCTAAGCCCAAATATGAGGCAGATCCAAGGCTCCTAGTGGACCATATAGTGGAGATTAAAAAAGTACCATTAAAAACTTCTTAGAGGGCACAAAATTTTAGATCACATTGATATTTGGCTTTTCCCTTCATCTAGGTCTATATAACCTTATTAAGAGGTTGGATGGCAATTAACCATGACGGTGAGCCTTGAAAAGGTTTCAATGGTAGGTGCCATTATCATTGCTGCTTCCTGTGGTGTGGTCCACTCGAGCCTTGGATTTGCCTCATTTTGGGTGTATATCCATAAATAATATGGAAAATAGATGAATAGTGTGGATAAAACCCATACATCACATTGAGCCCTCAGAGCACCTGCTGGTGTTAAGCTCAGTTAGGTGTAGTACCCATTCTGCGTCCCTAAAATGGGAATAATGGGTCGGATACATCTAAATTGTTTTGAAAACTCAACATTTATCAAACGCATTTAATTATAGGCTTCAATCACAAGTTTGATTTGGTCTCACTTGTTTCTCAACATTAGATGGTCCATATGATATCGTCTTGCTAGATAGCTCTTAACACTATCAATCTTAATGTCGTGGATCCAAAACCATTAATCCTAGAGTGAAGATCCTGATGCCTATAACTTTGAGAATTTTATTGAAATCATGCTTATAATATGTGGTTGGAAAGCTACTCCAATATCCTAATTTTTTTGCGCTCATGTATGTACATGGGTGTTTAAATATGAGTGCATCCCAGATCTGAACCCATGTTTTAGGAGAGCGACACTAGGATTTTCGACTTGTGCACACATTTAGACCCTCGTAATGCCAATATTGACCTTTCAAAATCCATTATATAAATGCATACTCGATCATCCAACAAACCGTCAGTTGAAAATCATAACCATTACTAAATTTAAACATCCGACCGTCCACTCTACTTTTAGGTCGCCCATTTATGTTAACCCAACTTCAGATCATCTCATCCAACCATGTCCATATCTACCTGTGATTCTAACCATTCATCGTACCTACCATGCATGTACCAACTTATCTAACAGTTGAGATTGAAATTTAACCACTTCACTCCAGATAACGTATACATACACCTTTCCATGCGTCCTCAACCTATCTAACCTCTCACACTTGAACTACCATCAATCTGGACCATTAAAAATATTCTCCATCAGGCTTTTAACCTATTCAACTATTCCGTTTCAATTTGGACCAACCAGGTTCATTTCGATCCAAATCATCTATATTACGCTCTTTGCCAACACCAACTGTTCCCTGTCGTGTGGGCAAAGGCGTCCTTCTCTGGACGCTCCCACCATCCAGAAGGATATACCTGTCTCCAATATTTTTTTGTTTGTTCTTTTATTTTATTATTATTATTAATTTTTTAAAGGAAGGTCACGTGTAACCCATGCACACATTGGATGGTAAATAAACAATAAGGTGGGCCTTTTGGTTGTTTTTTCTTTTCTTTTTTGGGTGTTGGGTGTTCAATCACCACTGTCTTGTGTGGTGCGACCCGCACGGCCCTGCATTGGCCCAATTTTTCGGGTCATGCCCTAAAATGACCTAGAAAAGCGGATGGGCAGCCTGGATAAAACGAATACATCTTGGCGGGCCAGTAAAAGAATTTCAACGGTAGAATTCAATCTCCACTATTTCTCATGGTGTGGTACGCTTGAATTTTAGATCCACCTGATTTTTGGGCTCGTGCCTAAGTAATTCGGTGATATGGATGGACGGCGAGGATGTAAGGTACATGCATCATGGTGGGGTCCTACAGTGGGCCCCACCCGTTGGAATTGAAATTAGCAGCAGCAAAATGCCGCTGTGGACAGCGTGCACTACTGCATGTTGTTCACTGCAGCGTGAACTGCTGTAATGTATTATTATTATTATTTGACGCTCATGTTTTGGTTCAATGTAAAATAAAGTCATGCTTTTAAACTCTTTCCTAAAATCTGCCTACGGTTTCTACCGTTAGCTAGAAAAACGTCTAATGCCGTCATGTGTAGTATATTGTATTTTTTAAAAGACATTCTTACCCTTGAATAAAAAATCCAAAACAATCTCTCTGGCAGCTGTGCAGTGGGCCCATCAAGATGTCTGTAAGTAATCCACAGCGTCCATCCACTTTGCGAACTCATTTTAAGACTCACAGCCAAAACTGAGACAGATCCAAGACTCGAATAGGCCACATGAGATGGAAAACTGGGAAAAGAAATACTTACCATTGATACCTTCCTACACTCCACCTTGATGTTTATATGTCATCCTAACCATTCAGAAGGTCACTGCCAGTCTACCACTGGAACGAACTGAAAATGCAAAAAACCTTATCCCGATACAGAACTTTTGTGGCCATAGGTATGTTTCAACGGTGTTCATTTAATATTCGGTCTTTCCTCTCGTGTGGCCCACTTCAGTTTTGGAGCCGACTTATTTTTGGTCACATGTCTTAAAATGAACTAAAATGGATAAACGGAGTGAATTTCTCACAAACATCACATTGAGCCCTACCTCTACTTAGCTAAGGAAATCGCGTTCGTGAGGTTAGGAATGCGGTTTTGACCAGCGACACTGCAAGTATCCAGCTGGCTACTGGTTAGTACTACGTGGGCCCCACAGTAATGTATGGATTGTATCCACGCCGTCCATCCATTTTTTACATATGAACCTTAGGCAGATCTAAACCTTCGATGGACTACACCACAAAAAAAAAGTAGTGATTGAATGTCCACCATGAAAAACCCCCTAAGCCCACTTTAAAGTTTATTTGACATCTAGCCTGTTGATTAGGTCAGACCAGGACGAAGGGAGAAAACAAACATCAGCTTCATCCAAAACTTTTGTAGCTCCAAGAAGTATTTAACGTTGTGCATTCAACCAACACTGTTTCTACCTCGTTTTTTTTTTTTTTTTTTTTTTTTTTTTTTTTTGACTCATTCAATTAAATCATATGAAAGAATGGGTAGACAGCGTGGATGAAACATATACATAATGGTGAGGCCCACGGAGCCAGGGGCGGAGCCCGGATTTTCTTTCCCCGGCATAAAACGACCTCTACAAATGGTTGGACGGTGTGGATACAACACATACATCGTGGCGGGGCCATAAGACTTGGTGACGTCACGATCTCATGCAGCTAATCCGCGTCAGAGATTTCCTGCGGAAGCCGTTCTCATTCATGCTCTCGGAAGTTAAGTGGGCCCACCGTGATGTTTGCAATCAATCCACACCGTCCATCTATTTTTCCTGGTTATTTTAGGACAGGAGACAAAAAAAATGAGGCAGATCCAAAACTGAAGCTAGTGGAAAAAGTGGGAAAGAAATCTACATCCCACCATGACCTAGCTATAGATAGATCGTACTGTCAGGCGCTCTGTGGGGCCCAACGTATTCTATATGTTTAATCCACGTTGTCCAACTATTTTGAAAGATCATTTTAAGGCTTGAGCCCAACAAGGAGGCAGATAGAAGGCTGGACCACACCAAATGCCCCCCTCGCCCCTACGTGGCTCTTAGGGCTGGTCATGAGCCGAGTCAGATCGAGAAACTCGATCGACTCGACTCGAAAAGGCTTGCCTCGGCTCGACTCG
Source organism: Liriodendron chinense (assembly GCA_003013855.2). NCBI lineage: Eukaryota > Viridiplantae > Streptophyta > Magnoliopsida > Magnoliales > Magnoliaceae > Liriodendron > Liriodendron chinense. The sequence continues at coordinate 1,287,321 of ML058408.1, forward strand.
ACTCAGTAGAACAAGTCAAGCCAAGCTTCATTGAGGAGCTTGAGTCAGAAATTGAGTCAAGTTCGACTATTGGGTCACTCGACTCGACTCGAAACTCGACTCGATTCAAGCTCGAGCTCGACTCGTTTCATATAGATATTTGTTTTTAAAAAAAAAACCATAATCTTCTTATTTCTTGTTTCTCTCTCTCCCCCACACACACATTGAGGTCCAAGCTTAGGAAATATAAAACCCTCACACATTGGGGAGTTTACTTAATCCTACTATTTTGTTCAGGTAAGAACATTCCTTGTTGTGCATATCTGATGGATGGAGTAATTTCAAGTACAAAACATGGTGAGCACACAGTGGTTGTGTATTTTACACGCTACACAAACACAGGTGCTATGGTGAGACCACACACCATACATATCTACAAAACAGGGGCTATGGTTAGACCAAACACCATATGTAGCTATTGATTGCAATTTTACGAGGGAGGTGGTGCATCTGATACATGAATCAGCTGGGCCTCATCATGAAGATGGTCCACACAATAATTAGGGCAGTCCATTTACGTGGTTAGCTATGCATGCACTGTGTTAATTATGGTTCATAAAATATTACTAGTGGTCTGCATTCAATGCATGTGTGACTTGGCCAAAGAAAAAATTGATCAGAACTAGGTCATTTTAATGGTGGGGTCTCACCTGTAGAAATATTATTCTCCCCTAATATATGTGTGACTTCTCTAACTTAATGTTGTTGACTTTTAATTTGAATTTTGTACTAAAAAATATAATAAATTGAGGTGGGATCAAGCTTGACTTGACTCGAGGTAAGCTCGCCTCGACTTGATCCACTAGCTCGCCTCGAGCTCGTCGCAAAAGTTTTAGCAAACAAGGCAAGCTCCAATGGTAAGCTTGAAGGTGAGCTCGAGCTCGAGCTCGAACTCGAGGAGAGCACAGACGAGTTAAGCCAAGCTTGGCCCACCTCGACTTGACTCGGCTCGATGTACATCCCTAGTGGCTTTGCCCTGCGCGTAGCATCGACTGGTCTCCACTTGCTGCTAACAGGACGCAGATTAGCTACTGACATGTTGAGTAGCTATCTCGCTATTGAAGTGACGTCACCAATTTTTGTGGGCCTACCATGATGTATGTGTTGTATCCACACTGTCCATTCATTTGGAGAGATCATTTTATGGCAAGAGCTAAAGAACGAGACAGATCTAAAGCTCAAGTGGACCCACCAAAGAAAATAGTGGGGACAGTGACAAGATCATTGAAACCTTCCTAGGGCCCACCATGATGTTTATTTGAGATCCAACCTGTTCATAAGTTCACAAAGACATGGAAGAAGGGAAAACACAAATATAAGCTTGATCGAAAACTTATGTGGCCCCAAGAAGATTTTAATGGTAGGAGATCAAGCCCCACTGTTTTCTTTGGTGGGTCCACTTGAGCTTTGGATCTGCCTCATTCTTTATCTAATGCCCTAAAATGAACTCTACAAATGGATGGATGGTGTGGATACAAGGTGAGACGGGAGCGGCTTAGCTGCTACCTTGGGAATAGCTTAGCGGGTGATATCTCATCTTTATATATTTGTTGTATATCCACGCCGTCCATCTATTTTTCCATCTCATTTTAGGACATTGTCCCTAACCTTAAGAAGATACAAATCTCAGGTGGACTATACCAATAATAACAGTGATGAATGACCGTTAGAAACTTTTTGTGGAGCACAAAAATTTTGGATCATACTTATCTTTATATTTTTCCCTTCATCTAGATCTTCTTGACATTATCAACATGTCAGACTGAAGAAAAAAAAAAAAAAAACCTTAAGATTGGCTCTTTGTCCCCACCAATGGCAGTGTGGCCATTATCATGGGGCCCACCTTTATGTATATATTCTGTATCTAGGACAGTCCAACCAATTTTTCAGATCCTTTATGGCAGACCTGGTGTTGAAACTCCATGGAATCTACCACGGAGGCAAGGATAAGAACCCAGGAAACAGTGGTGATTGATGATTGAACTCCTTAGCATTAAAAACTTGGTGATTGAACTCCTTAACATTAAAAACTCCTTTAGGTGCACCTTTAATTTTTTTGTAGGTTTTATTTGCCATCCAATCTGTTGATAAGGTCATGTAGGCCTGAATCAGGGGAAAAAATAAATATCATCTTGATCCATAACTTTTGTGGCCCATTAGTGGTCAGCCACCACTGTTTCATATGCTGTGATCCACCTGATAATTGTATCTACTTCATTTTTTCGAATAATGCCCTAAAATGATATGGAAAAATGGATGAACCATGTAGATGTAGAATACATATATCAAGGTGGGCCACACGGTAAGTTCCGCATCATCTTGGGGTTGAGTCCAATTTCTCACCTAATCTGCCCTCGCGTCCCTGATCTGGGGTTGCAGCCAACTGGCGCTCCTCCAGCATCACCTGGAGTTTTAAATGCTGCGGGCCCTATCAAGATGTATGTGATGCATCGACTCTGTCCATCCATTTTGCGCTATCATTTTAGGGCATGGGCCCAAATATGAAGCAGATCCAAATCTCAAGTAACCACACCATAGAAAATGGAAGGGAATGAATGCCTACCCTTGATAACTTCTTGGGTGCCAGACACATTAGGTAGCAAAAATGAATTATAGTGGGGCCCTTAATTTAGGTCCAAGTTACTTAATCAATGATTGGATGATATAAAAAGAATTACAGTAAGCCCTAACATTTTTTAATGGGTCCACCTAAGCTTTCAATATTTTTCATTTTTCGGCCCATGTCCTGAGATCATAATTCATAAAGGATGGATTGTGTCAATTAAATAAACGCATCATTGTTGGGGCCGACCATGTCGCCCAAGGTTAGAGTGAAATCAGGCGACCTTGCATAAGAAACAAAAGGTAAGAGGGCATAAATGTCATTTTGAAATATAATAGACCGAATTCCATGACCACCTCTAGTCAAACTTAAAATGAATGGTTTCTTACCATTTTTTAAAACCTTGAGTAGGTTTTAGGAAACAGTTCAAAAGTAGCATTATTTTTTAAATTCAACCAAAATATAAGTGTCCTGTGAGATTGTCTTTTATTATTATGGAAAGAATGACAAATGAGCATTATGGCGGGCCCGTAGAAATTTACAACTGTGAGGGTTCAATCCCCCTCTGTTTGACACGATGTGGCCCACTCAGCTCTTGGATCAGTCTAATTTTTGGGCTCATAGAAAAAAATGATATGGTAAAATGGATGGCCAGTATTGATGTAAAACACATGCATCATGTGGGGCATGTAATGGGCCCCACTTGCTAGAACACTTGCAAAGCAGCAGTAGCAGCATGCTGCTGCATGAAGTGTGCATTGTTGCATGCTGTTTGTAGCAGCGACTGCGACTGCGACTGCGACTGCGACTGCGACTGATATAATTTTTTTTAATATATAATATAAATATGTGTGTGTGCGTGGGAGCATGAGGGGGCTTGACCATCCCAACGGGGTCCATCTCATGGACGGTTTGGATGGCATCTGAACATCACGGTGGGGCCCATAGTTTCTGGACCAAGCTGATATTTGTATGGTCCCTTCCTCAATGTCTTTGTGACCATATCAATAGGTTGGGGAGATGAAAACACCCTAGTGGGGCCCACAAAAGTCTTGGATCAAGCTATTATTTGTGTTCTGCTTCCCATCCAAACCATTGGATTATCTGGATGATCCATCTTTTCCACAGTGGGGTCCACCTTGGATACTACACCTACATCAAAGAGAAGCGTGATCAAGGAAATTCAATAAAAGAATAGTGAGAAGGAGAGTGCACTCACCTTTGATTGAAGGCTTGGATCACTTTCAATGATTAGGATGGTGTTGATGGGTGGTCCACCTCCTCTCTCTCTCTCTCTCTCTCTTATTTCTAACTAGGGATAAAAATTGGACACTAATATTCTCACACTCTCTTATTTCTAACTAGGGATAAAAATTGGACACTAATATTCTCACAATAGCCTTAGTTTAATTATTGCTTTGGGTTGATTAAACATACTCAAAGGGCCTTAATATTATCTAGATTGGGCTTAATTATTTCTAGAAAAGGTGTGTCGGCAAGCTTCCTTTAATTTGTGGGATTTTGTTAACTTTTAGTTCCTATTACTTTATTAAGCTAATAATGGTATATTCATACTATCTAATAGAATCTTTCAAATCTTTAAAGGTTAACAGTCATTGTACATTCTCATTTGCATTTGCATTAACATCTCATCCAAAAGCATCTCATCCAAAGGAAAAAAAAATCTAGAAATTCCCAAAACTTGAAAAAAAGAGAGCATACTTCCTCACCATTGCGCTTCTTCGAGCTCATTGTCCTTAGAAACAACTATCCCATCGCAGCATAATCTACACCAGATCTCAGCTAGCCATGTCAGACAACGAGGATGAATGTCATCTCTTCCCCATCCTTGACATAACAAAAATGCAACCTGCAACATAGCCACAACAAACGGAAGGCATGCTAATCATCTCGGAGTTGGCACAGGGCATGAGAGCAATGTAAGAAATACTCTTGCAATTCATGCAAGCACAAGCCACAACGACAGCCAGCAATCGAGCTGGTCCAGTCCAACAACCGCAGCAAACCTCCAGGGCCCTCTTGGCCTCCAGTTTATTCCAACCACAACAGTCAGTGTTCGCACATGACTTTTGATACCCTCCTAATGGAAGTCCTCAGTCAGAATAACCCTCAACCTCAAGGCATTTCTTCCAGTATCCTCTTTCAAATGGGAGCCATTTTCAACTACATCCCATAACTAGAGCTCCCAGCGAATTCCAACATCTTCTCCCTAATGGGAGCTTCAGTCAATTTCAATCTCCTCCTGTGATTGGGGTTTCCTTGCAATCTCCTTTCTCAGCTCCAGTCCAACAAAGTCCTTATAATGGGAGTAATTGCCAGGCCCAACCTCCTTCAAGCAGGAATCATAGGAGCATTAATGACATCAATTATTATGAAAGGGGGGCAGTTCAAGCCTAGCAAGGGGCAAGATCTCCATCATCTGGTCCTTCTAAAATCGAACAACTCCGAGAGCAGATGTAAGAGATGAAGAAGAAACTGCAGAAGCAGAAGGGAGTGAATCTTTCATTCACTAAGTTTAGGGATCTCTATCCCTTTCCTGATGCAATGGTACCTCAAGGCTTTGAAGTACCACAATTTAAAAGATATGACGGGACAGGGTATCCTGTAGATTACCTGAGAGCATTATGTGGTGAGCTCGATGCCGTGGTAGGCAATGACGGGGCGTTGATCTATCTATTTCAAAAGTCTTTAGAAAGGCAACGCATTAGATTGGTACACGTCACTGGACTACCATGAAATCAAGACGTGGGAATAACTTTCTCAAGCATTTGTCGATCCTTTCGTGTATAATCTGAACTCAGCACCCAGAAGGACGAATCTTGCAGCCTTAAGCAGAGGAATGATGAATCATTATCAACTTACATTAGATGGTGGTGGGCCATGGCTGCTAGAATGAAGACACTCATCGACGGCGAGGAGTAAATCTCTATAATCGTTCACTCATCAAATCCGAGTATCTCTGGATACCTTGTCTCACATCCGTATGCAAACTTTACCCAACTCATCCGCGCCAAGGAACAAGTTGAAGCCGAAATAAGGGTTGGGATGATCTCCCATTGGTGGCCTCATCGGGCCTATCCAATACAACCGATAGTGGAAGGAAGGCCCACTGAATATGAGAACGGTAATAGTAGTGTTCCTGTCCCCCCATCAAATGGAAGAAGACGATCTTGTCGCCTCTACCGAAGGTGCATTATTCCTTTCTTAGCATGGACAACCACAACAGCATTAGCAGCAGCCAAGATGGAACTCACAGTGCCCAAATCAAGGTTGGTAAGGGACACCCCAAACCGGTTCAATCTCATAACCCCTCACCCTGCAAGGGGCATCTCCGATCGGTCCAGTCTCTAGACCCTTAAGTGTGCAAGGAAAACCTCTTGCCTATCTAGCTTTCAACCGCAAAGAAGAGCCTTCTCTCTAATTTAATCCATGTCATTGACTCACGTTCAGAGTTCGAGCCTCTCATCCTGTAAGGGGCATGCCTAACTATTTCAATGCTAGAGCCTCTCATCCTGCAAGGGGCACCCCCAACTATTTCAATCCATGAGCCTCTCATCCTACAAGGGGCACTGTTGGGGCTCAAATTTGTACCCATTATAAAGCAACATCCCGTAGTCCATTGACAACGATTTGAATCAATTTTGAGATCGAAAAAGCCCTGAAAACGCCAGCACAACCGTAATCGCTTGGTAGCAACCAAAATCCGTAAACAGTATTTCAGAGCATAACTGGACATGCGCTTCATCGCTAAACGATCCGGAACGTCCTAAAACCCATAACCTGCAAGTTTCGAAGTCATCCGATGCATATATTTACCTGCGCACCTCGAAATGCGTTTCATCCTTGCCCGGAGCTAACAAAAAAGGGTCCGTAAGCCTACAACTACCATTTCAGAGTGGAACTGTACATGCGCTTCACCGCCAAATGATCCAAAATGTCCTAAAACCCTTAACCTGCAAGTTTCAAAGTCATCCGGTGCATATATTCACCTGCGCACCTCGAAATGCGTTTCGTTTATGTCCGGAGCTGACCAAAAAGGGTCCGTAAGACTACAGCTACCATTTCAGAGCGGAACTGGACATGCAATTCACCGCCAAATGATCCGGAGCGCCCCAAAACCCCTAAATAGCAAGTTTGAAGCCATTACGGTGTGTATTTCTATGCGCGCGCTCCCCGGAACAACGTTCCTATACGACAAGCCGACCTTGGAGCTCCAGATTAGGAAGGAAGTACCAAAATTGGCAACATTTGGACTTTCACACCCCATTCCGTTCATTCAGGAGGTCAATCCTAGCCTAGAAGTGGCTTGGTGACAGCGAGTGCATGTCTAGAAAAGGTAGCTGTCCTTTGAAGGTCTCCCGTCGGAGCTGAAATCCTGAAATTTTTTAAGTGCTGGAATCCTGAAAATCTGGATAAGTAGTGGGAAAGCGCCGGCAAAGGACATGCGCCTGGCCTCCCACCACATGTGCCTGCACCCTATTGATGAAAGGAAGTGATCCGAACACTTTTTTGGAAAGCGCCGGAAAAGGACATGTGCCCGGATCCACCACATGCGCCTGATGTATTTTCTCCACATGCGGTTGACCTATTTTCTGCCACATGCGCTGAAAAATACCCGCCGGGTCAGACCCGAACCCGATTACCCCCTATAAATAGTGAAGTCACTTCATTCCATCAGCACGAGATCATCCCCTGCCGACCTCAGAGCGATGTAAGCACCACATGCGCCCGCTTTGTTTCCCCTCGCTGGATGCCTTGGCCGGAGTGGATTTCCTCACTGAAATCCTTCGCCAGAGAGGGATTTCCTCTCCAGAATCCCACGTTCAGGGAGAAATCCTGAAAATTTTCTAAGTGCCTGGCACATGCGCCGGCTTTTTCCCCCACATGCGCTGGCTTTTCACCATTGGAAAATCCTGAAATTCACTAAGTCCACAAGGGACATGCGCCCACCATTTGGTTCCAGCCGGGATTGCTTCCTGATTCTCATTTTTTCATGAAAAATAGGGCCACATGCGCCCGGGAGATGGGACATGCGCCCATCTCCTAACCACATGCGCCTGGCAGCTATACCAACATCACATGCGCCTGCATCAGCACCCCATGCGCTTGCATACCCCCCTCCATGCGCCTGGACGCTGGTTGGAGGGGTGGGCCTTCGATCGTGAGCCCCGCCTTTGTCCGGGATTGGATTTTGATGAAATCGCCCCTCCTAGATGCATCTCGATGAGATCAATCCATCCACCGGATCGGATTCTCCAACGGTCAATGATAAATGGCCCAAATCAGTGTTTTAGTCCAAAATGACCAACACTTAGCCAATTTGACAGCTTCGAAAATCCCTCCGAAAGAGCCGAAAACGGCCGAAAACGAGAAGAATTGGGTGGAATTGGACCGAGCCCGAGAGGAAAGCTTTTCTTCTTTATGACATGACACATAATAATCATGCACTGTGATGAGGTTATCCGATCTTAGGACCCTCGAATACCCTAATCAAGCGGTCGGCAGGCCCACTACTTAGTCATTTCCAGCCCCGAAAAATGCCCTGTTGGCTCGGAAATCGACTTCTGCTAAGTAAATTGAAACGCGATCGCACCGCGATCTTCGTGGACTTAATCCACCCCTATTCAAAGACGGTTATCGATAATACTCATGGATTTCCCTAATCAGAAACAAACAGGTCCACTAATTAGCCATTTTTCAGCCCTAGGAAGTGCCCTGTTGGCTTGAAAATTGACTGATGCCAGATGAAATCAACAGCGATCTCAAAGATGCCGAGGCAAAGCTGAAGTACTCAGGCTATCCAACAGCCGAGTTAAGCATTTATGGGGCATCGATCCCCATTATTCATAAGAAATTGGCATATGTGGATACCCATCGGACCCTATACTTAGCCATTTGCAGGCATTGGAAACAGCCGACCTAGTCTATTGAATTTTGAATCCTCAAAAGACCTTGGCTCGATAAAACTTATTTGATCTCAAATAGATCATTGAAAATACTTAGAAGAAAGAATTTTCTCGAAGATGAGTCACATTTACTTTATTGTACAAAGCTCTATTCAACCCGGATAAAGGTCCGAGGCTAAACCTAAGGGGTTATGGTTACCACGAGAAACCACAAACAAAGAGTTCAAACTAAGCTTGAAACATCTTGCTATGGATTTCTACTATGAAAAAGACAGTCGATGCCCTACCCATCGATAATGGGTCCATCAGTTGAGCTGATGAGGCAGTTGCGGATTGCTTTCCTAAGGTTACCTGTTCACAGTGACAGGCACGGGCTTTAGGTTATGCCGACCAACATTTCGATGTTCGTGTATTCCAGCGGTCACCTGTTCACAGCAATAGGCGCGGGCCCAGAGTTGCACCACTCGATTAAAAACCTCGTTCGGGAATGTTGCGGAGTGCTCTCTTAAGGTCACCTGTCATAAAAATACGGGCGTGGGCCTTGGGTTATGCCGACCAACATTTAAGAATCGTGTATTCCAGCGGTCACCTGTTCACAGTAATAGGCGCGGGCCCAGAGTTGTACCACTCGAATCCTGACAGTCTCTTAACCCGGACAATCCAAAAGAAAATGGGACATAGACATCCGACGTGTCTAATAAATGTGGCTCAATCCATAATAAGAAAACAAAGGTCTAAACGACCATGAACTCAAGACCATAATCCCCGACGGATTAGTCTTTTGCCTTCCAATCAAGGGTGATCAACCATTGATGTAATTAAAGGCTCGTGACCAGTATCACAGCCTGGAATGTAAAAGATCTTAGAATCTCTGGAATAAAATTCGCCTTGCGATATATCTCTCTTGTGTACACTTTGTGATTGCTTATGATTGTCTATGAATGTCTTCATACTCAGAATTCCCCCAGAATAAAAGAAACATAGGAAAAAAAAGGACTGCTGACGAGCAGTTTTGAATTTTTCTTAAGTTCTAACAAACTGGCGACTCTACTGTGGATGAAACAATACCAGAATCTCTGGTTATTTCTGAGTAGATAGACATTCTGCGATAAATCATTTGCAGACACTGATGTGTACGTAAGAAAGGTTACCGCAAGGAAAAATGTTCGGCGCCTTCACGAGCGCCAAACTGGCGACTCTCAACGGGAACGTTCTTCCCTTCATCTTTAAGGCAAAAGAATTTCGAAGCTTTGTATAGCATGCATGTAGTTTGTACTTGTATGTTTCTGCCTATCCACTGTCAAGTTGTATCGCGATTGGTAAGGTCGCGTCACCTCTCTTTTCCTAGTGCGCGGAATATTCTAATGTGTGAATGGCTGTGCAGAGAGAGAGAGAGAGAGAGAGAGAGAGAGAGAGAGAGAGAGAGAGAGAGAGAGAGAGAGAGAGAACTGAGAAAGAACCTAAACAAATGGCATCTACGATGATCTTCCTAGTATCTGGAGGATTCTACTTTCCCCATTTGGCAGCAACCTTCTGAAGCCGGATGGCAGATTGTGTAGAAGCGCAAGACCGTCAAGAAGATTGAGAACAAGAAGGTTGTTCCAGATGAAACAGGGATGACAGCGAGGGTACATGGCAGAATAGAGAGACAGTGGAAGCCAGTTTACAGGGGTGACGCCCGCAACACCAACAGAACCACCGTGCCAGGCAGGTCAGAGTTCTCCTTCGCCGCTATCGACTTCCCAACAATATCAAAGACAACACTGTCAGCCAAGGTATCGAATAGATCTGTTGTCCAATGATCGGCCGAGACGACGATGAAGACAACCCCTGTTGAAGCCGTCGTGATCAAGACGAGGCCGCAATGAGCCCAAGTAATGATGGTGCAGGTCACCGAAGGAGAGGCGAGTGAGCGATACCCAGAGCTGCCTCCAATCCAAGAACAGATAGATGAGATTATCCAGGTCCAAGAGGACACAGCCAGAGAGATGAGGGAGATGAAAGAAGCACTACTGGCTCTAGTTGCCCGGGGGCAAACAGAAGCCCCGCTGTACCCACTCAACAGTCTGTGGAGGAATGCCAGGGGGCAGCAGGAGAACCAGCTACCGTCGAACCACAAGCTCGCCTGAGAAACGTTGTGTTCAGACGCGTGCTGCCACTGCCATCCCAAGCCACGAGAGAAGAACTGTCTCAGACAGTTGCGGACCTGATGCGTCAAGAAAGAGAAAAGGAGAAGAGAGGAAAGTATGTATATCGGGTGCCGTACTTACCCGAGGTCGACGACCTCCCGTTTCCCAACAATTTCAAGTATCCAGACTTCCCCAGATTCGATGGCAGAGGATCGCCGGAGGAACACATGGCTCAATTCATGACAATGATGGGCAACCTATCGACAATTCCCCAGTACTGTCTCAGATTGTTTGGCTCGATGCTCGCGAGCAAGGCATTCCAGTGGTATATGTCACTGCCTGCAGGGTCAGTCAAGTCCTGGGAGCAGATGCAGGACCTGTTCATCTCCAAATTCTTCTCTACCGAGCGAGAAGTCTCACTGAAAGATTTAGCCTTAGTTCTTCAAAGGCAGGGAGAGTCGGTCGAGAAGTTCATTAACAGGTAGGAGACTATAGCAGCACAGTGCCGGGAACTGCCCAGCGAATTTAAGCAGGTCAAGATGTGCATGCAGGCAATGGATGCGATGATTTCATTTGGCTTATCTGGACACAACTTCTCGACATTTTGAGACCTAGCTATGAAAGCCCACCTGGTGGAAGGAGCTGCGTTCAGAGCGCAGTTCAAGGCAGAGAAGCCCAGGAGAGAAGCCGGAAGGATGATAACATCTAACTATGTTGACAAAGGAAAGGGTTTGAATGACAGGAAACGCCCAAACACCGAGCGTAGATGTTGAGCTCCTAATTGTGCATATTCTAACCCCAATTCATCACTCATTGTGCGAGGTTTGCATGGTTTATAGATGAATCTAATGCATGTTTTGTGACTACAGGATTGAGAGTGAACTCCACCCATTTAAAGTTGAAAAGAGCATGTTTAGGACCTTGGATGAAGACCCAAAGGAGGGCCGAAGCAAAGAAGGAAGTAAAGAAGGAAGTAAAGAAGGAAGAAAGCGGAAGAAAGAAAGAAAGAAAACAAGAAGAAAAGGAGACCGACCGGTCTTGACCGGTCGGTCAAGGAGGACTGACCGGATCGTGACAGGTCAGCCATAGACGCTGAAGGAAGGCTGAAGACGTTCGACCGGTCACGACCGGTCGGACATGACTGCTGGACCAATGATGTATAAGGCCGACCGGTCATGACCGGTCGGCCATGGCTGCTGGATAATAAATGAAGGCATCCGACCGGTCACGACCGGTCGGACATGCTTGCTGGAATGACCATCTGTTGAGGCCGACCGGTCATGACCGGTCGGCCGTGTGTAAGCAGTTAGAAACTTCCAATTTCAGCCCGATTTTCTCTGCGCTGCCTAAGTTTTACGCAATTTCTCGATTCATTCCGAAGTTGTGGAGCCTCCTGACTATAAAAGGACACCTAGGGATCGTTCCTAAGGTATCCTAGAAGGGTTTAAGCGAGGTTGGAGGCTGTAGAAGTGGAGATTGGAGTTTCACAACTCCTTTTGGTTTGCTTTGCTGTTTTCATGCTTTTTATAGTTGTTTCATGTTTCCTTGGATCATGAGCAGCTAAACCTCTTAGCTAGGGCTAAGAGGTGAAGCTTGTAGTGGATCCAAGATGTTTTAATTCTTAGTTAAGTGGTTTTAAGTGTGGAATTCATGATTATGAACTAAGGTTTGAAGTTTATACAAGTTTTTGAGTAGTTTTTCTTAGTCTTATGATGACTCATGGATGTTTGGGAGAATTACTTAATTGCTTAATTGGTTTGTGACGGTCTAGACCTGTATGATCCGAGGAATCGGAGTGCGCTCTAGTACTATGTTCTTCATAAAGGAACTTCCTACCAAAGTTCTACTTTTCTGATTTTTCTGTAATGTGTATGGACTGTGCATGTGATTTGAATCCAGTTCAAATCCTGATCTAGCCTTGTCTTGTGACAGGACTTGAGGATGGTTATGATTGTGAACTAGACCTTTTGGAAAGGGGAATGACCTATGCAATTGAGCATGCTCAGATCAGCCTGTATTGAGTGAATCTTATGCATAGAACTTACATATTACAGACTGTTTGGTTTAACAGCTTTATCATCCGACTAGATAGACTTGAATGTCGATTCTAGTTGAAAGAATAAGAAACCACAGCGGATTGAACATCAAGGATTGCTACAAGTGGATCCTTGAACCCCTAGTGCCTTCTTATAATCAGTTACTTTCGATTTAATTCAACTTTTGTTACTCATATCAATTTCATACAAGAATCTGGTTAGTAGATTTCAATAGACATTTGTGGATGAGTTTGTGAAATCCTACATAAGTCCCTGTGGATCGACCTCGGTCTTACTGAGATTATTACTACATCGCAACCCTACACTTGGGGAAGTGAACAGTAGAGTCGAGGCCAGGCCAGTAACCATGACTCAAGACAAAGGCAAGAGTTTTCAGAGGCCGCGACATCTCACGGTAGAAGAGCGTAATCGAGTAAACGGACGTTATACCTTCGACATGGAAGATCTGGTTCCGATCATGGAACAGCTGGTCGAAGAGAGGTTGATAAGACTACCAGAATGCACGCGCCTAGAGGAAGCGAAGATGGTTGATCATTCCAGCTACTGCAGGTATCATCGCGTGACCAGCCACAAGACTGAAGACTGCTTTGTCCTAAAAGGCAAGATCCAGCGGATGATTAATGACGGCACGATCAATATGAAGGCGGAAGAGGCGAACCGGAACACTGCGACAGTGGTGTCTGCCCTCCCTGTACCAGCCCAAATTCGAACGGTGAATTCGTTCCCAGAACTAGAAGAGCCATGGACACTTGTGAGCAGCAAGAAGAGGCTAGAGAACAAAAGAAGACTCTTAGAGAAAGAGAGGAAGATGAAGAACAGAATGAGAAGAAGAAATGCTGGACAAGAACAGCCGCGTGCACAGCCCGTTCAGTGCGCCATGGTTTCAGTGGCCACTTAGCCAGGGGCCAGTGACAAGGACCAAGTCCTAGAGAGAGGAGAATTCAATGTAGTGGCTCTGCGATTAAGAAAACAGGTCATACAGAGAGAATTCCCGAGACGATCGGACCCTAGAAGAACGAATGTGGTCATAGGTGAGCCATCAGGGACACCTCGAGAAAAAGAACCGGCAGAAGCAGTCAACGAGCCAGCAACTGACCAACGAGATCACGCTCGAGATAAGGCACCGGTGATTTATGATGTGGTGTCTCATCTGAAGAAGGTCCTGGCCCGACTTAGCATCTATGATGCCCTGTGCCTTTCAAAGAAATATCAAGAAATGCTGCTCAATGCATTGCTCGATCAAGAAGCTCGTGAGGTCATGATGACAGAGATCGAGTCAGAAATGGAAGAAATGAAAATAACGGGAACTGAGGATCGACCGGTAGAACAGGTCATGTGGATTGACCGATCGTCCATGATCACATTCTCTGAAGAAGACAGGACGATCAGCCTGACGGACCACAATCGCCCGTTGATGGTGACAGGTCTCATCCGAGACATAGAGATTCGAAGATGCATGCTGGACGACGGGTCTGCTGTGAATATTATGTCCCTAAAGACATTGCAGCAGTTGGGTTTCAGACAGACAACACTTCGACAAGCGCCATGGTTATTCAAGGGTTCAATCAGGACGGTCAACTTGTCCTAGGGTCCATTATTGTCATGCTAGAAATAGAAGAATTGAGTACTAAAGTCACCTGTCAGGTAATCGATGCAATGACGACATACAATATCTTGTTGGGACGACCGTGGCTTCATCAATACGGTATCATTCCCTCGACATACCATCAATGCTTTAAGTACAATAGGGATGGCGTCCAGTATAGAGTGGCAGCGGACCCGAGGCCGTACTCCATCACTGAATCCTTCCTAGCAGATGCGCAATACTATCAGGAGAGCGATGGAGCCAAGACCGCCAGAAAAGCCAACGAACTAACAGAGGTGGCACAGGGGGCAGAATACTAGGGTGAGAATCCAAGACAAACGAACGAAGCTCCGCGAGTGGTCACTGAAGCGACAAGGGCTCACGGAGGAAATCCGTTGCAAAGGAAGAAGTTTTACCTGATCCCAAAGCACCTCTGGAAGGAAGGGCAGTCAGTGCTGAAGCAGATGACAAAGCCAACAGATGAGCGTGTTACAGTCCAACTTCAATATGTCGATGTCAAAGGTTGAGAGGATTCGTCCCTTCCCTAAAGCTCCGAGCCAGTTCTGCGTACCGCCGACAATGGGAGCCAGCCACGAGATAAGGTTTTAGGTCGGACTCCGCAACCCATTGTAGATCGAAGAGAACGCTGGTAGAGACACCGTCCATTGAAGAAGAAAGATATAGCAAGGCCAGTAGAAACATCATGAGAAATATGGGGTTCATTTGTTCAGAACCGCCAGCTCGGAAAGGCATGCTAGCACCCTTTGAAGTAAAGACGAAGGTATACAGAGGAAAAGAAGCCCTGGGGGCAGGATGTGAGATCAGGCATATTAACATGGTGACAATTAGTCCCGTGGAAGAGGTGAGGCCCACTGGACCGAATGAAGTCATACAGCCGAGTGCCGTGCCAGAGCAGATCGAAGATGGGGGTCAGCCCACGATAGATGATTTACAAGAAGTCAATCTGGGGACCACTGAAGAGCCGAGAAATACTTATATCAGTAAGAACATTCCAGAAGAAGAGAGGGAGAGCTACATTCAACTCTTGAAAGAGAACAGAGACGTGTTCGCATGGACCTATTCTGAAATGCCAGGACTGAACCCGGCAATCGGGATGTACAGGTTGAATATTGCGAAGGAGAAGAGGTCAGTCAAACAACCACAAAGGCGCTTCCATCCTGACATCATCCCGAAGATAGAAGAAGAGGTGAAGAAGCTGCTTCAGGCCGGGTTTAACAGGGAAGTTCAATATCCCAAATGGATCTTGAACATAGTACCTGTGAAGAAGAAAAGCGGTCAGATCCGGGTGTGTGTTGATTTCCGTAACTTGAATGAGGCTTGTCCCAAAGATGACTTTCCTCTACCATCCCGGAACTCCTGATTGATAGCACGTCAGTGTTGAGCTCTTAATTGTGCATATTCTAACCCCAATTCATCACTCATTGTGCAAGGTTTGTATGGTTTGTAAGCTAATTCAATGCATGTTTTGTGACTACAGGATTGAGGGTGAACTCTACTCAATTGAAGACATAAAGAGCTCACTTAGGATCATTCTGATGAAGAATGTTTGAGGACCAAAGAAGAAAAGAAAGAAAGAACCAAAGCAGAGAAGAAAGCAGATGAAAGAAAAGAAGAAAATAAGAAGAAAATGAAGCTGACCGGTCGTGACCGGTCGGCCAAGGAAGCCAGACCGGTCAGTGACCGGTCAGCCATGTATGTTGGGCATTACTGAAGAGGACCGACCGGTCATGACCGGTCGGTCATTGGTGCTGGAAAAGTGCTGAAGACGTCCGACCGGTCATGACCGGTCGGACATGCTTGCTGGACCAAGGAGGAATAGGCCCGACCGGTCATGACCGGTCGGAGATGCTTGCTGGAGTGTTTTCACTTGAGGCCGACTACTGAGTTAGAACTTTCTAATTTCTTCCCGAAATTCTCTGCGCTGCGTAAGTGTTACGCAAATTTTCGATTCTTCCGACGTTGTGGAGCCTCCAGACTATAAGAGGACACCTAGGGATCGTTCCTAAGGCATCCTAGAAGGGCTCAAGCGAGGTTGGAGGCTGTGGAAGTGAAGATTGGAGTTTCACAACTCCTTTTGGTTTGCTTTGCTGTTTTCATGCTTTTTGTAGTTGTTTCATGTTTCCTTGGATCATGAGCAGCTAAACCTCTTAGCTAGGGCTAAGAGGTGAAGCTTGTAGTGAAGCCAAGATGTTTTAATTCGTAGTTAAGTGGTTTTAGTTTGGAATTCATGATTATGAACTAAGGTTTGAAGTTTATACAAGTTTTTAAGTAATTTTTCTTAGTCTTGTGATGACTCATGGATGTTTGGATGAATTACTTAACTTCTTAATTTGTTTGCAACGGTACAGACCTGTATGATCCGAGGAATCGGAAGTGCGCTCTAGTACTAAGCTCTTCATAAAGGGACTTCAGGCCAAAGTTCTATTTTAGTTGATTTTCTGGAATATGTAAGGACTGTGCTGGTGATTTGAATCTAGTTCAAACCCTAATCTAACCTTGTCTTGTGAGAGGACTTGGGGATGGTTATGATTGAGAACTAAACCTATAGGAAAGGGGAATGACCTATGCAATTGAGCATGCTCAGCTCAGCCTAGACTGAGTGAATCTTATGCATAGAACTTACATATTACAGACTGTTGGTTTAACAGTTCTATCATTCGACTGGACGGACAGGAATGTCGATTCTAGTTGAGAGAATAAGAAACCACAGCGGATTGAACATCAAGGATTGCTACAAGTGGATCCTTGAAACCCTAGTACTCTCTTATAATTAATTACTCTCGATTTAATTCAGCTTTTGTTACTCACATCAACTTTATACAACAATCTGATTAGTAGACTTCAATAGACACTTGTGGATGAAATTGTGAGATCCTACATAGTCCCTGTGGATCGATCTCGGTCTTACCGAGATTATTACTACATCGCAGCCCTACACTTGGGGAAGCGAACAAGTTTTTGGCGCCGCTGCCGGGGATTTTTTTTGACGGTTTTCACAAATTTCTGAAATTAGTATCTATTTAGGATTTTTTTTTTAGATTTTTAGACTAACTTAGTTTATTTATTTGATTTTTCTTTTCAGAGATTTTTAGGAAGCCGAAGAAGAGTCAAGGATTTCAAGTGCAATTCAGGTGCTATCCTTCTAAAACCTCACTCTTCTCCTTCTCCTAGTCATTCTTATTTTATTCATCTCTTGTAGAGTGGGTGAAGACTCCTTTTGGATCTCTGAAAGGTCGGCCTTTTTTGCCACCTGGAATTCCTATTGGTCGGCTCTGCCGTCTTGGATCACCTTGTGCTCAGGGATTTCTTTTCTCATCTCTACTCCTCTTTCTCCTTTTTCTGCACTTTTTCTCAAAAGATTCAAAGAGTGGGTGGGGTGTTCTCTGAACCCCTATTGACCAGGAGAAATCGGTCTCTATCTTTGTTTCTGGCCTAGCCATTGCAAGACACCTTATGCTTCGGTCTTAGAGAAGAGTAAAGAAAAAGAAGGAAGAATTCTTTTTCCTTTTTGTTTCTTATTTTTTGGTTTTGCATGCCACATTGGGCTCGGGATTCCAATAACCGACTCATAAGCGAAGGGGGGATAGTAGAAGGCATTGATAGAGAGCCACGTGTTAGGAGACATCTAGATTCTCCAATTTTATCTGAAAGTATGGTTGCAAATCAACCTAACCCGGTTCAAAATCAAACTGAAACAGGGGAGAATGTGGTTGAGAATGTTCCCCAACCTAGGACTTTACGTGATTTCTTGCAACCTGCAAGAACGAGCACTCCCTCATGCATAGTATTTCCACCAAATGCAGGGAATGTGGATTTGAAACCGGGAGTGATCAATCTTCTCCCTAAATTCCATGGTTTAGACAGTGAAAGTGCCTATCAACACCTTAGGGAGTTTGATGAGGTAATCACCACCATGCACTTTGCAAATGTGACTGAAGATGTAGTAAGACTTAAATTCTTCCCTTTCACTCTTAAGGATAAAGCCAAGGGTTGGCTTTATGCATTGAGGCCAAGATCAATTGGGTCATGGAATGATATGCACAGAGAATTTATAAAAAAATTCTTCCCTACTCACAAAACGAACATGCTTAAGCGCCTTATCATGAACTTTGCCCAAAAGGAGGATGAAACCTTTTCCCAATGTTGGGAGAGATTCAAGGACCTATTAAACGCATGCCCACATCATGGCTATGAAAATTGGCGGATTATAAGTTTTTTCTATGAAGGACTGATTCCATCCATGCGCCAATTTATAGAGATGATGTGTAATGGGGAGTTCATGAATAAGGAAGCTGATGAAGCATGGGATTATCTGGAAGAATTGGCTGAAAGTGCACAATCTTGGGACACATCTAAACCAACAAATTCCAAGATTGGCCAACAAAAGAAAAAGGGAGGAATGTATGTCTTATCAGAAGAAGATAGCATAAGTGCACGGTTGGCTAGCCTTACAAGAAAGGTCGAAGCCATGGAATTAAGGAAAGGAGAAACAATCAACTCCACTAAGGTTGAAACTGTTTGTGGAATTTGTGCTGGAAATTAACATGCTACACCAGATTGTCCCACAATTTCAGCAGTCCAAGGCATCTTACAAGAACAAACAAATGCCATAAACAGTTATCAGCAGCAATATGGTGCTCCAAACTCAAACACGTATAATCCTAATTGGAAGAACCATCCCAACTTCAGTTGGAAGAATGGGCCCAATGCAAATGCAAACAACACTCCAAAAGTATCACTAGAAGAAATGTTGGGTGCATTCGTATCGGTCCAGAATGAGTATAACAAGACAAATTCTCTAAAAATAGATGGGTTCATGCAAGAGCAATTGAAATTCAATCAAAACTCAAATCAAGCCATCAATGAATTGAAAACATCTTTGGCTAGAGTTGAAGCTCACCTTAGTGTTAGAGAGAAGGGCACACTCCCTGCCCAACCTCTTCCTAACCCAAGGACCCAATATGAGATACAAGATGCAAGCTCATCCTCCCACCATACGGAACATGTCCAAGCTATCACCACTTTGAGAAGTGGGAAAGAAATTGATAAATCTAATCCGGTGAAGGCCCCAAAGCCTAAGGATCCGGAAATTTCCAAAGAGGATGATAGCCCAAACAATATTCCACAAGAGAAAGAACCGGAAAGACAATACAAGCCGGTTGCCCCATTTCCATAAAGGTTGATTTCACCTAAACCTTTAGATAAAAATCTGGAGATTCTGAAAGTTTTCAAGCAGGTGAAGATCAACATCTCGCTGTTGGATGCAATAAAACAAATACCATCTTATGCTAAATTTTTAAAGGAATTGTGTACAATCAAAAGGAAACATAACGTTCACAATAAAGTGCTTTTGGCTGAGAATTTGAGCGCCATCATCAAACAAGAGGTGCCCCAAAAATACAAGGATCCAGGTAGTCCAACCATCTCATGCATCATAGGGGACTACCAGATTAAACAAGCCCTACTCGACTTGGGGGCAAGTGTGAATCTCATTCCATACTCGGTCTACGAACAACTTGGGTTAGGTGAATTGAAACCCACCAAAACCACACTCCAACTTGCTGATAGATCCATCCGGATACCGAGAGGAATGGTAGAGGATGTTCTAGTCCAAGTTGATAAATTCTACTACCCAGTAGATTTTATTGTCTTGGATACACATCTCGTGATAGGCACCGGTACTAAAATTCCCGTCATACTTGGACGACCGTTTCTAGCTACTTCAAACGCCATTATCAATTGTAGAAACGGACTTGTACAAATGTCCTTTGGAAATATGACCCTTGAGCTTAACATATTTGAGTTATGCAAACAACCGCGGGAAGTTGATGATGATGTCCACGAATTAAACATGATCGAATCATTCGTGGAGGATACAGTCCCCTTATCACTATTTTCCAACCCTTTGGAGGCATGTATGGCCCACTCTCATGAGACAAATGATTACACAATACAAGAGAGGGATGCCATTCTAGATGTGATGCTGGTGCTTAAGAATAAAAGATGGAGGGCCCCAATTGAACCTTTGCCTGTAAATGAGAACAAGGCCCTCCCATCCAACATCAAGGCACCAAAACTCGACCTAAAACCATTGCCAAGTGAGCTAAAGTATGTTTATTTAGGTCGAGATGAGACATATCCAGTGGTGATTTCTTCCTACTTGGATGAGGAACAAGAGAGTAGGCTAATAGCCACTCTATTAGAGCACAAGAGTGCCATTGGATGGTCAATTGCGGATCTCAAAGGCATAGACCCTCTGATTTGTACTCACCGCATACACCTTGAGGAAAATGCAAAATCATCCCGGCAACCACAAAGACGACTAAATCCAAACATGAAGGATGTGGTTAAGGCAGAAGTGGTGAAACTACTGGATGTAGGTATCATTTACCCAAAATCTGATAGCCAATGGGTGAGCCCAACTCAAGTGGTGCCTAAGAAATCCGGAATAACCATCGTAGCCAATGCCAATAATGAACTCGTACCAACTAGAGTCACTACCGGTTGGAGAATGTGCATTGACTACAGGAAGCTAAACACTGTCACGAGGAAAGACCACTTTCCCCTACCGTTTGTTGATCAGATTTTAGAACGGTTGGCGAGTCATTCCCACTTTTGCTTCCTTGATGGCTATTCAGGGTACAACCAAATAGAAATTGCCCGTGAAGACCAAGAAAAGACTACATTCACATGTCCATTCGGCACTTTCGCCTATCGACGAATGCCGTTTGGACTATGTAATGCCCCTGCCACATTTCAGCGTTGTATGATGAGCATCTTTTCTGACATGGTGGGGACCATTCTCGAAGTCTTCATGGATGATTTTTCCGTATTCGGTTGTAGCTTTGATGAGTGCCTTGAGCACTTGAAATCTGTGCTAAAAAGATGTGAAGAGAAGAACCTTGTGCTCAATTGGGAAAAGTGTCACTTCATGGTTCAAAAGGGAATTGTACTTGGTCACATCGTTTCACAAAATGGAATTGAGGTGGACAAGGCGAAAATTGATCTTATCTCTAACCTCCCACCACCCAAAAGCATACGAGATATACGGTCCTTTTTAGGACACGCAGGATTTTACAGAAGGTTCATAAAGGATTTCAGTTCACTCTCTCGCCCTTTATGTAACCTACTTCAAAAGGAAAATTCATTCGAGTGGAATGAAGAATGTCAAAAGGCCTTTAACACCCTTAAAGGTATGTTGACATGTGCTCCAATAATGCAACCACCTGATTGGAGCCTTCCTTTTGAGATTATGTGCGATGCTAGCGACTATGCTATTGGGGCCGTGTTAGGCCAAAGAAAAGATAAAAAGCCATGTGTCATCCATTATGCAAGTAGAACCCTAAACTCAGCCCAGGCAAACTACACTACCACTGAAAAGGAACTTTTAGCCGTAGTTTTTGCTTTGGAGAAGTTTAGATCCTACTTGATTGGATCCAAGATCATTATATTCACTGACCATGCCGCGCTTAAGTATCTGCTTTCTAAGAAGGATGCTAAACCACGGTTATTAAGATGGATCCTCCTACTCCAAGAATTCGACTTAGAAATACGTGATAAGAAAGGAGTAGAGAATGTAGTAGCTGACCACCTCTCTCGGCTTGTCCTCACTGATTCCCCTGAAACGACTGCAATCAATGACATGTTCCCTGATGAACAACTTTTTGCTGTCTCCCAATTGCCATGGTATGCGGACATTGCTAATTATCTTGCTACAGGTACAATTCCTACATATTGGAAAAAGCAAGATAAAGATAGATTCTTCTCGGAGGTACGAAAATTTCTATGGGACGACCCATACTTATTCAAGTATTGTCCCGATCAAATCATAAGGAGATGTGTCCCAGATGATGAGCAACAAAGTATCATCTCCTTCTGTCATTCTCAAGCATGTGGTGGCCACTTTTCGGCTAAAAAGACCACAGCAAAAATTCTGCAATGTGGGTTTTATTGGCCCACCATGTTCAAAGACACACATGAGTTTTGCAAAGCATGTGAACCTTGTCAGAAACTAGGAGGAATCTCCCGTAGAAATATGATGCCACTCAATCCCATCTTAATTATCGAAATTTTTGATTGTTGGGGCATCGATTTCATGGGCCCATTCCCATCTTCTTTTGGAAATTTATACATCTTACTTGCTGTTGATTATGTTTCCAAATGGGTCGAGGCCATTCCTTGCCGGAATAATGACCATAAAACGGTCATTCAATTTTTAAAAGAAAATATTCTTTCCCGGTTTGGAACGCCTCGAGTCATCATAAGTGATGGAGGGTCTCACTTTTGCAATCGCCCTTTTTCAGCACTAATGAAGAAATATGGCGTTACACACAAGGTGAGCACCCCCTATCACCCACAAACTAGTGGACAAGCTGAGATATCCAATAGGGAGATTAAACACATTTTAGAGAAAACGGTGAATCCCGATCTCAAGGATTGGTCACTTCGACTTACCGATGCGCTTTGGGCTTACCGTACTGCCTTTAAAACCCCTATTGGAATGTCTCCCTATAGACTTGTCTATGGGAAGGCTTGTCACTTGCCTGTGGAGTTGGAACATAAGGCGTATTGGGCTATTAAGACAATGAATTTCAATTCTGACAAGGCAAGCTCGCTACGCAAACTTCAATTAAATGAACTTGCAGAAATCCGGAATGAAGCTTATGAGAATGTGAGAATTTACAAGGACAAGACGAAGATATTCCATGATAAGAATATTCTTCGCAAGACATTCACGATCAATCAAAAAGTCCTCATGTATAATTCTCGCTTACATCTATTTTCGGGAAAATTGAGATCTCGATGGACCGGTCCCTACATTGTGCAAACTGTCTATCCGTATGGGACTGTCGAGCTATTGAATCCAAGGAACGGCAATATTTTTAAGGCAAATGGGTAGCGATTAAAGCCGTTCTTTGAAAATTTTCCTTCAGAAGGTATGTCCATACCCCTGAATGATCCTGTGTATCAGGATGATTGATCTCCTAGTCTGATGGAGGTATAGAGTAGTTAGGATTAGGATTTTGCTGCTTTTGTTTTCGTTTTCATAGGTTTGTTAGAAGGAGGAAGATTTCCAATGTTCACTCTCTCAGGTAATATCATTCCTCACTCCCTTTTATTTTCAAATTGCTCTCATGTTTTGCTCATTGTGC
Organism: Liriodendron chinense; assembly: GCA_003013855.2. Classification (NCBI taxonomy): domain Eukaryota; kingdom Viridiplantae; phylum Streptophyta; class Magnoliopsida; order Magnoliales; family Magnoliaceae; genus Liriodendron; species Liriodendron chinense. Next base: position 1,310,794 of record ML058408.1, read on the forward strand.
ATCTTTTACATTGAGGACAATGCAAGATTTGGTTGGGGGGTGTAGGACCGCTTGGATGAATCCAGCATTTTGCAACATCTCAAGCAATTATGTGGAAATTTTTCAATTTTTTCAAAAATTCGAAACTCTTTTGGAAAACATTGGTTCTATGCATTCGAGTTGATATGAGCATAAGAGGAGGAGATATGAAGTGTATAAGGCTGGATGTCTGGAATTTCTCATTGCATAATGGTTTTATATGTGAACTCCCCTATTTTTGTGATTGATAGAAAATCTGAACACTTTTACACCTAGTTCACATTACACGATTTTCATGAGTTGAAGGGATTATGTGATTTATGGATTAGCTAGACTTTGAATTAAGGTATTGAGCAATCAGGCCGGGGTACTTTGTCCATCCTTGTCCATGGGAAAATAATGAAAGATATGGATTTTTAAAAATCCTATCTAATTTAAAAAGAAAAAGGAAAAGGAAGGATGAAATTGGGAATGTGGAAAAACGGTGGAAAATTCCGATTAGGGCTACCTACTACCAACCGGGGGATGGTCTACCCGTAACCAAAGCCGGAAATGGGACGTAGTGTGAAAGTCGTCGGAAGGACGGTAAGGCAAATTCCTGTCATTGGCTTGATGTGGCTCTATGTACCTTGAGTTCAATAGTCTAGTTGATCTATGAAGAAGATAATCCTAGAAACTCGTGGAATGAATTTTCACTACCCACACTAGGATGAATTTGTTCAAGTCCCTCTATTTGTCAACCAATCAGTGGGAATCTCATATGAATGCCTATTATGCCTTGAGGATTTACGGTTCCAACCTTTGACGCTTAATCTTTCTGAATCTTACACTTATGAACCTTGGAATGTATAGAAGGATGGTTTCTGAAAGAGAGTTGAGTTTTTGAAGAATGAGATTAGCTTCACGCATGTTTTGCTCGGGACTAGCAAAATGCTGGTTGGGGGGTGTGTTGAGCTCTTAATTGTGCATATTCTAACCCCAATTCATCACTCATTGTGCAAGGTTTGTATGGTTTGTAAGCTAATTCAATGCATGTTTTGTGACTACAGGATTGAGGGTGAACTCTACTCAATTGAAGACATAAAGAGCTCACTTAGGATCATTCTGATAAAGAATGTTTGAGGACCAAAGAAGAAAAGAAAGAAAGAACCAAAGCAGAGAAGAAAGCAGATGAAAGAAAAGAAGAAAATAAGAAGAAAATGAAGCTGACCGGTCGTGACCGGTCGGCTAAGGAAGCCAGACCGGTCAGTGACCGGTCAGCCATGTATGTTGGGCATTACTGAAGAGGACCGACCGGTCATGACCGGTCGGTCATTGGTGCTGGAAAAGTGCTGAAGGCGTCCGACCGGTCATGACCGGTCGGACATGCTTGCTGGACCAAGGAGGAATAGGCCCGACCGGTCATGACCGGTCGGAGATGCTTGCTGGAGTGTTTTCACTTGAGGCGACCGGTCTGATCGTCGACATGCGTACTGAGTTAGAACTTTCTAATTTCTTCCCGAAATTCTCTGCGTTGCGTAAGTGTTACGCAAATTTTCGATTCTTCCGACGTTGTGGAGCCTCCAGACTATAAGAGGACACCTAGGGATCATTCCTAAGGCATCCTAGAAGGGCTCAAGCGAGGTTGGAGGCTGTGGAAGTGAAGATTGGAGTTTCACAACTCCTTTTGGTTTGCTTTGCTGTTTTCATGCTTTTTGTAGTTGTTTCATGTTTCCTTGGATCATGAGCAGCTAAACCTCTTAGCTAGGGCTAAGAGGTGAAGCTTGTAGTGAAGCCAAGATGTTTTAATTCGTAGTTAAGTGGTTTTAGTTTGGAATTCATGATTATGAACTAAGGTTTGAAGTTTATACAAGTTTTTAAGTAATTTTTCTTAGTCTTGTGATGACTCATGGATGTTTGGATGAATTACTTAACTTCTTAATTTGTTTGCAACGGTACAGACCTGTATGATCCGAGGAATCGGAAGTGCGCTCTAGTACTAAGCTCTTCATAAAGGGACTTCAGGCCAAAGTTCTATTTTAGTTGATTTTCTGGAATATGTAAGGACTGTGCTGGTGATTTGAATCTAGTTCAAACCCTAATCTAACCTTGTCTTGTGAGAGGACTTGGGGATGGTTATGATTGAGAACTGGACCTATAGGAAAGGGGAATGACCTATGCAATTGAGCATGCTCAGCTCAGCCTAGACTGAGTGAATCTTATGCATAGAACTTACATATTACAGACTGTTGGTTTAACAGTTCTATCATCCGACTGGACGGACAGGAATGTCGATTCTAGTTGAGAGAATAAGAAACCACAGCGGATTGAACATCAAGGATTGCTACAAGTGGATCCTTGAAACCCTAGTACTCTCTTATAATTAATTACTCTCGATTTAATTCAGCTTTTGTTACTCACATCAACTTTATACAACAATCTGATTAGTAGACTTCAATAGACACTTGTGGATGAAATTGTGAGATCCTACATAGTCCCTCTGGATCGACCTCGGTCTTACCGAGATTATTACTACATCGCAGCCCTACACTTGGGGAAGCGAACAGTCAGCATATACGACGATGTCCTTTATGGATGGCTACTCAGGGTATAATCAGATCCGAATGGCTCTAGAAGACGAAGAGTCCACTGCCTTCCGCACATCTCTCGGGATATTCTGTTATCGGGTGATGCCGTTTGGGTTGAAAAATGCGGGCGCTACGTACCAGAGAGCGATGCAAGTAATCTTTCAAGACATGATGCACAAGCATGTGAATGCTATGTCGATGACCTGGTAGTGAGGTCCGATGGACATCAGCAGCATCGTGAACATTTGAAGTTAGTATTTCAGAGGTTGAGGAAGAAGAGCCTCCGCATGAGCCGGTTGAAGTGCGCCTTTGGGGTGTCCTCCGAAAAATTCCTTGGCTTTGTGATCAGACATTGGGGAATCAAGATTGACCCTGCAAAGATCAAGGCGATCCGAGAAATGCCTCCTCCGAAGAATTTGAAAGAGCTGAAGAGCTTCCAAGGGAGAGTCGCTTACTTGCGGCGGTTCATCTCGAACCTGTCAGGTCACTGCCAGCCTTTCTCTCGGCTGAACAAGAAAGACGTCCACTTCGAGTGGGACGAAGCATGCCAGAAAGGCTTCGATTCCCTCAAAGAGTTACTTGCGAAAGCTCCAGTTCTCGCAGCGCCAATCGAGGGAAAGCCTCTAATATTATATGTAGCAGTGGGAGAGAACTCACTGGGGGCACTGCTCGCCCAGAAGAATGAAGAAGGAAAATAGAATGCTCTGTACTACTTGAGCCGCACACTCGTCGGCGCTGAGTTTAATTACTCACCGATTGAGAAGATATGCCTGGCCTTGATATTCGCTGTGAAGAAGCTGAGGCATTACTGCTTGTCATACCAGATTACATTGATCTCTAGAGCAAATCCTATCAAGTTCCTGATGAACCGACCTATGTTGTCCGGGCGATTAGCCAAATGGGCCCCTACTACTATCCGAGTTCGACATTACGTATCTGCCGTCTCGAGCTGTTAAAGGGCAGGCGATAGCCGATTTTCTAGCATCCCACCTGATACCGGATAACATAGAAATGGAATGTGATCTGCCTGATGACCAAGCCATGATGGTAAGGGTCGTGAGGCATGGCGGATGTATTTCGACGGAGCCTCCAGAGCTGCAGGAGCAGGGGCCGGTGTGATCTTCATCAGTCCTCAAGGCGACTTATCACCCTACTCATTCACAATAGTGCCGTCGTGCACAAACAACAAGGTAGAGTATCAGTCCCTCATCATTGGGTTACAGTTGGCACCAGACATGCAAATCCGATCACTATAGGTATACGGTGATTCTCGGTTAGTTGTGGGACAGATTATGACGGAATATGAAGTCCGCAAGCCAGAGCTATCATCTCTTTGCCATCAAGCCCGAGCCCTATTCGATCATTTCTGGGACAATATAGTGTCGCACGTCCCAAGAACTGAAAATTCTCAAGCAGACGCATTGGCTAACCTGGCCGCGGCTCTCGCGCACCCAGGGGGCAGCCCACTTCAAGTCACGATAGAAGAAAGGAGGATATTGCCATCCCTCACAGCAGTCGAGAATGTCACGAGTGCAAGCCCCGTACATTGCTTTGAGATCACAGAAGAAGAAGATTGGAGAAGACAATTCTCCGATTACTTAAAGTATGGGTTCTTACCCAAGGATCATCAAATGCACACTCAAGTCAGAAGGCATGCCAGCTCGTTCGTCCTCCTAGAAGAAGTACTGTATCGACGCTCCAGCGATGGAACGCTGTCAAGATGCCTGGCCCAAGAAGAAGTTCATGATACGCTGAGAGAGGTGCACGGAGGAGAATGTGGTGCTCATCAAGGCAGGCCAAAACCTGTATCATCGAGTGCGGCACATGGGCTATTATTGGCCCACCATGGTGAAAGACGCGATGGACTACATTAGAAAATGCCATCAGTATCAAATACATGCCGACATCATACACGTGCCTCCAAAAGAATTGCATTAGTCAGTGATGTCTTGGCCTTTTGCGGCCTGGGGTATGGATGTGATAGGCCCCATTAGCCCCTCTTCCTCTCAAGGGCACCAGTACATACTGGCGGCAACAGATTATTTCTCTAAGTGGGCTGAGGCTGTGGCCCTGAAGAATGTGAAAGCTAAATAAGCGGAGGGTTTCATCCGGAATGCCATCATCTATAGACACGGCATTCCCGATCGGATCGTCACGGATAATGGCACGCCCTTTCGAAATGCTGTGATCGACAAGCTGTGTGCCAAGTTCAAGATCAAGCATTGCTACTCAACACCCTATTATACTCCTGCAAACGGGCTTGCTGAGGCATTCAACAAAACCATCGTGAAGATTTTGAAGAAAACGGTGGCAGAGAATAAGAAAGATTGGGACAAACGGTTGCCCGAAGCGCTCTGGGCATATCGTACTACGCCCCTCACAGCAACGCGAGCTACTCCCTATTCACTAGTATATGGCACGGCGGCCATCATCCCGATGGAAGTTCAGGTCGAGTCCCTGCGAGTAGCACTTCGGAACTCCCTGACTGATGAACGTAATGCTGAGCTTAGGATGGTCGAGCTCGATGCCTTGGACGAGAAGAGGCTCGCGGCACAAGAACGACTAGAGATGTATCAGAAGCATATCTCAACAGCGTATGACAAGCGAGTCAGGGGTAGATCCTTTAAGAAGGGTGACTTGGTACTCGTAATGAAGCGACCAACAGCCGCGCACACTACAAAGAGCAAGTTTGACCCTAAGTGGGACCCAATATGCATTATAGAAGAAGTCTACTCCAATGGGGCCTATCGCTTAGTAAATTTCGACGGTGGCAGATCTGGTTTCGCAATTAATGGCCGATTCCTGAAGAAATATTACCCCTAATGGTTAACCTGTTACTTCCTTTTACATAAAAATGAGAAATGTAAACTCCCCAAGAGAGGGAATGTAATAAGTGAGGATAGAAATGGAGAATGAAATGGAGTAGAATACAGTAGATAAGCCTGTAGTTATAAAAGCTAATCAGTTGCTCCATATTCTTGTAAGTCTTCCTTGCCCTTGCTATGGAGAAGTAACCAAGAAAGATCATTCGTCTACGACACGAGCGTATCCTGAGTTTAGAAATCCAGGACACTCCCGAAATCGACGACAAAGGGAAGTATTACTCTTTTCATTTCATTCTACATTCATCACTTATTAGAATTGTGATTATTATTATTATTGTTGCAAACCATTCTAACACACATCATAAAAACATAACACGATAGAAAAGTAATTGCTATTTTCATTTCATTTAACAAAAGTTTGGTTGACATCTTTTCGACGCCGTATACATGAATGGTCAAAAGGTAAGTATTTCTTACACCAACTATAAAATTTTCTAAAGGTAAGATCCTACGATCATTTTTATACATTTGAAGTCAAGAAAGAGAGCATCGGGAGTGAAAGATTAAAGCTTCTCCAAACATCCTGATATCAGCCTGATCACTGCCACCCTGGTAGTCTCCATCACTGACTTTGCTGCAGATAACACCTCTGCAGGATCAGGAACATGTTGAAGTTTAGCAGTCAAATCCTCCAACTACTTGCGCGCTGCTTCACCCTCGCTTTCGAGCCGCGTGACCGCTATCTGGCCCTGAGCAACTACTGACTCGAGACGGGCAGCTTCGAAGCTCACGGTGATCTTCTCCGCCTGCAGACGCTCAATCTCAGCGTCGATTTCAGCTAGACGACCTAAGCACCCTTCATGCTGTATCTTATTATTTTGTAGGGATTCTCGTGCGTTCGCCGTCAAATGTGCGTGGCGTTCCACTGCAGGTCCCAAAGACTCCGCAATCCTCCGCTTCTCCTCGATAGCAGGATCGGGCTCGATGCGCTCAGCAGCCGCTACGTTTGTGAGGGAGCTTTCGAACATAGAGAGGTGATCGACAACCACGAGTGCATCAGACCCAACTACTCCGACACAAGCTTCCAGTGCTTTCATGCCAGCGCCCAGCATATGCCATTCTCGTGGATCAGCCAACGCCTTCGCGAGGCTAGACAGCAGGCCCTTCAGCATGCTCTGACCAAAACAATCTAAATGTTCAAATGCAGGAATGTCCGGCATCATAGCAATGGCGATGTCAGAATCGACAACCGCTGCGAGAAAGAAAGCAAGACAAATAAATGATGCGTTAGCAAAAATGAAAGCAGAAACTACAAGTCATAATCTAATGTAAAGTGCGAAGGAGTCGTACCAGGAATGGTAGGAAGATCAACAGCAGGCTCCGAAGGTCCCGCAATGCATGTCCCAGAATCTACAATTGTTTCTAAAGCTTCGCCCGGCAGTTTAATAGTCACAACCGGAGACGATGCGACGGAAGTGGTAGAGGCAGGTATCGACTCAATAAGGTCTATAGAAATAAGATAATAATAACAAAATATGGTTACTATGATTATGTAGGAATCAAAGAAGAAAAGTACAAAGCAGAACCACAATCGCATTTCTTACCTTGTGCTCGCGGAATGTCGGGTCCGACTTTGACCGCAGCAGAGTGTGACGTATCCATGACCTCTAACTCAACAGGGCAATCTACTTGCAATAATAGCCTGATGGAAGGACCGAAGAAGGATCGACGTTCCCCTCACGTATATCAAGCCCAGGAACGGATTCCTCAGCGTTATCAGCACGAACGGGCAAACAAGGATGGACATCCGTCGGTAACCCCATAGTCGGTGCTGCGACAGCCTAAGAAACGAAGACTAAAGGCTCGGAAGAAGGTTGGACCCTGGCGTTGTTGTAGAGTTGAGCTTCGAGCGCAGCTATGGCAACATCATCAAGATCACCTACACCCCCGAATTCGACATCGTTGTCATAGTAGTTCGCGAGGGAATCATCGTTGCTGTGATCATTGGCACGATCCATTCCCCAGTCATCACCGGAATAATCCACAGGTTCATCTTCAAGCTGTGACCCCCAATCATCGAGGCATGCCACTCCCTGACCATCACCGTCTTCAGAACCACCTTCAACAATGTCCCCCTCGACATCTGCAGGCTCGGACTCACCTCCATTGTTGAACCTCCAATTTATACATGATATGGCCCATTACATCACATTATATGCATGGTTTGCATGTTTAAAAGGCCCATCTAATGCAGGTTTTGTGATCGTAGGAATGAGAGCAGATTTCATCTAATTGGAGACTAAAAAGAGACATTTATGAGCCTTAGATGAAGACCCAAGGTGGGCCAAAGAAAGAAGAAAGCAAAGAGAGAGGAAGGAGAGAAGAAAAGAAAGAAGAAAAAATGCAGAAACCAGGTCTGACCGGTCAAGACCGATCGGCTGGACTCCCTGAACACCTGCAAGACATGCTAGACCGGTCAAGACAGGTCGGCCAGCCTGTCTGACCGGTCTTGACCGGTCGGCCGTGCAATTTCACACTTTCAGATTCCAAACAACAGGCTATTCCCGTTTCTGGTTTTTCAGACCATTTTTCTGGGCCCACATTGATGCTTTTTGGCAATCCAACATGTCTATGTTAAAGAGAAGCTCGATGCCGAAATAATCCAAGTGGTTTCATGTCGATCGGAGCTACGGATTGACCATGGTGGCCAAAACAATACGAACTGTCCAGAAAGTTCTAGATTTCGCTGTTCAACTCTGGGCCGGTCCGGATGACCCATCATTGATGATATGAAGAATCTACTTTAAACATCTTTTAGATCACATCCATATATGAATAACCACAAAAGTTTCATATCAAAATGATGTGTGGTTTGATCGTACCAGTTGAAGAAAGATGGACCATCCAGAAAGATCGAACCGCGCAGACTTTATAAAAGGCCTGAGTGTTCTAATTTTCGGACCACATTCTGGAATTTTCTTGGACAATCTAATCCAGTTCATCATGTAGAGGAGGAGGTTTTCTACCAATGTTCAAAATTGGAGATCAATCCGACCTCTGTACACTCCGGGGCGTTGAACGCAAGATGACTGGTTCTGAAGGTACCCGAATTGCGCGATTTTGAGAAGCGGTCGATGATCTGATTGGTGGGCCCATTCAGAAGATAATTTTGGGAATATAGATCACCTATGAGGAAGATAACATTACAAGGAAGGTACAAATCAAATTTGAAGGCAATCCGACCATTGTTAAGCCGTACGAAGCGAAACAAAATCTGTTATGTTGCGGTACTCTTGCTGTATTATAAAAGGAGGTGCTCTCTTCTATTCCAAATCAGTCAAGGACGTGGGAAGCAAGGAGTTCAAGTCCCAGGAGGCCACCTAGCCTCCTACAGCTAGTTTTTCTTCCTTTTCTTAGTTCTAGTTCTAGTTTTAATATGCTTTTCCTTAGCTAACCTCTTAGCTAGAGCTAGAGGTGAAATTTGTAGTTGATTTCAATGCTTTAATTCTTTTACTTCAAGTACCCTTTACTTTAATTATGGATTTTCGAGTTCTAGTTTGAATAAAGTTTGGTTTTTTAGAAGTTTTGTGAGAGTTTGTGTGCTTCGGACATGAGTTCCTTGCAATTCTCTAAGATTACCATGATTGGGTTGTTTGAATTCGAATTGTAGTAACCCTTGAGCATGCCATAGTCTATAGGCATGGCTGTTACTCCGAAGGCTACAAGTTCAAGTTCTATGTGCTTCATTAGAACTAGAAATCTGATTTCCAGATTTAAGTGGGACTGTTTATCTTCCAATGAGATGAGAGATAGGACTTTGATTCTAATTGTGTTGTACTTGGATGAATGGATTGGCATTAGACTACTACAAGTGGATCCTTGATGCTCTAGTTCTTCTTATTTCAGATTTTTCCATTTCATGTGAAAAACTACTTTCTTAAACTTCATAGATTCTAGTTATTAGAGTAGTTGAAATTGTTTACCTCTTTCCCTGTGGATTGACCTCGGTCTTACCGAGATTTATTACTACATCGCAGCCTTGCACTTGAGGCGAGCGAACATCCATCACGATTATTGACAACCCCATCTTCTTCGTTTGCAATCTCTTCTGTAGCACCAGACCGAAGCTCACCTTCTTCGCGACTATCGGCAACAGTCGCACCTGCCACTATCTTTGGAGGATTGATCTGTAACGATGGATCCAAACTCCCCCACTTCTTGATATGTAACATTTCTGCCTTTCTTAAGTTTTTCTCAGGTGCTGACGGGCGAACTCCTGGTGTGAGTTTTATCTTGACTCTCAACTGATCTCTCGCGTGGCCTGGTGGAAGATCGTCAACGAAATCATCAGAAGGTCTAACTCTTGCCATGCCTTCCATAAGCTCACCCTCTTCCACAGACGGAGGAGCAGTCTCTGCCGGAGGATGCGAAAATCTGACCTCTTGCTGACGCCTCTGTATAGGGACCCCGAAGCAATACCATCTGTCCAACGCTCCATCTTCTTTCCTACGAGTGATCGGCATGTTCAAGGAAGTCAGATGGCTGGTACCAGGAACTCCGACGGCCTCACGCTGCTCACGAAGATACCAAGACCGTCCTCAGGAACGTCAGTCAACCTCGGAGGAGAGAGATAGAGAGGGAAATCGACAGGCTTGGCATCCCAGATGCGCGCGTACTGATGCCCCCACCATCTCATCCAACCATAAGAAGTCACGGGACGTCGACTACCGCCAGGCAACACGAACCTCGCACCAGTTCGCGTCAGCCAAAGATGGTCCCACATCCACTCCCAATGGACAGGACCCGTACCATATGCTCGTTCTATCCTCGTCACGCTTGGAAGAGTCGATGGAACACCCTGATCGTAGCCGAACTGTTTGGCGAACCTGCTCGGATAATAAGGCTCGCGCCAGAACTCCATGCCTTAGCGAAACGGGAGAGAGGCGGTCTGAATCGATATCAGGAATTCTCTGTCAGAAGAGTCAACCGAATCCTCATCATTGACAACTTCGATATCTTCATCAGCAATGGAAGCAGAAAAATGGTAAAAATCAACTTCATTCTCATTACAGATCCTTGAAGACACCCATTCTGGCGTCTTAAGCACCATCTTAGCCTTCATGAACCTGATAAGAGGCGCTCGGTCCGGAAAGAAGTAGGCGTGAGGCTTCATGCCATATAACCATGGAAAATAAACGCCTAGCCTAGCCACAGAAATAATGCCACGGGCAATAGGCAACATCTATTCCATTAGTAGATTTGTTCGGATTACTGGCAACATAATCGAACGCCCTATATATGCTGTCAGAGTACAAGTGGCACTATAACAAGACGTTGACCACTGGCAAGGGCACCCGCCATGACGAAACAAGAAACCTTGACGCTATCGGCACTCTTTGAGCTGGGAAGAGTGACTGCGGACAACCAGTAGGCGAGGAAGCTTGCTAGCTCGCAAGTGGGAGACAATACGTTCGGGCAAGGAAATTTTGGTTGAACCGTTGCCGTAAGGCCCTTATTCTTTTAACATCAACCTTATATTTCTCGTAGTCGATCTTAAAAGAGAGAAAGGAGAGAGAACTTCACATAAGAAGCTATGCAGGAGAAAAGAACATACATCATAAGAAGAAAGAAAGAGACATCCTGTGAAGACTTACTTCAAGACGTGGCTGAAGTAGACTGACCAATCTTCATAGTGTATCTTTGTAATGCAGTCGAACTGTTGTAATTCATGGAACAGCTCCAAACATGCCTTGGAATGATAGGCCTTCCGATCACCTTTGCGTCTGAAGCCAAACAATTCTTCATCAGAGGGGATATATTCGTGATAATACCCGCCGCGTATGGGCAAGCCCGCCATCACCTTTAGATCCCAGAGGGTTATACTCATTTCTCCTTGAGGAAGATGGAAAGAGTTGGTAACGGAACTCCAGTAATTTAAGAAGCCCTTGAGAATCGTCAGATCTCGCGGAAAGAAGCTGGCAGTCGCCTCGATGGCATAGTAGAGCCCGACCTCCCTCAGCACAGCCTCATGCCGGATCAGAATCTCCTTCACCCAGGGGATATAGCTGTCACGACGACTCAGATGCCCTCATGTACGGAAGCTCGAAGTCTGCCACATTGCGGACGTGCTCATAGGAAGGAACCTTTGACGCACTGTCTCAAAGAAATGAGTCGGATAAGGTGCATGCGGATCACACATAAGCATGAGGAAAGTCATCTCCTTAATTTCACCAACCTTCTGTTGCTTCCCGTTGCTTCCCAGAGTGGCGATGAGTAATCTCTCAGGAACTGAAGACCATCTCTCCACTCCATAGAATTGTCTAGGTCTACGAACATCAGATGGCTCGATGCTCGGAAAAGGTTTACACCTCAGAAGAGACTTCTGGTGCAAGATGACTTCGCCATCATAGGGATTCGTGATGCAGATGCCACGCTCAGCAACAATCTTGTTGCTCTCCCATCCAATCTTCATCCTTTCATATTTCAAGTCGAGGAGTTGTGTTAATCGCTCCGCTTGACTGAGCGCCTTGGTCGGTTGTTTTCCTTGTCCTCCTTTTTTCTTACCCTTCTGACCTGTCAGGTTTTCTTCTGCATTTTGAACAGGTATATCTTGAGGACCTGCCTCGATGGCACTCGCCACACCAGCAAGTTGGGCATACCAATAGACCCACTCTTGTTCTGTTCCTCGCTTTCGAGGTTCGGGCGCTGTCTTGTTGACGAAGATGCGGACCAACACTTCATGAGGAAGCTGCCCAATATGCTTCGAGAAATCCTTTATCTCGGGTTCGACCGTAGGAAAGAAGCAAGAGTTACATCTTGGAGGAGGAGGGTTGGAAGGAACTTTAGCTGTTCTTTTCCGACCGTGCTTCATCGGCGTCAGACCGGAAGCATGCGACCCAGAGGTTTCACCAAAAGATCCCATTGTCACAACTACAATTCACTACAACGCACAAACAGAACAATATTAGAAAAACAACTCGATACACACGGGCAAATAGCCTAACGAAATCGTATCACAAACACAAGCACAGCACGTAGAGCACAAGCAACAGAGCATGAAAGCAACCAAATCAAGAGCATAGCATATCAATCATCATACGCATTTCATAACAAAACAATTGTCATCATACATACACGCATACATGTGATCGATGCATGCGCAAAACCACAGATTAAACCCACAATACATCCATGCATTTAGTCTAAAAGCAGCCTTGACAAGTCCAGGTGCCTATGAGCAGGTACTGGATAGAGTCAGTAAACAGTTTCAGCATCATATATACGCAACTATTCGCACACAGCGACTTCACAAGCAATCGGGACGCTATAAGCGCACTTTGGCAGACATACTCTGAACCTACCTAAAATAGACAGTTGCAAGCTGTGATAGGCCAAAGTAGGCAGCCAACTACAGGCCTAAGGAACTGACCTCCAATCATTCTTGAATTTTAAGTGCTCTAGCCTCAAATAGTGCTGAATTTGACTGAGAAACGGAGTCGGAAATGCCATTTCTTCACCAAGTGCAAAGCAGGGGCTAAAAATGAAAATTTTGGCTAAGTGTTGGGCTCACATGCGCCCAAGGTGGAGCCCCAGGCGCACGTGGCCCCTCACATGCGCCCAATCCACAAAATTCATTAGTGCAACTTCATCACTTAAGGCCTCAGGCGCATGTGCAATCTAACATGCGCCCCGCTCAAAGAAGGGAAGGAAATGAGTTTGAAATTCAAGCCCTAGGCGCATGTGTCAGCCTCACATGCGCCCATATCTAATTTTTGGGAAAACACAAGTCTGGGCATTGCCCTGGGAGCATGCCCAGAACAACATGCGCCTGGGACATGCGCCCACTCCCGTATGGCATCTCACATGCGCCTGGAGGAAGGGCTTTGCCAGAAAAAGTAATGATAGCAGGCCACATGCACCCACAAGGGGACCACATGCGCCTGTAGCTCGAGGATGAGCTCTCTCACCTTGGGAAAATCAAGTTTTCTGACTTGAAATTTTTTTGTAATGACTCATTGAGTCAACTATTTATACTTGAGCCTAAGGGACTGGTGTACTGCACTAGCGTGACGTAAGCATCCAGCACAGCACACCTGGGCGGGGGGGAGGGGGGGTACTTGTTGGGGCTCAAATTTGCACCCATTATAAAGCAACATCCCGTAGTCCATTGGCAACGATTTGAATCAATTTTGAGACCGAAAAAGCCCTGAAAATGCCAGCACAACCGTAATCACTTGGTAGCGACCAAAATCTGTAAACAGTATTTCGGAGCATAACTGGACACGCGCTTCACCACCAAACGATCTAGATCATCCTAAAACCCCTAACCTGCAAGTTTCGAAATCATCCGGTGCATATATTTACCTGCGCACCTCGAAATGCGTTTCATCTCTGTCCGGAGCTGACCAAAAAGGGTCCATAAGCCTACAGCTGCCATTTTAGAGTGGAACTGGACATGCACTTCACCGCCAAATGATCCGGAGCGTCCCAAAACCCTTAAATAGCAAGTTTGAAGCCATTACGGTGCGTATTTTCATGCACGAGCTCCCCGGAACAACGTTCCTATACGACAAGCCGACCTGGAGGCTCCAAATTAGGAAGTACCAAAATTGGCAACATCTGGACTTTCACACCCCATCCCATTCATTCAGGAGGGTCAATCCTAGCCTAGAAGTGGCTTGGCGACAGCGAGTGCATGTCTAGAAAAGGTAGCTGTCCTTTGGAGGTCTCCCATCGGAGCTGAAATCCTGAAATTTTCTACGTGCTGGAATCCTGAAAATCTGACTAAGTAGTGGAAAAGTGCAGGCAAAGGACATGCGCCTGGCCTCCCACCACATTCGCCTGCACCCTATTGATGAAAGGAAGTGATCTGAACACTTTTTCAGAAAGCACCGGGAAAAATTCCAGAAAAGGACATGCGCCCGGATCCACCACATGCCCCTGATGTATTTTCTCCACATGCGGTTGACCTGTTTTCTGCCACATGCACCGGGAAATACCCGTCGGGCCAGACCCGAACCCGATTACCCCTATAAATAGTGAAGTCACTTCATTCCATCAGCACGAGATCATCCCCTGCCGACCTCAGAGCAATGTAAGCACCACATGTGCCCGCTTTGTTTCCCCTCGCCGGATGCCTTGGCCGGAGTGGATTTCCTCGCTAGAATCCTTCGCCGGAGAGGGATTTCCTCACCGAAATCCCAAGTTCAGGGAGAAATCCTGAAAATTTTCTAAGTGCCTGGCACATGCGCTGGCTTTTTCCCCCACATGCGCTGGCTTTTCCCCATTGGAAAATCCTGAAATTCACTAAGTCCACAAGGGACATGCGCTCACCATTTGGTTCCAGGCGCATGTGCACTACCACATGCGCCGGGATTGCTTCCCGATTCTCATTTTTTCATGAAAAACAGGGCCACATGCTCCCGGGAGATGGGACATGCACCCATCTCCTAACCACATGCGCCTGGCAGCTATACCAACATCACATGCACCTGCATCAGCACCCCATGCGCTTGCATACCCCCCTCCATGTGCCTGGAAGCTGGTTGGAGCGGTGGGCCTTCGATCGTGAGCCCCGCCTTCGTCCACGATCGGATTTTGTTGAAACCGCCTCTCCTAGATGCATCTCGATGAGATCTATCCATCCACCGGATTAGATTCTCCAATGGTCAATGATAAATAGCCCAAATCAGTGTTTTGGTCCAAAATGACCAACACTTAGCCAATTTGACAGCTCCGAAAATCCCTCTGAAAGAGCCGAAAACGGCCGAAAACGAGAAGAATTGGGCGGAATTGGACCGAGCCCGAGTGGAAAGCTTTTCTTTTATATGACATGACACACCATAATCATGCACCGCGACCAGGTTATCCGATCTCAGGACCCTCGAATACCCTAATCAAGCGGTCGGCAGGCCCACTACTTAGTCATTTCCAGCCCCGGGAAATGCCCTGTTGTCCCGGAAATTGACTTCTGCTAAGTAAATCGAAATGCAATTGCACCGCGATCTTCGTGGACGTAATACACCCCTGTTCAAAGACGGTTATCAATAATACTCACCGATTTCCCTAATCAGACCGCAAACAGGTCCACTACTTAGTCATTTTTCAGCCTTAGGAAGTGCCCTGTTGGCTTGAAAATTGACTGATGTCAGATGAAATCAACCGCTATCTCAAAGACGCCGAGGCAAAGCTGAAGTACTCAGGCTATCCAATAGCCGAGTTAAGCATTTACGGGGCACCGATCCCCATTATTCATAAGAAATTGACATATGTGGGTACCCATCGGACCCTATACTTAGCCATTTGCAGGCATCGGAAACAGCCGATTGAATTTTGAATCCTCAAAAGACCTTGGCTCGATAAAGCCTATTTGATCTCAAATAGATTATTGAAAATACTCAAAAGAAAGAATGTTCTCGAAGATGAATCGCCCGACTCCAGAAGAAACGCATTTACTTTACTGTACAAAGCTCTATTCATCCTGGATAAAGGTCCGAGGCTAAACCTAAGGGGTTATGGTTACCATGAGAAACCACAAACAAAGAGTTCAAACTAAGCTTGAAACATCCTGCTATGAATTGCCACTATGAAAAAGACGGTCGATGCCCTACCCATCGACAACGGGTCCGTCGGTTGAGCTGATGAGGCAGTTGCGGATTGCTTTCCTAAGGTCACCTATTCACAGTAACAGGCGCGGGCTTTAGGTTATGCCGACCAACATTTCGATGTTCGTGTATTCCAGTGGTCACCTGTTTATAGTAACAGGCGCGGGCCCAGAGTTGCACCACTCGATTAAAAACCTCGTTCGGGAATGTTGCGGAGTGCTTTCCTAAGGTCACCCGTCATAAAAATACGGGCGTGAGCCTTGGGTCATGCCGACCAACATTCGAGGATCGTGTATTCCAGCGGTCACCTGTTCACAGTAACAGGCGCGGGCCCAGAGTTGCACCACTCGAATCCTGACAGTCTCTTAACCCGGACAATCCGAAAGAAAATGGGACATAGACATCCGGCGTGTCTAATAAATGTGGCTCAGTCCATAACAAGAAAACAAAGGTCTAAACGACCATGAACTCAAGACCATAATCCCCAGCGGATTAGTCTTTTGCCTTCTAATCAAGGGTGATCAACCGTTGATGTAATTAAAGGCTCATGACCAGTATTACAGCATGGAATATAAAAGATCTCAGAATTTCTGGAATAAAATTCGCCTTGCGATATATCTCTCTTGTGTACACTTTGTGATTGCTTATGATTGTCTATGAATGTCTCTATACTTAGAATCCCCCCAGAATAAAAGAAACACAGGAAAAAAAAGGATTGCTGACGAGCAGTTTTGAATTTTTCTTAAGTTCTAACAAGCACCCCTAGCTATTTCAATACTAGAGCCTCTCATCCTGTAAGGGGCACCCCTAGTTATTTTAATACCATAGCCTCTCATCCTATAAGGGGCACCCCCAGCTATTTCAATCCCAAAGTCTCTCATCTTACAAGGGGCACCCCCAGCTATGTTAATCCCAGAGCCTCGCATTCTGCAAGGGACACCCCCAACTATTTCAATCCTAGAGCCCATCATCATGCAAGGGGCACCTCCAATTGGTCCAATCTCTACACCCCTAAATATACAAGGGACACCTCCAGTCGGTTCATTCTTCGCACCATTTCTTAACCAGGGGTACAACTTGCCCACTCCAGCCAACCAGGGGTACAACTTGCCCATTCCAGTTAACCAAGGGGATGACCTCCCCATCGCAACATCACTCAGCCAGGGGCATACCTACCCATCTCTCCAGCAAATAACTAGCGGCACAACTTGCCCGCAGTACCTACCTATTCGGCTCCCACTTTAGCCATCATCCTCCAAGAAGAGTAATCATCCTCGGACAACATGTCATATGCTCTCACAGAGTCAGGGCCCAGCTTCAATTATGTGACACTATCGAGGGAGTAAGCTCCACTCCTCAATAAGACCTGCCTACTTCTATCCAACCATTAGTCCACCAAATGGTTCCTGCATTTAACAACTCTTAAAGACAGGTCAAAGGGAAAATTGATGTCAAGGTTCAGATCAGTCCAAAAACATCAACCATCACTTTTCAGGTCTTGGATATCTCAGCTTCATTCCATCTCCTTCCCGATTGGTCCTGGTTTCATAGAATTGGTGCTGTCTCTTTAACTCTTCGCCAAAGGGTCAAATACATCTTCAAAGACAATACGCTCACAATTATGGCTGACTTCAAACAAATCTCCATGGTAGAAGCAGCTGGACCACAGGAGACAAATGTCCCGGCCATAGACATATAATTCTTTGATAAGGACATCCCATACCATAGTCTTGAGTTTGAGACTCTGAATCGCATTCCTCTTACATGTCTCATCGGATCAAACTACGTCTTCCTTCCCGCAGAGAGCCAAACCTTCCACAATCAGCTCGAATATCAAGACTCGGCCCGAATCATAGAGTATCAAGAGGATGTGGAAAGAAGAAGACTGCGATATCAACCTACTTCGATTAAGAAACTAAAGCCCGGAGTTATCAGAAGAGGACAGTCTCGTCAAGAAGAAGCCAATCCCTGCATTTGCACACCAATCCAGTTTATCAATGCAGGGATTATCTACCCCGAAGATGGGTTGACTTCCACCTTCAGGGATCAAATGAGCAGACTAAGCCTGACTGAGTGAGTTTCTCGAAGAGGACTTGGGCAAGGGCAAGAATTGCTCTTAATTGACTAGACCACAGTTCTAGTCCCACCCAAGCTGGATGAACCCGAAGAGTTGTAATGCATCGGGGATGAGCCATGAGAAATCGCATCCGACACTGACTCGGAGCCCAGCCCCAGATCTATCATGATGTTTGGGTGCAACGAGATGGCCTACTGATCCTTCTGGCCTTGTCTCCTGAGGGGAAGGAGTATATGGCAGTAGCAGGTTCGTAGACCCATGATGGCACAATAAAAGCTGATAGTGCTCGGCTCCCCGAGCGGAACCAGGCAGCCCCTAGTTTGCATCGCCATCTTGCTTGAAGTCCTTTTAGTCCAAAACTTCAAAAAAAAAAAAAAAATCAGAAGATCTAAAGACCCAAAACACCGAATATTTTTAAATCTCAAAAAATATTTCAAAATTTCACAACATCAAAAAAGTTTAAAATTAGAAAATTTTTCAGATATTAACAAAATTCCAAAAAATCTTTTAAGAATCCTAAGCAATAAAGTGCCAAGTCTGTCTGTTAAAGGACTTGAGCATGAAGTTAACTCTTATGATTTCGATATGGAGTTGGACTTTAAAAGCAAGGGGTTGGACAAAGACGCTGATATGGAAGATGATGAGCCGACTCTCAAGCTAGAGGGTCCCCTCGAAAAGCTCAAATCAAGGGCCAATGTCATCTCAAAAAATTTCAAAATCGTAAACCTGAGGTCTTTTGAAACCCTTAGAGAAGTGCGTATTGAGAATCCTTACCCTTAGAAAATAAGCAGAGAATGATCGAATTCTTGAATTCATGATTGCCTAATCTCGCATCGTATGAAGACTTGTCCAAATTCAATAAAAAACTTATAAAAAAAAAGCATGAAATTAAGCATCAAGCAGAAGGTACCAAGATCGTGACAACATTTCACATTGGAGTTTGTGGCCTGAACACAAACAGACACCCAATGACGGAAAAATTCTTACGGTTTGATGAAGGCATATTACTTCCAACATGTTAGAAAGTACTTCAAGTGTTAGCAATATGCACATTGGATCCATATGTGTTCTTTGAAGCTCTACAACCTGGCAACACTCCAGCTATTCCCTATACGAGGTATCTGCATCAACAAAAAGATAGACTTGGCATGGCAACATCTAGCAGTCATTGGCACATACTTGTGGCAGTTGATTACTTCACAAAGTGGATAGAAGTAACATTCTGATCTCGTGTGATAATTCTCATGAAGAACGACATCATCAATTATTAAGGGTTCATACATGCTATCAACATTGGCAATGGGACGTCCTTTGAAATCTAAGGATGAAGGAGTTTCTCGAGAAGCTTAAAATCAGAAGACAGACCTACAAGGTCAAGTCAAAATCTTGTCAATGCGAGTGCTGATGGAGAATGAATTTGATGAAAAAAAAGTTATATTAGGTTTTGAACAAGCATTACTGCATCTATCTCACTCAAAGGGGCAAATTATAGCTGATATAAGCTATATAAGATGACCCGACTGTTGAGCTCTTAATTGTGCATTCTAACCCCAATTCATCACTCATTATGCATGGTTTTCATGATTTAAAGGCTAATCTAATGCATGGATTTGTGATTGTAGGAATGAGAGGGAAACTTCACTAATTCATAGTTAAAAGAGTCACTTTGTATGCATTGAAGATCAATAGAACAAGTGCCAAAAGGTGGAAGAAAGAAGCAAGAAAGAAAGAGAAGAGATAAAGAAGAGAATTTGAAATTTTGTTCTTAGACCTGTCTGTAGACCGGTTGCCAGACAGGTCGAGATGAGTCCAAAAACACAAAACTCACTGGACTGTTTTTGAGGTTTTGAGACCGGTCGTGCGACCGGTTGTCCAGGAGCTCAGACCGGTCGTGCGACCGGTCGTCAGCGTAACAGAGCTTGTGCG
Source organism: Liriodendron chinense (assembly GCA_003013855.2). NCBI lineage: Eukaryota > Viridiplantae > Streptophyta > Magnoliopsida > Magnoliales > Magnoliaceae > Liriodendron > Liriodendron chinense. The sequence continues at coordinate 1,330,811 of ML058408.1, forward strand.
TGAAGCTCCTATTTTCTCTGTGCAATTGCGTAATTCCTCGCGCAATCTGGAATCTTCCGCGCCAATCTATAAAAGTAACTTTTCCTTTTCATACCAGGGCATGCTAGGACGTGGGGATCATCAAGGAAGCTTAGGAGACGGATTCTACTTCAAGTTTTCCTAGTTTTTCTTCCAGTTTTAGTATTTTTTTTTTTTTATGTTTTTAAGGCTTTTAGTTCAAGGGTGTTAGAGATGAACTAAAACCTCTTAGCTAGGGCTAAGAGGTGAAGCTTTTGATTTGTTTTTAATGGATTGATGCAACATAGGTTTCCTTTTTATGTTTTAATTGAAGAATTTAGTTCAATATGAGTTTAAATCAAGTACTAGTTTGGTTTTGCTTTGATCTCTTGATGACTCCGGGCTCATGTGATTCTTAGTGATTCTAAACTTAGTAGCTTATCCTCTGAGCGTTGGTTATGTTTGTGTAGTTCATTGATCTATCATCGACTTCGGGCATGGTAGACCCTTAGATTGCCTTGTGTACAATGGCTTAATCTTCATGTGGGAACTCATTCAACTAAAGTTCTTATCTTTTGTTATAATCTGAATTAGTTGTTTGCTGATTGATTTTGATTTAATTAGAGTTCTAATCATTGATTATAATTAAGTCTAGTGACAGGATTTGATGAAAGCTATGGTTGTGAATCTCAACTAGATTGGAAAGAGGCTTGGCCTACACAATTGAGTGTGCCCAAGGCCTGAGCATTGTTGTGGGAATCGAATCAATGAATGAGCAACTATTTTAGATAATTGTTGATTGAACCGCTCTATATTCTGATCAGATAGAGATATGAATTTGATTCCGATTGAGTTATGTGAGATCTAGTTGTGTTCATGCATTGAAACTTATCAAAAGTAGATCCTTGGCGCTCTAGTGCCTTTTTAGATTGATATTAGCTTACACATTCACTGTTTAAACCCAAATCATTATTTTTCAGCTTTAGTTCTTAATAGGATCTTAATTATTAGTTATTTTAGACAAATTCTGAGAATACCCATTCATAAATCTTTGTGGGAACGATACTCGGTCTTTCCGAATTATTACTACTTCGCAACCCTACACTTGGGGAGTGAACAAGTTTTTGGCGCCGTTGCCGGGGATTTCTATGTGGTATTTTTAGAATTTTCTGAGATAACTTTTAGATGAGATTGTGTTAAGATAGGTTTAGGATTTGTTTCGCTTTCTAGCGTAGGTTTTCTTTTAATATCAGAATACCAACTTAGTTTTTTTTTGATTTTGCAGGATTCTAACTTAGATCTACAATTCAAGGATTTCAAGAAGTTAAAGAAGACACAAGGATCTTAAGTGCTCAAATCAGGTTTTATCTTTCTAAACCTTACTCTTCTTCTTCTCCTATTTCATTCTCACCATATTCATCTCTTGTAGAGAGGGTGGAGACTCCTTTTTGGATTTCTGATAGGTTGGCCTTGTGCTGCCTTGATTCCTATTGGTTGGCTCTACCGTCTTGGATCACCTTGTGCTCAGAGATTTCTCTTCTCGACTTTATTCCTCTTTCTTCTTTTTCTGCACTTTTCTCAAAAGATTCAAAGAGTGAGTGGGGAGTTCTCTGAACCCCTATTGACCAGGAGAAATCGGTCTCTATCCTTGCTTCTGGCTCAGCCATTGCGAGACACACTGTGCTTCGGTCTTGGAGAGAAGGAAAGGAAGGAAGGAATAATTCCTTTTTGTTTCATTCTTTTAGGATTTGCATGCCACATTGGGTTCGAGATTCTAATAACCGACTCATTAGTGACGGAGTAATCGTTGAAGGGATTGATAGAGAGCCTCGTGCTAGAAAACGTAAAATTTTTCCTGAATTTACTAGAGAGATGGATGAAAATCAACCAAATCAAGGGGCTAATCAACCTCAAAATCAAGCCCAAAACTTTAATGAATTGGATGAGAATGAAGTAGGGGATGTACCTCAACCTAGAACTTTACATGACTATTTACAACCAGCTAGGACGAGTACTCCCTCTTGCATAATTTTCCCTCACAATGTGGGAAATATTGATTTTAAACCGGGATTGATCCAACTTCTTCCCAGATTCCATGGACTCGACTCTGAAAGCGCTTATTTACATATTAAGGAGTTCGAAGAAGTTATCGCCACAATTAATTATGACAATGTAACCAAGGATACTAGAGAAGGCCAAATCGTGGCTACATTCCTTAAGGCCAAGGTCTATTGGCACATGGGCTAAGATAACTCGGGAGTTTCTTAAAAAATTCTTCCATACTCATCAAACCAGTGCACTAAGAAGGGCCATAATGAACTTCGCCCAAAAAGAAGATGAAACTTTTTTTCAATGTTGGAAAAGGTATAATGAGCTATTAAACGCATGCCCACATTATGGCTATGAACGGTGGAGATTGATTAGTTTCTTCTATGATGGATTAAACTCAACCATGCGCCAATTTGTGGAGATGATGTGCAATGGGGAGTTCATGAACAAGGAAATGGAGGAAGCTTGGGACTATTTTGACATGTTGGCTGAAAACACACAATCATGGGATACATATAAGCCAACAAGTTCAAAACAACCCCAAGCCAAGGAAAAGGAAGAAATTTACGTTTTAATGAGAAAGATGATCTACGTTCTAGAGTGGCTAATCTCACACGAAAGGTCGAGGAGATGGAATTAAGGAAAGTGGACACAACCCAACAAAGGGGAACTGTTGAAACTATTTGTGGTATTTGTGCTTCCAATGTACATCAAACGCCGGATTGTCCAACAATTTATGCGTTTCGAGAACTTTTATATGAAGAATCGAATGCTTTGAATAGTTATGAACGACCTTTTAGTACTCCAAATCCAAACACGAACAATTCTAGTTGGAGAAACAACCTTAACTTCAATTGGGCAAATGGAACCAACCAAAGTAATCCTCAAAAGGGGCCCCCAATGCAATTTCCTATGGCCCCGCCTCAAATGCCTATAGAGGATACATTGAAAGCATACATGGAAGGTCAAGCTCAAATAAATCAATCAAACTATACGATAATGCTTGAGCTTAAAAATTCGGTGGAGGAAATCAAGGCTCGCTTAAACGCAAGGAAAGAGATTCTTCCGGCCCAACCCCTACCAAATTCGAAATCACAATGCGAAATAAGCATGCCTAGTTCCTCTAACATTGAACATGTTAAGGCCATCAACACTCTTAGAAGTGAAAAAACTATTGACAAATCTGACCCGGTGAAGGCCTCAAAGCCTAATGATCCGGTATCTTCCAAAGAGGATGATGGACCTAGCACCGCCATGAATAAAAAGAGCCATTGAAAGAATATAGACCCGTTGCTCCATTTCCTCAACGCTTGATTTCAACAAAACCTCAAGATAAATATCAAGAATTTTTGGAGGTTTTTAAGCAAGTCAAAATCAACATCCCATTGTTGGATGCCATTAAACAAATACCGTCATATGCTAAATTTTTAAAAGACCTTTGCATAGTGAAAAGAAAAATAAATGTGCAAAAGAAGGCATTTTTTTTACAGAGAATGTAACTGCCATTATAAATCATGGGATGCCCAAGAAATACAAAGATCCTGGTAGTCCGACAATATCATGCGTAATTGGAGACTACTGTGTGAAACATGCTTTACTCGATCTAGGGGCAAGTGTGAACTTAATCCCCTTTTCGGTCTATGAACAATTGGGTTTAGGTGAATTAAAACCCACCAAAACCACATTACAACTTGCTGACCGATCGATTCATATTCCAAGAGGGGTGATTGAGGACGTTCTTATCCAAGTTGACAAGGTCTACTACCCGGTGGACTTTATTGTCTTGCACACACGACCCATGGTTAATATTGGCCCTCAAATTCCTGTCATACTTGGCTGCCCATTCCTAACTACATCAAACGCTATCATCAATTGTAGGAGTGGGGTCATACAAATGTCTTTTGGCAATATGACGATTGAGTTAAATGCTTTCAATATTGACAATCAACAAGAGGATGAAGATGAAGATGTCCACGAAATAAACATGATCAATTCTATTGTGGAAGATGCGTCCCTCTCAACTCTTTAGTCCAGTCACTTAGACGAAGACGTGACTTACTCCCTTGATAAGAACGATGATGTGATAGGGGATATGGTCACACCTTTAGAATTGGTATCGGCATATAATGTTAGCCAAGAGAGGGATGTGGAAACAACACTTTGTTGTGTTGAGAAATCAATTCAGATTTCCACACCTCTATGGTTCATGCATACTGAACTCTACCCACCCTGGGAAGATCCATACTTGCAATATCAATTCCCAGGAAAATCTGAATGAAAACATTTTTTTTGACAAATATGATGATGTCTCCTCGTATACATGTGGTGAAAACATTAAGGAACATGCTGAAATTCCTTTTTGAGATTTTTAGTGGCTTATCTGGATCACTCACACACATGTACATTGTAAAGTAGGATATTGGATGACTTTATTGCAAAACCTTTTGATCCATCTAATGATTCTGCTTGACTTTATGCTTTTGGATGAGTTGTTGGGATTAACCTCCTAGTCTGACGGAGGATAATTTTAAATAGTTTTCCTAGAATGATATCCCATTAGGATTTGCTTTGATTAGTCGATTTAGTTATGAAGTAATCTATCTCCAAAAGCTAATCTTGCCATGAAATATATTCCTCAGGTGATATCTCTCTTTCTCACTCCCTTTATTTTGTCATTGCTCTCATGTGTTGCATTCATTGTATATTTTCTTACATTGAGGATAATGTAAAGTTTTGGTTGGGGGGTGAGAGATTCCTTAGATGAATCTACTAGCTTTTGTGACATTTCGAGCAATGATGTAGAAATTTTTCAATTTTTCTAAAATTCAAAACTCTTTTAGAAAACTTTAATTTTATGCATTCGAGATGATATGAGTATAAGAAAAGGAGATACGAAGTGTGTGATGTTGCAAGCTTTGAACTTCTCTTAATATAATGGTTTTATATGTGAATTCTCTTATTTATGTGAGTGATAGAAAATTTGAACACTTTTACACCTAGTTCACATTACATGATTTTCATGGGTTGAAAGGATTATGTGATTTGTGGATTAGCTAGACTTTGATTTAAGTTGTTGAGAAACCAAGTCGGGGTACTTTGTCCATCCTTTTCCATGGGAAAATAACAAAAGATACGGATTTCTAAAAATCTTATCTAATGAAAAAGAAAAAGAAAAAGGAAGGATGAAAATTGGGAATGATGGAAAACCTGGTGGAAAATTTCGAAAAGGGCTACCTATTACCAACCGGGGGATGGTCTACCCATAACCAAAGCGGGAAATGGGAAGTAGTGTGAAAGCCGTCGGAAGGACGGTAAGACAAATTCCTGTCATAGGCTTGTTGTTGCTCTGTGTACCTTAAAATCCATAGTTTAGTTGATCTATGAAGAAGGTAAGCCCAGAAACTCATGAGATGAACTTTCACTATGCACACTAGGATGAATTTGTTCGAGTTCTTCTATTCATCAATCAATCAGTGAGAATTTCATATGGACACTTATTATGTTTTGAGAGTTTAAGGTTTCAACTTCTATCACCTAATTTTTCTGGATTTTACACTTGTATGTCTCGGAAGGGATAGAAGCATAGTTTCTGAAGGAGAGTTGGTTTTTGGAGAATTAATCTTGTTTCACGCATGTTTTGCTCAGGACTAGCAAAATGCTGGTTGGGGGGTGTGTTGAGCTCTTAATTGTGCATATTCTAACCCCAATTCATCACTCATTATGCATGGTTTTCATGATTTAAAGACTAATCTAATGCATGGATTTGTGATTGTAGGAATGAGAGGGAGAATTCACTAATTCATAGTTGAAAGAGTCACTTTGTATGCATTGAAGATCAATAGAAAAAGTGTCAAAAGGTGGAAGAAAGAAGCAAGAAAGAAAGAGAAGAGATAAAGAAGAAAATCTGAAATTTTGTTCTTAGACTTGTCTGTAGACCGGTCGCCAGATAGGTCGAGATGAGTCCAGAAACACAAAACTCACTGGACTGTTTTTGAGGTTTTGAGACCGGTCATCCAGGAGCTCAGACCGGTCGTGTGACTGTTCATCAGCGTAACAGAGCTTGTGCGTGATGCTCCTATTTTCTCTACGCAATTGCGTAATTCCTCGCGCAATCTGGAATCTTCCGCGCCAATCTATAAAAGGGACTTCTCCTCTTCATACCAGGGCATGCTAGGACGTGGGGATCATCAAGGAAGCTTAGGAGACGGATTCTACTTCAAGTTTTCCTAGTTTTTCTTCCAGTTTTAGTAGTTTTTTATGTTTTTAAGGCTTTTAGTTTAAGGATGTTAGAGATGAACTAAAACCTCTTAGCTAGGGCTAAGAGGTGAAGCTTTTGATTTGTTTTTAATGGATTGATGCAACCTAGGTTTCCTTTTTATGTTTTAATTGAAGAATTTAATTCAATATGAGTTTGAATCAAGTACTAGTTTGGTTTTGATTTGATCTCTTGATGACTCCGGGCTCATGTGATTCTTAGTGATTCTAAACTTAGTAGCTTATCCTCTGAGCATTGGTTATGCTTGTGTAGTTCATTGATCTATCATCGACTCCGGGCATGGTAGACCCTTTGATTGCCTTATGTACAATGGCTTGATCTTCATGTGGGAACTCATTCAACTAAAGTTCTTATCTTTTTTTATAATCTGAATTAGTTGTTTGCTGATTGATTTTGATTTAATTAGAGTTCTAATCATTGATTATAATCAAGTCTAGTGATAGGATTTGATGAAAGCTATGGTTGTGAATCTCAACTAGATTGAAAAGAGGCTTGGTTTACACAATTGAGTGTGCCCAAGGCCTGAGCATTGTTGTGGGAATCGAATCAATGAATGAGCAACTGTTTTAGATAATTGTTGATTGAACCACTCTATATTCCGATCGGATAGAGATATGAATTCGATTCCGATTGAGTTATGTGAGATCTAGTTGTGTTGATGCATTGAAACTTATCAAAAGTGGATCCTTGGCGCTCTGGTGCCTTTTTAGATTGATATTAGCTTACACATTCACTGTTTAAACCCAAATCATTATTTTTCAGCTTTAGTTCTTAATAGGATCTTAATTATTAGTTATTTTAGACAAATTCTGAGAATACCCATTCATAAATCTCTGTGGGAACGATACTCAGTCTTTCCGAATTATTACTACTTTGCAACCCTACACTTGGGGAGTGAACACCGACGGTCAAAGAAGTTCATATGGGAGGCACCCTCCGACTCACCAACTTGAGGGGCAAGGATCTTCCAAAGTCAATCAACGTCGACAATGTGAAAATCTCTGATGGGTATGTTAATCTAATCATGTCAAGACTTATATTGGTAAAGTTGGAATCAAGTGACTGGAGCTGGACTTTCTGAGAATCATCCTCTCCCGTCCCCCAATAAGTGTTCCAACAATAGGGTCAAAAAAGAAGAAAATGAAAAAAAGGAAGTAAAAGTAGCAAAAAAGAAAAGAGAACAATGATAAAGCAAAGAAAAAAATGAAAAAAAAGAGGGAAAATAGAAAAATCGATCCGGAAGAAAGCACAATCTCTCTTATCCCTCTCAGAAAGGTTTGCAGCTAAAATCGACAACTTTACCGTTGTGACTTAAAACAAGGTAAGAGAAGCAAGCCAATCGGCTAACAAGGATGGAAATTCGAGCCCCTTGCTGCTTTCAAGATCATAAAAATCAAAAGAAAAATAAAAAGAAAAAGATGTGCCTAAACAAAAGGGCGGAGTGAAAACCTGAAAGGGCGTTCTGAGTAAAAATAGTGGGCACATAGCGGACTTGGTGAAAGCTCGAAAGGGCGCCAATGGTAAAAACAACACAGCTGCCAAAGGGTAGGTAAGATCAAACACCCATCACATCGTGAAAACTCGAAAGGGTGCCATGGGAAAAAATGATGGGCAAGTCAGACACAGTGAAAACCTGACATGACACTGTGGGTAATAATGATGAAAGAAAAAGAAAAAGAAAGTAGATACATGAAAGGTCCAAGCAATGGGAAGATTCACAAGATGCAAGGATGACAGCTATGAGTGAAAGAATTCTTTTAAACTCTACCCAAATCCTAAGGAAGGATACCATTGCACACTACCTCAAGCGGATTGGGACCTAAGGTGAATGATTAGAAAATGGAGTATGTTATCTAACTGAGTCAAACGTTCTGATTTTTACATCTGTGTAACAAGTCCAAACCATGCGCAGACAGACTAACACTTGGCACAAATTTTTATTTTCCTCCATCTTATTTAATTCATGTTTGTGTATATAATTCTTTAAAAGAAAAAATAAAAAAACAACAAAAAGGTTATTTTTCCCTCACCTATACATATGAAAAAAAAATCATACAAGGCTTTTGAAATAAAGATCCCCCAATCCTCCAGTTAACTCGTGGAGTGCCTCCTACAAGCGCCTTCCAAGAGGTAAGTGTCTCTCTTCCTGCTCTAATACTTCAATTCTCTTGCTAAAGTGCTTTCTCTCCTCACAGGTATTGAAGCTCTATCAACAACTAAGTATTCTCACCCGCTAGTATGAGACAATGTGCAAAGATGGGAAGTCGGCGTGCCATGGACGGTAGGATCATTATGTCAATCAAAAGCACACCAGAAGACAAATACAACAAGGTAAGTATGCCTCCTAAATAAAAACCGACATCGTTCTCGACCGTTCGAGTCTCGATTCGACGATCCAGATCATTTGCAAAAAATCCCAAAAACATTTCTAATAAAAACCAGCATTGATCCTAACTGTTCAAGTCGAGATCCGATGGTCCCGATCATTTAAAAAAATCCTAAAAATATTTTCAATAAAAATCAGTATTGATCTCGACTGTTCGAATCGAGACCCAATGGACCCGATCATTTCCAAAAATATTAAAAATATTTTTAATAAAACCGCCATCGATCTCAACCGTTCAAGTCGAGATTTGATGGTCCGGATCATTTCTAAAAAAATCACAAAAATGTTCCAGTATTGATTTCAACTGCCCAAGTCAATCCAATGGTTCGAAGACCTTAAACTAGACCGGGATTAATTTCTTAAGGGCTTCTTCTTTCCTTCTCTGAATATGGTTGACACTTGACTATACGGGTGTTTGGAACTGAAAAAAATATGTAAATACCAAAAATATTTTCAATAAAAACCGGCATTAATCTCGACCGTTCAAGTTGAGATCCGATGGTCCGGATCTTTTTCAAAAATACCAAAAAAATTTCCAATAAAAGCCAGCATCGGTCGTAACCGTCCGAGTAGCAATTCGATGATCGGGATCATTTCAAAATTATAAAAAATATTTCCTTCAATCACCCAAGCCAATCCACGGTCCGAAGACCTTAAACTACATTGGGATTAATTTCTCAGGGGATTTTTCTTTTCTTTATCTCCGAACATGGCTGGAACTTGAACGTGCGGGTGTTTGGAACTTATAAAAAAATTACAAAAATATTTTAAATAAAAATCGGCATCGATCACAAACGTTCGAGTCAAGATCCGATGACCCAGATCATCTTTCAAAAATATCAAAAACATTTTCAATAAAAATCGGCATCGATCTTGACTGTTCAAGTCGAAATCCAATGACCTAAATTTGTTAGTGCACTTTTTCGTGGCATACTAGTGCACCTTGTTTGTCAATCACTTACAGCAGTAAGTCTAGAGTCGGTTGAGCCCAAAGAAGACGAAGACCGAAGACTCAAGACGTCCAGCTGCATCTAGGAAGAAGATTCAGGTATATGAGATGCCTTGGTGCCTTAACCTCGACCAAAACCTATCCCCTTTGTATCCTTGATGACCTTGACCATATTTAGAACCCTTTAGGCATCATTGATAGGCCCTAGGTGTCCCTTTTGATCACCCTAACCTTGGCCTAAAATCACAGCTGAAGGAAGAGGATATTCAGCAAATGCATAGGGGAACCAGGCTGGTCCGACCGGTCATGACCGGTCGGCCAGCAGCCTTGCTGCTGAATGCTAGTGGACAGCCGACCGGTCATGACCGGTCGGCCTTATATCATCATGTGGACAGCAGGTACTGCCGACCGGTCATGACCGGTCGGCCTGGAGGCTTCATATGGCCAGCAAAGGGGTCCGACCGGTCATGACCAGTCGGCCAGCATGGTTTAGCCTGTCCAGCAAGGTGGTCCGACCGGTCATGACCGGTCGGCCAGTATATTTGGCTTGTGCTTGTGTCCTTCTTCAGCAAGGGGGTCCGACCGGTCATGACCGGTCGGGACAGGTCGGCCAAAGCCGTTTTATGGCCGTTTTCTGCCCGTTTTGTGACTGTTGGAGCTGCCTTTTTGTATATATATGGAGCTCCATTCTTGGGCAATGAGAGATGCTTTTGAGAGCCCTTTACCCTCACCATTTGCAGATCTTTTGGGGCCTCAAAGAAGAGGGTTTCAAGTCATATCCCTTGTGTTTCAAACGCAAGTGTGGGCATTCAAATGCTATCAAGAGATGACTTGATTCCTCTCTCATATCTAGAGGTGAGACACCTTTCCATATAGGTATATCCCTTCTCCTAGACCTCTAGAAGAACCTCTAGGTGAATCTTCTAGTTAGAACAACCTACATATCCCATGTAGGAGATTCACCCATCCTCCTAGCACCTTGGGCATTTCAAGGCATCGCATGCAAGGTGTTTGATCGAATGTGGCTGAGGCATTGGCGACGCAACGGCGGCACGATCGAGGGAGCAAAGGGAAGCTGATTGAAGCACTGGAGAGCGGAGATCAAGCAACCCAATCCGGCGCTAAACAAGGGGCTCATCCGACAAGTAGGTTGTCTTATTTGAGAGTCCACTTTAGAGTTTGTTTTCGAACTCGACCTAGGGACGTTAGTCGTTCCTTGGCCCGTCAGCCGGGCCTAAACTAAGTCTCCAAGGGGGAGCCTCCGACACGGGAGTAAACGTGCGATAAGGTTGAGAGTTAGCCTATGTCTAAAACTCCGGATACGGTTGAGAGGTGAACCGATAAAACCTCCTGTGTAAAGGTTGAGAGGTGAACCTCATTTAAAACCTCTAATAGTGAATGCCGGTGTGCTCAACGGGGTTGAGTACTTGAACCGGGAGTGGAGTAGACACGTAGTCGAACCACTATACATCCTTGTGTTTGTGATTGTTCTTGAGCACATTCCTTCTTTGCATTGTTAGTTTAATTGCTTAATTATGAATGATTGATAGGAATGCATGCTAGGCACTTTTTAGGCATCCTCACACAAGATGTACCTTCACTATTTGTGTAGACTTGAGCTCATTGATCCACTCTCATAAGTCTACACAAGATGCATAGGTTAGGAGCTTAATTAGTTGAATATTTTCTTTCCCTATGCTTGCTTAGACTAGGATTATTTCTTGCTTATACTTTTGCTAGTCTTGAGATTGGACCCACCTAGGCTTGGTAGCCTAAGTGTTCTAGCTTACTTTGTTATATTTGTTGAATTGTGTAAGTAGGCGAAAAGAATTTCAAAGGTCCTATTCACCCCCCCCCCCCCCCCCCCCCCCCCCCCCCCTCTAGGTCCATAGACATATCTCCAAGTGTCTCTACAAGCGGTAAAACCGCAATTTCAAAATCATTTTCAGAAAATATAAAAAATATTCCGACCTTCAGCACAGCCATCTACCCAAAATCCATTGGTCCAAAGACTTAAACTGCACTGAGATTAACTTCTTAGGGGCTTTCCCAACCTTTCCGGACATGATTGACACTTGAACGTAAGGATGTCCAAAGCTTATTGGCAGTCAAGCCAAGGGCGGATGGAAATTCCGCAATTCTGTTCGTGTTGAATGCACTGTGATGGATGACCTTGATTTGGAAGTCCCTATTGAAGCCGGTAGATATTCCTTGTTCCTAGAAGTCATGAAGGGGATTAGGGCAACTGGGAAGTGAAGCACACGCTCATGGAATCGTGAGTGGCATAAGACCCTAAACTGAATTGATCAAAGGAAATGTGAGGATGTGATTCATCTTGTGGTTAAAGTAGTTTGCTAGATGATACGTGCATTGCACAGGAGGAACAAGAAACTTTGTTCGTATGTTGGTTATAAACCTTCAATTGGTTCGTCCGAAGCCGTAAAACTATGACACTTAACTATGTGTGCTTGTCTTGCTCGCTGACATAAAATAGATTAGGTGCCTTATCAGCAGTAGAAGCTGGAAGTAGATTGAAGTTCCATACTGTTTCCTATACTTCAAAAATCAACAAAATACAAAAAATATTCTCAATAAAGACCAGCGTTGATCGCAACCGCTCGAGTCGTGATCCAACAATCTGGATTATTTGTAAAATTGTAAAATATTCCCAATAAAAATCGGAGTTGATCCCAACTGCTCGAGTCGCGATCCAACGATCCAGATCATTTGCAAAACACCAAAAATATTCTAAATAAAAATTGACAGTGATCGCAATCTTTTGAGTCACGATCTGACAATCGGGATCATTTTCAAAACTCCAAAAACATTTCAAATAAAACCGATGTCAATCGCAACTTTCCGAGTCATGATCTGACAATTCGAATCTTTGCAAAAATTCATAAAAATATAGTCACCATCCCTAGCGGAGGATCCCAAGGTTGCAACCTAAAGTACTCCCCTTATCCACCTCACCAATTTTAGGACGACGGATCCAATCTTTTGCAAATCGGAATCTTGACCAAGATCGGTAATCAGCAAAGTACCATCCAGGTCACATTTCACCCTCCCATCGATAGAGGAGACAACCATATTGGGACGATGGGCCTGGTCAACCATGGATTAGGATCTCGATCATACCGTCGATAAAACCTCTGCCTTAAAAATATCTCCACGAGAGCAAAGCCCCAGAAGCAATAAAGCTCAGAATCTGCATATCCCTAGCGGTGATGATCCTGATCGTAACCGTTGGATTGAAGGATAATGAGCCCAATCCATGCATCCATCATCAAATGCACGCATCATCCGAACATCCATCATCATATCCATGCATCAGTCCATGATCATCCAAAGCATCCGCATGTTTTCAATAAATGTCGGTTAGACAAAGACCCCACAGGTATCCCCAATGGAGGCATGTGTAAGATGGACTCTATCTTCCAAAGAAAAACCAAAAACCTTTCTTTGCAGTAAAAATCCCATGGAGTATCACTTCCTAGAGTGAGTCTTTTATAAAACATCAAAAATATTTTCCCTAGTAAAGCATAAGCTTTCGAAGCATTAAGAGATCTTCCATATCTCTCGATGGGGGCCTGTGCAAAATCAAATATGATCTAATGTCTCACGGTTTTCCCAAAGACAATCGAATCCAATGTACTCAAAGTACGGTCGGCCTGAACTCCAGTGTCAGGGCGGTCGTACCAAATGCCAGTCAAGGAAACCATTTGAATGGTGAAAATGATGAATTGTAGCTTAAGTGGTAAAATCAAAAGATTGCATGGAAAAAGGTTACTTGCACATGCTTAGGCTTGGATACTTACAGACCTTGGTTGAATCTAAGTTGGTGTGGTGGATCTCCCGTAAGGCCGTAGAAAATGCAGGGCAACTAATGTTCGCTCGCCTCAAGTATAAGGTTGTGATTTAGTAATAATTCAATCGTGAGACCCAGTTTGTCCTCAGGGATTGTCGTAACAATTCTAAATTATACAACTATGATTATCTAAATTTGAATTAATTTATAAGATGAATTTTGAAAACATAAAACAATCTACTTTTGAAATAAATCAGGAAACTAAGCAGTAGAGCACCAATGATCTACTTATAATCAATTCGCAATGCTAATTCAACCATTCAAGCTGATAACTCAATTTGAATCAAAATCATATCCCTATACAATCAGAAGATGGATTTAGTTAAATCATCATAACACATCTAATATGGATGAATTATCTATTGATATAGTTCCCTCATAACAATTAAGGCATTGGGTGTATTCAATCACACAGGCCAATCCTTCAACAAAAGAAGTGATATCATATTCATGGTTTTTCCTCAAATCATGTCACTAGACTTGATTTAAAATCATGAATTGAACTTCAATCAAAGTAATATCAATTAATAAAATGTTGAACCTCCAATTTATACATTGCATTGCCCATTTCACGACAACGTTGCATGATTTTCATGGTTTAAAGGCCCACCTAACATATGTTTTTGTGATTATAGGGATGAGAGTGGATTTTATCAAATTGGAGCCAAAAGAATGTATTTGAAGCTATTGCATGAAGTTTTAGGATGGACCAAAGAAAGAACAAGAAAGAGAGAGAAAAGAGGATGAAGAAAAGAAGAAAAAGCTGAAGAATAACAAGGCTGACCGGTCGTCCGACCGGTCAGACACATCAGAAAGGAGCAATAGAAGAAGGCCGACCGGTCAAGACCGGTCGGCCATGAAGGCAGAGGACATTGAGGAAGGGCCGACCGGTCATGACCGGTCGGCTATAGGCTCTGGACGAAGAGGAAACAAAGCCCGACCGGTCATGACCGGTCGGGCATGTACGCTGAATGAGTGGGAGGTCAGTCCGACCGGTCTTGACCGGTCGGCTGCACCCACTGGATGTTTTAAAAAAAAAAAAAAGAGCTGGTCCGACCGGTCACGACCGGTCGGCCCTGCGTAAGAAGACTCCTTTCTAAATTGGGACTCCGAAAATTGCTGCGCAATGCGAAGGCTTTCGCAGAATCCGACGCAAGGGGGGCTTGTTGCTATAAAAGGCCACCTAGGGGCTCTCCCTAAGGTATCAGAGAAGAGAAGGAACGTGAGTTTGGAGGCTGAAGGCGACTGTGGAGCGTCTGCAACATCTATTTTCGGGTTTTTCTAGTTTTATGCTTTATTTTTGAGTTTTTAGTTGTAGCATGACTATGCTCGGCTAAAACCTCTCAGCTAAGGCTGAGAGGTGAAGCTTGTAGCCAGTTCTATGTTAATTTCAGTTTGATTCAAGTATTTTTAATTCAAAGTTGATTTTTCTTATGTTTCAGTCCAATAAGTGGTAGTTTGAGATGTCTTATCTGAGTTCATGTGCTCCGGACATGAATTCCTTTTAATTCTCTGAGATTATCACAGGTTGCTTGTTTAGATTCGAATTATAGTAATCCTTGAGCAGGCCATAGTCCATAGGCATGGCTGTTACTCCGCAGGCTATGAATTTGAATTCTACATTGATTGAATGGACTTGAACTTGGAAGTTCAACTTGAATTGGATGAATGTGTGTGAATGCTTTACTTTCCAACTAGATGAGAGATAGGACTTCAAATCTAGTTGTGTTCTCTACTTGGATTGACTGAATTGACACAGGATTGCTACAAGTGGATCCTTGAAAGCCTTAGTGCATTATATCTCTGATTTTTCATTAAGTTACTGTTTTAATTAAAACATCCCATTGAATTTGAATTTACTCTATTAAACTGAGTTACTGGAGTAATTAGGAAGCTGTTACTTTTTCCCTGTGGATCGACCTCGGTCTTACCGAGATTTATTACTACATCGCAGCCTTACACTTGAGGCGAGCGAACAAGTTTTTGGCGCCGCTGCCTGGGGATTTTAGATAACGGTTTTCAAATAATTTCAGTGGCTGTAGAAGTAGAAATAGTTAGGCTTTTTGATTTTCTTAGAACTAACAAGTTTTTCTGTTTTGTAGGAGTTTTTTTTTTTTTCTCTAGTTCAAGCGCATCAGGTGATACCCTTCTAACTTAGCTTCTGCAGAATTTTCTTTCAGTTTCAGATTTTAGTTTTCTAGAATAGGATTAGTTTCAGTTTCTGGTTGAGTGGTTTATGTCCCGTTGGGAACGTAATCATTCAAATCGTCTTCAATCTGAAGGTGGTTTAGTTGGACCACTGTCAGTCCATAGACAAGTCCGAAATTATCAAGAGCATCGTGAAAGTTTGGGGAGTATGGATCAAACACCCTTAAGGAATCCTCCCCCCCTACTCCAACCACAAACGCAAATCAGGAAGGAGTAGGAGAGAATGAGGTACATAATGTTCCTCCAATGAGATCACTACGGGATTACCTACAACCTGCTCGTACAATTACACCTTCTTGCATAGTTCTACCAGCTAACGGTGGGACCCTTGACATAAAACCTGGAGTAATCCAACTTTTACCTAAATTCCATGGGCTAGACTCTGACCGCCCATACTTACACTTGCAAGAATTCGAAGAAGTGTTGGCTACCTTGCATTATCCCAATGTTTCTGGGGATACAATCAGACTTAAACTTTTTCCCTTCACCTTGAAAGAAAGAGCCAAAGATTGGCTTCACTCTCTTAGACCATATTCGATTGGGTTATGGGTTGAGATGAACCGGGAATTCTTGAAAAAGTTCTTCCCAGCTCATAAAACAAACACTCTTCGAAGGGCCATCATGAATTTCTCAGCTAAAGAGGGTGAATCATTCTTTCAATGTTGGGAAAGATTTAAGGAACTCCTGCTTGCTTGCCCACATCATGGCTATGAGAGTTGGCGAATTATAAATTTTTTCAATGATGGATTAAGTTCTAATATGCGCCAATTTGTGGAAATGATGTGCAATGGCGAGTTTATGAGTAAAAATCCAGATGATGCTTGGAGTTACTTGGACATGTTGGCTGAAAACGCCCAATCTTGGGACACCTCGGATAAACCCAAGAACCCCAAGCCTACTCAAGAGAAAGGAGGGATATATGTCCTTAAAGAGGAAGACGACGTAAATGCAAGGATAGCCAACCTCACAAGGAAGGTTGAGGCCATGGAACTTAGCAAAAATGGAGTTTCCAAGTCCAAGGAAGCTGTTGAAACCACATGTGGGATTTGTCTCACCGATTTACACGCTACTCAAGATTGTCCCACAATTCCTGCATTTAAGGAAGTGCTGCAAGAGACAGCCAATGCCACATATGGTTATCAACGGCCCTTCAATGGACCGGTAGGTAATACGTACAATGAGAGTTGGAAGAACCACCCGAATTTCAGTTGAAAGAATGCCCCAACGGGCAATCCTACCAACTCCCAAAGAGGGCCACCCATGCAAAATATGGCCCCACCTCAATTCTCATTGGAGGATACCTTGAGAGCATTTATGCAAGGGCAAGCGCAAATAAATGAATCAAATCAACAAATGTTCCAAGAGCTGAAAGTCTCGGTTGATGAGATTAAGGGACGCTTGAATGCTAGGGAAGGGACCTTTCCGGCCCAACCTCAGCCCAATCCAAAGCAAGTACATGAAGTGAGCATCCCTAATCCTTCCAACCAAAACATGGAGCAAGCTAAATCCATTACCACCCTTAGAAGTGGTAAACAAATTGACAAAACTATTCCGGTGAAGGCCGATGAGCCTAATGATCCGGTAAATTCTGAGGATGAAAATGGATCTAACCTAGCCCCACAACAACCGGAACGCATTTACAAGCCCATAGCACCATTCCCATCGAGATTGGTTGCCCCAAAATCTCTCCCAAATTCTCAAGATATTCTAGAGATTTTCAGACAAGTCAAGATCAATATCCCTTTGCTTGATGCCATCAAACAAATTCCCTCTTATGCCAAGTTTCTAAAAGACCTATGCACAACAAAACGCAAATATAATGTGCAGCAAAAGGCCTTCTTAACTGAGCAAGTGAGTGCCATCCTCACTCAAAAGACCCCCCCCCAAAATTCAAAGATCCCGGTAGTCCCACAGTTTCATGTATCATTGGAGACTACCGGATTGAACGTGCCTTGTTAGACTTGGGGGCGAGTGTGAACTTGATCCCATACTCGGTATATGAGCAATTGGGCCTTGGTGAATTAAAACCCACCAAAACCACATTGCAACTCGCAGATAGATCTATCCGTGTACCGAGGGGGATAGTTGAGGATGTTCTAGTCCAAGTTGACAAATTCTACTACCCGGTAGATTTTATAGTCTTGGACACACAACCGGTTTTGGATGCTAGCACCCAAATACCGGTGATATTAGGCCGCCCATTCCTTGCCACATCAAACGCAATCATCAATTGCCGGAATGGGGTGATGCAATTATCTTTTGGAAACATGACACTAGAGGTGAATGTATTTCACCTGGGCAAAAGACATAGGGATGTCGATGATGATGAGTTCTTCGATGTAAACATGCTTGAAACCTTTGAAGAAGAAGAACTCCTCCAACTTGAACCACTAGAAAGTTTGGAGACATGCTTAGCACACTTCATGGATTCTAAAGACCCTATCATTAGTGAGATTGTGCATGCATTAAATATAGAAAGACCGGTAGTTGATACTAGCCGGTGGAGGCCCCATTTTGAAAAATTGCCACCAACCACATTAAGGCCTCTACCGTCTAGCATTAAACCACCGAAGCTTGACCTCAAACCATTGCCATCCGAGCTTAAATATGTATATCTGGGTCAAGAGGAAACTTTCCCAGTTGTCATTGCCTCCCACCTAGAAAAAGACCAAGAGCTCAAGTTGATTGAGTTACTCAAAAAACACCGGGAAGCCATAGGTTGGACAATAGCGGATCTCAAAGGGATAGATCCTTCGGTTTGCACTCACCGTATACACCTTGAAGAAAACGCAAAAACGACTAGACAACCTCAAAGACGGCTAAATCCAAACATGATGGAGGTTGTCAAAGCCGAGGTGTTAAAGCTATTGGATGTGGGTATCATCTACCCCATCTCAGATAGCCAATGGGTGAGTCCTACCCAAGTTGTCCCCAAGAAATCCGGAATTACCATCATTGAAAACGCCAACAACGAGCTTATACCGACTAGGGTGACCACCGGTTGGCGTATGTGCATTGATTATAGGAAGCTCAATACGGTCACTAGGAAAGACCACTTCCCTCTCCCATTTATGGACCAAATTTTGGAGAGGTTGGCAGGCCATCCCTACTATTGCTGCCTAGATGGCTATTCCGGATACAACCAAATTGAGATAGCTCCGGAAGACCAAGAGAAAACCACATTTACATGCCCGTTTGGTACCTTCGCCTACCGAAGGATGCCATTCGGATTATGCAATGCACCCGCCACATTCCAACGATGCATGTTGAGTATTTTCTCGGACATGGTGGGTGAGTTTCTTGAGGTGTTCATGGATGACTTTTCTGTTTTTGGTTGTACATTTGATGAGTGCCTCGAGCACTTGAAGTTGGTCTTAATGAGGTGTGAGGAAAAGCAACTTGTATTAAACTGGAAAAGTGCCATTTCATGGTACAAAGAGGAATAGTCCTTGGACACATCATCTCGTCCAATGGAATAGAGGTAGACCGGGCGAAAATTGACATAATTTCCAATCTACCACCACCCAAAAGCATACGCGATGTGCGGTCCTTCCTTGGACACGCCGGCTTCTATCGAAGGTTTATAAAAGACTTTAGTCACATCTCAAGGCCTTTATGCAACCTTCTACAAAAGGAGAACCAATTTGAGTGGAGTGCTGAATGTCAATTAGCTTTTTCAAAGCTAAAAGACATGTTGACAACCGCTCCTATCATGTAACCACCAGATTGGTCCATGCCTTTTGAGTTGATGTGCGATGCGAGCGATTTTGCTATTGGGGCAGTGTTAGGCCAAAAGAAAGATAAAAAGCCCCATGTCATCTACTACGCGAGTAGGACCTTGAATCCTGCCCAAGTTAATTATTCAACTACGGAGAAAGAGCTCCTAGCTGTCATCTTTGCCTTGGACAAATTCAGGCCATACTTAATAGGATCCAAAGTTATTGTTTATACGGATCATGCGGCGCTGAAATACCTTCTTTCTAAGAAGGATGCTAAGCCTCGTTTGCTAAGATGGATCCTACTCCTTCAAGAATTCGATTTGAAAGATCAAAGATAAGAAGGGGGTAGAAAATGTGGTGGCGGATCATCTATCCCGCCTAGTCCTACCAAATTCCATTGACGAGTCACCTATTGAGGACTCATTCCCTGATGAGCAACTCTTTGTTGCTATGCATCCACCATGGTACACTGATATAGCCAACTATCTTTCCACAGGTGCGATGCCGACTCATTGGACTGCGCAAGACAAACGTAAATTTCTAAGGGAAGTGCGCAGATTTTTCTAGGTGTTTAAATATTGCCCAGACCAAATCATAAGGAGATGCGTCCCCGATGATGAACACAATTCAGTCATCTCCTTTTGTCATGATCAAGCATGTGGGGGTCATTTTTCAGCCAAGAAAACAACTGCAAAAATTCTGCAGTGTGATTTTTATTGGCCCACATTATTTAAAGATACCCACGAGTTTTGCAAAGCTTGCGAGCGCTGCCAGAAGTTAGGAAGATTATCCCGTCGAAATATGATGCCCCTCACCCCAATTCAACATCTTGAAGTCTTTGACTGTTGGGGCATCGATTTCATGGGACCATTCCCCTCATCTTTTGGACATGTCTATATTCTATTGGCCGTAGACTATGTGTCTAAATGGATAGAGGCTATCCCATGTAGAACCAACGATCATCGTACGGTTCTCAAGTTTCTCAAAGAAAATATACTTTCTAGATTTGGGACACCTCGAGCCATTATTAGTGATGGTGGTTCTCACTTTTGCAATAGACCTTTTGAAACTTTGATGAAGAAATATGGTATTAGGCACAAAGTGAGTACCCCATACCACCCACAAACAAGTGGACAAGCTGAAATCTCCAATAGGGAAATTAAGCAGATTTTAGAAAAAACGGTGAGACCGGATCGCAAGGATTGGTCCCTACGATTAGATGATGCACTTTGGGCTCACCGTACTGCCTACAAGACACCCATTGGAATGTCCCCTTATAGACTTGTCTATGGGAAAGCTTGTCACCTGCCTGTGGAGATAGAACACAAAGCCTATTGGCAATTCGGGCCCTAAATTTTGACATAGACAAGGCTAGCTCGCTTCGCAAACTTCAATTAAATGAGCTTGATGAGATCCGGAACGATGCATATGAGAATTCGAGAATTTACAAGAGCAAGATGAAGGCCTTTCATGACAAACACATCTTAAGGAAATCTTTCCATAAAGGACAGAAAGTGCTCTTGTATAATGCCCGACTTCATCTTTTTCCGGGAAAATTACGATCTCGATGGACCGGCCCATATATTGTTAAAGAAGTTTTTCCTCATGGGGCTGTTGAGATTGAGAATGCAGCAAATGGTGACTGTTTCAAAGTGAATGGACAACGCCTTAAACCATTTGTTGAGAAATTTGATTCAGAGGACATGTCCATCTCCCTGAATGATCCTGTCTATCAGGATTATTGATCTCCTAGTCTGATGGAGGTATAGCATAGGTAGGTTTAGTTTTGTTTTACTGTTTTAGTAGGATTTAGTTGTTGGAATTTCAGACCTCCATGATCGCTCTCTCAGGCACTATTGATTCTCACTCTCTCATATTTTACCATAGTTCTCATGTTCATGCTAACTAACTATCTTTTTACATTGAGGACAATGCAAGATTTGGTTGGGGGGTGAGATGAGATCTCTCATCTAGCATATTGCAACATTTCGAGCTTCATATGCACAATTTTTTTTTCGAATTTTCTAACATCTCAAAACTCTTTTAGAAAATTTTGTTTCTATACATTTACGAGGCTATGAGTAGAAGAGGAGGAGAAACTAAGTGTGTGATGTTGTAGTCTTGAATTTCTTCCAACATAATGGCTTTATATGTTAATTCCCCTATTGTTGTGATTGATAGAAAATTTGAACACCTTTACACCAAGTTCACATTACACGATTTTCATGAGTGACAGGTTTATGTGATTTGTGGATTAGCTAGACTTTGGTTTAGAGGTGTTGAGCAGCCAAGCCGGGGTATTTTGTCCATCCTTGTCCATGGGAAAATAATGAAAGATATGGATTTCTAAAAATCCTATCTAAGTTAAAAGAAAAAGGAAAGAAAGGATGAAATCGGGAAGGAAAGAAAAATGGTGGAAAATTCCGAAAAGGGCTACCTATTACCAACCGGGGGATGGTCGAACCGTAACCAAAGCTGGAAATGGGACGTAGTGTGAAAGCCGTCGGAAGGACGGTAAGACAAATTCCTGTCATAGGCTTGCTGTTGCTCTGTGCACCTTAAAATCCTTGGTCTACTTAATCTATGAAGAAGATGATTCCAGGAACTCATGAGATGATCTTTCACTATGCACATTAGGTGGAATTTGTTCGAGTTCTTCTATTTATCAATCAATCAGCGAGAATTACATGTAAACACTTCTTATGTTTTGAGAGTCCAAGGTTCAGCTTCTAACACCTAATTTTTCCAAATTTTACACTTATACATCTTGGAATGAATAGAAACATGGTTTCTGGAAGAGGGTTGGATTTGGAGGTTTGAAACTGTTTCACGCATGTTTTGCTCGGGACTAGCAAAAAGCTGGTTGCGGGGGTGTGTTGAACCTCCAATTTATACATTGCATTGCCCATTTCACGACAACGTTGCATGATTTTCATGGTTTAAAGGCCCACCTAACATATGTTTTTGTGATTATAGGGATGAGAGTGGATTTTATCAAATTGGAGCCAAAAGAATGTATTTGAAGCTATTGCATGAAGTTTTAGGATGGACCAAAGAAAGAAGAAGAAAGAGAGAGAAAAGAGGATGAAGAAAAGAAGAAAAAGCTGAAGAATAACAAGGCTGACCGGTCGTCCGACCGGTCAGACACATCAGAAAGGAGCAATAGAAGAAGGCCGACCGGTCAAGACCAGTCGGCCATGAAGGCAGAGGACATTGAGGAAGGGCCGACCGGTCATGACCGGTCGGCTATAGGCTCTGGACGAAGAGGAAACAAAGCCCGACCGGTCATGACCGGTCGGGCATGTACGCTGAATGAGTGGGAGGTCAGTCCGACCGGTCTTGACCGGTCGGCTGCACCCACTGGATGTTTTAAAAAAAAAAAGAGCTGGTCCGACCGGTCACGACCGGTCGGCCCTGCGTAAGAAGACTCCTTTCTAAATTGGGACTCCGAAAATTGCTGCGCAATGCGAAGGCTTTCGCAGAATCCGACGCAAGGGGGGCTTGTTGCTATAAAAGGCCACCTAGGGGCTCTCCCTAAGGTATCAGAGAAGAGAAGGAACGTGAGTTTGGAGGCTGAAGGCGACTGTGGAGCGTCTGCAACATCTATTTTCGGGTTTTTCTAGTTTTATGCTTTATTTTTGAGTTTTTAGTTGTAGCATGACTATGCTCAGCTAAAACCTCTCAGCTAAGGCTGAGAGGTGAAGCTTGTAGCCAGTTCTATGTTAATTTCAGTTTGATTCAAGTATTTTTAATTCAAAGTTGATTTTTCTTATGTTTCAGTCCAATAAGTGGTAGTTTGAGATGTCTTATCTGAGTTCATGTGCTCCGGACATGAATTCCTTTTAATTCTCTGAGATTATCACAGGTTGCTTGTTTAGATTCGAATTATAGTAATCCTTGAGCAGGCCATAGTCCATAGGCATGGCTGTTACTCCGCAGGCTATGAATTTGAATTCTACATTGATTGAATGGACTTGAACTTGGAAGTTCAACTTGAATTGGATGAATGTGTGTGAATGCTTTACTTTCCAACTAGATGAGAGATAGGACTTCAAATCTAGTTGTGTTCTCTACTTGGATTGACTGAATTGACATAGGATTGCTACAAGTGGATCCTTGAAAGCCTTAGTGCATTATATCTCTGATTTTTCATTAAGTTACTGTTTTAATTAAAACATCCCATTGAATTTGAATTTACTCTATTAAACTGAGTTACTGGAGTAATTAGGAAGCTGTTACTTTTTTCCTGTGGATCGACCTCGGTCTTACCGAGATTTATTACTACATCGCAGCCTTACACTTGAGGCGAGCGAACATAAAACATCCCTCTTAGATCAAACCAAACGATACAAACTTCTTCTAGTTTAATTTTAGATAAGCACTTTGGATACTTGGTTTGTAAGATCACATAGCATGCACCACATTATGATGAATCTAAGATCTCTACAATCCAAAATCCTCTCAACAACATCCCATTAATCAATCTTAGTAAATTAAAACACCACATTTACACATCACAAGAGATACAAGATTAAACTAAAACTACCAACTTTATTTCAAACTAGAATTAGAATTGTTTGTCATCAAATCTGAAAGCACTTGAATCAAATCAAACTAAGCATTGTAAATAACTATAAGCTTCACCTCTTAGCCCTAGCTAAGAGGTTTAGCCAACCATGGAGAAGTTTGAACTAAAGCTCAAAAGAAAAACTACTAAAAAAAAAACTAGAACTAAAAAAACTCGAAAAACGAAGTTGTAGAAGCTCCCATTTGATATTCTCCACCTCTAACATGACTAAGACTCTTCTAGGATGCCTTAGAAAGAGTGTGGAGGTGTCCTTTTATAGCAAACGTCACCCATCGACTTAGAATCTTCGAGAATTATGTAAGTTCGTACGCAGTCGGGTCGGTGGCCGACTGGTCGGAGCCCCCTGGCCGACCCGTCTGCCGATTGGTCAGGCTCTCCATCCGACCGGTCGGATGGTGTAAAAAACTGTCCAGAGATTTTTGCCTGTAAATATGATTTTTCGAATTTTATTCAACTTGTACTCTTCAGTGGCTGACCGGTCGAACGACCGGTTGGACAGGCTATAAATTTGCACTTTTTCTTTTCTTCTTCTCCATCTTCCTTGCTCCTTTCCTTCTCCTCTTAGCTTATTTTCTAATGATCTTCAATGCATCTTAAGAAGGGTCTTTATCATCAAGTTTATGAGGATCCTCTCTCATTGCTACGAACACAAAAATACATATAAGGTAGGTCTTTTAACACTTAAAGCATGCATAATGTGTGATGAATTGGGGTTAAAATATAACAATTCAGAGCTCAGCACACCCGCTAACCAGTATTTTGCTAGTCCTGAGCAAAACATGTGTGAAACACATCCAATTTCCTTAACTCAACTCTCTTCTAGAAACTATACTTTTATAAACTTCAAGACATACAAGTACAAAATTCAGAGAAGCTTAGTGATAGAAGTGGAAATCTTAAACTTCCTAAACATAATGAGTGTTTCAAATAGAATCCCCGTTGATTAATTAATACATAGAAAAATCCGAACAAGTATAGTTGTTATGGGTAAATTTGGGCTGAGCTCAAAACATGGAAAGCTTCCCACTAGGGTTCATCTTCTACACCAAGTATGGTCATTGACTGAGTATTTAGGAGAGGAAAAGCTAAGTCAACATACGACCTTCTTAGCCTCGGGCCATTTGGGCTCAGCATATGGCCTTCTCAGCCTTGGGCCACTCGGGCTCAGCATACGACCCTCTTAGCCTTGGCCCACTCAGGCTTAGCATTCGGCCCTCTTAGCCTCGGCCCATTCGGGCTCAGCATACGACACTCTTAGCTTCGGGCCACTCAGGGTCAGCATACGGTCCTCTTAGCCTCGGCCCACTCAGGCTCAGCATTTGGCCCTCAGCTTGGCAAGCGACCTGACCTCATCCGCCTTAGTTTATCCCTCTTGATAAGATAAGGATAAGGCTTATCCCACTGATCCAGATAAGATAAGGATTATCCCAACAAATTTGGGATCCACTTAAATCTCTCCAATAATTATCTATAAAGAGGCCCTCTAAACTCTCTCCAGGTATACAATCCACCGCCATTAAACCTCCAACAACCTTTCCTTTCAGTATCTGTATTGACTTTGCCATCGGAGGGCCGTAAGCCAGGCCAACTGGCGGTGGTCCTAACCTTTCTTGGTGATTGCAGGTTCCCCAATCTACACCATTCATCTCCGATTGAAGGTCAGACGACGAAGAATCAAAGTTGGTCCTTGACCAACATCTATTAGCCAATTTTTGGAACGCCTAGATCGTTCACTTGATCTTTTCTTCGTCATTCAATCGTTCTTCACTTCATCAATGGCCAACATCATGTGCGGACATTCCAACCGTCCAAGGAATACCACCTTTAGCTATCATGCACGAGCCAGAGATGGAGATTCCATCTGCACGTGGGCAGCTTTATCATGCCTGGCACGAGTCCAGCAAAGGTGGATCTGTCCAACCTCTACACGTGCCAAGGAAGGAAACTCCCTCCTTCAAGCTTCACACACCCCAGTAAAGCCCAAGGGCTAGATTTTCTCCAGCCGTCCATCAGCAAAGACGAGCTTCCGCCATTTTCAATCAAGCTCATGGTGGAACCACTGTTCCATCTCACGTCATCCATCAGCCATCCACAGCATCTTGGAAGGTTGGCCATTCTTCATCAATGACCATCCTTTCCCATCGTTCAACATGTAGGCCATCAAGGTGGACCCCATCAGCACCTCTCAATAGGTGTGCCATCTTCAATCATCACCACTTGATCAACTGGGCTTCATTTCCAACGTCCAGCAGAGGATGTTCATCTGGTCATGCATCCAACAATTCTAACCATCCATGTTGGGATGGTGTCCACACCTCCAGCAACTATGATGGATGGTCATCACCATCTCAACCTGGCCATTAAAAGGACCATATTAACCAACAATCAGCTGGGATCCTCCATCCAGCCCACACGTGTGAACACGAAGGATGTCTCCATCCATCATCACACTAGTATCTAACATTACTCCCACCATTACTACCAGCTGCTGGACGCCCATTTATCATCTCACGTTTGTAACACAAGAAATAATGGAGATCACCCTCATCTTCACCATCCAAGCTCCTTTCTGGTATCAACCAGATCTAATAGATCTATTACTGCCCTAGGCCTCCAGCAAAGTAGCGCCTGCTTGCATCAACAACCCCAAATTCGGCAATTTTTCTCGGTAGTCACTCTTCAAAACCAGATCAGAGTTCTACTCCATTCGGGCACCCACTATCCTCTTCGATTAAGCGAGCATAGCTCAACCATTACGGCCACTCCTCATCTCAAACAGACAAAGGAAAGGCCATTAAATCCAGCATCTCAGCCTGCCCGCATTAGTAATGGAAATGATCTCCATCATCATCGTCCATCTCAGACTAGCAAATGGATAAGATTAGCACCATCCGCCACCTCATTGTCCACGAGCACAGGTGGGCCATCTTCAATCAATAGCCTAGATCAGCATGGTGGACACCTTCAATGCCGACGTCAGATCATTGTCACCTCACGTCTACATCAACCAGCAGCCCATCACTCTATATCAGTGGTCATTCATCCATTATGGCCCCATTGACATCACCACCATCCAACCAGTGGACTACCCACCTTCTCCAAGTTATGCGTTAACTACTGGACACTTCAGATCTCAACCGCCCCTTACTCCATTCACACATGCTACAAGGTGGACCGGCCCCACTTCCATCAGCATCCATTGCCACCAACTGACCAGGCCATGCGTGCTAGTGCAGATTAGCCATCATCACCGTTCATGAGCAGGAAGGACACCCTTTGCCTCACAAGCGTTCATCCATGAGTCCGACTAATGAAGGTTCCACCAGATCATCTATGTCTAGACCATGTAGAGTGCTCTATCACCAGGCGCTCGTCTGTGGGTGCTCATCCGTGAGTACTCATCCATCAGATTCCATTGTACAATCTTAGGCACATATCTGCATCTCCAGCCCATCATCAGCCGTCCAACTGAGGATCCTCCCACTCTAATTCCAACATGCCTTGAAGGAGTCCATCAAAGGGGATTCCCCAACAAATCAATGGCTGTAGTTCTCCAGTACCTGTACACCATCATTGGGCCAACTGTCCAACCCTTCCATCATCATTTTCATCACCATGCAGCCATGGACGATTCAGCAAACCAGGCTCGTTCTAGATCAAGATTACATCACGTCCATGCTCCGTCTCAACATCTAACAATAGATGACTTCCACCAGTGTTATCTCCGACCGATCACAACCATTAAGACAAAGACCACATCAGAAGCCAGCCACAAGTACGACCATGGACCAAGCATTAAAATGTATTTGTTCATTACATGACACAGGCCTCGGCTGCCTCGACCTCATCCACATGCCTCGGTACTTGACCTACACTTGGACTTGGGCACTCTACCTCGGCAGACAGCGTTTGTATCATCTAGAAGGCTTCATCCTGAAGAGTACGATGAGTATGGACATGGACCGAGTATTTAGGAGAGGTCCGTCACTTAGCTCGGACTCGGTTCACTTGGCCTACTCGGCCTTGGGCACTCGCCCGAGGCCAAGCCTCGGCATTCGTTGCTCAGCCTCGGCCCACTTGGCCTTGGGCACTCGCCCGAGGCCAAGCCTCGGCATTCGTCGCCCGGCCTTGGCCCACTTGGCCTACTCATTTGTGCTCAGTCTTGGGCACTTGCCCCTGGTTTGGACTCGGCTCACCCACCCAGGCTCGGCAATAAGCCTCGGCCTTGTTGGTCTTATCACTCGGCTCGGCCTACTCGGCTCATCATTTGGCGCTCGTCGCCCTCGGATCGACACTCACCTCGGGTATTTGGCAGACGTCCTTGGCATCGTTCTGAAGGCTTCGACAAACGACCTCCGCATAATCCAGATGCGAGTACGGTCGTGATCCGAGTATTGAAATGTATTTATTCGCTTCGGTCTCATCGCTTTACCTCATTCATGCCTCAGGCCACGGTTCGGGCATTCATTAGTGAGGCCTCATCCTTAAGAAAAAAGATGAAATTAAGACACTTGCCCATAAGGGCCATCCCCGTAACTATATGGCACGGAGAAATGTCTCATTCAAGAGACATGACAAATCTCCAGTCAGCGAAATTGACCACGATAGGTCCATCACTTTGACGGCCAGGCCGGTAGGCACCCATAGAAGATGTCGAATGACAAAAGACTTCACCAAGCATGTGCAAGGATTCAATACTCGATCGACCCTTATTCTTTACGAATACTAGGCTCAAAGAAGTGTCTGACATTTCCCCTGACAAATTTTGTCCCTGTAATAAAAGATTTAATTTGGATCTGATAAATCATTCGGCAGCGCCGGTTACCCCACATCGCCTTCGGGCACCATAGCTTCTGGGCCACATAGCCTCCAGGCACCATCGCCTTTGGACATCCCCTCTAGGCCATGCTAATTAAGCTCAGCCTACTTAGACGCTTCAGTAGTAATCTCTTCAAAGTTTCGTGCTCAGACTTTTTAACCACGAAACTTGGGGGGCTTCTGTTATGGGTAAATTCGGGCTGAGCTCAAAACATGGAAAGCTTCCCACTAGGGTTCATCTTCTACACCGAGTATGGTCATTGACCAAGTATTTAGGAGAGGAAAAGTTAAGTCAGCATACGGCCCTCTTAGCCTCGGCCCAGTCGGGCTCAGCATACGACCTTCTCAGCCTCGGCCCACTCGGGCTCAGCATACGGCCTTCTCAGCCTCGGCCCACTCGGGCTCAGCATACGGCTCTCTTAGCCTCGACCCACTCAAGCTTAGCATTCGACCCTTTTAGCCTCGGCCCACTCGGGCTCAGCATACGGCCTTCTCAGCCTCGGCCCACTCGGGCTCAGCATACGGCTCGGGCTCAGCATACGGCCTTCTCAGTCTCAGCCCACTCGGGCTTAGCAAATGGCCCTCTTAGCCTCAGCCCACTCAGGCTTAACATTCTGCCCTCTTAGCCTCGGCCCACTCGGGCTTAGCATATGATCCTCTTAGCCTTGGCCCACTCAGGCTTAGCATTCGGCCTTCTTAGCCTCGGCCCACTCGGGCTTAGCATTCGGCCCTCTTAGCCTCGGCCCACTCAAGATCAGCATTTGGACCTCAGCTTGGCAAGAGGCCTGGCCTCATCCACCTTGGTTTATCCCTCTTGATAAGATAAAGATAAGGCTTATCCCACTAATCCAGATAAGATAAGGATTATCCCAACAAATTTGGGATCCACTTAAATCTCTCCAATAATTATCTATAAAGAGGCCCTCTGCGCTCTCTCCAGGTATACAATCCACCGCCATTAAACCTCCAACAACGTTTCCTTTCATATCTGTATTGACTTTGCTATTGGAGGGCCGTAAGCTAGGCCAACTGGTGGTGGTCCTAACCTTTCTCGGTGATTGCAGGTTCCCCAATCTACACCATTCATCTCCAATTGGAGGTCAGACGACGAAGAATTAAAGTTAGCCCCTGACCAACATCTGTTAGTCAATTTTTGATGTTAACAATAGTCTAGTGTGCATAGTGAATGTTCAACTCATAACTTTCCAGGATTGCTTTTCTTCATAGATCAACTAGATTATAAATCCAAAGTGAACAGATCAACACAAGCTCGTGACAGGATTTTGTCTTACCATTCCTTCGACGGTTTTCACACTACTTCCCATTTCTAGCTTGGGTTATTGGCCCTTCCTTAGATGGTGATAGGTAGCCCTTTTCGGTGTATTTCAACAGATTTTCAGCATAGTTCTTTACTTGTCTTTTCTTATCAAAACATGAGATATGATTATTTTTAAAAATCCACATCCTACTCTTTTTACTTTTCTTTTTTTTTAATTTCTGAATGTGATGGACAAAGATCCACGACTTGGTTTCTCAACACTTAGATCATAACCCAACTAATCTACAAATCTTCATAATCTTTTCAATCACGAGAATCGTGAAATGTGAACTCGAATACAAAATTGTTCAAATTTTCTATCAATCATATAAATAAGGGGAACTCATATAGAAAACCATTATATTAAAGAAATTCAAAAGTTTTAAAATTAAATCACTTCATTTCTCTATCTCTCATATTTATATGATCTCAAGTACATAGAAACAAGGTTTTTTAAAAGAGTCTTAAAATTTCAGAAAATAAAAAAATTTCATACAAAAATTGCTCGAAATGTCACAAAACACTAAATTCATCTAGGAATCTCACCCCCAACTAAAACCTTACATTGTCCTCAATATAAAAAATATATGCAATATGCAATGACATGAGAGCAATGACAAATTAAAGGAGAGTGAGAACGAGAGTACCTAAGAGACTAAGAGAGTCAAAAGTGTTCATCTACAACTTCAAACAACTAAAGAAAATAAAAGTGATTAAAATTATTCTATACCTTCGTCAGACTAGGAGGTCAATCTTGATACACATGATCATTCAAAAGAATGTAATCAAGCAGGATTAGTAGGTGGAGTAAAAGGTTTCTCTATAAGACCATCCACCATCTTGCTTTGTAGTGAACATGAGGTATATTCATTATTCTACACTATTGAAAATCCTGTTGAAAATTTTCTGCAAGTTTTCCAAAATTGTCACCCCATGTATGAGGAAAGGAGAATTTCTTTAGTTGGAAATCATTAACTGTAAATCTCTTTTACAATTTGTTTGGGCAAAAATTAATCAAGTAAGGATCATCCTAGAGATGGTGCACTTTGGTTTGAACAAACCAAAGAGATGTGGAGACTTGAATTTCTTCTTCACAGGTCGGTATGGTCTCCACATAATCGGATTCTACTGATGCTTCCATAATCGATAATTCAGTTTTATACTCTGTGGATAGAATCTTTTTGGGCACCGGTGAGGTTTCCCTTAAGGTATTAACAATGTCACTGAAGCATAGGATCATCTGAATTCTCAAAATATGTCAAACACTCTTCTAGAGTGTAGGAAATTTTCATATTCTCGATCACTTGTGTAGGTTGGAATAAGTCCTCAACCTCTACACTTTCAGAAATTGTCCTCTCTGTAGGCAAATCAAGCACCAATCCATAAAATTCCTGCACAACAAAATTGTTTAAATAAGCAATTGGTGTCTTGTCAATTAAATTTTCAGATTCTGGCTCTTCCAAGGTGTCATCAATATTTGAATTGATTTCATCCTTGGAATGAGCAAAGCAAACTTCTAAGGTTTTAGAATATTTAGTTAAAGGTGGCTCATCCTCATCCACTATGGTATCAATGAAGTTAATCATGTGGATCTCATCTTCATCCTCATCTTCATCCCCATCCTCATCCTCTTGTTGTTCATGTAAATGAAACACATTCAGCTTCATTGTCATATTTCCAAAGGATATTTCCATAATCCCATTCCTACAATTCATTATAGCATTGGCGGTTGCTAGGAATGGTCGGCCTAGAATGACAAGAACTTGAGTGCATACATTTGTAACTGCTTGTGTATCCAAGACGATAAAGATTACCGAGTAGTAGAACTTATTGATTTGGACTAACACATCCTCAATCACCCCTCTTGGTACTCTAATAAAGCGATCCGCAAGTTGTAAAGTTATCTTGGTGGGTTTTAATTCACGAGTCTAAGTTGCTCATAGATCGAGTAGGGAATTAAATTAACACTAGCCCCTAGATCGAGAAGTGCTTTATTGATTAAGAAGTTACCTATCATGCAAGAGATTGTAGGACTTCCGGGATCTTTGAATTTGAGGGGAGTATTTGTTGTATAATAACACTCACTTGTTGCATAAAAAATGCCATCTTATGCACGTTTTGCTTACATTTACGGCACATAGATCCTTTAAAAATTTGACGTATGAAGGAATTTGCTTAATTGCATCAAACAAGGGAATCTTTATTTTTACTTGTTGGAAAACTTCTAGTATGTTCTAATTTTCACTTGGTCTTTTGGTTGAGACAAGACGTTGGGGGAATGGGGCCACAAGTTTATACATATGCTCAGGCTCTTTGTCTTGTGGAGTATTGCTCGATTCACCATCACTCTCAGAATCAACCGGATCATTAGGCTTTACGACCTTCACCGGTTTAGATTTTTCAATTGTCGTACCACTTCTAAGAGTGGTGATGGCTTGAACGTGTTCCACATGATGGGTTGAAGAATTGCTATTCAATTCAAGTTGTTCATTGAGGTTAGGTTGAGGTTTGGGCCGGAAAGGTCCCTTGCTCCCTAACTCCTAAATGTGTCTTAATTCTTTCAACCGACGTTTTAAGTGCATCTATGGCTTGCATGTTGGACTGATTTATCTAAGCTTGTCCAATCATGAATGCATTCAATGTATCCTCAAGAGTACTCTTTTGGGGAGGCCCATGGGAGGCATTGCTTGTATTTGTCATAGGTCCATCATCAAAATTAAGATTTGGTTGACACTGCCAATCAGAATTATGCAAGTTAGAATTTGGTGCACTAAAGGGGCGTTGTAAGCGTTTGTGTTGTTCGCTTGAGTTTGAAAAATATCTTGAAACGCACGGATTGTTGGATAATCCTTTGTTGAGTGAACATTACTTTCACAAATACCACATACACTCTCAATAGCCTCATCGATACTTATCATGTTGACACTCCTTAACTTTATCACCTCAACCTTTTTTGTGAGACCCGTCACCCTTGCATTCAAATCATCCTCCCCATTTAGTGCATGTACTACTTTCTCTCTTAGGGCTAACTTGGGATTACTAGTCGAGGTAGAGATGTCCCAAGATTGGGCATTCTCAGCTAGTATATCAAAGTAATCCTAAGCATCCTCAGGATTTTTGTTAAAAAATTCACCATTATGCATCATCTGGACAAATTGACGAATGTTTGAACTTAATCCATCATGAAAGAAGTCAATCAAGCGCCACTTTTCATAACCATGATGTGGGCATTCTAATAAAAGCTCATTGAACCTCTCCCAACATTGAAAAAATATCTCATCTCATTTTTTAGTGAAGTTCATAATGGCTCGCCTTAGTGCATTGATTTTATAAACTGGAAAGTACTTTTTAAGGAACTCCTATGTCATCTCAGCCCATGTCTCGATGCTTCTAGGTTTTAGAGATTGAAGCCATGATTTGGCTTTGTCCTTTAGAGAGAAAGGGAACAATTTTAGTTTGATTACGTCTTGGGAGACGTCATTAAATTGCAAGGTGTCGGTGATCTCTTCAAACTCGTTTAGATGTGAATAAGGACTCTCAGAGTCAAGTCCATGGAATTTTGGAAGTAATTTGATGATTCACGGCTTAAGGTCCATGTTTGTTGCATTAAGTGGAAAGATAATGCAGGAAGATGTGGTTGTTCTCTCTGGTTGTAGATAATCTCATAATGTTTTAACCGGAGGAACATGGTGTTCCTCATTCTCATTACGTTCTGTCCTAGTTGGTGGTGCATCATACTCAACATTCTAAAAAATGTTTGGTTCATTGTCAGCCATAATTTCAGACGATTCAGGATTTCATAGACGTTTTCTAACTCGATTGTGATTAGTTAAACCTTCAACTAAACCTCCCTCACTTAGAAGTCTTGATGTATGATCACACTCCCAATGGGGCATAAACCACACAAATGCTAAATATAAACCTAAAATTAAAAATATGAAAACTAAAAAAAAGAATTCTAAGTTAGAACAGTGTTACCGGATGGCTTGAACTGTTTAGTTGAAGAAAATCCTACAAAACGAACAAACAAAATCCGTTAGCAGTAGAAAAATTCTGAGAAAAACCTACTAGCAAAACAAAACATATCCTAACCTATCTAACCTAACTATATCCCAATTACGAAATTCAGAGCCATTAACCTAATCCCCGGTAATGGTGCTAAAAACTTGTTCACTCGCCTCAAGTGCAAGGTTGCAATATAGTAATAATTCAATTGTGAGACTGAGATCGTCCTTAGGGATTGTCATAACAATTCTAAATTATGCAACTACGATTATTTAAATTTGGATTGAATTTATAAGATGAATTTTGGAAACATAAAACCATCTACTTTTGAAATAAATCAGGAAACTAAGTGCTAGAGCGCAAATAATCCGTTTATAATCAATTCACAATGTTAATTCAACCATTTAAGCTGATAACTCAATTGGAATTGGAATTTTATCCCTATCCAATTGGAAGATGGATTCAGTTATATCATCAAAACACATCTAACATGGATGAATTATCTATTAATATAGTTCCCTCATAACAACTAAGGCATTAGGTGTATTCAATCACACAGGCCAATCCTTCAATAAAATAAGTGATATCATATTCATAGTTTTTTCTCAAATCTTATCACTAGACTTGATTTAGAATCATGAATTGAACTTTAATCAAACCAATATCAATTAATAAAACATCCCTCTTAGATCAAACCAAAAGATACGAACTTCTTCTAGTTTAGTTATATATAAGCACTTTGGATACTTGGTTTGTAAGATCACATAGCATCTACCACATTATGATGAATCTAAGATCTCTGCAACCCAAAATCCTCTCAACAACACTCCATTGATCAATCTCGGTAAATTAAAACATCCCATTTAAACACATCACAAGAGATAGAAGATTAAACTAAAACTACCAACTTTATTTCAAACTAGAATTGTTCGTCATTAAATTCCAAAGTACTTGAATTAAATCAAACTAAGCATTGTAAATAACTATAAGTTTCACCTCTTAGCCCTATCTAAGAGGTTTAGCCAACTATGGAGAAGGTTGAACTAAAACTCAAAAGAAAAACTACTAAAAACATAAACTAAAACTAGAAAAATCCGAAAAACGGAGTTGTAGAAGCTCCCATTTGATCTCTCCACCTCTAACAGGAGTGAGACTCTTGTAGGATGCCTTAGGAAGAGTGTGGAGGTGTTCTTTTTATAGCAAAAATTGCCCACCGACTTAGAATCTTCGAGAATTGTGCAAGTTCTTACACAGTCGGGTTGGTGGCTGACCGGTCAAGGCCCCCTGGCCAACCTGTTTGCCGACCGGTCAAACGACTAGTTAGGTTCTCCATCCGATTGGTCGGACGACTGATCGGACAGTGTAAAAAACTGTCCAGAGATTTTTGCTTGTAAATTTGATTTTCGGATTTTATTCAACTTGTCCTCTGTAGTGACAGACCGGTCAAACAGGCTATAAATTTGTACCTTTTATTTTCTTCTCTATATTCCTTGCTCCTTTCCTTTTCCTCTTAGCTTATCTTCTAATGATCTTCAATGCATCTTAAGAAGGGTCTTTTATCATCAAATTTATGAGGCTCCTCTCTCATTTCTACAAACACAAAAACGCATATAAGGTAGGTCTTTTAACGCTTAAAGCATGCATAATGTGTAATGAATTAGGGGTTAGAATATGCACAATGCAGAGCTCAACAACTAACTGCTTTAACGATCAAGCAAAACAAGTAGTCCTAGGGTGATCAGGGAAGTAACAAATGATCCATTTTAGGGCCAGTATCCTCATAAGGCCGCCCGGAGCATAAGGGCTCTACTGTACCTTTTCCATGTTAGTACTGATCAGGAGTGAAAGGGTTGTGTTTGGGTACCCATATTGATGTCGATGTAGGGACAATCACAATGTTTTTACAAAACACTAGCGACATGTGCGAATTATCTATTTCCAGACAATCAACTGACGTGGACACAAAGGCAAGCAAAGATTTCGGAGCACGATCTATGAATGACCAAGTTGTGGGTGGGATGTCCACTTGCTTTGGCATTCGGTTGGATGCAACCTCTGCCAAAGAGGGGCATCTGCACACTCCCCACCCCTGGCAGAAAAGGTGATTGAATGGCTAGATGGATGGGAGTCCATACTCCGAGCCCTAGGTCTAAACTCAATCAACTCACCTATCAAAACCCTAGGTCACACCCCAAACCCTAGGTCCAAACCTAGTCAACTCATTTGTCCAAACTCTAGGTCATACCCCAAACCCTAGGTCCAAACCTAGTCAAGTCACTCATCTAAACCCTAATCCATAACCCAAGTCTATCCTAAACCCGGTTAACTCATCCTAAAACCTAGGCCCAAAAAAACCTCCCTTAGGAAAAACCAGACAAAAATCCCTAGTGGGTCAACTCAATGAGTCAACTCACTCGGTCAAACTAACCCTTGCACCCAGTGAACTCATTTATTTAAAGCCCAAAACCTATCCTAAGTCCAAGCCTAGCTCAAACCCCCAACCTCGGAGAAGGTCAATGCCTCAAACTTGGAGCTTTTCTGCTCCAGCTATCCAAATTTGGAGGAGAGCGTCTGTACGGGAGGCCCTCAGGGGGTTGCCCGTCCCAAATTACACAAGTTGCCATTTGCGTAGTTATAAATACCCCCTCTCCCATTCGTTTTCAGCACCCATCAAGTCAGAGTCCTCCTCTGCGAGAAGCGGCTCATCTCTCTCCCTTCCTTAATCCGTCCCTCCATTGAGGAGAGTGCGAGTGGGTGAGAAGAGCCTAGCCTCGGTCTGGTCCAGCTTAAACTTGGTCCAAGCCTATGAAGCCATCCAAGTCCTAACCCAAGCCGCTCGAGCTAGCCTACGCGACACTTCCGTCCATTAAGCCATTTACATATCATCATCATCTAATTCACACCCAGCATAGTGCAACACTTCTTACTTTTCCAACCCCCTTGCTCATCACATCCACTGTAGACACTTGATCAGTCTTAGCATATGCTCCGCGGCTTGCCGATTTGATTGGATCTTACTTATCAAAAATTCTGACTGATCAAACATACCAAAAAAAATCACTCATAACACTTGTTAATTCGAGCGTATGCTCTGCGGCTCGCCGATTTGATCGGATCTTGCCCATCAAAAACTCTTACTGATCAGACCCTCATCATACATCATTTTAGTTCCTAGTATTTTTTTTCTTTGAGAATATACGAGAGTTGATCATAACCTTCAAAGATAGTCAAATTCGGTGAAGTAGAGACCGTACATCTGTACGGGTAGAGTGGGTGCCTAACACCTTCCCTCTCTGTTATCGTGGTCCCTTACCTCGAATCTCTGACCGCAGATCAATGAATCATTTTAGAGGAAGGAATCTTTGGATCCCCTTCTCTAACATTTTTATAAGGTCTAGCCGATTGTGGATTCGAAGTAACTAGTTAATGACGACTCTAGTCTTATACAAACTCATTTCCGAACACATCAAACAAAGCGCCGACAAAAGCCCTCGAGAAAGAGGTAATCCCGTGGAAGCGGCGGTACGCACACATCCCCCGAAAAGGGGAGAAACGCGGATCTCCAGCGTTCACATCTACAGATTGCGGTGTAGTGAATGGGTCCCCGTAACGTCACGAAGCAAGGCAACCAAAGTCATTTCGACAGCCAAAGTCATCGGCTCCTAAGTGACCTCATAGCTCAAGGAAATCACTTGTCTAAATCCAAGTGAAGTAGTTAGATCCTGTTGGGGAACCACGGAAGCAATCATGGAGTTGAATAAAACAAACACAAACAAGCAATGTAAAGAACACACGATTTTACATGGAAAACCCTTGCGGGGAAAAACTACGACACAAAGCGACAATCAATCCATTATGAAAACGATAGTATAAGAGACAATATCAACTTACTGATTAAAAAATCCAAGCCTCCTTCCTCAAAACCCTAGAGATGTATTAGCTCCCCTTGTTCTACACTAATCTCGTTACACTCATATATATAGCATTACACTCGAAATAGAAAAACTGTTAAAACTGCGGATCGGATCACCGACGCGATGGAAAATCTGTGGGTGTTTATTAATTTATATTTCGTGTTCTTTTGCTTGGGGATTGGGGAATTCATGGGTCATTCACTAACAACATAAACAAGTATACAAGAGATCACAAGGCGTAAAGAAGAATATTTTATTATAGAGATTTCAAATTCTTTACATTTCAAGCTTTAGTCCAACACGAGCCCTTAATTATATCAAGTGATCGATGAACCTTAGTTAAAAGGCAAAGACTATGTCAACAAGGATTATGTATTATGTAATGTGGGGCTGCTGAGGACCAATGTCAAGCGTTGTATGGACATGACTATCTGTTCGACAGATCGAATGCCTATGTCCCTCGTCATTTCGGGCCTGAGCTGAGAGACAACCGAGCATAGTCGAGTGGTGTAACATTGCGCCTGCTCCTATCGTAGAGATAGGACCGTAGGAAGACCAAACTGCAACCATGGACTCAGACAACTCAGCCAACCGATACCAATTCCCATGGGTAGTATATTGACCGGTGTAGGATAAGTAGTCCTTAGCATTGACTTTGTATTAATATTTTGAGTGTAGATCTATATGGTTTCCCGTGGTTGATCATAGTCCTTTTCAAATAGTGATGCATTAGACCACGGGCTATTATTCAATTGTATAATAATGATTGCCTATTCTGACTGGTGGATGATCTTTTACTAGCTTAGAATCTTAGATGGAGTGCAATGGATGGGGTTGATTTCTCTGACCTCGGACCTAATATTAGGTCCGTCTGATGTTCGGAAAGAATTTCAAATGTGCATCGTGGTGGCCCCACTCATGCCAGACCCAATATAGATATTGAGAGAGAGAGAGAGGCGAGCCAGACCATCACACCGTATTTACTTCCATGCGAATAAAGTGGTGGTTGGCTCTTGGCTTGGGTAGGCTCCACCATAATGTGTTTCTGTAATCTACTCTAACCATTAGATGCGTCAACTCATGTTAGGGGCTAAGGCCCAAAAATTAGCCTCATCTAGAAATCAGGTGGGCCATACCAAGGGCAAACAGTCCGTAGGGAATGCCCACCCATGATTTATTACAGGTGCCACCGACGTGTATGCACAATCCACTCCGACCAACAATTGCATCATCCACCGTTAGGCCTAGGCCCCCAAAAAAATTCACACCGACTCACGAAGAGAAACTGCGCATATCTGTGATGAGGTGGGCTACATCAAGAGAAACTGTTTAGAGAGTGGGCGACGTCCTGTACATCATTTCCAATTATGTGGTCTACCTGAACGAGAATGAGGCTTTTCTTTTAGCTCTAGGACAACATTGTGTCCTGCACCTGATGGTAGAAGTCTTTTTTTAAAAACACATCATATTGGAGCTCACAGCTGGTAAACCTCTTTACCAGCTGGCACCTTTCCCAAGTGGCATTACGAAATAGCCATTTACCTAAATTTAGGAGTAAGCCCCACGATCATATATTTCAACAATCCACTCCTACCATGAAGTGAGTGGCCCTATTTTTGCCTGGGGATTAAAATCCTGCCCATAAATGACTCGGGTGAACCACAGGATTGCAAACAGTATAGAGGGTGATCCTTAGTGTTAGCCCACCTGAATCATGCATGGGTCTAATTTTCGGACCATGCCTGAATTTTAGTGTGGCATCTGATGTTTTGAGTGCATGTCACATAATCATCGCGGGCAGGCCTCTAAAAAATCATCTATGGACGTCTCTTTCCAACTGTTTCCTTTAGTGGGGCCCACCTAAATCACTGGTTAGCCTAAATTTTTTGCCATGGGCCTAACATGGGATGACATATGTAACAGTTAGAATGGATTTCACGATTGCATCATGGTTGGCTTGCAAAAAAAATCAAGGGTGGGCATTCCTCTCCCAACTATTCCCCTTGGTATGGCCCACATGAATAATGGATGGGCTGGTTTTTTAAACCTACTTCTAAAAATGGGTCATGCACCTGATGGTTGGAGTGGATTTCAAAAATACATCACGATGGGCCACCAGAGCCAATCGACCCATTTGCTTGAACGTTTTGTGTGTGCACGCGCATGAAATAAGAAATAAAACAAAGCAGCCACTTGATTGGCAATGGGTGGGTTGGCCCATGGATCAATTGGCCTGTCCTACTTTAGGTGGGTTGGGCCCAAGCTAAATGGGTGGTTGGTTGGGCTTAGGTGAGAAATTATGGCCTATTTATGTAAATGGGTCAAGCTCGGGTTGAACCCTACCTAACACGGCCTGCCCGAATAGCTTATCAACGGATTGGTAGAGATGATCTAACCTGTCCCGGCCTAAAACTAACCACAAGTTAATATTAGATGTGTATAGTGGGGTTGGGTCGGTCATGCCTTTGGCCCCATATTCCATTTTTAAACCCCCAAGTGTTGAAGTGCCAAGTGGGGTTGGGTCGGTCATGCCTGACCTGATTACGGTTGGGTGGTTCATGTCGGTTCAGGCTTGGGCTTGATCGGTCAGGTTGGGCTTAGAGCCTGTTTAGAAAATACCCAGGTCGGGCCGTGGCTGACCCCAAAATCTGTTTCCACCCCTAGCAGCCACCATCACCTATTTATGTAATCAAAGCAATGGTTTAATGACTAGACCGTGACCAAATCAAACCGCCAAATGCAGCAACCCTGCTAATATGGGTGCATTGAAGATGATGAAAACAGACCCAACTTAAACACAGAACATAAGTAATATGGGTGCATTGAAGATGATGAAAATAGACCCAACTTAAACACAGAACATAAGTAATATGGGTGCATTGAAGATGATGAAAACAGACCCAACTTAAACACAGAGCATAAGATGTGGCTACACATATTTTACCAAATATTCTCAATAGCATCACATATTAATGGAGTGGACAGCTTTACTATTTAGCTTCACAGTTTTGCTAAAATAGCATGAAGATCATCTGTGATTTTAACTAAACAATACTTAGAATGATGAATAATGCCTTCTTGCAAAAGAGAATTTCTGTACATAATAACTTGCAGGAGATGCTTCAAGCTTTAATGCAAGGTAAGAGTTTGAAGGTGATGAACACGACTTTCCTAAGACCATCGTATAAATAAATCCTCTTCCGGAGATGTCTGTCATCCAAGAATGGGACCACTTTCTTGGTTAAATGATCCATCAATCCTATTAGCTCCAATATATACGAAAGCAAAAAAATTCGAATGACAGTAAATAAAATCCATGAGTGTTGATTCAAGGTAGGGATTACATGGCCTTTTGAGTCCAAATAAAAGGATTGTCCAGGCGATAGCTCTCTTATTTAAAATGATTTTTGCACGGCATGGGTGCTAACATCAGCACCAACACCTACAAAATGGTGTTAGTGCCTGATGCTATTCAACCAAGAGGCTCTCGAACAGTTAATTGACTGAGTTTTCAACCCCGCATGAAGAACTGATGGAGCTAATTTTCTAGAGAGTGCAATGTCCCACCATGATCTATCTAATTCATAGTTTGAATCACTTGCATACCATGCACAGGAACATATATATGAGAGTTAATTATATGCACACTTCATAACTCATTTTTGCAGTACATATATTTCTTTTGAAGAGAAAAATAAGGATTTTAATGCAATTAAAATCAGTAGAACAAACAGGCTCTAAGGCTCTTGAAATCAGGATGCGAAATAAATAACCAACGGTAAGAGATCTTTAAAATGATTTTTCACGTTCTTGCCCAGACCACCCATGCTGATCTTTGGACAAGATGATCTTGTGATTTTTTCCTAAGCCACCCATTCCTATCTTTCGGCAGCAAGTGTTTGCCGCTTCGGTCTGCTGCAAATCTTGAAGCCATTCCATTATCTAACCATCTTTCAATTGCATCTCTCATACATGGACCCACTTGGATCCCACCAAAACAATCCCATCCTTTGTAGAGGGAGGGAGCCCAATAAACACCATCCACCATCCCTTCAGCTGTGAAGACCTGACCTGCCCTGACGTGATGATGCTTCTTCTCTCACCCCCCAAAGTGAGAAGGGTTTGTAGAGATCAGAGGCATCTTCAGATGGAGCGTTGGGCTTTGCTATCTGGTCTATAAAAGGACAAAAATCGTTGTCAAGCGTTGCTTTTGTAAGAATAAAATAGAGAGAATGATGCCTTGCCCGCTTAGCTGTCTTGCTTTAACACCCCTTTGAAGGGAATTTACCAATGAAAACACGTCTTCGTGCACCGACATCAGAAGAGGAATCTTATCTCTTCGCATCCCAATAAAAGCAACTTTGGATTGTAGTCATATACGTGCAAACACTGCCCATGGCACACGTTTAGCTCCATCCGAAGAGAGC
The DNA here is from genome assembly GCA_003013855.2 of Liriodendron chinense. Taxonomy (NCBI): domain Eukaryota; kingdom Viridiplantae; phylum Streptophyta; class Magnoliopsida; order Magnoliales; family Magnoliaceae; genus Liriodendron; species Liriodendron chinense. The sequence continues at coordinate 1,373,333 of ML058408.1, forward strand.
GTATTAAGTGAGAGCCGGACTCACCCAAGACCGTGCGGCCTAGGGCTGTAAATGGTTGGCTTCGGGGCGGATTTAGCCAAAACCAGACCCGTCCATTTACTTAACGGGTCTGGGTCCAAATTTTAGATCCAAACTCTTTTACTAAATGGGCGGGTCCGGGTCAGGTCCGAGTCAACCCATCAGACCCATTTATAAATGGGTCCGGGTCTGGTAGAGGGAGATCCACCCAGACCCATTTATAAATGGGTCTGGTCTAATGGGTACCGGGTCTGGATCAAGTATGCAAGTATTTTACAAGGCTTAAAACCGGGTCTGGACGGGTCTGGGCTGGACGAGACCCTTGAAACATAGACCAAACCCTCCCACTTACTAAATGGGTTCGGGTCGAGTCGGGTCGGGCCTAATATAAAGGAAACCAGACCCAGACCCGTTTAGCAACTGGGACTATTCTTGGACCCAGACCCGTACCATTTAACAAATGGGTCGGGTTTAGGTCGGGTCTAAATCGGTTGGGTCCGGGTACCCCATCGGGTCCACTGACCCATTTACAGCCCTAGTGCGGCCCTTATCGTAGCGCCACGTTGATATATGTATTTTGTATCCACACCGTCCATCCATTTTTCCAGATCATTTTAGGGCATTATCCCAAAAATGAAACAAATCCAATTAATAAGGTGGACCATAACATAGGAAACAACCATTAATGGGCTACAAATTTTTTGGATCAAGCTGATATTTGTTTTTTTCCCTTCACCCAGGTTTATGCGACCTTATCAACCAATTGTATGGAAAATAAACACTACATAGACAGAGACATTAAGGCAAGCCTTAATAAGTTTTTAAAGGGAGGGCATCCAATCACATTATGATGCCCTCCCATTAAAAACTTCTTAGGCCGCGTCTTAATGTCTCCGTAATGTTTATTTTCCATACAATTTGTTAATAAGCCTGGATGAAGGAAAAAAAAAGAACAAAATTAACTAGATATAAAACTTTTGTAGTCCATTAATGGTCAATCACCATTGTTTCCTATGTTATGGTCCACTTGATAATTGGATCTACGTGTCTCGCCTGCTAGCAAAGCTGGAAGACGCCTAGGCGTTTCAATAGTAGGTCTTGGGTTCGAGTGCTAAGGAGACACACTAACCCCACTGGTGGCCGGTTTTTCTATAAAAATGGGACGTCCCAGACCTTCTAAATCATCCTAGGTTGTGCTAGAGTTGAGAGAACAACTCGTGGAGGGTTTCTACTTCGAGTTTTCTTCTCTTCTTCAAGTTCTTCTTTTAGTTTCTCTATTTTTCAAGAGTTTTAGTTCAATCATGTTTATGATAAATTAAGCCTCTTAGCTAGGGCTAAGATGGGAAGCTTGTAATTCATTTTTTATGCTTTGATTTGCTTAAATTTTGAATTTTAGTTTTAATGTTGGAATTTAATTGATTTGAGTTTAAACAAAGTTCTAATTTTTAGTTCTACTTTGATCTAGTGATGACTCCAAACTCATTAGAGGCTTAACAAGTCTGAGATTAGTTTGCTAACATATTTTTGCAAGCACTTAATCTGTAAAATTCATTGATCTATCGTAGACTATGGGCATGGTAGATGCCTTAGATTCCCTGCGATCTAGAACTTGATTTTTGATATGAGAACTAGTTCAATAAACTTCTAATCTGTTTTTGTTATTGAATTATGATTTACTTGCTTCATTATCCGGCTGGATAGGATAGAATTCCAATTTTAGTTAAGTTATCAAATGAATATATGTGAATTAAGTATTGAGAATGACTACATGTAGATCCTTAGTGCTCTAATGTTTCTCTTTTACTGTTAAATTTTTTGAATTTTTTAATTTCATCATTACTCTACTTAATTGCAAATTTTAGATTTAGTTTTAGTTTTAGTTCTTAATTCAATTCTAATTCCAAATTATTTTAGGAGAATATTATACAACGTATAAGTCCCTGTGGATCAACCTCGGTCTCATCGAGATTATTACTACATCGCGACCCTACACTTGGGGTTGTGAACATAGGCTTGGACTAGGGGTTGGCATTAGGCCTCTATATCTTTTTACATTAGTTATGGACAAGTTAATAAGACAAATTGTTCGCTTCCCCAAGTGTAGGGTTGCGATTTAGTAATAATTTGGTAGAGACCGACATCGTTCTCAGGGACTTGTTAGGAATTCACAAAATTACTTCTAATATTCTCTAATTGAGAGTTAATCAAACAGATTTCTAGAATTGAATGTAGATATAATTCTTAAACTAAAAGTGAATGTAATTAATATAAAAGAGTACTAGGGGTCTAAGGATCCACTTGTAGCAATCCTCGATGTATAATTCGTTGTGGTTTCCCAATTCCACAGCTAGAATCAAAATCAAATCCTATTTAGTCGGATGATAGAGTGGTTGTAACATACAATCTGTCATATGTGTGATTTATATACATGATTCCCTCAATTCAAGTTAGGACTTGTGCACACTCAATTACATAGGTCAATCCTAGTTCCAATAGATTAAGATCACAATCATAATCATCATTAAACTCTGTCACAAAGCATAATTAGATCATGATTTGGAACTTCATTCAAATCACAGACACAATCCACACATAATTCAGAATTTAGAACAAAAACGTAGAACTTTGATTTGAAGTTCCCACATGAGAATCCAAGTCTAGAGCATATTGAATCCGATTCCTCAGAGCGTACAGTTCTAGAACTATGTAAAACAATTAATAACTAAAGAATTCTTCCAAAAATCCATAAGCCATCATAAGATTAAGAAAAACTACTTAAAACTTTATTTAAACTTCTATAAACCATTATTCTTCAATAAATCCAACTTAAAACCAAAATAAACGAATTAAAGCATCTTAGATTCACTACAAGCTTCACCTCTTAGCCCTAGCTAAGAAGCTTAGCCGTTCATGATCCAAGGAAACATGAAAACAACTAAAAACATAAGCTAGAAAGCAACAAACTAGAGGGAGTTGTGGAACTCCGAATCCAACTTCCGCCGCCTCCCACCTTCGTAGATCTCCTCTAGGATGCCTTAGCTACGACCCCTAGGTCCCCTTTTATAGTGGAGAGGTCCTACCGCCTCAGAATCTTCCAAATTTGCACAGCACTTATGCACTTGCGCACAAAAATCGGAGCTTCTATGAGAAGCTACTGAATTCCTGCTGCAATACAATGGCCAACCGGTCACGACCGGTCGGACCCTTCTGTGGATAGTCCAACGTGTAGGAGTGGGGGGAGCAGGCCCTGGCCGACCGGTCTAGACCGGTTGGCCTCTTGTGCTTGGTGTCCAGAGAGGTAAAGGGGGGTGGCCGACCGGTCATGACCGGTCGGACCAGATTTTCTTCCCTTTTCTTCTTTCTTTCTTCTCTCTTCGCCTTCCTTGCTTTCTTCTTTCTTTGGCCCACCTTGGGTCTTCATCCCAGGCTCCTAAATGCAATCTTTTAGCTATCGATCGAGTGAACTTTCTATCATTCCTACAATCACAAAACATCGCATTAGAATAGTCTTTAAGCTTGAAAACTATGCATAGTTAGTGATGAAATGGGTTTAGAATATACACATTTAAGCACTCAACACACCCCCCAACCAGCATTTTGGTAGTCCCGAGCAAAACATGCATAAAAAATTCATTCCTCTAAAACCCAACTCTCCTTCAGAAACTATGCTTCTATACACTCTAAGACATGCAAGTACAAAAATCTGCAAAACTAAGTGATATAGATTAAAACATTAAACTTTCAAGAACATAACAAGTACTCATATGGATTTCCCGCTGATTGATAGATAAATAGAAGACATTGAACAATTTAACCTAGTGTGCTCAGTGAATGCTTATCTCATGAAAATTCAGGATTATGTTCTTCATAAATCAGCTAAGGTATGGAATTCAAGGTGTACAGATCAACAACAAGCCTTTGACAGGAATTTGCCTTACTGTCCTTCCGACGGCTTTCACACTACTTCCCATTTTCGGCTTTGGTTACGAGTAAACCATCCCTTGGTTGGTAATAGGCAGCCCTTTTCGAAAATTTCCACCATATTTTCAATCATTCCTATTTTTCATCATTCCTTTCCTTTTTGTACATATTAGATAGGATTTTAGAAATCCGTATCTTTCGTTATTTCCCATGGACAAAGATGGACAAGGTACCCCGGCTTGGTTTCTCAACACCTCAAATCCAAACTTAGCTAATCCACATATCTAATAATTCTTTCAAAACATGAGAATCGTGCGAAGTGAACTAGGTGTAAAAGTGTTCAAAAGTTCTATCATTCATAAAAATAAAGGAATTCACATACAAGACTAGTACCTTAAAGAATGTTCAAAGTATTCAACATCACTCACTTCGCCTCTCTTTTTCTTGTTCTTACACCATCCCGAATGCATAGAAACAAAGTTGTCCAATAGAGTTTTGAATTTTTAGAAAAAATCTGAAATTTTTTCTTCATATTGCTCGAGATGTTACAAAACACTAGGTTCATCCTAGTGATCCCACACCCCCACCAAATCGTGCATTGTCCTCAATGTAAAAGATATGCAATAGGCAAAAACATGAGACCAATGATAAAATAAAGGGAGTGTGGAATGAGAGTACCAGAGAGAACAAAAACTGGAATTTGACCTCTTTCTAACAAACCTATGAAAAAGCAAACCAAAAGCAACAAAATCCTAATCCTAACTGCTCTATACCTCCATCAGACTAGGAGATCAAATATCCTGATACACAGGATCAGTCAGAGGTCTAGACATACCTTCTGAAGGAAAATTTCAAATAACGGCTTTAGGCGCTGACCATTTACTTTAAAGATATTACCGTTCATTGGATTCAACAATGTTATAGGAAAAATTCTCTCCTCTAGAGATTTCCCCCGCCAAACCTGAAAGAAGACAGACATCAACTAAGGGTGGCTGGGGTCCAGCCGTTAACCCTCCGATGCTTAAGTCAGACCAAAGCAGGAAGAAGAGCAGCCAGACAAAACGGGACAGAGATCGAATATTGTGTGTACCTTTTCTTAATGGAGTCGTTCCATTATATAGATTAGAAGCGATTCAATCTATTACGTAAGATATAGAGATCCCGCTGATCTCGTGTACGATACGAGATCTTGCTGATTTCGTGGGATAAGATCCTCATCTTTAGAGATGAGATCCAACCCACTGACTTATATCGGCAATCACGTTCCTCGATGGCAATCCCTTGAGATCCGGAACCACCAGAGGATAAGCCTAAAAACTGACCTATACGGGTTGCCGGTAGGTGTAGAAATAGCGCTGATAGCTCATGTAGAGCTGGGAACCGTAGTTGGAGTCATAGCCAGCGAAAAAGGAAGGAGACGCCGACAAGACGGAAACCACTGAACTGGGTGTAGCCCTGCCTGGCCTCGCAGGGTCATACTGCTCTACGGGAATCGGGTGCTGGTACTGAAGGATAAGAGATGTAGCCGCAGAAAAGCTGTTCGCATGTTGGGACATGGTCGCGAGTCCAAGTGCTCGCTCATTTTGACGTAACTCCTTTCAACGACTTGTGAGAAGGTCTGCTCGCTGTTCAAGAAGGGAACCTTTGCTTTGCTTTATCTGACCATCGGCTATAGGAGCTCGAAGCCTTGCGAATAGGTGCTCCGTATTTATCCATCCTACGACTCTCGAGCATATGATCTCGAGAGTCGGATGAACATCCCGCGCTTACCCAATCTGCGGCTTGTGATCAGATGATCTCGAAGGTCGGATGGGCATCCTGCACTTACCCGATCTGCGACTCTCGCTCAGATGATCTCGAGGGTCCAATGGGTACTTCCGTATTTCCCCAATCTGCGACTCTCGATCAGATGTTCTCGAGAGTCGAATGGGCGTCCGCGTACAATTAATAGCTGAGTTGATCTCCTTTATTTTTCCTATAACAGATGCCCCCCAAGTCCTTGCCGCCAAGAATTTTGAAGGGAAGGACTTAGCTCATTACCACACGTAACCGCCCACTGCCTTTATCGAGAACGGAACCTCACATGATGGGCTGGAATTAATGAGCGCCAGCTTTTCGCAGTCTTTTCGCAGACAGAAAATGAAGGGGCGCTCGCCACGTGTCTGAGGAGTTAATGGGCGTGCCTGCTCGAGTGTTGCGCCAAAGGAGAGACTGCCACGTGCCATTAGATACGGCAGAATGATTGCCTATAAATATACGGAATCCGCCATTTCTTTGTTTTTCTACAGAAGCTTTTCGAAAGGAACTTGCAGTCTTCTCTTTCCGTTCTTCTTCCTCCGGTGCTCCTTTTCTTTCTTTCTGTTTTGGTATACTTCTTTTTTCTTCTTTTGTTTTTATCTTCTCATGGCTGGGAACTCTGACGAGACCACCGTCCCTCTCGGAGATGCCACTCCGGAATCCTCTGCCTCCAGCAGTGCGAGGGTTCCGGCAGGGAGATACACTGCAGCCGGATATCCTTCCGTTTTATCGGAGGACCGGCTGGCTGAGTTGCGGGAGAGATACCTGATTCCCGACTCAGTTACTCTCCGCTTGCCTGGAGATGGAGAGACACCAGACTCCCCCCTCCCCCCAGGATACGTAGCTTTTTATGAGTATCAGCTTATCCTGGGGGTACGCCTCCCCCTCCATCCCTTTATCCGCGATGTTCTCCGTTGTTACAAGATTTCCCCCGGGCAACTCATCGTGAACGGGTGGAGGGTAGTTCTGGGCTCCTTTGCCCTCTGGGCCCAAGCCGGCAACGGGGAACTCACGGCGGAGGAGTTCCTCCGTATGTTCCGTCTGAAGAAAGCTCCCTCCAGCGAAGGCTGGTATTATTTGTGTTATTGGCACCGGGATAACTTCGTGTTGGGGAAGCCCTCCTCGAACTATCCCGGCTGGAGGAAGCGGTGGTTCTATGCTTCCGGGAACTGGGAGTCTGCCTCCAGGGGTCCAGGAGTGACCCGATTTTCCTGTGAAGGTAGGCACAATCCCGCATTGTGCAGTTTCTCCAGTTAGGTTTTTAGGGTTTTTGCTTCATCTGACCCCTGTTAGTGCTCGCAGGTATCCCGGCCTTGAGAAAACCAAATTTGAAGGGAGGAATCAACGAGAAAATTGTAAAGGTGTACAAGGTGCCCGTTGGTGACAGGCATATCGAGGCTTGCCTGTCTCCCTCGCGACTTGCTGCAGCGGGCTTAATTTCCAGAAGAGAGGTTGAGATGACGAAGGCTGGAGAGAAGAGGGGTCTGTTGCCCCGACTGAAGGGCACAGGCTCCAAGAGGCAGAAGAGAATACCTGTCGAACCATCTCAATCATCCATCCGCACGGGTAGCGATCAGCTTGCCCCTCCTGCGAGCATGGCAGGGGCCCCGGCTGGGCCCACTATTCCCTCACTGGTGGTCGCACCTGGACCGCCAGTGATTAACATTGCTGACAACTCCCTGGATGGGGTGGGGTCCGGCTGCCCCCCAGCTGAAGAGGCTCGAGAGCAGGTAGAGCCTCAAGAGCCGACTCCTGCTCGCGAACTGGTCCCTGCTGCCGAGCAAGGACCTGCTCGCGAGTCAATGCCTCCACCTCGCGAGCAGGCCGGGTTGGTCGTTGCCCAACCGTCAGGGAGCGGGACGTACTCTATTCCCCGCCACCTCCATCCAGTATGTAAATTTTTATTTGAGAACGTCCCTCCTCATGCCTTCGGCTCTCTTCCCGAGCCAAGCCCTGAGAACCTTTTCCTCGAAGCGGGGGTGAGGATGGTTCAGGTAAGACCTTGTCAAGACCTGCTTTAATCTGTTACTACGTTCCAGAATTCTTTCTCACATTTTTCATCACTTTTGCAGGGCCTAGATCTTATCCTGCGAATGAGGCGTGATATCATTGCCGCCCGTCGCACGATAGATGAAGCTGAGGGGAAGAGGACTGCCTTGGAGAAGGTAGTTCAAGGAAGAGATCAGCTGCTCAAGGCCCGTGAGGCGGTGATCGCGAAGAGAGATGAGGAGAAAAAGATCCTCATCGAGAAAATCCAAGTCCTGACCGACAGGTATCAGGCCTTGGACTCAGACTTCGTGAAGCTCACGGGTTTGAAGGAGAAGGTTGAGAGAGAGAGGGAGATCTTCCGCCAAGACAAGATCTCGTTGGAGGAGCAGTTCGCGGAGGCCAGGTCGCAGCTCAAGGAGGCCTACAACAACCTGACCAAGGAGCGCACCGCTCTTGCACAGCTTAAGGACGACTCGATCCACTGGGACGAGGAGAGGGTCGCCCTTGTAAAAATGCTCTCGGAGGAAGGTCCTCGGGCGGTTTCCGAGTTCCGGACTTCGCAGCTATATGACGACGAAAGGTACGAGTCATATGATGCTGGTCGCGACTTTGCGCTAAGAGTAGTGCAACGAATGATCCCATCCTTCGATATGGGGGAGTTTGGTCGAGTCGCGACCATCATAGCTGCAGAAGAGCAAGCTGCTGCTGAGAACGAGGTGACTGAAGCCACGCAGGCTGAAGGGGCTCCAGAAATGGGCCCTGAAGTCGAGAGCACAGCTCCTCCTCCAAGGGATTGATTTTCTTTGTTTTCCTCTTGTATTCGTGAGTAGATATTGTAAACATTTATCATCAATGAAAAAATATTTTTGGAAGTATTGTCCTCGTTTACTCTTTCCCTTTCACGCAATGAATGCCTTCTCGTTTTTGTTTACTTTCTTTTTATGTACCGAATGCCTTGTTGCAATGAGTTATGCTCAACACGGGGGGGGGGGGGGGGGGGGGGGGGGGGGGGGGGCGTAGCGACCATGCCCTCGTGGAGATAGACTGATCTATCGATTGAAAGAATGTGCTCAATCTGGGGGGTCGTAGCGACCATGCCCTCGTGGAGATAGACTGATCTATCGATTGAGAGAATATGCTCAATCCGGGGGGTCGTAGCGACCAAACCCTCGTGGAGATAGACTGATCTATCGATTGAGAGAATGTGCTCAATCCGGGGGGTCGTAGCGACCAAACCCTCGTGGAGATAGACTGATCTATCGATTGAGACTCCAAGTTTGCCTCCAGGTTTACCAAGGGTGTGAAGGTCATCCATAAAATAGAAATGCGACCATGCTGGGTGAATTTAACCCTACCAAAGGTAGGCGATTGGCCAAGGGATTGTATGCATCCTCTTCAGGTCTATTCAGATCCAGGTTAATGGAGTAGCGACCAAAAGATATCTTTCGCTTTATTCATAAAAAAGTTGTTTATGAACTACATCGAATCTAGGGGTAGTATCGTAGCAAATGCTCCACGTGCCAAGGGCGACGTACGGGCTTCCCTTGCATGTCTTCAAGATAATAAGTACCGGGTCGCACAATCCTGACAACCCGATATGGGCCTTCCCAATTTGGATCCAGCGAACGAGCGGGAACTCCAAGTTTTTGCTTCAGGACCAAATCTCCGGGCTGGAAGGATCTAGGCCGAACCCTAGCATTTCGATAACGAGCAATACGTTGTTGATATGCTGCCACTCGAACTTGAGAAGCATTTCTTCATTCTTCCAAGAGATCGAGATGAAGTCGGAGGTTTTCCTGATTACTCGCAGGGTCATACTGCTCGATCCGATACGAGGGCACTTGAATTTCCACTGGTACCACTGCGTCGACGTCAAAAGCTAAGGAGAAAGGGGTTTCTCCTGTTGATGTACAAGCCGTGGTTCTATACGCCCATAATACTTCTGGCAGAAGTTCTGGCCACATCCCTTTACATTCCCCTAGCTTGGTCTTTAAATGGTGCTTGATGATCTTATTCACTGCCTCGACCTGCCCATTTGCCTGAGGATGATATGGAGAAGTGCGGAGATTACGTATCTTCCATTTTTCATAAAATTCATCAAAAGCTGCGTTGTCAAACTGTGTTCCGTTATCGGTAATTATAGTGTGAGGAAGTCCGAAACGGCATATAATATTTCTCCATACAAACTTAGTAGTTTGTTTCTCGGTAATCTTGGCTAATGGTTCTGCCTTGGCCCATTTGGTGAAATAATCAACCGCCACGATCGCGAACCTATTTTGTCCCTTTCCCATGGGTAAGGGCCCGATGATATCGACCCCCCACTGAGCAAAAGGCCAAGGGCTATCAACCGGAGTCATCCGTTCGGAAGGTACATGAGGTATAGGTGAATATCGCTGGCACTTGTCGCATTTTTTAGAAAATTCAATTGCATCTGCTTTCATAGTGGGCCAATAATATCCTTGCCGCATCGCCTTATATGCTAGGGATCGTCCCCTGGGGTGATTACCACATGCCCCCTGGTGTACTTCGTCTAGAACATGAAGTGCTTCTTCTGGATGAAGACACCTTAAATAAGGCAAGGAGAAACTTTTTCGCAACAATATTCCGTCTTGCAAGGTGTACCTGGAAGCTCGAAGCCGAATTTGTCTTGCAGTTTTCTTATTGTCTGGTAGGTATCCGTCTCTGAGATACAGGATGATGGGATCCATCCAACATGGAGACGATTGTACCGATATTACCTGCTCAAGAGCCGATTGGTCGATACTTAGGTTCTGACGATGCTCGATGGGGATCGAATGTGCTAGCTCAGATTCTGGTGCGGAAGCGAGCTTAGCCAATGAGTCGGCAAGTTGGTTCTGCTCGCGAGGAATGTGGATTATTTCATAGGTCTTCAGTTTCACGAGCAGGATGAGTACACGAGACTTGTATAAGGCCATCCTTTCTTCTTTGGCTTCAAATTCACTAAGAACTTGTTTGACAATGAGCTGGGAATCGCTATGGATTAACAGATTCTGAACTGCAAGGACAATGGCCAGTTCAAGGCCAACGATCAGGGCCTCGTATTCTGCTTCATTATTTGAGACGCGAGATTCGAAACGCAGAGCATATTGAAAATGTGACCCTCCGGGAGCCACTAAAATCAGGCCCGCTCCGCTACCAGTGGCCCGCGACGACCCGTCCACGAAGAGTGACCAAGGAGGCTGGTCGCTGGTCACAGTATTATCTTCGGAGGAGTATGTGAATTCAGTGATGAAGTCAGCCACGGCCTGGCCCTTTACTGCGGTCCTAGGACAGAATGAGATATCGTGCTCACTGATCTCGACCGCCCATTTAGTTAATCGTCCGGAAGCCTCAGGTTTTTGAAGGACTTGTCGTAGCGGGTGATTCGTCGGTACTAAAATAGCGTGGGCTTGAAAATATGGTCGCAGTTTTCGAGCTGCCGTGACTAAGGCTAGGGCCAGTTTCTCCATATCAGAATACCTAGTTTCTGCATCAACCATTGCTTGACTGATATAATAAACGGGCCTCTGCACCCCGGAATCTTCTCTTATTAAAGCGGCGCTAACGGCCGTAGTGGACACAGAGAGATAAAGAATGAGTTGCTCATGTGCTACAGGTTTAGATAAAATGGGGGGTGTGCTCATGTATAGCTTCAATTGTTAAAAGGCTTCCTCATATCGTGGCGTCCATTTCCAATCAGACTTGGCCGTTGTACGAAGGAGTTTGAAGAAAGGTAAACACTTGTCTGATGCTCGCGAGATGAACCTGTTTAACGATGCGATGCGACCAGCCAGACGCTGGACGTCCTTCAGAGTGGTGGGAGATTTCATCTCTATCAATGCTTTTATTTTCTCAGGATTTGCCTCAATTCCGCGTTGGCCAACCATTAACCCGAGAAATTTTCCTGCAGACACACCGAACGCACATTTCTCTGGGTTTAATTTCATTTGGTACCTCCTCATTAAGTCGAAGGCTTCTCGAAGATCAGAAATATGATCAGCTTCTATAGTGCTTTTCACGAGCATGTCATCAACATAGACTTCCATATTCCTACCGATTTGAGCAGTAAATATGTTGTTGATGAGACGTTGATAAGTGGCCCCTGCATTCTTGAGACCGAACGGCATTACCTGGTAGCAATATAATCCTCGATCTATGATGAAGGCGGTATGCTGGCTATCAGGTGGATGCATCATGATCTGGTTGTAACCAGAATAAGCATTCATAAAGCTAAGCAGAGCGTGTCCAGCTGTTGAATCGACTAACTGGTCGATCCGCGGTGTCGGGAAGCTATCTTTGGGACATGCTTTGTTCAAGTCTGAATAGTCGACGCACATTCTCCATTTGCCATTAGCTTTCCGGACGAGAACTACGTTCGCGACCCACTCTGGGTAGTCAATTTCTTTTATGAAATTGACCGTGAGTAGCTTTTCAACTTCAGCCTTGATCGCCATTTGCCTTTCGGCAGTGAAGGCTCGTCGACGCTGGTGTACGGGTTTATGCTTTGGATCGATATTGAGACGATGTACGATGACGTTGGTGTCAATGCCTGGCATATCTTTATGAGACCAAGCAAACACGTCCTGGTATTCAGTGAGGAAACGGATCAGATCTCCGCGGTGGGCACTGGTTAAAGAGGATCCAATGTACACGATCTTAGGCGGGTCGCCTTCGGTCAGGTGAATCGCCACTGTTTCCTCCCCCGGAGTTCCTGACTTCAGAGCATTTTCTCTCGGATCCAACGAGGTGGTGGAGGGAACGTCGGGTGAACCTTGAGCTATCTCCATGACGGGTGTCGCTTGAGCCTTCTTTCAATCTTGGAGGGCTATCTGGTAGCAAGACCGTGCCTCCTGTTGACTTCCTCGCACGACCCCGATACCATTTGGGGTAGGAAATTTAACACACAGATATGAAGGGTGTAAGGCTGCCCCAATCTTAGTTAGAGACGGCCGCCCCAAAATGGCGTTATACGCTGATTTTCGGTCCACCACGAGGAAGTTTATGAAGATGGTGGTCTTCGCTGGACTTTCTCTAAAAGTAACCGGGAGATCAATGCTTCCTTCAGGTGTCACTGCTTCACCTCCGAAGCCGACGAGGGGGGTCGAAACTTGCTTGAGTAGGCCTCTGGCAAGTGCCATTTTGTTGAAAGCCTCCAAGTATAGAATATCGGCCGAGCTACCTGTATCCACCATAATTCGATGTGTCAGATAATTTGATACCTTCAATGTGACTACGATGGAATCTTCGTGAGGGAAGTGAATTCCCGTTGCATCTTCGAGAGTGAAGGAAATTGGAGGATGGCTGGCTTTTGACGAGCTAGACGACTGTTCCAGCCAATAGATCTGCTGGGGTTCTTTGGACGCCTTTCGAGCGTATGCTTTTCTTGAAGCTTGAGAGTCACCCCCACAAGCTGGTCCTCCGACGATGGTGCGGATTTCTCCCGTGGGCTCAGCGTCCTCTTGGTTAGTTTGATGATGAGGCGGTTCCTTTTGGCGAGATGAGGTCTTCGTCCTTTTTGGTGATCGATTTTTACGAGCAACATAATCCTGAAGATGGCCTTTTCGAATAAGGGCTTCGATATGGTCACGTAGAGAGATGCAGTCCTGGGTCCTATGCCCGTGATCTTTGTGGAAGTAACAGAACTTGCTCTTATCCCTCTTCTCAGGATCGGATTTGATCTTTGCGGGCCACTTTACATATGGCTTGTGTTTAATCTCCATTAGAACCTTTTCATGAGACTGATTAAAAGGGGTGTAGTTATGGTATTTACCAGAGTAAGGCTTCTTGGGAGAACGATCGCGCTGATCACGACGATATTTTTTATCTGTAGAAGAGGTTCCTTCTGGCTTGCGTTTCTTACTCTGTACTCCATGGCGTGTCAATGTGACTTCTTCTGCATTGATATATTTCTGAGCTTTGGCTTAGAACTCTGCCATAGTTTTCAGAGGGCTTTTATCTAAGGCAAACCTGAATTTCTCACTCGTTATTCCAGCAATGAGGGTTGTAAGACCCTTTTCTTCAGTGTAACCCTCAGTTTGGACGGCTTCGGCAGTGAACCGTACTGTGAACTCCTTTATTGTCTCCCCATGCTGCTGTTTCAGATTCATCAGATGGGAGGCTGGCTTCTTAATGCGAATGCTTCCCATGAACTGAGAAAGGAATATCTCCGATAACTGGGAAAAGGAACTAATGGAACGAGGCTTTAACCCCCGGAACCACGTACGAGCTGCTTCCTTCAATGTTAAGGGAAAAGCCCTACACATGATTTCTGAACCATGTCCCTCCAACTCCATGAGGGACCTGTATGTTTCCAGATGTTCAAGAGGGTCGCCAATACCTATGTACGGGGTGATAACAGGCGTTCGATACTTTCTAGGTAACGGGGCTTCATAACCTCGCTGGTGAAGGGGGACTCGGATTGATGTATCGCCGCCATGACGGCAGATGGCCGATTTGCCTGGTATCGCTGTTCCATGACATCAAAACGATCATGGATTCTTTTGAGATCTCCTTCTCATGGTAGGGTATAGCTTGATGTTTCGACGGTGGAGCCCTGCGGTTGAGGTTGTCGAGACGAACTAGAATGTATAGAATGCGGAGACGGTACAGGGGGATGGCTGCCAAGTGGTGGGACCTGTGGTTCGTCCATAGAATGTCTAGATGCCACTGGTATGGGCTGCGGTGGTAACCCTTCGGAGGCTTGTCTCTGAGGTTCGGGGAAATGCTGATCAAGATGATTTGACAGCGCTTGAACTCCGGCATTTAGAGTTAGGAGAGTGTTTCCGAGGAAACGTAGGACATCGTCTTGATTTCCAGAAGCTTCCAATAGTGGGTTTGGTGATGGCATAGTTGGGGCTCCTTGAGGGATGTTCGTCGAGGTAGGTGGAAGGGTAGGTACGGATTCCGTCTCATCGGGCGGAGGTGGTGCCTGCCTTGAAGTCGAAGGATGAACAACCTTTTTAGGAGGCATCGCCGAAAGATCTTTATCGGTGGAACGATTGATTTTGATGATCAAGTCGTTCCCACAGACAGCGCCAAACTGTTAATGTCAGATTTTGTAACAGGATCCGTCGAACGTTCACCTTCTCTCCTCTAGAGATTTCCCCCGCCAAACCTGAAAGAAGACAGACAGCAACTAAGGGTGGCTGGGGTCCAGCCGTTAACCCTCCGATGCTTAAGTCAGACCAAAGCAGGAAGAAGAGCAGCCAGGCACAACGGGACAGAGATCGAATATTGTGTGTACCTTTTCTTAATGGAGTCGTTCCATTATATAGATTAGAAGCGATTCAATCTGTTACGTAAGATATAGAGATCCCGCTGATCTCGTGTACGATACGAGATCTTGCTGATTTCGTGGGATAAGATCCTCATCTTTAGAGACGAGATCCAACCCACTGACTTATATCGGCAATCACGTTCCTCGATGGCAATCCCTTGAGATCCGGAACTACCAGAGGATAAGCCTAAAAACCGACCTATACGGGTTGCCGGTAGGCGTAGAAATAGCGCTGATAGCTCATGTAGAGCTGGGAACCGTAGTTGGAGTCATAGCCAGCGAAAAAGGAAGGAAACGCCGACAAGACGGAAACCACCGAACTGGGTGTAGCCCTGCCTGGCCTCGCAGGGTCATATTGCTCGACGGGAATCGGGTGCTAGTACTGAAGGATAAGAGATGTAGCCGCAGAAAAGCTGTTCGCATGTTGGGACATGGTCGCGAGTCCAAGTGCTCGCTCATTTTGACGTAACTCCTTTCAACGACTTGTGAGAAGGTCTGCTCGCTGTTCAAGAAGGGAACCTTTGCTTTGCTTTATCTGACCATCGGCTATAGGAGCTCGAAGCCTTGCGAATAGGTGCTCCGTATTTATCCATCCTACGACTCTCGAGCATATGATCTCGAGAGTCGGATGAACATCCCGCGCTTACCCAATCTGTGGCTTGTGATCAGATGATCTCGAAGGTCGGATGGGCATCCTGCACTTACCCGATCTGCCACTCTCGCTCAGATGATCTCGAGGGTCCAATGGGTACTTCCGTATTTCCCCAATTTGCGACTCTCGATCAGATGTTCTCGAGAGTTGAATGGGCGTCCGCGTACAATTAACAGCTGAGTTGATCTCCTTCGACGGATCCTGTTACAAAATCTGACATTAACAAACAACTCGACAGTCCCATATGGATAAACAGTTTTCACAATGAAAGGACCGGTCCATCGAGATTTCAATTTCCCCGAAAATAAATGCAGCCGAGAATTATACATAAGGACCTTTTGATTTATCGTTAAGGTCTTACGAAGGATGTTCTTATCATGGAACACCTTCGTCTTGTCCTTGTAAATTCTCACATTTTCATTTGCCTCATTCCGGAGTTCCGCAAGTTCATTTAATTGAAGCTTGCGCAACGAGCTTGCTTTGTCAGAATCAAAATTCATCTTCTTTATCGCCCAATGTGCCCTATGTTTCAACTCTATGGGCAAGTGACAAACTTTTCCATAGACAAGTCTAGAGGGAGACATTCCAATGGGGGTCTTGAAAGCGGTACGGTAAGCTCATAGTGCATCGATAAGTCGAAGCGACCACTCTTTGCGATTGGGGTTCACTGCTTTCTTTAAAATATGTTTAATTTTCCTGTTAGATATCTCAGCTTGTCCACTTGTTTATGGGTGATAGGGACTGCTCACCTTGTGATTTACGCCATATTTTTCATTAAAGCTTCAAACGAACGGTTACAAAAATAAGACCCTCCATCGCTTATAATGACTCGAGGTGTTCCAAATCGGGAAAGGATATTTTCTTTTAAGAAATGAATGACTGTTTTATGCTCATTGTTCCGGTATGGAATCACCTCGACCCATTTTGAAACATAGTCGACGGGAAGTAGAATATATAAATTTTCAAAAGAAGATGGGAATGGACCCATGAAATCGATGCCCCCAACAATAAAAAATTTCGATTGGTAAGATGGAATTGAGTGGCATCATATTTCTATAGGATATTCCTCCCAATTTCTGACAAGGTTCACAAGTTTTACAAAACTCATGGGTGTCCTTGAACATGGTGGCCCAATAAAACCCACATTGCAGAATTTTAGCTGTGGTCTTCTTAGCCAAAAAGTGGCCACCACACGCCTGAGAATGAAAAAAGGAGATGATACTGTGTTGTTCATCATCCGACACACATCTCCTTATGATTTGATCGGGACAATACTTGAATAAGTATGGGTCGTCCCATATGAATTTTCTCACCTCGTTGAAGAACTTATCCTTATCTTACTTTTTTCAATGTGTTAGAATTGTACCTGTAGCAAGATAGTTAGCAATGTTCGCATACCATGGCAAATGGGAGACCTTAAAAAGGTGTTCATCAGGGAACATGTCATTGATCACGGTCGTCTCAGGAGAATCGGTGAGAGCAAGTCTAGAAAGATGGTCAGCAACTACGTTTTCTACTCCTTTCTTATCATGTATTTTTATGTCAAATTCTTGGAGTAGGAGGATCCATCTTAACAAGTGTGGCTTAGCATCCTTCTTAGAGAGAAGGTACTTGAGCGCGGCATGGTCGGTGAATATGATAATCTTGGATCCAATCAAGTAGGACTTAAACTTGTCTAAAGCAAAGACTACGGTCAAAAGTTCTTTTTCTGTAGTAGTGTAGTTTGCTTGAACCGAGTTTAAGGTTTTACTTGCGTCGTAGATGATGCACGGCTTCTTCTCTTTTCTTTGGCCTAACACAGCTCTAATAGCATAGTCACTTGCATCACACATGATTTCAAAAGGAAGGCTCCAATCAGGTGGGTGCATTATGAGAGCACATGTCAACATACCTTTAAGTTTGTCAAAGGCATTTTGACAATCCTTATTCCACTCGAATGAGTTTTCCTTTTAAAGGAGGTTACATAAAGGACGAGAGAGTGAACTAAAGTCCTTTATGAGCCTTCTATAGAATCCGGCATGTCCTAAAAAGGACCGCACATCGGGAGGTGGAAGGTTAGAGATAAGATCGATTTTAGCCTTGTCCACCTCGATTCCATTTTGTGAGATGATGTGACCAAGGACAATTTCTTTTTGAACCATGAAGTGACATTTCTCCCAATTCAACACAAGGTTCTTGTCTTCATATCTTTTTAAAACAGTTTTTAAGTGCACAAGGCACTCATTAAAGTTACAGCCAAATACCGAGAAATCGTCCATGAAGATTTCAAGAATCGTCCCCACCATATTAGAAAAAATACTCAACATACAACGCTGAAAGGTGGCAGGGGCATTGCATAATCCAAATGGCATCCTTCAATAGGCAAAAGTGCCGAATGGACATATGAATGTTGTCTTCTCTTGGTCCTCTAGGGCGATCTCTATTTGGTTATACCCTGAATACCCATCAAGGAAGCAAAAGTGGGATTGACCCGTCAACCTTTCTAAAATTTGATCAACAACTGGTACGGAGAAGTGTCTTTCCTTATAACTGTGTTTAGCTTCCTGTAGTCAATGCACATTCTCCAACTGATAGTAACCCTGGTTGGCACGAGTTCATTGTTGGCATTGGCTACAATGGTTATTCTGGATTTCTTAGGCACCACTTAAGTTGGACTCATCCATTGACTATCGGATATTGGGTAAATGATACCTACATCCAATAGTTTCAACACCTCGACTTTAACCACCTCCTTCATGTTTGCATTGAGGCGTCTTTGTGGTTGCCTAGATGTTTTCGCATTCTCCTCAAGGTGTATGCGATGAGTACAAATCAGGGGGTCTATGCTTTTGAGATCCGCAATTGACCATCTAATGACGCTTTTATGCTCTATTAGAGTGGCTATCAGCCTACTCTCTTGTTCCTCATCCAAGTGGAAAGAAATCACCACCGGATATGTCTCATCTCGACTTAAATAGACATATTTCAAATAAGTGGGTAATGGTTTTAGGTCGTGCTTCGGTGCCTTGATATTAGATGGAAGCGGCTTATTCTCACTTGAGGGCAAGGGCTCAAATGGTGCCTTCCATCTTTTATTATCAAGTACCGGCATAGAATCCAAAATGGCATCCATCTCTTATCATGTCATCATCAATCTCATGAGAATGGGCCAAGCATGCCTCCAAGGGGTCGGAATAGAATGTCAGGAGGGATGTGTCTTTCACGAATGATTCAATCAAACTTAGTTCATAGACCTCGTCATCAATATCCCATGGTTGTTTACATAAATAAAAAATATTCAGCTCTAGTGTCATATTTCCAAAGGACATTTGTAGCAGCCCATTTCTACAATTGATAATTGAATTAGAAGTGGCTAAGAAAGGGCGGCCAAGTATGACAGGAATTTGAGCACCGGTTCCGATCACATGATGTGTATCCAAGACAATAAAATCTACTGGATAGTAAAATTTATCGACTTGGACAAGGACATCTTCAATCATCCCTCTCGATATACGAATAGATCTATCAGCAAGTTGGAGTGTGGTTTTGATGGATTTTAACTCACCTAACCCAAGTTGTTCATAGACCGAGTATAGGATGAGGTTAACACTTACCCCAAGATCGAGTAAAGCTTGTTTGATCCGGTAGTCACCTATGATGCATGAGATGGTAGGACTACCTGGATCCTTGTATTTTTGGGGCATCTCTTGTTTAATAGCGGCGCTCAAATTCTCAGTCAAAAGTACTTTGTTGTGAACATTGTGTTTCCTTTTGACTGTACATAAGTCCTTCAAAAATTTGGCATAAGATGGTATTTGTTTTATAGCATCCAACAAATGAATGTTGATCTTCACTTGCTTAAAAACCTTTAGGATTTCTGAATTTTTATCTAAAGGTTTGGGTGAAATCAACCTTTGGGAAAATGGGGTAACCGACTTGTATTGTCTTTCCGGTTCTTTCTCATGTGGAGTGTTGTTCAAGATGTCCTCCTTATTGGCAATTTTCGGATCATTAGGCTTTGAGGCCTTCACCGAATTGGATTTATCAATTGTTTTGCCACTCCTCAAAGTGGTGATAGCTTGAACATGCTTCGTATTTTGGGAGGATGGGCTGAGGTCTGGTATCTCAAATTGGGTTCTTGGGTTAGGGAGAGGTTGGGCAGGAAGTGTGCCTTTCTCCCTAACACTAAGATGAGATTCCACTCTAACCATTGAAGTTTCAAATCATTGATGGCTTGAGATGAATTTTGATTGAATTTTAGTTGTTCTTGCATGAACCCATCGATTTTATGAGAATTATTCTTGTTGTACTCAGCTTCGGCCGAGACGAATGTACCTAATATTTCTTCAAGCGTAGCTTTTGGGTTATTGTTTGCATTCTCTAATGGCCCATTCCTCCAACTGAAATTGGGATGGTTCCTCCAACCAAAATTATACGTGTTCGAGTTTAGATTGCTAAATGGTCGTTGATAATTATTTATGGCATTTGATTGTTCTTGTAGAACTTTCTGGAACGCAGAGATTGTAGGACAATCCTGTGTTGCATGTTGGTTACCGGAACAAATTCCATAAATATTCTCAACTTCCTTAGTCTTTTCTCCCTTCCCTAATTCCATGGCTTCAACTTTTCTTGTGAGGCTAACTACACGTGCACTTATGTTGTCTTCTTCGGAGAGGACATAGGTTCCTCTATTTTCTCTTTGTTGGCTTATCTTGGGATTTGCTGGTTTAGTTGAATCCCAAGATTGTGCATTCTCGGTTAAGATATCAAAATAGTCCAATGCTTCCTCGGCTTCCTTATTTATGAATTCTCCATTGCACATCATCTCTACAAATTGGTGCATGGGTGAAGTCAGTCCTTCATAGAAAAAGCGTATTACCCGCCAAATTTTGTAGCCATGATGTGGGCATGTGTTTAATAAGTCTTTGAACCTCTCCCAACATTGGAAGAAGGTCTCATCCTCTTCTTGAGCAAAATTCATGATTAGGCGCCTCAACATATTTGTTTTATGAGTAGGGAATTTTTTTTAATGAACTCCCTAGTCATCTGAGTCCATGTGTTGATTGATCTTGGCCTTAATGCATGAAGCCAAGCATTACCTTCTCTTTAAGAGAAAAAAGAAATAACCTAAGTCTCACAACATCATCAGATACGTTTGCAAAGTGCAACGTGGCTATCACCTCATCGAATTCCTTAAGATGTTGATATGCGCTCTCACTGTCTAAACCAAGGAACTTGGGAAGGAGTTGGATTACTCTTGGTTTTATATCAATATTCCTTGCATTGAATTGAAAAATTATGCATGAGGGAGTACTCGTTCTTGCAGGTTGCAAGTGATCACGTAAAGTTCTAGTCGAGGAACATTCTCAACCTCATTCTCACCTGTTTCGGTTTGGCCCAAATTTTGATTGGCCATAGGGTTGGGTTGGTTTTCAGCCATACTGTCAGACAAAATTGGAGAGTCTAAATGTTTCTTAGCACGTGACTCCTTATCAATCCCTTTCAATAACTCCCCATTCACTAATGAGTCGGTTATTAGAATCCCAAACCCAATGTGGCATGCAAATCTCAGAAAAGTAAAAGATTAAAAAGGGTTAGAAAAACCTAATTGAAGTGACTTCTTCGACACCTAAAATCCTTGCAAAAACAAAACAAAACAAAACAACAAACTAGTTTAGTAGGACTCCTAAAAATCTTAAATAGAAACTATTTTCAGAGATTTTGTAAAAACCGTTGAAAATCCCCGACAGCGGCGCCAAAAACTTGTTTGCTTCCCCAAGTGTAGGGTTGCGATGTAGTAATAATTCAGTAGAGACCTTGATCGTTCTCAGGGACTTATTAGGAATTCACAAAATTACTTCTAATATTCTCTAATTGAGAGTTAACCAAACAGATTTCTAAAATTGAATGTAGATAGAATTCTTAAACTAAAAGTGAATGTAATCAATATAAAAGAGCATTAGGGGTCAAGGATCCACTTGTAGCAATTCTTGATGTATAATTCACTATGGTTTCCCAATTACACAACTAGAATCAAAATCAAATCCTATCTAGTCAGATGATAGAGTGGTTGTAACATACAATCTGTTATATGTATGATTTATATACATGATTCCCTCAATTCAATTTAGGACTTGAGCACACTCAATTGCATAGGTCAATCCAAGTACCAATAGATTAAGATCACAATCATAATCATCATTAAACTCTGTCACAAATCATAATTAGATCATGATTTGAACTTCATTCAAATCACAGACACAATTCACACATAATTCAGAATTTAGAACAAAAAAGTAGAACTTTGGTTTGAAGTTCCCAGATGAGAATCCAAGTCTAGAGCGTATTGAATCCGATTCCTCGGAGTGTACAAGTCTAGAACTATGTAAAACAATTAAGAACTAAAGCAATTCTTTCAAAAATTCATGAGCCATCATAAGATTAAGAAAAACTACTTAGAACTTTATTCAAACTTCTATAAACCATTATTCTTCAATAAATCCAACTTGAAACCAAAATAAACGAATTAAAGCATCTCAGATTCACTACAAGCTTTATCTCTTAGCCCTAGCTAAGAAGTTTAGCCGTTTATGATCTAAGGAAACATGAAAACAACTAAAAACATAAGCTAAAAAGCAACAAACTAGAGGGAGTTTTGGAACTCCGAATCCGACTTCCGCCGCCTCCCACCTTCGTAGATCTCTTCTAGGATGCCTTAGCTACGACACCTAGGTCCCCTTTTATAGTGAAGAGGTCCTACCGCCTCAGAATCTTCTAAATTTGTGCAGCACTTGCGCACTTGCGCACAAAAATCGGAGCTTTTATGAGAAGCTGCTGAATTCTCGCTGCAATACACTGGCCGACCGGTCACGACCGGTCGGACCCTTTTGTGGATAGTCCAGCGTGTAGGAGTGGGGGGAGCAGGCCCTGGCAGACCTGTCTAGACTGGTCGGCCTCTTGTGCTTGGTGTCTAGAGAGGTAAAGGGGGGTGGCCGACCGGTCTTGGCTGATCGGTCGTGGCCCTCTTAGCTAATCGGTCATGACTGGTCGGACCAGATTTTCTTCCCTTTTCTTCTTTCTTTCTTCTCTCTTTACTCTCCTTGCTTTCTTTTTTCTTTGGCCCACCTTGGGTCTTCATCCTAGGCTCCTAAATGCAATATTTTAGCTATCGATCGAGTGAACTTTCTCTCATTCTTACAATCACAAAACCTCGCATTAGAATAGTCTTTAAGCTTGAAAACTATGCATAGTTAGTGATGAAATGGGTTTAAAATATACACATTTAAGCACTCAACACAAATGTAGGAAGAGATCCCATGGTATATGTTGTTTATGAAATTATGGGTATTGTACTAATACCACTTAAGTTAGAAGCTTGTAGTTATGTCTAAGTCCTACAGGGGAGTGATTAAGACCTTTTTAATATTAATCAATCTAAACAAAATTAGCCCTCATTAAACACAATGTAGTGTGTGTAGGTTCATAGACAAATAAGAATTTAACTTACATACAACATGAGTCTATGAAGAGATGGCATATATCGACTTGGGCAATGATTTAAACACCTAGCATACCAATTATCTATTCATGCATTCATTGAACAAAATATAGATAAAGTATAGGGAAAGAATTATCAACACATTTCACACAATATAGTGGTTCGACTACTTGCCTACTTCACTTCGGAGGATGAACTCAACGTCAAGTTTTTTGGTATTTCTTTATTCATATGGTTTTAAATTGGTTCACCATATACCGTACATCCTACATAAGGACCTACACGTTTTGCACCCGTCAGTGGCCTACACAAGGTCTTGTCGAGTTTGGGTCACAAACTTTCGATTAGTCTTACATAAAAACTAATCTCATACACTTCCGCCGGTGGCCTACACAATTACAAGTGAGTTTGGGTCTTCAAACTCAAAACCCAAATCCTAACAAGAAGTGAATTGTACAAATGGACTCTAACAAGACTTTCTTACAAAAGGTATGAGTCCCGTTGATTGCACATTGTTGAGATGCTCCCCCTAACTTAGTGTAGCTTCTCTTCAGCTCCCTTGATCACCTACCTTTTATAGATCTTCCATTGTAGAGTGCCAAGGTAATAGGGAGACTAGGGTTTGGAGACGTAGCTTTTACAATCTCAGGCTTTATATAAAACTATATGGATTCATCTACCAAACATTCTAGGCAACTTAGACAATGAGGTTTTATCTATATGGATTGGGTCTAAGGTTTAGAGAATGCTAGAGTTCAAGAACATATTTAATGAGAACATTGAATACTCAAATGGGGCATTTACACCGAAGAGGATTCTTAAATTCAATGGGGGTAGGAATCAAAGGAAAGGATAACGCTTGAATGCTCTAGGATTCTCTTATATGAAATTTCAATCAACCAAGAAAAACCTTCGATTGATTTAAATAGAGGAATGGAGCAACAAACATAAAATAGAGGAATGGAGCAACAAACATAAAATAACTAGTTAACAGCCAGTATCGATCGATCAAACGAACTTTCGATTGATCGAGTGAATTTGATTTATAGGCAGAAAGCTTGTTGGACGATTTTAAGTACCTTCGATCTATCAATACCTTCAATCAATCGAAACCTTTGATCGATCCAAAAAATCCAATTCTGAGTATAAGTCTTACTAGACATTTTTTAGAACCTTTGATCGATTGAGCAAGGATCCTTCGATTGATTGAGACCGATCGAAGACGCTCTATGCGATCGAGGACCTATGGAATTTGTGCATTTGGTGTTTTCTTTCTTTCCAAGTACTTTGCACATGGTTTAATTTCGCTTCCCCAAGTTTAGGGTTGCGATGTAGTAATAAACTCGGTAAGACCGAGGTCGATCCACAGGGACTTATGTAGGAATTCACAAACACTTCCAATAGCTCCTATTGAAAAGCTAACAACCAGATTTTGAGAAGATTGATGCAAATAACAATTTTGAACTTAAACTGAAGTAATCAATTAATAAAAGGCACTAGGGGTTCAAGGATCTACTTGTAGCAATCCTTGATGCTCAATTCGCTGTGGTTTCTCACTTTCTTAACTAGAATCGAAATTAAGATCTATCTAGTCAGATGATAGAGCAGTTAAACCAAACAATCTGCCATATGAAAGAGCCTTGTGTATGATTCACTCAATGCAAGCTAGGACGAGCATACTCAACTGTATAGGTCAGTCCCAATTCCAATAAACTAAGTTCACAATCATAACCATCATTAAGTCCTGTCACAAGACAAAGCTAGATCATGATTTGGACTTGATTCAAATCACATGCATAGTCTCAGACATACTTCAGAATTCCATAAAAGTAGAACTTTGGTAGGAAGTTCCCACATGAAGATCATAGTACTAGAGCACACTCCAATTCCTCGGATCATACAGGTCTAAACTAATACAAAACAATTAAGAACTCAAGTACTTCTTCCAAACATCCATGAGTCATCATAAGACTAAGAAAAAACTACTTAGAACTTGAATTAAACTTCAAACCATTGTTCATAAAAATAAAATCCAATCTTAAAACGAAGTTCAAACGAATTAAAACATCTTAGATTCACTACAAGCTTCACCTCTTAGCCCTAGCTAAGAGGTTTAGTCGTTCATGATCCAAGGAAACATGAAACAACTAAGAAAAAGCATAAAAACGAGAAAACGAACTAGAATAAGTTGTGGAACTTCGAAATCCACTTTCACCGCCTCCCACCTTGCTCAAACCCTTCTCAGATGCCCTAGGAACGATCCCTAGGTGTCCTTTTATAGTAGGGAGGCTCCGCAGCATCAGAATCTTCCAGAAATTACGTAAGAGTACGCAGTGCGCAGAGAAATTCGGGGCTTGTAGAACATGCCTCATTACGCAGACGACCGGTCGCTCGACCGGTTGCAAAAGTGAAAAATCTGTCCAGAGAGTTTTTGAAATTTTCAAACCCAGAAAATTAATTCAAGGACCAGTCGCACGACCGGTCTGAGTGGTGAACGACCGGTCGTACGACCGGTCTTGGACAGTCCAGTGAGCTGTGGTCGCTGAGCTCCTCTATTGAGTGATCGGACCGGTCGGACGACCGGTCTTAGGCTTTGGACGACCAGCCTTGGGCATGTTCTTCTGCTTTCTTTCTTCTTTTCTCTGACTTCTTTCTTTCATCCTTCGACACTTGGTCCTTTGATCTTCTTTGCTTCTAAATAGTGTCTTTAAGTCTTCAATTGATGATTTCTCTCGCTTATCCCTACAATCAGAATTCCATGCATTAGATTAGTCTATAAATCATGAAAACCTTGCATAATGAGTGACGAATTGGGGTTAGAATATGTACAATTAAGAGCTCAACACACCCCCCAACCAGCATTTTGCTAGTCCTGAGCAAAACATGTGTGAAACTAATTCCATTCTTCAAAACCCAACTCTCCTTCAGAAACCATTCTTCCATACATCCCAAGATACACAAGTGTAAGATTCAGAAATATTAGGTGACAGAGGTTGAAACCTTAAACTCTCAAAACATAATAAGTATCCATATGAAATTCCCACTGATTGTTTGATAAATAGAAGAGTTTGAACGACTTCAACCTAGTGTGCATTGTGAAAGTTCATCTCATGAGTTTCCCGGATTATCTTCTTCATAGATCAACTAGACTATAGATTTCAAGGTATATAGAGCAACAACAAGCTAATGACAGGAATTTGCCTTACCGTCCCTTCGACGACTTTCACACTACATCACATTTTCGGCTTTGGTTATGGGTAGACCATCCCCCGGTTGGTAGTAGGTAGCCCTAATCGAAATTTTCCACCATTTTTCCTAGTAAGAGTTAAAGTAGGAAGGAAAAGGAAAAAGAAAATTTCATCTATCCTAAACATCTTTAAGTATAGGAAGCAATAAAGGGTACCTGTTCCTACCTGTTTCATGGGGCCGAACCAAAGAGTTGTGGAATTTAATTTCAGATCGATTATTAGGTATTTAGTGTATTAGGAAAGTTGAGTACTTTTAGCACATTGCACTTCCACATTTTCACAAGTTTAAAAAAAATAGTTAGTGTATTGATTCCCTTAAGTGTATATTTTGGTAATACGATACTCTTCAGGTTCTGAATGTTGGGGTATGTGAAGTATAGAGAAAGAGAGACGAGTATAGTAGAACTTACGTATCTTTGTTTCAAAAGGTTTTCTCAAAACTTAAAATCTTTTTAACTTTTAAAAGATGTATTAACGAGCTTTACAATGTTTGTGACCTAAGTAGGTTCACTAGGATGTGGGGGGTTGGTTTAGAACGTAACAGGAGTTACATTTTCTACACGTTACTCGTTTTGTACTCTCGTTAAACTTTTATTTTCCCTCATTCCTTACTATCATGGACTCTCTCACTTTTCACTTTAAGAAGGAGGAAGATTGTTTGAACACTTTTCATTTGTTTTCGTTGGTTGAGGATTAGGATTGATGAGATATGGAGGTAGTCTGATCCTCTAGTTAGTAGGACTATGTGTCCTAATCAGTCTCCATACGTGTATGGAAGACTTCCTTTAAAGAGTTTCTTACCGAATTTCTACAACGGCAAGGAACCTAAATTGTTGAGCTGCCAGGGTATACCCATCTGTCAAACGTGTTACATCCCTGACCAGGTAGCTCTAGAGTTAAAAAACCTTTTATTTACATCCGCTCTTAATATATCTTCCTGAAAAACTAACTAACACCTACAGAATGCTTCTTACAAGAATAGTACCTTATAGAAGCAGAACAGGAACATTTAAGAGCGTAAGAGTATACGAAGCAAGACCTAAAGATGTTCAAGTAAATTAACTTCCAACGCGTTGCTCGAGCGGAACAGTCTTAGTTTTAAGTAGAAGAATTAACGGGTTATACGGGATACAAGGTTGAGGTGTCCGTTCACTGTTCGGAAGGGTATCTGTTCAGATATTCCTCTGTATGGTTATCCCAGAACTTTCGCCATGCCATTTGGGTTTCGCGTAGCCATTCAGCTTCGCTGGTTAGGAACGCTAGCCTTAAGTGGCAAAAGAGGTTTTACACAAATTAGAGGGATAACCTATAGAGTCGAACAGGTGATCAAACATCCACTATCCCTCACGAGTGAACACACAATGCGGTATAAAGAAGTAATTCCAAAGTTTACCCGCTAATGTTTTCACTCTGGGAGGTAGTGAATACTACTAAGCTCCACAAGGTTTGGCCCTTTCTTATAAGAGAAAATTCTTCGCTTACTGGCAAAATACCAGTAATAAGGCTGTTCCCTACCGGAGCTGGGTAAACCTATGTACCAGTTGCCGTTCGTTCTACATACACAAAGGTTTTCTTCTACCCTTACCTGGGTACTTTAGCTACGGGGTTGTTATTTTTAAAGTTAATAATTCTACCCTAACTCTCCGTAGTATAAAGATGCCCTCTAAGGAGGGTAAAGACTGTTCCAACTAATTGTAACGACTGTTGAGGGACCTACCCCACCCCAGGCCGACGGGGGGTCGACTTCTCCGAGCTCTCGTCCATCTCGGAGTTCTCGGCTGAGGACGAGCGCTTGACCAGGGACGACGGCTCGTCCTGGACGAGCGCTCAGTTACGGAGGTGGAGCGCTCGTCCGGCCCAACCAGCAACGGGTTGGCAGTCCCGCCCTGCATGAGATAAGGGGCGGTGGAGGTAGGTCATACATTTAAAAATAAACTCTTGCAGGGAGGAGTACGGAAGCCGAGAGAAGGGCTCGGTTCGGGACTCTTGGAAAAGGAGCTTCGCCCCCACTCCTACCAAGTCCATTCTGGAACAGTTCTGGACGAAATTAGACAATGATGCAAGGTCTTAAGAAAGAGTGTAAAAAGTAGTGAAAACGTCCCGGATCTAGAATAGGACGCTTACTCCGCACTATAGTAACGGCGGGCAGCGTGCTATCTACTTCGACTCCCCTTCTCCTGACGGAACCTCTTCCATCAAGTTCCTTCTCTAGTCGACGAGTTCCGGGCACTCCGCCACTAGCGCTTCTCTCTACTCCTCTTTTTCTAGGAGTAGCTCTTTTAGGTTCAGGACTGGCTGTCCATAGTCCGGAACCTGAGTCTGAAGCACTTCGAGTGCCCAAACTTCCTCTTCCACTCTCTCTCTCCCTCTAGAAGGCGGTTCTGTTCTAGAGCAACCTCCTCGTCAAGCGCCTCCGGTCCAGCGTCGAGTTCCTCCGGATGTGTTGGACTGGTTCCTCGCGTGGCGAGAACGTGTCGAATTCCTGCTGAGCTAGGTGACCCTGCTCCTCTCCCAGCGGGAACATTTTTACGAGAGCCTCCTTCCAGGAGCCCGCCAAAGGCTCAAGGCCTGAAGCGTCGATATACTGCTGCTTTCCATGCTCAGTATACTACGACCAGCGCTGAAACGCGATTCTCATCACGTTGCTTACTAGGGTAGGAAGCTATACCCCCTCAAACCAGCTCAGCGCTGGTAGTATCGACGTTTCGTTCGACGACGACTCTTGCTCCACTGACTTCGGTGCGTCCGACTTCCCCGAGGTCTTTACCCGGGACTTCAGCTCTCGTGTCGAGGAGGAGGTTCCCTAACTAAAAGAAACAAAAGGAGAACATAAGCACTCATCTATAACATTTGTAAATAGTAGTTACTTTTTTATAAAAACCTTCATAACAGGAGCAAATGAGAAAGGGAAAGTGCGTTACTTACGGAAGAGCAAAAACAAATGAAAGAAAATACATGGCTTACGGAACAACGTTACTCAATACGAGTTGTGCCCCCCCCCCCCCCCCCCCCCCCCCCGCATCGCTGGTACGGGAGCACCTCTATCTGACTAGATAGCTAACTTTCTTACACGAGTTAGGCCCCCCAGCATCGCTGGTACGGGAGCACCTCTATCTGACTAGATAGCTAACTCTCTTATACGAGTTAGGCCCCCCAGCATCGCTGGTTTGGGAGCACCTCTATCTGACTAGATAGCTAACTCTCTTACACGAGTTAGGCCCCCCAGCATCGCTGGTTTGGGAGCACCTCTATCTGACTAGATAGCTAACTCTGAGGTTCAAACGGAGGTCCAAATGGTTCCCACACTTCCAGTAGGTATTTTATCTTTACGCTGGTACGACCCACTTAAATTGGGATGGTTTCCATCCGCTAACCGGTTCCCTAACATACGTAGGAGAAGTCCCGATAAGTCTAGGTCCAATTAGGAGTAGCGACCCAAAAGATATCTTTCGCTTTATTCATAAAAAGTTGTTTATGAACTACATCGAATCTATGGGTAGTATCGTAGCAAATGCTCCACGTGCCAAGGGCGACGTACGGGGCTTCCCTGCATGTCTTCAAGATAATAAGTACCGGGTCGCACAATCCCTGACAACCCGATATGGGCCTTCCCAATTTGGATCCAGCGAACGAGCGGGAACTCCAAGTTTTTGCTTCAGGACCAAATCTCCGGGCTGGAAGGATCTAGGCCGAACCCTAGCATTTCGATAACGAGCAATACGTTGTTGATATGCTGCCACTCGAACTTGAGAAGCATTTCTTCATTCTTCCAAGAGATCGAGATGAAGTCGGAGGTTTTCCTGATTACTCGCAGGGTCATACTGCTCGATCCGATACGAGGGCACTTGAATTTCCACTGGTACCACTCACTGCGTCGACGTCAAAGCTAAGGAGAAAGGGGTTTCTCCTGTTGATGTACAAGCCGTGGTTCTATACGACCATAATACTTCTGGCAGAAGTTCTGGCCACATCCCTTTTACATTCCCCTAGCTTGGTCTTAAATGGTGCTTGATGATCTTATTCACTGCCTCGACCTGCCCATTTGCC
The DNA here is from genome assembly GCA_003013855.2 of Liriodendron chinense. Taxonomy (NCBI): domain Eukaryota; kingdom Viridiplantae; phylum Streptophyta; class Magnoliopsida; order Magnoliales; family Magnoliaceae; genus Liriodendron; species Liriodendron chinense. The sequence goes on from ML058408.1 coordinate 1,403,758, forward strand.
TGAGGATGATATGGAGAAGTGCGGAGATTACGTATCTTCCATTTTTCATAAAATTCATCAAAAGCTGCGTTGTCAAACTGTGTTCCGTTATCGGTATTATAGTGTGAGGAAGTCCGAAACGGCATATAATATTTCTCCATACAAACTTAGTAGTTGTTTCTCGGTAATCTTGGCTAATGGTTCTGCCTTGGCCCCATTTGGTTGAAATAATCAACCGCCACGATCGCGAACCTATTTTGTCCCTTTCCCATGGGTAAGGGCCCGATGATATCGACCCCCCACTGAGCAAAGGCCAAGGGGCTATCAACCGGAGTCATCCGTTCGGAAGGTACATGAGGTATAGGTGAATATCGCTGGCACTTGTCGCATTTTTTAGAAAATTCAATTGCATCTGCTTTCATAGTGGGCCAATAATATCCTTGCCGCATCGCCTTATATGCTAGGGATCGTCCCCTGGGGTGATTACCACATGCCCCCTGGTGTACTTCGTCTAGAACATGAAGTGCTTCTTCTGGATGAAGACACCTTAAATAAGGCAAGGAGAAACTTTTTCGCAACAATATTCCGTCTTGCAAGGTGTACCTGGAAGCTCGAAGCCGAATTTGTCTTGCAGTTTTCTTATTGTCTGGTAGGTATCCGTCTCTGAGATACAGGATGATGGGATCCATCCAACATGGAGACGATTGTACCGATATTACCTGCTCAAGAGCCGATTGGTCGATACTTAGGTTCTGACGATGCTCGATGGGGATCGAATGTGCTAGCTCAGATTCTGGTGCGGAAGCGAGCTTAGCCAATGAGTCGGCAAGTTGGTTCTGCTCGCGAGGAATGTGGATTATTTCATAGGTCTTCAGTTTCACGAGCAGGATGAGTACACGAGACTTGTATAAGGCCATCCTTTCTTCTTTGGCTTCAAATTCACTAAGAACTTGTTTGACAATGAGCTGGGAATCGCTATGGATTAACAGATTCTGAACTGCAAGGACAATGGCCAGTTCAAGGCCAACGATCAGGGCCTCGTATTCTGCTTCATTATTTGAGACGCGAGATTCGAAACGCAGAGCATATTGAAAATGTGACCGCCGGGAGCCACTAAAATCAGGCCCGCTCCGCTACCAGTGGCCCGCGACGACCCGTCCACGAAGAGTGACCAAGGAGGCTGGTCGCTGGTCACAGTATTATCTTCGGAGGAGTATGTGAATTCAGTGATGAAGTCAGCCACGGCCTGGCCCTTTACTGCGGTCCTAGGACAGAATGAGATATCGTGCTCACTGATCTCGACCGCCCATTTAGTTAATCGTCCGGAAGCCTCAGGTTTTTGAAGGACTTGTCGTAGCGGGTGATTCGTCGGTACTAAAATAGTGTGGGCTTGAAAATATGGTCGCAGTTTTCGAGCTGCCGTGACTAAGGCTAGGGCCAGTTTCTCCATATCAGAATACCTAGTTTCTGCATCAACCATTGCTTGACTGATATAATAAACGGGCCTCTGCACCCCGGAATCTTCTCTTATTAAAGCGGCGCTAACGGCCGTAGTGGACACAGAGAGATAAAGAATGAGTTGCTCATGTGCTACAGGTTTAGATAAAATGGGGGGTGTGCTCATGTATAGCTTCAATTGTTAAAAGGCTTCCTCATATCGTGGCGTCCATTTCCAATCAGACTTGGCCGTTGTACGAAGGAGTTTGAAGAAAGGTAAACACTTGTCTGATGCTCGCGAGATGAACCTGTTTAACGATGCGATGCGACCAGCCAGACGCTGGACGTCCTTCAGAGTGGTGGGAGATTTCATCTCTATCAATGCTTTTATTTTCTCAGGATTTGCCTCAATTCCGCGTTGGCCAACCATTAACCCGAGAAATTTTCCTGCAGACACACCGAACGCACATTTCTCTGGGTTTAATTTCATTTGGTACCTCCTCATTAAGTCGAAGGCTTCTCGAAGATCAGAAATATGATCAGCTTCTATAGTGCTTTTCACGAGCATGTCATCAACATAGACTTCCATATTCCTACCGATTTGAGCAGTAAATATGTTGTTGATGAGACGTTGATAAGTGGCCCCTGCATTCTTGAGACCGAACGGCATTACCTGGTAGCAATATAATCCTCGATCTGTGATGAAGGCGGTATGCTGGCTATCAGGTGGATGCATCATGATCTGGTTGTAACCAGAATAAGCATTCATAAAGCTAAGCAGAGCGTGTCCAGCTGTTGAATCGACTAACTGGTCGATCCGCGGTGTCGGGAAGCTATCTTTGGGACATGCTTTGTTCAAGTCTGAATAGTCGACGCACATTCTCCATTTGCCATTAGCTTTCCGGACGAGAACTACGTTCGCGACCCACTCTGGGTAGTCAATTTCTTTTATGAAATTGACCGTGAGTAGCTTTTCAACTTCAGCCTTGATCGCCATTTGCCTTTCGGCAGTGAAGGCTCGTCGACGCTGGTGTACGGGTTTATGCTTTGGATCGATATTGAGACGATGTACGATGACGTTGGTGTCAATGCCTGGCATATCTTTATGAGACCAAGCAAACACGTCCTGGTATTCAGTGAGGAAACGGATCAGATCTCCGCGGTGGGCACTGGTTAAAGAGGATCCAATGTACACGATCTTAGGCGGGTCACCTTCGGTCAGGTGAATCGCCACTGTTTCCTCCCCCGGAGTTCCTGACTTCAGAGCATTTTCTCTCGGATCCAACGAGGTGGTGGAGGGAACGTCGGGTGAACCTTGAGCTATCTCCATGACGGGTGTCGCTTGAGCCTTCTTTCAATCTTGGAGGGCTATCTGGTAGCAAGACCGTGCCTCCTGTTGACTTCCTCGCACGACCCCGATACCATTTGGGGTAGGAAATTTAACACACAGATATGAAGGGTGTAAGGCTGCCCCAATCTTAGTTAGAGACGGCCGCCCCAAAATGGCGTTATACGCTGATTTTCGGTCCACCACGAGGAAGTTTATGAAGATGGTGGTCTTCGCTGGACTTTCTCTACAAGTAACCGGGAGATCAATGCTTCCTTCAGGTGTCACTGCTTCACCTCCGAAGCCGACGAGGGGGGTCGAAACTGGCTTGAGTAGGCCTCTGGCAAGTGCCATTTTGTTGAAAGCCTCCAAGTATAGAATATCGGCCGAGCTACCTGTATCCACCATAATTCGATGTGTCAGATAATTTGATACCTTCAATGTGACTACGATGGAATCTTCGTGAGGGAAGTGAATTCCCGTTGCATCTTCGAGAGTGAAGGAAATTGGAGGATGGCTGGCTTTTGACGAGCTAGACGACTGTTCCAGCCAATAGATCTGCTGGGGTTCTTTGGACGCCTTTCGAGCGTATGCTTTTCTTGAAGCTTGAGAGTCACCCCCACAAGCTGGTCCTCCGACAATGGTGCGGATTTCTCCCGTGGGCTCAGCGTCCTCTTGGTTAGTTTGATGATGAGGCGGTTCCTTTTGGCGAGATGAGGTCTTCGTCCTTTTTGGTGATCGATTTTTACGAGCAACATAATCCTGAAGATGGCCTTTTCGAATAAGGGCTTCGATATGGTCACGTAGAGAGATGCAGTCCTGGGTCCTATGCCCGTGATCTTTGTGGAAGTAACAGAACTTGCTCTTATCCCTCTTCTCAGGATCGGATTTGATCTTTGCGGGCCACTTTACATATGGCTTGTGTTTAATCTCCATTAGAACCTTTTCATGAGACTGATTAAAAGGGGTGTAGTTATGGTATTTACCAGAGTAAGGCTTCTTGGGAGAACGATCGCGCTGATCACGACGATATTTTTTATCTGTAGAAGAGGTTCCTTCTGGCTTGCGTTTCTTACTCTGTACTCCATGGCGTGTCAATGTGACTTCTTCTGCATTGATATATTTCTGAGCTTTGGCTTGGAACTCTGCCATAGTTTTCGGAGGGCTTTTATCTAAGGCAAACCTGAATTTCTCACTCGTTATTCCAGCAATGAGGGTTGTAAGACCCTTTTCTTCAGTGTAACCCTCAGTTTGGACGGCTTCGGCAGTGAACCGTACTGTGAACTCCTTTATTGTCTCCCCATGCTGCTGTTTCAGATTCATCAGATGGGAGGCTGGCTTCTTAATGCGAATGCTTCCCATGAACTGAGAAAGGAATATCTCCGATAACTGGGAAAAGGAACTGATGGAACGAGGCTTTAACCCCCGGAACCACGTACGAGCTGCTTCCTTCAATGTTAAGGGAAAAGCCCTACACATGATTTCTGAACCATGTCCCTCCAACTCCATGAGGGACCTGTATGTTTCCAGATGTTCAAGAGGGTCGCCAATACCTATGTACGGGGTGATAACAGGCGTTCGATACTTTCTAGGTAACGGGGCTTTCATAACCTCGCTGGTGAAGGGGGACTCGGATTGATGTATCGCCGCCATGACGGCAGATGGCCGATTTTCCTGGTATCGCTGTTCCATGACATCAAAACGATCATGGATTCTTTTGAGATCTCCTTCTCATGGTAGGGTATAGCTTGATGTTTCGGCGGTGGAGCCCTGCGGTTGAGGTTGTCGAGACGAACTAGAATGTATAGAATGCGGAGACGGTACAGGGGGATGGCTGCCAAGTGGTGGGACCTGTGGTTCGTCCATAGAATGTCTAGATGCCACTGGTATGGGCTGCGGTGGTAACCCTTCGGAGGCTTGTCTCTGAGGTTCGGGGAAATGCTGATCAAGACGATTTGACAGCGCTTGAACTCCGGCGTTTAGAGTTAGGAGAGTGTTTCCGAGGAAACGTAGGACATCGTCTTGATTTCCAGAAGCTTCCAATAGTGGGTTTGGTGATGGCATAGTTGGGGCTCCTTGAGGGATGTTCGTCGAGGTAGGTGGAAGGGTAGGTACGGATTCCGTCTCATCGGGCGGAGGTGGTGCCTGCCTTGAAGTCGAAGGATGAACAACCTTTTTAGGAGGCATCGCCGAAAGATCTTTATCGGTGGAACGATTGATTTTGATGATCAAGTCGTTCCCACAGACAGCGCCAAACTGTTAATGTCAGATTTTGTAACAGGATCCGTCGAACGTTCACCTTCTCTCCTCTAGAGATTTCCCCCGCCAAACCTGAAAGAAGACAGACAGCAACTAAGGGTGGCTGGGGTCCAGCCGTTAACCCTCCGATGCTTAAGTCAGCCCAAAGCAGGAAGAAGAGCAGCCAGGCACAACGGGACAGAGATCGAATATTGTGTGTACCTTTTCTTAATGGAGTCGTTCCATTATATAGATTAGAAGCGATTCAATCTGTTACGTAAGATATAGAGATCCCGCTGATCTCGTGTACGATACGAGATCTTGCTGATTTCGTGGGATAAGATCCTCATCTTTAGAGACGAGATCCAACCCACTGACTTATATCGGCAATCACGTTCCTCGATGGCAATCCCTTGAGATCCGGAACTACCAGAGGATAAGCCTAAAAACTGACCTATACGGGTTGCCGGTAGGCGTAGAAATAGCGCTGATAGCTCATGTAGAGCTGGGAACCGTAGTTGGAGTCATAGCCAGCGAAAAAGGAAGGAAACGCCGACAAGACGGAAACCACCGAACTGGGTGTAGCCCTGCCTGGCCTCGCAGGGTCATATTGCTCGACGGGAATCGGGTGCTAGTACTGAAGGATAAGAGATGTAGCCGCAGAAAAGCTGTTCGCATGTTGGGACATGGTCGCGAGTCCAAGTGCTCGCTCATTTTGATGTAACTCCTTTCAACGACTTGTGAGAAGGTCTGCTCGCTGTTCAAGAAGGGAACCTTTGCTTTGCTTTATCTGACCATCGGCTATAGGAGCTCGAAGCCTTGCGAATAGGTGCTCCGTATTTATCCATCCTACGACTCTCGAGCATATGATCTCGAGAGTCGGATGAACATCCCGCGCTTACCCAATCTGTGGCTTGTGATCAGATGATCTCGAAGGTCGGATGGGCATCCTGCACTTACCCGATCTGCGACTCTCGCTCAGATGATCTCGAGGGTCCAATGGGTACTTCCGTATTTCCCCAATTTGCGACTCTCGATCAGATGTTCTCGAGAGTCGAATGGGCGTCCGCGTACAATTAACAGCTGAGTTGATCTCCTTCGACGGATCCTGTTACAAAATCTGACATTAACAAACAACTCGACAGTCCCATATGGATAAACAGTTTTCACAATGAAAGGACCGGTCCATCGAGATTTCAATTTCCCCGAAAATAAATGCAGCCGAGAATTATACATAAGGACCTTTTGATTTATCGTGAAGGTCTTACGAAGGATGTTCTTATCATGGAACACCTTCGTCTTGTCCTTGTAAATTCTCACATTTTCATTTGCCTCATTCCGGAGTTCCGCAAGTTCATTTAATTGAAGCTTGCGCAACGAGCTTGCTTTGTCAGAATCAAAATTCATCTTCTTTATCGCCCAATGTGCCCTATGTTTCAACTCTATGGGCAAGTGACAAACTTTTCCATAGACAAGTCTAGAGGGAGACATTCCAATGGGGGTCTTGAAAGCGGTACGGTAAGCTCATAGTGCATCGATAAGTCGAAGCGACCACTCTTTGCGATTGGGGTTCACTGCTTTCTTTAAAATATGTTTAATTTCCCTGTTAGATATCTCAGCTTGTCCACTTGTTTATGGGTGATAGGGACTGCTCACCTTGTGATTTACGCCATATTTTTCATTAAAGCTTCAAACGAACGGTTACAAAAATAAGACCCTCCATCGCTTATAATGACTCGAGGTGTTCCAAATCGGGAAAGGATATTTTCTTTTAAGAAATGAATGACTGTTTTATGCTCATTGTTCCGGTATGGAATCACCTCGACCCATTTTGAAACATAGTCGACGGGAAGTAGAATATATAAATTTTCAAAAGAAGATGGGAATGGACCCATGAAATCGATGCCCCCAACAATAAAAAATTTCGATTGGTAAGATGGAATTGAGTGGCATCATATTTCTATAGGATATTCCTCCCAATTTCTGACAAGGTTCACAAGTTTTACAAAACTCATGGGTGTCCTTGAACATGGTGGCCCAATAAAACCCACATTGCAGAATTTTAGCTGTGGTCTTCTTAGCCAAAAAGTGGCCACCACACGCCTGAGAATGAAAAAAGGAGATGATACTGTGTTGTTCATCATCCGACACACATCTCCTTATGATTTGATCGGGACAATACTTGAATAAGTATGGGTCGTCCCATATGAATTTTCTCACCTCGTTGAAGAACTTATCCTTATCTTACTTTTTTCAATGTGTTAGAATTGTACCTGTAGCAAGATAGTTAGCAATGTTCGCATACCATGGCAAATGGGAGACCTTAAAAAGGTGTTCATCAGGGAACATGTCATTGATCACGGTCGTCTCAGGAGAATCGGTGAGAGCAAGTCTAGAAAGATGGTCAGCAACTACGTTTTCTACTCCTTTCTTATCATGTATTTTTATGTCAAATTCTTGGAGTAGGAGGATCCATCTTAACAAGTGTGGCTTAGCATCCTTCTTAGAGAGAAGGTACTTGAGCGAGGCATGGTCGGTGAATATGATAATCTTGGATCCAATCAAGTAGGACTTAAACTTGTCTAAAGCAAAGACTACGGTCAAAAGTTCTTTTTCTGTAGTAGTGTAGTTTGCTTGAACCGAGTTTAAGGTTTTACTTGCGTCGTAGATGATGCACGGCTTCTTCTCTTTTCTTTGGCCTAACACAGCTCTAATAGCATAGTCACTTGCATCACACATGATTTCAAAAGGAAGGCTCCAATCAGGTGGGTGCATTATGAGAGCACATGTCAACATACCTTTAAGTTTGTCAAAGGCATTTTGACAATCCTTATTCCACTCGAATGAGTTTTCCTTTTAAAGGAGGTTACATAAAGGACGAGAGAGTGAACTAAAGTCCTTTATGAGCCTTCTATAGAATCCGGCATGTCCTAAAAAGGACCGCACATCGGGAGGTGGAAGGTTAGAGATAAGATCGATTTTAGCCTTGTCCACCTCGATTCCATTTTGTGAGATGATGTGACCAAGGACAATTTCTTTTTGAACCATGAAGTGACATTTCTCCCAATTCAACACAAGGTTCTTGTCTTCATATCTTTTTAAAACAGTTTTTAAGTGCACAAGGCACTCATTAAAGTTACAGCCAAATACCGAGAAATCGTCCATGAAGATTTCAAGAATCGTCCCCACCATATTAGAAAAAATACTCAACATACAACGCTGAAAGGTGGCAGGGGCATTGCATAATCCAAATGGCATCCTTCAATAGGCAAAAGTGCCGAATGGACATATGAATGTTGTCTTCTCTTGGTCCTCTAGGGCGATCTCTATTTGGTTATACCCTGAATACCCATCAAGGAAGCAAAAGTGGGATTGACCCGTCAACCTTTCTAAAATTTGATCAACAAATGGTACGGAGAAGTGTCTTTCCTTATAACTGTGTTTAGCTTCCTGTAGTCAATGCACATTCTCCAACCGATAGTAACCCTGGTTGGCACGAGTTCATTGTTGGCATTGGCTACAATGGTTATTCTGGATTTCTTAGGCACCACTTAAGTTGGACTCATCCATTGACTATCGGATATTGGGTAAATGATACCTACATCCAATAGTTTCAACACCTCGACTTTAACCACCTCCTTCATGTTTGCATTGAGGCGTCTTTGTGGTTGCCTAGATGTTTTCGCATTCTCCTCAAGGTGTATGCGATGAGTACAAATCAGGGGGTCTATGCTTTTGAGATCCGCAATTGACCATCTAATGACGCTTTTATGCTCTATTAGAGTGGCTATCAGCCTACTCTCTTGTTCCTCATCCAAGTGGAAAGAAATCACCACCGGATATGTCTCATCTCGACTTAAATAGACATATTTCAAATAAGTGGGTAGTGGTTTTAGGTCGTGCTTCGGTGCCTTGATATTAGATGGAAGCGGCTTATTCTCACTTGAGGGCAAGGGCTCAAATGGTGCCTTCCATCTTTTATTATCAAGTACCGGCATAGAATCCAAAATGGCATCCATCTCTTATCATGTCATCATCAATCTCATGAGAATGGGCCAAGCATGCCTCCAAGGGGTCGGAATAGAATGTCAGGAGGGATGTGTCTTTCACGAATGATTCAATCAAACTTAGTTCATAGACCTCGTCATCAATATCCCGTGGTTGTTTACATAAATAAAAAATATTCAGCTCTAGTGTCATATTTCCAAAGGACATTTGTAGCATCCCATTTCTACAATTGATAATTGAATTAGAAGTGGCTAAGAAAGGGCGGCCAAGTATGACAGGAATTTGAGCACCGGTTCCGATCACATGATGTGTATCCAAGACAATAAAATCTACTGGATAGTAAAATTTATCGACTTGGACAAGGACATCTTCAATCATCCCTCTCGATATACGAATAGATCTATCAGCAAGTTGGAGTGTGGTTTTGATGGATTTTAACTCACCTAACCCAAGTTGTTCATAGACCGAGTATAGGATGAGGTTAACACTTACCCCAAGATCGAGTAAAGCTTGTTTGATCCGGTAGTCACCTATGATGCATGAGATGGTAGGACTACCTGGATCCTTGTATTTTTGGGGCATCTCTTGTTTAATAACGGCGCTCAAATTCTCAGTCAAAAGTACTTTGTTGTGAACATTGTGTTTCCTTTTGACTGTACATAAGTCCTTCAAAAATTTGGCATAAGATGGTATTTGTTTTATAGCATCCAACAAATGAATGTTGATCTTCACTTGCTTAAAAACCTTTAGGATTTCTGAATTTTTATCTAAAGGTTTGGGTGAAATCAACCTTTGGGAAAATGGGGTAACCGACTTGTATTGTCTTTCCGGTTCTTTCTCATGTGGAGTGTTGTTCAAGATGTCCTCCTTATTGGCAATTTTCGGATCATTAGGCTTTGAGGCCTTCACCGAATTGGATTTATCAATTGTTTTGCCACTCCTCAAAGTGGTGATAGCTTGAACATGCTTCGTATTTTGGGAGGATGGGCTGAGGTCTGGTATCTCAAATTGGGTTCTTGGGTTAGGGAGAGGTTGGGCAGGAAGTGTGCCTTTCTCCCTAACACTAAGATGAGATTCCACTCTAACCATTGAAGTTTCAAATCATTGATGGCTTGAGATGAATTTTGATTGAATTTTAGTTGTTCTTGCATGAACCCATCGATTTTATGAGAATTATTCTTGTTGTACTCAGCTTCGGCCGAGACGAATGTACCTAATATTTCTTCAAGCGTAGCTTTTGGGTTATTGTTTGCATTCTCTGATGGCCCATTCCTCCAACTGAAATTGGGATGGTTCCTCCAACCAAAATTATACGTGTTCGAGTTTAGATTGCTAAATGGTCGTTGATAATTATTTATGGCATTTGATTGTTCTTGTAGAACTTTCTGGAACGCAGAGATTGTAGGACAATCCTGTGTTGCATGTTGGTTACCGGAACAAATTCCATAAATATTCTCAACTTCCTTAGTCTTTTCTCCCTTCCCTAATTCCATGGCTTCAACTTTTCTTGTGAGGCTAACTACACGTGCACTTATGTTGTCTTCTTCGGAGAGGACATAGGTTCCTCTATTTTCTCTTTGTTGGCTTATCTTGGGATTTGCTGGTTTAGTTGAATCCCAAGATTGTGCATTCTCGGTTAAGATATCAAAATAGTCCAATGCTTCCTCGGCTTCCTTATTTATGAATTCTCCATTGCACATCATCTCTACGAATTGGTGCATGGGCGAAGTCAGTCCTTCATAGAAAAAGCGTATTACCCGCCAAATTTTGTAGCCATGATGTGGGCATGTGTTTAATAAGTCTTTGAACCTCTCCCAACATTGGAAGAAGGTCTCATCCTCTTCTTGAGCAAAATTCATGATTAGGCGCCTCAACATATTTGTTTTATGAGTAGGGAATTTTTTTTAATGAACTCCCTAGTCATCTGAGTCCATGTGTTGATTGATCTTGGCCTTAATGCATGAAGCCAAGCATTACCTTCTCTTTAAGAGAAAAAAGAAATAACCTAAGTCTCACAACATCATCAGATACGTTTGCAAAGTGCAACGTGGCTATCACCTCATCGAATTCCTTAAGATGTTGATATGCGCTCTCACTGTCTAAACCAAGGAACTTGGGAAGGAGTTGGATTACTCTTGGTTTTATATCAATATTCCTTGCATTGAATTGAAAAATTATGCATGAGGGAGTACTCGCTCTTGCAGGTTGCAAGTGATCACGTAAAGTTCTAGTCGAGGAACATTCTCAACCTCATTCTCACCTGTTTCGGTTTGGCCCAAATTTTGATTGGCCATAGGGTTGGGTTGGTTTTCAGCCATACTGTCAGACAAAATTGGAGAGTCTAAATGTTTCTTAGCACGTGACTCCTTATCAATCCCTTTCAATAACTCCCCATTCACTAATGAGTCGGTTATTAGAATCCCAAACCTAATGTGGCATGCAAATCTCAGAAAAGTAAAAGATTAAAAAGGGTTAGAAAAACCTAATTGAAGTGACTTCTTCGACACCTAAAATCCTTGCAAAAACAAAACAAAACAAAACAACAAACTAGTTTAGTAGGACTCCTAAAAATCTTAAATAGAAACTATTTTCAGAAATTTTGTAAAAACCGTTGAAAATCCCCGACAGCGGCGCCAAAAACTTGTTTGCTTCCCCAAGTATAGGGTTGCGATGTAGTAATAATTCAGTAGAGACCTTGATCGTTCTCAGGGACTTATTAGGAATTCACAAAATTACTTCTAATATTCTCTAATTGAGAGTTAACCAAACAGATTTCTAAAATTGAATGTAGATAGAATTCTTAAACTAAAAGTGAATGTAATCAATATAAAAGAGCACTAGGGGTCAAGGATCCACTTGTAGCAATTCTTGATGTATAATTCACTATGGTTTCCCAATTACACAACTAGAATCAAAATCAAATCCTATCTAGTCAGATGATAGAGTGGTTGTAACATACAATCTGTTATACGTATGATTTATATACATGATTCCCTCAATTCAATTTAGGACTTGAGCACACTCAATTGCATAGGTCAATCCAAGTTCCAATAGATTAAGATCACAATCATAATCATCATTAAACTCTGTCACAAATCATAATTAGATCATGATTTGAACTTCATTCAAATCACAGACACAATTCACACATAATTCAGAATTTAGAACAAAAAAGTAGAACTTTGGTTTGAAGTTCCCAGATGAGAATCCAAGTCTAGAGCGTATTGAATCCGATTCCTCGGAGTGTACAAGTCTAGAACTATGTAAAACAATTAAGAACTAAAGCAATTCTTTCAAAAATTCATGAGCCATCATAAGATTAAGAAAAACTACTTAGAACTTTATTCAAACTTCTATAAACCATTATTCTTCAATAAATCCAACTTGAAACCAAAATAAACGAATTAAAGCATCTCAGATTCACTACAAGCTTCATCTCTTAGCCCTAGCTAAGAAGTTTAGCCGTTTATGATCTAAGGAAACATGAAAACAACTAAAAACATAAGCTAAAAAGCAACAAACTAGAGGGAGTTTTGGAACTCCGAATCCGACTTCCGCCGCCTCCCACCTTCGTAGATCTCTTCTAGGATGCCTTAGCTACGACACCTAGGTCCCCTTTTATAGTGAAGAGGTCCTACCGCCTCAGAATCTTCTAAATTTGTGCAGCACTTGCGCACAAAAATCGGAGCTTTTATGAGAAGCTGCTGAATTCTCGCTGCAATACACTGGCCGACCGGTCATGACCGGTCGGACCCTTTTGTGGATAGTCCAGCGTGTAGGAGTGGGGGGAGCAGGCCCTGGCAGACCTGTCTAGACTGGTCGGCCTCTTGTGCTTGGTGTCTAGAGAGGTAAAGGGGGGTGGCCGACCGGTCTAGACCGGTCGTGGCCCTCTTGGCTGATCGGTCGTGGCCCTCTTAGCTAATCGGTCATGACTGGTCGGACCAGATTTTCTTCCCTTTTCTTCTTTCTTTCTTCTCTCTTTACTCTCCTTGCTTTCTTTTTTCTTTGGCCCACCTTGGGTCTTCATCCTAGGCTCCTAAATGCAATATTTTAGCTATCGATCGAGTGAACTTTCTCTCATTCTTACAATCACAAAACCTCGCATTAGAATAGTCTTTAAGCTTGAAAACTATGCATAGTTAGTGATGAAATGGGTTTAGAATATACACATTTAAGCACTCAACACAAATGTAGGAAGAGATCCCATGGTATATGTTGTTTATGAAATTATGGGTATTGTACTAATACCACTTAAGTTAGAAGCTTGTAGTTATGTCTAAGTCCTACAGGGGAGTGATTAAGACCTTTTTAATATTAATCAATCTAAACAAAATTAGCCCTCATTAAACACAATGTAGTGTGTGTAGGTTCATAGACAAATAAGAATTTAACTTACATACAACATGAGTCTATGAAGAGATGGCATATATCGACTTGGGCAATGATTTAAACACCTAGCATACCAATTATCTATTCATGCATTCATTGAACAAAATATAGATAAAGTATAGGGAAAGAATTATCAACACATTTCACACAATATAGTGGTTCGACTACTTGCCTACTTCACTTCGGAGGATGAACTCAACGTCAAGTTTTTTGGTATTTCTTTATTCATATGGTTTTAAATTGGTTCACCATATACCGTACATCCTACATAAGGACCTACACGTTTTGCACCCGTCAGTGGCCTACACAAGGTCTTGTCGAGTTTGGGTCACAAACTTTCGATTAGTCTTACATAAAAACTAATCTCATACACTTCCGCCGGTGGCCTACACAATTACAAGTGAGTTTGGGTCTTCAAACTCAAAACCCAAATCCTAACAAGAAGTGAATTGTACAAATGGACTCTAACAAGACTTTCTTACAAAAGGTATGAGTCCCGTTGATTGCACATTGTTGAGATGCTCCCCCTAACTTAGTGTAGCTTCTCTTCAGCTCCCTTGATCACCTACCTTTTATAGATCTTCCATTGTAGAGTGCCAAGGTAATAGGGAGACTAGGGTTTGGAGACGTAGCTTTTACAATCTCAGGTTTTATATAAAACTATATGGATTCATCTACCAAACATTCTAGGCAACTTAGACAATGAGGTTTTATCTATATGGATTGGGTCTAAGGTTTAGAGAATGCTAGAGTTCAAGAACATATTTAATGAGAACATTGAATACTCAAATGGGGCATTTACACCGAAGAGGATTCTTAAATTCAATGGGAGTAGGAATCAAAGGAAAGGATAACGCTTGAATGCTCTAGGATTCTCTTATATGAAATTTCAATCAACCAAGAAAAACCTTCGATTGATTTAAATAGAGGAATGGAGCAACAAACATAAAATAGAGGAATGGAGCAACAAATAAATAGAGGAATGGAGCAACAAACATAAAATAACTAGTTAACAGCCAGTATCGATCGATCAAACGAACTTTCGATTGATCGAGTGAATTTGATTTATAGGCAGAAAGCTTGTTGGACGATTTTAAGTACCTTCGATCTATCAATACCTTCAATCAATCGAAACCTTTGATCAATCCAAAAAATCCAATTCTGAGTATAAGTCTTACTAGACATTTTTTAGAACCTTTGATCGATTGAGCAAGGATCCTTCGATTGATTGAGACCGATCGAAGACGCTCTATGCGATCGAGGACCTATGGAATTTGTGCATTTGGTGTTTTCTTTCTTTCCAAGTACTTTGCACATGGTTTAATTTCGCTTCCCCAAGTTTAGGGTTGCGATGTAGTAATAAACTCGGTAAGACCGAGGTCGATCCACAGGGACTTATGTAGGAATTCACAAACACTTCCAATAGCTCCTATTGAAAAGCTAACAACCAGATTTCGAGAAGATTGATGCAAATAACAATTTTGAACTTAAACTGAAGTAATTAATTAATAAAAGGCACTAGGGGTTCAAGGATCTACTTGTAGCAATCCTTGATGCTCAATTCGCTGTGGTTTCTCACTTTCTTAACTAGAATCGAAATTAAGATCTATCTAGTCGGATGATAGAGCAGTTAAACCAAACAATCTGCCATATGAAAGAGCCTTGTGTATGATTCACTCAATGCAAGCTAGGACGAGCATACTCAACTGTATAGGTCAGTCCCAATTCCAATAAACTAAGTTCACAATCATAACCATCATTAAGTCCTGTCACAAGACAAAGCTAGATCATGATTTGGACTTGATTCAAATCACATACATAGTCTCAGACATACTTCAGAATTCCATAAAAGTAGAACTTTGGTAGGAAGTTCCCACATGAAGATCATAGTACTAGAGCACACTCCAATTCCTCGGATCATACAGGTCTAAACTAACACAAAACAATTAAGAACTCAAGTACTTCTTCTAAACATCCATGAGTCATCATAAGACTAAGAAAAAACTACTTAGAACTTGAATTAAACTTCAAACCATTGTTCATAAAAATAAAATCCAATCTTAAAACGAAGTTCAAACGAATTAAAACATCTTAGATTCACTACAAGCTTCACCTCTTAGCCCTAGCTAAGAGGTTTAGTCGTTCATGATCCAAGGAAACATGAAACAACTAAGAAAAAGCATAAAAACGAGAAAACGAACTAGAATAAGTTGTGGAACTTCGAAATCCACTTCCGCCGCCTCCCACCTTGCTCAAACCCTTCTCAGATGCCCTAGGAACGATCCCTAGGTGTCCTTTTATAGTAGGGAGGCTCCGCAGCATCAGAATCTTCCAGAAATTACGTAAGAGTACGCAGTGCGCAGAGAAATTCGGGGCTTGTAGAACATGCCTCATTACGCAGACGACCGGTCGCTCGACCAGTTGCAAAAGTGAAAAATCTGTCCAGAGAGTTTTTGAAATTTTCAAACCCAGAAAATTAATTCAAGGACCAGTCGCACGACCGGTCTGAGTGGTGAACGACCGGTCGTACGACCGGTCTTGGACAGTCCAGTGAGCTGTGGTCGCTGAGCTCCTCTATTGAGTGATCGGACCGGTCGGACGACCGGTCTTAGGCTTTGGACGACCAGCCTTGGGCATGTTCTTCTGCTTTCTTTCTTCTTTTCTCTGACTTCTTTCTTTCATCCTTCGACACTTGGTCCTTTGATCTTCTTTGCTTCTAAATAGTGTCTTTAAGTCTTCAATTGATGATTTCTCTCGCTTATCCCTACAATCAGAATTCCATGCATTAGATTAGTCTATAAATCATGAAAACCTTGCATAATGAGTGACGAATTGGGGTTAGAATATGTACAATTAAGAGCTCAACACACCCCCCAACCAGCATTTTGCTAGTCCTGAGCAAAACATGTGTGAAACTAATTCCATTCTTCAAAACCCAACTCTCCTTCAGAAACCATTCTTCCATACATCCCAAGATACACAAGTGTAAGATTCAGAAATATTAGGTGACAGAGGTTGAAACCTTAAACTCTCAAAACATAATAAGTATCCATATGAAATTCCCACTGATTGTTTGATAAATAGAAGAGTTTGAACGACTTCAACCTAGTGTGCATTGTGAAAGTTCATCTCATGAGTTTCTCGGATTATCTTCTTCATAGATCAACTAGACTATAGATTTCAAGGTATATAGAGCAACAACAAGCTAATGACAGGAATTTGCCTTACCGTCCCTCCGACGACTTTCACACTACATCACATTTTCGGCTTTGGTTATGGGTAGACCATCCCCCGGTTGGTAGTAGGTAGCCCTAATCGAAATTTTCCACCATTTTTCCATCATTCTCAATTTCATCCTTCCTTTTCCTTTTTCTTTTAAAGTAGATAGGATTTGTAGAAATTCATATCCTTCGTTATTTTCCCATGGACAAGGATGGACAAAGTACCCCGGCTTGGTTTCTCAACACCTTAAATTAAAGTCTAGCTAATCCATAAATCACATAATCCTTTCAACTCATGAAAATCGTGTAACGTGAACTAGGTGTAAAAGTGTTCAAATTTTTTTTATCAATCACATAACTAAGGGAATTCACATATAAAACCATTATGCTATGAGAAGTCCAAGACTTACAACCCCATACACTTCATATCTCTTTCTCTTATGCTCATATCA
The DNA here is from genome assembly GCA_003013855.2 of Liriodendron chinense. Taxonomy (NCBI): domain Eukaryota; kingdom Viridiplantae; phylum Streptophyta; class Magnoliopsida; order Magnoliales; family Magnoliaceae; genus Liriodendron; species Liriodendron chinense. The sequence goes on from ML058408.1 coordinate 1,420,809, forward strand.
TCTTGAATGCATAGAAACAAAGTTTTCCAAAAGAGTTTTGAATTTTAGAAAAATTGAAAATTTTCTACATAATTGCTCGAAATGTTACAAAACACTGGATTCATCCAAGTGATCCTACACCCCCCAACCAAATCTTGCATTGTCCTCAATGTAAAAGATGTGCAATGAGCAAAACATGAGAGCAATTTGAAAATAAAAGGGAGTAAGGAATGATAGTACCTGAGAGAGTGAAAAGTGAAATTCTTCCTCCTTCTAACAAACTTGTGAAAAGTAAACAAAAGCAACCAACTCCTAATCCTAACTACTCTATACCTCCATCAGACTAGGAGATCAATCATCCTGATACACAGGATTAGTCAGAGGTATGCACATACCTTCTGAAGGAAATTTCTCAAAGAATGGCTTAAAGATGTTGCCGTTCCTTGGATTTAACAACTCGACGGTCCCATATGGGTAGACAGTTTGCACAATGTAGGGACCGGTCCATCGAGATCTCAATTTTTTTGAAAATAAATGTAGGCGAGAATTATATAGAAGGACTTTTTGATTGATTGTGGATGTCTTACGAAGAATGTTCTTATCATGGAATATCTTCGTCTTGTCCTTGTAAATTCTCGCATTCTCATATGCTTCGTTCTGGATTTCTACAAGTTCATTTAATTGAAGGTTGCGCAACGAGCTCGCCTTGTCAGAATCAAAATTCATCTTCTTAATTGCCCAATATGCCCTATGTTCCAACTCCACAGGCAAGTGACAAGCCTTCCCATAGACAAGTCTATAAGGAGACATACCAATAGGGGTCTTGAAAGCGGTACGGTAAACCCAAAGCGCATCGGTAAGTCGAAGCGACCAATCCTTGCGATCGGAATTCACCGTTTTCTCCAAAATGTGTTTAATCTCCCTATTGGATATCTCAGCTTGTCCACTAGTTTGTAGGTGATAGGGAGTGCTCACTTTGTGTGTTACGCCATATTTCTTCATTAAGGTTTCAAATGGGCGATTACAAAAGTGAGACCCTCCATCACTTATGATGATTCGAGGTGTTCCAAACCGGGAAAGAATATTCTCTTTTAAGAAGCGAATGACCGTTTTATGGTCATTATTCCGACAAGGGATGGCCTCGACCCATTTGGATACATGGTCAACGGCAAGCAAGATGTATGTGTTTCCAAAAGAAGATGGGAATGGACCCATGAAATCGATGCCCCAACAATAAAAAATTTCAATTATTAAGATGGGATTGAGAGGCATCATATTTCTACGGGAGATTCCTCCCAATTTCTGACAAGGCTCACATGTTTTGCAAAACTCATGTGTGTCTTTGAACATAGTGGGCCAATAGAACCCACATTGCAGAATTTTGGTTGTGGTCTTCTTAGCCGAAAAGTGGCCACCACATGCCTGAAAATGAAAAAAGGAGATGATACTTTGTTGTTCATCATCTGGCACACATCTCCTTATGATTTGATCGGGACAATACTTGAATAAGTATGGGTCATCCCATAGAAATTTTCGCACCTCAGTGAAGAACTTATCCGTATCTTTCTTTTTCCAATGTGTAGGAATCGTACCTGTAGCAAGATAATTAGCAATGTCCGTATACCATGGCAATTGGGAGACTGTAAAAAGTTGTTCATCAGGGAACATGTCATTGATCACGGTCATTTAAGGGGAATTGGTGAGAACAAGTCGAGAGAGGTGGTCAGGCACTACATTTTCTACTTCTTTCTTATCACGTATCTCTATGTCAAATTCTTGGAGTAGAAGAATCCATCTTAACAACCGTGGTTTAGCATCCTTCTTAGAGAGAAGGTACTTAAGCGCGGCATGGTCAGTGAATATGATGATCTTGGATCCAATCAAGTAGGACCTAAACTTGTCCAAGGCAAAAACTACGGCTAAAAGTTCTTTTTCTGTTGTAGTGTAGTTTGCTTGGGCAGAGTTTAAGGTTCTACTTGCATAGTAGATAACACATGGCTTCTTCTCTTTTCTTTGGCCTAGCACGGCCCCAATAGCATAGTCGCTTGCGTCGCACATAATTTCAAAAGGAAGGCTCCAATCAGGTGGTTGCATTATGGGAGCACATGTCAACATACCTTTAAGTGTGGTAAAGGCATTTTGACAATCTTCACTCCACTCGAATGAATTCTCCTTTTGAAGTAGGTTACATAAAGGACGAGAGAGTGAACTGAAGTCCTTTATGAACCTTCTATAGAATCCTGCGTGTCCCAAAAAGGACTGCACATCTCGTATGCTCTTGGGTGGTGGAAGGTTAGAGATAAGATCGATTTTCACTATGTCCACCTCAATTCCATTTTGTGAAATGATATGACCAAGTACAATTCCCTTTTGAACCATAAAGTGACACTTCTCCCAATTCAACACAAGGTTTTTCTCTTCACATCTTTTCAGCACAGATTTCAAGTGCACAAGGCACTCATCAAAGCTACAACCAAATACAGAGAAATCATCTATGAAGACTTCAATAATTGTCCCCACCATATCAGAAAAGATACTCATCATACAACGCTGAAAGGTGGCAGGGGCATTACATAGTCCAAACGGCATCCGTCAATAGGCGAAAGTGCCGAATGGACATGTGAATGTAGTCTTTTCTTGGTCTTCACGGGCTATCTCTATTTGGTTGTACCCTGAATAGCCATCAAGGAAGCAAAAATGGGAATGACCCGTCAAACTTTCTAAAATTTGATCAACAAACGGTAGGGGGAAGTGGTCTTTCCTCGTGACAGTGTTTAGTTTCCTGTAGTCAATGCACATTCTCCAACCAGTAGTGACTCTGGTTGGTACGAGTTTATTATTGGCATTGGCTACGATGGTGATTCCGGATTTCTTAGGCACCACTTGAGTTGGGCTCACCCATTGACTATCAGATATTGGGTAGATAATATCCACATCCAATAGTTTTACCACTTCGTCTTTAACCACATCCTTCATGTTTGGATTGAGTCATCTTTGTGGTTGCCTAGATGTCTTCGTATTCTCCTCAAGGTATATGCGATGAGTACAAATCAGTGGGTCTATGCCTTTGAGATCCGCAATCGACCACCCAATGGCACTCTTGTGCTCTAATAGAGTGGCCATTAGCCTACTCTCTTGTTCCTCATCCAAGTGGGAAGAAATCACCACCGGATATGTCTCATCTCGACCTAAATTGACATATTTCAGCTCACTTGGTAATGGTTTTAGGTCGAGTGTTGGTGCCTTGATATTGGATGGGAGGGCTTTGTTCTTGTTTATGGGTAAAGGCTCAAATAGGGCCCTCCATCTTTTGTTATCAAGTATCAGCACCACATCTAACACGGCATCCATCTCTTGTATAGTGTTATCATTTATCTCATGAGAGTGGGCCACACATGCCTCCAAAGGGTCATAATATAATGACAAGGGGAAAGTTTCATCCGCGAATGATTCAATCAAGTTTATCTCGTGGATCTCCTCATCAACTTCCCGTGGTTGTTTGCATAGATCAAATATATTCAGCTCAAGTGTCATGTTTCCAAAGGACATTTGTACCAGCCCGTTTCTACAATTGATAATTGCATTCGAAGTAGCTAGAAAAGGGAGGCCAAGTATGACAGGAATTTGAGCACCGGTACCTATCATGGGATGTGTATCCAAGACAATAAAGTCTACTGGGTAGTAGAATTTATCAACTTGGACTAAAACATCCTCAATCATTCCTCTCGGTATACAAATGGATCTATCAGCAGTTTGACCGAGTATGGATGAGGTTCACACTTGCCCCCAAATCGAGTAAGGCTTGTTTAATCCTGTAGTCTCCTATGATGCATGAGATGGTTGGACTACCCGGATCCTTGTATTTTTGGGGTACCTCTTGTTTGATGATAGCGCTCAAATTCTCAGTCAAAAGTACTTTGTTGTGAACATTGTGTTTCCTTTTGACTGTGCACAATTCCTTTAGAAATTTGGCATAGGACGGTATTTGATTTATGGCATCCAACAACGGGATGTTGATCTTCACCTGCTTGAAAACCTCTAAAATTTCCAGATTTTTGTCTAAAGGTTTAGGTGAAATCAACCTTTGGGGAAATGGGGCAACCGGCTTGTATTGCCTTCCGGTTCTTTCTCTTGTGGAGTGTTGTTTGAGCTATCATCCTTTTTGGAATTTTCCGGATCCTTAGGCTTTGGGGCCTTCACCGGATTAGATTTATCAACTATTTTCCCACTTCTCAAAGTGGTGATAGCTTGAACATGATCCCTATGTTGGGAGGATGAGCCTGTGTCTTGTATCTCAAATTGGGTTCTTGGGTCAGGAAGAGGTTGGGCAGGAAGTGTGCCTTTCTCCCTAACACTGAGGTGAGATTCAACTTTAGCCATTGAGGTTTTCAATTCATTGATGGCTTGAGTTGATTTTGATTGAATTTCAATTGCTCTTGCATGAACCCATCTATTTTCAGAGAATTAGTCTTGTTATACTCAGCTTGAACCAATACAAATGCACCCAACATCTCCTCTAGCGTAACTTTTGGAGTAATGACTAGAGATGGACCTAGCATAGGTTGAGCTTGAGGGATATTGTTTGCATTCGCAGTGGGTCCATTCCTCCAACTGAAGTTGGGATGGTTCTTCCAACTAGCATTAAACGTGTTTGAGTTTGGAGCACCAAATTGTCGTTGATAACTGTTTATGGCATTTGATTGTTCCTGAAAGATGTCTTGAACCGCTGAGATTGTGGGACAATCTTGTGTTATATGTTGATTTCTGGCACAAATTCCACAAACAGTTTCAACATCATTAGAGTTGATCGTCTCTCCTTTCTTTAATTCCATGGCCTCGACTTTTCTTGTGAGGCTAGCCACCCGTGCATTTATGCTATCCTCTTCTGATAGGACATACATTCCTCCTTTTTCTCTTTGTTGGCTAGTCTTGGAATTTGCTGGTTTAGATGTATCCTAAGACTGTGCATTCTCAGCCACTTCCTCCAAATAGTCCCATGCTTCATCACTTCCTTGTTCATGAACTCCCCATTACACATCATCTCTACAAATTGGCGCATGGGTGAAGTCAGTTCGACATAGAAAAAACTTATAACCCGCCAAATTTCATTGCCATGATGTGGGCATGCATTTAACAAGTCCTTAAACCTTTCCCAACATTGGAAGAAGGTCTCATCTTCCTTTTGGGCAAAGTTCATGATAAGACGCCTCAACATGTTCATTTCGTGAGTAGGGAAGAATTTTTTAATGAATTCCCTATGCATATCAGTCCATGCACCAATTGATCTTGGCCTTAATGCATGAAGCCAACCTTTAGCTTTATCTTTAAGGGTAAAAGGAAATAATTTAAGTCTTACCACATCATCAGTAACATTCGCAAAGTGCATAGTGGTTATTACCTCATCAAACTCCTTAAGGTGTTGATAGGCACACACTCACTGTCTAATCCATGGAATTTTGGAAGGAGTTGGATCACTCCTGGTTTCAAATCTACATTCCCTGCATTTTGTGGAAAGATTATGCATGAGGGAGTGCTCGCTCTTGCTGGTTGTAAGTAATCACGTAATGTTCTTGGTCGGGGAACGTTCTTAACCACATTCTCTCCCGTTTCGGTTTGGTTTTGGCCCAGATTAGGATTGGCCATCGGATTAGGTTGATTTACAGCCATATTTTCAGACAAAATTAGAGAAGTTAGATGTCTCCTAGCACGTGGTTCTCTGTCAATTCCTTTTACTATTCCCCCCTCACTAATGAGTCGGTTATTGGAATCCCGAGCCTAATGTGGCATGCAAAACCAAAAAGAATGAAACAAAAAGGAAAGAATAATTCTTCCTTCCTTTCTATACTCTTCTCTAAGACCGAAGCACAAGGTGTCTTGCAATGGCTAGGCCAGAAGCAAGGATAGAAACCGATTTCTCCTGGTCAATAGGGGTTCAGAGAACTCCCCACCCACTCTTTGAATCTTTTGAGAAAAGTGCAGAAAAAGAAGAAAGAGGAGTAGAGGTGAGAAGAGAAATCCCTGAGTATAGGGTGATCCAAGACGGAAGAGCCGACCAATAGGAATCTAGGTGGCACAAGGCCTACCTATCAGAGATCCAAAAAGGAGTCTCCACCCACTCTACAAGAGATGAATATGATAGAAATGAATAGGAGAAGAAGAAGAGTAAGGTTTAGAAAGAGAGAACCTGATTTGGGGCACTTGAGATCCTTATATCTTCTTCAGCTTCCTAGAAATCCCTGCAAAAAATCAAACAAAACAAACTAAGTTAGTTCTAGAATCCTAAAAATCCTAAATAGATACTATTTTAAAAATTTTTGTGAAAAACCGTCAAAGTCCCTGGCAGTGGCGCCAAAAACTTGTTCGCTTCCCCAAGTGTAGGGTTGCGATGTAGTAATAAACTCAGTAAGACCGAGGTTGATCCACAGGGACTTATGTAGGAATTCACAAACACTTCCAATAGCTTCTATTGAAAAGCTAACAACCAGATTTTGAGAAGATTGATGCAAATAACAATTTTGAACTTAAACTGAAGCAATCAATTAATAAAAGGCACTAGGGGTTCAAGGATCCACTTGTAGCAATCCTTGATGCTCAATTCGCTGTGGTTTCTCACTTTCTCAACTAGAATCGAAATTAAGATCTATCTAGTCGGATGATAGAGCAGTTAAACCAAACAATCTGCCATATGTAAGAGCCATGTGTATGATTCACTCAATGCAAGCTAGGACGAGCATACTCAATTGCATAGGTCAGTCCCAATTCCAATAGACTAAGTTCACAATCATAACCATCATTAAGTCCTGTCACAAGACAAAGCTAGATCATGATTTGGACTTGATTCAAATCACATACACAGTCTCAAACATACTTCAGAATTCCATAAAAGTAGAACTTTGGTAGGAAATTCCCACATGAAGATCATAGTACTAGAGCATACTCCAATTCCTCGGATCATACAGGTCTAAACTAACACAAAACAATTAAGAACTCAAGTACTTCTTCCAAACATCCATGAGTCATTATAAGACTAAGAAAAACTACTTAGAACTTGAATTAAACTTCAAACCATTGTTCATAAACATGAAATCCAATATTAAAACCAACTTTAAACTAATTGAAACATCTTAGATTCACTACAAGCTTCACCTCTTAGCCCTAGCTAAGAGGTTTAGCCGTTCATGATTCAAGGAAACATGAAACAACTAAGAAAAATATAAAAACGAGAAAGCAAACTAGAAGAAGTTGTGGAAGTCCGAAATCCACTTCCGTCGCCTCCCACCTTGCTCAAACCCTTCTCAGATACCCTAGGAACGATCCCTAGGTGTCCTTTTATAGTAGGGAGGCTCCGCAGCATCAAAAACTTCCAGAAATTGCGTAAGAGTACGCAGTGCGCAGAGAAATTCGGGGCTTATAGAACTCGCCTCATTACGCAGACGACCGGTCGCAAAAGTAAAAAATTTGTCTAGAGAGTTTCTGAAATTTTCAAACCCAGAAAATTAATTCAAGAACTGGTCGCACGACCGGTCTGAGTGGTGAACGACCGGTCTTGGACAGTCTAGTGAGCTGTGGTCGCTGAGCTCCTCTGTTGAGTGATCGGACCGGTTGGACGACCGGTCTTGGGCATGTTCTTCTGCTTTCTTTCTTCTTTTCTCTGACTTCTTTCTTTCATCCTTCGAGACTTGGTCCTTTGATCTTCTTTGCTTCTAAATAGTGTCTTTAAGTCTTCAATTGATGATTTCTCTCTCTTATCCCTACAATCACAATTCCATGCATTAGATTAGTCTATAAATCATGAAAACCTTGCATAATGAATGATGAATTGGGGTTAGAATATGCACAATTAAGAGCTCAACATTTAACCTAATCTATTAGACTTAATGGCTATGATATGATGATGTAGGGTTTTTCTATTTAGAACAAGTCATCTAATGGGTTTAGTTTTGGGATGAACAGGGGTTCTAAGGTATTGAGATTTTGGAGTACTAAGCACCACTACATATACGCATTTCTTCAAGCCTTGATCGCCACAAGTCTTTGAGTCTTTAATGTCTTTAGTTACCAATAGGGCTCATCTGATTCTATAACCCACAGACTCACGAAATTGACAAACATATGCACGTACAATTTTTCCCTTTATCAATTGTGTGACAAAACCTAACATAGACACTATCATGGTCCATACCAATGACATACCCAAACCAAAAGCTCAAAATATTATACTCAAAATTTACATTGCTCATAAGTACATTAGTTTATAAATAATGACTCAATGACATGTACAAATAAAAAATTTGAAATTGCATGGGTAGTCTAACACAACACCAATACTTGGTGAAGCTTAAGATGAATGTCTAAGTCTTTTTTTTTTTTTTTTTTTTGGGGGGGGGGGGGGGGGGGGGGGGGGGGGGGGGTTGGCATGCACAATAGTATACATACTCGATGAGACTGAGGTCGAATCCTCAAGGACTTATATTGTTACGTTCTCAAAACGCTTTAGAACTAGAACTTGAATTAACAATAATTAGAACAAATTATGAAATCTGAATTAACATAATGCAATGATGGAAATTTAGGAATTTTAAAGGAAAAACTGTTAGTGCACTTTTTCGTGGTATACTAGTGCACCTTATTTTTCAACCACATGTGTCCATATGTTGTAATGTCGGTTGAGCCTTAGCAACCTGAAGACCAAAGATTCAAGTGGACAAGAAGCATCAAGGAAGAAGAACAGGTAAAAGAGATGCCTTAATGACCGTGGTGTTAGTGCACTTTTCTATGTCATACTAGTGCACCGTATTTGTCAATCACGTGAGTGCATGTGTTGTAATGTCGGTTGAGCCTTGGTAAGCTGAAGATCGAACATTCAAGTGGACAAGAAGCATCAAGGAAGAAGATTAGGTAAATGAGATGCCTTGGTGACCCTAGCCCTTTGAACCAAAACACCCAAAACCTCTTAGATGACTTGGACCAACTAGGAATACCTTTAGTTATCATCATTAGTCTTAGAACACCTTGAAAAACATGGTAAGTTAGACTAATTAAAGAGGTGGAAGCTGCTGTAAATAATTAAGCTCAAACAACAGTTTTCGATTGATCTCTGATCATTCAGACAATGGTTCCGATAGGACTCCGATCCATCGGACAGAAGTCTCGATCAATCAGAATTTGCTCCAGCAAGTTTGAAACTCATTAGACAAATTTTCAATCAATTGGACATTCTTCCGATCCATCAAAAGGGGTCCTTCCGATCAATCAGAGCATGATCCCGATCAATTGGAATTTCTTCTAGAGAGTTTGAAAAAACTCACTGGAAAGATTTCTAATCAATCGGACAGGTCTCCTATCCATCAGACCTTTTTTCGATCAATAAAAAATACGTGAATTTGACCTTTTTTTTACCGTTGGAAGAAAATCTATAAAAGGAGGGGGGTTATTTTTTAGCCAAGAGATGAGATTTTGAGGAGATAGAAGCCACAATTGTTGAAGATCATTAAGAGCTTTATTTCTAGCCCAAACAAGTGATCTTCCTTGTTATTCATCATAAGAATGGAGCATTCAAAGATCAAGATGAAGATGTACTTGTCCCTCTTTTGATCTTTAGAGATTGGATTGAACTTGATAGTTACATTCCTATCCAATACTTTATGATGAGATCTTTATAGGTGAGACTCTCTATGCAACTCATTTCCATAAGTTGTAGAGATCTTAAACCTACCTCCCATCCACCTTGGCCATCTCAAGAAGAGCATATGCAATGGGATTGATTGTTGGAGCTAGAGCATTGGTGACGCAACGACATCAACATCGGGGGAGCACAAGGGTAGCTGATTGAAACACGGGAGATTGGAGATCAAGCAACCCGAAGCGGCGCATCAAAGGGGCTCAATCCGATAAGTAAGTTGTCAATTGTAAGAGTCCGGTTCCACTATTTTCCTGTGAGGAATTGAGTGTAGAGTTTGTTTGTCAAACTCGCATTCGATGGTTGTTTGCTGATCCTTGGCTTATTAGTTGAGCCTAAAACATAGGGACGTTTGCCGTACGTTTGGCAGGCCTAAGCAAGTCTCCAAGGGAAGCCACTAACATGGGTGTGAACGTGTAGATTAGGAGGAACCTGTAAACTCCCCGGTTGGGTGGATCCGAGTTAAAACACCTTGGTTAGGAGGAACCAGATTTAAACTCCATAGTGAATGCCGGTGCGCTTAAAGGGGTTGAGTACTTGAACCGGGAGTGGAGTAGAGAAGTAATCGAACCACTATACATTGTTGTGTTTGTGATTATATTTGAGCATATTTCTTATTATGCATTATGTTTGATTGTTTAATTATGAATGCTTAATTAGAATGTATGTTATGCACTTGATAGGCACATCCACACACATAAGATGTACTTTCACTCCTTGAGAAGACTTGAGCTTAATTGATTTATCCTCATTTAAGTCTACTTGAGTTGCATAGATTAGGTTTTTCATTAGTTTAATCATTTATTAATCTATACTTGCTTAGACTAGGTTGTTTATTGTTTAAACCATATGCTAGTCTTGTGATTGGACCCACTTATGCTTGAAAGCCGAAGTGGTAATTGCTTATTTAGTTTAAATTAATAAATTGCATAAGTAGGCGAAAAGAATTTCAAAAGGTCCTAATCACCCCCCCTCTAGGACTTAGCCATAATTCTAGTTTCTCCTTAAGCTTCCACACACGTATATGTTGGTGTCATGTTAAACTACCCGATATAATTTCAATTGGTATCAGAGCGGGTTGCTCTTTAAGGACTTAACCGTCTAGAGTGAGATCCGATATCAGAGCACTAGCATCATGTCTATCCGAGATGGGAATACTGTCAATCGTCCACCATACTTTGACGGGTCCAACTATGCCTATTAGAAGGCTAGAATGAGGATTTTTCTCCAATCCATGGACCGATCCGTGTGTGCAGCAACATTAAATGGATATTCCTTACCCATGGAATAAGTGGAGGTTGATGGTAAGATCATTGTCATTTCCAAAGATGATGAAAAACAGAATGACAATGAGAGAGCTCAATATGTGGCAAATACCAAAGCTCTCAATGTGATTTGTTGTGCCATTTTTCCGGAAGAATTTCAGCGCATTCTCACATGCGAAACTGCAAAAGAAGCGTGTGATATATTTGAGGTAACCCACGAGGGAACTAGCATAGTAAGATGCTCGAAGCTTCAGCTCTTAACCACCAAACTTGAAAACATTAAGATGGAAGAGACTGAAACTTTCATGGAGTTTCATACTAAACTTTTTGATATTTGCAACTCCATGTTTGCCTTGGGGTAACGGGTTCCGAAAGGAAAGATTTGTAGAAAAATTCTTAGGTCCCACCCCCCCGCGAAAAGATTTAGCACCAAGGTAGTGGCCTTAGAGGAGTGTAGAGACATAGAAAACATAAAAGTAAAAGAACTTATATGTTCCTTACAAACTCATGAACTACATTTTAGGGCCCCCTCTAAGAAGAAAGACGTCACTTTAAAATCTTCACAAAAACACTCAGATAGGAAAAAGAAAATTAAAAGTAAGTCATCCGAAGATAACAATGATGAGGATGATGATGAAGAATAGATAAACAAAAAATTCAAGAGATTTCTCAAACTTGATAGAGGGAGTAGCCGCGACAAGAAGGACAAGAAGGGTGATAAACATAAAGGGAAATCATCCAAAACTTCATCCGTCTGATGTTACGGTTGCGGTCAATGTGGCCACATTGCCCCAGATTATCTGGAAGTGCTTAAACCGAAAGGTAAAATAGCTATAGTAGCCACATGGGATGATACAGAGTAGTCAAATTCTAAATCTATTGACTCCACTAGTGATGGGAGCCAAAATATAATGAGAGCTCTCATGACTTCCACCACTACCTCTCTTCTCCCTAATCTAAGAGAGGATCTCGACTGCTTTTCCTTCTAGGAGAAGGAGTTCCCAACCCCTTACCTTATGCTATATTTTATGAGGGTGTTGTGCAAATTACCTACCCTTAGGCTAATCAAACTAAACATAGTTAGTAAAGGTAACTATAAATGCTTTTATAGGAAAATCTTAGGATTTTAGTCTCATTTCTGTGTATATGGGTAAATCTGAGGATTCAAACCTCATTAACCCAAATTTGGTAGTTTAGTATTGTCTTATTTTGGTATATTTAATTGCTAGACTATCATCCTTCTTAGATTAGCTAATCTTGCTAAGTTTCATGATTAATTGTATGCTAATCTTTGCTTAGATTTGGTCATGATGTACATAACACTTGGGGAGGTTGGTTGATTAGGCTATAAGCCCTTGAGCTTTAATGCTTAATGCATATCATAAATGACCAATTGTACATGATTAACCATGCTTATATAAGTACATTTTCTTGTTAATCATGTTCCCATGCATGCTCCTTGTTTTAGTGTTCATGCATCCTATACTCTCCTTAGTTAGCATGTTTTTATAGTTATAACTGCAACATACTAACCTCTCTACCATTTTCTTAATTGATGTATCATTAAGGGGGAGAGATTGGTTTGTCAATTGTTGACAAAAAGGGGGAGAAAGATCAAGTCCCACCAAAACCAATTTTCTGTTTTGTTTCAGGGATTGATAGGTTATGGGGGAGCAATCAAGAGGAGCTTGCTTAGTTACATGTCTTAATGTTTTGAATTGTAATATTTTTTATTTTTTTATTTTGACATGTAATTTATTTGTGTTTTCCCAAGTTCATTGGTATAGACCATGACATGGGTCTTATGTTAAGTTTTTTTTTTGTCACGTAATTGACAAAGGGGGATAATGTTAGTGCACGTTTTTATGGCATACTAGTGCACCGTATTTGTCAATCATGTGAGTCCATGTGTTGTAATGTCAGTTGAGCCTTGGCAAGCTAAAGACCGAAGATTCAAGTGGACAAGAAGCATCAAGGAAGAATATCAGGTAAATGAGATGCCTTGGTGACCCTAACCCTTTGAACCAAATATCAAAAACCTTTTAGATGACTTGGACCAACTAAGAATACCTTTAGTCATCACCATTAGTCTTAGAACACCTTCAAAAATATGATAAGTTAGACTAATTAAAGAGTTGGAAGCTGCTGTAAATAATTCAACTCAAACAATAGTTTTCGATTGATTTTGATCAATCGGAGAGTGGTTCCGATATGACTCCGATCTATCGGACAGAAGTCTCGATCAATCGAAATTTGTTCCAGCAAGTTTGAAACTCACTGGATAGATTTCTGATCAATCGGACATTCTTTTGATCCATCGAAAGGGGTCCTTTCGATCAATCGGAACATGATTCTAATCAATCGGAATTTCTTCTAGAGAGTTTGAAAAACTTATTGGACAGATTTTCGATCAATCGGACAGGTCTCCGATTAATCGGACATGTCTCCGATCAATCGAACCTTTTTCTGATCAATCGGAGATACACGAATTTGCCCATTTTATGACTGTTGGAAGAAAATTTATAAAAGGAGGGGATTTATTTTTTAGTCAAGAGAGGGGATTTTGAGGATATAAAAGCCGCAATTGTTGAAGATCATTAAAAGCTCTATTCCTAACCCAAACAAGTGATCTTCTTTGTGATTTATCACAAGAATGGGGCATTCAAAGCTCAAGATGAAGATGCACTTGTCCCTCTTTTGATGTTTAGAGATTGGATTGAGCTTGATAGTTATATTCCTATCCAATAATCTATGATGAGATCTTTGTAGGTGAGACTCTCTAGGTAACCCATTCCCATAAGTTGTAGAGATCTCAAACCTACCTCCCATTCACCTTGGCCATCTCAAGAAGAGCATATGCAAGGGGATTGATTGCTGGAGTTGGAGCATTGGCAACGCAATAACATTAATATCGGGGGAGCACAAGGGTAGCTGATTTAAGCACGGGAGAGCGGAGATCAAGCAACCTGAAGTGGCACATTAAAGGGGCTCAATCCGACAAGTAAGTTGTCAGTTGTAAGAGTCTGGTTCCATTCTTTTCCTGTGAGGAACTGAGTCTAGAGTTTATTTGTCAAACTCGCATTCTAGGGTCGTTTGTCGATCCTTGGCTTATTAGTTGAGCCTAAAATGTAAGGACATTTGCCGTTCCTTGGCATATTTGTCGGGCCTAAAATTTATGGGCGTTTGCCATTCCTTGGCACGTTTGGCAGGCCTAAACAAGTCTCCAAGAGGAGCCACCAACACGGGTGTGAACGTGTAGGTTGGGAGGAACCTGTAAATTCTCTGGTTGGGTGGATCGACCTAGGTTGGGAGGAACCACATTTAAACTCCCTAGTGAATGCCGATGTGCTCAAAGGGGTTGAGTACTTGAACCGGGAGTGGAGTAAATAAGTGGTCGAACTACTATACATCGTCGTGTTTGTGATTGTATTTGAGCAAATTTCTTATTATGTATTGTGTTTAATTGTTTAATTATGAATGCTTAATTAGAATTTATGTTATGCACTTGATAGGCACATTCACACACTAGATGTACTTCCACTCCTTGCGTAGACTTGAGCTTAATTGATCCATCCTCATTTAAGTCTACTCGAGTTGCATATATTAGGTTCTTCATTCGTTTAATCATTTAATAATCTATGCTTGCTTAAAATAGGTTGTTTATTATTTAAACCATATGCTAGTCTTGTGATTAGACCCACTTAAGCTTGGAAGCCGAAGTATTAATTGCTTACTTAGTTTAAATTGATAAATTGTATAAGTAGGAGAAAAGAATTGCAAAAGGTCCTAATCACCCCCCCTCTAGGACTTAGCCATACTTTTAATTACTCCTTAAGCTTCCGCATGCGTATATGTTGGTGTCATGTTAGACTACCCGATGTAATTTCACCTAGCCCTTTGAACCAAAACACCCAAAACCTCTTAGATGACTTGGACCAATGTTCACTCCCCAAGTGTAGGGTTGCGAAGTAGTAATAATTCGGAAAGACCGAGTATCGTTCCCACAGAGATTTATGAATGGGTATTCTCAGAATTTGTCTAAAACAACTAATAATTAAGATCCTATTAAGTACTAAAGCTGAAAAATAGTGATTTGGGTTTAAATAGTGAATGTGTAAGGTAATTTCAAACTAAAAAAAGGCACTAGAGCACCAAGGATCCACTTTTGATAAGTTTCAATGCATCAACACAACTAGGTCTCTCATAACTCAATCGGAATCGAATTCATATCTCTATCTGATTGGAATATAGAGCGGTTCAATCAGCAATTATCCAAAACAAGTGTTTATTCATTGATTTGATTCCCACAACCATGCTCAGGCCTTGGGCACACTCAATTGTGTAGGCCAAGCCTCTTTCCAATCTAGTTGAGATTCATAACCATAGCTTTCATCAAATCTTATCACTAGACTTGATTACAACTAATGATTAGAACTCTAATTAAATCAAAATCAATCAGCAAACAGCTATTTCAGATTTCTACAAAAGATACGAACTTTAGTTGAATGAGTTCCCACATAAAAGTCAGGCCATTGCATACAAGGCAATCAAAGAATCTACCATGCCCGGAGTCGATGATAGATCAATGAACTACACAAGCATGAACAATGCTCAGAAGCTAAATTACTAAGTTAGGATCACTAAGAATCACATGAGCCCGGAGTCATCAAGAGATCAAAGTAAAAACCTAACTAGTACTTGATTCAAACTCACATTAACTAGAATTCATCAATTAAATCATAAAAAGGAACCTAGGTTGCATCAATCCATCAAAAACAAATCAAAAGCTTCACCTCTTAGCCCTAGCTAAGAGGTTTTAGTTCATCTCTAACATCCTTGAACTAAAAAGCCTCAAAAACATAAAAAACAACTAAAACAGGAAGAAAACTAGAAACTCAAAGTAGAATCCGTCTCCCAAGCAATCCCCACGTCCTAGGATGCTCTGGTATGAAGGGAAGAAGTCCTTTTATAGCTTGGAGGTGTCCATTGCGTAAGAAACTTCCAGATTTCGCGTAAGGATACGCAATTGCGCAGAGAAATTCGGCACCCGATTTAGAAACTGCCCGTTTTTGCATGGCCGACCGGTCGGACGACCGGTCGTGCCCTACTAAGAAACAGTCCGGCGTGCGCAGTGGAGAGGCGACCTGTTGGCCGACCGGTCATGACCGGTCGGACTTTACAATTCCTCTTGTCCAGTGATGTTTGCACAGAGATTTCATTCTTGTTGAATGGCCAGACCAGTCAAACGACCGGTCGTAGGCTTTGAACGACCGGTCGGACGACCGGTCGTGAGTGCAATTTTCTTCCTTCTTTCCTTTATCTCCTTTGCTTCTTTCTTCATCCTTTTGCACTTGATCTTGTGGTCTTCAATGCTTGTACAGTAGCTCTATTTAGCCTTGAATCAGTGAAATCTCCATCTTGTCCCTACAATCACAAATCACGTATTAAAGTAGTCCTTTAAACATGTAAACCGTGCATAATGAGTGATGAATTGGGGTTAGAATATGCACAATTAAGAGATCAACACACCCCCCAACCAGCATTTTGCTAGTCCCGAGCAAAACATGTGTGAAACAAGTTTCATTCTCCAAAACCCAACTCTCCTCTAGAAACTATTCTTCTATACATTCTAAGACACATAAGCGTAAAAATCAGAGAAATTAGGTGATAGAGGTTGAAACCTTAAACTCTCAGAACATAATAAGTGTTTATATGAAATTCCCACTGATTGATTGATAAATAGAAGAACTTGAACAAATTCAACCTAGTATGCATAGTGAAAGTTCATCTCATGAGTTTCCAGGATTATCTTCTTTATAGATCAACTAAACTATAGATCTCAAGGTGTATGGAGCAACAACAAGCCTATGACAAGAATTTGCCTTACCGTCCTTCCGACGACTTTCACACTACGTCTCATTTCCGGCTTTGGTTACGGGTAGACCATCCCCCGGTTGGTAGTAGGTAGCCCTAATCGGAATTTTCCACCATTTTTCCATCATTCCCAATTTCATCCTTCCTTTTCCTTCTTCTTTTACATTAGATAGGATTTTTAGAAATCCATATCTTTCGTTATTTTCCCATGGACAAGGATGGACAAAGTACCCCGACTTGGTTTCTCAATACCTCAAATCTAAATCTAGTCAATCCATAAATCACATAATCCTTTTAAATCATGAAAATCGTGTAATGTGAACTAGGTGCACAAGGTGTTCAAATTTTCTATTAATAATAAAAATAGGTGAATTCACATATAAAACCATTATGTTAAGAGAAGTTCAAAGCTTGCAACATCCCTCACTTCGTATCTCCTCTTCTTATACTCATGCTATCTCGAATGCATAAAATCAAAGTTTTCCAAAAGAGTTTTGAATTTTAGAAAAATAAAAAAATTTCTCCATCATTGCTCGAAATGTAACAAAAGCTAGCAGATTCATCTAAGGAATCTCTCTCACCCCCCAACCAAAACTTTACATTGTCCTCAATGTAAGAATGTATACAATGAATGCAACATATGAGAGCAATACCAAAACAAAAAGAGAGTGTGCAAGAGAGATATCACCTGAAGCATATATTTCATGGCAAGATTAGCTTTTGGAGATGGATTACTTCATAACTAATTCAACTATCAAAGCAAATCCTAATGGGAAAGCATTCTAGAAAATCATCCTCCGTCAGAATAGGAGGTTAATCCCAACAACTCATCTAAAAGCATAAAGTCAAGCAGAATCATTAGATGGATCAAAAAGTTTCACAGTAACGTCATCCAATATCCTGCTTTACAATAAACATGTGTGTAGATAAACCACTGAAAATCCCAAAAATGAATATCAACAGGTTCCTTAATGTGTGCACCACATGTATAAGGGGAGACAACATCATATTTATCAGAAAAACTATGTCTCCGATCAGATTTTCCTGGGCATTGATATTGTAGGTATGGATCATCCCAGGGTTGGGGGAGTTCAGTGTGCATGATCCATAAAGGTGTGGAAATATGAATTGATTTCTCAACACAAAAAGGTATTATTTCCACATCCTTCTCTCGGCTAGCGTCATATGCCGATGCCGACTCTAAAACTGTGACCATATCCCTTATCATGTCATCGTTCTCATCAAGGTAGTAAGTCACATCTTCATCTAAGTGACCGGAGGAAAAAAATGAGAGGAATTCATCTTCCACAATAGAATTGATCATGTTTATTTCGTGGACCTCCTCATCTTCATCCTCTTGTTGGTTGTCAACATTGAAAGCATTCAACTCAATCGTCATATTGCCAAAAGACATTTGTATGACCCCACTCCTACAATTTATGATAGCGTTTGATGTAGCTAGGAATGGGCGGCCAAGTATGACAGGAATTTGAGGGCCAATATTAACCATAGGTCGTGTGTCCAAGACAATAAAGTCCACCGGGTAGTAGACCTTGTCAACTTGGACAAGAACGTCTTCAATCACCCCTCTCGGAATACGAATCGATCGGTCAGCAAGTTGTAATGTGGTTTTAGTGAGTTTTAATTCACCTAAACCCAATTGTTCATAGACCGAAAAGGGGATTAAGTTCACACTTGCCCCTAGATCGAGTAGAGCATGTTTCACCCGGTAATCTCCAATTATGCATGATATTGTCGGACAACCGGAATCTTTGTATTTCTTGGGCATCCCGTGGTTGATAATGGCACTTACGTTCTCTGTCAAAAATGCCTTCTTTTGCACATGTATTTTTCTTTTAACCATGCAAAGGTCTTTTAAAAATTTAGCATATGACGGTATTTGTTTAATGGCATCCAATAATGGGATGTTGATTTTGACTTGCTTGAAAACCTCCAAAAATTCCTGATATTTATCTCGAGGTTTGGCTGTAATCAAGTGTTGGGGGAATGGAGCAATGGGCCTATATTCTTTCAATGGCTCTTTTTCATTCATGGCGGTGCTAGGTCCATCATCCTCTTTGAAAGATACCGGATCATTAGGCGTTGAAACCTTCACCGGATCAGATTTTTCAATAATTTTACCACTTCTAAGAGTGGTGATGGCCTTAACATGTTCCATGTGTTGGTTAGAAGAACTAGGTACGCTTATTTCCCATTGTGGTTTTGGATTTGGTATGGGTTGGGCTGGAAGATTTCCTTCCCTTGCGTTTAAGCGAGCCTTGATTTCCTCCACCGAATTTTTAAGCTCAAGCATTATCGTATGGTTGGATTGATTTATTTGAGCTTGACCTTCCATGAATGCTTTCAAAGTATCCTCTATAGGCATTTGAGGTGGGGCCATAGGAATTTGCATTGGGGGCCCCCTTTGAGGATTATTTTGATTAGTCGTGTTTCCATTCGCCCAATTAAAGTTAGGGTTGTTTCTCCAACTAGAATTGTTCGTGTTTGAATTTGGAGTACTAAAAGGTCATTGATAACTATTCAAAGCATTCGATTGTTCAAATAAAAGTTCTCAAAACGCATAGATTGTTGGACAATCCGGCGTTTGATGCACATTGGAAGCACAAATACCACAAATAGTTTCAACAACCCCCCTTTGTTGGGTTGTGCCACTTTCTTTAGTTCCATCTCCTCGACCTTTCGTGTGAGTTTAGCCACTCTAGAACCTAGATCATCCTTCTCATTTAAAACATAAATTTCTCCATTTTCCTTGGCTTGGGGTTGTTTTGAACTTGTTGGGTTAGATGTATCCCATGCTTGTGTGTTTTCAGCCAACATGTCAAAATAATCCCAAGCTTCCTCCGTTTCCTTGTTCATGAACTCCCCATAGCACATCATCTCCACAAATCGGCGCATGGTTGAGTTTAATCTATCATAGAAGAAACTAATCAACCTCCACCGTTCATAGCCATGATGTGGGCATGCGTTTAATAGCTCATTATACCTTTCCCAACATTGGAAAAAGGTTTCTTCTTCTTTTTGGGCGAAGTTCATTATGGCCCTTCTTAGTGCATTGGTTCGATGAGTAGGGAAGAATTTTTTAAGAAACTCCCTAGTCATCTCAGCCCATGTCCCAATAGACCTTGGCCTTAAGGAATGTAGCCATGATTTGGCCTTCTCTTTCAAGGAAAAAGGGAACAATTTAAGTTTTATAGTATCCTTGGTCACATTGTCATAGTTTATTGTGGCAATAACCTATTCGAACTGCTTAATGTATAGATACGCGCTCTCAGAGTCGAGTCCATGGAATCTAGGAAGAAGTTGGATCAACCCCGGTTTAAAATCAATGTTTCCCACATTGTGAGGGAAAATTATGCAAGAGGGAGTACTCGTCCTAGCTGGTTGTAAATAGTCACGTAAAGTTCTAGGTTGAGGTACATCCCCCACTTCATTCTCATCCAATTCAGTAAGGTTTGGGGCTGGATTTTGATGTTGATTAGCCCCTTGATTTGGTTGATTTTCAGCCATCTCTCTAGTAATTTTAGGAAAATTTTGACGTTTTCTAACACGAAGCTCTCTATCAATCCCTTCAACAATTACTCTGTCACTAACAAATCGGTTATTAGAATTCCGAGCCCAATGTGGCATGCAAATCCAAAAAGAATGAAACAAAAGGGAATTCTTCCTTCCTTCCTTTACTTCTCTCTAAGACCGAAGCACAAGGTGTCTTGCAATGGCTAAGTCAGAAGCAAGGATAGAGACCGATTTCTCCTGGTCAATAGGGGTTCAGAGAACTCCCCACCCACTCTTTGAGTCTTTTGAGAAAAGTGCAGAAAAAGAAGAAAGAGGAATAAGATTGAGAAGAGAAATCTCTGAGCACAAGGTGATCCATGACGGCAGAGCCGACCAATAGGAATCCAGTAGGCTCAAGGCCAACCTATCAGAGATCCAAAAGGAGTCTCCACCCACTCTACAAGAGATGAATATGGTAGGAATGAGTAGGAGAGGAAGAAGAGTAAGGTTAGAATGATTAAACCTGATTTGTGACTTAAGATGCCTACTTCTTCTTTAACTTCCTAAAAATTCCTGAATTAGACCTATGTTAGAATCCTGCAAAAATCAAAACAAAGTAAGTTAGTATTTAGAAGAAAACCTACCCTAGAAAGCAAAACAAATCCTAAATCTATCTTAACACAATCTTAACTAAAAGCTATCTCAGAAAATTCTAAAAATATTGCATAGAAATCCCCGGTAGCGGCACCAAAAACTTGTTCACTCCCCAAGTGTAGGGTTGCGAAGTAGTAATAATTCGAAAAGACCGAGTATCGTTCCCACAGAGATTTATGAATGGGTTTTCTCAGAATTTGTCTAAAACAACTAATAATTAAGATCCTATTAAGCACTAAAGCTGGAAAATAGTGATTTGGGGTTAAATAGTGAATGTGTAAGGTAATTTCAATCTAAAAAAAGGCACTAGAGCGCTAAGGATCCACTTTTGACAAGTTTCAATGCATCAACACAACTAGGTCTCTCATAACTCAATCAGAATTGAATTCATATCTCTATCCGATTGGAATATAGAGCGGTTCAATCAGCAATTATCCAAAACAAGTGTTTATTCATTGATTTGATTCCCACAACCATGCTCAGGCCTTGGGCACACTCAATTGTGTAGGCCAAGCCTCTTTCCAATCTAGTTGAGATTCATAACCATAGCTTTCATCAAATCCTATCACTAGACCTGTTATAACTAATGATTAGAACTCTAATTAAATCAAAATCAATCAGCAAACAACCATTTTAGATTTCTACAAAAGATACGAACTTTAGTTGAATGAGTTCTCACATAAAAATCAGGCCATTGCATACAAGGCAATCAAAGAATCTACCATGCCCGGAGTCGATGATAGATCAATGAACAACACAAGCATAAACAATGCTCAGAAGCTAAATTACTAAGTTAGGATCACTAAGAATCACATGAGCCCGGAGTCATCAAGAGATCAAAGTAAAAACCCAACTAGTACTTGATTCAAACTCACATTAACTAAAATTCATCAATTAAATCATAAAAAGGAAACCTAGGTTGCATCAATCCATCAAAAACAAATCAAAAGCTTCACCTCTTAGCCCTAGCTAAGAGGTTTTAGTTCATCTCTAACATCCTTGAACTAAAAAGCCTCAAAAACATAAAAAACAACTAAAACAGGTAGAAAATTAGAAACTCGAAGTAGAATCCGTCTCCCAAGCAATCCTAGCATGCTCTGGTATGAAGGAAAGAAGTCCTTTTATAGCTTGGAGGTGTCCATTGCGTAAGAAACTTCCAGATTTCGTGTAAGGATACGCAATTGCGCAGAGAAATTCGGCGCCCGATTTAGAAACTGCCCGTTTTTGCATGGCCGACCGGTCGGACGACCGGTCGTGCCCTACTAAGAAACAGTCCAGCGTGTGCAGTGGAGAGGCGACTTGCTGGCCGACTGGTCACGACCGGTCGGACTTTACAATTCTCTTGTCCAGTGATGTTTGCACAGAGATTTCATTCTTGTTGAATGGCCAGACCAGTCAAACGAGGTCGTAGGCTTTGAACGACCGGTCGGACGACCGGTCGTGAGTGCAATTTTCTTCCTTCTTTCATTTATCTCCTTTGCTTCTTTCTTCATCCTTTTGCACTTGATCTTGTGGTCTTCAATGCTTGTACAGTAGCTCTATTTAGCCTTGAATCAGTGAAATCTCCATCTTGTCCCTACAATCACAAATCATGTATTAAAGTAGTCCTTTAAACATGTAAACCGTGCATAATGAGTGATGAATTGGGGTTAGAATATGCACAATTAAGAGCTCAACAACCAACTAGGAATACCTTTAGTCATCATCATTAGTCTTAGAACACCTTGAAAAATAAGATAAAATAAACTAATTTAAGAGGTGGAAGTTGTTGTAATTAAACCACCTCAAACAGCAGCTTTTGATAGACCTCTGATATATCGGAAGCGTATTTCGATAGACCTTCGATATATCGAAAGGTCTATTCGATATATCGATTCAAGCGTCAAGCAAATGTACAAACTCTCTCGACAGTTTATTCGATCAATCGGATTGCACATTCGATATATCGAAATGTGTGACTTCGATATATCAAAGATAACTCGATCAATCGGAACATCATTTTGATATATTGAAGTGGCCGTTTTCTGCCCGTTTTATGACCGTTGCAGATTTTCTTTATCTATGGGAGAGATGGTCTTTGGGCTTGAAGAGAGGGATTTTGAGGAGATAGAAGCTCCCATCATTACTTACTTTTAGGAGCTCTATTTCTAACCCAAACAAGTGATCTTCCTTGTGATTCATCACAAGAATGGAGCATTCAAAGCTCATGATGAAGATGCACTTGTCCATCTTTTGATCTCTAGAGATCGGATTGTTCTTCATAGTGATATTCTTATCAAATACTCTACAATGAGATCCTTGTAGGTGAGACTCTTTAGCCAACCCATTCCCATTAGGTATAGAGATCTCAAACCTACCTTCCATCCACCTTGTTTATCTCAAGAAGAGCATATGTAAGGGGATTGATCGTTGGAGCTGAAGCATTGACAAAGTATCGGCAACAACATCGGGGGAGTATAAAGATAGTTGATTGAAGCATGGGAGAGCAGAGATCAAGTAACCCGAAGCGGCGCAACAAAGGGGCTCAATCCGACAAGTAAGTTATCAATTATAAGAGTCTGGCTCTACTCTCTTCCTGTAGGGAATTGTGTGTAGAGTTTGTCTTCAAACTTGATAGGTTCAGTTGTAGAACCTTAGCTCGGTTGTAGAACCTTGGTTCGATTGTAGAGCCTAAAACCATTGAAGTTTGATTGTAGGACCTTGACTCATGAGTGGAGTCTAAATTGAGGTTCGGTTGTAGGACCTTGGTTTGGTTGTAGAGCTTAAACAAGTCTCGAAGGGGAGCCACCAATACAGGGTGTGTACGTGTAGGTTTGAAGGAACCTGTAAACTTTCCAGTTTGGTGGATCCGATTTAAAACACCTTGGTTGGGAGGAACCAGATTTAAGCTCCCTAGTGAATGTCGATGTGTTCACAGGGGTTTGAGTACTTGAACCGGGAATGGAGTAGACCCGAAGTCGAACCACTATACATCGTTGTGTTTATGATTGTATTTGAGCACATTTCTTATTATGCGTTATGTTTAAGTGTTTAATTATGAATGCTTAATTAGGAATGTATGTTAGGCACTTGATAGGCACATCCACACACACATGATGTACTTTCACTCCTTGAGTGGACTTGAGCTTATTTGATCCATCATCTATAGTCTACTTAGGTTGCATAGATTTGGTACTTGATTAGTTTAATCATATGTTAATCTATGCATACTTAGACTAAGATGTTAATTGCTTTAATCATATGCTAGTTTATTGATTAGACCCACTTAGGCTTAGAAGCTGAAGTGTTCTTGCTTGCTTCGTGTAAATTGTTAAATTGTGTAAGTAGGCAAAAAGAATTTTAAAAGGTCCTAATCACCCCCCTCTAGGACTTAGCCATAATTCTAGTTGCTCTCTAAGCTTCCGCACACGTATACGTTGGTATTGTGTTAAACCACCCGAAAAAACAGTAAGATGAAACATTAGAGTGCTAATGATCCACTTCTAGCTGGACATTCTCAATGCATTATTTACTTGCTTCGATTCGATAACACAACTGAAATTGAAGTCATATCATATCCAGTCAAATGATAGAGCAATTAAATTATAATTCATAAGTTAAAACAGATATGAACATTAATTTACTTAGGTTCCCACATGTTGAGGCAGAAATTCCAGACTAAAGGTGTAGTTGCGCAGTCGTGCAACATCAGTTCAGAACTGATTCTATGAAGTATTGACAGTAGAACAAATTTTCAGTATGGCGAATCAAGTTGGGCAAATGTGCAACGTGTGAGTGAATTTGCACAGGCACACAACTCATGTTAAAGCATAGTTTTCAAGTTAAGTTACACGAGAAAAGCGGAGTTGACACGTGTGGATGCCTATAAGTAGCGCTCTAGCCCTCTCATTTGGCACTTTTGAGAAACTCGAGACCCCTCCAAAGCTCTCGATAGAGGAATCTTGAGGTACCTGAGGAAGATTCGTGCAAATATTCTTCTCAAGACATCATAACTAACCATTGTTGGTTGTGCCTGAGGGTGAAGGAAAGGAACAAAGAAGATGAAGATTAGACGATATAGAAGGAAGTGAAGTTGCACGACCACGCAACTTGCCCCATAAAGAATCTATAAGACTTGTTTGACTCGAATCTTAAAGAATCTCTTCCAATTTCCTTCAAAGATTGAAGTATAAAGAGATGAGCTGCGTGGTTTTAAACCCGCACAACGCTCCTGTCACTTTGATAGAGCCCCAAACAGAGATGAAATGCTATCGGAATTCCTTTTCAAAGTTCATTTTATGCCTATGCATTAATTGTATCTTATTTTTGAATCAAGGGATATAATTAACGGGATATAAAAGAAATCATATTAATAAAAAAATGGCAGATGATTAATGTTTTCCACTCAATTTCTCATTATTATTTGTTAGGATGCAAATATTCCAGTTACTTAAACAACATTTTATTTCAACACCACATGAGGCTCCAAGTTACTAATTGTAGGAAATTCGAAGCATCTATCATGCTTATAGTCTTTGATAGATCAATGAATTTTATAGATCAATCCCTTATAAAATAGATAAGCAAACAATCTTAGCCCTCTTAAGCATCCAATGAGCTTGAAGTCTTCACTAGATCAAAGTAATAACTAAAATCTATACTTTATTCAAACCAAATCAATCTTAAGCTCAACAATCAAACTATAAACTTGAATTAAAGTAAACTAGAACATAAAAAATGAACTACAAGCTTCATCCCTTAGCCCTAGCTAAGAGATTTAGCCAACTATAGTCATAGTTGAACTAAACTCAAACAAAAATATAAAAACAGAAACTAAAACTAGAAAAAACTCGAAATAGATGTATTTGAAGCATCTCCACCCTTGATCTCCTCTTTCTCCACGTTCTAAGATGCCTTGGAAGCCTAGAAAACACCTCATTATATAGAAAATTCGCACACCGCCTTAGAAATTGTGTAACTTTTTCCGCACTGTCTTTCGTCGGTCACCGATTGATCAATTGAACTACACACCAACGGTCCAGCAACGATTTTTTGAAATCCGGTCTTCATATCGATCAACCGACCTAAGTTGTCGGTCGACCAAACTTTTCAAAATATGTCTAGCAAGCTTAGAAGAATTTCGATCGCCCTAGCCAACTCGATAAATTTTCCGGTCGCCTAAGCCCTCCTGGTCGGTCGATCGAAAGTCCTAAAAAACTGTCCAGCCTCAAATTCCAAGTAATTTCGATCACCCAATCCTTCCATTGGTAAACCAAAAGCTTGATTAGTCAATCGAACAATGTGGTTAGTCGATCGAAATCTTTTGATTTTGTGCACTTTAAACTTTTGAACTTTTGAACTTTAGTCACTTTACTCTTCATTGTTTTGACTTGCTAAAGCTTGATCCGACATTCCAAATTATCCTAATTAGCTTGTATTTCTTAAGACTTCTCTCAATGTTCTGAAACATGAAAATACACTTAATTAGTTCAATTAATCAACATAATCCATGTAAAACTAGTGTGGAATTGGAGATAAATATGCACAATTCAACACCTAACACATGCCCCAACCAACATTTTTCTAGTCTCGAGCAAAACATATGTAGAAAACTTCCAAACCCTAAACTCCAAACATCTTTCAAAAGAATTATTTTCATGCAATCCAAGATATGTGAAGGATAGATTTCAGTGATACAAATAATGAGATGCTACCAACCTAGATCCTAATGTTACTAGCAAACAAGTAAACCAAGTTCTCGTTCATCAATCGACTAATAGAATGTATTCAAACATTAAGTTCCTAGAGTAATCAATGATATCTAACTCAACATCAATAAGGATCAACCTCGTATAATAAATTTATGATAACTAACCAAGCAGTGATTAGATCAACACAAGACATTGATTTTGAACCCAAATCATTTTTACTTATTTTTCCAGCCTTTGAATTTTTCCATCAACAACTTTCACATTATCGCTCTTCTTTTTCTTTCTTTGGGTTTTTTCTTTTTCACTCTTTTTCTCATTCCATCATATGCAATAGGTAGGCCTTTTCGATTCAACTATTTTTTCGCTAGTTTTAACATTTTTCTCTTCTTTTACACAAGGTAGAGAAGGATTTCTAGGCTTGATTCCTAGCACTTCCGAATAATCATCAAGTAAACCTTATAGTTTAAAGCTTATCCTTAGAAAATGTACATCAGATGTGAATTATGAACTAGATTCAATTGATGTCTCAACTTTTCTATCAACCAATTCATGAAAGGAACCCATTTCAAAACCACTAATTTCCTAAACTCTAGGTTTTAAAAAATTACATCACCATGTATCGCATCATCTTATATCCAAATATGCTCAAGTACACAAAAAATTCAACTTCTAAAAAAGTTTTGAAATCTAAAAATTGAAAATTTTTCAAAACTTTTTGCCCAAAATTTAAAAAAAATACTAATAATTCTACAGGAATCTCACTCCAATCTAAAATCTACATTGTCCACATTGTTAGAATATATGTTAGGGAACACACCATGAGAGAAATGAAAGTAAAGAGTGTGTGTGTGTGTGTGTGTGAGAGAGAGAGAGAGAGAGAGAGAGAGAGAGAGAGAGAGAGAGAGATTTATTTAGAAAGTTTAATGTCTTTGTCAAACTAGGAGACTCATCTATGAAGCCAAGCAAAGAACAAAAGAAACAAAACAAAAACAAACTTAAACTAACCTATTCTATGAAAATAAGGAAAAGGAAAGGGACCTCCATTAGACTAGAAGGTTAATCCTGGTAAATGGGATCTTCCAGTGGCATGGACATGTCCTCTGAAACAAAGTTCTTTACAAATGGCTTAAGATGTTAATCGTTCACTTTTAAAGATGCTATCATTCGCAGGGTTCTCTATCTCGACATCCCATGAGGATAAACCGTTTTAACTACGAAGGGGCCAGTCCAATGAGATCTCAACTTTTTGGGAAACAATTGTAACATTGAATTACACAGAAAGACTTGCTGATGTGGTCTTCCAAAGAATGTTCTTGTCATGGAACACCTTCATCCTATCCTTATATATTCGAGAGTTTTTGTAAGCCCCGTTCAGAATTTCTTCAAGTTCATTTAATTAAAGTTTGTTCAGCGAGCTAGCTTTTTCAAGATTACAATTGAATTTGTTTATTACCCAATATGCCTTATGCTCCAACTCCATAGGCAAGCGACAAGCCTTCCCATAGACAAGTCTATAAGGAGACATACCAATAAGGGTCTTATAAGTCGTACAGTAAGCCCACAATGCATCAGTTAGTCGAAGTAACCAATCCTCGATATTTGGGTTCACCATTTTCTCCAAAATATGTTTAATCTTCCTATCTGATATTTTGGCTTGGCCGCTCGTTTGTGGGTGATAGGGGGTGCTCACTTTATGCTTAATACCATATTTCTTTATTAAGGTTTCAAATGGCCTATTTTAAAAGTGAGATCCTCTATCACTAATGATGGCTCGAGTTGTTCCGAACTTAGACAAAATATTTTCTTTAAAAAACTGAATGATCATTTGATACCATTATTTTGACATGAAATTGCCTCAACCCGTTTAGAAACATAATCGATGGCAAGGAGAATATATTGATTTCCAAAGGATGAGGGGAATGGCCCCATGAAATTGATGCCCTAACAATCAAATACTTCGATGATTAAAATAGGGTTCAACGACATTATATTCTTATGGGATATTCCTCCCAATTTTTGACAACGCTCTCACGCTTTATTGAACTTGTTAGTATCCTTGAACATGGTGGGCGAACAAAATCCACAGTTGTAGAATTTTAGTGGTCATTTTTAGCAAAAAGTGACCACCACATGCATATGAGTGACAAAAGGAGATGACACTGTGTTGC
The DNA here is from genome assembly GCA_003013855.2 of Liriodendron chinense. NCBI lineage: Eukaryota > Viridiplantae > Streptophyta > Magnoliopsida > Magnoliales > Magnoliaceae > Liriodendron > Liriodendron chinense. The sequence goes on from ML058408.1 coordinate 1,449,631, forward strand.
TCATGCTCAGGAACACATCTCCTTATGATTTTATCTGGGCAATATTTAAAAAAGATAAGGATCGTTATCGTACAAAAACTTGCGTATCTCGGTGAAAAACTTCTTTTCATCTTACATAATCCAATAAGCAGGAATCATACTTATGGCAAGATAGTTAGCAATATCTACATACCAAGGTAATTGAGAAAATTTAAAAAGTTGTTCATCAAGGAACATGTCATTGATGGGAGTCGTCTCAGTGGAATCAGTTAAAACTAGCCTAGAGAGATGGTCAGCCATTACATTTTCTATTCATTTCTTATCTTGAATTTTCAAATTAAACTCTTGGAGTAGAAGGATTCATCTCAGCAAATGGGGCTTAGCATCCTTCTTAGAAAGGAGGTACTTCAGCACCGCATGGTTAGTGAATATATCTTGGACCCAATCAAGTAGGACATAACTTGTCTGAGGCGAACACTATGACTAAGAGTTCCTTCTCTATAGTGGAGTAGTTCACCTAGGGTGAGGTTTAGAGTTCTACTCACGTAATAAATGACTTGGGGCTTGTTCTCTTTTCTCTAGCCTAGCACCGCCCTAATCGCATAGTCGCTTGCATCACACATAATCTCAAAAGGAATACTCTAATTAGGTCGTTGCATGATGGCAACACTAGTCAACATGCCTTTGAGCTTGGTGAAAGATTTTTGGCAATCCTCTCTCCATTCAAAAGGGGTATACTTTTGAAAAAGATTGCACAAAGGACAAGAGATTATGTACCTTCAATAAAATGATGAACTACACATTGATTAGTTTGAATAAAGTTGATAGTTTTAGACAATTCTAAAGATCTCTTGTGTCTGTAGATATATGGGATGCTTATGAGTTTCTAAGATTGATCAGAGATTGATCAGAATAGTTTATGGGTTTTGATTTGTGGAAACCCTAGAGTTATTGTGATTTTTTTGATACGGTTGATGCTTTGAGTTCTCCATAAGTTAGAACATTGGATTTTCTATTAGAACTAATTGATAAAATTTCATATCTTTTGTGAATCTAAATTAGAGAGAATAAGCCAATGATTATAATTTAATTGAAATTCTAGTCTTGGTAATACTTCGATCTAGTGACAGGATCATAAGCAAAGGAAAAACTATGATCTTACATGTTTTGTAAAGGGACTGATTTGTAAAATTCATAGAATTGGATTCCCTACGATCAGTAACTTGGTTCTTAATGGGGGAACTATATCAATGGCTGTTCTACGTAAGTTGGATTGATTAATTATGATTTAACCGCTCTATTATCCGGCTAGATAGAGATAGGACTTCGATTCTAGTTGTTGTCTAATCGAATAAATTGAATTGGACATTGTGAATAACTAGAAGTGGATCCTTAATGCTCTAGTATTTAGTTTATTGATTGTTTTCTTTTATAATTGATTCATCTATCCTCAATTCAAATTTAATTTAGTTTAATTCAGTTAATTCAAATATCCTAAATAGCCTTTGAGTGTTTGTGTAACGCCCCAGATTTACCATACTTATTTTAAATTTTCTGAAATTTATTTCTATTTTTTATATTAAATACCAACCATTGATATTAAAATTCGAATAACGGGACATCCGTAGGAGATCATATGGAGTACCCTTTATTAAAGTTTCTTAAAATGATCCCATTAACAACTTAAAAGGGTTAGATTCCACTAAACTCAAAGATTTACGATAATTACAAAAATGCCATTGGTTAAACTTAAGTTAACATGCCGTTTTTAAGTACGCTAGTTTCTAGCGATCATTAAGACGCAATACCCTAGGTATAAGTGTTTGGACACATTTTAACTGTACACGTCGAATTTCAGCCCTCCAATCATCCTACAAATGCCCTAATCAGAAAATGGATCATAAGTGGGCCACCCGATCTCGGATTTGTCCCAATTTTTGTGTCAATGCCTAAAATCACATGGCTCACCTACTGGATGGAGTGGATTTAATATATACATAACAATGGGACCCACCGTGGCCAAACCCACTGACCGGGCCGACCGGCCCGCGTCAGGCCCGGAACAAGGTTTTTTCAGCGTACGCCCGCTGCCGCTGCTGTCCATCCAAGCCATCCTTTTGGAGGGGTCGTTTTGAAGATCCAAGCCATCCATCTTCTTTCTTACCTTCCAAAACCCACTCCTACCAAATTTCATCTCATCCCATCGCGAATCGAACCCGATCTCATATTCCCTTCCAACCGTTGGAAACTTGGATCTTCCAATCCGAGAAACCTCTTCGCATGGGATCTTAGGAAAGCTTCTAGAGGTTCTTAATGATCTTTTCTAGCTAATCAACGCGGAGAATCACCTCAAAAATGGAAGTCTCTCTCACCTTGTGTGGGAATTCTCTAGAACCTCCTCTTGCGCTAAAACCCTATCAAACGGCTGTGGACCCTCAGTTTGTGGACCTTACCTGCCTCATTAGACCCATCTAAACCCACCCTAGGTGTCCGATTGTCAGATAAACTGCCCGTTTAAAAGTTTCTAATTCTAAACTCATTATTTCCTATTTTCTTCTCGTAGACCGTTTATCACTTAGTGGGCCTCATTCCAAAATCTGTCATGACCATTTTGTAGCCCATACTTGACTTAACAAACATGTGGAATCTATCCTCAAACCATGTTGTGTACACTTTCCAAAACGGCTCGAAAGATGATGTATTTCTGCTTTAAACCGCAACCGTTCATCCGAAGAAGGTGTATCCTTAAAACCCTAATTCCGACCTTACCTTTATATATAGGGCCTCTCTTAGCCAGAGGTGACCCCCAGCCACGAATTTGAGAGAGAGAGATTGAGAGAGAGAGAGAGAGAGAGAGAGAGGAGTATCATCTTGCTATTATTTCATCATCTTATATCTATAATAGGTCGAAGATCATAAGGTGAGAACTCCTTTAAGATTGGGTTAATAATCTCATGTTTTGTAGGTTGATAATTCTTATGTGTTTTTGTTTGCATGTGTTTCTTTATTCTCTCCTTAGTTAGCTATATATGAATGCTTGTAGATACTTTTTCCATCTCATGGTGATGAGGACATTCATTGGACTTAGAGAACTAGTAAGGAATAGAATTATGCTTGTTGCACATATGAGATTTGTGTAACCATCTTTAAATGGACCACCTTTCCTTCCATATTGTATAAAGAATAGTTGTGATTGTCTAATGGAGATTCTTATATTGCTATATTCCTTTTATATATATAGATGGACCCTGATCTATGGTGATGAATATCGGAACACCCGGTTAAGAGGTTGCCCTAACCCTGAGACGACGCTTTTAGCTTGTCCGATTAAGTGGCCACCCTGATTTGTGGTGGTGGTATCAAGATAGCCCGATTAAGTGGTTATTAAATTCATTTATTACTATTATTATTATTATTATTCTTAAAGTTGTTAAGGAACTCCATAAGACTATAGTTGAGCATGGTTGTTATGAAGCTTGGTAGTACGGGTCGCCATCCTGGGATGTGATGCGTCGGTTACGACTATTTTGATGAGTGATGAACCATAAAGAAGGATGTGGTGGTACCAAAGGTTGGTTAGACGTTAAGTGGCTTGGTGTAAATTAGTAATAATAATAAAGAATGGCTAACTCATGCATGTACGTGGCTCCATGTGGGTGTATGGAATTGAGAATATGCTAGAGTGTCCTACTTCTCCCATATACTGTCACGTGTAGATTTGGGCTATATGTGTCCCATTTCTCACGTGGTCGGGCAAAATTATGAGCTTGTGTGTCCCAAAACCTCTGGCGGCATGTCTAAGGATTCCTACGCTGGGTCATGCATTATCATGCATTGCATTAAGAAAGAGTAATGAATGTTTTGTTATGATTTTTTTATGCGATTATTATTTCTAACCTTAAAGTAGTTATTCACTGTGCCGTTTTTTATGGTGTTTTGTAGAAATAATTTAGAACATGTAGGTAACAATCCTCAGAAGCCTAAGCCTCAAAGAGACGATTATGATGGCTCGTGGGAGCAGATGGTGGAAGACGAGACCACATAGTCATTCATAGTGGTAGCATTTATTAAGTATTTGAATTGTAATAAGTCCCAATGGGAGGACGTAATTATGAACATGGTGATTGATTGAATGACGGTTACATGGTTTGATAATTTAGTTTAGTTAATGAAATAATATATAAGTTTGGTTCTACCGTCTTGCTCATGGTTTCCAAATAGTATGAAATGTGCATGTTTGTGTGAAAATTTTGTAAGGGGTATAACCCTCACACATTCCAAATAGCCTTGGGAATTCGGCCGTCGTGATGTACACGGGAGTCGAAATCTCGGGGTGTTACAAGTTGGTATCAAAGCAAAATGGGACCTTTGGGCGAGAAGCCTAAATCCATATTAAAATTAACTCATCTTCAGGCTTAGGTTCCCAAATACTAGATACAAATCATTTAGATTCAATCCTATTAATGGTATGTAATGTTATGAACTTAAAGACCCACACTTAGTTTCCTTGAAATTTATTAGGGTAGTCGTGGAACTTAAAAATCTCAACATTGTAGGATTTTTGGAAAGAAAATTTTTATTTTTTTCAAATATTTGGGGCTCTCATCTATTCCCCATATTTGAATCAGTGATTTATTGAATCTTGTGAATTTTGTCCATAAATAATTAGGAGTAACTATTTTATTTCTAATTATTTCAATTAGGGCAGATTTCTAGACCCATCTATAATTCTGTCATTGGAAAACGTATTTTTAGATCTCATAAAATTTTATGAATTTTTTTGGAGATTTCTAACTCAGTCTCCAATATCCTTATAGAATTTTAGATCAATCCGATGTGTAATTAAATCAAGACAATTCTGACAATAGCACATATTCTGCGTAAAAGTCTGCTGATCTATTACATTTTTTCATACTTGTGGGGGTCAAAACTAGACTTTATCATGAGATTTTTATTTTGAGAAAAATTTGAGGTGTTCCCCACCTAATTATCTATCTATCCTACAAATTTTAGAGGAAAACGACTTCTGGTTTGAGAGAAAAAAATCCGAGAGCGCGATCAGGTCCTGGGTATCAGATTCCCTAACTACGAGCTAGGTGAACCTCTAACTCTAACTTTCTTATTTGAGTTCATTAGTTTTCACCTTAGAAGTGCCCTCTAACCTATAGAACACTTATTTTCAGCTTGATGGCCCCTAAGAGGAAATCTTCAAGAAACGTTTCCGCGGCCTCACCCCAGCCTGAGTCACCACCCATGTCTAACACTGCGAGTCCTAATACAAATCCACCAATGACTTCAGTGGGAGGAAACTCCAATGCTCCACAACCTTGGGAAGCCATGTTAGGCGCACTCGATCGTCTCACCAGTATCATTCAGCAACAACAGGCCTAACAACATGAGCAACAAACCCGACACCAGGCCACCCTCGAACAACTGATAACAATCGTGACCCCTGGCCAAACTCCGATTCCAACCTATACTCAAACCGCACCTCCGCCTCCAGTGGAAACTTAGACAATCACACCAACACCCCAAAATCAACCTGAAACATTTCAAGTACCCCTAGCACCTAGACAAGCTCCTCCACCCAATCAACCTCGGTTCATGCTTCCTGAAGAAACCATCCTGATTGAGAAATTCCTGAAGCTACATTGTTGAACCTCCAATTTATACATTGCATTGGCCATTACATAACATGGTTTGCATGATTTCCATGATTTAAAGGCCCATCTAACACATGTTTTTGTGATTGTAGGGATGAGAGCAGACTTCATCCAATTGGAGCTTAACAAGGGTTATTTGAAGACATTGGAAGAAGTCCTAAGGTGGACCAAAGAAAGAAGAAGAAAGAGGGAGAAAAGAGAATGAAGAAAAGAAGAAAAAGTTGAAGAAAAACAAGGCAGACCGGTCGTCCGACCGGTTAGCCACATAAAAGGGGCAAAAAGGAAGAAGGCCGACCGGTCAAGACCGGTCGGCCATGAAGGTTGTTTACATTGAAGACAGGCCGACCGGTCACGACCGGTCGGCCATGCAAACTGGAACAATGGACAAAGCAGTCCGACCGGTCACGACCGGTCGGCGGTCGGCGGTGCTCCCTGGAAGGTGTAAAACATCAGTCCGACCGGTCATGACCGGTCGGCCCTGCGTAGGAAGAGTCCTTTCTAAATCTGGACTCCGAAAAACGCTGCGCACTGCGTAATCTTTCGCAGAATCCGACGCAAGGGAGGTTTATTGCTATAAAAGGACACCTAGGGGCTCTTCCTAGGGTATCAGAGAAGCTAAGGAACGAGGTTCTAAGGAGGGAAAGTGATCGTGGAGCATCTGCAACTCTCCTATTCGGGTTTTTTTAGTTTTATGCTTTTATTTAGAGATTTTAGTTGTAGCATGACAATGCTCGGCTAGAACCTCTCAGCTAAGGCTGAGAGGTGAAGCTTGTAGCTAATTCTATGTTGGATTCAGTTTAATTCAAGTATTTTTCAATTCAAGTTTGGATGTTTCTTATGTTTCAGTTCCAAAAGTGGTAGTTTGAGATGTTTTATGAGAGTTCATGTACCCAGGACATAAATTCCTTGCAATTCTCTGAGATTATCACAGGTCGCTTGTTTAGATTCGAATTATAGTAATCCTTGAGCAGGCCATAGTCCATAGGCATGGCTGTTACTCCGCAGGCTATGGATTTGAATTCTACATTGATTGAATGGACTAGAACTTGGAAGTTCAACTTGATTTGGATTGAATGTGTGTGAATGCTTTATTTTCCAACTAGATGAGAGATAGGACTTCAAATCTAGTTGTGATCTCCACTTGGATTGACTGAATTGACATAGGGTTGCTACAAGTGGATCCTTGAAAGCCTTAGTACTTTATATCTCTGATTTTTCATTAAATTGCTGTTTTAGTTAAATACCCAATTGAATATGAATTTCTTCCATAAACTGAGTTGCTGGAGTAGTTTGGAAGCTTGTTTCTATTTCCCTGTGGATCGAGCTCGGTCTTACCGAGTTTTATTACTACATCGCAGCCTTACACTTGAGGTGAGCGAATATACATCTTGAGAAGTTCCATAGAAACCCTGACCCTACCAAGGCGGATTATTAGCTCAAGCAAGTGGCTAAGGCACTGGACACCTTGGCTTGCCCCATGCAACACCGAGTGACCCTAGCTGCATACCTATTAGAGGGGGCAGCCTACGTTTGGTGGCAGGCAGCAAAAAGAAGAGTCTCAGAAGGATTCCAGTGGACGTGGGACACTTTCCGTACCAAGTTCTGTAACAAGTTTTTCCCTGAAGCATATAGGAAAGAGAAGATGTCTGAATTCCTGAAACTAAAGCAAGGCACCGTAGCCTAATATGAAGACAAATTTGCTGAGTTGTCAAGTTACCTACCCTCAGCAGTAGAAGACCTGGACTACAAGATCCACAAGTTCCAAGAAGGCTTGAGGCCTAGTATTCGATCAAAGGTTAGCATATTGAAGCTGCGTACTTATGAAGAGATCATAAATCGAGCAATGATCAATGAGAAAAACATTGAATGCTATATCCAGCAGTAAAATCAAACAAGGCAAGTAGGCCAGAAAAGCAGAGCAGTACCAAACCCACCTTCCATTCCTGACAAGAGGCCAAGACTTGCACCAACCAATCATCAACAGAACTAGGACCCCTTCAATTGTCACTATTGCGGAAAGCTAGGACACAAGGCCATCAATTGTTTCAAGAAGGCTGCAGATGAGAAGAATACCTCCCAACCTAAGGGAAGTCAACCACAACAGCAGAATCAAGCACCCAGACCACCTGCAGCAGCCCGTCCTCAAATGCAGAAGAGAGAAGCACCAAATCCAAACCAAAAGCAACAAGGACGTCTCTACGCTATGGCTCCACCAGATAATGTGGAAGAAGACCCCCGCGCCATCGAAGGTACTATCTTTATCGGCGATGATCCAGTAGTTGTCTTATTTGATAGTGGTGCCTCCATTTCTTTTATTGCTGCATCAGTTGTAGCTCGATTAGACTTAAAGGTAGAACGCTTAGGTGAATCTGTGGTCATAGCAACACCTATCGGTCGAATTGTAGAACTAAGAAATGAATGTCGAAGGTGTCCTTTAACCATTGACGAAGTCAAATTCGAAGCAAATCTAGTTGTATTGAACATGAAGAACTTCGACGTGATCTTGGGAATGGACTGGCTCTCTAAGCACTGGGTGAATTTGGATTGCCATGCCAAGACCATATCATTGTCTCTCTCGAGCCACAATCCGGTAGTGTTCCAAGGTAAGAAGAGGAAGGAAGTAATCGAACGCTTGATGTGCGTCGGAGAATCGGTTGAGCTATCTATCGACCAAATCCCCATAATAGCTGAATTCCCTGAAGTATTCCAAGATATTCCTGGTCTACCCCCCAAAGCCTGAAGTAGATTTCGCCATTGATCTCGTGCTCGGTACGGCACCTATAGCATTGGGAGTGTACCGTATGACTCCTGTAGAGTTGCAAGAATTGAAGAAACAGTTAGAAGAACTCCTAGAGCAAGGATTTATTCACCCCAGCTTATCTCCCTAGGGCTGCGCCTGTCCTCTTTGTACGGAAAAAGGATGGTTCGCTTCGCTTGTGTATTGATTATAGAAAATTGAACCAAGCCACTGTTAAGAACAAGTGTCCTCTTCCATGCATAGATGATCTTTTCGACCAGTTGAGAGGAGCCCAGTTCTTTTCGAAGATTGATTTAAGGTCCAGGTACCATCAGTTAAGAGTGAGAGATGCAGATATTTCCAAAACAACATTCAGAACGAGGTATGGACATTATGAGTTTGTTGTCATGCCCTTCGGTCTGACAAATGCCCCAGCAGTATTCATGGACCTGATGAACCGTGTATTCAAGCCCTACCTAGATAAATTTGTTATTATTTTCATCGATGATATCCTCATATACTCGAAGAGTAAGGAAGAGTATGCCAAGCATCTAAGAATAGCTCTGCAGACACTGAAGGACAACTAATTGTATGCTAAGTTAAAGAAATGTGATTTCTGGGAAGAAGAAGTGAAGTTCCTTGGTTATGTAGTCACTCGCGATGGGATAGCAGTCGACCAGTCCAAAGTTGAGGCGGTCCGCCAATGGATCAACCTACCTTAGTCACCGAAGTGCAAAGTTTCATAGGGCTCGCAGGATACTATCGCCGTTTTATCAAAGAATTCTCAAAGATCGCTCACCCCTTGACCGAGGTAACTAGGAAGAATACTCACTTTGTCTGGAGCACGAAGGCAGAAGAAGCTTTCCAAAGGATGAAAGAATTGTTAACAACAGCCCCAGTTCTAGTATTGCCCGAAGAAGGAGTAGAATTTGTGGTCCATACCGATGCCTCACGAGCAGGCTTGGGTTGTGTATTGATGCAGGCAGATAAAGTAATAGCTTATGCCTCTCGCCAATTGAGATCACACGAGCAGAACTATCCCACGCACGACATAAAATTAGCAGCTGTGATCTTTTCCTTGAAGATTTGGAGACATTATTTGTATGGAGAGCAATTCAAGTTAAACACCGACCACAAGAGCCTGAAGTACTTATTTCAGCAGAAATATCTGAATATGTGTCAACGAAGGTGGATGGAGACACTTAAGGATTTTCAGATAGAGTTGTGCTATAAGCCTGGGAAAGCTAATATAGTGGCCGATGCCCTTAGTAGGAAGAAGGTACATGAGATAACAATGTCTTGCATCCTCAAGAAGTGGGAAATGCTAAATTTTATAAAGGATTTTGATGTAAAATTAAACATTGGGAGCCAAGTAGTGAAAGTAAATAATATTGTAGTAGAATCGACCTTGATGCGTAAAATCATTGATGCTCAAAACCAAGACGACGAACTGCAGGAAATAATGATAAAATTTATTGCTGATGAAAGAAATGTAGATTGGCCAATTGGATTAGATGGGGGCATACGTTTTTGCGATCGTCTATGTGTGCCAAATAAACTAAGTTTGAAGAAGGAAGTGATGGACGAAGCACATCGCTCGAAGTTAACGATTCACCCGGGGAGCACGAAGATGTATCAAGACATGAAGAGGCAATACTAGTGGAACAACATGAAGTGAGAGATCGCAGAATACGTATCTAAGTGCCTCACATGTCAGCAGGTAAAGGCCGAGTACAAAAAGCCAAGAGGATTATTGAAACAACCGGAGATTCCTACGTGGAAGTGGGAGCCCATTACTATGGACTTCATTACGGGTTTACCCAAGTCGAGAAAGAATCATGACGCCATTTGGGTGATAGTAGATCGCCTCACCAAATCAGCTCACTTTGTCGCAACCCGAGTGTCGGCGAAGGTATCAGAATTGGTGGAGTTGTATGTGGAAGAAGTTGTACGTTTACACGGGGTACCGGTATCGATTATATCAGACAGAGATTCACGCTATACATCATCATTATGGTCAAAGATGCAACAAGCTATGGGAACGTCGCTCGAGTATAGTACAGCCTACTACCCACAAACGGATGGTCAGACAGAACGTGTGAACCAGATCCTGAAAGATATGTTGCGAGCATGTGTGTTGGACTTTAAGGGAAGTTGGGAAGATTACCAACCTCTGACAGATTTTGCCTATAACAATAGCTTTCAAGCAAGTATAGGTATGGCACCATTTGAAGCACTGTATGGCCGCTCTTGTCGCACGCCTCAATGTTGGGCCGAAGTAGGAGATCGAAGCTTAATTGGGCCAGAAATTGTTCAAATTACCTCAGAAAAAATTGACATCATTCAAAAGTGCCTAAAAGTACCTCAAAGCAGGCAAAAGAGTTACGTAGATAATCGACGACGGGATCTAGAGTTCCAAGAAGGGGATCATGTATTTTTAAAGATATCGCCTATGAAAGGAATGTTAAGGTTCGGACAGAAGGGAAAGTTAGCTCCGCGTTTCATCGGACCATTCCAAATTCTCCAATGAGTTGTTGAAGTAACCTATTGCCTGGCCTTACCCCTGCAGCTAGCAAACGTCCATAACGTTTTTCACGTATCGATGTCGAGGAAGTACAACAAAGACGACGCTCACGTGATCGAATGGGAAAAGATCGAAGTACGTAGTGACGGGTCATACATCGAAGAACCACTGCGTATCGTGGATAAAAAAGAGCATGTACTGCGAAGGAAAGTAATTCCACTAGTAAAAGTTGTATGGTCGTTTCACGGAGAAGAGGAAGCAACCTAGGAGACCGAAGAAGAAATGAAGAAAGTTTATCCACACCTTTTCGCCGTACATTCAGGTAACTTCGAGGACGAAGTTTAGTTTCAAGGTGGGGGGGAGTTGTAACGGCCCGAATTTACCATACTTATTTTAAATTTTCTGAAATTTATTTCTATTTTTTATATTAAATACCAACCATTGATATTAAAATTGGAAAAAAGGGACATCCGTAGGAGATCATATGGAGTACCCTTTATTAAAGTTGCTTAGAATGATCCCATTAACAACTTAGAAGGGTTAGATTCCACTAAACTCGAAGATCTACGATAATTACAAAAATGCCATTAGGTTAAACTTAAGTTAACATGCCATTTTTAAGTACGCTAGTTTCTAGCAATCATTAAGACGCAATACCCTATGTATAAGCGTTTGGACACATTTTAACCGTACACGTCGAATTCTAGCCTTCCAATCATCCTACAAATGCCCTAATCAGAAAATGGATCATAAGTGGGCCACTCGATCTCGAATTTGTTCCAATTTTTGTGTCAACGCCTAAAATCACATGGCTCACCTTCTGGATAGAGTGGATTTAATATATACATCGCAGTGGGACCCATCGTGGCCAAACCCACTGACCGGGCCGACCGGCCCGCGACCGGCCTGCGTAAGGCCCAGTACAAGGTTTTTTCAACGTACGCCCGCTGCCGCTGCTTGTCCATCCAAGCCATCCTTTTGGAGGGGTCGTTTTGAAGATCCAATCCATCCATCTTCTTTCTTACCCTCCAAAACCCACTCCTACCAAATTTCATCTCATCCCATCGCGAATCGAACTCGATCTCATCTTCCCTTCCAACCGTTGGAAACTTGGATCTTCCAATCCGGGAAACCTCTTTGCATGGGATCTTAGGAAAGCTTCTAGAGGATCTTAATGATCTTTTCTAGCTAATCAACGCGGAGAATCACCTCAAAAACGGAAGTCTCTCCCACCTTTTGTAGGAATTCTCTAGAACCTCCTCTTGCACTAAAACCCTATTAAACGGCTGTGGACCCTCAGTTTGTGGGACCTACCTGCCTCATTGGACCCATCTAAACCTACCCTAGGTGTCTGATTGTCAGATAAACCACCCGTTTAAAAGTTTTTAATTCTAAACCCATTATTTCCTATTTTCTTCTTGTGGACCGTTCATCACTTAGTGGGCCTCATTCCAAAATCTGTCACGACCATTTTGTAGCCCATACTTGACTTAACAAACATGTGGAATCTATCCTCAAACCATGTTGTGTACACTTTTCAGAACGGCTCGAAAGATGATGTATTTCTGCTTTAAACCGCAACCGTTCATCCGAAGATGGTGTAGCTTCCTTAAAACCTAATTCTGACCCTACTTTTTTTTATATAAGGCCTCTCTTAGCCAGAGGTGACCCCCAGCCACGAATTTGAGAAAGAGAGAAAGAAAGAGAGAAAGAGAGAAAGAAAGAGAAAGAGAGAGGGACAAAGAGAGAGAAGGAGTATCATCTTGCTATTATTTCATCATCTTATATCTCTATTAAGTCGAAGATCATAAGGTGAGAATTCCTTTAAGATTGGGTTAATAATCTCATGTTTTGTAGGTTGATAATTCTTATGTGTTTTTATTTGCATGTGTTTCTTTGTTCTCGCCTTAGTTAGCTATATATGAATGCTTTTAGATACTTTTTCCATCTCATGGTGATGAGGACATTCATTGGACTTAGAGAACTAGTAAGGAATAGAATTATGTTTGTTGCACATATGAGATTTGTGTAACCATCTTTAAATGGACAGCCTTTCCTTCCATATTGTATAAAGAATAGTTGTGATTGTCTAATGGAGATTCTTATATTGTTATATTCCTTTTATATATATGGATGGACCCTGATCTGTGGTGATGAATATCGGAACACCCGGTTAAGAGGTTGCCCTAACCCTTAGACGACGCTTTTAGCTTGTCCGGTTAAGTGGCCACCTTGATCTGTGGTGGTGGTATCAAGATCGCCTGATTAAGTGGTTGTTAAATCCATTTATTACTATTATTATTATTATATTTACTATTATTATTATTATTCTTAAAGTTGTTAAGGATCTCCATAAAACTATAGTTGAGCATGGTTGTTATGAAGCTTAGTAGTACGGGCCACCATCCTGGGATGTGATGCGTTGGTTACGACTATTTTGATGAGTGACGAACCATAAGGAAGGATGTGGTGGTACCAAAGGTTGGTTAGACGTTAAGTGGCTTAGTGTAAATTGGTAATAATAATAAAGAATGACTAACTCATGCATGCATGTGACTCCATGTGGGTGTATGGAATTGAGAATAGGCTAGAGTGTCCTACTTCTTCCATACACTGTCACGTGTAGATTTGGGCTATGAGCTGTCCCATTTCTCACGTGGTCGGGCAAAATTTTAGGCTTGCGTGTCCCAAAATCTCTTGCGGCATGTCTAAGGATTCCTACGCTGGGTCATGCATTATCATGCATTGCATTAAGAAAGACTAATGGATGTTTTGTTATGATTTTTTATGCGATTATTATTTTTAACCTTAAAGTAGTTCTTCACTATGCCGCTTTTGACGATGTTTTGTGGAAATAATTTAGAACATGTAGGTAACGATCCTCAGGAGCCCGAACCTCAAGGAGACGATTATGATGGCTCGTGGGAGCAGATGGTGGAAGACGAGACCGCATAGTCATTCATAGTGCTAGCATTTATTAAGTATTTGAATTGTAATAAGTCCCAATGGGAGGACTGTAGTTATGAACATGGTGATTGATTGAATGACGGTTACATGGTTTGATAATTTAGTTTAGTTAATGAAAACTATATAAGTTTGGTTCTACCGTCTTGCTCATGGTTTCCAAATAGTGTGAAATGTGCATGTTTGTGTGAAAATTTTATAAGGGGTATAACCCTCACACATTCCAAATAGCCTTGGGAATTCGGTCGTCGTGATGTACACAGGGAGCCGAAATCTTGGGGTGTTACAGTTTGGACCTAATAATATTCCTTCCTCGTGGATCAACCTTGGTCTCATCGAGATTATTACTACATCACAACCCTGCACTTGGGGTTACGAACAAATTTTTGGCGTCGTTGTTGGGGAGGGTGTTGATTTTAAACACTTTTAAGTCTAGGGATTATTTTATTTTTCTTTTTAAAAGTTAGGATATGTTTATTGTTTTCTAAGTTAAGGTTCTATTTTTCCCCATATTGCTAACATTGATTTTTCATGTTTTGTAGGAATATCTAACCTAGGTCTTCTTCTCGGGTAACATCTTCTCTTTTTACTTTTTTTTTAAGATTTTTATTTTAATTTTTTAGATTACTTTTTCATCATGCCCTTGCTCGAGGGTACATGTGAATATTCTACGTATCTTCTAAATGATGGGATAACTGATCAAGGGCTTCAAAACAACTATGTTCGAAAACGTTCAATGCGTAAGACATTGCACGATTACATGAATGAGAACAATACACATAACTTTTCATCTGATAAGATGTTAGGAGAGTATTAGAATGAGTGTAAAAGACATGATACTCCACCGGTTAGGATGATGTGTGACTGCTTGTATGACTATGCATATGAACAACCATCTAATAGTCCAATATATGACACGCACAATCCAAATTGGTGGGAGCATCAAAATTTCAACTAGAGGGATCAACCAACCATGGATGTTAATGATTATCCTCAAGAGTACTCATCTCATAATCTTCAATCGACAAAAACCCTTAAGGATACATTTTAAGAGTTTATAAAAACAATTGAGCAAATACTTCAAAACCTCTCGCCAACTTTCAAAAATCCTAAACAGGATATTAAAAGAAATGAATTACCCCTCACTAATGTGGAGAAATGGACTTCTCTAGCCCAACCTCTACCCAACCTAGTTGATCAACTAGGGGAAATCAATTTCAATGATCCCAATATTATTATTGACCATGATGAGTCTATTATCTCCTTTAGATACAATGAGCAAATTGACGAAGAGATTCCAATGACAGTTGATGAACCCGAGGAATCTCCATATTATGAGAGCGACAATTGGATTCATCATGATGAAGGTTTAGAATGTTCTTGTGAATCTATGGTTTCGTCTCAACAAGTGGCGATTGTATATGAGTCTCTAGTTAATATTCATGCTAGGGAACATTCTAAGCTAGATGATTTTGACTTAATCCACCAACTTGGCATGCTAATTTTAATGTGGATGAAGAGTCCCACTCTTTGGATGATTGCTTGGCTCACTTTGAGAATTCAAATGATCCCATGATTCAAGATATTAAGAATGCCTTGCAAAACTTCAACCCAGTGCCTCACACTAATTCTAAGGAACTTTGTCTTGAAGAACTTCTCTCCATTAAATATGAATTTTTGTAATCCATTGTGGAGGAAGAGTCCTCTTTAATTTAATATTTCAACTTTCTAGAAGAATGTTTGGCCCACTCCTTCGACCTTGATGATGATGTGATTAGGGAGTTGGATACCTTGTTTGATATGGTGTCGGTGCTTGAAGATCCCCCTTCCACTACTTTGAATTCATCACCATCTATTGTGAAAGCACCGGATAATCCTGAATTTATGGAGGAGACACCATTACTTAAAGAGAACTTGATCGAAGTCTCTCCACTACTCTGGGTCCTTCAACCCATTGAGGATCTTGACTGGGAATATCCATATTTACTTGATATTCATGCTAGGGAACTTTCCAAGCTAGATGATTTTGACTTAATCCACCAACTTGGCATGCTTAATTTTAATGTGGATGAAGAGTCCCACTCTTTGGATGATTGCTTGGCTCACTTTGAGAATTCCAATGATCCCATGATTCATGATATTGAGAATGCCTTGCAAAACTTCAACCCAGTGCCTCACACTAATTCTAAGGAACTTTGTCTTGAAGAACTTCTCTCCATTAAATATGAATTTTTGCAATCCATTGTGGAGGAAGAGTCCTCTTTAATTCAATATTTCAACTTTCTAGAATAATGTTTGGCCCACTCCTTCGACCTTGATGATGATGTGATTAGGGAGTTGGACACCTTGTTTGATATGGTGTTGGTGCTTGAAGATCCCCCTTCCACTACTTTGAATTCATCACCATCTATTGAGGAAGCACCAGATAATCCTGAATTTATGGAGGAGACACCATTACTTAAAGAGAAGTTGATCAAAGTCTCTCCACTACTCTGGGTCCTTCAACCCATTGAGGATCTTGACTGGGAAGATCCATATTTACTTAGCTTTTTCCTAGTTAAATCATTAAGGAGATGTTTTGTAAATAAAATACAAATTAACCCTATCTCCTCTTCTAATACATGCGGTGATAATATCTATTGGCCTTTGATGATGAAGAACACCCATGTATATTGCAGAGTGTTCGCTTCCCCAAGTGTAGGGTTGCGATGTAGTAATAAACTTGGTAAGACCGAGGTCGATCCACAGGGACTTGTGTAGGAATTCACAAACACATCCAATAATATCTATTGAAAGCTAACAACAAGATTTTGTATGAGATTGATGTAAGTAATAACTTGGAACTAAATTGAAAGTAAACAATTATAATAAAGCACTAGGGGTTCAAGGATTCACTTGTAGCAATCCTTGATATTCAATCTGCTGCGGTTTCTCACTTTCTCAACTAGAATCGATATTAAGATCTATCTAGCAGGATGATAGAGCCGTTAAACCAAACTATCTGCCATATGTAAGGACCATGTGTATGATTCACTCAATGCAAGCTAGGCTGAGCATGCTTCAATTACATAGGTCAGTCTCAATTCCAATAGACTCAAATCACAATCATAACCATCCTCAAGTCCTGTCAAATGACAAGGCTAGATCATGATTTGAACTTGATTCAAATCACATGCACAGTCCCATATAGCACAGAAATTCAGAAAAGTAGAACTTTGGTAGGAAGTTCCCACATGAAGATCATAGTACTAGAGCGTACTCCAATTCCTTGGATCATACAGGTCTAGACTAATACTAACTGCTACAATCCGAAGATTGCACACCCAAGTGCAGGTAGCGAAGTAGTAAAATACTCGATAAGACCGAGGTCGATCCACAGGGATTGGGGTTAAGAACACTTAGAGGAATTAGTTTAGGTGAGTGAGATGAAATTTGGTTTATCCACAAGAGTGGAGCAAGTTGTGTGTGGTGAAAGACAAAATAGAAAAGGGGCTAAGGCATCAGGGATCCACCTTTGATTCATTCACAAGATTTGATTTATTGGTCCAACTATAACTCAACTGGAATTGAATAAAGATTCATTCCAATCGGAAGATGAAACAGTTAAACCATTTGCATATTTCATAAAAGATGGTGATCTGAACCGATTGATTTGACCATGAAGCACTCATTAGTTGATCGCAGGGAATTTCAAGCATCCACTGTGCCCAGAGTCGACAATGGATCAAGGAATTGTACAGATCAACAACTTTGCCAACAAGTCAACCGATAAGATCACAATTCATACGATCAAATGTATACTTACAAGATAGGAGGCTTTGATTGACCGATCCAACCGTTAAGATCTCGTCTATCGATCGCAGGGAATCCAAAGCATCCAATGTGCCCGGAGTCTACAATGGATCAAGGGATTTTACAGATCGATGACTTTACCTGCACTAGCTCGATGACCGTAGGGAATTCAAAGCATCCAACGTGCCCGGAGTCGATGATGGATCAAGGGACTTTATCGATCATGAACTAGCTAATTGGTGTGCAAGGGATCCCAAGCATCCAACATGCCTGGAGTCGACGATGGATCAAGGGGCTTGCACAACAATAGCGTCCGCCGAGGTGGATAACCAAACCAATCAACCAAAGAGAACTCCAACAATTACACCACGTAATGTTGAACCAAAAGAACAAAAGCTTGCAAATTTCTTCAAAGGCTTCACCCCTAGCCTTAGCTAGAGGTTTAGCCAACCATGCTACAATGGAAGACTAAATTCTCTACAAAGGAAAAACTACACTACTCTACTTCTACAAAGAAAAAAGAAGAAAAGAAAAGAAGACTTGGATTGTGGGATTTGAGGGATGATTGAAATGAGGAGGAGAGGCCTCCTTTTATAGACTTTATGAGGAGCTTCCAAGCCTCCTCCCAATCCTAGGTGGCACACCAAATGTTTCTTTAGGTTTGGGAATGGAGTTAGGCTTGGAGTGCCCAAAGCAAACTTTGCTTTTAGGTTTGGGCTTGGAGTTAGGCTTGGATGGACATGTGGCAAGAAAAGTACTCCAATCCTAGGTGTCACTCCAAGCCTAAAGCAACTTTTCTTTTAGGTTTGGGCTTGGAGTGAGGCTTGGATGATGAGGTGGCAATTCCAAGCCTTACACATGTGTGGAGAGAGAGAGAGAGAGAGAGAGAGAGAGAGAGAGAGCTCCTCTCTTGCAGCCATGGAGGAGATGATGAGAAGTATCAAGGGGTCCACTGGATGGTGGAGAGCTAGCCGCTGGTGTGGTCCACCTTGGATTAAAGAACACATCCAGAAGATGGATGGTTGGGATGTAGAACTTCTGCTGCACATGTGGAGGTGGGCTGCTGGAGATGGAACGGTCCACCTGCTGGATGTTGAAGGTGGTCCACCTAATGGACGGCTGGATGTGATGAAGCACGTTAAGGAGCAGCTGTGATGGCTGGATGGACGTCCACTGCTGGACGTTGCTGCTGGCTGCTGACGTCCAGCCCTGGACGTGGAAATCAGCTGGAGATGGATTGCATGATATGGACGGTGGAGATCAGCTGGAGCTTGGATGAGATTTGATCGTCCACCAGCTGGAGCAATGGACGGTGAAGCTTGGATGGATGGCTGATGCTCTGATGATCAACTGGGGTCCACCACATCTGGATGTGAAATGGACGGTGGCTGATGATGATGCAGATGGTGAACGTCCACTGTTGCTTGGAATGGACGGTTGGAGATCTCCTTAGCTGTGGGCGTGTGAGGCATGCTTTGGTAGCTGCTGATGAGCTGCAACATGTGATGGACGGCTACATGTGCGACTTGACCAAAGTTCAGCTAGTTGATGATCTTTGGAAGCTGCACGTATATCAGATCCTAACCATTGATTTTTAGGTTGCATGTGTAGTAGACATCCATCAGCTCCTAGTTGCTGGACATGTGATCTAGGACCAGCTTGGATGGATGGACAATCTTGCTTGGCTGATGATGGACGGTGGATGTTCATGTGAGATGGGAGCTCATCTACCTTGCTGGTCTTTGGAGCTAGATCGCATGCGCTGCTCGTTGATCGCACGTGGCATGAGCTACACGTGAAGGAAAGACTCCTCCATGTTTGTTTATCCGTATGTGTGGAGATGAGAGGCACGTCGATGTGGTCTCGCATGTGTAGTGCTCACATATGCATATAACGCACATGGATCCCCCATCATTAGTGAATGCTTGATTTTGACCATCCAATGTATTCGGCCTTGATCTCCAAATTGTGTTGCTGTGATGAGGCCCTTTTTAGCCATCTTCATTCCATCTATACCATGGAAAATGGTCTGGCCTTCGATCTTCCTATCCTGATTTCCTTCAGGGCCACCAACGTACTTGATCTTGATCGCTTTTGGACCTTTAAACGCCCTGATTGGCTTAGATCTTGCCTAACCTCTCCTGAACACCTGAAGACAGAAAATTAACCTAATGAGGGATAATTAACCAGAAAAACAATGATAACGCCCTTAACAACCAGGGTTAATTATACAATATTAGGTACTTATCACTAACCAATTAAGAACTTAAGTAATTCTCCCAAACATCCATGAGTCATCATAAGAGTAAGAAAAACTACTTAGAACTTGTATAAACTTCAAACCATTGTTCATAAACATTAAAACTAATCTTAAAACCATCTTAGCACGAATTGAAACATCTTAGATTCACTACAAGCTTCACCTCTTAGCCCTAGCTAAGAGGTTTAGCCGTTCATGATCTAAGGAAACATGAAACAACTAAGAAAAACATAAAAACAGCAAAACAAACTAGAAGGAGTTGTGGAACTCCGAAATCCACTTCCGCTGCCTCCAACCTTGCTTAAACTCTTCTAAGATACCTTAGGAATGATCCCTAGGTGTCCTTTTATAGTGGGGAGGCTCTGCAACCTCAGAATATTCAAGAATTTATGTAAAACTTACGCACTGTGCAGAGAAATCCGGACCGAAAATAGAAAGTTCTGTTTTAATCACATGGACGATCGGTCGCACGACCAGTCAGAGCTGTGGACGATCGGTCGCACGACCGGTCTCAAAACTGCATAATCTGTCCAGAGATTTTTTGTGTTTTTGGACTACTCTCGACCTGTCTGGCAACCGGTCTAAGAGGAGAAAAAAATAGTCCAAAAATACACTGTAGACCTGTCTGGCGACCGGTCTAAAGGCAGGTCTAAGAACAAATTTTCAGATTTTCTTCTTTATCTCTTCTCTTTCTTTCTTGCTTCTTTCTTCCACCTTTTGGCACTTGTTCTATTGATCTTCAATGCATACAAAGTGACTCTTTTAACTATGAATTGGTGAAGTCTCCCTCTCATTCCTACAATCACAAATCCATGCATTAGATTAGTCTTTAAATCATGAAAAGCATGCATAATGAGTGATAAATTGGGGTTAGAGTATGCACAATTAAGAGCTCAACACACCCCCAACCAGCATTTTGCTAGTCCTGAGCAAAACATGCGTGAAACCAATTCCATTCTCCAAAACCCAACTCTCTTTTAGAAATTATTCTTCTATATATCCCAAGACACACAAGTGTAAGATTCAGAGAAATTAGGTGATAGAGGTTGAAATCGTAAACCCTCAAAACATGATAAGCATTCATATGAAATTCCCGCTGATTGGTTGAAAAATAGAAGAACTTGAACAATTTCAACCTAGTGTGCATAGTGAAACTTCATCTCATGAGTTTTTAGGATTATCTTCTTCATAAATCAACCAGACTATAGATCTCAAGGTATATAGAGCCACATCAAGCCAATGACAGGAATTTGCCTTACCGTCCTTCCGACGACTTTCACACTACGTCCCATTTTCGGCTTTGGTTACAGGTAGACCATCCCCCGGTTGGTAGTAGGTAGCTCTAATCGGAATTTTTCACCATTTTTCCATCTTTCCCAATTTCATCCTTCCTTTTCCTTTTTCTTTTAAATTAGATAGGATATTTAGAAATCCATATCTTTCGTTATTTTCCCATGGACTAGGATGGACAAAGTACCCCGGCCTGGTTTCTCAGCACCTTAAATCAAAGTCTAGCTAACTCACAAATCACATAATTCTTTCAACTCATGAAAATCATGTAATGTGAACTAGGCCTAAAAGTGTTCAAATTTTCTATCAATCACATAACCAGGGGAATTCACATATAAAACCATTATGCTATGAGAAGTTCCAGACATACAACCTCATATACTTTATATCTCCTCGTCTTATGCTCATATCATCTTTAATGCATAGAAACAAAGTTTTCCAAAAGAGTTTTGATTTTTAGGAAAATTGAAAATTTTCTACATAATTGCTCGAAATGTTACAAAACGCTGGATTCATCCAAGTGAACCTACACCCCCCAACCAAATCTTGCATTGTTCTCAATGTAAAAGATGCGCAATGAGCAAAACATGAGAGCAATTTCAACATAAAAGGGAGTGAGGAATGAGAGTACCTGAAAAAGTGAAAAGTGGAATTCTTCCTCCTTCTAACAAACCTAAGCAAAAGCAAACAAAAGCAACAAAATTCTAATCCTAACTACTCTATACGTCCATCAGACTAGGAGATCAATTCCAACAGTTCATCCAAAAGCATAAAGTCAACTAGAATCATTAGATGGATCAAAAGGTTTTGCAATAACGTCATCCAATATCCTGCATTACAGTATACATGTGTGTGAGTGATCTAGATAAGCCACTGAAAATTCCAAAAAGGAATTTCAGTGGTTTCATTAATGTTTTCATCACATGTATAAGAGGAGAGATCGTCATATTTATCAGAAAAAATGTCTCCATTCAGATTTTCTTGGGCATTGATTTTGCAAATATGGATCATCCCAGGGTTGGTAGGGGTCGGTATGCATGATCCATAGAGGTGTGGAAATATGAATTGATTTCTCAGTACAACATAGTGTTGTTTCCACATCATTCTCTTGGCAAACGTTATGTGCCAATACCGACTCAAAAGGTGCGACTATGTCCCCTATCACATCAACATTCTTATCAAGAGAATAGGCCGCATATTCTTCTGAGTGATTGGGGTAAGGAGTTGAGAGGGACACATCTTCCACGATAGAATTGATCATGTTTATTACGTGGACCTCTTCATCTTCATCCTCTTGTTGGTTGTCAACATTGAACGCATTTAACTCAATCGTCATATTACCAAAGGACATTTGTATGACCCCACTCCTACAATTTATGATAACATTTGATGTAGCTAGGAATGGGCGGCCAAGTATGACAGGAATTTGAGGGCCAATATTAACCATGGGTTGTGTGTCCAAGACAATGAAGTCCACTGGGTAGTAGACGTTGTCAACTTGGACAAGAACGTCCTCAATCACCCCTCTCGGAATACGAATTGATCGGTCAGTGAGTTGTAATGTGGTTTTGGTGGGTTTTAATTCACCTAAACCCAATTGTTCATAGACTGAAAAGGGTATTAAGTTTATACTTGCTCCTAGATCAAGTAAGGCATGCTTCACCCGGTAGTCTCCAATTATGCATGATATTGTCGGACTACCAGGATCTTTGTATTTCTTGGGCATCTCGTGATTTATAATGGCGCTTACATTCTCTGTCAAAAATGCCTTCTTTTGCACATGTATTTTTCTTTTTATCGTGCAAAGATTCTTAAAAACTTAGCATATGACGATATTTGTTTATGGCATCCAACAATGGGATGTTGATCTTCACCTGCTTGAAAACCTCTAAAATCTCCAGGTTTTTGTTTAAAGGTTTGGGTGAAATCAACCTTTGTGGAAATGGGGCAACTGGCTTGTATTGCCTTTCCGATTCTTTCTCTTGTGGAGTGTTGTTAGGGCTATCATCCTCTTTGAAATTTTCCGGATCATTAGGTGGTAGGGCCTTCACCAGGATTAGATTTATCAATTATTTTCCCACTTCGCAAAGTGGTGATAGCTTGAACATTCTCCATATGTTGGGAGGATGAGCTTGCGTCTTGTATCTCAAATTGGGTCCTTGGGTTAGGAAGAGGTTGGGCAGGAAGTGTGCCTCTCCCTAGCACTGAGGTGAGATTCAACCCTAGCCATTGAGGTTTTCAAGTCATTGATGGCTTGGGTTGTATTTTGATTAAATTTCAATTGCTCTTGAATGAACCCATCTATTTTCAGAGAATTAGTCTTGTTATACTCAGCTTGGACCGAAACAAATGCACCCAACATCTCCTCTAGCATAACTTTTGGTGTAATGACTAGAGATGGACCTAGTATAGGTTGAGCTTAAGGGATATTGGTTGCATTCGCAGTGGGTCCATTCCTCCAACTGAAGTTGGGATGGTTCTTCCAACTAGAATCATACGTGTTTGAGTTTGGAGCACCAAATTGTCGTTGATAACTGTTTATGGCATTTGCTTGTTCTCGTAAGATGTCTTGAATTGCTGAGTCTTGTGTTGTATATTGATTTCTGGCACAAACTCCACAAACAGTTTCAACTTCCTTAGAGTTGATCGTCTCTCCTTTCCTTAATTCCATGACCTCAACTTTTCTTGTGAGGCTAGCCACACGTGCACTTAAGCTATCTTCTTCCGATAAGACATAAATTCCCCCTTTTTCCTTTTATTGGCCAGTCTTGGAATTTATTGGTTTTGATGTATCCCAAGACTGTGCATTCTCAGCCAATTCTTCCAAATAATCACATGCTTCATCAGCTTCCTTATTCATGAACTCCCCATTACACATCATCTCTACAAATTGGCGCATGGGTGAAGTCAGTCCTTCATAGAAAAAGCTTATAACCCGCCAAATTTCATGGCCATGATGTGGACATGCGTTTAATAAGTCCTTAAACCTCTCCCAACATTGGAAGAAGGTTTCATCTTCCTTTTGGGCGAAGTTCACGATAAGGCGCTTCAATATGTTTGTTTTGTGAGTAGGGAAGAATTTTTTTTATGAATTCCCTATGCATATCAGTCCATGCACCAATTGATCTTGGCCTTAATGCATGAAGCCAACCTTTAGCTTTATTTTTAAGAGTAAAAGGGAAGAATTTGAGTCTTACCACATCATCAGTCACATTAGCAAAGTGCATGGTGGTTACTACCTCATCAAACTCCTTAAGGTGTTGATAGGCACTTTCACTGTCTAATCCATGGAATTTAGGGAGAAGTTGGATCACTCCCATTTTCAAATCCACATTCCCTGCATTTTGTGGAAAAACTATACATGAGGGAGTGCTCGCTCTTGCTGGTTGCAAGAAATCACATAAAGTTCTTGGTCGGGGAACATTCTCAACCACATTCTCCCCCGTTTCAGGTTGGTTTTGGCCCAGATTGGCCATCGGATTAGGTTGATTTGCAGCCATGTTTTCAGACAAAATTGGAGAGTTTAGATGTCTCCTAGCACATGGCTCTCTGTCAATTCCTTCTACTATCCCCCCTTCACTTATGAGTCGGTTATTGGAATCCCAAGCCCAATGTGGCATGCAAAACAAAAAAATATGAAACAAAGAGAAAGAAGAATTCTTCCTCCCTTTCTTTACTATTCTCTAAGACCGAAGCACAAGGTGTCTTGCAATGGCTAAGCCAGAAGCAAGGATAGAGACCGATTTCTCCTGGTCAATAGGGGTTCAGAGAACTCCCCACCCACTCTTTGAATCTTTTGAGAAAAAGTGCAGAAAAGGGGAGTAGAGGTGAGAAAAGAAATCTCTGAGCAAAAGGTGATCTAAGACGGCGAAACCGAACAATAGGAATCCAAGTGGCACAAGGCCTACCTTTCAGAGATCCAAAAGGAGTCTCCACCCACTCTACAAGAGATGAATATGATAGGAATGAATAGGAGAAGGAGAAGAGTAAGGTTTAGAAAGATAGAACTTGATTTGGTACTTGAAATCCTTATATCTTCTTCAGCTTCCTAGAAATCCCTGTAAAAAGAAAAATTAAATAAAACAAACTAAGTTAGTTATAAAATCATAAAAATCCTAAATAGATACTAATTTCAAAAATTTGTGAAAACCGTCAAAGTCCCCGGCAACGGCGCCAAAAACTTGTTCGCTTCCCCAAGTGTAGGGTTGCGATGTAGTAATAAACTCGGTAAGAACGAGGTCAATCCACAGGGACTTGTGTAGGAATTCACAAACACATCCAATAATATCTATTGAAAGCTAACAACCAGATTTTGTATGAGATTGATGTAAGTAATAACTTTGAACTAAATTGAAGGTAAACAATTATAATAAAGCACTAGGGGTTCAAGGATCTACTTGTAACAATCCTTGATATTCAATCTGCTGCGGTTTCTCACTTTCTCAACTAGAATCGATATTAAGATCTATCTAGCCGGATGATAGAGTTGTTAAACCAAACTATCTGCCATATGTAAGAACCATGTGTATGATTCACTCAATGCAAGCTAGGCTGAGCATGCTTCAATTACATAGGTCAGTCTCAATTCCAATAGACTCAGATCACAATCATAACCATCCTCAAGTCCTGTCAAAAGACAAGGCTAGATCATGATTTGAACTTGATTCAAATCACATGCACAGTCCCACATAGCACAGAAATTCAGAAAAGTAGAACTTTGGTAGGAAGTTCCCACATGAAGATCATAGTACTAGAGCGTACTCCAATTCCTCGGATCATACAGGTCTAGACTAATACAAACTAATTAAGAACTTAAGTAATTCTCCCAAACATCCATGAGTCATCATAGAGTAAGAAAAACTACTTAGAATTTGTATAAACTTCAAACCATTGTTCATAAACATTAAAACCAATCTTAAAACCATCTTAGCACGAATTGAAACATCTTAGATTCACTACAAGCTTCACCTCTTAGCCCTAGCTAAGAGGTTTAGCCGTTCATGATCCAAGGAAACATGAAACAACTAAGAAAAACATAAAAACATTAAAACAAAGTAGGAGTTGTGGAACTCCGAAATCCACTTCCGCCGCCTCCAACCTTGCTTAAACTCTTCTAAGATACCCTAGGAACGATCCCTAGGTGTCCTTTTATAGTGGGGAGGCTCCGCAACCTCAGAATATTCGAGAATTTGCATAAAACTTACGCACTGCGCAGAGAAATCCGGACCAAAAATAGAAAGTTCTGTTTTAATCACATGGACGACCGGTCGCATGACCGGTCTGAGCTGTGGACGACCGGTCGCACGATCGGTCTCAAAAATGCATAATCTGTCCAGGAGAGTTTTTCTGTTTCTGGACTACTCTCGACCTGCCTGGCTGATCGGTCTAGCGACCAGTCTAAGAGGAGAAAAAAACAGTCCAAAAAAATACACTGTAGACCTATCTGGCGACCTATCTACAGACAGGTCTAAGAACAAATTTTCAGATTTTCTTCTTATCTCTTCTCTTTCTTTCTTGCTTCTTTCTTCCTGCCTTTTGGCACTTGTTCTATTGATCTTCAATGCATACAAAGTGACTCTTTTAACTATGAATTAGTGAAGTCTCCCTCTTATTCCTACAATCACAAATCCATGCATTAGATTAGTCTTTAAATCATGAAAAGCATGCATAATGAGTGATGAATTGGGGTTAGAATATGCACAATTAAGAGCTCAACACAGAGCATGACTATGGATGGTCCAAATGCACAATTTATTGAAATTCATGAAGATCTTGCACCAATTCGACCATTCAGAAGATCTTATTAGTGTAAGTTAGGTAGGTTAGGTTTTATTTTCTGCATTAGGTTTACCTTTTAGGTTAAATAAGTCTCCTTGTCTGATGGAGACATTGAATAAGTTTCTCTTAAACAAACTTTCTCTCTTAGGTACTTTCTCTCACTCACTCCTCTTTATTCTTCATTACTATCATGTTGTGTATATTGCATATTTTTCTTATGTTGAGGACAATGTAAAAATTAGGTTGGGGGGTGAGATTCCAACGGAATTGCTAGTTAGTTTGTAACATTTCGAGCAAGCAAACAGTGAGAATTTAACGAGATCTCATTAAATTTTAACTAAAGGCTACGGATATTAACTGTAGCCATAGAATTGACCGCGATCGCGTTGAATTTCAACGAGATCGCGGTGAAATTAACCGCGATCTCATTGAATTTCACCACGATCGCGGTGAAATTCACCGCGATTTCGTTGAATTTTAACTAAAGGCTACGGATATTAACTGTAGCCATAGAGCAAGCAAAAATTGACCGCGATCTCGTTGAATTTCAAAGAGCATAGATATAATTCAACGAGCACAATGTAAAATTCAAAGTGCACAATGTAAAATTCAAAGAGCACAGCTATCACGAATCTTTGAAATATCAATATGCTCATTGAAATTCAATGAGATTGATTATTGCAAAAACACATTGCGATAAATAAAGATCCGACTTGATTATTAAAAAATTAAAAACACATTTTTTAATTTTCAATTTTCTGATTTTAAAACTCTCTTAGAAGTTAAACTTCTATGAATTCAAATTTATGTAGATATGAGATGATGAGATATAAGTTAATTTGATAATTGAAAATCTATAATCTAATGGTTTAGTAGTTTTTAAATGATTTCTTTTTATTATTTGATCGATAGAAAAGTTTAAACATCAATAGGACTAGTTCACATAACACGAGTAACTCTCATTATTAAGAACTAAACTAGATGTTAGGATGGTTTGAAAGTGCTAGGAACAAAGTTCGAGGAGTTTTGTCCATCACGTTCAAGAGGTAAAGAAAAATAGAATTTAAAGTACGTAATTGATAAATGGGGAGATTGTTAGTGCACTTTTTTGTGACATACTAGTGCACCTTATTTTTCAACTATGTAGGTCAGTGAGTCTAGTGTCGGTTGAGCTTAAAGAAGGCGAGGACCAAAGACTCAATTAGACCTGTTGCATTAAGGAAGAAGAAACGGGTAAAAGAGATGCCTTGGTGAGCCTTGAACCTTGAACCAATCCAAAACCCAAACCTCTCAATGACCTTGACCCAATAGGCATTCCATTAGTCATCTTAGATTGGCCTTAGGTGTCCTAAAAGATCACCCAGAGAATGGCCAAAGAGGTTGCCCTTACTGCTATAAAACACATCTCAATATAGCTAACAAATAAGGTTTGCCAACCGGTCCCGACCTATGGCCGACTGGTCGTCAGAGCCTTAAATGGGACAGCAAGCAGTCTGATCACAGTGCCTTAACTTGACCAATCTGAAAATCGGTTGGCTGGACTGTCTGACTGGTCGTGATCGACCCAGTGAGGACAACGACAAACATTCTGTCTAGGCCACTACTAGATCGGTCGGTCAGGAATATTCGACCGGTTGGTCAGCAATATTTGATCGGTCGTGGACCCCTGGCCGACCGGTCTTGACCAGTCAGTAAAGAGTCATTGGCAGCCATTTTCTATCCGTTAAAGTTTTCTTTATAAAATGGTTTGGCTCGATTTTTGGGGGAAAGAGAGAGATTTTAGTGTATTAGAAGTCACCCTTATTGCACATACCATTAGGCTCTAATCCTAAGCATTTTAAGTCATCTTCCTTGTGTTTGATCACAAGATTGAGCATTTAAAGTTCATGTGAAAACGAAATTGCTCTCTCTTGATCTTTAGAATTTTAAACACCTTGACCACTGATAGATCATTTGTCCAAACCTCTCTAAAGATATTATTAGGTGGAATAACAAACTCTTACTAGTTGTAGAGAATTCACACTATCTCCTATTCGCTCGCCTCAAGTGTAAGGCTTGCGATGTAGTAATAAATCTCGGTAAGACCGAAGTCGATCCATAGGGAATTGGAAAACAAGTTCCAAACTATTCCAGCAACTCAAGTTTGCAGTGATTTAAAGGTTCAATTGAGATATGTATGCTAAAACATTAACTTAGGAAAATTCAGTAATTAAGGTACTAAGGCATTCAAGGATCCACTAGTAGCAATCCCATGTCAATCCAATCAATCCAAGTATAGAGCACAACTAGATTTGAAGTCCTATCTCTCATCTAGTTGGAAAATAAAGCTTTGAAGCACATTCAATCCCACTCAAGTTGAACTTCCAAGTTCTAGTCCCATTCAACACATGTAGAATCTGAAATCATAGCCTTCGGAGTAACAGCCATGCCTATGGACTATGGCCTGCTCAAGGATTACTATAATTAGAATCTAAATAAACAAAACATGATAATCTCAGAGAATTGCAAGGAATCCATGTCCGGAGCACATGAACTCTCATAAAACTTCTAAAAATATCACCTTTAAGAACTAGAACATTAAAAAATCCAAACTTGAAGTAAGACTACTTGAATTAAACTGAATCAAACATGAAATTGGCTACAAACTTCACCTCTCAGCCATAGTTGAGAGATTCTAGCCGAGCATTGTCATACTATAACTAAAACTCATAAAAGAAAACTAGAAAACATAAAAACCCGGAGTTTGGAGGGTTGCAAATGCTCCACGATGGCTTCCTTCCTCTCCCACAAAGTTCCTTGGCTTCTATGATGCCCTAGGAAGAGACCCTAGGTGTCCTTTTATAGTGGGAAAGCTCTCTTGCGTCGGAACATCTAAAAATTGCGTAAGGTTACGCACTGCGCAAGAATTTTCAGAGTCCGAAATTGGAAAGCTTACTGTTTTCACATGGCCGACCGGTTTAGTGTCGGACTGGGTTGGCCGACCGGTCATGACCGGTCGGACCTATCTATTTGGGAGTCCAGCATGCACAGGGGACGGCCAGCAGTGTGGCCGACCGGTCTTGACCAGTCGGACTTAGCTGGCCCTTAGTCCAGTGACCTCCAGAGGTGTGGTCGACTGGTCTTGACCGGTCTGGCTTCCTTGGCCAACCGGTCACTACCGGTCTGGCTTCTTCTCTTTGCATTTGTCTTTCTTTCTTTCTTCTTTCTCTTTCCTCTCCTTGATTTCTTCTTTCTTTGAACCCTTTTGGGCCTTCATCTAAAGCTCCTAAACATGGTCTTTTGGTCTTCAATTGGGTGAAGTTCACTCTCATTCCTACAATCACAAAACATGCGTTAGATGGGCCTTTTAAACATGAAAACCATGCAAATAATGTGATGTAATGGGCAATCTCATGTATAAATTGGAGGTTCAACATCTCCTATCATCTTAGGCATCTCAAGAGCATCTCATGCAAGGTGATTGATCGGTGGAGCTAAGGCAACGTAGCGGCAACACGATCGAGGGAGCATCGTGGAGTTGCTTGAAGCATAGGAAAGCAGATATCAAGAAACTCAAGAAGGCATTGAATAAGGGTCTCATTCGACAAGTGTCATTGTGAAAGTCTAGTTGCACTCCTTTCTCGTTGAGGATTGAGTGTGAGAGTTTGAATTTACAGACTCGAACAAGTTTCCAAGGGGAGCCCCTGGCGAGAGCGTACGCTAGGTTTTAGGATTAGAACTGAAGGATAGGGAGGATCCTTGTCAAATCTTGGGTTGGATGGAACCCAAAAATATCTTGGTTGAGAGATGAACCAGTAAATTCTTCATCATAGGTTGGGAGGAACCTTGTCAATCTCCCCGATAGGGTGGAACCAATTTGAATCACCTAAGTTGGGAGGAACCTGATTTAAACTCCCCAATAAATGCTGGTGTGCTCAAGGGATGAGTACTTGAATCGAGAATGGGGTAAACCCAAAGTTGAACCACTATACATGCTTGCATTTATGATTGATTTGAGCACATTGTTATCTCAGCATAGTATGTTCAATTGTTTAATTATGAATTCTTGATAGGAATGTATGCTAGGCATTAGTTAGGCACATTCACACACAAGATTTACTTTCACTAAGTAGTATAGACTGAGCTCATATGATCCATTCTCATATTTTCTACATAGGTTGCATAGATTAGGTATTTTATTTGTTAAATCATTTGATTATGTATGCATGCTTAAGCTAGGTTGTTTAATTGCTTATTATATGCTAGGCTTGTGATTGGACCCACTTATGCTTGGAAATTAGTAAGAGGTTTTTAAAAGAGATTTTTAAATGGTCATAATCACCCCCCTCTAGGACTTAGCCATAATTCTATAAGCTCCACCAAGCTTCTGTGTATATGCATAGGGTGTCATGTTAGACTACCAACGCAATTTCAAAACCCTCTCTCTCCTCCTTGGCCTATAAAAGGAGAACCTCTCCCTCATTCTCAACATCCCATTTCCTCTCATCTCTCCTTCTTGCAAAGTGGAAGAGTGGAGTTCTCCCACTTCTCTCTTCTTTCTTTTTTATTTTCTTTTTATTTTGTAGAGTAGAATAGTTTTCTTCTTTCTTTTGTGAGATAGTCTTCCATTGTAGCATGGTTGGCTAAGCTCCTAGCTAAGGCTAAGGGTGAAGCCTTTGGTGAGATTTACAAAGTTCGGTTCTCTTGGTTCAATAATGGTGGTGCTTGAATGTTAAAGTTCTTCTTTTTGATTCGTTTGGTTATCTACCTCGGCGGAAGCTATTGTTGTGCACACCCTTTGATCCATCGTAGACTTTGGGCATGATAGATGCTTGAAATTCCTTGCACACCAATTAGCTAATTCGTGATCGATAAAGTCCCTTGATCCATCATCGACTCTGGGCACGATGGATGCTTTGGATTCCTACGGTCATCGAGCTAGTACAAGTAAAGTCATCGATCTATAAAATCCCTTGATCCACCGTAGACTTCGGGCATAGTGGATGCTTTGGATTCCCCGCGATCAATGGACAAGTTCTTAATGGTTGGATCAATCAATCGAAGCCTCCTATCTTGTAAGTATGCATTTGATCTTATGAACTTGTGAACTTAACAATTGATGTTTTGGCAAAGTTGTTGATCTGTATAATTCATTGATCCATTGTCGACTCTAGGCACAGTGGATGCTTGGAATTCCCTGTGATCAACTAACAAGTGCTTCATTGTCAGATCGATCGGTTAAGATCACTCTCCGTTATAAAATATGCAAGTGGTTTTACTGTTTTATCTTTCGATTGGAACAAATCTTAATTCGATTCCAGTTGAGTTATACTTAAACCAATGAATCAACATTATGGATTAACCAAAAGTGGATCCCTAATGCCTTATCCTTTTCTGTTCTCATCTTTCATCACATATCACATGGATTAAAACAAATTTCATCTCTCCCACTTAAACTAATTCCTCTAAGTGTTCTTAACCCCAATCCATGTGGTTCGACTTTAGTCTCACCAAGTTTTTACTACTTCACTACCTGCACTTGGGTGTGCAATCTTCGAATTGTAGTAAGTTTTTTGTGCCGTTTTTGGGGATTTGAACGGTCTAAGAATATTATCAAAATTGATTTCTGTATATATATGTTAATAGCCTTAACTTCTTTTATTTTGTTGTTTTTTTAGGAATTGTTCATAACCAAGTATTCTTCTTTCCAGGTGACCTCTTCCTTTATCTCTTCTCTTTGATTAGTTGTTTATGCGTAAGTGTTGAGCACGCAAATTTGTATATTCTAACCCCATTTCAACACTAACTATGCATGTTTTTCAAGCTTAAAAACTATTCTAATGCATGATTTTTGTGATTATAAGAATGAGAGAGAGTTCACTCAATTAATGACTACAAGAGCACATTTAGAAGACCTTGGATGAAGACCCAAGGTGGGCCAAAGAAAGAAGAAAGCAAGGAGAGAAGAGAGAGGAAGGAAGAAAGAAAGAAAATCTAAGAAAAGAGAAGCTAGACCGGTCGGACAAACAAGCGACCGGTCTTGACTGGTCGGCCACCACAGGCAGGTCCTCTCTACACTTGCTGGAACAATGTCTAGTTAGGTCTGACCGGTCAAGACTGGTCGGCCCAACAAGTCGGGCACCCTTTTAGACTCTCTGGACCTCTGCTAGACTAGTCAAGACCAGTTGGCCAGCCATCTCAATTGGTCAAGACCGGTCCGCCTACAGGTAGCCAGTGTAATTTACTGAAATTCAGCAACTTCTTTAGCAAACTCCGAGTTTTGTGCAAAAGTGCGTAAGTGTTGCGCAAATCTAGAAGATTCTGAGGCGGTAGAGCCTCTCCACTATAAAAGGGGACCCAGGGATCGTAGCTAAGGTATCCTAGAAGAGATCTACAAAGGTGGGGAGGCGGAGAAAGACGGAATTGGAGTTCTACAACTCCCTCTAGTTTGTTGCTTTCTAGTTCATGTTTTTAGTTGATTTTATGTTTCCTTGGATCATGAACGACTAAACCTCTTAGCTAGGGCTAAGAGGTGAAGCTTGTAGTGAATCTAAGATGTTTTAATTTGTTTATTTTGGTTTCCAGTTGAATTTCCATTGAAGAACAATGGTTTGAAGTTTGAATGAAGTTCTAATGGTTTGAAGTTTGAATGAAGTTCTAAGTACTTTTCTTAATTTTATGATGGGTTGTGGATGTTTAGAAGAGTTGC
Organism: Liriodendron chinense; assembly: GCA_003013855.2. Taxonomy (NCBI): domain Eukaryota; kingdom Viridiplantae; phylum Streptophyta; class Magnoliopsida; order Magnoliales; family Magnoliaceae; genus Liriodendron; species Liriodendron chinense. The sequence goes on from ML058408.1 coordinate 1,483,306, forward strand.
TTCAGTTCTTAATTGTTTTGAATGAGTCTAGACCTGTACGCTCCGAGGAATCGGATTCAAGATGCTCTGAGGACTCTCATGTGGGAACTTCATGCTAAGAGTTCTACTTTTCTGAAATTTCTATTTATGCGTGATTGTGTATATGATTTGAATGAAGTTCAAATCATAGTCTAGTTATGCTTTGTGATAGAGTTTAATGATGATTATAATTGTGATCTTAACCTATTAGAACTAGGATTGACCTATGCAATTGAGTGTGCTCAAGTCCTAACTTGAATTGAGGGAATTATATGCATAAATCACACATATGACAGATTGTATGTTATAATCACTCTATCATCCATCCGACTAGATAGGATTTGATTTCGATTTTAGTTGTGTAATTGGGAAACCACGGTGAATTAAGCATCAAGGATTGCTACAAGTGGATCCTTGGACCCCTAATGCTCTTTAATATTGATTACATTCACCTTTAGTTTAAGAATTCTATCTACATTCAATTCTAGAAATCTGTTTGGTTAGCTCTCAATTAGAGAATATTAGAAATAATTTTGTGAATTCCTAACAAGTCCCTGAGAACGATCTCGGTCTCTACCGAATTATTACTACATCGCAACCTTACACTTAGTGATGGAACAAGTTTTTTGGGGCTGTTGCCGGGGATTTTTAACGGTTTTTTTCATAAAATTTCTGAAGATAGTTTCTATTTGAGATTTTTAGGAGTCCTTACTAACTTAGTTTGCTTTGTTTTGGTTTATTTTTATAGGAATTCTAGGAGTCGAAGTAGTCACTTCAATCAAGTTTTTTTAACCCTTTTTAATCTTTTACTTTTTTGAGATTTGCATGCCACATTGGGTTCGGGATTCTAATAACCGCCTGATTAGTGAAGGAGGCATTGTTGAGGGTATTGATAAGGAACCTCGTGCTAAGAAACGTTTAGATTCCCAAAACTTTCCTGAAATTATGGCTGAAAATCAACCCGATCCAAGGCCCAATCAAAATCTAGGCCAAAACAAAACTAAAACGGGTGAGAATGAGGTTGAGAATGTTCTTCGACCGAGAACTTTATGTGATTAATTGCAATCTGCAAGAGTGAGTACTCCCTCATGCATAATTTTTTCATATAATGCAGGGAATATCGATCTAAAACTGGGAGTAATCCAACTCCTTCCCAAGTTCCTTGGTTTAGACAGCGAAAGCGCATATCAACATCTCAAGGAATTTGATGAGGTGATAGCCACGTTGCACTTTGCAAACGTATTTGATGATGTCGTGAGACTTAGGTTATTCCCTTTTTCTCTAAAAGAGAAGGCTAAGGCTTGACTTCATGCATTGAGGCCAAGATCAATTGGAACATGGACTGAGATGACTAGGGAGTTCATTAAAAAGTTTTTCCCTATTCATAAAACAAACATGTTGAGGTGCCTAATCATGAATTTTGCTTAAAAAGAGGATGAGACCTTCTTCCAATGTTAGGAGAGGTTTAAAGACTTATTAAACATATGCCCACATCATGGCTACGAAAGTTGGCGAGTAATAAGCTTTTTCTATGAAGGACTGACTTCGCCCATGCGCCAATTCGTAGAGATGATTTGCAATGGAGAATTCATGAATAAGGAAGCTGAGGAAGCATGGGACTACTTTGATATTTTAGCCGAGAATGCACAATCTTGGGATACAACTAAACCAGCAAATCCCAAGATAAGCCAACAAAGAGAAAATGGAGGAATTTATGTCCTCTCCAAAGAAGACAACATAAGTGCACGTGTAGCTAGCCTCACAAGAAAAGTTGAGGCCATGGAATTAGGAAAGGGGGAAAAGACTAAGGAAGTTGAGAATATTTGTGGCATTTGTTCCAGTAACCAACATGCAACACAGGATTGTCCTACAATCTCTGCGTTTCAAGAAGTTCTACAAGAACAATCAAATGCCATAAATAATTATCAACGACTATTTAGTAATCCAAACTCGAACACGTATAATTATGATTGGAAGAACCATCCCAACTTCAGTTGGAGGAATGGGTCATCAAAGAATGCAAACGATAACCCAAAAGCTACGCTTGAGGAAAACTTGGGTACATTCGTCTTGGCCCAAGCTAAGTACAATAAGAATAATTCTCACAAAATCAATGGGTTCATGCAAGAACAACTAAAATTCAACCAGAATTCATCTCAAGCCATTAATGATTTGAAAACTTCAATGGCTAGAGTTGAATCTCATCTTAGTGTTAGGGAGCACACTTCCTTCCTAACCGTCTCCCTAACCCAAGAACCCAATTTGAGATACAAGACCTCAGCCCATCCTCCCAAAATATGGAGCATGTTCAAGCTATCTCCACTTTGAGCAGTGATAAAACAATTGATAAATCCAATTCGGTGAAGGCCCCAAAGCCTAATGATCCGAAAATTACCAATAAGGATGATATCTCGAACAACACTCCACATGAGAAAGAACCGGAAAGGCAATACAAGCCGGTTGCCCCGTTTCCCCTAAGGTTGATTTCACCCAAACCTTTAGATAAAAATTGAAAATCCTAGAGGTTTTTAAGCAAGTGAAGATCAACATTCCATTGTTGGATGCTATAAAACAAATACCATCTTATGCCAAATTTCTGAAGGAATTATTTACAGTCAAAAGGAAACACAATGTTTACAATAAGGTACTTTTGACTGAGAATTTGAGAGCCATTATTAAATAAGAGGTGCCCCAAAAAATACAAGGATTCGGGTAGTCCTCCCATCTCATGCATCATAGGTGACTACCGGATCAAACAAGCTTTACTCAATCTTGGGGTAAATGTGTTCACTCCCCAAGTGTAGGGTTGCAAAGTAGTAATAATCTCGGTAAGACCGAGGTCGATCCACAGGGACTTGTGTAGGAATTCACAAACACATTTAACAGTTTCTATTAAAAAGCTAACAATCAGATTTTGTATGAGATTGATGTAAGTAACAACTTTGAACTAAATTGAAGGTAAACAATTATAAAAAGGCACTAGGGGTTCAAGGATCCACTTGTAGCAATCCTTGATGCTCAATTCGTTGTGGTTTCTCATTCTCTCAACTAGAATCGAAATTAAGATCTATCTATCCTGATGATAGAGCTGTTAAACCAAACAATCTGTCATATGTAAGGCCAATGTATATGATTCACTCAATGCAAGCTAGGATGAGCATGCTCAATTGCATAGGTCAGTCCCAATTCCAATAAACTAAGTTCATAATCATGATCATCATTAAGTCCTGTCGCCAGATAAAGCTAGATCATGATTTGAACTTGAATCAAATCACATGCACAGTCCCATACATAATTCAGAAAACCAGAAAAGTAGAACTTTGGTAGGAAGTTCCCACATGAAGATCATAGTACTAGAGCGTACTCCGATTCCTCGGATCATACAGGTCTAGACTAGCACACAACCATTAAGAACTCAAGCAATTCTCCCAAACATCCATGAGTCATCATAAGACTAAGAAAAACTACTTGGAACTTGTATTAACTTCAAACCATTGTTCATAATCATGAAAACCAATCTTAAAACCAACTAAAAACGAATTGAAACATCTTACATCCACTACAAGCTTCACCTCTTAGCCCTAGCAAGAGGTTCAGCTACTCATGATCCAAGGAAACTATGAAACAACTAGAAAAATCATAAAAACAGCAAAACAAACTAGAAGGGGTTGTGGAACTCCGAAATCCACTTCCGCCGCCTCTCACCTTGCTCAAACTCTTCTAAGATACCCTAGGAACGATCCCTAGGTGTCCTTTTATAGTGGGAAGGCTCCACAACATCAGAATATTTCAGAATCTGTGTAAGCTTATGTAGTGCGCAGAGATTTTTTGCACCAAAAACAGAAAGTCCGCAGTTTACGCATGGCCGACCGGTCGCACGACCAGTCTGAGTGGCTGGCCGACCAGTCGGACCCCTTGTCTGGCCGGTCGGAAAAAGTAATTGCAATTAAAATTTTCACTGGAGTATTTTTTTCACAGTCCGACCCACCAGCCGATCGGTCGGCCAGTCTGTCCGGCCGGTAGGTTAGTGGGTCGGCCTTCAATCTGCTGAGTTTTGTGGACATTGCAATGGATAGGCCGACCCTTCAGCTGGCCGGTCGGCCAGTCTGTCCAGCCGGTCGGTCAGTGGGTCGGCGTTGGGGCTCAAATTTGCACCCATTGTAAAACAACATCCTGTGGTCTATTAACAATGATTTGGATAAGTTTTGAGGCCAGGAAAGCCCTGAAAATGCCTGTACAACCCTTATCGCTTGGTAGCGACCAAAATCAGTAAACAATATTTTGGAGCGAAACTGGACATGCGCTTCACCGCTAAATGATCCGGAATGTCCTAAAACCCTTAACCTGCAAGTTTTGAAGTCATCTGGTGCATATTTTTACCTGCGCACCTCGAAATGCGTTTTGTCCCTGCCCAGAGCTGACCAAAAGGGTCCGTAAGCCTACAGCTACCATTTTAGAGCGGAACTGGACATGCGTTTTACCGTCAAATGATCTGAAATGTCCTAAAACCCTTAACCTGTAAGTTTCAAAGTCATCCGATTCATATTTTTACCTGCGCACCTCGAAATGCGTTTCATCCCCGTATAGAGCTGACCAAAAAGGGCCCGTAAGCCTACAGCTACCATTTTAGAGCAGAACTGGATATGTGCTTTGCTGCCAAATGATTCGGAGCGCCCCAAAACCCTTAAATAGCAAGTTTGAAGTCATTACGAAGCGTATTTCCATGCGCGCACTCCCCGGAACAACGTTCCTATACGACAAGCCGACCCGGAGGCTCCAAATTAGGAAGGAAGTACCTAAAATTAGCAACATCTGGACTTCCACACCCCATCCCATTCATTCAGAAGGTCAATCATAGCCTAGAAGTGGCTTGGCGACAGTGAGTGCATGTCTAGAAAAGGTAGCTGTCCTTTGGAGGTTCCCCATCGGAGCTGAAATGCTGAAATTTTCTAAGTGTTGGAATCCTGAAAATCTGGCTAAGTAGTGGAAAAGCGCCGAAAAAGGACATGTGCCTGGCCTCCAACCACATGCGCTTGCACCCTATTAGTGAAATGGAGTGAATGAAACACATTTCTGAAAAGCGTCGGGAAATGCGCCGGTAAATCACATGCGCCCGGATCCTCCACATGTGCCTGGTACATTTTTCTCACATGCGCTTGGCTTTGTTTCTGGCACATGTGCCGGGAAATACCTGCCGGACCGGACCCGAACCCGATTACCCCCTATAAATAGTGAAGTCGCTTCATTTCATCAGCACGAGATCATCCTCTGCCGACCTCAGAGTGATGTAAGCACCACATGCGCTTGCTTTCTTTCCCCTCGCCGGATGCCTTGGCCGGAGTGGATTCCCTCACCGAAAACCCTCGCCGGAAAGGGATTTCCTCTCTGGAATCCCAAGTTCAGGAAGAAATCCTGAAATTTTCTAAGTGCTGGGAATATGCGTAAGCTTTTCTCCAACATGCGCCGGCTTATTCCACCACATGCGCCGGCTTTTCCCACCAAAAAATCTGAATTTTCTCTAAGTCCGGGAGAGACATGCACCCACTCTTTGGTTCCAGGCGCATGTGCACTGCCACATGCGCCCGGAACACCTCTCCTTCATCTATTTTTTGTGCAAAATGGGCACATGCGCCCGGATGATGATCACATGCGCCTGACAGATGATGTAACACCACATGCCCCTGCAAAATGGCCACATGCGCCTGTACACCCCCCCCCCCCCCCCCCCCCCCATGCGCTTGGACGCTGATGGGAGGGGTGGACCTTCCGTTGTGCGGCCTGCCTTCGTCCGGGATCGGATTTTGATGAAATCGCCTCTCCTAAATGCGTCTCGATGAGTTCTATCCATCCACCGGATCAGATTCTCCAACGATTAATGATAAGTAGACCAAATCAGTGTTTTGGTCCAAAATGACCAACACTTAACCAATTTGGCAGCCCCGAAAATCCTTCCGAAAGAGCCGAAAATGGCCTAAAACGAGAAGAATCGAGCGGAATTGGACCGAGGCCGAGAGGGAAACTTTCTTCTACTTGACATGATACATCATAATCATACACCGCGATGGGGTTATTCGATCTCAGGACTCTTTAATACCCTAATCAAGCGGTCGGCAGGCCCGCTACTTAGTCATTTCAGCCCTGGGAAGTGCCCTGTTGGCCCGAAAATTGACTTCTGCTAAGCAAATCGAAACACGATCGCACCGCGATCTTCGTGGACATAATCCACCCCTGTTCCAAGTAGGTCATCAACAATATTCACCGATTTCCCTGATTAGACCTCAAACAGGTCCACTACTTAGTCATTTTCAGCCCTGGGAAGTGCCCTGTTGGCTCGGAAATCGACATCTGCTAAGAAAATCGAAACGCGATCACACAGCGATCTTCGTGGACGTAATCCACCCCTGTTCAAAGATGGTTATCGATAATACTCACCGATTTCCCTAATCAGACTGTAAGTAGGTCCACTACTTAGTCGTTTTCAACCTTGGGAAGTGCCCTGTTGGCTTGAGAATTGACTAGTGCCAGTTGAAATCAACCGCGATCTCAAAGACGCCGAGGCAAAGCTGAAGTACTCAGGCTATCAAACAGCCGAGTCAAGCATTCACGGGGCCCCGATCCCCATTATTCATAAGAAATTGGCATATGTGGGTACCCATCGGACCCTATACTTAGCCACTTACAGGCATCGGAGATAGCCGATCCAGCCCATTGAGTTTGGATCCTCAAGAGATCTTGGCTCGACAAAGCCTACCTGATCCCAAATAGATCATTGAAAATACTCAGAAGAAAGAGTGTTCTCGAAGACGAGTCGCCCGACTCCAGAAGAAATACATTTACTTTACTGTACAAAGCTCTATTCATCCCGGATAAAGGTCCGAGGCTAAACCTAAGGGGTTATGGTTACCACGAGAAACCACAAACAAAGAGCTCTAACTAAGCTTGAAACATCTTGCTATGGACTGCCACTATGAAAAAGACAGTCGATGCCCTACCCATCGACAACGGGTCCGTCGGTTGAGTTGATGAGGTAGTTGCGGATTGCTTTCCTAAGGTCACCAGTCATAAAAATACGGGCGCGGGCTTTAGGTTATGCCGATCAACATTTCAATGTTCGTGTATTCCAGCGGTCACCTGTTCACAGTAACAGGCGCGGGCCCAGAGTTGCACCACTCAATTAAAAACCTCGTTCGGGAACGTTGCAGAGTGCTTTCTAAGGTCCCTCGTCATAAAAATACGGGTGCGGGCCTTCGGTCATGCCGACCAACATTCGAGGATCGTGTATTCCAGCGGTCACCTGTTCATACTAACAGGCGCGGGCCCCGAGTTGCACCTCTCGAATCCTGACAGTCTCTCAATCCGGACAATCCGAAAGAAAATGGGACATAGACATCCGGCGTGTCTAATAAATGTGACTCAGTCCATAACAAGAAAACAAAGGTCTACACGACCATCAACTCAAGACCATAATCCTCGGCGGATTAGTCTTTTGCCTTCCAATCAAGGGTGATCAACCGTTGATGTAATTAAAGGCTCGTGACCAGTATCACAGCCTGGAATGTAAAAGATCTCAGAATCTCTGGAATAAAATTCGCCTTGCGATATCTCTTTCTTGTGTACACTTTGTGATTGCTTATGATTGTCTATGAATGTCTCTATACTCAGAATTCCCCCAGAATAAAAGAAACACGAAAAAAAAAAGAAGGACTGCTGACAAGCAAGTTCTGATTCTTCTTCTTTTTCTAAGTTCTAACAAACTGGCGGCTCTGTTGGGGATCGAACCCTGAATCTCTAGTTATTTCTAAGTAAATAGACATTCTGCGATAAATCATTTGCAGACACTAATATGTACGTAAGAAAGGTTACCGCAAGGAGAAATGTTCGGTGCCTTCACGGGCGCCAAACTGGCGACTCTCAACGGGAACGTTCTTCCCTTCATCTTTAAGGCAAAAGAATTTCGAAGCTTTGCATAGCATGCATGTAGTTTGTACTTGTATGTTTCTGCCTATCCACTGTCAAGCCGTATCGCGATTGGTAAGGTCGCTTCCCCTCTCTTTTCTCAAGCGCACGGAATATTCTAATGGGTGTATGACTGTGCAGAGAGAGAGAGAGAGAGAGAGAGAGAGAGAGAGAGAGAGAAAAGGGCCAACCAAATGGCATCTACGATGATCTTCTTAACGTCTGGAGGATTCTACTTTCCCCATTTGGCAGCAACCTTTGAAGCCGGATGGCAGATTGTGCAGAAGCGCAAGACCGTTGTTCGCTCGCCTCAAGTGTAAGGCTGCGATGTAGTAATAAATCTCGGTAAGACCGAGGTCGATCCACAGGGAAAGAGGTAAACAATTCCAAGTACTCTAATAACTCGAATCTAAGAAGTTTAAGAAAGTAGTTTTTCACATGAAATAGGAAAACCTGAAAATAAGAAGAACTAGAGCATCAAGGATCCACTTGTAGTAGTCCAATGCCAATCCATTCATCCAAGTACAACACAATTAGAATCAAAGTCCTATCTCTCATCTAATTGGAAGATATAACATTCAAGCACAAATAGTCCCACTTAAATCTGGAAATCAGATTTCTAGTTCTAATGGAGCACATAGAACTTGAACTTGTAGCCTTCGGAGTAACAACCATGCCTATGGACTATGGCATGCTCAAGGGTTACTACAATTCTAATTCAAACAACCCAATCATGGTAATCTTAGAGAATTGCAAGGAACTCATGTCTGGAGCACACAAACTCTCACAAAACTTCTAAAAAAACCAAACTTTATTCAAACTAGAACTTCAAAATCCAAAATTAAGAAAATGGTACTTGAAATAAAAGAATTAAAGCATTGGAACCAACTACAAATTTCACCTCTAGCTCTAGCTAAGAGGTTAGCTAAGGAAAAACATATTAAAACTAGAACTAGAACTAAGAAAAGGAAGAAAAACTAGCTGGAGGAGGCTAGGTAGCCTCCTGGGACTTGAACTCCTTGCTCCCCACGTCCTTGCTTGATTTGGAATAGAAGAGAGCACCTCCTTTTATAGTGCAGCAATAGTACAGCAGTACAGCAACATAGCAGAATTTGTTTCGCCTGGTACGGCTTAACCAATGGTCGGATTGCTGTCAAATTTGGTTTGTAGCTTCCTTGTAATGTGATCTTCCTCATAGATGATTTATATTTCCAAGATTATCCTCTGAATGGGACCACCAATCACATCACCGACCGCCTCTCAAAATCGCGCACTTTGGGTACCTTCAGAACCAGTCATCTTGCTTTCAACGCCCTGGAGTGTACAGAGGTCGGATTGATCGCAAATTTTAAACATTGGTAGAAAACTTCATCCTCTACATGATAGACGGATTAGATTGTCCAAAACAATCCCAAAATGTGGTCCGAAAATTAGAACACTTAGGGCTTTTATAAACTCTGCGCAGTTGGATCTTTCTGGATGGTCCATCTTTCTTCAACCGGTACGATCAAACCACACACCCTTTTGATCTGAAACTTTTGTGGTTATTCATATATGGATGTGTTCTAAAATATGGTCAAAGTAGATTCTTCATATCATCAATGATGAGTCCTCTGGACCGGCCCAGAGTTGAACAGCGAAATCTGGAACTTTCTGGACAGTTCGTATTGTTTTGGCCACCACGGTCAATCCGTAGCTCCGATCGACACGAAACCACTTGGGTTAGTTCGGCGTCGAGCTCCTCTTCGACATGGATGTGTTGGATTTCCAAATATCATCAAGATGGCTTCAGAAAACTGGTCCAAAAAACCAGGTGCGGAAATACATTGCTGTTTTAGAATCTGGAATCTGAAACTTGCATGGCCGACCGGTCACGACCGGTCGGACAGGGCTGGCCGACCGGTCACGACCGGTCAGGCCCTCTTAGGCATTACTCCAGCAAGCATGGCTGACCGGTCAAGACCGGTCAGGCTTCTTGGCCGACCGGTGAAGACCGGTCGGTCTCTTTTTCTTCTTGTTTTCTTCCTTCTTTGCTTCTTTCTTTGCTTCCTTCTTCCTTCAGCCCTCCTTGGGTCTTCATCCAAGGTTCTAAATTAGCTCTTTTGGTCATCAATTGGGTAAAGTAACTCTCATTCCTACAACCACAAAACATGTATTTGATTAGTCTTTAAATTATGAAAACCATGCATAACATGTCATGTAGTGGGCAATGCAATGTATAAATTGGAGGTTCAACACACCCCCCAACTAGCTTTTTGCTAGTCCCGAGCAAAACATGCGTGAATAAGTTCAAACCTCCAAACCCAACTCTCTTTCAGAAACCATGTTTCTATCCATTCCAAGATATACAAGTATAAAATTTGGAGAAATTAGGTGATAGAAGCTGAAATCTTGGACTCTCAAAAGATAATAAGTGTCTACATGAAATTCTCGCTGATTGATTGATAAATAGAAGAACTCGAACAAATTCAACCTAGTGTGCATAGTGAAAGTTCATCTCATGAGTTTCTGGGATCATCTTCTTCATAGATTAAGTAAACCAAGGATTTTAAAGTGCACAGAGCAACAACAAGCCTATGACAGGAATTTGCCTTACCGTCCTTCCGACGGCTTTCACACTACGTCCCATTTCCGGCTTTGGTTACGGTTCGACCATCCCCCGGTTGGTAATAGGTAGCCCTTTTCGAAATTTTCCACCATTTTTCCTTCATTCCCGATTTCATCCTTTCTTTCCTTTTTCTTTTAAAATTAGATAGGATTTTTAAAAATCCATATCTTTCATTATTTTCCCATGGACAAGGATGGACAAAATACCCCGGCTTGGTTTCTCAACACCTTTATATCAAAGTCTAGCTAATCCACAAATCACATAAACCTTTCAACTCAAGAAAATCGTGTAATGTGAACTTGGTGTGAAGGTGTTCAAATTTTCTATCAATCACAACAATAGGGGAACTAACATATAAAACCATTATGTTGGGAGAAATTCAAGACTTACAACATCACACACTTTGTATCTCCTCTTCTTATACTCATATCATCTTGAATGCATGGAAATAAGGTTTTCTAAAAGAGTTTTGAAATTTTAGAAAATTTGAAAAAATTTGCGCATGTGAGGCTCGAAATGTTGCAACATGCTAGATGAGGAATCTCATCTCACCTCCCAACCAAATCTTGCATTGTCCTCAATGTAAAAAGATATGCAATTAGCATGAACATGAGAGCAATGGTAAAATATGAGAGAGTGAGAACAATAGTACCTGAGATAGCAAGTTGATCAATTCTAGCATCTTCCATTGTCTCGATGAGACTTATTTAATCCTAATTTCAAAAAAAAATAAATCCTAACCTACCTACCACCTACCTTTGATTAGTCTGATCGACTACATGATCAAATTTGAGCAGAATCTTCATGAATTTCAATAAATTTCTCATGAGGACCATCCAAAGTCCTGCTCGACAGTAGACATGGGTGCTTGTCTCCATTGAAGTCCAATATTTATGTGCACCACATGCATGATAGGAGGAGATAAGAGCAGCAAAAAGATATCTCCTCAAATTCTGATTTGGGTTATGATTGATTAAAAATGGGTCATCCCAATCAGAATTTTCAATGGGCTGAAGGACCCATGATGGTGGAGAGACACTCATCAAGTTTTCATTGGTTAAAGTTGTCTCCTCCACAATTTCAGAATTGTACGGTGCTTCCACAAACAATGGTAAAGAGTGTAAATCAGTGGAAAGGTGTTCTTCAGGCACCGGCACCGTGTCTAACAAAATGTCCAACTCCTTAATCATCTCATCATCAAGATCATAAGATTGGGCCAAGCATTCCTCTAGGAAATCGAGATAGTCGGATGAAGGATCATGATCTTGCTTGAGTGAGTGCAAAAATTCAGTTTCGATGGTGAGGGACTCTCCCTCCATGGAGTGGAATTCTTCCAAACTAGGTTCTCCATAACTAGTATGAGGCACCGAGTCGGAAGTATGCAAGGCTTTAACAATCTCTTGAATAATGGGGTCGTTTGAATTTTCAAAGTGAGCCAAGCATTCGTCCAAAGAATATGAATTTTCACTCATGGGAGTCTCATTCTCCACATTAAAATTAAACATGGCAAGTTGGTGGAGTGACTCAAAAATATCAACTTCGGCCGTCTCTCTAGCATGCATATCCTCTAGAGACTCATAATCATTATGCCCTTGGGAAAAAGAAACCATAGGTTCATAACCATTCACCAAACCCTCATTGTAGGCAACCCCACTACCACTTTCAAATTTTATGGATTCCTCGGGTTCGTCAACCGTCATTGAAATCTCTTCATCATTAAGTTCAAAGCATCCAAAAGAGATAGTGGACTCACCATAATTGATGATGACATTGGGATCATCGAAATCAATCTCCTTTAAAAGTCTATCCATTAAATCCGAAGAAGGTGGGACTTGGATAGCCTCATCCTCCTCATTGTTGGGGATTGATTCGGTGTTCCCAATGTTGGGTTTAATATTTTGAGATGGCGAGAGGTTTTGTATGTATTGCTCAGTTGTTTCCATAAACTCTCGCAGCACATCCTCAAGAGTTCGTGTCGGTTGCGGCTCATGAGAAAGAAACTCTTGAGGATAGTTGTTGGCATCCATGGTTGGTTCGTCCCTTGAACAAGGAGAATGGTGGTTTTCCCAATTAAGACCGTACGCATTGTAGGATGAAAAGTTATATGATGGTTGATAGGCATATTCATACAAGTAATCACGCATTGTCTTAACCGGTTGGCTACTATTCACCTGTTCCTTTTGTTGTTGCACACCTCTTACCATAACCGGTGGAACACTCATGTTATTTTCAATCCGGTAATCACGTAATGTTTTTCCCGGATGATTATCCAATTTTGCTTCGTTCCGGTATTCCCCCATCGTCTTACATCGTGTCTCAATATGTGTATTGTTTTCATTAATGTAATCACGCATCGTCTTACGTGGGGCGGCAGTGGAGGTTGATTGAACCTTAGAAAAATACTTATGCTTATAATGGTTCCAATCATAAAGACTTTCAATTTCATGGTCTGACATCTCATCTTCGAAAAGATGCTTATATGCACCATTCGTCCAATCATACAAGATGAAATTTTAAGAAATTGAAAACTACCCTAATATTAAAAAAAAGAACAAAAAGAAGGTATATGGGGAGATGTTACCCAATAGAGTGAGATCTATGTCAGCAACAATGTCCTACAAAATCAAAAAAAAATTTGTTAGTAATCTAAAAAAATCAGAAAATCTACTTCTATAAAAACTGAAAATCCTACCTAACTAAGATTACTCTATAGCTACTAGAACAATTAAAACCGTTTAACTTTTTCCCCGGCAACGGCGCCAAAAACTTGTTCGCTCGCCTCAAGTGTAAAGCTGCGATGTAGTAATAAATCTCGGTAAGACCGAGGTCGATCCACAGGGAAAGAGGTAAACAATTCCAAGTACTCTAATAACTCGAATCTAAGAAGTTTAAGAAAGTAGTTTTTCACATGAAATAGGAAAACCTGAAAATAAGAAGAACTAGAGCATCAAGGATCCACTTGTAGTAGTCCAATGCCAATCCATTCATCCAAGTACAACACAATTAGAATCAAAGTCCTATTTCTCATCTAATTGGAAGATATAACATTCAAGCACAAATAGTCCCACTTAAATCTGGAAATCAGATTTCTAGTTCTAATGGAGCACATAGAACTTGAACTTGTAGCCTTCGGAGTAACAACCATGCCTACGGACTATGGCATGCTCAAGGGTTACTACAATTCTAATTCAAACAACCTAATCATGGTAATCTTAGAGAATTGCAAGGAACTCATGTCCGGAGCATACAAACTCTCACAAAACTTCTAAAAAAATCAAACTTTATTCAAACTAGAACTTCAAAATCCAAAATTAAGAAAAGGGTACTTGAAATAAAAGAATTAAAGCATTGGAACCAACTACAAATTTCACCTCTAGCTCTAGCTAAGAGGTTAGCTAAGGAAAAACATATTAAAACTAGAACTAGAACTAAGAAAAGGAAGAAAAACTAGCTGGAGGAGGCTAGGTAGCCTCCTGGGACTTGAACTCCTTGCTCCCCACGTCCTTGCTTGATTTGGAATAGAAGAGAGCACCTCCTTTTATAGTGCAGCAATAGTACAGCAACATAGCAGAATTTGTTTCGCCTGGTACGGCTTAACCAATGGTCGGATTGCCTTCAAATTTGGTTTGTAGCTTCCTTGTAATGTGATCTTCCTCATAGATGATTTAGATTTCCAAGATTATCCTCTGAATGGGCCCACCAATCACATCACCGACCGCCTCTCAAAATCGCGCACTTTGGGTACCTTCAGAACCAGTCATCTTGCTTTCAACGCCCTGGAGTGTACAGAGGTCGGATTGATCTCAAATGTTAAACATTGGTAGAAAACTTCATCCTCTACATGATAGACTGGATTAGATTGTCCAAAACAATCCCAAAATGTGGTCCGAAAATTAGAACACTTAGGGCTTTTATAAACTCTGCGCAGTTGGATCTTTCTGGATGGTCCATCTTTCTTCAACCGGTACGATCAAACCACACACCCTTTTGATCTGAAACTTTTGTGGTTATTCATATATGGATGTGTTCTAAAATATGGTCAAAGTAGATTCTTCATATCATCAATGATGAGTCCTCTGGACCGGCCCAGAGTTGAACAGCGAAATCTGGAACTTTCTGGACAGTTCGTATTGTTTTGGCCACCACGGTCAATCCGTAGCTCCGATCGACACGAAACCACTTGGGTTAGTTCGGCGTCGAGCTCCTCTTCGACATGGATTGTTGGATTTTCAAGTATCATCAAGATGGCTTCAAAAAACTGGTCCGAAAAACCAGGTGCGGGAATACATTGCTGTTTTAGAATCTGGAATCTGAAACTTGCATGGTCGACCGGTCACGACCGGTCGAACAGGGCTGGCCGACCGGTCACGACCGGTCAGGCCCTCTTAGGCATTACTCCAGCAAGCATGGCCGACCGGTGAAGACCGGTCGGTCTCTTTTTCTTCTTGTTTTCTTCCTTATTTGCTTCTTTCTTTGCTTCCTTCTTCCTTCAGCCCTCCTTGAGTCTTCATCCAAGGTTCTAAATCAGCTCTTTTGGTCATCAATTGGGTAAAGTAACTCTCATTCCTACAACCACAAAACATGTATTTGATTAGTCTTTAAATTATGAAAACCATGCATAACATGTCATGTAGTGGGCAATGCAATGTATAAATTGGAGGTTCAACAACCGTCAAGAAGACTGAGAACAAGAAGGTTATTCCAGCTGAGACAGAGATGACAGCAAGGGTACAGGGCAGGACGGAGAGACGGTGGAAGCCAGTCTACAGGGGCGACACCCGCAACTCCAGCAGAACTACCGTGCCAGCCAGGCCAGAGTTCTCCTTCGCCGATATCGACTTCCCAGCGATATCGAAGACAACACTATCAGCCAAGATACCGAACAGATCCGCTGTTCGACAGTCGACTAAGACAACGATGAAGACAATCCCTACTGAAGCCTCCGTGATCAAGACGAGGCCGCAGCGAGCGCAAGTCATGATGGTGCAGGTCATCGAAGGAGAGGCGAGTGAGCGATACTCAGAGCTGCCTCTAATCCAAGAACAGATAGATGAGATTATCCAAGTCCAAGAGGACACAACCAGAGAGATGAGAGAGATGAAAGAAGCATTGTTGGCTCTAGTTGCCCAGGGGGCAAATAGAAGCCCAGCCGTACCTACTCGACAGTCTGTGGAGGAATGCCAGGGGGCAGCAGGAGAACCAGCCACCTCCGAACCACAAGCTCGCCCGAGAAACGTTGTGTTCGGACGTGTACCACCACTGCCGTCTCAAGCCACGAGAGAAGAACTGTCTCAGACAGTTGCGGACCTGATGCGTCAGGAAAGAGAAAAGGAGAAGAGAGGAAAGTATGTACACCGGGTGCCGTACTTACTCGAGGTCGACGACCTCCCATTTCCCAACAATTTCAAGCATCCAGACTTCCCTAGATTCGATGGCAGAGGATCGCCAGAGGAACACGTGGCTCAATTCATGACAATGATGGGCAACCTGTCAACAATTCCCCAGTACTGTCTCAGATTGTTTGGCTCGACGCTCACTACAAGGCATTCCAGTGGTACATGTCAATGCCCTGCAGGGTCAGTTAAATCCTGGGAGCAGATGCAGGACCTGTTCATCTCCAAATTCTTCTCTACTGAGCGAGAAATCTCACTGACAGATTTAGCCTTGACTCGTCAAAGGCAGGGAGAGTCGGTCGAGAAGTTCATCGACAGGTGGGGGACTATAGCAGCACAGTGCCGGGAACTGCCCAGCGCATCTGAGCAGGTCAAGATGTGCATGCAGGCCATGGATGCGATTATTTGGACACAACTTCTCGACGTTCCAAGACCTAGCTACGAAAGCCCACCTGGTGGAAGGAGCCACGTTCAGAGCGCAATTCAAGGCAGAGAAGCCCAGGAGAGAAGCCGGAAGGATGATAACATCTAACTACGTCGACAAAGGAAAGGGTTCGAATGACAGAAAACGCCCAAACACCGAGCGTAGGGTCGAGGCTAGGCCAGTAACCACGACTCAAGACAAAGGCTAGGCGTAGGACCATGATTCTGATCAATCGAAATATCTTCCAGAGATTTCATTGGATAGATTTTCGATCAATCGGACATTTCTTCGATCAATCAGACCTTTTTTCGATCAATCGGAGATACGCGACCTGCCCGTTTTTTTACCGTTGGAAGAAAATTTATTTAAAGAGGGGCATTCATTTTTTAGCAATGAGAGGGGATTTTGATGATATAGGATCCACCAATGTTGAAGATCATTAAGAGCTCTATTCCTAACCCAAACAAGTGATCTTCCTTGTGATTCATCACTAGTATGGAGCATTCAAAACTCAAAAAGAAGATGCACTTGTCCCTCTTTTGATCTTTAGAGATTGGATTGATCTTGATAATCATATTCCTATCCAATACTCTATGATGAGATCTTTGTAGGTGAGACTCTCTAGGAAACCCATTCCCATAAGTTGTAGAGATCTCAAACCTACTCTCCTATCACCTTGGGCATCTCAAAGGCATCATTTGTAAGGTGTTTGATCAAGTGGAGCTGAGGCATTGGCGACGTAGTGGCAATACGATCGAGGGAGCAATGGAAGCTGATTGAAGCACGGGAGGGCAAATATCAAGCAACCCGAACTAGTGCTGAACAAGGGGCTCATCCGATAAGTAAGGTTGTCATTATAGAGAGGCCTTCCACTCAATTCCCTGTGGAAGTTGACTGTAGAGTTTGTTTGACAAACTCGAACTAGGGTCATTTGCCGATACTTGGCTTATTAGTTGAGCCTAAAACCTTAGGGATGTTGGCCGTTCCTTGGTCCGTTTGTCGGCCTAAAGACTAGGAGCTGTTTGGGGCTCCTTGGCTCGTTACCGAGCTTAAACTAAGTCTCCAAGGGGGAGCCTCTGACAAGGGAGTGAACGTGCGTTGTCCTTGAGTAGGACTCGAGGTGACCTTGAGTAGGTCCCATAGGTTGGGAGGAAGCCGTAAACTCCTCGGTTGGGTGGAGCCGATTTAAAACACCTTGGTTGGGAGGAACCAGATTTAAACTCCCTAGTGAATGCCGGTGTGCTCAAAGGGATTGAGTACTTGAACCGGGAGTGGAGTAGACAAGTAGTCGAACCACTATAAATGCTTGTGTTTGTGATTATATTTCAGCACATTGTTATCTTAGCATTGTATGTTTAATTGTTAATTATGAATGCTTGATAGGAATGTATGCTAGGCACCAAATAGGTACATCCACACACAAGATATACTTTCACTTAGTTGTGTAGACTTGAGCTTAATTGATCTATCCTCTATAGTCTCCTTAGCTTGCATAGATTAGGAGCTTGATTTGTTTAATCATTTGAGTATCTATGCATGCTTAGACTAGGTTGCCTATTGCTTATACTATATGCTAGTCTTGTGATTGGATCCACTTAGGCTTGGAAGCTAAAGTGTTCTTGCTTACTTCGTTTAAATTGTTAAAACTGTTAAGTAGGCGAAAAGAATTTCAAAAGGTCCTAATCATCGCCCCTCTAGGACTTAGCGATAATTCTAGTTGCTCTCATTGCTTCACAACGCACACGCCTAGGTAATCCAAAAGGCGTAATTTCGGCCCTTTCTTAGCCACTTCAAATTCGATTATCAATTGTAGAAATGGGCTGGTACAAATGACCTTCAGAAATATGACATCGAGTTGAATATTTTTTATTTATGCAAACAACCACAGAATGTTGATGACGAGGTCCACGAAATAAATCTGATTGAATTATTCTTGGAAGACACATCCCTCTTGACATTCTATTCTGATCCCTTGGAGGCATGCTTGGCCCACTCTCATGAGATTGATGATGACATGATAAGAGAGATGGATGCCATTTTGGATTCTATGCCGGTACTTGATAATAAAATATGGAAGGCACCATTTGAGCCTTGCCCTTAAGCGAGAACAAGCCTCTTCCATTCAATATCAAAGCACCGAAGCTCGACCTAAAATCATTACCCACTAATTTAAAATATGTTTATTTAGGTCGAGATGAGACATATCCGGTGGTGATTTCTTCCCACTTGGATGAGAAATAAGAGAGTAGGCTAATAGCCACTCTAATAGAGCATAAGAGCGCCATTGGATGGTCAATTGTAGATCTTAAAGGCATAGACCCCCTGATTTGTACTTATCGCATACACCTTGAGGAGAATGCAAAGACGTCTACACAACCACAAAGACGCATCAATCCAAACATGAAGGAGGTGGTTAAGGCCGAGGTGTTGAAACTATTGGATGTAGGTATCATTTACCCAATATCTGATAGTCAATGGGTGAGTCCAACTCAAGTGGTGCCTAAAAAATCTGGAATAACCATTGTAGCTAATGCCAATAATGAACTCGTGGTAACCAGAGTCACTACCAGTTGGAGAATGTGCATTGACTACAGGAAGCTAAACATAGTCATAAGGAAAGACTACTTCCCCTTACCGTTTGTTAATCAAATTTTAGAAAGGTTGGCGGGTCATTCCCATTTTTTGCTTCCTTAATGGATATTCAGGGTATAACCAAATAGAGATCGCCCTAGAGAACCAAGAGAAAACAACATTCACATGTTCATTCGGTACTTTTACCTATCGAAGGATGCCGTTTGGAGTATGTAATGCCCCTGCCACTTTTTAGCGTTGTATGTTAAGTATTTTTTCTAATATGGTGGGGACGATTCTTGAAGTCTTCATGGACAATTTCTCGGTATTTGGTTATAACTTTGATGAGTGCCTTAGGCACTTAAAAACTATTTTAAAAAGAAGTAAAGAAAAGAACCTCATGTTGAATTAGGAGAAATGTCATTTCATGGTTCAAAAAGGAATTGTCCTTGGTCACATCATCTCACAAAATGGAATCGAGGTGGACAAGGTTAAATCGATCTTATCTCTAACCTTCCATCACCCAAGAGCGTATGAGATGTGCGGTCCTTTCTAGGACATGCCAGATTCTATAGACGGTTCATAAAACTTTAGTTCACTCTTTCGTTCTTTATGTAACCTCCTTCAAAAGGAAAACTCATTCGAGTGTAATGAGGATTGTCAAAATGCCTTTGACAAACTTAAAGGTATGTTGACATGTGCTCCCATAATGCAACCACCTGATTGGAGCCTTCCTTTTAAAATCATGTGTGATTTAAGCGACTATGCTATTAGGGCTGTGTTGAGCCAAAGAAAAGAGAAGAAGCCATGCGTCATCTACTATGCAAGTAGAACCTTAAACTCGGCTCAAACAAACTACACTACTACAGAAAAAGAACTTTTAGCTGTAGTTTTTGCTTTAAACAAGTTTAAGTCTTACTTGATCGGATCCAAGATTATCATATTCACCAACCATGCCGTGCTTAAGTACCTTCTCTCTAAGAATGATGCTAAGCCACGCTTGTTAAGATGAATCCTCCTACTCCAAGAATTTGACATAGAAATACGTGATAAGGAGTAGAAAATGTAGTGGCTGACCATCTCTCTAGACTTGTTCTCACTGATTCTCCTGAGACGACCGCAATCAATGACATATTCCCTGATGAACAACTTTTTAAAGTCTCCTAATTGCCATGGTATGCGGACATTGCTAACTATCTTGCTACAGGTACAATTCCAACACATTGGAACAAGCAAGATAAGGATAAGTTTTTCAACGAGGTGAGAAAATTCTTTTGGGACGACCCAGTACTTATTCAAGTATTGTCCTGATCAAATTATAAGGAGATGTGTGATGGATGATGAGCAACACGGTATCATCTCCTTTTCTCATTCTCAGGCATGTGGTGGCCACTTTTTGGCTAAGAAGACCACAGCCAAAATTCTGGAATGTGGGTTTTATTGGCCCACTATGTTCAAAGATACCTATGAGTTTTGTAAAACGTGTGAGCCTTGTCAGAAATTGGGAGGAATATCCCGTAGAAATATAATGCCACTCAATCCCATCTTACCAATCGAATTTTTTTATTGTTGGGGCATCGATTTCATGGGTCCATTCCCATTTTTATTGGAAATTTATATATTTTGTTTGCTGTCGATTATGTTTCAAAATGGGTCGAGGCGATTCCATGCCGGAACAATGACCATAAAACAGTTATTCATTTCTTAAAAGAAAATATCCTTTCCCGATTTGGAACACCTCGAGTCATTATAAGCGATGGAGGATCTCATTTTTGTAACCACCCGTTTGAAGCTTTAATGAAGAAATATGGTGTAAATCATAAGGTGAGCATTCCCTATCACCCATAAACAAGTGGACAAGCTAAGATATCCAACAGGAAAATTAAACATATTTTGGAGAAAACAGTGAACCCCGATCGCAAAGATTGGTTGCTTCGATTTACTGATGCACTCTGGGCTTACCGTACCACTTTCAAGACCCCATTGGAATGTCTCCCTATAGACTTGTCTATGGGAAAGCTTATCACTTACCCGTGGAGTTGGAACATAGGGCATATTGGGCGATAAAGAAGATAATTTTGATTATGATAAAGTAAGTTCGTTGCGCAAATTTCAATTGAATGAACTTGCGGAACTCTGGAGCGAGGCATATGAAAATACAAGAATTTACAAGGACAAGACGAAGGTGTTCCATGATAAGAACATCCTTCATAAGACCTTCATGATCAATAAAAAAGGTCCTTATGTATAATTCTCGGCTACATTTATTTTCGGAGAAATTGAAGTCTCGATGGACCGATCCTTTCATTGTGAAAATTGTTTATCCATATGGGATTGTCGAGTTGTTGAATCCAAGGAACGGTAATATTTTTAAAGCGAATGGTCAGCGATTAAAGCTATTCTTTGAGAATTTTCCTTCAAAAGGTATGTCCATACCTCTGACTAATCCTATGTATCTGCATATTTGATCTCCTAGTTTGATGGAGGTATAGAGTAGTTAAGATTAAGATTTTGTTGCTTTTAGTTTGCTTTTTCACAGGTTTGTTAGAAGGAGGTAGAATTCCAGTTTTTGTTCTCTCAGATACTCTCATTCCTCACTCCCTTTATTTTATATTGCTCTCATGTTTTTCTCATTGCATACCTTTTACATTGAGGACAATGAAAGATTTGGTTGGGGGTTGTGGGATCACTAGGATGAATCTAGTGTTTTGTAACATCTTGAGCAATATGAAGAACATTTTTTTACCTTTTTCAGATTTTTTCTACAAATTCAAAACTTTATTGGAAAACTTTGTTTCTATGCATTCGGGACGGTGTAAGTACAAGAAAAAGAGAGGCAAAGTGAGTGATGTTGAATACTTTGAACAATCTCTAAGGTACTAGTCTTGTATGTGAATTCCCCTATTTTTATGATTGATAGAAATTTTGAATACGTTTACACCTAGTTCACATTACATGATTTTCATCTTTTGAAAGGATTATTAGAATTGTGGATTAGCTAGGTTTGAATTTGAGGTGTTGAGGAACCAAGCTGGGGTACTTTGTGCATCCTTGTCCATGGAAAAATAACGAAAGGTGTGGATTTCTAAAAATTCTATCTAATGTGTGTGAAAAGGAAAGGAAGGATGAAAATATGGGAATGATTGAAAATATGGTGGAAAATTCTGAAAAGGGCTACCTATTACCAACCGGTGGATGGTCTACCCGTAACCAAAGCCGAAAATGGGAAGTAGTGTGAAAGTCGTCAGAAGGACGATAAGGCAAATTCCTGTCAAAGGCTTGTTGTTGATCTGTGCACCTTGAATTCCATACCTTAGCTGATTTATGAAGAAGGTAATCCCAAATTTCCATGAGATGAGCATTCACTAAGCACCCTAGGTTAAATTGTCTGAGTCCTTCTATTTATCAATTAATCAGCGAGAATTTCATATGAACACTTGTATGTTATGAGAGGCTTAAGGCTTCAACCTCTATCACCAAGTTTTTCTAATTTTTGCACTCGCACGTCATGGAGTGTATAGAAGCATAGTTTCTGAAGGAGAGTTGGGTTTTGGAGAAATGAATTGTTTCATACATGTTTTGCTTGGGACTAGCAAAATGCTGGTTGGGGTGTGTGTTGAGTGCGTAAATGTGTATATTCTAACCCTATTTCATCACTAACTATGCATGGTTTTCAAGCTTAAAGGATATTTTAATGTATGGTTTTTGTGATTATAGGAATGAGAGAGAGTTCACTCAATTGATGACTATAAGAGCACATTTAGAAGACCATGGATGAAGACCCAAGGTGGGCCAAAGAAAGAAGAAAGAAAGGAGAGAAGAGAGAGGAAAGAAGAAAGAAAGAAAATCTAAGAAAAGAGAAGCTAGACCGGTCGGCCAAACAAGCTAGACCGGTCTTGACCGGTCGGCCACCACAGGCAGGCCCTCTCTACACTTGCTGGAATAGTGTCCAGTTAGGTCCGACCGGTCAAGACCGGTTGGCCAACAGGTCAGGTACCCTTCTAGACTCTCTAGACCTTTGCTAGACCGGTTAAGACCGGTCAGCCAGCCATCTCGACCAGTCAAGACCGGTCGGCCAATAGGTAGCCAATGTAATTTGCTGAAATTCAGCAACTTCTTTAGCAAGCTCCGAGTCTTGTGTGCAAGTGCGTAAGTGCTGCGCAAATTTGGAAAATTTTGAGGCGGTAGAGCCTCTCCACTATAAAAGGGGACCTAGGGATCGTAGCTAAGGTATCATAGAAGAGATCTACAAAGGTGGGAGGCGAAAAAAGATGGAATCGGAGTTTTATAACTCCCTCTAGTTTGTTGCTTTCTAGTTTATGTTTTTAGTTGATTTCATATTTCCTTGGATCATGAACGGCTAAACCTCTTAGTTAGGACTAAGAGGTGAAGCTTGTAGTGAATCTAAGATGTTTTAATTTGTTTGTTTTGGTTTCAAGTTGAATTTTCATTGAAGAACAATGGTTTAAAGTTTGAATGAAGCTCTAAGTACTTTTCTTAATTTTATAATGGCTCATGGATGTTTGGAAGAGTTGCTTAAGTTTTTAATTGTTTTTAATGATTCTAGACCTGTACGCTCTAAGGAATCGGATTCAAGACACTCTAGATTTGGATTCTCATGTGGGAACTTCATGCTAAGAGTTCTACTTTTCTGAAATTTTTGCTTATGTGTGATTGTGTATATGATTTGAATGAAGTTCAAATCATAGTCTAGTTATGCTTTATGATAGAGTTTAATGATGATTATAATTGTGATCTTAACTTATTGGAACTAGGATTGACCTATGCAATTGAGTGTGCTCAAGTCCTAACTTGAATTGAGGGAATTATATGCATAAATCACACATACGACAGATTATATGTTATAACCGCTCTATCATCTAACTAGATAGGATTTGATTTCGATTCTAGTTGTGTAATTGGGAAACCACAGCGAATTAAGTATCAAGGACTGCTACAAGTGGGTCATTGGACCCCTAGTGTTCTTTTATATTGATTACATTCACCTTTAGTTTAAGAATTCTATCTACATTCAATTTTAGAAATCTGTTTGGTTAGCTCTCAATTAGAGAATATTAGAAGTAATTTTGTGAATTCCTAACAAGTCCCTGAGAATGATCTCGATCTCTACCGAATTATTACTACATCGCAACCCTACACTTGGGGAAGCGAACAGTAAGTGGACACATGATCACACGAGATGCCTTCTAAGAGACAAAATTTTGGTTGAAGGTCTATCCGATCACCGTGTTAGAAAACTTCTCGATACTTGTGAGTTAACCATAAACATGGCCGAGAATGAAAATGAATATGATCAAGATGAGAATGAAGTACACAATGAGCCACTGTTTAGTAGTCTACATGATTACTTGTAACCTACAAGAACGAGTACTACTTCATCTATGGTTTTTCTAGTAAATGTGGGGAACATTGATTTCAAACCTGGAGTAATACAGTTACTTCCCAAATTTCATAGACTCAACTTTGAAAGTCCCTACATACATTTGAGGGAATTTGATGATAGTCGCTACCTTGCATTACGACAACATCATTGATGACGTAGTTAGGCTAAAGTTATTTTCCTTTTCTTTGAAGGAAAAGGCCAAATCTTGGCTACACTCCTTGAGGTCAAGATCCATCGGGAGATGGCAAGAAATGACTAAGGAATTTCTTAAGAAGTTTTTCCCTATTCATAAGAACAACACCTTGAGACGTAACATCATGAATTTCTCCCAAAAGGAGAATGAAACATTTTTCCAGTGTTGGGAACGTTTCAAGGAACTCCTACTCACCTGCGCACATCACAGCTTTGAATCATGGTGAGAATTTAGTTTCTTTTATGATGGGTTGAATTCAGACCAACACCAATTTGTAGAAATGTTGTATAATGGTGAGTTCATGAGAAAATGTTTTGATGAGGCCTGGGATTACTTTGTTCTCTTAGCAGAAAATGCCCAATCTTGGAACACATCTGACAAACCAGATAAGATCAGGCCTGAGCCTAAGGAAAAGAGAGGTGTTTACCTTCTCGCAGAGAATGACGATGTTAATGTAAGGATAGCAGGGCTCACACATAAAGTAGAAGCAATGGAATTAAGGAAGGTCAATGCTATTAAAGCTGAGGAGATTGAAAATGTTTGTGACATTTGTGAAAGCGACATGTTACCAAGGGTTATCCTATAATCCTAGCTTTTCAAGAAGTGTTGCACGATCAAGACAATGCCATGAATACTTATCAAAGGCCTTTCAATGCCCTAATGTCAAACACGTATAATCTTAATTGGCGGAACCATCCCAACTTTAGTTGGAGAAACGGATTAACTGCCAATGCTAGCAATAATCCTCAAGTGCCTTCCACTAGTACTCTTATGTGCCCCCACCAAGGAAGATACTTTGCACACATTCATGGAGAGGTAAGCCCAAATCAATCAGAGCATCATGCAAACCCTCCAAGATCTTAAAACTTTCGTTGAAAGAATTGAATCATGACAGAATGTTAGGGAGAGAGGGACCTTTCCGACCCAACCTCAACCTAATCTCAAGGGGCAATATGAGGTGAGTGATTCGAATCCTTCCGACACTCATGTTGAACATGCTAAATATGTCACCATTCGAAGGGTAAAGTGATCGATAATGAAATTCCAAAGATGGTTGAAAAACCTGAGGAAATTTTAAGTCAAAGAATGATAACAAATCTAGTAATGATCAATATGAAAAGGAGCCAAAGCAGGATTATCAACCAGTGGTTCTGTTTCCCCAACGCCTACTCTCATTTAAAGCAATGGTTAAAGCTCAAGATGTCTTAGAAGTTTTTAAACAAGTGAAGATCAACATACCCTTATTGGATGCAATCAAGCAGATACTTTCATATGCCAAGTTTTTTAAAGATCTTTGCACTATTAAGCACAAACTCAATGTATAAAAGAAAACCTTTTTGACTGAACAGGTCAATGCTATCATCAACCAGAACTCTCCCCAAAATACAAAGATCTGGGTAGTCCTACTATTACTTGCATAATAGGGAACTTCCAGATCGAACAAGCACTTCTTGACTTGGGGGGCGAGTGTCAATATCATACCCTTCTTGGTGTACAAACAGCTAGGTCTCGTTGAATTGAAACCCACCAAGACCACCTTACAACTAATAGACTGATCTGTACGCGTATCGAGAGGAGAAGTGGAAGATGTGTTAGTACAGGTTGACAAATTCTTCTTCTCAGTAGACTTCATCATCTTGGATACCCAACCCGTAGTAAATGCTAGCACCCAGATACCTGTTATTCTTGGCTGACCATTCTTGGCAACTTCCAATGCTGTGATCAACTGCAGGAATGGGGTCATGAAGCTTTCATTTGGCAATTTAAAGTCAGAGCTAAATGTTTTCAACATGTGAAAACAATAAGGGAATGATGATCAGATCCATGAGGTCAACCTGATCGATACCCTCGTGGAAGACGAATTCCTTCTAACCTCTCTGTTCGAACCCCTAGAAGCATGTTTAGCCCACTTCGTTGATTCTAATGATGAGATGATTTTGGAAGTGGTGAATGGATTGTTAGAATCCACCCTTATGCATGATACAAACCAGTGAAGGCCTCGTTTTAAAAAACTCCTTCTGAATGATTCACGACCTCTACTATCAAGAATTGAAGCACCAAAGCTCGACCTGAAGCCATTACCTTTGGAACTGAAACATGCATACTTAGTGTTGGGGCTCAAATTTACACCCATTGTAAAACAACATCTCATGGTCCATTGACAATGATTTGGATAAGTTTTGAGGCCAGGAAAGCCCTGAAAATGCCAGCATAACCCTGATCGCTTGGTAGCGACCAAAATCCGTAAACAGCATTTCAGAGCAGAACTAGACATGCGCTTCACCGCCAAACGATCCGAAATGTCCTAAAACCCCTAATTTGTAAGTTTCGAAGTCATCCAGTGCATATTTTTACCTGCGCACCTTGAAATGCTTTTCGTCCCTGCCCGGAGCTAACCAAAAGGGTCAGTAAGCCTACAACTACCATTTTAGAGTGGAACTGGACATGCGCTTCACTGCCAAATGATCCAAATTGCCTTAAAACCCCTAACTTACAAGTTTCAAAGTCATCTGGTGCATATTTTTACCAGCGCACCTCGAAATGCATTTCATCTCTGCCCGAAACCGACCAAAAAGGGTCCGTAAGCCTACAACTACCATTTCAGAGTGAAACTGGACATGCGCTTCACCGCCAAATGATCCGGAGTGCCCCAAAACCCTTAAATAGCAAGTTTGAAGTCATTACGATGCGTATTTCCATACACGCGCTCCCTGGTACAACGTTCCTATACGACAAGCCGACCCAGAAGCTCCAAATTAGGAAGTACCAAAATTAGCAACATCTGGACTTCCACACCCCATCTCATTCATTCAGGAGATCAATCATAGCCTAGAAGTGGCTTGGCGACAGTGAGTGCATGTCTAGAAAAGGTAGCTGTCCTTTGGAGGTCCCCCAGTCGGAGCTGAAATCCTGAAATTTTCTAAGTACTGGAATCCTGAAAATCTGGCTAAGTAGTAGGAAAGTGCCGGCAAAGGACATGCGCCTGGCATCCCACCACGTGCGCTTGCACCCTATTAGTGAAAGGGAGTGAATTAAACACTTTTCTGAAAAGCGCCAGGAAATGCGCTGGAAAACCACATGCGCTTGGCTGTTTTCTGCCACATGCACTTGACACTGTTTTCTGCCGCATGCGCTTGACACTGTTTTCTACCACATGCGCTGGGAAATACCTGCCAGGCCAGACCCGGACCCGATTACCCCCTATAAATAATGAAGTCACTTCACTCATCAGCACGACATCATCCCCCGCCGACCTCAGAGCGATGTAAGCACCACACGCGCTTGCTCTGTTTCTCCTCGCCGGATGCCTTGGTCAGAGTGGATTCCCTCGCTGGAAACCCTCGCCGGAAAGGGATTTCCTCGCCCGAATCCCAAGTTCGGGGAGAAATCCTGAAAATTTCTAAGTGTTGGGCACATGCGCTTGACACTGTTTCCTGCCACATGCGCTAGCTCTTTTGGCCAGAAAATCATGAATTTTCTCTAAGTCTGGGAAGCACATGCACCCACTCTTTGGGTTCAGGCGCATGTGCACTACCACATGCGCCCGGATCACTTCTCCTTCATCTATTTTCATGAGAAATGGGCACATGCGATCGAAAAATGGCCACATGCGCCCACCATCAGGCACATGCACCTGGCACCTTGTCCAAAATGGCCACATGCACCTGCACCATCCCCTCCATGCCCCTGGACATTGATGGCAGGGGTGGACCTTCCATCGCGCGGCCCGCCTTCGTCCGGGATCGGATTTTGATGAAACCGCCTCTCCTAAATGCGTCTCGATGAGTTCTATCCATCCACCGGATCAGATTCTCCAACGGTTAATGATAAGTGACCTAAATCAGTGTTTTGGTCCAAAATGACCAACACTTAGCCAATTTGGAAGCCCCGAAAATCCTTCCGAAAGAGCCAAAAACGGCCTAAAACGAGAAGAATCAAGCGGAATTGGACCGAGCCCGAGAGGGAAACTTTCTTCTAATTGACATGATACATCATAATCATGCACCGCGATGAGGTTATTTGATCTCAGGACTCTTTAATACCCTAATCAAGCGGTCGGCAGGCCCGCTACTTAGTCATTTTCAGCCTTGGGAAGTGCCCTGTTGGCCCGAAAATTGACTTCTGCTAAGCAAATCGAAACGCGATCGCACCAGCGATCTTCGTAGACATAATCCACCCCTGTTCCAAGATGGTCATCGATAATATTCACCGATTTTCCTGATTAGACCGCAAACAGGTCCACTACTTAGTCATTTCCAACCTTGGGAAGTGCCCTATTGGCCCAGAAATCGACTTCTGCTAAGCAAATCGAAATGCGATCGCACCGCGATCTTCGTGGACATAATCCACCCCTGTTCAAAGATGGTAATCGATAATACTCATGGATTTCTCTGAGCAGACCGCAAACAGGTCCACTACTTAGTCATTTTCAGCCCTAGGAAGTGCCCTGTTGGCTTGAAAATTGACTAATGCCAAATGAAATCAACCGCGATCTCAAAGACGCGGAGGCAAAGCTGAAGTACTCAGGCTATCCAACAGCCGAGTTAATCATTTACGTGGCACCGATCCCCATTATTCATAAGAAATTGGCATGAACGGGAGTCCATCGGACCCGATACTTAGCCATTTGCAGGCATCAAAAATAGCCGATCTAGCCAATTGAATATTGAAATCTTCAAAAGATCTTGGCTCAATAAAGCCTATTTGATCCCAAATAGATCATTGAAAATACTCAGAAGAAAGAGTGTTCTCGAAAACGAGTCGCCCAACTCTCGAAGAAATACGTTTACTTTATTGTACAAAGCTCTATTCATCCTGGATAAAGGTCCGAGGCTAAACCTAAGGGGTTATGGTTACCACAAGAAACCACAAACAAAGAGTTCAAACTAAGCTTGAAACATCCTGCTATGGATTGCCACTATGAAAAAGACAGTCGATGCCCTACCCATCGACAACGGGTCCGTCGGTTTAGCTGATGAGGCAGTTGCAGATTGCTTTCCTAAGGTCACCTGTTCACAGTAACAGGCGTGAGTTTTAGGTTATGCCGACCAACATTTCGATGTTCGTGTATTCCAGCGGTCACCTGTTCACAGTAATAGGCGCGGGCCCAGAGTTGCACCACTTGATTAGAAAACCTCGTTCAGGAACGTTGCGAAGTGCTCTCCTAAGGTCACCCGTCATAAAAGTACGGGCGCGGGCCTTGGGTTATGCCGACCAACATTCGAGGATCGTATATTCCAGCGGTCACCTGTTCACAGTAACAGGCACGGGCCCCGAGTTGCACCACTTGAATCCTGACAGTCTCTCAACCCGGACAATCCGAAAGAAAATGGGACATAGACATCCGGCGTGTCTAATAAATGTGGCTCAGTCCATAACAAGAAAACAAAGGTCTACACGACCATGAACTCAAGATCATAATCCCCGGCGGATTAGTCTTTTGCCTTCCAATTAAGGGTGATCAAGCATTGATGTAATTAAAGGCTCGTGACCAGTATCACAGCCTGGAATGTAAAAGATCTCAGAATCTCTGGAATAAAATTTGCCTTGCGATATCTCTCTCTTGTGTACACTTTGTGATTGCTTATGATTGTCTATGAATGTCTCTATACTCAGAAAGAATAAAAGAAACACAAAAAAAGGACTGCTGACGAGCAGTTTCTGATTCTCTTTTTCTAAGTTCTAACAAACTAGCGACTCTACTGGGGATGATTCAATACCAGAATCTCTGGTTATTTCTGAGTAAATAGACATTCTGCGATAAATTATTTGTAGACACTAATGTGTACGTAAGAAAGGTTACCGCAAGGAGAAATGTTCGGCGCTTTCACGGCAGGCCAAACTGGCGACTCTCAAAGGGAACGTTCTTCCCTTCATCTTTAAGGCAAAAGAATTTTGAAGCTTTGCATAGCATGCATGTTGTTTGTACTTGTAGGTTTCTGTCTATCCATTGTCGAGCCGTATCGCGATTGGTAAGGTCGCGTCCCCTCTCTTTCCCAGGCGCGCAAAATATTCTAATGCATGTATGACTATGCAGAGAGAGAGATAGAGAGAGAGAGAGAAAGAGAAAGACAGAAAGAGAAAGACAAGAAAGAACCAAACAAATGGCATCTACGATGATCTTCTTAACGTCTGAAGGATTCTACTTCCCCCATTTGGCAGCAACCTCTGAAGTCGGATGTCAGATTGTACAGAAGCGCAAGACAGTTAAGAGGACTGAGAACAAGAAGGTTATTCCAGCTGAAACAGAGATGACAGCAAGGGTACAGGGCAGAACAGAGAGACGGTGGAAGCCAGTCTACAGGGGCGACGCCCGCAACTCCAGCAGAACCACCGTGTCAGCCAAGCCAGAGTTCTCCTTCGTCGATATCGACTTCCCAACGATACCGAAGATAGCACTGTCAGCCAAGATACCGAACAGATCCGCTGTTCAACAGTTGACTAAGATGACGATGAAGACAATTCCTACTGAAGCCGTCGTGATCAAGACGAGGCCGCAGCAAGCGCAAGTCATGATGGTGCAGGTCACCAAAGGAGAGGCGAGTGAGCGATACCCAAAGCTGCCTCCAATCCAAGAACAAATAGATGAGATTATCCAGGTCCAAGAGGACACTGCCACGAGAGATGAGAGAGATGAAACAAGCACTGTTGGCTCTAGTTGCCCAGGGGGCAAACAGAAGCCCAGCCGTACCTACTCGACAGTCTGTGGAGGAATGCCAGGGGGCAGCAGGAGAACCAGCTGCCGCCAAACCACAAGCTCGCCCGAGAAACGTTATGTTCGGACGTGTACCGCCATTGTCTCAGACAGTTGCGGACCTGATGTGTCAGGAAAGAGAAAAGGAGAAGAGAGGAAAGTATGTATACCGGGTGTCGTACTTACCCGAGGTCCACGACCTCCCATTTCCCAACAATTTCAAGCGTCCGAACTTCCCTAGATTCGATGGCAGAGGATCGCCAGAGGAACACATGGCTCAATTCATGACAATGATGGGCAACCTGTCGACAATTCCCCAGTACTGTCTCAGATTGTTTGGCTCGACGCTCACGAGCAAGGACATTCCAGTGGTACATGTCAATGCCCGCAGGGTCAGTCAAATCCTGGGAGCAGATGCAGGACCTGTTCATCTCCAAATTCTTCTCTACTGAGCGAGAAGTCTCG
This sequence comes from Liriodendron chinense, assembly GCA_003013855.2. Taxonomy (NCBI): domain Eukaryota; kingdom Viridiplantae; phylum Streptophyta; class Magnoliopsida; order Magnoliales; family Magnoliaceae; genus Liriodendron; species Liriodendron chinense. The sequence goes on from ML058408.1 coordinate 1,515,032, forward strand.
CTGACAGATTTAGCCTTGGTTCGTCGAAGGCAGGGAGAGTCAGTCGAGAAGTTCATCGACAGGTGGGGGACTATAGCAGCACAATGCCGGGAACTGCCCAGCGAATCTGAGCAGGTCAAGATGTGCATGCAGGCCATGGATGCGATGATTTCATTTGGCTTATCTGGACACAACTTCTCGACGTTCCGAGACCTAGCTACAAAAGCCCACCTGGTGGAAGGAACCGCGTTCAGAGCGCAGTTCAAGGCAGAGAAGCCCAGGAGAGAAGCCGGAAGGATGATAACCTCTAACTACGTCGATAAAGGAAAGGGTTCGAATGACAGGAAATGCCTAAACACCGAGCGTAGAGTCGAGGCCAGGCCAGTAACCACGACTCAAGACAAAGGCTAAGAGTTTTCAGAGGCCGTGACATCTTACGGTAAAAGAGTGTAATCGAGCAAACGGACCTTATAACTTCGACATGGAAGATCTGGCTCCGATCATGGAACAGCTGGTCGAAGAAAGCTTGATAAGACTGCCAGAATGCATGCGCCCGGAGGAAGCGAAGATGGTCGATCATCCCAGCTACTGCAGGTATCATCATGTGACCAGCCGCAAGACTGAAGACTACTTTGTCCTAAAAGGCAAGATTTAGCGGATGATTAACGATGGCACCATCAATATGAAGGCGGAAGAGGCGAGCCGGAACACTGCGACAGTGGTGTCTGCCCTCCCTGTGCCAATTCAAATTCCAACGGCGAATCCATTCCCAGAACCGGAAGAGCCATGGACACTTGTGAGCAGCAAGAAGAGGTTAGAGAATAAAAGAAGACTCCTGGAGAAAGAGAGGAAGATGAAGAACAGAACGAGAAGAAGAAATGTTGGACAAGAACAGCCACGCGCACAGCCCATTCAGTGCGCCATGGTCTCAGTGGTCGCTCAACCAGGGGCCAGTGACAAGGACCAAGTCCTAGAGAAAGGAGAAGTCAATGTAGTGGCTCTGCGGTCAGGAAAGCAGGTCGTACAGAGAGAATCTCCGAGCCGACCGGACCCTAGAAGAACGAATGTAGTCATAGGTGAGCCATCAAGGACACCTCGAGAAAAAGAACCGTCGGAAGCAGTCAATGAGCCAGCAGCTGACCAACGAGATCACGCTCGAGATAAGGCACCGGTGATTTATGATGTGGTGTCTCATCTGAAGAAGGTTCCGGCCAGACTCAGCATTTACGATGCCCTGTGCCTTTCAAAGAAATATCAAGAAATGTTGCTCAATGCATTGCTCAATCAAGAAGCCCGTGAGGTCATGATGGCAGAGATCGAGTCAGAGATGGAAGAAATGAAGATAACGGGAACTAAGGGTCGACCCGCAGAACAGGTCATGCAGATTGATCGATCGTCCACGATCACATTCTCTGAAGAAGACAGAACGATCAGCTTGGCGAACCACAACCACCCATTGATGGTGACAGGCCTCATCCGAGACATAGAGGTTCAAAGATGTATGCTAGACGACGGATCCGCTGTGAATATTATGTCTCTGAAGACATTGCAGCAGTTGGGTTTCAGACAGACAGCACTTCGCCCAAGTGCTACGGTTATTCAAGGGTTTAATCAGGACGGCCAGGGCGTCCTAGGGTCCATTACTGCCATGCTGGAGATAGAAGAATTGAGCACCAAAGTCACCTGTCAGGTGATCGATGCGATGACAACATACAATGTCTTCTTGGGACGACCGTGGCTTCATCAATACGGTAGTATCATTCCCTCGACGTACCACCAATGCTTCAAGTACAATAGGGATGTCATCCAGTATAGAGTGGCGGCAGACCAGAGGCCGTACTCCGTCACTGAATCCTTCCTGGAAGATGCACAATACTATCAGGAGAGCGGGGGGGGTCGAGACCGCCAGAAAAGCCAACAAACCGACAGAGGTGGCACAGGGGGCAGAACTCCAAGGCGAGAATCCAAGACAAGCGAACGAAGCTACGCGAGTGGTCGCTGAAGCGACAAGGGCTCAAGGAGGAAATCCATTACAAAGGAAGAAGTTTTATCTGATCCCGAAGCACCTCCGAAAGGAAGGGCAGTCAGTGTTGAAACAGATGACAAGCCAACAGATGAGCGTGTTACAGTCTAGCTTCAAGTGTAGGGTTGCGATGTACTAATAATCTCGGTAAGACCGAGGTCGATCCACAGGGAAGGAAGTAAACAATTCTAACTATCCTAATAACTCGAATCAAAGAGGTTTGTGAAATTGATTTTTAACATAAAATAGAAAATCTAATAATGAAAAGATAACTAGAGCATCAAGGATCCACTTATAGCTCTTCTTAGATGCATAATTCGCTATGGTTTCTTACTTTCTCAACTAGAATCGACATTCCTGTCTATCTAGTCGGATGATAGAGCTGTTAAACCAAACAGTCTGTCATATGTAAGTTCTATGCATAGGATTCACTCAATGAAGGCTGAGCTGAGCATGCTCAATTGCATAGGTCATTCCCCTTTCCAAAAGGTCCAGTTCACAATCATAACCATCCTCAAGTCCTCTCACAAGACAAGGCTAGATCATGATTTGAACTAGATTCAAATCACATGCACAATCTATACATATTCAGAAAAACAGAAAAATAGAACTTTGGTAGGAAGTCCCTTCATGAAGAACTTAGTACTAGAGCGCACTCCGATTCCTCGGATCATACAGGTCTAGACTGTTGCAAACGAATTAAGAAGATAAGTAATTCATCCAAACATCCATGAGTCATCACAAGACTAAGAAAAATTACTTAAAAACTTGTATAAACTTCAAACCAGAGTTCATAATCATGAAAACCAATCTTAAAACCAATAAAATGAATTAAACATTCTAAGAAAACTATAAGGTTCACCTCTTAGCTCTAGCTAAGAGATTAGCTAATAAAAAGCATATTAAAAACTAGAACTAGAACTAAGAAAAGGAAGAAAAACTAGCTGGAGGAGGCTAGGAAGCCTCCTATGACTTGAACTCCTTGCTCCCCACGTCCTTGGTTGCCCTGGAATAGAAGAGAGCACCTCCTTTTATAGTGCAGCAATAGTACAGCAACATAGCAGAATTTGTTTCGCTTGGTACGGCTTAACCAATGGTCGGATTGCCTTCAAATTTGATTTGTAGCTTCCTTGTAATGTGATCTTCCTCATAGATGATTTAGATTTCCAACATTATCCTCTGAATGGGCCCACCAATCACATCACCGACTGCCTCTCAAAATCGCGCACTTCGGATACCTTCAGAACCAGTCATCTTGCTTTCAACGCTCCGGAGTGTACAGAGGTCGGATTGATCTCAAATTTTGAACATGAGTAGAAAACTTCCTTCTCTACATGATAGACGGATTAGATTGTCCAAAACGATCTCAGAATGTGGTCCAAAAATTAGAACAATTAGGGCTTTTATAAACTCTGCGCAGTTGGAGCTTTCTGGATGGTCCATCTTTCTTCAACCGGTACGATCAAACCACACACCCTTTTGATCTGAAACTTTTGTGGTTATTCATATATGGATGTGGTCTAAAAGATGGTCAAAGTAGATTTTTTATATCCTCAATGATGGGCCACCTGGACCGGCCCAGAGTGGAACAGCGAAATCTGAAACTTTCTAGACAGTTCGTATTGTTTTGGTCACCACGATCAATCCGTAACTCCGATCGACACGAAACCACTTGGGTTAGTTCGGCGTCGAGTTCCTCTTCGACATGGATGTGTTGGATTTCCAAATATCATCAAGATAGGCCCAGAAAACTGGTCCGAAAAACCAGGTGCGGGAATACATTGCTGTTTTAGAATCTGGAATCTGAAACTTGCATGGCCGACCGGTCACGACCGGTCGGACAGGGCTGGCCGACCGGTCACGACCGGTCAGGCCCTCTTTGGCATTACTCCAGCAAGCATGGCCGACCGGTCAAGACCGGTCGGTCTCTTTTTCTTCTTGTTTTCTTCCTTTCTTTCTTCTATTTTCTTCTTTCTTTGCTTCTTTCTTTGCTTCCTTCTTCCTTCAGCCCTCCTTGGGTCTTCATCCAAGGTTCTAAATCAGCTCTTTTGGTCATCAATTGGGCAAAGTAACTCTCATTCCTACAACCACAAAACATGTATTTGATTAGTCTTTAAATTATGAAAACCATGCATAATGAGTGATGAATTGGGGTTAAAATATGCACAATTAAGAGCTCAACACACCCCCCAACCAGCATTTTGCTAGTCCCGTGCAAAACATGCATGAAACAAGTTTCATTCTCCAAATCCAACTCTCCTCTAGAAACTATTCTTCTATACATTCCAAGACACACAAGCATAAAAATCAGAGAAATTAGGTGATAGAAGTTGAAACCTTAAACTCTTAGAACATAATAAGTATTTATATGAAATTCCCACTGATTGATTGATAAATAGAAGAACTTGAACAAATTCACCCTAGTGTGCATAGTGAAAGTTCATCTCATGAGTTTCTGGGCTCATCTTCATCATAGATCAACTAAACTATGGATTTCAAGGTGCACAGAGCAACAACAAGCCTATGACAGGAATTTGTCTTACCGTCCTTCCGACGACTTTCACACTACGTCCCATTTCCGGCTTTGGTTACGGGTAGACCATCCCTCGGTTGGTAGAAGGTAGCCCTAATCGGAATTTTCCACCATATTTCCATCATTCCCAATTTCATCCTTCCTTTTCCTTTTTCTTTTTAAATTAGATAGGATTTTTAGAAATCCATATCTTTCGTTATTTTCCCATGGACAAGGATGGACAAAGTACCCCGGCTTGGTTTCTCAACACCTTAAATCAAAGTATAGTTAATCCACAAATCACATAATCCTTTCAACCCATGAAAATCGTGTAATGTGAACTAGGTGTAAAAGTGTTCAAATTTTCTATCACTCACATAAATAGGGGAATTCACATATAAAACCATTATATTAAAAGAAATTCAAAGCTTGCAACATCACTCACTTCGTATCTCCTCTTCTTATACTCGTATCATCTTGAATGCATAGAAACAACGTTTTCCAAAAAAGTTTTGAATTTTAGAAAAATCGAAATGTCACAAAAGCTAGTAGATTCATCTAAGGAATCTCACCCCCCAACCAAAATCTTACATTGTCCTCAATGTAATAAGATATGCAATATGCATGACATGAGAGCAATGACACAAAACAAAGGAGAGTGAGAACGAGAGTACCTGAGGTAGCAAGTTGATCAATTCTAGCATCTTCCATTGTCTCAATGAGACTTATTCAATCCTAAATGCAGAAAGAAATCCTAACCTACCTACCTACCTTTGATTAGTCTGATCGACTACATGATCAAATTTGAGCAGGATCTTCATGAATTTTAATAGGTTTCTCATGAGGACCATCCAAAGTCCTGCTCGAATGTATATATGTGTGCGTTTCTTCATGAAAGTCCAATCATAATATGCACCACACGCATGTAAGGAGGAGATAAGAGCAGCAAACGGATATCTCCTCAAGTTCTGAATTGGGTTGTAATTGATTAAAAACGGGTCCTCCCAATCAGAATTTTCAATGGGTTGAAGAACCCATGATGGTGGAGAGACATTCATTAAGTATTTTTCAGTTTGGATTGTCTCCTCCACAAATTCAGATTTGCATGGTGCTTCCACAAACCATGGTAAAGAGTGTAAATCAGTGGAATGGTGTTCTTCAGGCACCGACACCATGTCTAACAAACTATCCAACTCCTTAATCATCTCATCATCCAGATCATAGGGGTGGGTCATGCATTCCTCTAGGAAATCGAGAGAGTCGAATGAAGGGTCCTCGTTCTCCCTAAGTGATTGAGGAAATTCTATTTCAAGGGTAAGAAATTCCTCCTCTATAGAGGGGAGGTCTTCTAAAGAAAAATTTTCAGATTCAGTGGTAAGCACATCATCTAGCATTGGTTGATCTTTTGAAATTTCAGGTTGTGCCACCCCATCATCCAAAGAAACAGAATTTTCAACCCAAGGGAGTTCTTCCACAATAGAATCCGGCATGTGTTGTTGGTGGAAGGACTCAAAAATATCGACTTCGGCCATCTCTCTAGCAAGAATATCTTCCGATGACTCAAAAACATTCGGCCCTTTGGAAGAACAAATCATGGACTCACAATCATCCTTTAAACCCTCATTGTAGGCAATCAAACTATCACTTTCAGATTTTGTAGATTCCTCGGGTTCGTCAACCGTCCTTGAAATCTCTTCATCATTCAAATCGAAATAGCTAAAAGAGATAGTTGATTTACCATAATCAATGGTAATGGTGGGATCACTGAGATCAATATCCTCTAGAAGTTTAGTCATTAAATCTAGAGAAGGTTGGGTTTGGATAACCTCATCCTCCTCATTGTTGGGGATTGATTCGGTGTTCCCAATGTTGGGTTCAATATTTTGAAATGGCGAGAGGTTTTGTATGCATTGCTTAGTTGTTTCCATAAACTCTTGCAGCACATCCTCAAGAGTTCGTGTCGGTTGCGGCTCATGAGAAAGAAACTCTTGAGGATAGTTGTTGGCATCCATGGTTGGCTCATCTTCCAAGTTGAAATTTTGATGCTCCCACCAATTTGGATTATGCATGTCATATGTTGGGCTTTTAGATGGTTGTTGATATGTGTAGCCATACAAGTGATCATACATTGTCCTAATCGGTGGAACATTATTCATCTCTTTCCGATACTCTCCCATTGCCTTACGTTGTGCCTCAATATGTGTATTGTTTTCATTAATGTAATCACGCATCGTCTTATGTGGGGAAGTATTAGAAGTAGATTGAGTCTTAAAAAAATACTTATGCTTATAATGGTTCCAATCATAAAGAGTTTCAATTTCATGGTCTGTTATTTCATCTTCCAAAAGGTATGCATAAGCACCACACTTCCAATCAGCCATAATGAGATTTTAAAGAGTTGAAACTACCCTAATCTAGAAAAAAGAACAAAAAGAAGGGAGATGGAGAGATGTTACCCAATAGAGCGAGATATATGTCAGCAACAATGTCCTACAAAATCCAACAAAAAAAAAAATTGTTAGTAGTCTAAAAAAAAAAAAAAAAAAATCAGAAAGGCTTCTTCTATAAAAACTGAAAATCCAACCTAACTAAGACTACTCTATAGCTACTAGAACAATTAGAACCGTTCAACTTCTTCCTCGGCAACGGCACCAAAAACTTGTTCGCTTCCCCAAGTGTAGGGTTGCGATGTACTAATAATCTCGGTAAGACCGAGGTCGATCCACAGGGAAGGAAGTAAACAATTCTAACTATCCTAATAACTCGAATCAAAGAGGTTTGTGAAATTGATTTTTAACATAAAATAGAAAATCTAATAATGAAAAGATAACTAGAGCATCAAGGATCCACTTATAGCTCTTCTTAGATGCATAATTCGCTATGGTTTCTTACTTTCTCAACTAGAATCGACATTCCTGTCTATCTAGTCGGATGATAGAGCTGTTAAACCAAACAGTCTGTCATATGTAAGTTCTATGCATAGGATTCACTCAATGAAGGCTGAGCTGAGCATGCTCAATTGCATAGGTCATTCCCCTTTCCAAAAGGTCCAGTTCACAATCATAACCATCCTCAAGTCCTCTCACAAGACAAGGCTAGATCATGATTTGAACTAGATTCAAATCACATGCACAATCTATACATATTCAGAAAAACAGAAAAATAGAACTTTGGTAGGAAGTCCCTTCATGAAGAACTTAGTACTAGAGCGCACTCCGATTCCTCGGATCATACAGGTCTAGACTGTTGCAAACGAATTAAGAAGATAAGTAATTCATCCAAACATCCATGAGTCATCACAAGACTAAGAAAAATTACTTAAAAACTTGTATAAACTTCAAACCAGAGTTCATAATCATGAAAACCAATCTTAAAACCAATAAAACGAATTAAACATTCTAAGAAAACTATAAGGTTCACCTCTTAGCTCTAGCTAAGAGATTAGCTAATAAAAAGCATATTAAAAACTAGAACTAGAACTAAGAAAAGGAAGAAAAACTAGCTGGAGGAGGCTAGGAAGCCTCCTATGACTTGAACTCCTTGCTCCCCACGTCCTTGGTTGCCCTGGAATAGAAGAGAGCACCTCCTTTTATAGTGCAGCAATAGTACAGCAACATAGCAGAATTTGTTTCGCTTGGTACGGCTTAACCAATGGTCGGATTGCCTTCAAATTTGATTTGTAGCTTCCTTGTAATGTGATCTTCCTCATAGATGATTTAGATTTCCAAGATTATCCTCTGAATGGGCCCACCAATCACATCACCGACCGCCTCTCAAAATCGCGCACTTCGGATACCTTCAGAACCAGTCATCCTGCTTTCAACGCTCCGGAGTGTACAGAGGTCGGATTGATCTCAAATTTTGAACATGAGTAGAAAACGTCCTCCTCTACATGATAGACGGATTAGATTGTCCAAAACGATCTCAGAATGTGGTCCAAAAATTAGAACAATTAGGGCTTTTATAAACTCTGCGCAGTTGGAGCTTTCTGGATGGTCCATCTTTCTTCAACCGGTACGATCAAACCACACACCCTTTTGATCTGAAACTTTTGTGGTTATTCATATATGGATGTGGTCTAAAAGATGGTCAAAGTAGATTTTTTATATCATCAATGATGGGCCACCTGGACCGGCCCAGAGTGGAACAGCGAAATCTGAAACTTTCTAGACAGTTCGTATTGTTTTGGTCACCACGATCAATCCGTAACTCCGATCGACACGAAACCACTTGGGTTAGTTCGGCGTCGAGTTCCTCTTCGACATGGATGTGTTGGATTTCCAAATATCATCAAGATAGGCCCAGAAAACTGGTCCGAAAAACCAGGTGCGGGAATACATTGCTGTTTTAGAATCTGGAATCTGAAACTTGCATGGCCGACCGGTCACGACCGGTCGGACAGGGCTGGCCGACCGGTCACGACCGGTCAGGCCCTCTTTGGCATTACTCCAGCAAGCATGGCCGACCGGTCAAGACCGGTCGGTCTCTTTTTCTTCTTGTTTTCTTCCTTTCTTTCTTCTATTTTCTTCTTTCTTTGCTTCTTTCTTTGCTTCCTTCTTCCTTCAGCCCTCCTTGGGTCTTCATCCAAGGTTCTAAATCAGCTCTTTTGGTCATCAATTGGGCAAAGTAACTCTCATTCCTACAACCACAAAACATGTATTTGATTAGTCTTTAAATTATGAAAACCATGCATAATGAGTGATGAATTGGGGTTAAAATATGCACAATTAAGAGCTCAACACACCCCCCAACCAGCATTTTGCTAGTCCCGTGCAAAACATGCATGAAACAAGTTTCATTCTCCAAATCCAACTCTCCTCTAGAAACTATTCTTCTATACATTCCAAGACACACAAGCATAAAAATCAGAGAAATTAGGTGATAGAAGTTGAAACCTTAAACTCTTAGAACATAATAAGTATTTATATGAAATTCCCACTGATTGATTGATAAATAGAAGAACTTGAACAAATTCACCCTAGTGTGCATAGTGAAAGTTCATCTCATGAGTTTCTGGGCTCATCTTCATCATAGATCAACTAAACTATGGATTTCAAGGTGCACAGAGCAACAACAAGCCTATGACAGGAATTTGTCTTACCGTCCTTCCGACGACTTTCACACTACGTCCCATTTCCGGCTTTGGTTACGGGTAGACCATCCCTCGGTTGGTAGAAGGTAGCCCTAATCGGAATTTTCCACCATATTTCCATCATTCCCAATTTCATCCTTCCTTTTCCTTTTTCTTTTTAAATTAGATAGGATTTTTAGAAATCCATATCTTTCGTTATTTTCCCATGGACAAGGATGGACAAAGTACCCCGGCTTGGTTTCTCAACACCTTAAATCAAAGTATAGTTAATCCACAAATCACATAATCCTTTCAACCCATGAAAATCGTGTAATGTGAACTAGGTGTAAAAGTGTTCAAATTTTCTATCACTCACATAAATAGGGGAATTCACATATAAAACCATTATATTAAAAGAAATTCAAAGCTTGCAACATCGCTCACTTCCTATCTCCTCTTCTTATACTCGTATCATCTTGAATGCATAGAAACAACGTTTTCCAAAAAAGTTTTGAATTTTAGAAAAATCGAAATGTCACAAAAGCTAGTAGATTCATCTAAGGAATCTCACCCCCCAACCAAAATCTTACATTGTCCTCAATGTAATAAGATATGCAATATGCATGACATGAGAGCAATGACACAAAACAAAGGAGAGTGAGAACGAGAGTACCTGAGGTAGCAAGTTGATCAATTCTAGCATCTTCCATTGTCTCAATGAGACTTATTCAATCCTAAATGCAAAAAGAAATCCTAACCTACCTACCTACCTTTGATTAGTCTGATCGACTACATGATCAAATTTGAGCAGGATCTTCATGAATTTTAATAGGTTTCTCATGAGGACCATCCAAAGTCCTGCTCGAATGTATATATGTGTGCGTTTCTTCATGAAAGTCCAATCATAATATGCACCACACGCATGTAAGGAGGAGATAAGAGCAGCAAACGGATATCTCCTCAAGTTCTGAATTGGGTTGTAATTGATTAAAAACGGGTCCTCCCAATCAGAATTTTCAATGGGTTGAAGAACCCATGATGGTGGAGAGACATTCATTAAGTATTTTTCAGTTTGGATTGTCTCCTCCACAAATTCAGATTTGCATGGTGCTTCCACAAACCATGGTAAAGAGTGTAAATCAGTGGAATGGTGTTCTTCAGGCACCGACACCATGTCTAACAAACTATCCAACTCCTTAATCATCTCATCATCCAGATCATAGGGGTGGGTCATGCATTCCTCTAGGAAATCGAGAGAGTCGAATGAAGGGTCCTCGTTCTCCCTAAGTGATTGAGGAAATTCTATTTCAAGGGTAAGAAATTCCTCCTCTATAGAGGGGAGGTCTTCTAAAGAAAAATTTTCAGATTCAGTGGTAAGCACATCATCTAGCATCGGTTGATCTTTTGAAATTTCAGGTTGTGCCACCCCATCATCCAAAGAAATAGAATTTTCAACCCAAGGGAGTTCTTCCACAATAGAATCCGGCATGTGTTGTTGGTGGAAGGACTCAAAAATATCGACTTCGGCCATCTCTCTAGCAAGAATATCTTCCGATGACTCAAAAACATTCGGCCCTTTGGAAGAACAAATCATGGACTCACAATCATCCTTTAAACCCTCATTGTAGGCAATCAAACTATCACTTTCAGATTTTGTAGATTCCTCGGGTTCGTCAACCGTCCTTGAAATCTCTTCATCATTCAAATCGAAATAGCTAAAAGAGATAGTTGATTTACCATAATCAATGGTAATGGTGGGATCACTGAGATCAATATCCTCTAGAAGTTTAGTCATTAAATCTAGAGAAGGTTGGGTTTGGATAACCTCATCCTCCTCATTGTTAGGGATTGATTCGGTGTTCCCAATGTTGGGTTCAATATTTTGAAATGGCGAGAGGTTTTGTATGCATTGCTTAGTTGTTTCCATAAACTCTTGCAGCACATCCTCAAGAGTTCGTGTCGGTTGCGGCTCATGAGAAAGAAACTCTTGAGGATAGTTGTTGGCATCCATGGTTGGCTCATCTTCCAAGTTGAAATTTTGATGCTCCCACCAATTTGGATTATGCATGTCATATGTTGGGCTTTTAGATGGTTGTTGATATGTGTAGCCATACAAGTGATCATACATTGTCCTAATCGGTGGAACATTATTCATCTCTTTCCGATACTCTCCCATTGCCTTACGTTGTGCCTCAATATGTGTATTGTTTTCATTAATGTAATCACGCATCGTCTTACGTGGGGAAGTATTAGAAGTAGATTGAGTCTTAAAAAAATACTTATGCTTATAATGGTTCCAATCATAAAGAGTTTCAATTTCATGGTCTGTTATTTCATCTTCCAAAAGGTATGCATAAGCACCACACTTCCAATCAGCCATAATGAGATTTTAAAGAGTTGAAACTACCCTAATCTAGAAAAAAGAACAAAAAGAAGGGAGATGGAGAGATGTTACCCAATAGAGCGAGATATATGTCAGCAACAATGTCCTACAAAATCCAACAAAAAAAAAATTGTTAGTAGTCTAAAAAAAAAAAAAAAAAAATCAGAAAGGCTTCTTCTATAAAAACTGAAAATCCAACCTAACTAAGACTACTCTATAGCTACTAGAACAATTAGAACCGTTCAACTTCTTCCTCGGCAACGGCGCCAAAAACTTGTTCGCTTCCCCAAGTGTAGGGTTGCGATGTACTAATAATCTCGGTAAGACCGAGGTCGATCCACAGGGAAGGAAGTAAACAATTCTAACTATCCTAATAACTCGAATCAAAGAGGTTTGTGAAATTGATTTTTAACATAAAATAGAAAATCTAATAATGAAAAGATAACTAGAGCATCAAGGATCCACTTATAGCTCTTCTTAGATGCATAATTCGCTATGGTTTCTTACTTTCTCAACTAGAATCGACATTCCTGTCTATCTAGTCGGATGATAGAGCTGTTAAACCAAACAGTCTGTCATATGTAAGTTCTATGCATAGGATTCACTCAATGAAGGCTGAGCTGAGCATGCTCAATTGCATAGGTCATTCCCCTTTCCAAAAGGTCCAGTTCACAATCATAACCATCCTCAAGTCCTCTCACAAGACAAGGCTAGATCATGATTTGAACTAGATTCAAATCACATGCACAATCTATACATATTCAGAAAAACAGAAAAATAGAACTTTGGTAGGAAGTCCCTTCATGAAGAACTTAGTACTAGAGCGCACTCCGATTCCTCGGATCATACAGGTCTAGACTGTTGCAAACGAATTAAGAAGATAAGTAATTCATCCAAACATCCATGAGTCATCACAAGACTAAGAAAAATTACTTAAAAACTTGTATAAACTTCAAACCAGAGTTCATAATCATGAAAACCAATCTTAAAACCAATAAAACGAATTAAACATTCTAAGAAAACTATAAGGTTCACCTCTTAGCTCTAGCTAAGAGATTAGCTAATAAAAAGCATATTAAAAACTAGAACTAGAACTAAGAAAAGGAAGAAAAACTAGCTGGAGGAGGCTAGGAAGCCTCCTATGACTTGAACTCCTTGCTCCCCACGTCCTTGGTTGCCCTGGAATAGAAGAGAGCACCTCCTTTTATAGTGCAGCAATAGTACAGCAACATAGCAGAATTTGTTTCGCTTGGTACGGCTTAACCAATGGTCGGATTGCCTTCAAATTTGATTTGTAGCTTCCTTGTAATGTGATCTTCCTCATAGATGATTTAGATTTCCAACATTATCCTCTGAATGGGCCCACCAATCACATCACCGACCGCCTCTCAAAATCGCGCACTTCGGATACCTTCAGAACCAGTCATCTTGCTTTCAACGCTCCGGAGTGTACAGAGGTCGGATTGATCTCAAATTTTGAACATGAGTAGAAACTTCCTCCTCTACATGATAGACGGATTAGATTGTCCAAAACGATCTCAGAATGTGGTCTAAAAATTAGAACAATTAGGGCTTTTATAAACTCTGCGCAGTTGGAGCTTTCTGGATGGTCCATCTTTCTTCAACCGGTACGATCAAACCACACACCTTTTGATCTGAAACTTTTGTGGTTTTTCATATATGGATGTGGTCTAAAAGATGGTCAAAGTAGATTTTTTATATCCTCAATGATGGGCCACCTGGACCAGCCCAGAGTGGAACAGCGAAATCTGAAACTTTCTGGACAGTTCGTATTGTTTTGGTCACCACGATCAATCCGTAACTCCGATCGACACGAAACCACTTGGGTTAGTTCGGCGTCGAGTTCCTCTTCGACATGGATGTTTTGGATTTCCAAATATCATCAAGATAGGCCCAGAAAACTGGTCCGAAAAACCAGGTGCGGGAATACATTGCTGTTTTAGAATCTGGAATCTGAAACTTGCATGGCCGACCGGTCACGACCGGTCGGACAGGGCTGGCCGACCGGTCACGACCGGTCAGGCCCTCTTTGGCATTACTCCAGCAAGCATGGCCGACCGGTCAAGACCGGTCGGTCTCTTTTTCTTCTTGTTTTCTTCCTTTCTTTCTTCTATTTTCTTCTTTCTTTGCTTCTTTCTTTGCTTCCTTCTTCCTTCAGCCCTCCTTGGGTCTTCATCCAAGGTTCTAAATCAGCTCTTTTGGTCATCAATTGGGCAAAGTAACTCTCATTCCTACAACCACAAAACATGTATTTGATTAGTCTTTAAATTATGAAAACCATGCATAATGAGTGATGAATTGGGGTTAAAATATGCACAATTAAGAGCTCAACAATTATGCAGGAATCAAAGAAGAAAAGTACAAAGCAAAACCACAATCGCATTTCTTACCTTTTGCTCGCGGAATGTTGGGTCCAACTTCGACCGCAGCAGAGCGTGACGTATCCACGACCTCCAACTCAACCGGACAGTCTACTCGCAATGAACAGCCTGATGGAAGGACAGAAGAAGGATCGACGTTCCCTCACGCATCTCAAGCCTAGGAACGGATTCCTTAGCGTTATCAGCACGAACGGACAAACAAAGAGGAACATCCATTAATAACCTCGTAGTCGGTGCCGCAACAGCCTGAGAAACAAAGACTAAAGGCTCGGAAGAAGGTTGGACCCTGACGTTGTCATAGAGTTGTGCTTCGATCGCTGCTATGGCAACATCGTCAAGATCACTTACACCCCCGACTCCAGCATCGTTATCATAATAATTCACAAGGGAATCATCGTTGTTGCGATCATTGGCACGATCCACTCCCCAGTCATCACCAGAATAATCTACAGGCCCATCTTCGAGCTGTGACCCCGAACCATCGAGGCACGCCGCTCCCTGACCATCGTCGTCTTCAGAACCGCTTTCGGCATTGTCCCCCTCGACATCTGCAGGCTCGGACTCACCTCCGTCACGATTATCGATAATTATATCTTCTTCGTCGGCAATCTCCTCTGTAGCACCAGACCGAAGCTCACCTTCTTCGCGGCTATCGGCAACAGCCGCACCTGCCACTATTTTTGGAGGATTGATCTGCAACAACGGATCCAAACTCCCCCACTTCTTGATATGTAACATTTCTGCCTTTCTTAAGTTTTTCTCAGGTGCTGACGGGCGAGCTCTTGGTGTGAGTTTTATCTTGACTCTCAACTGATCTCTCGCGCGACCCGGTGGAAAATCATCAATGAAATCATCAGAAGGTCTAACTCCTGCCATGCCTTCCGTAGGGTCATCCTCTTCAACAGATGAGGAGCAGTCTCTACTGGAGGATGCGAAGATCCGACCTCTTGCTGACGCCTCTGTATAGGGAACCCGAAGCAATACCATCCGTCTAACGCTCCATCTTCTTTCCTACGTGTGATCGGCACGTTCAAGGAAGTCAGATGGCTGGTACCAGGAACTCTGACGGCCTCACGCTGCTCACGAAGATAACCAAGACCGTCCTCAAGAACGTCATTCAACCTTGGAGGAGAGAGATAGAGAGGGAAATCGACAGGTTTGGCATCCCGGATGAGCGCATACTGATGCCCCCACCATCTCATCCAACCATAAGAAGTTGCGGGACGTCGACTACCACTAGGCAACACGAACCTCGCACCAGTTCTTGTCAGCAAAAGTTGGTCCCACATCCACTCCCAATGGACAGGACCCGTACCATATGCTCGTTTTATCCTCGTCACGCTCGGAAGAGTCGACGGAACACCCTGATCGTAGCCGAACTGTCTGGCGAACCTGCTCGGGTAATAAGGCTCGCGCCAGAACTCCATGCCTTCGCGGAACGGGAGAGAGGCGATCCGAATCGATATCAGGAATTCTCTGCTAGAAGAGTCAACTGAATCCTCATCATCGACGACTTCGATATCTTCATCAGCAATGGAAGCGGGAAAAGCGGGAAAATGGTAGAAGTCAACTTCATTCTCACTGCAGATCCTTGAAGACACCCATCCTGGCGTCTTAAGCACCATCTTGGTCTGCATGAACCTGATAAGAGGCGCTCGGTCCGGTAAGAAGTAGGCGTGAGGCTTCATGCCATATACTCACGGGAAATAAATGCCTAACCAGCCGTAGAAATAATGCCACGGGCAATTGGCCGCATCCATTCCATCAGCAGGTTTGTCCGGATTACTGGCAACATAACCAAACGCCCTATATATGCTGCAGAGTAGAGGTGGCACTATAACGAGACGTTGACCACTAGGAAGGGCACCTGCCATAACGAAGCAAGAAACCCTGACGCCATCAGCACTCTTCGAGCTGAGAAGCGCGACTGCGGACAACCAGTAAGCGAGGAAGCCTGCTAGCTCGCAAGTGGGAGACAATACGTTCGGGCAAGGAAACTTGCATTGGAACCTTTGTTGTAAAGCCCTTATTCTTTTAACATCAACTTTATATTTTCTGTAGTCGATCCTGAAAGAGAGAAAGGAGAGAGAATTTCACATAAGAAGCTATGCAGGAGAAAAAAGCATACATCATGAAAAGAAAGAAAGGGACGTCCCGGGAAGACTTACTTCAAGCCGTGGCTAAAGTAGATTGACCAATCTTCATAGTGTATCTTTGTAATGCAGTCAAATTGTTGCAATTCATTGAACAACTCCAAACACGCCTTGGAATGATAGGCCTTCCGATCACCTTCGCGCCTGAAGCCAGACAATTCTTCATCAGAGGGGATATATTCGTGATATTACTCGTTGCGTATGGGCAGGCCCGCCATCATCTGAAGATCTCAGAGGGTTATGCTCATCTCTCCTTGAGGAAGATGGAAAGAGTTGGTAACGGAACTCCAATAATTTAAGAAGCCCCTGAGAATCGTCGGAATTCGTGGAAAGAAGCCGGCAGTCGCCTCGATGGCATAGTAGAGCCCGACCTCCCTCAGCACAGCCTCGTGCCGGATCAGAATCTCCTTCGCCCAGGGGATGTAGCTGTCACGACGACTCAGATACCCTCGGGTACGGAAGCTCGAAGTTTCCAACATTGCAGACCTGCTCATAGGAAGGAACCTTTGACGCACCGTCTTAAAGAAATGAGTCGGATAAGGTGCATGCGGATCACACGTAGGCATGAGGAAAGTCATTTCCTTAATCTCAGCAACCTTTTGCTGCTTCCCGTTGCTTCCCAGGGTGGCGGTGAGTAATTTCTCAGGAACTGAAGACCATCTCTCCACTCCATAGAATTGGCTAGGTCTACGAACATCAGATGGCTCGATGCTCGAAAAAGGTTTACGCCTCACAAGAGACTTCTGGTGCAAGATGACTTCGCCATCGTAGGGGTTTGTGATGCAGATGCCACGCTCAGCAGTGATCTTGTTACTCTCCCATCCAATCTTCATCCGTTCATATTTCAAGTCGAGGAGCTGTGTCAATCGCTCCGCTTGACTGAGCGCCTTGATCGGTTGTTTTCCTCGTCCTCCTTTCTTCTTACCTTTCTGACCTGTCAAGTTTTCTTGTACATTTTGAACAAGTATATCTTGAGGACCTGCCTCGATGGCACTCGCCACACTAGCAAGTTAGGCATACCAATAGACCTACTCTTGTTCTGTTCCCTGCTTTGGAGGTTCGGGCGCTGCCTTGTTGACAAAGATGCGCACCAGCACTTCATGAGGAAGCTGCCCAATACGCTCCGAGAAATCCTTTATCTCGGGTTCAACCGTAGGAAAGAAGCGAGAGTTACGTCTTAAAGGAGGAGGGTTAGAAGGACCTTCAACTGTTCTTTTCCGACCACGCTTCATCGGCGTCGGACCAGAAGCATGTGACCCAGAGGTTTCACCAGAAGATCACATTGTTGCTACTGTAATTCACTGCAACGCGTAAACAGAGCGACATTAGAAAACGACTCAATACACATGGGCAAATAGCCTAACGAAATCATATCACAAACACAAGCACAGCATGAAGAGCATGAAAGCAACAAAATCAAGAGCATAATATATCAATCATCATATTCATTTCACAACAAAGCAACTGCCATCATACATGCACGCATACATGTGATTGATGCACACACAAAATCACAGATTGAACCCACAATGCATCCATGCATTTAGCCCAAAAGCAGCCTTGACAAGTCCAGGTGCTTCTAAGCAGGTACTGGACAGAGTCAGTAAAGGGTTTCATCATCATATATATGCAACTATTCGCACACAACAACTTCACAATCAATCGGGACGCTATAAGCGCACTCTGGCAGACATACTCTGAACCTGCCTAAAATAGACAGTCAAGAGCTGTCACAGGCCAAAGTAGGCAGCCAACTGTAGGCCCAAGGCACTAAGATCCAGTCGCGCTTGAATTTTAAGTGATCTAGCCTCAAACAACATTGAATTTGACTGAGAAACAGAGCCGGAAATGCCATTTCTTCACCGAGTGCAAAGCGGGGGGCTAAAAATGGAAATTTTAGCTAAGTGTTGGGCTCACATGCGCCCAAGGTGGAGCCCCAGGCGCATGTGGCCCCTCACATGCACCCAATCCATAAAATTTGAAATTGCAAACTTCATCTCATAAGGCCTCAGGCGCATGTGCAACCTGACATGCGCCCGGCTCAGAAGAAAAGGAATGAATGAGTTTGGAATTCAAGCTTCAAGCGCATGTGCATCACCACATGCGCCCACCTCTATTTTTTTGGGGGGAAAACACAAGTCCTGGGCGGTGCCCTGGGCGCATGCCCAGAACAACATGCTCCTGGGACATGCGCCCATTCCCGTATAGCATCTCGCATGTGCATGAAGGGAAATTCCTCCGTCGAAAAATGGATGGCAGGCCACATGCGCCCACAAGGGGACCACATGCACCTGTAGCTAGAGGGTGAGCTCTCTCACCTTGAGAAAATTAAGTTTTCTGACTCAGAAAATTTTGGCATGACTCAATGAGTCAACTATTTATACTTGAGCCTAGGGGACCGGTGCACTGCACTAGCATGACGTAAGCATCCAGCGCAGCACACCGGGGGGCACTTGTTGGGGCTCAAATTTGTACCCATTGTAAAAAAACATCTCATGGTCCATTGACAATGATTTGGATAAGTTTTGAGGCCAGAAAAACCCTGAAAATGCCAGCATAACCCTAATCGCTTGGTAACGACCAAAATCCGTAAACAGCATTTCAAAGCGGAACTGGACATGCGCTTCACCGCCAAACGATCCAAAATGTCCTAAAACCCCTAACCTGTAAGTTTCAAAGTCATCCGGTGCATATTTTTACCTGTGCACCTCGAAATGCGTTTCGTCCCTGCTCGAAGCTGACTAAAAGGGTCCGTAAGCCTACAACTACCATTTCAGAGCGGAACTGGACATGCTTTTTACCGCCAAATGATCCAAAATGTCCTAAAACCCCTAACTTACAAGTTTTAAAGTCATCCGGTGCATATTTTTACCTGCGCACCTCGAAATGCATTTCATCTCTGCTTGGAACCTACCAAAAAGGGTCCGTAAGCCTACAGCTACCATTTCAAAGTGGAACTGGACATGCGCTTCACCGCCAAATGATTCAGAGTGCCCCAAAACCCTTAAATAGAAAGTTTGAAGTCATTACGATGCGTATTTTCATGCACGTGCTCCCTGGAACAACGTTCCTATACGACAAGCAGACCCGGAGGCTCCAAATTAGGAAGGAAGTACCAAAATTAACAACATCTGGACTTTCACATCCCATCTCATTCATTCAAGAGATCAATCATAGCCTAGAAGTGGCTTGGCGACAGTGAGTGCATGTCTAGAAAAGGTAGCTGTCCTTTGGAGGTCCCCCGTCGGAGCTGAAATCCTGAAATTTTCTAAGTGCTGGAATCCTGAAGATCTGGCTAAGTAGTAGGAAAGCGCCGGCAAAGGACATGCGCCTGGCCTCCCACCACATGCGCTTGCACCCTATTAGTGAAAGGGAGTGAATTAAACACTTTTCCGAAAAGCACCGGGAAATACGCTGGAAAACCACATGCGCTTGGCTGTTTTCTGCCACATGCGCTTGATACTGTTTTCTGCCACATGCGCTTGACACTGTTTTCTACCACATGTGCTGGGAAATACCCGCCAGGCCAGACCCGGACCTGATTACCCCCTATAAATAGTGAAGTCACTTCACTCATCAGCACAAGATCATCCCCCGCCGACCTTAGAGCGATGTAAGCACCACATGCGCTTGCTCTGTTTCTCCTCACCGGATGCCTTGGCCGGAGTGGATTCCCTCATCGAAAACCCTCACTGGAAAGGGATTTCCTCGCCGGAATCCCAAGTTCAAGGAGAAATCCTGAAAATTTCTAAGTGTTGGGCACATGCGCTTGACACTGTTTCCTGCCACATGCGCTTGACACTGTTTCCTGCCACATGCGTTGGCTCTTCTGGCCAGAAAATCATGAATTTTCTTTAAGTCTGGGAAGCACATGAGCCAACTCTTTGGGTTCAGGCGCATGTGCACTACCACATGCGCCCGGATCACTTCTCCTTTATCTATTTTCAAGAGAAATGGGCACATGCGCCTGGAAATGGCCACATGCGCCCACCATCAGGCACATGCACCTGGCACCTTGTCCAAAATGGCCACATGTGCCTGCACCATCCCCTCCATGCGCCTGGACGTTGATGGGAGGGGTGGACCTTCCGTCGCGCGGCCCGCCTTCGTCTGGAATCGGATTTTGATGAAACCGCCTCTCCTAAATGCGTCTCGATGAGATCTATCCATCCACCGGATTAGATTCTCCAACGGTCAATGATAAATGGCCCAAATCAGTGTTTTGGTCCAAATGACCAACACTTAGACAATTTGGCAACTCCGAAAATCCTTCCGAAAGAGCCGAAAACGGCCCAAAACGAGAAGAATTGGGCGGAATTGGACCGAGCCCGAGAGGAAAACTTTTCTTCTAAATGACATGATACACCATAATCATGCACCACGACAAGGGTATCCGATCTCGGGACCCTTGAATACCCTAATCAAGCGGTAGGCAGGCCTGTTACTTAGTTATTTCCAGCCTTGGGAAGTGCCCTGTTGGCCCGAAAATTGACTTCTGCTAAGCAAATCGAAACGCGATCGCACCGCGATCTTAGTGGACATAATCCACCCCTGTTCCAAGATGGTCATCAATAATATTCACCAATTTCCCTGATTAGACTGCAAACAGGTCCACTACTTAGTCATTTCCAACCTTGGGAAGTGCCCTGTTGGCCCGAAAATCGACTTCTGCTAAGCAAATCGAAATGCGATCGCACCGCGATCTTCGTGGACATAATCCACCCCTGTTCAAAGATGGTTATCAATAATACTCACCGATTTCTCTGAACAGACCGCAAACAGGTCCACTACTTAGTCATTTTCAGCCCTGGGAAGTGCCCTGTTGGCTTGAAAATTGACTAATGCCAAATGAAATCAACGGCGATCTCAAAGATGCCGAGGTAAAGCTGAAGTACTCAGGCTATCCAACAACCGAGTTAAGCATTTACGGGGCACCGATCCCCATTATTCATAAGAAATTGGCATGAACGAGAGTCCATCGGACCCGATACTTAGCCATTTGCAGGCATCGGAAACAGCCGATCCAGCCCATTGAATATTGAAATCTTCAAAAGATCTTGGCTCAATAAAGCCTATTTGATCCCAAATAGATCATTGAAAATACTCAGAAGAAAGAGTGTTCTCGAAGATGAGTCGCCCGACTCCAGAAGAAATACGTTTACTTTACTGTACAAAGCTCTATTCATCCCGGATAAAGGTTCGAGGCTAAACCTAAGGGGTTATGGTTACCACGAGAAACCACAAAAAAAGAGTTCAAACTAAGCTTGAAGCATCCTTCTATGGATTGCCACTATGAAAAAGACAATCGATGCCCTACCTATCGACAACGGGTCCGTCGATTGAGCTGATGAGGCAGTTGCGGATTACTTTCCTAAGGTCACCTCTTCACAGTAACAGGCGCGGGCTTTAGGTTATGCCGACCAACATTTCGATGTTCGTGTATTCCAGCGGTCACCTGTTCACAGTAACAGGCGCGGGCCCAGAGTTGCACCACTCAATTAAAAAACCTTGTTCGGGAACATTGCGGAGTGCTCTCCTAAGGTCACCCGTCATAAAAGTACGGGCACGGGCCTTGGGTTATGCCGACCAACATTCGAGGATCGTGTATTCCAGCGGTCACCTGTTCACAGTAACAGGCGCGGGCCCAGAGTTGCACCACTCGAATCTTGACTGTCTCTCAACCCAGACAATCCGAAAGAAAACGGGACATAGACATCCGGCGTGTCTAATAAATGTGGCTCAGTCCATAACAAGAAAACAAAGGTCTACACGACCATGAACTCAAGACCATAATCCCCGACGGATTAGTCTTTTGCCTTCCAATCAAGGGTGATTAACCATTGATATAATTAAAGGCTCGTGACCAGTATCACAGCCTAGAATGTAAAAGATCTTAGAATCTCTGGAATAAAATTCGTCTTGCGATATCTCTCTCTTGTGTACACTTTGTGATTGCTTATGATTGTCTATGAATGTCTCTATGCTCAGAATTCCCCCAGAATAAAAGAAACACAGGAAAAAAAGGACTGCTGACGAGCAGTTTCTGATTCTCTTTTTCTAAGTTCTAACACTTAGGTCAAGGTAATACTTTTCCTGTGGTGATTTCATCTCACCTTGATAAAAGGAAAAGAGCAAATTAATCAATGTTCTCAAGGAACATAAGGATGCCATAGGTTGGACAATTACTGACATTAAGGGAATTAATCCCTTGATTTGTACCCATAGGATACACCTCGAAGAGAATGCCAAACCCTCTAGACAACCATAATGGAGATTGAATCCAAACATGATTGAAGTGGCTAGAGCCGAGGTCCTCAAGCTATTGGATGTGGGTATCATCTACACTATTTCAGATAGCCAATGGGTAAGTCCAACCCAGGTGGTACCCAAGAAATCTGGAGTTACAATAGTCGCTAATGTTAAAAATGAACTGGTGCCAACCAGAGTCACTACTGGCTGAAGAATGTGCATCAACTATAGGAAACTGAATACTGTCACTAGGAAGGACCACTTTCCTTTACCTTTCATTGATCAAATGTTAGAAAGGTTGGCTAATCACTCCTATTACTGTTTCCTGCATGGGTACTTTGGATACAATCAAATAGAGATTGCCATAGAAGACCAAGAGAAAACCACGTTCACTTGTCCTTTTGGCACCTTTGCATACAAGAGGATGCCTTTCGGACTATGCAATGCCCCTAAAACTTTCTAGAGATGCATAATCAACATTTTCTCTGACATGGTTAAACATTTCTTCGAAGACTTCATGGACAACTTTTCTGTATTTATTTGTTCCTTTGATGAATGTTTGAACCATTTAAAATTTGTCTTGACAAGGCGTGAAGAAAAGAACCTTGTTTTGAATTGAGAAAAGTGTCACTTCCTGGTTTAAAAGGGAATTGTTCTTGGACATATTGTTTCGTCCAACGGAATAGAAGTAGATAAGGCAAAGATCGACTTGATTGCCAACTGTTAGAACTTAGAAAAAAAAAAGAACCAGAACTTGCTCGTCAGCAGTCCTTCTTTCTTTTTTTTTTTTGTGTTTCTTTTATTCTGGGGGAATTCTGAGTATAGAGACATTCATAGACAATCATAAGCAATCACAAAGTGTACACAAGAGAGAGATATCGCAAGGCGAATTTTATTCCAGAGATTCTGAGATCTTTTACATTCCAGGCTGTGATACTGGTTACGAGCCTTTAATTACATCAACGGTTGATCACCCTTGATTGGAAGGCAAAAGACTAATCCGTCGGGGATTATGGTCTTAAGTTCATGGTCGTGTAGACCTTTGTTTTCTTGTTATGGACTGAGCCACATTTATTAGACACGTCGGATGTCTATGTCCCATTTTCTTTCGGATTGTCCGGGTTGAGAGACTGCCAGGATTCGAGTGGTGCAACCCGAGGCCCGCGCCTATTACTGTGAACAGATGACCGCTGGAATACACGATCCTCGAATGTTGGTCGGCATGACCCAAGGCCCGCGCCCGTATTTTTATGACGGGTGACCTTAGGAAAGCACTCCGCAACGTTCCCGAACGAGGTTTTTAATCGAGTGGTGCAACTCTGGGCCGGCGCCTGTTACTGTGAACAGGTGACCGCTGGAATACACAAACATCGAAATGTTGGTCGGCATAACCTAAAGACCGCGCCCGTATTTTTATGACGGGTGACCTTAGGAAAGCAATCCGCAACTATCTCATCAGCTCAACCAACGGACCCGTTGTCGATGGGTAGGGCATCGACTGTCTTTTTCATAGTGGCAGTCCATAGCAAGATGTTTCAAGCTTAGCTAGAACTCTTTATTTGTGGTTTCTCGTGGTAACCATAACCCCTTAGGTTTAGCCTTGGACCTTTATCCGGGATGAATAGAGCTTTGTACAGTAAAGTAAATGTATTTCTTCTGGAGTCGAGCGACTCATCTTCGAGAACACTCTTTCTTCTGAGTATTTTCAGTGATCTATTTGGGATCAGGTAGGCTTTGTCGAGCCAAGATCTCTTGAGGATCCAAACTCAATGGGCTGGATCGGCTATCTCTGATGCCTATAAGTGGCTAAGTATAGGGTCCGATGGGTACCCACATATGCCAATTTCTTATGAATAATGGGGATCGGTGCACCGTGAATACTTGACTCGGCTGTTGGATAGCCTGAATACTTCAGCTTTGCCTCGGCATCTTTGAGATCGCGGTTGATTTCAACTGGCACTTCTCAATTCTCAAGCCAATAGGGCACTTCCCAGGGCTGAAAATGACTAAGTAGTGGACCTGCTTACGGTCTGATTAGGGAAATCGGTGAGTATTATCGATAACCATCTTTGAACAGGGGTGGATTACGTCCACGAAGATCGCTGTGCGATCGCGTTTCGATTTGCTTAGCAGAAGTCGATTTCCGGGCCAACAAGGCACTTTCCAAGGCTAGAAATGACTAAGTAGTGGACCTGTTTACGGTCTAATCAGGGAAATCGGTGAATATTGTTGATGACCGACTTGGAATAGGGTTGCATTATGTCCACGAAGATCGCGGTGCGATGGTGTTTCGATTTGCTTAGCACAAGTCAATTTTCGAGCCAACAGGGCACTTCCCAGGGCTGAAATGATTAAGTAGCGGGCCTACCGACCGCTTGATTAGGGTATTAAAGAGTCCTGAGATCGTATAACCTTGTCGCGGTGCATGATTATGATGTATCATGTCAAGTAGAAGAAACGTTTCCCTCTCGGGCTCGGTCCAATTCCGCTCGATTCTTCTCGTTTTAGGCCATTTTCGGCTCTTTCGGAAGGATTTTCGGGGCTGCCAAATTGGCTAAGTGTTGGTCATTTTGGACCAAAACACTGATTTGGACAACTTATCATTAACCGTTGGAGAATCTGATCCGGTGGATGGATAGAACTCATCGAGACGCATCTAGGAGAGGCGGTTTCATCAAAATCCGATCTCGGATGAAGGCGGGCCGCACAACGGAAGGTCCACCCCTCCCATCAGCGTCCAGGCGCATGGGGGGGGGGGGGGGGGGGGGGGGGGGGGGGGGTTGTACAGGCGCATGTGGCCATTTTGCAGGCGCATGTGGTGTTGCATCATCTGTCAGGCACATGTGATCATCATCCGGGCACATGTGCCCATTTTGCACAAAAAATAGATGAAGGAGAGGTGTTCCGGGCGCATGTGGCAGTGCACATGCGCCTGGAACCAAAGAGTGGGCACATGTCTCTCCCGAACTTAGAGAAAATTTGGATTTTCCGATGGGAAAAGCTGGCGCATGTGGTGGAATAAGCCGACTGCATGTTGGAGAAAAGCCGGCGCATGTTCCCAACACTTAGAAAATTTCAGGATTTCTTCCTGAACTTAGGATTTCAGTGAGGAAATCCTTTTCCGGCGAGGGTTTCTGGAGAGGGAATCCACTCCGGCCAAGGCATCCGGCGAGGGAAAAGAAAGCAAGCGCATGTGGTGCTTACATCACTCTGAGGTCGGCAGAGGATGATCTCGTGCTGATGAAATGAAGCGACTTCACTATTTATAGGGGGTAATCGGGTTCGGGTCCGGTCCGGCAGGTATTTCCCGGCACATGTGCCAGAAACAAAGCCAAGCGCATGTGAGAAAAATGTACCAGGCACATGTGGAGGATCCGGGCGCATGTGATTTACCGGCGCATTTCCCGACGCTTTTCAGAAATGTGTTTCATTCACTCCATTTCACTAATAGGGTGCAAGCGCATGTGGTTGGAGGCCAGGCACATGTCCTTTTTCGGCGCTTTTCCACTACTTAGCCAGATTTTCAGGATTCCTAACACTTAGAAAATTTCAGTATTTCAGCTCCGATGGGGAACCTCCAAAGGACAGCTACCTTTTCTAGACATGCACTCACTGTCGCCAAGCCACTTCTAGGCTATGATTGACCTTCTGAATGAATGGGATGGGGTGTGGAAGTCCAGATGTTGCTAATTTTAGTACTTCCTTCCTAATTTGGAGCCTCCGGGTCGGCTTGTCGTATAGGAACGTTGTTCCGGGGAGTGCGCGCATGGAAATACGCATTGTAATGACTTCAAACTTGCTAATTAAGGGTTTTGGGGCACTCCGGATCATTTGGCGGTGAAGCGCATGTCCAGTTCTGCTCTGAAATGGTAGCTGTAGGCTTACGGACCCTTTTTGGTCAGCTCCTAACGGGGATGAAATGCATTTCAAGGTGCGCAGGTAAAAATATGCATCGGATGATTTTGAAACTTGCAGGTTAAGGGTTTTAGGACATTTCAGATCATTTGGAGGTGAAGCGCATGTCCAATTTCGCTCTGAAATGGTAGCTGTAGGCTTACGGACCCTTTTGGTCAGCTCTATGCAGGTACGAAACGCATTTCGAGGTGCGCAGGTAAAAATATGCACCAGATGACTTCAAAACTTGCAGGTTAAGGATTTTAGGACATTCGGATCATTTGACGGTGAAGCGCATGTCCAGTTTCGCTCCAAAATATTGTTTACGGATTTTGGTCGCTACCAAGCGATCAGGGTTGTGCAGGCATTTTTAGGGGTTTTCTGGCCTCAAAACTTATCCAAATCATTGTCAATAGACCATGGGATGTTGTTTTACAATGGGTGTAAATTTTAGCCCCAACAAGTGCCCCCCCGGTGTGCTGCGCTGGATGCTTACGTCATGCCAGTGCAGTGCACCGGTCCCTTAGGCTCAAGTTTAAATAGTTGACTCACTGAGTCATTCCAACATTTCCTCGAGTCAGAAAATCTAATTTTCCCAAGGTGAGAGAGCTCACCCTTGGGGTACAGGCGCATGTGGTCCCCTTGTGGGCGAATGTGGCCTGCCATCCATTTTCCGACGGAGAACTTCCCTCAGGAGCATGTCAAATTGCCTCTGAGGATGTGGGCGCATGTCCCAGGCGCATGTTGTTCTGGGCATGCGCCCAGGGCACTGCCAGGACTTGTCTTTTTCCTAATTTCAGAGGTGGGCGCATGTGAGGATGCACATGCGCTTGCTACATTGTATTCTAGACTTGTTCATTTCCTTCTTTTGAGACAGGCGCATGTCAGATTGCACATGCGCCTGATGCCTTATGAGATGAAGTTGCATTAATGAATTTTGTGGATTGGGTGCATGTGAGGGGCCACATGTGCCTGGAGCTCTACCTTGGGAGCATATGAGCCCAACACTTAGCCAAAATTCCCATTTTTAGCCCTTGCTTTGCACTTGGTGAAGAAATGGCATTTCCGGCTCCGTTTCTCAGTCAAATTCAGTGCTGTTTGAGGCTAGATCACTTAAAATTCAAGCACGATTGGAGCTTAGTGCCTTGGGCCTGCAGTTGGCTACCTACTTTGGCCTATCACAGCTTACAACTGTCTATTTTATGCAGGTTCAGAGTATGTCTGCCAGAGTGCGCCTATAGCGTCCCGATTGCTTGTAAAGTTGCTGTGTGCTAACAGTTGCGTATGTATGATGCTGAAACTGTTTCCTGACTCTGTCCAGTACCTGCTTATAGGCACCTGGACTTGTCAAGGCTGCTTTTAGACTAAATGCATGGATGTATTGTGGGTTCAATCTAGTGATTTTGTGTGTGCATCAATCACATGTATGCGTGCATGTATGATGACAGTTGCTTTGTTATGAAATGGGTATGATGATCGATATACTATGCTCTTGATTTTGTTGCTTTCATGCTTTGTTGCTTGTGCTCTATGTGATGTGCTTGTGTTCACGATACAATTTCGTTAGGCTATTTGTCCATGTGTATCGAGTTGTTTTCTAATGTTGTTTTGTTTACGCGTTGCAATGAATTGCAGTAGCGACAATGGGATCTTCTGGTGAAACTTCTGGGTCGCATGCTTCTGGTCCGACGCCGATGAAGTGCGGTCGGAAAAGAACGGCTGAAGGTCCTTCCAACTCTCCTCCTCCAAGACGTAACTCTCACTTCTTTCCTACGGTTGAATTCGAGATAAAGGATTTCTCGGAGCTTATTGGGTAGCTTCCTCATGAGGTGCTGGTGCGCATCTTCGTCAACAAGACAGCGCCTGAACCTTCAAAGCGGGGAACAGAACAAAAGTGGGTCTATTGGTATGCCCAACTTGCTGGTGTGGCGAGTGCCACGAGGCAGGTCCTCAAGATACACCTGTTCAAAATGCAGAAGAAAATCTGACAGGTCAGAAAGGTAAGAAGAAAGGAGGATGAGGAAAACAACCAATCAAAGCGCTTAGTCAAGCGCAGCGATTAACACAGCTCCTCGACTTGAAATATGAAAGGATGAAGATTGGATGGGAGAGCAACAAGATTGTTGCTGAACGTGACATCTGCATCATGAATCCCTACGATGACGAAGTCATCTTATACCAGAAATCTCTTATGAGGTGTAAACCTTTTCCGAGCATCGAGCCATCTGATGTTCGTAGACCTAGCCAATTCTATGGAGTGGAGAGATGGTCTTTAGTTCCTGAGAGATTACTCACCGCCACCCTGGGAAACAACGGGAAGCAATAGAAGGTTGGTGAGATTAAGGAGATGACTTTCCTCATGCCTACATGTGATCCGCATGCACCTTATCCAACTCATTTCTTTGAGACGGTGCGTCAAAGATTCGTTCCTATGAGCACGTCCGCAATGTGGGAGACTTCGAGCTTCCGTACCCGAGGGCATCTAAGTCGTCGTGACAGCTACATCCCCTGGGGGAAGGAGATTCTGATCCGGCACGAGGCTGTGCTGAGAGAGGTCGGGCTCTACTATGCCATCGAGGCGACTGCTGGCTTCTTTCCACGAGATCGGACGATTCTCAAGGGCTTCTTAAATTACTGGAGTTCCGTTACCAACTCTTTCTATCTTCCTCAAGGAGAGATGAGTATAACCCTCTGGGATCTTAAGATGATGGCGGGCTTGCCCATACGCGGCGGGTATTATCACGAATATATCCCCTCTGATGAAGAATTGTCTGGCTTCAGGCGCGAAGGTGATCGGAAGGCCTATCATTCCAAGGCGTGTTTGGAATTGTTCAATGAATTACAACAATTTGACTGCATTACAAAGATACACTATGAAGATTGGTCAGTTGTTCGCTTCCCCAAGTGTAGGGTTGCGATGTAGTAATAATCTCGGTAAGACCGAGGTCGATCCACAGGGAAGGAAGTAAACAATGCAAATTATCCTAATAACTAGAATTTAAAGAGGTTTGTGAAATTGGTTTTGAACATAAAATAGAAAATCTGATAATGAAAAGATAACTAGAGCATCAAGGATCCACTTATAGCTTTCCTTAGATGCATAATTCGCTATGGTTTCTCACTTTCTCAACTAGAATCGATATTAAGATCTATCTAGCCGGATGATAGAGCTGTTAAACCAAACAATCTGTTATATGTAAGATCAATGCATAGGATTCACTCAATGTAGGCTGAGCTGAGCATGCTCAATTGCATAGGTCATTCCCCATTCCAAAAGGTTCAGTTCACAATCATAACCATCCTCAAGTCCTGTCACAAGACAAGGCTAGATCATGATTTGAACTTGATTCAAATCACATGCACAATCCATACATATTACAGAAATTCAGAAAAGTAGAACTTTGGTAGGAAGTCCCCACATGAAGATCATAGTACTGGAGCGCACTCCAATTCCTCGGATCATACAGGTCTAGACTGATGCAAACCAATTAAGAATTTAAGTAATTCTCCCAAACATCCATGAGTCATCATAAGACTAAGAAAAACTACTTAAAACTTGTATAAACTTCAAACCATAGTTCATAATCATGAAAACCAATCTTAAAACCAATAAAACGAATTAAACAATCTAAGAAAACTATAAGGTTCACCTCTTAGCTCTAGCTAAGA
Source organism: Liriodendron chinense (assembly GCA_003013855.2). Taxonomy (NCBI): domain Eukaryota; kingdom Viridiplantae; phylum Streptophyta; class Magnoliopsida; order Magnoliales; family Magnoliaceae; genus Liriodendron; species Liriodendron chinense. The sequence goes on from ML058408.1 coordinate 1,545,367, forward strand.
GATTAGCTAATGAAAAGCATATTAGAAACTAGAACTAGAACTAAGAAAAGGAAGAAAAACTAGCTGGAGGAGGCTAGGAAGCCTCCTATGACTTGAACTCCTTGCTCCCCACGTCCTTGGTTACCCTGGAATAGAAGAGAGCACCTCCTTTTATAGTGCAGCAATAGTACAGCAACATAACAGAATTTGTTTTTGGTACGGCTTAACCAATGGTCGGATTGCCTTCAAATTTGATTTGTAGCTTCCTTGTAATGTGATCTTCCTCATAGATGATTTAGATTTCCAAGATTGTCCTCTAAATGGGCCCACCAATCACATCACCGACCGCCTCTCAAAATTGCGCACTTCGGGTACCTTCAGAACCAGTCATTTTGCTTCCAACGCTCCGGAGTGTACAGACGTCGGATTGATCCCAAATTTGGAACATTAGTAGAAAACTTCCTCCTCTACATGATAGACGGATTAGATTGTCCAAAACAATCCCAGAATGTGGTCCAAAAATTAGAACAATTAGGGCTTTTAAAAACTCTGCGCAGTTGGATCTTTCTGGACGGTCCATCTTTCTTCAACCGGTACGATCAAACCACACATCCTTTTGATCTGAAACTTTGTGGTTATTCATATATGGATGTGGTCTAAAATATGGTCAAGGTAGATTCTTCATATCATCAATGATGGGTCACCTGGACCGGCCCAGAGTGGAGTAGGCAGAATCTGGAACTTTCTGGACAGTTCGTATTGTTTTGGCCACCACGGTCAATCCGTAGCTCCGATCGACACGAAACCACTTGGGTTAGTTCAGCGTCGAGCTCCTCTTCGACATAGATGTGTTGGATTTTCAAATATCATCAAAATGGGCCCAAAAAACTGGTCCGAAAAACCAGGCACGGGAATACCTTGCTGTTTTAGAATCTGGAAGTTGAACTTGCATGGCCGACAGGTCATGACCGGTCGGACAGGGCTGGCCGACCGGTCACGACCGATCTGGCCTTCTTTGGCATTACTCCAGCAAGCATGGCCGACCGGTCAAGACCGGTCAGGCTTCCTTGGCCGACCGGTCAAGACCGGTCGGTCTCTTTTTCTTCTTGTTTTCTTCCTCTCTTTCTTCTATTTTCTTCTTTCCTTGCTTCTTTCTTTGCTTCCTTCTTCCTTCGGCCCTCCTTGGGTCTTCATCCAAGGTTCTAAATCAGCTCTTTCTATCATCAATTTGGCGGAGTTCACTCTCAAACCTGCAATCACAAAACATGCATTAGATTTGTCTATATACCATGCAAACCTCGTACAATGAGTGATGAATTGGGGCTAGAATATGCACAATTAAGAGCTCAACACACCCCCCAACCAGCATTTTGCTAGTCCCGATCAAAACATGCGTGAAACAAGTTCAATTCTCCAAAAACTAACTCTCCTTCAGAAACTATGCTTCTATACATCCCTAGACACACAAGTGTAAAAGTCAGAAAAATTAGGTGATAGAAGTTAAAACCTTAAACTCTCAAAACATAATAAGTGTCCATATGAAATTCTCGCTGATTGATTGATGAATAGAAGAACTTGAACAAATTCAACCTAGTGTGCATAGTGAAAGTTCATCTCATGAGTTTCTGGGCTTATCTTCTTCATAGATCAACTAAACCATGGATTTCAAGGTGCACAGAGCAACATCAAGCCAATGACAGGAATTTGTCTTACCGTCCTTCCGACGACTTTCACACTACGTCCCATTTCCTGCTTTGGTTACGGGTAGACCATCCCCCGGTTGGTAGTAGGTAGCCCTAATCGGAATTTTCCACCATTTTTCCATCATTCCCAATTTCATACTTCCTTTTCCTTTTTCTTTTACATTAGATAGGATTTTTAGAAATCCATATCTTTCGTTATTTTCCCATGGACAAGGATGGACAAAGTACCCCGGCTTGGTTTCTCAACACCTTAAATCAAAGTATAGTTAATCCACAAATCACATAATCCTTTCAACTTATGAAAATCGTGTAATGTGAACTAGGTGTAAAAGTTTTCAAATTTTCTATCACTCACATAAATAGGGGAATTCACATATAAAACCATTATATTAAGAGAAGTTCAAAGCTTGCAACATCACTCACTTCGTATCTCCTCTTCTTATACTCATATCATCTTGAATACATAGAAACAACGTTTTCCAAAAGAGTTTTGAATTTTAGAAAAATCGAAAATTTTCTACATAATTGCTCGAAATGTCACAAAAGCTGGTAGATTCATCTAAGGAATCTCACCCCCCAACCAAAATCTTACATTGTCCTCAATGTAATAAGATATGCAATATGCATGACATGAGAGCAATGACATAAAACAAAGGAGAGTGAGAACGAGAGTACCTGAGGTAGCAAGTTGATCAATTCTAGCATCTTCCATTGTCTCAATGAGACTTATTCAATCCTAAATGCAGAAAGAAATCCTAACCTACCTACCTACCTTTGATTAGTCCGATCAACTACATGATCAAATTTGAGCAGGATCTTCATGAATTTCAATAGGTTTCTCATGAGGACCATCCAAAGTCCTGCTCGAATGTATACATGGGTGCGTTTCTTCATGAAGGTCCAATCATAGTGTTCACCACACGCATGTAAGGAGGAGATAAGAGTAGCAAAAAGATATCTCCTCAAGTTCTGAATTGGGTTGTAATTGATTAAAAACGGGTCCTCCCAATCAGAATTTTTAATGGGTTGAAGAACCCATGATGGTGGAGAGACATTCATTAATTATTTTTCAGTTTGGGTTGTCTCCTCCACAAATTCAGAATTGCACGGTGTTTCCACAAATAATGGTAAAGAGTGTAAATCAGTGGAATGGTGTTCTTCAGGCACCGACACCGTGTCTAACAAACTATCCAACTCTTTAATCATCTCATCATCCAGATCATAAGGGTGGGTCATGCATTCCTCTAGGAAATCGAGAGAGTCGGATGAAGGGTCCTCGTTCTCCCTAAGTGATTGAGGAAATTCTGTTTCAAGGGTAAGGAATTCCTCCTCTATAGAGGGGAGGTCTTCCAAAGAAAATTTTTCAGATTCATTGGTAAGCACATCATGTAGCATTGGTTGATCTAAAATTTCAGATTGTGCCACCACATCATCCAAAGAAACAGAATTTTCAACCCAAGGGAGTTCTTCCACAATAGAATCCGACATGTGTTGTTGGTGGAAGGACTCAAAAATATCAACTTCAGCCATCTCTCTAGCAAGAATATCTTCTGGCGACTCATAAACATTCGGCCCTTTAGAAGAAGAAATCATGGGCTCACAATCATCCACGGAACCCTCATTGTAGGCAATCTCACTATCACTTTCAGATTTTATGGATTCCTCAGGTTCGTCAACCATCATTGAAATCTCTTCATTATTAAAATCGGAATAGCTAAAAGAGATAGTTGATTTACCATAATCGATGGTAATGGCGGGATCACTGAGATCTACATCCTTTAAAAGTTTACTCATCAAATCGGAAGAGGGTTGGGCTTGGATAGCCACATCCTCCTCTATGTTGGGGATTGATTCAGTGTTCCTAATGTTGGGTTCAATATTTTGAGAAGGCGAGAGGTTTTGTATGCATTGCTCAGTTATTTTCATAAACTCTCGCAGTGTATCCTCAAGAGTTCGTGTCGGTTGTGGCTCATGAGAAAGAAACTCTTGAGGATAATTGTTGGCATCCATGGTTGGCTCGTCTCCCAAATTGAAATTTTGATGCTCCCACCAATTTGGATTATGCATGTCATATGTTGGGCTTTTAAATGGTTGTTGATATGTGTAACCATACAAGTGATCATACATTGTCCTAACCGGTGGAACATTATTCAATGGGAGAGTATTAGAAGAAGATTGAGTCTTAGAAAAATATTCATGCTTGTAATGGTTCCAATCATAATGATTTTTTATTTGGTTCATCCTCTCATCTTGCAAAAGGTATTTAGACAATCCACCCATCCAATCATTCATAATGAAATTATAGGAAGTTGAAATAATCCCTAATCGAGGAAGAAAAACAAGGAGAAGAAAGGGAGATGGGGAGATGTAACCCGTGAAAGTGAGAGCTATGTCAGCAACAATGTCCTACAAAATCAAACAAAAAATTGTTAATAATCTAGAAAAAAATCAGAAAATCTACTTCTATAAAAACAAAAACAAAAAAATCCTACCTAAATAAAACTACTCTATAGCTACTAGAACAATTAGAACCGTTTAACCTCTTCCCCGGCAACGGCACCAAAAACTTGTTCACTTCCCCAAGTGTAGGGTTGCGATGTAGTAATAATCTCGGTAAAACCGAGGTCGATCCAAAGGGAAGGAAGTAAACAATGCAAATTATCCTAATAACTAGAATCTAAAGAGGTTTGTGAAATTGGTTTTGAACATAAAATAGAAAATCTGATAATGAAAAGATAATTAGAGCATCAAGGATCCACTTATAGCTTTCCTTAGATGCATAATTCGCTATGGTTTCTCACTTTCTCAACTAGAATCGATATTAAGATCTATCTAGCCGGATGATAGAGCTGTTAAACCAAACAATCTGTTATATGTAAGATCAATGCATAGGATTCACTCAATGTAGGCTGAGCTGAGCATGCTCAATTGCATAGGTCATTCCCCATTCCAAAAGGTTCAGTTCACAATCATAACCATCCTCAAGTCCTGTCACAAGACAAGGCTAGATCATGATTTGAACTTGATTCAAATCACATGCACAATCCATACATATTATCGAAATTCAGAAAAGTAGAACTTTGGTAGGAAGTCCCCACATGAAGATCATAGTACTAGAGCGCACTCCAATTCCTCGGATCATACAGGTCTAGACTGATGCAAACCAATTAAGAATTTAAGTAATTCTCCCAAACATCCATGAGTCATCATAAGACTAAGAAAAACTATTTAAAACTTGTATAAACTTCAAACCATAGTTCATAATCATGAAAACCAATCTTAAAACCAATAAAACGAATTAAACAATCTAAGAAAACTATAAGGTTCACTTCTTAGCTCTAGCTAAGAGATTAGCTAATGAAAAGCATATTAGAAACTAGAACTAGAACTAAGAAAAGGAAGAAAAACTAGCTGGAGGAGGCTAGGAAGCCTCCTATGACTTGAACTCCTTGCTCCCCACGTCCTTGGTTACCCTGGAATAGAAGAGAGCACCTCCTTTTATAGTGCAGCAATAGTACAGCAACATAGCAGAATTTGTTTCGCTTGGTACGGCTTAACTAATGGTCGGATTGCCTTCAAATTTGATTTGTAGCTTCCTTGTAATGTGATCTTCCTCATAGATGATTTAGATTTCCAAGATTGTCCTCTAAATGGGCCCACCAATCACATCACCGACCGCCTCTCAAAATTGCGCACTTCGGGTACCTTCAGAACCAGTCATTTTGCTTCCAACGCTCCGGAGTGTACAGACGTCGGATTGATCCCACATTTGGAACATTAGTAGAAAACTTCCTCCTCTACATGATAGATGGATTAGATTGTCCAAAAAAATCCCAGAATGTGGTCCAAAAATTAGAACAATTAGGGCTTTTAAAAACTCTGTGCAGTTGGATCTTTCTGGACGGTCCATCTTTCTTCAACCGGTACGATCAAACCACACATCCTTTTGATCTGAAACTTTGTGGTTATTCATATATGGATGTGGTCTAAAATATGGTCAAGGTAGATTCTTCATATCATCAATGATGGGTCACCTGGACCGGCCCAGAGTGGAGTAGGCAGAATCTGGAACTTTCTGGACAGTTCGTATTGTTTTGGCCACCACGGTCAATCCGTAGCTCCGATCGACACGAAACCACTTGGGTTGGTTCAGCGTCGAGCTCCTCTTCGACATAGATGTGTTGGATTTTCAAATATCATCAAAATGGGCCTAAAAAACTGGTCCGAAAAACCAGGCACGGGAATACCTTGCTGTTTTAGAATCTTGAAGTTGAACTTGCATGGCCGACCGGTCATGACCGGTCGGACAGGGCTGGCCGACCGGTCACGACCGGTCTGGCCTTCTTTGGCATTACTCCAGCAAGCATGGCCGACCAGTCAAGACCGGTCAGGCTTCCTTGGCTGACCGGTCAAGATCGGTCGGTCTCTTTTTCTTCTTGTTTTCTTCCTTTCTTTCTTCTATTTTCTTCTTTCCTTGCTTCTTTCTTTGCTTCCTTCTTCCATCGGCCCTCCTTGGGTCTTCATCCAAGGTTCTAAATCAGCTCTTTCCATCATCAATTTGGCGGAGTTCACTCTCAAACCTGCAATCACAAAACATGCATTAGATTTGTCTATATACCATGCAAACCTCGCACAATGAGTGATGAATTGGGGCTAGAATATGCACAATTAAGAGCTCAACATCTGTCTACTTCAGCCACGGCTTGAAGTAAGTCTTCCCGAGACGTCCCTTTCTTTCTTTTCATGATGTATTGATAAGTACCTAATATTGTATAATTAACCCTGGTTGTTAAGGGCATTATCATTGTTTTCCCGGTTAATTATCTCTCATTAGGTGAATTTTCTGTCTTCAGGTGATCAGGAGAGGTTGGACAAAATCCGAGTCAATCAAGACGATTTAAAGGCCCTAAAATGATCAAGATAAAGTATGTGGCGATCCTGAAGGAAGTCGAACCATAAAGATCGAAGGACCATCATGATGTACGGTAGCTTGCATCACAACTGCTCGTTTGGAAAATTGAGGCTGTGCATGTTTGGATGGTTGTGTTTGGGCAATCACACAAGTTTGGACGGTCAAGATGAGATGTCCACTTTTGGGACCAATTGTGCATCAAGGCGAGCCACACTCACTCATGAGCATCAAAATCTAGCTATTGTGGAGCCCATTCAACAAAATAAGTGGGCCACGTTCAGCGTCAGCCATCCATTAAGGTGGACCCCACCTGTCAAGCACGTCTAAACCTCAGCCATCCACTCACTTCAGCCGTGGAGGTCACGCCATCAAAGCTGTCCATCATTAAACATCATCTCCACCGTCCAAGCTGTGGGTCCCTTCAAGATCCAGCCCACCATCATCAAGTGGACCGTCCAGCAATCACCTGCCATCCATCATCAGCACGTATGTGCTGCATCTGAATGGCCAGGCAGCAATCAATAGCCAGCTGATCAGCAACCAGCGACCCCTTCATCAGCCACCGTCCATCAGGAGGACCACCTTCAGCCGCATGTGCAGTGGTCCACCATCAACGTCCAAACTGTTGCTTCATGGTGTGTTATCTCCAGCCGTTGATCATGCATCCAACGTCTCCAATAGCAGATGATGGACCCAACAATCACGTGTATCAAGCTGCTCACACGTGCTGCAAATCAGCAACAGTTGGGGATTTTCCTCCACTATCACCAACGTGCTAGCCATGGGTCCAGCAGTAATCTCCAGCCGTCCATTAAACTCAGTGGCCAGCTGATCAGCAACAGCCGTCCACCAGCTACAACAGATCGTGGTGGACCCCACTCTCTTCAGCAGACCAGCTATGGACGCCCATCATCCAGCAACAGTTCTTCCATGTCAGAGGACGTCTCCAACATCATGCTGTTTCAAACAGCAGCCGTCCATCAAAATGGGCCCCACTCCAACGTTCCAGCAGCAGCTCAGCGTCCTGCATGTGTGCAACTCCATCCTAGCCGTCCATTGCTCCAGCTGGTGGACGATCAAACACACCAAGCAACAGCGTCCATCATAACACCCACCTGCAAGCTCCTTCATCTGTCAGCAAGTGGACCCACCTTGCATGTGCAGTTAGCTCCACCGTCCATCTCACATCATGCCATCATCAAGCCCATCTACAGCTGGAAATCCAGCCGTTCATCATGAGGGTTCAGACGATTCATCACCAAAAGTAGTCACCACACGTGCAGAGACCCATCCAATCCACGGTTCAGCGTGTCCGTGCAGCTTGATCAGCATCAGCGTCATCCATCTCCACCGTCCAACTGCAGCTGCTGGAAAATCAATGGCCAGCAGTCCAGCAATGGACGGTTGTCCAAGCTCTCCAGCCACCCATCAGTTCCACCTGTCCAGTTGGAGATTAGATCCTAGCCGTCCAGCTACTCCAAAGGAGTTTCCATCCAGGCCAGTAAGGTGGACGTCATCAGCTCCATCAAGCTCCACAAACCGCTGCAAGTGGACCCCACTTCAACCCATCTTCAATCCACCCTCTCATCTTGTACATGTGTGGAGCCAACAAGCATTCAACGATCATCATCAATGTCCAGCCAACATACAAGGGCCGGACGATATCCAGCTCTTCACTCGTGCAGGTGGTCTTCTCTCCAGCTTCATGTACGTGGCAGCTAAGGCTCTCCACCGTCCATCTGCATCAAATGGCCAGCGCTGTGGACCCCACTACTTCAAAACCAGCTGCAGCGACACCTTCATCAGCCGTCCATCCAACTCCAGCTGGTGGACGTCATTAACTTCAGCAGCCCCCACCTTGCACATGCAGCTGAATCACCTCACGTCCAGTCCATCTTCAGCTCCATCACGTCCAGCAGTTGAAGCCACCTCACCAGCTGTCCATCACACAACAAGGTGGACCCCATCAAAAGGCAGCAGCTCTTCTCCACCATGGCTGCAAGAGAGGAGCTCTCTCTCTCTCTCTCTCTCTCTCTCTCTCTCTCTCTCTCCCCACACACATGTGTAAGGCATGGAATGCCACCTCATCATCCTAGCCTCACTCCAAGCCCAAACCTAAAAGAAAAGTTGCTTTAGGCTTGGAGTGACACCTAGGCTTGGAGTACTTTTCTTGCCACATGTCCATCCAAGCCTAACTCCAAGCCCAAACCTAAAAGCAAAGTTTGCTTTGGGCACTCCAAGCCTAACTCCATTCCCAAACCTAAAGAAACTTTTGGTGTGCCACCTAGGATTGGGAGGAGGCTTGGAAGCTCCTCATAAGGCTATAAAAGGAGGCCTCTCCTCCTCATTTTAATCATCCCTAAAATCCCATTCTCTACAACTCCTCTCTTCTCTTTAGTTTTCTTTCTTTCTTTCTTTTGTAGTGTAGAGTAGTGTAGTTTTTCCTTTATAGAGAATTTAGTCTTCCATTGTAGCATGGTTGGCTAAACCTCTAGCTAAGGCTAGGGGTGAAGCCTTTGAAGAAATTTACAAGCTTTGGTTCTTTTGGTTCAACATTGTGTGGTGTAAATGTTGGAGTTCTCTTTGGTTGATCGGTTTGGTTATCCACCTCGGCGGACGCTATTGTTGTGCAAGCCCCTTGATCCATCGTCGACTCCGGGCACGTTGGATGCTTGGGATCCCTTGCACACCAATTAGCTAGTTCATGATCGATAAAGTCCCTTGATCCATCGTCGACTCCGGGCACGTTGGATGCTTTGGATTCCCTACGGTCATAGAGCTAGTGTAGGTAAAGTCATCGATCTGTAAAATCCCTTGATCCATTGTAGACTCCGGGCACATTGGATGCTTTGGATTCCCTGCGATCGATAGACGAGATCTTAACGGTTGGATCGGTCAATCAAAGCCTCCTATCTTGTAAGTATGCATTTGATCATATGAATTGTGATCTTATCGGTTGACTTGTTGGCAAAGTTGTTGATCTGTACAATTCCTTGATCCATTGTCGACTCCGGGCACAGTGGATGCTTGGAATTCCCTGCGATCAACTAACGAGTGCTTCATGGTCAAATCAATCGGTTCAGATCACCATCTTTTATGAAATATGCAAATGGTTTAACTGTTTTATCTTCCGGTTGGAATGAATCTTTATTCAATTCCAGCTGAGTTATAGTTGGACCAACGAATCGAATCTTGTGAATGAATCAAAGGTGGATCCCTGATGCCTTAGCCCCTTTTTTCTATTTTTGTCTTTCACCACACACAACTTGCTCCACTCTCGTGGATTAAACCAGATTTCATCTCACTCGCCTAAACTAATTCCTCTAAGTATTCTTAACCCCAATCCTTGTGGATCGACCTCGGTCTTACCGAGTATTTTACTACTTCGCTACCTGCACTTGGGTGTGCAATCTTCGGATTGTAGCAAGTTTTTGGCGCCGTTGCCGGGGATTGGCATAGATTTAAGAATATTTTTGGAATTGGTTTATGTATATATTTTGTCAATAGTCTACTAACTTATTTTATTTTGTTGCTCTCAGGAATTACTCATAGCCAAGTGTTCTTCTTTCCGGGTAACCTCTTTCCTTATCTCCTTGTTTAGTGTTTATGCGTAAGTGGACTCGTGATCACACAAGACGTCTTCTAAGCGACGGAATTTTGGTTGAAGGTCTATCCAATCACTGTGTTAGAAAACTTCCTGATACTTGTGAATTAACCATAAACATGGCCGAGAATGAAAATGAATATGATCAAGATGAGAATGAAGTACACAATGAGCCACCATTTAGGAGTTTACGTGATTACTTGCAACCTGCAAGAACGAGTACTCCTTCTTGTATGGTTTTTCCAGTGAATGCGGGTAACATTGATTTTAAACCTGGAGTGATACAGTTACTTCCTAAATTTCATGGACTCGACACTGAAAGTCCCTATTTACATTTGAGGGAATTTGATGAAGTAATCGCTACTTTGCATTACGACAACGTTTCTGATGACTTGGTTAGGTTAAAACTATTTCCTTTTTCTTTGAAGGAGAAAGCCAAGTCTTGGTTGCACTCCTTAAGGCCCAGAACCATAGGGACATGGCAAGAGATGACTAAGGAATTTCTTAAAAAGTTTTTCCCTATTCATAAGACCAACACCCTGAAACGAGATATAATGAATTTTTCTCAAAAGGAGAATGAAACTTTTTTTCAGTGTTGGGAACGTTTCAAGGAACTCTTACTTGCTTGCCCACATCATGGCTACGAAACATGGCGCTTGATTAGCTTCTTCTATAATGGATGAGCCCAGTCATGCGCCAATTCGTAGAAATGATGTGTAATGGGGAGTTCATGAGCAAAGGTTCTGATGAGGCTATGGAATACTTTGACTTCTTAGCAGAAAACTCCCAATCTTGGGACACATCTGACAAACCCGCTAAGACCAAGCCTGGGCCCAATGAAAAAAGAGATGTTTATCTTTTAACTGAGGATGACGATGTCAATGCAAAGATAGCAGGGCTCACACGTAAAATAGAAGCCATGGAATTAAGGAAGGTCAACGCTATTAAAACCAGGGAGACTGAAAGTGTTTGTGACATTTGTAAGAGCGATGCACACTTTACTAAGGGTTGTCCTACAATCCCAGCTCTTCAAGAAGTGTTGCACGAACAAGCCAATGCCATGAATACTTATCAAAGACCTTTTAATGCCCCAGTGTCAAACACGTATAATCCTAATTGGCGGAACCATCCAAACTTCAGTTGGAGAAACGGACAAACTGCCAATGTAGGCAATAATCCTCAAGTGCCTTCCACTAGCACACCGTATGTGCCCCCACCAAGGAAGACCCTAGAGGATACTTTGCATACATTCATGGAGGGACAAGCTCAAATCAATCAGAGACAAGATCAGAACATCACGCACATCATGCAAACCCTCCAAGAGCTCAAAACTTCCGTTGAAAGAATCGAATCATGACAGAATGTTAAGGAGAAAGGGACCTTTCCGGCCCAACCTTAACCTAACCCGAAGGGACAGTATGAGGTAAATGATTCAGGTTCTTCCAACCCTCATGTTGAGCACGCTAAATCTGTCACCACCCTAAGAAGTGGTAAGGTGATTGAAAAAGATATTCCTAGGACAGTTGATAAACCTAAGGAATCATCTAAAAGTGATGACGGATCTAGTGATGATCAACCTGAGAAGGAGACAGAGCATGTTTTCGAGCCAGTGGTCCCGTTTCCCCAACGCCTACTCTCATCTAAAGCAATGGTTAAAGCTCAAGATGTCTTGGAAGTTTTTAAACAAGTGAAAATCAACATACCCTTGTTGGATGCAATCAAGCAGATACCTTCATATGCCAAGTTTCTGAAAGATCTTTGTACTATTAAGCGCAAGCTCAATGTACAAAAGAAAGCCTTTTTGACTGAACAGGTCAGTGCTATCATTAACCAAAACTCTCCCCCAAAATACAAAGATCCAGGAAGTCCTACTATTACTTGCATAATAGGGAACTTCCGGGTCGAACAAGCACTTCTTGACTTAGGTGCAAGTGTCAATCTTATACCCTTCTCGGTGTACGAACAACTGGGACTCGGTGAATTGAAACCCACCAGAACCACCTTGCAACTTGCCGATCGATCTGTACGGATACCGAGAGGAGTAGTGGAAGATGTGTTGGTACAAGTCGACAAATTCTACTTCCCAGTAGACTTCATCGTCTTGGATACCCAACCTGTAGCAAATGTTAGCACCCAGATACCTGTTATTCTTGGCCGACCATTCCCGGCAACTTCCAATGCTGTGATCAACTGCATGAATGGGGTCGTGAAGTTTTCATTTGGCAATATGAAGTTAGAGCTAAATGTTTTCAACATGTGTAAACAACAAGGGAATGATGATGAGATCCATGAGGCCAACCTGATCAATACCCTCATGGAAGAAGAATTCCTTCTAACCTCTCTGTCCGAACCCTTAGAAGCATTTCTAGCCCACTTTGCTAATTCTGATGATGAGACAATTTTGGAAGTGGTGAATGGATTGTTAGAATCCACCCTTGTGCATGATACAAACCAGTGGAGGCCCCATTTTGAAAAACTCTCTCTAAATGATTCACGACCTCTACCATCAAGAATTGAAGCACCAAAGCTTGACCTGAAGCCATTACCTTTGGAACTGAAATATACATACTTGGGTCAAGGCAATACTTTTCCTGTGGTTATTTCATCTCACCTTGATAAAGACCAAGAGGACAAGTTGATCAATGTTCTCAAGGAACACAAGGATGCCATAGGTTGGACAATTGCTGACATCAAGGGAATTGATCCCCTGATTTGTACCCATAGGATACACCTCGAGGAAAATGCTAAACCCTCTAGACAACCACAAAGGAGATTGAATCCAAACATGACTGAAGTGGTTAAAGCCGAGGTCCTCAAGCTATTGGATGTGGGTATCATCTACCCTATTTCAGATAGCCAATGGGTAAGTCCAACCCAAGTGGTACCCAAAAAATCTGGAGTTGCCATAGTTGCAAATGCAGACAATGAGTTGGTGCCAACTAGAGTCACTACTGGTTGGAGAATGTGTATCGACTATAGGAAACTGAATACTGTTACTAGGAAGGACCACTTTCCTTTACCATTCATTGATCAAATGTTAGAGAGGTTAGCTGGTCACTCCTATTACTGTTTCCTAGATGGGTACTCTGGATACAACCAAATAGAGATTGCCCTAGAAGATCAAGAGAAAACCACATTCACTTGTCCATTTGGCACCTTTGCGTTCAAGAGGATGCCTTTCGGACTGTGTAATGCTCCTGCCACTTTTCAGAGATGCATGCTCAGCATTTTCTCTGACATGGTTGGACATTTCTTGAAAGTCTTCATGGACGACTTTTCGGTATTTGGTTGTTCCTTTGATGAATGTTTGAACCATTTACAATTGGTCTTGACAAGGTGTGAAGAAAAGAATCTTGTTTTGAATTGGGAAAAGTGTCATTTTATGGTTCAAAAGGGAATTGTTCTTGGACATAATATTTCGTCCAACGGAATAGAAGTAGACAAGGCAAAGATCGACTTAATTGCCAACTTACCAGCCCCCATGAGTGTACGAAACATTCGTTCTTTCTTGGGTCATGCAGGATTCTATAGGAGATTTATAAAGGACTTCAGTCATATCTCTCGTCCATTATGCAATCTCCTGCAAAAGGATGCTCCATTCGAGTGGACCAATGACTGCCAAGAAGCTTTCACCAAGCTTAAAGGCATGTTGACCAGCGCACCGATAATGCAACCACCCGATTGGACTATACCTTTTGAAATCATGTGTGACGCAAGTGACTACGCTGTTGGGGCAGTTTTGGGGCAAAGAAAAGACAAGAAGCCCTATGTTATATACTACGCAAGTAGAACCTTGAACAGTGCGCAAGTAAACTACTCTACTACGGAGAAGGAACTCCTTGCCGTAGTCTTTGCACTTGACAAGTTCAGGTCCTACTTGATTGGGTCCAAAATTGTGATTTTTACTGATCATGCGGCTCTCAAGTATCTTCTTTCTAAGAAAGATGCTAAGCCTCGTTTGCTCAGGTGGATCCTTTTGCTCCAAGAATTCGACCTTGAGATCCGAGACAAAAAGGGAGTAGAAAACGTAGTGGCTGATCACTTGTCTCGCCTAGTACTCTCTGATTCCGTAGAGACGATACCGATAAAGGACACTTTCCCTGATGAACAGTTGTTTGAAATCTCTTGCCAACCTTGGTTTGCTGACATTGTTAACTATCTTGCTGCAGGTAGAATTCCAAGTCATTGGACCCCACAAGATAGAAGGAAATTTTGCACCGAGGTACGCAACTTTTTCTGGGATGATCCGTATTTATTCAAATACTACCCAGATCAGATCATAAGGAGGTGTGTTCCAGATAATGAACAAACCAGTGTCGTCTCCTTTTGCCATTCTCATGCATGTGGTGGTCATTTCTCTTCTAAGAAAATCGCTGCCAAGATTCTCCAGTGCGGTTTCTACTGGCCTTCAATATTCAAGGACACCCATGTTTTTTGCAAAGCATGTGACCGTTGTCAGAAGTTGGGAGGAATCTCCCGTAGAAATATGATGCCTTTGAATCCGATATTGATCATCGAAGTTTTCGCTTGTTGGGGCATCGATTTCATGGGACCATTCCCTTCCTCATTTGGATATCTGTATATCCTATTGGCTATTGATTATGTCTCCAAATGGGTTGAGGCAATCCCGTGTAGAACCAATGATCACAAAACGGTTCTACGATTTCTAAAAGAGAATATTCTGTCAAGATTTGGGACGCCTCGAGACATTATCAGTGATGGGGGTACACACTTCTGTAACAGACCTTTCGAGGCTTTGATGAAGAGATATGATATCACACACAAGGTGAGTACGCCCTATCACCCACAAACAAGTGGTCAAGCAGAAGTTTCCAACAGGGAAATCAAACACATCTTGGAAAAAACTGTAAATCCAGATCGCAAGGATTGGTCTTTAAGACTAACCGATGCGTTGTGGGCTTACCGTACAGCATACAAAAACTCAATTGGAATGTCTCCCTATAGACTTGTCTATGGGAAAGCTTGCCATCTGCCTGTGGAGTTGGAGCATAAAGCCTATTGGGCTATAAAGAAATTCAATTTCAATCTTGACAAGGCCAGCTCGCTTCGCAAACTCCAGCTGAATGAGTTGGAGGAAATCCGGAATGAGGCTTATGATAATGCCAGAATATAGAAGGAACGAACGAAGGTATTCCATGACAGGAATATCCTTCGAAGATCTTTCGAACCATCTTAGAAAGTTCTCTTGTACAATTCTAGGCTACACCTGTTTCCAGGAAAGCTGAAATCTCGATGGACCGGCCCTTTTGTAGTCAAAACTGTTTACCCTCATGGGGCTATTGAGATTGAGAACCCCAAAAATGGAAATGTATTTAAAGTGAACGGGCAGCGTTTGAAGCCCTTTCTTGAGGAATTTGCCCTAGAGGAGGAATCCACCCCTCTGGAAGATCCTGTTTATCAGGATTGATCTTGTATGCTCTTTTCTCCTGCATAGCTTCTTATGTGAAATTCTCTCTCCTTTCTCTCTTTCAGGATCGACTACGAAAAGTATAAAGTTGATGTTAAAAGAATAAGGGCCTTACGACGAAGGTTCCAATGCAAGTTTCCTTGCCTGAACGTATTGTCTCCCACTTGCGAGCTAGCAGGCTTCCTCGCTTACTGGTTGTCCGCAGTCACGCTTCCCAGCTCGAAGAGTGCTGATGGCGTCACAGGTTTCTTGCTTCGTTATGGCAGGTGCCCTTGCCAGTGGTCAACGTCTTGCTATAGCACCACTTGTACTCTGCAGCATATATGGAGCAGTTTGGTTATGTTGCCAGTAATCCGGACAAACCTGCTGATGGAATGGATGCTGCCC
Organism: Liriodendron chinense; assembly: GCA_003013855.2. Taxonomy (NCBI): domain Eukaryota; kingdom Viridiplantae; phylum Streptophyta; class Magnoliopsida; order Magnoliales; family Magnoliaceae; genus Liriodendron; species Liriodendron chinense. The sequence continues at coordinate 1,561,380 of ML058408.1, forward strand.
ATTGCCCGTGGCATTATTTCTGTGGCTGGTTAGGCATTTAGTTCCCGTGGGTATATGACATGAAGCCTCACGCCTATTTCTTTCGGACCGAGCGCCTCTTATCAGGTTCATGAAGGCCAAGATGGTGCTTAAGACGCCAGAATGGGTGTCTTCAAGGATCTGCAGTGAGAATGAAGTTGACTTCTACCATTTTCCCGCTTCCATTACTGATGAAGATATCGAAGTCGTCGATGATGAGGATTCGGTTGACTCTTCTGACAGAGAATTCCTAATATCGATCCGGATCGCCTCTCTCCCGTTCCGCGAAGGCATGGAGTTCTGGCACGAGCCTTACTACCCGAGCAGGTTCGCCAGACAGTTTGGCTATGATCAGGGTGTTCCGTCGACTCTTCCGAGCATGACGAGGATAGAACGAGCATATGGCATGGGTCCTGTCCATTGGGAGTGGATGTGGGACCAACTTTTGCTGACGCGAACTGGTGCGAGGTTCGTGTCGCCTGGCGGTAGTCGACGTCCCGCGACTTCTTATGGTTGGATGAGATGGTGGGGGCATCAGTATGCGCGCATCCGGGATGTCAAACCTGTCAATTTTCCTCTCTATCTCTCTCCTCCAAGGTTGAATGACGTTCCTGAGGACGGTCTTGGTTATCTTTGTGAGCAGCGTGAGGCCGTCAGAGTTCTTGGTACCAGCCATCTGACTTCCTTGAACGTGCCGATCACTCGTAGGAAAGAAGATGGAGCGTTAGACGGATGGTATTGCTTCGGGGTCCCTATACAGAGGCGTCAGCGAGAGGTAATATCTTCGCGTCCTCCGGTAGAGACTGCTCCTCCGTCTGTCGAAGAGGATGAGCCTACGGAAGGCATGGCAGGAGTTAGACCTTCTGATGATTTCGTTGACGATCTTCCACCAGGGCCGCGCGAGAGATCAGTTGAGAGTCAAGATAAAACTCACACCAAGAGTTCGCACGTCAGCACCTGAGAAAAACTTAAGAAAGGAAAAAATATTACATATCAAGAAGTGGGGGAGTTTGGATCTGTCGTTGCAGATCAATCTTTCAGAAATAGTGGCAGGTGCGGCTGTTGCCGATAGCCGTGAAGAAGGTGAGCTTCGGTCTGGTGCCACAGAGGAGATTGCAGACGAAGAAGATATAATTATCGATAATCGTGATGGAGGTGAGTCCTGAGCCTACAGATGTCGAGGGGGATAATGCCGAAGGCAGTTTTGAAGATGTTGATGGTCAGGGAGTAACGTGCCTCGATGGTTTTGGGTCACAGCTCGAAGATGAGCCTGTAGATTATTCTGGCAATGACTGGGGAGTGGATCGAGCCAATGATCATAGCAACGATGATTCCCTCGCGAATTATTATGATAACGACGCCGGAGTCGGGGGTGTAGGTGATCTTGACGATGTTGCCATGGCAGTGATCGAAGCACACTCTACGACAACGTCAGGGTCCAACCTTCTTCCGAGCCTTTAGTCTTCGTTTCTCAGGCTGTTGCGACACTGACTACGGGGTTGTCGACGGATGTTCATCCTTGTTTGCCCGTTCGTGCTGATAACGCTGAGGAATCTGTTCCTGGGCTTGAGATGCGTGAAGGGAATGTCGATCCTTCTTCGGTCCTTCCATCAGGCTGTTCATCAGAGTACACTATCATGTTGAGTTGGAGGTCGTGGATACATCACGCTCCGCTGCGGTCGATGTCAGACCCGACATTCCGCGAGCACAAGGTAAGAAATGCGATTGTGGTTCTGCTTTGTACTTTTCTTCTTTGATTCCTGCATAATCATACTAACCATATTTTGTTATTGTTATTTTATTTCTACAGATCTTATTGAGTCAATACCTGCCTCTGCCACTTTCGTCGCATCGTCTCCGATTGTGACTATTGAACTACCGGGCGAAGCTTTGGAAACAGTTGTTGATTCTGGGACATGCATTGCGGGACCTTCGGAGCCTGCTGTTGATCTTCCTGCCATTCCTGGTACGACTCCTTCGCACTTTACATTAGATTATGACTTGTAGTTTCTGCTTCCATTTTTGCTGACGCATCATTTGTTCGTCTTGCATTCTTTCTTGCAGCTGCCGTCGATTCTGGCGTCGCCATTGCTATGATGCCGGACATTCCTGCATTTGAACATTTAGATTGTTTTGGTCAGAGCTTGTTGAAGGGCCTGCTGTCTAGCCTTGCGAAGGGGTTGGCCGATCCACAAGAATGGCATCTGCTAGGCGCTGGCATGAAAGCGCTGGAAGCTTGTGTCGGAGTAGTTGGGTCTGATGCGCTCGTGGTTGTCAATCACATCTCTACGTTCGAAAGGTCCCTCGCAACATAGCGGCTGCTGAGCGCGTCGAGCCCGATCCTGCTATCGAGGAGAAGCGAAGAATTGTAGAGTCTTTGGGGCCTGCAGTGGAACGTCACGTGCATTCTATGGCGAACGCACGAGAATCCCTACAAAATAATAAGATACAGTATGAAGGGTGCTTGGGCCGTATAGCTGAAATCGACGCTGAGATTGAGCGTCTGCAAGCGGAGAAGATCGCCGTGAGCTTCGAAGCTGCCCGTCTCGATTCAATAGTTGCTCAGGGTCAGATAACGGTCACGCGGCTCGAGAGTGAGGGCGAAGCAACGCGCAAGCAGTTGGAGGATTTGACTGCTGAACTTCAACATGTTCCTGATCCTGCGGAGGTGTTATCTGTAGCAAAGTTAGCGATAGAAACTGCCAGGGTGGCCGTGATCAGGCTGATATCGGGATGTTTGGAGAAGCTTTGATCTTTCGCTCCCGATGCTCTCCTTCTTGACTTCAAATGTATAGAAATGATCGTAGGATCTTACCTTTAGAAAATTTTGTAGTTGGTGTAAGAGATACTTACCTTTTGACCATTCATGTATACGACGTCGAAAAGATGTCAACCAAACTTTTGTTAAATGAAATGACAATAGAAATTATTTTTTCTATCGTGTTATGTTTGTGTGATGTGTGTTAGAATGGTCTACAATAATAACAATAATAATCACAGTTTTAATAAGTGATGAATGTAGAATGAAATGAAAAGAGTAATGCTGCCCTCTGTCGTCGATTTCGGGAGTGTCCAGGGTTTCTAAACTCGGGATACGCTCGTGTCGTAGACGAATGGTCCTTCTTGGTAATTTCTCCATAGCAAGGGCAAGGAAGACCTGCAAGAATACGGAGTAACTGATTAGCTTATGTAACTACAAGCTTATCTACTGTATTCTACTCCATTTCATTCTCCATTTCTATCCTTACTTATTACATTCCCTCTCTTGGGGAGTTTACATTTCTCATATTTATGTAAAGGAAAGTAATAGGTTGACCGTTAGGGGTAATATTTCTTCAGAAACCGGCCATTAATTGCAAAATCGGCTCCGCCACCGTCGAAATTCACTAAACGGTAGGCCCCGTTGGAGTAGACTTCTTCTATGATGCATATCGGTTCCCACTTAGGGTCGAACTTGCTCTTTGTAGTGTGCGCGGCTGTCGGTCGCTTCATTACGAGTACCAAGTCACCCTTCTTGAAGGATCTACCTTTGACTCGCTTGTCATACGCTGTTGAGATATGCTTCTGGTACATCTCTAGCCGTTGTTGTACCGCGAGCCTCTTCTCGTCCAAGGCATCAAGCTCGACCATCCTGAGCTTAGCATTACGGTCATCTGTCAAGGAGTTCCGAAGTGCTACTCGTAGGGACTCGACCTGAACTTCCATCGGGATGATGGCCTCCGTGCCGTATACTGGTGAATAGGGAGTAGCCCGCGTTGCTGTGCGGTGCGTAGTACGATATGCCCAAAGTGCTTCGGGCAACTGTTTGTCCCAATCTTTCTTATTCTCTGCCACCGTTTTCTTCAAAATCTTCACAATGGTTTTGTTGAATGCATCAGTAAGCCCGTTTGTAGGAGGATAATAGGGTGTTGAGTAGCAATGCTTGATCTTGAACTTGGCACACAGCTTGTCGATCACAGCATTTCGGAAGGGCGTGCCATTATCCGTGACAATCCGATCGGGAATACCATGTCGGTAGATGATGGCATTCCGAATGAAACCCGCCACTTGTTTAGCTTTCACATTCTTCAGGGCCACAGCCTCAACCCACTTAGAGAAATAATCTGTTGCCGCCAGTATGTATTGGTGCCCTTGAGAGGAAGAGGGGCTAATGGGGCCTATTACATCCATACCCCAGGCCGTAAAAGGCCAAGACATCACTGACTGATGCAATTCTTCTGGAGGCACGTGTATGATATCGGCATGTATTTGACACTGATGGCATTTTCTAACGTAGTCCATCTCGTCTTTCACCATGGTGGGCCAATAATAGCCCATTTGCCGCACTCGATGATGTAGGTTCCATCTGCCTTGATGGGCATTCTCCTCCGTGCGCCTCTCTCGGCGTATCATGAACTTCTTCTCGGGCCAAGCATCTTGATAGCGTTCCATCGCTGGAGCGTCGATACAGTACCTCTTATAAGAGGACGAATGAGCTGGCACGCCTTCTGACTTGAGTGCGTATTTGCGGATCCTCGGGTAAGAACCCATACTTCAAGTAATCGGAGAATGGTCTCCTCCAATCTTCTTCTTCTGTGATCTCAAAGCAATGTACGGGGTTTGCACTCGTGACATTCTCGGCCGCTGTGAGGGATGGTAATATTCTCCTTTCTTCTATTGTGACTTGAAGTGGGCTGCCCCCTTGGTGCGCGAGAGTCGCGGCCAGGTTAGCCAATGCATCTGCTTGAGAATTTTCAGCTCTTGGGACGTGCGACACTGTACTGTCCCGAAAATGATTGAATAGGGCTCGGGCCTGATGGCAAAGAGATGACAACTCTGGCTTGCGGACTTCATATTTAGTCATAAGCTGTCCCACAACTAATCGAGAATCACTGTATACTTGTAGTGATCAGATTCGCATGTCTCGTGCCAACTATAACCCAATGATGAGGGCCTGATACTCTGCCTCGTTGTTTGTGCACGACGACACTATTGTGAATGAGTAGGGCAACAAGTCGCCTTGAGGACTAATGAAGATCACACCGGCCCCTGATCCTGCAGCTCTGGAGGCTCTGTCGAAATACATCCGCCACCTGCCTCGCGACCCTTACCATCATGGCCTGGTCGTCAGGCAAATCACATTCCATTTCCATGTCATCTGGTATCAGGGTGGGCTGCTAGAAAATCCGCTATTGTCTGCCCTTTAACAGCTCGAGATGGCAGGTACGTAATGTCGAACTCAGATAACAGTAAGGCCCATTTGGCTAATCGCCCAGACAACATAGGTCGGTTCATCAGGAACTTGATAGGATCTACTCTGGAGATCAATGTAATCTGGTATGACAGACAGTAATGCCTCAACTTCTTCATAGTGACTATCAAGGCCAGGCATATCTTCTCAATCGGTGAGTAATTAAACTCAGCGCCGACGAGCGTGCGGCTCAAATAGTACAGAGCATTCTCTTTTCCTTCTTCATTCTTCTAGGCGAGCAGTGCCCCCAGTGAGTTCTCTCCCACTGCTACATACAGTATCAGAGGCTTTCCCTCGATTGGCCCTACGAGAACTGGAGCTTTCCAGAGTAACTCTTTGAGGGAATCAAAGGCTTTCTAGGCACGCTTCGTCCCACTCAAAGCGGACGTCTTTCTTGTTCAGCCAAGAGAAAGGCTGGCAACGACCTGACAGGTTCGAGATGAACCGCCACAAGTAAGCGACTCTCCCTTGGAAGCTCTTCAGCTCTTTCAAATTCTTTGGAGGAGGCATTTCTCAGATCGCCTTGATCTTCGCGGGGTTAATCTCGATTCCCCGATGCCTGATCACAAAGCCAAGGAATTTTCTAGAGGACACCCCAAAGGCGCACTTCAACGGGTTCATGCGGAGGCTCTTCTTCCTCAACCTCTGAAATACTAGCTTCAAATGTTCATGATGCTGCTGATGTCCATCGGACCTCACTACCAGGTCATCGACGTAGCATTCCACATGCTTATGCATCATGTCTTGGAAGATTACCTGCATCGCTCTCTGATACGTGGCGCTCGCATTTTTTCAGCCCAAACGGCATCACCCGATAACAGAATATCCCGAGAGATGTGCAGAAGGCAGTGGACTCTTCGTCTTCTGGAGCCATCCGGATCTGATTATACCCTGAGTAGCCATCCATAAAGGACATCGTTGTATATGCTGATGTGCTATCGATTAGGAGCTCCGGGATGGGTAGAGGAAAGTCATCTTTGGGACAAGCCTCATTCAGGTTGCGGAAATCAATGCACACCCGGATCTGGCCGCTCTTCTTCTTTACAGGTACTATGTTCGAGATCCATTTGGGATACTGAACTTCCCTGATAAACCTGGCTTGAAGCTAGCTTCTTCACCTCTTCTTCTATTTTTGGGACGATGTCGGGATGGAAGCGCCTCTGTGGCTGTTTGACTGACCTCTTCTCCTTCGCGATATTCAACCTGTGCATCCCGATTGCCGGGTTCAGTCCTGGCATTTCAAAATACGTCCATGCAAACACGTCTTTGTTCTCTTTCAGGAGTTGAATGTAGCTCTCCCTCTCTTCTTCTGGAATTTTTTTACTGATATAAGTATTCCTCGGCTCTTCGGTGGTCCCTAGATTGACTTCTTGTAGCTCATCTATCGTGGGCTGACCTCCATCTTCGATCTGCTTTGGTGCTGCACTCGGCTGTATGACTTCATTCGGTCTAGCGGGCCTCACCTCTTCCACGGGACTAATTGTCACCATGTTAATATGCCTGATCTCACATCCTGCCCCCAGGGCTTCTTTTCCTCTGTATAACTTCGTCTTTACTTCGAAGGGTGCTAGCATGCCTTTCCGAGCTGGCAGTTCTGAACAGATGAACCCCATGTTCCTCATAATGCTTCTACTGGCCTTGCTATATCTTTCTTCTTCGATAGGCGGTGTCTCTACCGGTGTTCTCTTCGCGTTCTCTTCGATCTGTAATGGGTTGCAGAGTCCAACCTGAAACCTTATCTCGTGGCTGGCTCCCATTGTCGTTGGCACGCAGAACTGGCTCGGAGCTTTAGGGAAGGGACGAATCCTCTCAACCTTTGGCACTGGCATATTGAAGTTGGACTGTAACACGCTCATCTGTTGGCTTATCATCTGTTTCAACACTGATTGCCCTTCCTTCCGGAGGTGCTTCAGGATCAGGTAAAACTTCTTCCTTTGCAACAGATTTCCTCCGTGAGCCCTTGTCGCTTTGGCGACCACTTGCGGAGCTCTGTTCGCTTGTCTTGGATTCTCGCCCTGGGGTTCTGCCCCTGTGCCACCTCTGTCGGTTTGTTTGCTTTTCTGGTGGTCTCGGCTCCATCGCTCTCCTGATAGTATTGTGCATCTGCTAGGAAAGATTCAATGACGGAGTACGGCCTCGGGTCTGCCGCCACTCTATACTGGACGCCATCCCTATTGTACTTGAAGCATTGGTGGTATGTCGAGGGAATGATACCAGTATTGATGAAGCCACGGTCGTCCCAACAAGACATTGTATGTCGTCATCGCATCGATTACCTGACAGGTGACTTTGGTGCTCAATTCTTCTATCTCTAGCATGACAGTAATGGACCCTAGGACACGCTGGCCGTCCTGATTGAACCCTTGAATGACCATGGCGCTTGGGCGAAGTGCTGTCTGTCTGAAACCCAACTGCTGCAATGTCTTCAGAGACATAATATTCATAGCGGATCCGTCGTCTAGCATGCATCTTCGGACCTCTATGTCTCGGATGAGACCTGTCACCATCAACGGGCGGTTGTGGTCTGTCAAGCTAATCGTTCTGTCTTCTTCAGAGAATGTGATCATGGACGATCGGTCAATCTGCATGACCTGTTCTACGGGTCGATCCTTAGTTCCTGTTGTCCTCATTTCTTCCATCTCTGACTCGATCTCTGCCATCATGACCTCACGGGCTTCTTGATCGAGCAATGCATTGAGCAACATTTCTCGATATTTCTTCGAAAGGCACAGGGCATCGTAAATGCTGAGTCGGGCCGGAACCTTCTTCAGATGAGACACCACATCATAAATCACCGGTGCCTTATCTCAAGCGTGATCTCGTTGGTCAGCTGCTGGCTCATTGACTGCTTCTGCCGATTCTTTTTCTTGAGGTGTCCCTGATGGCTTGCCTATGACCACATTCGTTCTTCTAGGGTCCGGTCGCCTCAGAAATTCTCTCTGTATGACCTGCTTTCCTGACCGCAGAGCCACTACATTGACTTCTCCTTTCTCTAGGACTTCGTCCTCGTCACTGGCCCCTGGTTGAGCGACCACTGAAACCATGGCACACTGAACGGGCTGTGCACGCGGCTGTTCTTGTCCAACATTTCTTCTTCTCATTCTGTTCTTCATCTTCCTCTCTTTCTCCAAGAGTCTTCTTTTGTTCTCTAGCCTCTTCTTGCTGCTCACAAGTGTCCATGGCTCTTCCGGTTCTAGGAATGGATTCGCCGTTGGAATTTGAACTGGCATAGGGAGGGCAGACACCACTGTCGCAGTGTTCCGGCTCGCCTCTTCTGCCTTCATATTGATGGTGCCATCATTGATCATCCGTTGAATCTTGCCTTTTAGGATAAAACAGTCTTCAGTCTTGTGGCTGGTCACATGATGATACCTGCAGTAGCTAGGATGATCGACCATCTTCGCTTCCTCCGGGCGTGTGCATTCTGGCAGTCTTATTAACCTCTCTTCGACCAGCTGTTCCATGATCGGAACCAGATCTTCCATGTCGAAGGTATAAGGTCCGTTTGCTCGATTACGCTCTTCTATCGTGAGATGTCGCAGGCCTCTGAAAACTATTGCCTTTGTCTTGAGTCGTGGTTACTGGCCTAGCCTCGACCCTACGCTCGGTGTTTGGGCGTTTTCTGTCATTCGAACCCTTTCCTTTGTTGACGTAGTTAGATGTTATCATCCTTCCGGCTTCTCTCCTGGGCTTCTCTGCCTTGAATTGCGCTTTAAACGCGGCTCCTTCCACCAGGTGGGCTTTCGTAGCTAGGTCTCGGAACATCAAGAAGTTGTGTCCAGATAAGCCAAATGAAATCATCGCATCCATGGCCTGCATACACATCTTAACCTGCTCAGATTCGCTGGGCAGTTCCCGGCACTGTGCTGCTATAGTCCCCCACCTGTCGATGAACTTCTCGACCGACTCTCCCTGCTTTTAACGAATCAAGGCTAAATCTGTCAATGAGATTTCTCGCTCAGTAGAGAAGAATTTGGAGATGAACAAGTCCTGCATCTGCTCCCAGGATTTGACTGACCCTGCGGGCAGTGACATGTACCACTGGAATGCCTTGCTCGTGAGCGTCGAGCCAAACAATCTGAGACAGTAGTGGGAATTGTTGACAGGTTGCCCATCATTGTCATGAATTGAGCCATGTGTTCCTCTGGCGATCCTTTGCCATTGAATCTAGGGAAGTCCGGACGCTTGAAATTGTTGGGAAATAGGAGGTCATCGACCTCGGGTAAGTACGGCACCCGGTATACATACTTTCCTCTCTTCTCCTTTTCTCTTTCCTGACGCATCAGGTCCGCAATTGTCTGAGACAGTTCTTCTCTCGTGGCTTGAGACGGTAGTGGCGGTACACGTTCGAACACAACGTTTCTCGGGTGAGCTTGTGGTTCGGCGGTGGCTGGTTCTCCTGCTGCCCCCTGGCATTCCTCCACAGACTGTCGAGTAGGTACGGCTGGGCTTCTGTTTGCCCCCTGGGCAACTAGAGCCAACAGTGCTTCTTTCATCTCTCTCATCTCTCTGGCTGTGTCCTTTGGACCTGGATAATCTCATCTATCTGTTCTTGGATTAGAGGCAGCTCTGGATATCGCTCACTCGCCTCTCCTTCGTGACTTGCACCATCATGACTTGCGCTTGCTGCGGCCTCGTCTTGATCATGGCGGCTTCAGTAGGGATTGTCTTCATCGTCGTCTTAGTCGACTGTCGAACAGCGGATCTGTTCGGTATCTTGGCTGACAATGCTGTCTTCGGTATCGCTGGGAAGTCGATATCAGCGAAGGAGAACTCTGGCCTGGCTGACACGGTAGTTCTGCTGGAGTTGCGGGTGTCACCCCCGTAGACTGGCTTCCACCGTCTCTCCGTTCTGCCCTGTACCCTCGCTGTCATCTCTGTCTCAGCTGGAATAACCTTCTTGTTCTCAGTCTTCTTGACAGTCTTGCGCTTCTGCACAATCTGCCATCCGGCTTCAGAGGTTGCTGCCAAATGGGGGAAGTAGAATCCTCCAGACGTTAAGAAGATCATCGTAGATGCCATTTGGTTGGTTCTTTTCTCTCTCTCTCTCTCTCTCTCTCTCTCTCTCTCTCTCTCTCTCTCTCTCTCTCTCTCTCTGCACAGTCATACACCCATTAGAATATTTCGCGCGCTTGAGAAAAGAGAGGGGACGCAACCTTACCAATCACGATACGGCTTGACAGTGGATAGGCAGAAACATACAAGTACAAACTACATGCATGCTATATAAAGCTTCGAAATTCTTTTGCCTTAAAGATGAAGGGAAGAACCCGTTGAGAGTCGCCAGTTTGGTGCCCGTGAAGGCGCCGAACATTTCTCCTTGTGGTAACCTTTCTTACGTACACATTAGTGTCTGCAAATGATTTATCGCAGAATGTCTATTTACTCGGAAATAACCAGAGATTCTGGGTTCGATCCCCAGTGGAGTCGCCAGTTTGTCAGAACTTAGAAAAAAAAGAAGAATCAGAACTTGCTCGTCAGCAGTCCTTCTTTCTTTTTTTTGTGTTTCTTTTATTCTGGGGGAATTCTGAGTATAGAGACATTCATAGACAATCATAAGCAATCACAAAGTGTACACAAGAGAGAGATATCGCAAGGCAAATTTTATTCCAGAGATTCTGAGATCTTTTACATTCCAGGCTGTGATACTGGTCACGAGCCTTTAATTACATCAACGGTTGATCACCCTTGATTGGAAGGCAAAAGACTAATCCGCCGGGGATTATGGTCTTGAGTTCATGGTTGTGTAGACCTTTGTTTTCTTATTATGGACTGAGCCACATTTATTAGACACGCCGGATGTCTATGTCCCATTTTCTTTCGGATTGTCCGAGTTGAGAGACTGTCAGGATTTGAGCGGTGCAACTCGGGGCCCACGGCTGTTACTGTGAACAGGTGACCGCTGGAATACACGATCCTCGAATGTTGGTCGGCATGACCCAAGGCCCATGCCCGTATTTTTATGATGGGTGACCTTAGGAAAGCACTCCACAACGTTCCCGGACGAGATTTTTAATCGAGTGGTGCAACTCTGGGCCCGCGCCTGTTACTGTGAACAGGTGACCGCTGGAATACACGAACATTGAAATGTTGGTCGGCATAACCTAAAGCCCGTGCCCATATTTTTATGACAGGTGACCTTAGGAAAGCAATCCACAACTACCTCATCAGCTCAACCGACGGACCCATTGTCTATGGGTAGGGCATCGACTGTCTTTTTCATAGTGGCAGTCCATAGCAAGATGTTTCAACCTTAGTTAGAACTCTTTGTTTGTGGTTTCTCGTGGTAACCATAACCCCTTAGGTTTAGCCTCGGACCTTTATCCGGGATGAATAGAGCTTTGTACAATAAAGTAAATGTATTTCTTCTGGAGTCGGGTGACTCGTCTTCGAGAACACTCTTTCTTCTGAGTATTTTCAGTGATCTATTTGAGATCAGGTAGGCTTTGTCAAGCCAAGATCTCTTGAGGATCCAGGCTGGATCGGCTATCTCCGATGCCTGTAAGTGCCTAAGTATAGGGTCCGACGGGTACCCACATATGCCAATTTCTTATGAATAATGGGGATTGGTGCACCGTGAATACTTGACTCGGCTGTTGGATAGCTTGAGTACTTCAGCTTTGCCTCGGCGTCTTTGAGATCACGGTTGATTTCAACTGGCACTAGTCAATTCTCAAGCCAACAGGGCACTTCCGAGGGCTGAAAACGACTAAGTAGTGGACCTGCTTATGGTCTGATTAGAGAAATCGGTGAGTATTATCGATAACCATCTTTGAACAGGGGTGGATTACGTCCACGAAGATCGCTGTGCGATCGCGTTTCAATTTGCTTAGCAGAAGTCGATTTCCGGGCCAACAGGGCACTTCGCAGGGCTGGAAATGACTAAGTAGTGGACCTGTTTGCGGTCTAATCAGGGAAATCGGTGAATATTGTTGATGACCGACTTGGAACAGGGGTGGATTATGTCCACGAAGATCGCGATGTGATCGTGTTTCGATTTGCTTAGCAGAAGTCAATTTTCAGGCCAACAAGGCACTTCCCAGGGCTGAAAATGACTAAGTAGCGGGCCTGCCGACCGCTTGATTAGGGTATTAAAGAGTCCTGAGATCGGATAACCTTGTCGCGGTGCATTATTATGATGTATCATGTCAAGTAGAAGAAAAGTTTCCCTCTCGGGCTCGGTCCAATTCCGCTCGATTCTTCTCGTTTTAGGCCGTTTTCGGCTCTTTCGGAAGGATTTCCGGGGCTGCCAAATTGGCTAAGTGTTGGTCATTTTGGACCAAAACACTGATTTGGGTCACTTATCATTAACCGTTGGAGAATCTGATCTGATGGATGGATAGAACTCATCGAGACGCATCTAGGAGAGGCGGTTTCATCAAAATTCGATCCCGGACGAAGGCGAGCCGCACAACGGAAGGTCCACCCCTCCCATCAGCGTCCAGGTGCATGGGGGGTGTGTACAGGCGCATGTGGCCATTTTGCAGGCGCATGTGGTGTTGCATCATCTGTCAGGCGCATGTGATCATCATCTGGGCGCATGTGCCCATTTTGCACAAAAAATAGATGAAGGAGAGGCGTTCCGGGCGCATGTGGCAGTGTACATGCGCCTGGAACCAAAGAGTGGGCGCATGTCTCTCCCGGACTTAGAGAAAATTTGGATTTTCCGGTGGGAAAAGCTGGCGCATGTTGGAGAAAAGCCGGCGCATGTTCCCAGCACTTAGAAAATTTCGGGATTTCTTCATGAACTTGGGATTCCAGCGAGGAAATCCCTTTTCGACGAGGGTTTCCGGCGAGGGAATCCACTTCGGCCAAGGCATCCGGCGAGGGGAAAGAAAGCAAGCGCATGTGGTGCTTACATCACTCTGAGGTCGGCAGGGGATGATCTCGTGCTGATGAAATGAAGCAACTTCTCTATTTATAGGGGGTAATCGGGTTCGGGTCCGGTCCGGCGGGTATTTCCCGGTGCATGTGCCAGAAACAAAGCCAAGCGCATGTGAGAAAAATGCACCAGGCGCATATGGAGGATCCGGGCGCATGTGATTTACCGGCGCATTTCCCGACGCTTTTTCGAAAGGTGTTTCATTCCCTCCATTTCACTAATAGGATGCAAGCGCATGTGGTTGGAGGCTAGGCGCATGTCCTTTGCCGGCGCTTTCCCACTACTTAGCCAGATTTTCAGGATTCCAGCACTTAGAATATTTCAGCATTTCGGCTCCGACGTGGACCTCCAAAGGACAGCTACCTTTTCTAGACATGCACTCACTATCGCCAAGCCACTTCTAGGCTATGATTGACCTCCTGAATGAGCAGGATGGGGTGTGGAAGTCCAGATGTTGCCAATTTTAGTACGTCCTAATTTGGAGCCTCCAGGTCGGCTTGTCGTATAGGAACGTTGTTCCGGGGAGCGCGCACATGGAAATACGCATCGTAATGACTTTAAACTTGCTATTTAAGGGTTTTGGGGCGCTCCGGATCATATGGCGGTGAAGCGCATGTCCAGTTCTGCTCTGAAATAGTAGTTGTAGGCTTACGAACCCTTTTGGTCAGCTCCGGGCAGGGACGAAATGCATTTTGGTCAGCTCCGGATGACTTCAAAACTTGTAGGTTAAGGGTTTTAGGACATTCTAGATCATTTGGCGGCTGAAGCGCATGTCCAGTTCCGCTCTAAAATATTGTTTACGGATTTTGGTCACTACCAAGCGATCAGGGTTGTGCAGGCATTTTCAGGGCTTTCCTAGCCTCAAAACTTATCCAAATCGTTGTCAATAGACCACGGGATGTTGTTTTACAATGGGTGCAAATTTGAGCCCCAACACCAACTTATCGGCCCCCAAAAGCGTATGAAACACTCGTTCCTTTTTGGGTCATGCAGGATTCTATAGGAGATTCATAAAGGACTTCAGTCATATCTCTCGTCCATTATGTAATCTCCTGTAAAAGGATACTTCATTCAAGTGGAACAATAACTGCCAAGAAGCTTTCACCAAGCTTAAGGGCATGTTGACCAGTGCACCAATAATGCAACCACCCGATTAGACTATACCTTCTGAAATCATGTGTGACGCAAGTGACTACGCTGTTGGGGCAATTTTGGGGCAAAGAAAAGACAAGAAGCCCTATCTTATATACTATGCAAGTAGAACCTTGAAAATTGCACAAGTTAATTACTCTACTACGAAAAAGGAACTCGATGTAATCTTTACACTCGACAAGTTCAGGTCCTACTTGATTGGGTCCAAAATTGTTATTTTCACTGACCATGCGTCTCTTAAGTATCTTCTCCCCAAGAAAGATGTTAAGCCCCGCTTGCTCGGGTGGATCCTTCTGCTCCAGGAATTTGACCTTGAGATCCGAGATAAAAAAAAAGGAGTAGAAAATGTAGTGATTGATCACTTGTCCTACCTAGTACTTTTTGATTTCGTAGAGATGACACCAATAAAGGACACTTTCCCTAATGAAAATTGTTTGAAGTCTCTTGCCAACCTTGATTTGTTGACATTGCCAATTATCTTGTTACAGGTAAAATTCCAAGTCATTGGACCCTACAAGATAGGGGAAAATTTTCACCGAGGTATGCAACTTTTTCAAGGATGATCCGTATTTGTTCAAATACTACCCAGATTAGATCATAAGGAGGTGTGTTCCTGACAATGAACAAGCTAGTGTCATCTCCTTCTGCCATCCTAAGCATGTGGTGGTCATTTCTTTGAAGAAAACTACTGCCAACATTCTTTAGTGCGGTTTCTACTAGTCTTTTATATTCAAGGACACCTATGTCTTCTACAAAGCATGCGACTATTATCAGAAGTTAGGAAGAATCTCCCGTAGGAATATGATGCCTCTAAATTCGATATTGATCATCAAGGTTTTTTACTGTTGGGGCATCAATTTCATGGGACCATTTCCTCCTTCCTTTGGATATCTTTACATCCTATTGGCTGTCGACTATGTTTCCAAATGGGTTGAGGCAATCCCGTGTAGAACCAATGATCACAAGACGGTACCTATGATTTCTAAAAGAGAACATTCTATTAAGATTTGGAATGCCTTGGGCCATTATCAATGATGGGGGTACACACTTTTGTAATAAACCTTTTGAGTCTCTGATGAGGAGATATGGTATCACACACAAGGTGAGTACGCCCTATCACCCACAAACAAGTGGCCAAGCGAAAGTCTTTCACAGGGAAATCAAACATATTTTGGAGAAAACATTGAATCCAGACTATAAGGACTGGTCTCTCAGACTAAATGATACGTTGTGGGCTTATTGTACTGCCTACAAAACCCCGATTGGAATGTCTCCCTATAGCCTTGTCTATGGGAAAGCTTGCCATCTGCCTGTGGAGTTGGAGCATAAAGCTTATTGGGTTATAAAGAAATTCAATTTCAATCTCGACAAAGCCAGCTCACTTCGCAAACTCCAGTTGAATGAGTTGGAGGAAATCCAAAATGAGGCTTATGATAATGCCAGAATATGCAAGGAACGAATGAAGTATTTCATGATAGAAATATCCTTCGAAGACCTTTCGAACCATCTTAGAAAGTTCTCTTGAATAATTCTAGGCTACATCTGTTTTTGAGGAAGTTGAAATCTCGATGGACCGGCCCTTTCATAGTCAGAACTGTTTACCCTCAAGGGGCAATTGAGATTGAGAACTCAAAAAATGGCAATGTATTCAAAGGGAATGGACAGCAATTGAAGCCATTTCTTGAGAAGTTTACCCTAGGGGAGGAGTCCATCCCTCTGAAAAATCTTGTTTACCAGGACTGATCTCCTAGTTTGACGGAGATCCCCTTTTGTACACTAGTAGATTAGTTGTTTTCGTATTTTATTTTGGCAACTTGGAAAATTTCGTCATTTACGATTGTTCATCTTCTCAAGTACTCTCTATCCTCTACTCTTTACCTTTATAATTGTTCTCATGTTGCTTTGATTTGTCTATGCATTTATTTTTCAACATTGAGGACAATGTATCATTTAGGTTGGGAGGTGTGAAATTCCTCCTGAAAATCTTTTCAATTGCCTGCCTTTTTGTTATTTTAGGCTTTTTTTTTTAGGTTTAAATTATGTGGATTTATGTGATTTTAAAGTAGTTTAAATAGAAGAATGAAAAGACATTTAGTAATGAGAATGTTAAAGTCTGGAGTTTAGTTACTTCAGTAAATTTTAAAATTGAGTTCTTTCCATTAATTTTCTGTTAGAAAATGCTAAACATTGATTGAGTCATGAATTTTCACAATTTACATCTAGCTTGCATTTCTAGGATTTAAGTTTGATACTATAATGTGACTTGATGATTACTGAGAGTGCTATGAATCAAGCATGGAAATGCTTGTCTACTTTGTTACTATATATATATATATATATATATATATATATATATATATATATATATATATATATATATATATATATATATATATATAAAGAATATTCATAGTAATCTGGGACGTGGATTTTCATCCTTTGCCATTATCGTTACAGAACAATACTTTAGTACGAAGTGAGCCCTTTGGAGTCTTCAGCTATCGATTATTGATTGGAAAAAAAAAAAGAAAAAAAAAACCAGCTAAAAAATAGTAGCATCGGAAATGACTACCTATTGACATGAGAAATGGAGATAGTGTGAAAGCAATCGGTGAAAAAAAAAAATCGTAAGTTGAAAAAATATTGAGAGAACAATAGCCAGGTTCAGAATCAGTGACTTGCTTGATCTAACTCTTCTCTTCAATCATCAACGTTAACATGAAAGTAGAAGACTAAACCCCTACTTATGTTAAGACTAGATTTTACCGTGCACCATGGAACTCAATGTTTAGAATGTTTCTACTGAATAATTGATGTTTTGAACTCAATTAGGTTGCTTACTAAGTGGCTAGAATCTAGGTTAATATATTTTCAAAACTCTATGCCTTCAAAATTGAGTTGATGAGTGGGAGAGGTTTTCTACAAACCCCACACATGTGAGAGATGAAAAAAGTATTTTCCTAGCTCACATATGAGAGAGATGAAAAGAAATTCCAAACCTCACACATGTGAGAGATGAAAAAGCTTTTTCCAAGCTTAACATGCGTGAGGTAGGTGCGTAAGAGACTTTCTAGCTTGGAATGCTTGAGGGATTGTAGACACCCCACCTTCGGTTACATTGTTGGTAGAGATAGCTGGATGAATGGAGGACCATACCCCTAAATCCCGTGTCCAAACTCAGCCAAACTCACCCTTGTAAGCCCCAATCCATAAGCTAACTCACTCCTAAACATTAGCCTGAAAAACCCCCCATAAGAAAAATCAGTCAAAAAATCCTAAAAAAGTTAAACTCACTGAGTCAACTCGCTGAGTCAAATCACCGAGTCAACCAGCCGAGTCAAACCGCCGAGTCAAAACATCGAGTCAAATCACCGAGTCAACCCACTGAGTCAAATCACTGAGTCAACCCGCTGAGTTCCAAGCAGCAGCCCCGAGGCATGTCCGTACTGCCCGCGGGATCCCGAGAGCGTCCGTACGGGCGGCCCCCTGGGTGCCACCCAAACTTATTTATGGGAACTGCCACTGCCCGCTTCTATAAATACCCCCCTCCCCTTCTCATTTCAACAGGCCTTCAAGCCCAGTGAGATCCCATCCGTTCTGAGTCCTTCTCTACCCTTTTAGCCCACTTTCCCACTAAGGAGAGCCCGAGTGAGGAGAGCCTGGCCCTGGTCCAGCCTAGCCTGACCACTGGTCCAAGTCTCCCAAGCCATCCAAGTCTTGATCCAGCCACTCGAAGCAAACCTTGTGACACCTCCATCCATCTAGCTACTTTTTTTCCAGCATCAACTCATTCGCATCTAGCATAAGTGCAACATTTACTTTTCTTCCAACCCCCCTGCTTCACTACAAGCACTTTGATTATTCAAACACACTGCATGCATCTCGCATAAAGAACCTGTCAGTTCGAGCGTATGCTCTGGGCTTGCCTGTTAGTGAAACCTGCCCATCAAAAACTCTTACTGTTCAGACCTGCATTCATGTACATATCACTACAAGCACTTTGATCATTCAAACACACAGCATGCATTCCGCATAAAGCACCTGTCAGTTCGAGCGTACGCTCTGGGCTTGCATGTTAGTGGAACCTGCCCATCAGAAACTCTTACTGTTCAGACCTACATTCATGCATCATGTCATCTATGAGAGTGTACGAGGATTAAAACAGTGTTAGAACTTAGAAAAAGCGAAACTGCTCGTCGGCAGTCTTTTTCTTCTCCTGTGTTCCTTTTATTCTGGGGGAATTCTGAGTATAGAGACATTCATAGACAATCATAAGCAATCACAAAGTATACACGAGAAAGCACCACGAGGTGAATTTTATTCCAGAGATTCTGAGATCTTTTACATTCCGGGCTGTGAACTGGTCACGAACCCTTAATTACATCAACGAATGATCACCCTTGATTAAAAGGCAAAAGTAAATACATGCATGTATCATAAATGAATTAAGTAAAGCATTAAAGGAGCATAAATATAAATAAAGCACAGCATAGACCACACAGAGATTCTTACGTGGAAACCCTTACGGGAGAAAACCACGGCACAAAGCGACAAGATTCCACTATGAATTTCAGTTATACAGTAGATGGAATATCAAAGGGATAAAAGCTCGGATAGATCGAGCAAGTAGTTTAAATCGTCAGGGATTATAGTCTCGAGTTCATGGTTGCCGAGACCAAGTCTAGGATTTATTATGGAATACTTCACCGTTAAGACCTGTTAGATGTTGGTCCCACATTCTTCGAGCATTCCTAGTTGAGTAGCAACCAGGATTTTAACCGAATCGTATATCTCAGTGTCATGACGCCTCTCTATGGACGATATGACTTTCAGGGATACACTTTACGGTTTTCTGTTTACTGCAACCAGGGCCAGTGACCGTCTCAGCTGGACGGGTGACTTACTGGAAGGCACTCCATGGGGTCTTAGTGCGACCAGGGTTTCAACCGAGTCGTATATCTCAGTGTCAAGACGCGTCTCTATGGACGATATGACTTTCAGAAATACACTCCACGGCATCCACTTACTGCAACCAGGGCCAGTGACCGTCTCAGCTGGACAGGTGACTTACTGGAGGGCACTCCATGGGGTCTTTGTGCAAACAGGGTTTCGACCGAGTCGTATATCTCAGTGTCATGATGCGTCTCTATGGACAATATGACTTTCAGAAATACACTCCACGGCGTCCACTTACTGCAACCAGGGCCAGTGACCATCTCAGCTGGACGGGTGACTTACTGGAGGGCACTCTATGGGGTCTTTGTGCAAACAGGGTTTCGACCGAGTCGTATATCTCAGTGTCATGACGCGTCTCTATGGACGATATGACTTTCAAAAATACACTCCACGGCGTCCACTTACTGCAACCAGGGCCAGTGACCGTCTCAGCTGGACGGGTGACTTACTGGAGGGCACTCCATGGGGTCTTTGTGCAAACAGGGTTTCGACCGAGTCGTATATCTCAGTGTCATGACGCGTCTCTATGGACGATATGACTTTCAGAAATACACTCCACGGCGTCCACTTACTGCAACTAGGGCCAGTGACCGTCTCAGCTGGACGGGTGACTTACTGGAGGGCACTCCATGAGGTCTTTGTGCAAACAGGGTTTCGACCGAGTCATATATCTCAGTGTCATGACGCGTCTCTATGGACGATATGACTTTCAGAAATACACTCCACGGCGTCCACTTACTGCAACCAGGGCCAGTGACCGTCTCAGCTGGACGGGTGACTTACTGGAAGGCACTCATTCCCTTAGCCACTCAACTGACGGATCCCGCCTTGGACAGGACGCACATCAACTGGTCTCAACGATGAAGTATTTCAGACGTTTAGAATTCTTTGATTATGGTTTTCGATGATAACCATAGTCCCCTTTGATTTAGTTTCGTATCTTGATCCGAGATGAAATATATTCATGCAATGGATGCAAATGAGTACAGTACAGCGTAACTATGTTTTATGCATGTTCAAGAGAAGATTGCATTTATGCTAGATGCTCAGTGTATCAGAAAAATTATGCATTTGATTTGATCAATCGGCTTCGTATATATCTTTGTGTCATCGATGTTTTACCCTCGCGTCTTTGAGATCGCGATTTATTTCATTTGGCATTAGTAGATTTTCGGGCCGTCAGGGCACTTCCCAGGGCCTGTTTACGATCTGATCGGAGGATTTGGTGAATTCCTATCAGATCGTCTTTGGATAGAGGCGGATTATGTCCACGAGAGTCACAGTGCGATCGCATTTCGATTTGTTTAGCATGGGTCAATTTCTGAGCCAACAGGGCACTTCCCAGGGCTAAAAACGACTAAGTAGTGGACCTGTTTATGGTCTAATCAAGGTTTCTCGGAGATCCTGAGATTAGGTAATCTCATTTTAATGCATGATTATGCTATATCATGTTATGGCGGAGAGAAGTCTCCCTCTCGGTTTCGGTTAAATTCCGCACGATTCCTCTCGCTTTCGGCCATTTTCGGCTCTTTCGGAAGGATTTCCGAGGTTTGCAATATTGGCTAAGTGTTGGCCATTTTGATCAAATTGCTGATTTGGCCCACTTAACATCGACCGTTGGTGAATCCGGTCCGGGGGATGGATAGAGGACATTGATGTGTGTCTAGGAGTACTGACGCGATCAGAAGGCGGGCCACGTCGATGGCGGGCCACATCATGGAAGGCCCCACCTCCCCATCAGCGTCCAGGCGCATGGGAGGTTGGGTTGGGCACATGTTTCATTAGACATGGGCGCATGTCTTAAGTGGATGCATGTTGTCCACCCCAGGCGCATGTGAATGCTACAAAATGCATCAAGCGCATGTGAATGCTACAAATGCATGGTTATTAGGCGCATGTGAATGCTACAAATGCATGGTTATCAAGCGCATGTGAATGCACATGCATCCAACATCCCAACTATGGGCGCATGTCCCATGGTACTTAGGGATTTTTGCGCATTTCCCCTCCCCAGAATGGGTGAGCGCATGTCACTATGTGACTTGGAGGATTTTGCTCCGGTGGGAGAAACCCCTTTCCGACCGCGAAGTGTGGGCGCATGTGGATAGTCGACTGAGGATTCCGGCAAGGATTTTACCTTGCTCTGCCGATCCTTTCCAGATAATGAAGTCTCTCCCCCTCTCAACAAGTGAGTGGGGTATTTATAGCACTTAATCGGGTAGCTACTCGGGTACTGGGCGCATGTGGTTTGCAAAATGGAGGGCATGCGCTTGGAAATATTTGGAGAGACGAGTCATGCGCATGTTGTGGGGATCATGCGCATGGAAATATTTGGAGAAACGAGCCATGCGCATGTGATGGGATCATGCGCATGTCCCCATGCACCAGGCGCATGTGGCATAGCATGGGCGCATGTGCCACTGGTATGGGCGCATGTGGCCTCTGTTTTGGTCGCATGTGGCCCCACTTAGCATATTTTCATGATTTTTGTAATTTTTATTTTATTTAGAATATTGAAAAGGGAGAGAGAGAGCTCTCATGCGCATGTGGTGAGAGAGTGAATGCATGTTTCCTTAATACATTCGCATGTGGAGAGAGTGAACAAATGCATGTGGAGAGAGTGAACAAATGCATGTGGAGAGAGAGTGAACAAATGCATGTGGAAATATGCACGCAATGACTTCAAACTTGCTACTTAAGGTTTTTCGGGCATTCCGGATCATTTGGCGGTAATCCGCATGTCTGATTCTAGCCCGAAATGGTACCTGTAGGCTTTTAGCCCTTATAGTCGGATAAGTCAGGGCAAAAAATGCATTTGGAAGCGCGCTGGTAAAAATATGCATCGTGCGACCTCGAAACTTGCAGGTTAAGGGTTTTAGGGCGTTCCGGATCATTTGGCGGTAATTCGCATGTCCGATTCCACCCCAAAATAGCATTCATAGGTTTCAATCACGATTGCGCATGTTAGGGCGGCACTGGCATTTTTCGAGTATTTCGGATCTCGAAATCAGTCCGAATCATCGTAGATGGACCGCTGAATACCATTTTATAATGGGTACAAATTTGAGCCCCAACAAGTGCCCCCCGGTGCGCTGCGATGGATGCTTATGTCAGGCCAGTGCGATGCACCGGTCCCTAGGCTCAAGTATAAATAGTGGACTCACTGAGTCATTTGCCCATTTTCGAATCAAGAAAAAGTAAAATTTCAAAGGTGAGAGAGCTCCTCATGAGGGAGTAGGCGCATGTGGCCTTCTCATGGGTGCATGTGCCCTTCCAATTGATAATAGGCATATTGCATCTTGCTCCAGGCGCATGCCATTAGTTCCAAGCGCATGTAATAGTGCATCTTTATGGGCGCATGTGCTCATACTCAAGCGCATGTTGTAGATGCATTAGGCGCATGTGGGAACATGTTAAGAGCCAGGCGCATGTACCCATACCCCAAATGCATGTGTGGAAACCTCTCATAATGCAGGCGCATGTGAGCTTTTCTTTGGTGAAGCGAATATGGGCGCATGCTGGGTCACCTATTACAAACTTGTATCTCCCAATTACATGGAGTGGGCGCATGTGGGGTCACATGCGCTTGGGGTATTGGCTTGGGCGCATGTAACTCCACTACTTAGTGAAATTTCTGGAATTCTGGCATTTCCTTCGCCCTTGGTGAAAAACTCACGCATCTGGCTCCATGCTCAGCCGATTTCGGTGCCGTTTGTGGCTATCTCGCTTAACACTCGAACGATTGGGATTTAGTGCTCAGGGCCCATAATATGTTGCTTATGCTGGTCTTTGATGGCTCACAACTACTTCTTTAAGCGGTTCCATGATGTGCACTTCTATGCAGGTGCACACGCATCATTTGGAGTTAATGCGAATTCGCACGCGCTCAGAGTGTACATGTAGGGCTGCTACTGTATTTGCTACGTTATGATATGTGCGCGCTTGCTTGTCGGATGTGCGCTCGAATTCCACTGTTTCCATATTGCTGTGGGTCATGACTTTATGCATGTGTTTACTGATGTATTTTGTGTGTGAAATCCGTGATTGAATGATGCAATGCTTACCTTATTGTGTTGCCTGTTGCATGCGCTGGTCTTCTGTTTGATGCACTTTTGTTTGCGTATTGTAGTGAATCATGGCGACAGCAGCAGGTTCTTCTAGTGAAGCTTCCAAATCGCAAGTTTCCAGCTCTTCATCTATACGACGCGGTAAAAAGAGGGCGACTGGAGATACTGCTAACCCGTCTCCGGTAGAGTGTCATTCGCAATCCTTCGAGACAATCGAATCCGAAGTGGAGGATTTCTCTGATCGAATTAAGCAACTCTCCCATGAAGTATTACTGCGTATCTATGTGGACAAAACCATATCTGAGCCTCAGACGCAAGGGACTGAAGGGGAATGGTCCGCCTGGTATTGTCAGTTTACTGATGCTGCCAATGTCGTTGAGGCAGGCCCTTCTAGCGTGCGCGGCCGACATTCCGAGGATGATCGGGAAGGTCAGAAGAAGAAGAGACAAAATCGAGGTAAGAAGCCGGCTGAGGAAGTTGACAAGGCGGAGCAATCGCCACAGCTCATTGATCCGAAGAATGAGCGGATGAAGATCGGCTGGAATAGAAACAAGATCATTACTACATGCGGTTTCTCCATCGTCAACCCTTATACCAACCGAGTCATCTTGCATGAGAAATCTCTTACGAGGCACAAGCCCTTCCCGAGCATCGAACCATCCAACGTTCAAGGCCCTTTTCAATTCTATGGAGTCGAGAGGTGGACATCTGCCCCCGAGCAGTTGTTCACTACCATACTGGTCGACGATGGGAGAGAACAGCGGGTAGGTTCCTCGAGAGAAATGGTTTTCCTTGCGCCTACTTGTGATCCTCACACTCCTTCTCCAGTCCATTATTTTGAGACAGTGCAGCAACGGTTTCGACACATGGACAAGGCAACGAAGAGCTTTCGTACGCGGGGTCATTTGAACGAACGAGTTGGTTATGAGCCGTGGGCAAAAGAGATTTTGATCCGGCATAAGACGATTTTAAAGCAAGTCGGCCTGTACCAGGCTATCGATGCGACCTCCGAACATTTCTCCCGAGATCCAACAATTCTTCGAAGCTTCTTGAACTACTGGTCTTCCGTTACCAATTCGTTCCACTTTCCATGTGGAGAGATGAGCATAACTTTATGGGATCTCCGGATGATGGCTGGGTTGTCTGTGATAGGAGAATATTACCAGGAATACGTCCCAACTGATGAAGAGTTGTCTTCGTTTCGGCTCAAAAGTCCTCGAGATGCGTATCATTCAAAGGCTTGTCTAGAGTTGTTTGCTGAGTTGTCGCAGTTCGACAATATTGCAAAAATTCACTATGACGACTGGTTGATCTACTTCAGCCAGAGGATGAAGTAATACTTCTTTCGATGCCTTCTTTTGTACTTTATGCTCTGCATACTTTAATTTCTTTGTTTCTGACATGGGCACTTCTTTCTCCTCGCAGCATTAATTACGAAGGGTATGAGATCTCACCCGAAGACCAGGCTTTAATGAAGGAACGTTTTGAACAAAAGTTTCGAAATCCGAATGAGCTTACACCGTCTTGTGAACTGGCAGGATTCTTAGCATACTGGTTGTCGGCAGTTATGTTGCCTAGCTCCAAGAGTGCTGATGGTGTCAGGGTTTCTTGCTTCGTCGTGGCGGGAGCTCTTGCAAATGGTCGTCAATTTTCTCTAGCACCCCCCGTGTTATGCAGTTTATATAGGGCTTTTGGCAATATTGCGAGTAACAAAGACCAACCCTGGCGAGCGATGAACACAGCTTATTGCCCATGGCATTTCTTCTGCGGATGGTTAGGCATATATTTCCCGTGGACCTACGGAGTGGATCTCTTCCAGTATTTTCACACTGATCACGCACCTCTTTATCGCTATAGAAAACTTAACATGATAACGTGGTCGTCTGATTGGATAGCTTCCAAAATTGGCAATTGGGCGGAGATTTGTTTCTACCACTTTCCTGTTTCTGATGCCGGAGAAGATCGAGAAGTCGTTGACAATGAACATTCTGTGGATGTCACTGGTAGGGAATTTCTGGTGTCTATTCGTACTGCCTCACTTCCGCTACGTGAAGGAATAGAGTTCTGGCGAGAACCTTATTACCCTAGTCGGTTTGCCAGGCAATTTGGGTACGATCAGGGTGTTCCGATGACGTTACCAGATGTAACTAAAGTAGAGCGGGCATATGGTACAGGTCCTGTTCATTGGGAGTGGATATGGCATCAACTTTTGATGACGCGAACAGGGGCGAGATTCATGCTTCCCGGCCTCTATCGGAAGACTAGCGGTTCTTATAGCTGGCTGAGATGGTGGGTGCATCAGTATGCTCTGGTCTGAAAAAACAACTCTGTTGATGATCCACTCTACATTCCTCCTCCAGGGCTGACAGAGGTCCTTGCTGACGGATTGGGTTATTATAGAGAGCAGGCTTAAGCGTATTTATCGTCGAGCATTAAGCATAAGATCTCCCTGAGTGTGTCAATTGACCATCGTAAGGAGGATACCGCGTTGGATGGCTGGCATACTTTCGGAATACCTTTAGCGAAATGGTCTCAAGAAGCCGGGTTCACACGTCTTCTGGTGATTGGAGGTGATAAGGATGCCGGTCGGTTAATTAGTGATGATGACCCGACGATGATTGGGCCAACGAAGGCAATATCAGACCATGCTAGCATGAGAGAGCAGGCTGAGCCGATTGGAGAGGATAATCTGCGAGGGTCCACTACGCCGGGGAATAACACGACTGTATCTATAGCCCCTGGTGCTTCCAGTGTTGAGGGTATGGCGGAGTCGCCAGCGGTAACTGAAATAATCGATACTGATAGTGACACTACTGAACTTCTGGATGTGATCTCGACACCACTGACTGAGACTATTAAGCCTTTCCCTGATGCGACGATACATACTGCAACTTCCTCAGAACCTGTATTCAACCCATCTTTCGGTATAGTTCTTTCATAGTTCCTTGGTGTATTCTTTTTCTATACTTGTCATTTCATTGCATACTCGCTCTGTTCCTCTTGTTGCAGATACTGTCAATTTTGAGGCGGCTGCCCACGGAGCATTCGATGTTCCCTGTTTCGATCATTTAGACTGTTTCGGGCAGAGCGTATTAAGGGGTTTACTATCCAATATTTCAAGGGCGTTGGCTGAACCAAGCGAGTGGCATACACTAGGAGCAGGGGTGAAGGCATTGGAAGCTTGTGCAGGAGTAATCGGGCCTGATGTATCCGAAATAGTCTGTCGTATTTCTTCTTTCGAGGATTCTGTTACGCAGGTTATTATGACTGAACGGATTGAACCTGACCCTACGGCTGAGGAGAAACGGCGAGTGTTGTCTTCTTTGCGGCCTGTCATAGAGCAGCGAGAACATTCGACGGTTAATGCTAGAACAACCTTAGAAGATAGCGAGACTCAACGTCGCGGGTGTATTAATCATCTTGCTGACGTTAAATCTGAGATCGCGCGGCTACAAGCGGAAGAAACGGCCATAAATCTTGAGGTTGCCCGCCTTGATCTTGTCATCAATCAAAACTGTGCCAAGGTCGCACAACTCGAGAGTGAAGGAGAGGCGGCACGCAAGCAAGTGGAAGTTTTAGAAATCGAACTTCGTGATATTCCGAATCCTGCGCTAACGCTAACGGAGGTAAAGGCCACCATGGAGGCAACGCGGAAGGATGTGATGAAGTTCATAACAGGATGCCTGGAGAAGCTGTAATTCTGTTCTTTTGCTTTCTTTTACGGTCATTGTTAGACAAAAATAGTATTAGACATCTGTCCTGAATACCCAACTGTCACTTGTATCCGACGTAATTGACATCAGAACTTATTAGCTGCATGCTTCATGATCTAAAATGATGACAATGATTCTTTTGGTAAACCACTACTTGGTGTTATGTGTTTAAGACTAGTATGCATGAAATGATGTATTATGTATGAATTTAATGTAAGCTGAATATACCAAAGCATAAAAATGGAAGAACCCATAAGAATAATACTTCCCTTTTTACTCAACCTGTGTATCCTTGGGTCATCACTTTCGAGAGACATTTGTGTCATAAGTCCAAAACTTTCTTTTAGCTCCATGTTTTCAGGTTTATATGTCATCCTTCATGGCCTGTCCCCAGTCATTTCTTTCTGCAGACTTGATATTTTGATAATATATTAGGGCTTGCTCCCAGTCGTCTTCTTCTTATAAACTCGAGTTTCTCATAATATATTGGGGCTTGCCCCCAGTGCATCCGGCTCATCACTTTGCAAGACCACTTCATTCTAATGAGACAGATCTTGTGCTTTAGGAATCCGTGCCAAATACCCGTCCGATCATAATCTTTAATTGCATATTCTTGTCGCAGAATTCTTCATAAGAAAAAGTTGTCGATATTTTCAAGGTGAGGTGATACGTAATAGAATGCTCTAATCGTCTTCATACAAGGCCGTATATATAAATATGTATACAGGAGATTCCCAGTCGTGACTTATCTTCATATTCAGTAGAAGAATAATGCGATAATGATGGGAGATCCATGACATAATACGAAAGTTGGATATAGATAGCGATGTTCCGATTATCTTCATATAAAACATTATGCATAAGTATAAGAGGTCGATAATAATAGAGTATCTCGGCCGTCCTCATGTAGAGAACCACATATACATATATATGAGAATCCAGCAATTCTGAAGTATTCTCCTATTAAGTAGAGGAATGCCGGAATACCAGGATACTTAGTATGAGAACCTGTGACGAAGATACCATAATATGGGGATGTTGTGGTTTGCGTAGACTTTCTATAAGATATTCTCTCCTGATTTGACCGGTCTAATGAGGATATAATAAGTCGGTTGATGATTCGTGGAGTCGATTCTTTAATATTCTCCGACTATGGTACCTGTTATTAAGAAGAGCTCTACGAACATTTTATATTCATATGCACAACAGTATGATGTGAGTGAGCCTGTAAACAAGTATGAAGCGCAACATATAGATGAAATAGATGCATGAGAGAACATAAGTATATTCCTATCTACTTTATAAACTGCCAGAACTATTTGTAAACGTTCATGACTATTGAAGCTTAGGAAACGGAGTTCTTCGAGCGAAGTTCTTCCTAAGTGATATCTATTGGAACCGTACTGGCCGGGGTTCCATCGGACCCTTCCATTTTCAAACTGACGACGCCTTGGTTTATCATCTTTTGTATCTTTCCTTTCAGAACGAAGCATTGCTCGGTTTTATGGCCTATGCATCTGTGATATTCGCAATAGTTGGGATCATCCATGCGTCCTACTTCTGCTGGTCGAACAGACTTTGATATTCGCAACAGATTTTCTTTCTTCGATTAGCCGCTCCATAATTGGGACAAGGTCTTTAATGTCAAATGTATACGGTCCGTTCTTTTCGTCTCGCTCGCTGATTGTCATGTGCCGCTAGTTCTGAGGTTCTTTGCCCTTGTCTTGTGTCCTCATTACACTGGACTCTGCCTCATGTCCTGGATTCGGTCGTTTTCGGCTTCTAGGGCTCTTTCTTACGTCTACCTGTGTCCTCTTTCTCATTTTGCGTCTTGACTTTTCCGCTTGAGATCGTGTTTCTGAAATGGATTGCTCTATCATGCGAACCTCTGCAGACAGGTTACGAAGGGTGAAAGAGATATTGCCTAGCAGTTCGTATGGGATCATGGAGTCTGAACCCAACATACGCGCATTCGCTTGTTCAGTGTGGCTCTGTTGTCTTACTTCAACAACATTACGGGCTGCCCCCCGTGCTTCTTCTTCCAACTGTTGGACAGGCATAGCGGTACTAGGGGTCGCTTTCTGTGAGATCAAGATGGCTAAAGCCTCCCGAACTTCTCCCATCTGTTCGGATAGCTCTATATGGGCTTGGGCCAATTCGCTGACTTTCTCTCGAATTGCCGACAATTCGACATCGTGTCCTGCCGATTCCCTTTCTTCGACAGCCTGTACCATTGTTGTTTGTACCAGTCTTTCATCATGAACTGGTGGTATCATAGGTGCTATTGTCACTACGGCTGACGTTGCCCGACTGATTTCTTCTGTCATTAGCTTAATGGTACCCTGGTCGATCAATCTCTGCACTTTCCCTTTCAAGATGAGGCATTCCCCCGTCTCATGTCCCAGGATTCGATGATACTTACAATAATTGGGGGCATCCGTTTGTCCTGCTTCCTCTGGTCGGATCAGCTCTGGCAATTGTAGTTCCCCTTCTTCGACTAGGTGTTTATTGGAACAAGGTCTTCCGGGTCAAACGAGTAACGTCCTTCTACCCTGCCCTGTCCGACGATCGTTATCTTCTTCAATTTTCCTGGCCCTTCGGCTCTGAACTGAATTTCTGCTGGCTTACCTTTAATCTTGTGTTCTGGATGTAACCGTTTTCGATCTTTCGAGGCTTTGCTTTTGTCGACGTAACTTGATGTGGCCATCTTCCAGACCTCACGCTTCGGTCTTTCTGCTTTGAACTGCGTTCTCAGCGCGGCTTCCTCTACCATATGGGCCTTTATCGCTAGGTCCCTAAACGTTGAGAAATTGTGTCCAGATAAACCAAACGAGATTATTGGGTCCATGGCTTGCATACACATCTTGACTTGCTCAGGCTCGCTAGGCAACTCTCGGCATCGCGCTGCTATGGCTCCCCATCTATCAATAAACGCCTCGATTGACTCTCCTTGCCTCTGATGGACTAAGGCTAAATCCGTCAGCGAGACTTCTCGCTCAGTGGAGAAAAATTTGGAAATGAACAAATCTTGCATCTGATCCCAGGTCTTGATGGACCCTGCGAGTAATGACATATACCATTGAAATGCCTTTCCAGTCAGCGTCGACCCAAACAATCAGAGGCAATATTGAGGTACTACGGACAAATTCCCTAGCACCGTCATGAATTGGGTCATATGTTCCTCTGGTGACCCTTTCCCGTCGAATTGTGGGAAGTCGGGATGCTTAAATTCATCAAGGGAATGGGATTTCGTTAACTTCGGACGGATACGGTACTCGATATATATATTTTCCTATCTTCTCCTTTTCTCTTTCCTGACGCATCAGGTTCGCGACTGTCTGGGACAACTCTTCTTTCGTGGCCTGAGATGATTGCGGCGGTGCACGCTCGAATGCAACATTCCTTGGGTGAATTTGTGGTTCTACGGCTACTGGTTCTCCTGTTGTATCTTGTGACTCTCCCAGTGGTTGTCCAAAGGGAACGGTTGGGCTTCTGACTGCCCCCTGGGCGACTAGAGCCACTAATGCTTCTTTTATTTCTCTGATCTCTCTGGCTGTGTCTTCTTGGACCTGAATGATTTCATCTATTTGCTCTTGGATCGGAGGCAGCTCTGTATCTTGCTCGCTCTCCTCCCTTTCTACGACTTGCACCACTGCAACCTGCACTCGCTTGTGGTCTAGCACTGGTCATATTGGTTTCAGTAGAGCATGCCTTCATTGCAGTCTCGGTCAATCCCCGGATAGTAAATTGATTCAGTGTTTTGACTGGTAGTGTTGTTCCCGTCATTACCGGGAAATCGACAGCAACGAAGGAGAATTCTGGCCTGGGTGACACGATAGCTCTAATAGCATTGCGGGTTTCATTCCTGCGGACCGGCTTCCACTGTCTTCTCACACTGCTCTGTGTCTTCACTGTTTCTACTCTAACTGAAGTCACTTGTCTGCTTTCGGCTTTCTTTGGTGATCGGCGTCTCTGGACGAGTTGCCAATTGGCTTCAGGAATCACTGTTTCTGCTGTCATGAGGTGAGGGAAGTAAAATCCCCCAGAAGCTAGGAAGAACATAGTGGCTGTCATTTGTATAGTTTTGATGGTTGATTCTTTTCTGTCTTTCTGCATAGTCACACGCACATTAGAACACCCCACACCTTTGAAAGGAGAGAAGACCGTCCTTACCAATCGCGATATGGCTCAATGACTTACAAAAGCATACAAGTGCAAATCATATACATGCCATGCGAGATTTTGAAATTCTTTTGGAAAACTTTTGCTTTAAAGATGAAGGGAAGAACGTTCCCGTTGAGAGTCGCCAGTTTGGCGCCCGTAAAGGCGCCGAACATTTCTCCTAGCGGAACTTTCTTACGTATACATCTGTGTTTGTGAATGATTTATCTTAGGATGTTTCTTTACTCAGAGATAACCAGAAATTCTGGTATTATTCGATTCCCCAGTGGAGTCGCCAGTTTGTTAGAACTTAGAAAAAGCGAAACTGCTCGTCGGCAGTCTTTTTCTTCTCCTGTGTTCCTTTTATTCTGGGGGAATTCTGAGTATAGAGACATTCATAGAACATCATAAGCAATCACAAAGTATACACGAGAAAGCACCACGAGGTGAATTTTATTCCAGAGATTCCGAGATCTTTTACATTCCGGGCTGTGAACTGGTCACGAACCCTTAATTACATCAACGGATGATCACCCTTGATTAAAAGGCAAAAGTAAATGCATGCATGTATCATAAATGAATTAAGTAAAGCATTAAAGGAGCATAAATATAAATAAAGCACAGCATAGACCACACAGAGATTTTTACATGGAAACCCTTACGGGAGAAAACCACGGCACAAAGCGACAAGATTCCACTATGAATTTCAGTTATACAGTAGATGGAAAATCAAAGGGATAAAGCTCGGATAGATCGAGCAAGTAGTTTAAATCGTCAGGGATTATAGTCTCGAGTTCATGGTCGCTGAGACCAAGTCTATGATTTATTATGGAATACTTCACCGTTAAGACCGGTTAGATGTTGGTCCCACATTCTTCGGGCATTCCTAGTTGAGTAGCAACCAGGGTTTCAACCGAGTCATATATCTCAGTGTCATGACGCGTCTCTATGGACGATACTTCAGAATACACTCCACGGCATCCACTTACTGGCAACCAGGGCCAGTTACCGTCTCAGCTGGACGGATGACTTACTGGAGGGCACTCCATGGGGTCTTTGTGCAACAGGGTTTCGACCGAGTCGTATATCTCAGTTTCATGACGCGTCTCTATGGACGATATGACTTTCAGAATACACTCCACGGCGTCCACTTACTGCAACCAGGGCCAGTGACCGTCTCAGCTGGACGGGTGACTTACTGGAGGGCACTCCATGGGGTCTTTGTGCAAACAGGGTTTCGACCGAGTCGTATATCTCAGTGTCATGACGCGTCTCTATGGACGATATGACTTTCAGAAATACACTCCACGGCGTCCACTTACTGCAACCAGGGCCAGTGACCGTCTCAGCTAGACGGGTGACTTACTGGAGGGCACTCCATGGGGTCTTTGTGCAAACAAGGTTTCGACCGAGTCGTATATCTCAGTGTCATGACGCGTCTCTATGGACGATATGACTTTCAGAAATACACAGGTGCCGCAGGTGAATGACGTTGGTCCCGGTCACTGGCAGAGTCGACCTGCCCACTGAATGACCTCCCGTGAGGTACCCCAGAAACACGTTTGTCCCAAAGCTGGCTCAGCATATAGAGTCACAGTACTGCGCAGAGATACCTGCTATACTGAAAGATTTTATGTGAGGTGCCGCAGGTGAATGACGTTGGTCCCGGTCACTGGCAGAGTCAAGCCTGCCCACTGAATGACCTCCCGTGAGGTACCCCAGAAACACGTTTGTCCCAAAGCTGGCTCAGCATATAGAGTCACAGTACTGCGCAGAGATACCTGCTATACTGAAAGTCTTTATGTGAGGTGCCGCAGGTGAATGACGTTGGTCCCGGTCACTGGCAGAGTCGACCTGCCCACTGAATGACCTTCCGTGAGTAAGGGAATCGGTGAGTTGACTGCCTAGGGCGGAACCTGTCCTGCGTGTAGTTGACCAGAGTTGCTACTTCATAAAGTCTGCAAATCTTAAGTTTGATTATGGTTTTCGATGATAACCATAGTCCCATTTGATTTAGTTTCGTATCTTGATCCGAGATGAAATATATTCATGCAATGGATGCAAATGAGTACAGTACAGAGTAACTATGTTTTATGCATGTTCAAGAGAAGATTGCATTTATGCTAGATGCTCAGTGTATCAGACAAATTATGCATTTGATTTGATCAATCGGCTTCGTATATATCTTTGTGTCATCGATGTTTTACCCTCACGTCTTTGAGATCGCGATTGATTTCATTTGGCATTAGTAGATTTTCGGGCCGTCAGGGCACTTCCCAGGGCCTGTTTACGATCTGATCGGAGGATTTGGTGAATTCCTATCAGATCGTCTTTGGATAGAGGCGGATTATGTCCACGAGAGTCACAGTGCGATCGCATTTCGATTTGTTTAGCATGGGTCAATTTCTGAGCCAACAGGGCACTTCCCAGGGCTAAAAACGACTAAGTAGTGGACCTGTTTATGGTCTAATCAAGGTTTCTCGGAGATCCTGAGATTAGGTAATCTCATTTTAATGCATGATTATGGTATATCATGTTATGGCGGAGAGAAGTCTCCCTCTCGGTTTCGGTCAAATTCCGCACGATTCCTCTCGCTTTCGGCCATTTCCGGCTCTTTCGGAAGGATTTCTGAGGTTTGCAATATTGGCTAAGTGTTGGCCATTTTGATCAAATTGCTGATTTGGCCCACTTAACATCGACCGTTGGTGAATTCGGTCCGGGAGATGGATAGAGGACATTGATGTGTGTCTAGGAGTGCTGACGCGATCAGAAGGCGGACCACGTCGAAGGCGGGCCACATCATGGAAGGCCCCACCTCCCCATCAGCGTCCAGGCGCATGGGAGGTTGGGTTGGGCGCATGTTTCATTAGACATGGGCGCATGTCTTAAGTGGATGCATGTTGTCCACCCCAGGCGCATGTGAATGCTACAATGCATCAAGCGCATGTGAATGCTACAAATGCATGGTTATTAGGCGCATGTGAATGCTACAAATGCATGGTTATCAAGCGCATGTGAATGCACATGCGTCCAACATCCCAACTATGGGCGCATGTCCCATGGTACTTAGGGATTTTTGCGCATTTCCCCTCCCCAGAATGGGTGAGCGCATGTCACTATGTGACTTGGAGGATTTTGCTCCGGTGGGAGAAACCCCCTTCCGGCGAAGGCATCCGGCGAAGTGTGGGCGCATGTGGATAGTCGACTGAGGATTCCGGCAAGGATTTTACCTTGATCTGCCGATCCTTTCCAGATAATGAAGTCTCTCCCCCTCTCAACAAGTGAGTGGGGTATTTATAGCACTTAATCGGGTAGCTACTCGGGTACCGGGCACATGTGGTTTGCAAAATGGAGGGCATGCGCATGGAAATATTTGGAGAGACGAGTCATGCGCATGTTGTGGGGATCATGCGCATGGAAATATTTGGAGAAACGAGCCATGCTGCATGTGATGGGATCATGCGCATGTCCCCATGCACTAGGCGCATGTGGCATAGCATGGGCGCATGTGCCACTGGTATGGGCGCATGTGGCCTCTGTTTTGGTCGCATGTGGCCCCACTTAGCATATTTTCATGATTTTTGTAATTTTTATTTTATTTAGAATATTGAAAAGGGAGAGAGAGAGCTCTCATGCGCATGTGGTGAGAGAGTGAATGCATGTTTCCTTAATACATTCGCATGTGGAGAGAGAGTGAACAAATGCATGTGGAGAGAGAGTGAACAAATGCATGTGGAAATATGCACGCAATGACTTCAAACTTGCTACTTAAGGTTTTTCGGGCATTCCGGATCATTTGGCGGTAATCCGCATGTCTGATTCTAGCCCAAAATGGTACCTGTAGGCTTTTGGGCCCTTATAGTCGGATAAGTTAGGGTAAAAAATGCATTTGGAAGCGCGCTGGTAAAAATATGCATCGTGCGACCTCGAAACTTGCAGGTTAAGGGTTTTAGGGTGTTCCGGATCATTTGGCGGTAATTCGCATGTCCGATTCCACCCCAAAATAGCATTCATAGGTTTCAGTCACGATTGCGCATGTTAGGGCGGCACTGGCATTTTTCGAGTATTTCGGATCTCGAAATCAGTCCGAATCATCGTAGATGGACCGTTGAATACCATTTTATAATGGGTACAAATTTGAGCCCCAACAAACAGACTTTCAAGTGTTAGTTCGATTTTGTGAAGTAGAGACCGTACTTCGGTACAGGCAATGTGTGGGGTGCTTAACCTCTTCCTACCCTGTAATCGTGATCCCTTACTTCGAATCCTTGGTTGCAGATCAAAAGGAGTCATTTTAGAGAAAGGAATCTTCGGATCGCCTTCTCTAACGTTTCTACGGGCTCTAGCCGACTGTAGATTCGAAATAACTGGCTAGTGGCGACTCTGGTCTTATATAAACTCATCTAAACACATTCCGCTTAACACGACAACCAAATAAAGCCCTCGAGAACTGAGGCAAGCCAATGGCATGAACGGCGATTTGCACGCATGCACCTCTTCTTCTTTTTTCTGAAAGGAAAGAGAGAACGTAGTCGGGAGCGTGGAACGGCGAGGGTCCACAGAATGACGACTCTGCTTGGGAATATGCTAGTCCTACTAGTCGTGATCCAACTTAAAAAACAGAATCATTCCTATACTTGAAAGTCATTAGTACTCATACAATATCATCTGCATAGCATTCTACCCAAAACCAAAAAAAAAAAAAAGAAAATCCCAAAACCCAAAAGTAGTAGAGTATAGTCCCCACCATTGCGCCTCCTCCGGCCCAACGTGTTCGGAAATAACTTCCCTTTCGCAGCATAATCCGCACTCAGGCTCAACAAGCCATGTCTGACCACGAAGAGGAAACTCACCTCTTCCCCGCTCTTGAAATGACCGAAGCGCAACCTCCAGCGCAACAGCCAATTGAGAATACGCCAATCATGCAAGAATTGGCACAAGGAATGAAAGCAATGCAAGAAATGCTCTTGCAATTCTTGCAAGCACAAGCTACTGCAGCAGCCAACAATCAGGTTGGCCCAGTTCAGCAATCTCAGCAGTCCATGTCGGGTCCCTCCGGCCTCCAGTTCAAATCAAGCACAACCATCGGAGTCTGCCCAAGACTACCGACAGCAGCCATCTCAGCCCTTCGCTATGGGGCATCCTCCCCAGTACCTTCCCGTGATGACAAGGCCGCCTCAGAGCACTCCTGTCGCAGGAACTTCCAGTCAATCTTGCAAATAACAGTCTCAGTTGATCTCAGCATGTCCTCGTCGATGGGACTCCTTTCCTTTCTCAGCATGTCCCCGCCGATGGGACCCCTTTTCAATTTCAACACATCCTCGCTGATGGGATTTCAATTCAATTTCCAGCAACAGGGACAACACTGGCGAATGCCCACAATGGGGGTCAGTGTCAAGCCCACATCAATCCGCAGGACAGTGGCGAATACCCAACAATCTCAGCCTCCTGCAAACAGGAGCACTTTTCAATTCCAGCACATCCCCACCGATGGGATTCCAGTCAATTTCCAGCAATCTTCAATTCAGCATACTGCAAGTTAATTTCTAGCAATCTTCAATTCAGCAGTCTCCAATCAATTTTCAGCAAGTTCCAGTTCAACCTTCAGTACAATCCCCAGTTCAGTTACAATCCTTCCAAGCACAAGTTCATCAGAATCCAGTTCAGTCATCAAATCAATTTCAGCAACCCGCAGTTGCTTTTCAGCAAGCCCATAGGGTCGAAGACATCGACACTATGCCAAAGAAGAACGTGCCTTACTCCAAGAGGCACCAGTCGCTCGAACAGATCACTCAGGACTGGACGAGTTGCGGGAGCAGTTCCAGATCTTGCAAAATCAGCTTCAGTGGCAACAAGGAATAGATTTACCTTCGACCAATTTCAGAGACTTGTGTCCTTTCCCATATGCTCAAGTACCTCAAAACTTTGAGGTACCAAAATTCAAAAGAGACGATGGCAGCGGTTGTCCCACAGCACATCTCAATGCTTTTTGTGGAGAGCTGAGTGCAATCTCAGGAAATGAAGGAGCCCTCATTCGCTTGTTCCAAAAATCCCTGAAAGGCGATGCCCTAGATTGGTACACCTCATTGGACTGCCACTGCATTAGGACGTGGGAACAACTTTTTCAAGCTTTCGTCGACAGATTCACGTACAATCTCAACATGGCACCCAGAAAAGCCGACCTCGCGGCTCTCAGACAAAGAAACAACGAAACACTATCGGCTTATGTGGGATGTTGGCGAGCTATGGCAGCCAGAATGCGAACACCTATCAACGACGAAGAACAAATATCCATGATTGTTCATTCAACATATCCTGCCATATCTGGATATCTCATTTCGCACCCATATGCGAATTTCTCACTGTTGATCCGTGCTGGAGAGCAAGTCGAAGCAGGAATCCGTGCCGGGACAATCTTCCCATGGCCTCATCAAGCCACTCCAGTCAAGAGGAACAGAGTAGAGGGAAAACCCATTGGATAAGGGAACGAAAACCGCAGCGGTTCTCCTCCCCGCCCGACAGAGGTAAACAATATCAGCACCACTGCTCAGGGTAATCAATATGCTCCCCCACAGGGACATCAACAGTATCAGCAGAATCAGGTTCAGCACCAACCTCAGCGGTATTAGCCGCAACCGAATCCTCAACCACAGCCACAACCACCTCGACAACAGCAGCAGTTCAGAGGGAACGGTCAATACTCATACCAGAATAGGCAGAATTACAGGGAGCTCAGGAAGTTCAGTCCACTCACTCAACCACTTAGTCAAGTCATGGCTATGCTGGTACAAAAGCAGTTACTCACTCTGATGACACCCAGGCCTCCTCCAAATCCTCTACCTCCAAACTACCGAGAAAATGAGTATTGTGCCTACCATCAAGGACGTGGCCACACCACTGATCGATGCTTTACTTTGAAGAATGCCATACAAGATCTGATCGACGACCGAATGATCGTCATCTCAGTCCCTAGAACTCCTGCAACAGCTTCCACCAACATTCTTCAGAATCCTCTGCCTCAACATCCGAAGAATCCCAGTTCATCTCGTGGCCCCACCATCAACAACATAGAAGAAGGAGAGCGCCTCGATCGCTTCTTCTCCCCTATCCAGTCCATTCATGCCTACACTTATGGGCCAACAAATCCTCCTCCAATCATGCAAGGGGCAGATCCCCTTCCTCCTTCAGTCTCCGAGCCATTAGTACTCGAAGGAGCACCTCCATATGATATACCAGTTGTTCAAAGAGCATCTTACAGCCATTCATGTTGGGAACCAGTCGTTCTGGAAGGAGCACAATCATACATCGAGCCCGCATATGAACCTGTCATTTTGCAAGGGGCAATTTCAGCACAGGAACAATACAATCCACAGATGAGCCAGCAGCAGGAACCCATTGTCTTGGAAGGAGCTCCTCCAGATGAGCCAGTCATATTGTAAGGGGCAAATCCTGGAGGCTTGTCAATCACACTAAAACAGCTGGGACGAATTGAGAAACCCCCTGCCATATCAAGAGGACCAGTATTCATTCCATGGGAGCCTCCTGCTCCAGGAACGGTCAAGCCAGGACCGCGACCTTATGTGATCTATGAAGACAAGCCTTGATATTTTCCCTTCAGCACAGGCAACAATGTAGTCCTCAAGGCAAAAGCTCCATACGAGGAAGATCCGGTACCCACACCATCACCGTTGCAAGAACCGGTGGTCCTAGAAGGCAAAGGTGAGGAAAATTACAATGAGGTCCCCTGGCACTATCCAGAATGTGCAGAAGTAGGGAATATGAATCCCAATGGGCGTTGCATCCGAAGAGATAATCAGAACAGAGGAGATCCCAAAGGCGCTCTCAGGCCTCGGCAACAAAAATGAAGCTGCATACGATGTGGCGACTCAGCTCAAGTCAATTCCTGCTCAAATCTCAGTATGGGAGCAACTCTGCACATCTCGCATACACCGAGAAATGTTTGCCAAAACCTTGAGCGATGCTCACGTCTCCTCCGATACGGCACTAGAGATGATAGCATTGATGATTGGACAACTCCTGGCTCCACGCGCCATCACCTTCACCGATAATGAGTTGCCACCAGAAGGACGTGATCATGGGCGATCCCTCAACATAGCCTTACGATACAAAGACCTCTGTGTCCCGCTGGTCCTTATCGATAATGGCTCAAGCTTAAACGTCTGCCCACTCAAGACTGCGGAACGTCTGGGAATCAGTCCTTCTTCATTTCGACCCAACACCATATGCGTTAGAGCATTCGACAACACCCGCCGATCAGTGGAAGGGGAGGTCGACATAGAGGTACAGATAGGTCCGAAAATCTCCACTATCACATTCCAAATCCTGGATATATCAACCTCTTTCAACATGTTGCTCGGACGACCTTGGCTGCACAAGGTGGGGATTGTGCCATCAACCCTGCATCAATGAGTGAAACATATCTGTGGAAATCAAGTGATCTCTATCCATGCAGAGAAGGAGCTCATCATTCCTTCCAATGCTGCTGTCACTGAACCAGACATCCCGGTCATTGATATCCAGTACTCTGAAGAAGACGTCTCGTTTCATAGTTTCGAATTCTAGACTGTGAACTCTATTGCCAATCCGGAATCGATAAGGGTGGACTGTGTCTTTTCACCAGCAGAACGTCTGAGCCTCAAATACCGAATGAAGAATCATTTCAAGTCCAGAAAGATACCGCTGGTATATAACCAACGCAAATGGGGACTCGGATACAGGGCAATCTTCATAGACAAAAGAAGGAAGAAATTTCAGTGCTCACCCATCCAATTCGTCAAGCCAGGAGAACCTTGCAAAGATCCAGGAGGGAATCAACCGACTGCACTACACAAAGGCCTCCCGATGAGCCTAGCTTGGGCCACGTGGCCCCCCATTTGATGGGATCAGATTCTTGAACCGTCTAAGCCTCCAGAAGAAGAAGGAAAGGATGAAGATGAAGATGAAGAAGAAAGTCAAATACAAAAGCTTCAGGACCAGGGTACTCTGATACCTACTCCCAACCAGGGGCACAACCTGCCCACTTCAACATCAATCAATCAGGGGCACAACTTGCCTGCTTCAATTCCAGCCAACCAGGGGCACAACTTGCCCATCTCAGCATCAATCAGCAAAGGGCACGACTCACCCATCTCTGCAAAATCAACATTATCAACCATCATCCAGGGGCAGAAGCAGCCCATCCATTGGACCAAGAAAGGGAAATGGCCAGCCCTGGATTGGTCCGATGTCCAGATTCCAAACTCATGTCGAGCTGTGGAACCAGACGAACTGCAGTGCCAGGTAAGTGATCCGGGAGGGACTAAGTACGACTCAGATCTCGAACCAATTAGCAAGAAATCATGGTCATTGGGCCAGACTGTGATTCTTCACCCGAATCATTAACCCCCACCTCTTCAGGGGAGGAAGTGTGGGGTCCTGAATGGTCATCTGTTCCCCTAACTTTTGAATCAGCCAAAGAGCCATCTGAGGGCTCTGGCTTCCAAAAAAAATGCCTGTTTAAGCAGCGAGCAGAACTTTGAGACAAGCTGGGATCAATCATGGTCTACAATGGCCACTTGTTCAAAGTCCCTTGAATTTTAAAAATCCAAAAAAATTAGAAACTTTCAAAAACCAAAAACATCAAGCATTTCCATTTCAGAAAAATCTCAAAAACCAAAAAACATTTCTTGTCTTGCATTCAATAGTGTGCCAAGTTCGTCTAAAGAGTTGCATGAGTTTGAAGTCGAATCATATGATTCTGACATCGAATTAGACTTTGAGCTCAAGGGCCTGGATGAAGCTCGGGATGAAGAAGATGATGATCCAGCTCCCGAACTAGAGGATCTCCTCAAAAAGTTCGAATCTGAAGCCAATGTTGTAGCTGATGATTTCGAGATAGTAAACTTGGGGACACCTGAGATCCCTAAGGAAGTACGCATTGGGAAATTGTTGCCACCAGAGATGAAGCAGAGAATGATAGAGTTCCTAGCTCCAAGATTGTCTAACTTCGCGTTCTCATATGAAGACATGCTGGGGCTCGATGAAGAGCTCGTTGTACACCATTTGCCAACAAAGGCGGATATGAAGCCACTGAAACAGAGACTTCGAAGAATGAATCCAGAATGGGCTCTGAAAGTTCGAGATGAAGTCATCAAGTAGTACAATGTGGGATTCTTAGTAGTCTCCAACTACCCTGAATGGCTCGCCAACATAGTACCAGTACCAAAGAAGGATGGCAAGGTTCGAATGTGCATCGACTTTCGAGATCTCAACAAGGCCAGTCCTAAAGATGACTTCCCTTTACCGCATATCGACACTCTGGTCGACAACACTACTGGATACAAGATCTTCTCATTCATGGACGGGTTCTCAGGTTACAATCAGATCAAGATGGCCGTCGAAGATCGCGAGAAGACATCGTTTATCACTCCCTAGGGAACCTTCTGTTACAGGGTAACTCCGTTTGGTCTGAAGAACGCAGGAGCAACATATCAGCGAGCAATGACAGCACTATTCCATGACATGATGAACAAAGAGCTTGAGGTATATGTGGACGATATGATCGTCAAATCTCACACAATTGAAGGACACTTTGAAGATCTGAAGAAGTTATTCAACAGATTAGAAAAGTACAAGCTCCATCTCAACCCTCAGAAATGTGTCTTCGGTGCAATGGGAGGTAAGCTCATCGGCTTTATGGTGAGAGAGGATGGCATCAGGGTCGACGAGACCAAAACCAGAGCAATCATCGAGATGCCCCCTCCTAGAACAGAGAAAGAAATTTGTGGCTTCTTCAGCAGAATTCAATACATCAGTCGCTTCATCGCACAGCTCACACCTATTTGTGAGCCCATTTTCAAGCTCCTTCTGAAGAACGTTCCAAAAAAATGGAATGATGATTGCCAAGTCACCTTCGACCGCATCAAGAAATATCTCATGAATCCTCCAGTTCTAGTGCCACCCACTCTCCGGACGACCACTATTGTTATACATCTCGGTAGCCGCAGAAGCCATTGGCTGTGTCCTCGGCCAGCACGACGAGACCAGGAAGAAGGAACAAGCGATATACTATTTGAGCCGAAAGTTCACCGACTATGAGACCAGGTATTCCCCGATCGAGAAGACTTGCCTCACCATAGTCTGGGCAACTAAGCGACTCCATCAATACATGATTGCATTCGTTATTCTCCTACTCGCTCACATGGATCCACTCAAGTACCTGTTCTAGAAACCGACACTCACTGGAAGGATAGCTAAATGGCAGCTACTCCTGTCTGAATTTGACAGCACCTATGTCACTCAGAAGGTAATCAAGGGGCAGGCCCTCGCCGATCATCTTGCCGCGCACTCCCTCCTGGATTATCAACCGCTCAAGACATTCTTCCCTGATGAAGATCTCTTACTTATCGAAGGTGAAGAAAAGAAGAAAAAAGATGAGTGGACATTATTCTTCGACGGCGCGTCAAATGCTAAAGGGAGTGGTATCGGAGCAATCCTCTACTCTCCAGATGATGTCCCTATTCCTATCTCAAGGCGTATAGCATTCGAGTGCACCAACAACATGGCAGAGTACGAAGCATGCATCGCGGGCTTAAGGGAAGCCATAATCTTGGGCGTCAAGAAGCTACGAGTATTTGAAGACTCACAACTTATCATCAATCAGACCAATGGCGAATGGAAAACCAAAGACGAGAAGTTGATACCATATCATGTGTATCTTGAAAATTTGATCGAAGAATTCAAAGAAATCACCTTCTCATACATGCACAGAGCCAAGAATCAGTTTGCAGAATCTCTCGCCACACTCGCGTCAATGCTCGAGATCCCGAAAGGAGCTTCAGAATGGGAGCTCACAGTCGAAATTCAAGATGAACTTGCTTTCTGCCTGCAAATAGAAGAAGCCGAAGCTGTCCCTGACAAACCCTGGTATGCCGACATCAAGCAATATCTCAAAACCCAGGAGTATCCAGAGACTGCAACAGCAACAGATCGCCGAACCATCCAGCGTTTGGCCGGCCAGTTCACCATCAATGGCGAAGTTCTTTACAAGCGATCCTATAATCACATCCTCCTTTGATGCGTCGATGAAACAGAAGCTGCAAAGATCATGAAAGAAATACACGAAGGAATCTGTGGCCCACACATGAACGGGCACATGATGGCAAAGAAGATTCTACAACTCGGCTACTATTGGCTCACCATGGAGACAGACTGCTGCCAGCACGTCAGAAAATGCTTCAAGTGTCAGGAGCATGAGAATCAAATCCATGCCCCCTCATCAGAATTATACAACCTGACCACCCCCTGGCCCTTCTCCATGTGGGGACTCGACATCATCGGCAAGATTAGTCCCAAAGCATCAAACAGTCATGAGTACATACTTGTGGCAATTGACTACTTCACTAAGTGGGTAGAAGTAGCCTCCTACACCACCATTGCAACATCCCAGGTGATCAAATTCATGAAGAGCAACATCATATGCGGGTGTTGCGGCTCAAATTCACACCTATTATAAAACAGTATTCGACGATCCGTCTACGATGATTTGGACTGATTTCGAGATCCAAAATACTAAAAAAATGCCAGTGCAACCCTAACATGCGCGATCGTGACCGAAACCTACTAATGTTATTTCGGGGCAAAATCAGACATGCAGATTACTGCCAAATGATCCGAAATGCCCTAAAACCCTTAACCTGTAAGTTTCAAAGTCGCGCGATGCATATCCTTACCTGCGCGCACCGAAATGCGTTTTGCCCGTTTGGAGCTGACCCAAAGGGCCCGAAAGCCTATAGGTACCATTTCGGAGTGGAATCAGATATGCGATGGCCGCCAAATGATCCGAAATGCCCGGAAAACCTTAAGTAGCAAGTTTGAAGTCCTTACAATGTATATTTCTACGTGCGCACTTCCCAAAATAATATTCTTGTACAAATAGCCGATCGGAGGGTCCAAATTGGGAAGGAACTACCAAAATTCACAGCAGATGACCATCGGTACCCCACCCCATCCATTAAGGAGGTCGATCATGGTCTAAAGGCGGTTTGGCGTCAGTGACTTCGGTATCTGAAAAGGTAGCCCCCCTTTGAAGGTCGCCCGTCGGAGCCCAAAACCTGAAATATTCTAAGGGATGGAACATGCATTCGTTCACTCTCTCTCCACATGCATTCGTTCACTCTCTCTCCACATGCGGATGCCATGAGGAGACATGCATTTGCCCTCTCACCACATGCGCATGAGAGCCCTTTCTCTCCCTTTTCCATATTTTTAAATTTCTAAAAATATCAAAAATCATAAAAATGCATGATAAATATGGCACATGCGCACACTTTAGAGGGCACATGCACCTGATCAGTGGCACATGCGTCCAAGGTATGGGCACATGCGCCCACCCTCTCACAACATGCGCAAGATCCCTCTTCGCAATCAC
This sequence comes from Liriodendron chinense, assembly GCA_003013855.2. Lineage (NCBI taxonomy): Eukaryota > Viridiplantae > Streptophyta > Magnoliopsida > Magnoliales > Magnoliaceae > Liriodendron > Liriodendron chinense. The sequence continues at coordinate 1,605,988 of ML058408.1, forward strand.
ATGCGCTTGGTGAAATTCAATTTTTGGTGGACCCGGGACCTGTTTAACATACTATAAATACCTCTCTACTTGATGAGACAGGGACTGAGATCATCACTCCCAGAGCACTCTTCTTACAGAGGTAAAAGTTCCTCACCGAGATAGGGACATGCGCCCATCCCTTCGCCGGATGCCCTCGCCGGAAAGGGATTTCTCCCACCGGAGCAAAATCCTCCAAGTCCCATGGGACATGCGCTCATCCTTTTGTTCGAAGCAAATGGGAAATTTCTCAAGTCCTTAGAGGACATGCGCCCAAGGGAGAAGCCACATGCGCACAAGTGCGCCCAAGGGGCAGGCACACGCGCTTACCTCCCTTCCCTTCCCTCTCTCTCCTCACTTTTCTCTCACATGCGCTTGAGGGAGAGGGCACATGCGCCCACCTCAGCCACATGCGCCCACATCCCATAGTAGATGCGCCTGGACGCTGATGGGGAGGTGGGGCCTTCTGTGATGTGACCCGCCTTCGATGTGGCCCACCTTTTGATCGTGTCAGCGTTCATAGACACACATCAATGCCCTCTATCCATCCCCCGAACCGGATTCGCCAACTGGTCGATGTTAAGTGGGCCAAATCAGTAATTTAATAAAAAAGGGCCAACACTTAGCCAATATTGCAAACGTTGAAAACCCTTCCGAAAGAGCCAGAAACGGCCGAAATCGAGAGGAATCGAGCGAAATTTGACCAAACCCGAGAGGGAGACTTCTCTCCGCCATAACATGATATATCATAATCAGGCACCGCAACAAGGTTATCCAAACTCAGGAGCCCCAAATACCTTAATCAAGTGGTCAGCAGGCCCACTACTTAGTTGTTTTCAGCCTTGGGAAGTGCCCAGTCGGCTCGGAAATAGACCCATGCTAAACAAATCGAAATGCGATCGCACTACGATCCTCGTGGACATAATCCACCCCTATCCAAAGACGATTGTGACAGGTATTCACCAAATCCTCCGATCAGATCGTAAACAGGCCCTGGGAAGTGCCCTGATGGCCCAAATATCTACAAATGCCAAGTGAAATCAATCACAATCGTAAAGACGCGAGGGCAAAATATCGACGACATAAAGATATATACGAAGCGGGTTGATCAAATCAAATGCATAATTTGTCTGATACACTGAACATCTAACATAAATGCAATCCTCTCTCAAGCATGCATAATGCATAGTTACTTTGTACTGTACTCATTTGCATCCATTGCGTGAATTTATTTCATCTCGGATCGAGATACGAAACTAAACCAAAGGGGACTATGGTTATCATCGAAAACCATAATGAAAGAGTTCTAAACGTCCGAAATACTTCATCGTTAAGACCAGTTGATGTGCGTCCTGTCCAAGGCGGGATCCGTCAGTTGAGTGGCAAAGGGAATGAATGCCTTCCAGCAAGTCACCCGTCCCATCGGAGACGGTCATTGGCCCTGGTTGTAGTAAGTGGACGCCGTGGAGTGTATTTCTGAAAGTCATATCGTCCATAGAGACGTGTCATGACACTGAGATATACGACTCGGTCGAAACCCTGTTTGCACAAAGACCCCATGGAGTGCCTTCCAGTAAGTCACCCGTCCCATCGGAGACGGTCACTGGCCCTGGTTGCAGTAAATGGACACCGGGAAGTGTATCTCTGAAAGTCATATCGTCCATAGAGACGCGTCATGACACTAAGATATACGACTCGGTCGAAACCCTGTTCGCACAAAGACCCCATGGAGTGCCTTCCAGCAAGTCACCCGTCCCAGCAGAGACGGTCACTGGCCCTGGTTGCAGTAAGTGGACGCCCTGGAGTGTATCTTTGAAAGTCATATCGTCCATAGAGACGCGTCATGACACTGAGATATACGACTCGGTCGAAACCCTGTTTGCACAAAGACCCCATGGAGTGCCTTCCAGTAAGTCACCTGTCCCATCGGAGACGGTCACTGGCCCTGGTTGCAGTAAGTGGACACCGGGAAGTGTATCTCTGAAAGTCATATCGTCCATAGAGACTGCGTCATGACACTAAGATATACGACTCGGTCGAAACCCTGTTTGCACAAAGACCCCATGGAGTGCCTTCCAGCAAGTCACCCGTCCCATCGGAGACGGTCACTGGCCCTTGGTTGCACTAAACGGACACCGTAAAGTGTATCTCTGAAAGTCATATCGTCCACAGAGACGCGTCATGACACTGAGATATACGACTCGGTCGAAACGCTGTTTGCACAAGGACCCCATGGAGTGCCTTCCACCAAGTCACCCGTCCCATCGGAGACGGTCACTGGCCCTGGTTGCAGTAAGTGGACACCGTGAAGTGTATCTCTGAAAGTCATATCGTCCATAGAGACGCGTCATGACACTGAGATATACGACTCGATCGAAACCCTGTTTGCACAAAGACCCCATGGAGTGCCTTCCAGCAAGTCACTCGTCCCATCGGAGACGGTCACTGGCCCTGGTTGCAGTAAGTGGACACCGTGAAGTGTATCTCTAAAATTCATATCGTCCATAGAGACGCTTCATAACACAGAGATATATGACTCGGTCGAAACCCTGTTCGCACAAAGACCACATGGAGTGCCTTCCAGCAAGTCACCCGTCCCAGCAGAGACGGTCACTGGCCCTGGTTGCAGTAAGTGGACGCCCTGGAGTGTATCTTTGAAAGTCATATCGTCCATAGAGACGCGTCATGACACTGAGATATACGACTCGGTCGAAACCCTGTTTGCACAAAGACCCCATGGAGTGCCTTCCAGTAAGTCACCTGTCCCATCGGAGACGGTCACAAGCCTTGGTTGCAGTAAGTGGACACCGGGAAGTGTATCTCTGAAAGTCATATCGTCCATAGAGACGCGTCATGACACTAAGATATACGACTCGGTCGAAACCCTGTTTGCACAAAGACCCCATGGAGTGCCTTCCACCAAGTCACCCGTCCCATCGGAGACGGTCACTGGCCCTGGTTGCACTAAATGGACACCATGAAGTGTATCTCTGAAAGTCATATCGTCCACAGAGACGCGTCATGACACTGAGATATACGACTCGGTCGAAACACTGTTTGCACAAAGACCCTATGGAGTGCCTTCCACCAAGTCACCCGTCCCATCGGAGACGGTCACTGGCCCTGGTTGCAGTAAGTGGACACCGTGAAGTGTATCTCTGAAAGTCATATCGTCCATAGAGACGCGTCATGACACTAAGATATACGACTTGGTCGAAACCCTGTTTGCACAAAGACCCCATGGAGTGCCTTCCAGCAAGTCACCCGTCCCATCGGAGACGGTCACTGGCCCTGGTTGCACTAAACGGACACCGTGAAGTGTATCTCTGAAAGTCATATCGTCCACAAAGACGCGTCATGACACTGAGATATATGACTCGGTCGAAACGCTGTTTGCACAAAGACCCCATGGAGTGCCTTCCACCAAGTCACCCGTCCCATCGGAGACGGTCACTGGCCCTGTTGCAGTAAGTGGACACCGTGAAGTGTATCTCTGAAAGTCATATCGTCCATAGAGACGCGTCATGACACTAAGATATACGACTCGGTCGAAACCCTGTTTGCACAAAGACCCCATGGAGTGCCTTCCAGCAAGTCACTCGTCCCATCGGAGACGGTCACTGGCCCTGGTTGTAGTAAGTGGACACCGTGAAGTGATCTCTGAAAGTCATATCGTCCATAGAGACGCTTCATAACACTGAGATATACGACTCGGTCGAAACCCTGTTTGCACAAAGACCCCATGGAGTGCCTTCCAGCAAGTCACCCGTCCCAGCATAGACGGTCACTGGCCCTGGTTTCAGTAAGTGGACGCCCTGGAGTGTATCTTTGAAAGTCATATCGTCCATAGAGACGCGTCATGACACAGAGATATACGACTCGGTCGAAACCCTGTTTGCGCAAAGACCCCATGGAGTGCCTTCCAGTAAGTCACCCGTCCCATCGGAGACGGTCACTGGCCCTGGTTGTAGTAAGTGGACACCGGAAAGTGTATCTCTGAAAGTCATATCGTCCATAGAGACGCGTCATGACACTAAGATATACGACTCGTTCGAAACCCTGTTTGCACAAAGTCCCCATGGAGTGCCTTCCAGCAAGTCACCCGTCCCATCAGAGACGGTCATTGGCCCTGGTTGCACTAAATGGACAACGTGAAGTGTATCTCTGAAAGTCATATCGTCCACAGAGACGCGTCATGACACTGAGATATACGACTCGGTCGAAACGCTGTTTGCACAAAGACCCCATGGAGTGCCTTCCACCAAGTCACCCGTCTCATCGGAGATGGTCACTGGCCCTGGTTGCAGTAAGTGGACACCATGAAGTGTATCTCTGAAAGTCATATCGTCCATAGAGACGCGTCATGACACTAAGATATACGACTCGGTCGAAACGCTGTTTGGACAAAGACCCCATGGAGTGCCTTCCAGCAAGTCACTCGTCCCATCAGGAGACGGTCACTGGCCCTGGTTGCAGTAAGTGGACACCGTGAAGTGTATCTCTGAAAGTCATATCATCCATAGAGACGCTTCATAACACTGAGATATACGACTCGGTCGAAACCCTGTTTGCACAAAGACCCCATGGAGTGCCTTCCAGCAAGTCACCCGTCCTAGCAGAGATGGTCACTGGCCCTGGTTGCAGTAAGTGGACGCCCTGGAGTGTATCTTTGAAAGTCATATCGTCCATAGAGACTGCGTCATGACACTGAGATATATGACTCGGTCGAAACCCTGTTTGCACAAAGACCCCATAGAGTGCCTTCTAGCATGTCACTCGTCCCATCGGAGACGGTCACTGGCCCTGGTTGCACTAAACGGACACCGTGAAGTGTATCCCTGAAAGTCATATCGTCCATAAAGACGCGTCATGACACTGAGATATACGACTCGGTTAAAATCCTGGTTGCTACTCAACTAGGAACGCCTGAGGAGTATGGGACCGACATCTAACTGGTCTTAACAATGGCTTAGTCCATAATAAATCCTAGACTTGGTTTCTGCGACCATGAACTCGAGACTATAATCCCTGACAATTTAAACTACTTGCTCGATCTATCCGAGCTTCATTCCTTTAATATTCCATCTATTGTATAACTGCAATTCATAGTGGAATCTTGTCGCTTTGTGCCATGGTTTTCTCCCGTAAGGGTTTCCACGTAAAAATCTCTGTGTTGTCTATGCTGTACTTTATTTATATTTATGCTCTTTTAATGCTTTATTTAATTCATTTATGATACATGCATGCATTTACTTTTGCCTTTTAATCAAGGGTGATCATCCGTTGATGTAATTATGGGTTTGTGACCAGTTCACAGCCCGGAATGTAAAAGATCTCGGAATCTCTGGAATAAAATTCACCTCGCGGTGCTTTTCTCGTGTATACTTTGTGATTGCTTATGATTGTCTATGAATGTCTCTATACTCAGAATTCCCCCAGAATAATGAAACACAGGAAAAAGACTACTGACGAGCAGTTTCGATTTTTCTAAGCTCTAACAGCCGGTATGGAATCCCCAATGCTATCATCACAGATAATGGGACCCTGTTTGTCAACAAGAAGATGGATGACTTCCTCACCAAATTCAAGATTCAACGTCATCGATCAAGCCCCTACCGTCCTCAGATGAATGGTGGGGTAGAAGCCACAAATAAGACGATCGTCAGGATACTTGAGAAGATGGTCGTGACCTATCGAGATTGGTCAGATATGCTCCCATATGCACTTGGGGCCTATCAAACGTCTGTACGGTCTGCTACGGGCGTTACTCCTTTCGAGCTTACTTATGGAATGGAAGCGGTTCTACCAGTTGAGGTGGAAATACTATCACTACGGGTGATACTAGAAAGTGGAGTTGAAGAAGGATAATGGCAACGGGCCAGATTCGATCAGTTGCAGCTAGCAGATGAGAAGCGCATGTGTGCGCTAAGTCATTCTCAGTGTTATCAGAAAAGGATCGCTCGGGCTTACAACAAGAGAGTTCGAAAGTTTCAAGGTAGGCGACATGGTCATGAAGAAGATTCTGCCGTCGCACCTTCCTGGATCCCAGAGGAAAGTTCAAACCCTCGTGGGACGGGCCGCTGATCATCAGAGAAGTACTTCCCGGAGGCACCCTCAGACTCACCAGCATGAGAAGGGGTGGATCTTCCCGAGCCAATCAACGCCGACAAAGTGAAGATCTTTCACGAGTAAGTCATTCTGACCTTATCAAGAGTTACTTTAATAGAGCTGAAGTCAAGAGGTCAAACCTAAAACCTCTGAGAAATCATTTCCGCCCACCAACAAGTGTTTCAAATAAGGGGATTCAAAGGAAAAAAGAGAGAAAGAAAAGAATACAAAAAAAAAGAGAAGAGAAAAAGAATAAAAAACAAAAAAGGAGAAAAGAAAAAAGAGAAGCCAAAGCAAGGCGCCCGAAAAAAATCAACCCAAGAAGAAACACAGTCATCCATCCATTCATCTCAGAAGGATCTTTAGCTAAGACCAACAGCTCTATCATCGTAACCTAGGATAAAGGCTGAAAGACTGCCATCGGCCGGCAACGATAGATTCCCGACCTCTAGCCGCCACAGTTATCCAAAGATTCAGAAAAAGAAAAAAGAAGAAGAAGAAAATGTGTGCCTAAACAAAGAGGGTAGAGTGAAAACCCGAAAGGGCGCTTCGAGTAAAAACAGTGGGCATACGGCGAACTTGGTGAAAACCCGAAAGGGCGCCGAGGGTAAAAACAGCATAGCTACCAAGGAGCAGGCAAGATCAAACACCCGGGACGTGGTGAAAACCTGAAAGGGCGCCATGGGCAAAAATGACGGAAAAAGGCCGGCTGTAGTGAAAACTCGAAAGAGCACTGCAGGCAAAAATGGCTCGAATAGAAAAAGAAAAATAAAAAGTGCAGGTACCAAGAAATCAGACAGTCCACATCGGTTCAAGCAGTCACAGTTCAAGAACAAGAAGAAGTGCAGTCAGGAAGGAAGAACTCTACAAACTTTGACAATCTCAGGAAGCAACAGTTTCCATTACCTACACCTTTAGGGAACCAAAGGAGCACACAAGTTAAATCTCGAGACATCGGTCAAAGCATTGGCCGAGCCCCAGTTCTGATTTATATATCCCGACACAAAATCCAGACACACACTCATAAGGCAACTCATGGCGCAATAGATTTTCAAATAGTTTTCCTCTCTTTTTCATTAAATGCAGCATATTTCTTTTACATATATCATGTCATTTTTTTCAAAAAAAAAATACAAAAAAAATGCATCATCATCAATCATATACTATGTAAAAAGGAATGTGCATGTGGCCAATACAATCAATCTCTACCCTCCTCGGCCATATCAGGTAAGTCCTCTGATTCATAATGAAATAGTCTCGCTCTCAACCTGCTCACCTCCATACGCAGGTAATGTACCTCATCACACTCAAGGCTGCGGATCACTGTCTCCTCATCAGATAACCTCTGATCGGCAACCAATCTCCTCAACATCATTTCACAATGATACCGAAGTGCGGAAATCTCAGACAGCAAAAGGCCATGAGTGGCCAAAAGGAAACCAGGATCGATTAATGGGCGCTCCTCAAAGGGTTCATATGAACCAGATGAAGAGCCTGGCATCTCTAAGGATATCCTGCTCATCCTCATCAACAGTCTAGTGCCAGCAAGGGATACGTCGATACAGAGACTGCTCAGCAACCCAGTACTGATATGGGGCAGTCGCCATCGGAAAAGCCCGCAGCTCAAAACCAAGCAAATCGGCAGTCAAGTAACTCGCCCAGGATCCATCGACTCGAGTCCTAAAGTCAGAGGTTCTAGATGGAAGTGCTCGACGCCCGATACCCGCGAAAGCAAAAAGAGGAACATCCTGCTCGTACCCAAATTGCCGTAGGAACCGGATAGGATGATAAGATAAGTAAGATCGAAAGTCTAACAACATCAGAGGAAGGCGGTGCACATCGCAAAGAACTGGAGGAAGTGAAAGCCAAGATGACTCCCAACGAACATTCTAGTCACGAAGTTCAGCGAACATCCTGCGATACAAGGGCTCACTCATCCTAGTCGTATGAGGAAGAAATTCCATGATGTGTCGCATAAGGTATGGGCGACGAGTGCCAGGAAATGGTACAGAACAGTCAGCGAAAGACGCTCCTATAGCCAGACCTGATCACAAAAAGGAAAAGAAGTTCAGCTAGAGCAAAGCAATTCCTAAAAAAGCAAGAAAAGAAAAGTGCAGAAAAGATACCTGAGAAATGCACAGCAGCGGCGAAGGACACGAGTGTGGCCCAAGGCGCAGTCAATCAGCCCATTAAACAGCTCAGCCAGGACGAGAGAAATGATCCCTTGATGTCGGATAACTCGGCTCATCACCTCAAAAAGTAAAGGGGTCTAAGACCTGCACCATCCCGAGAATAGCACCTCAGCTATCAAGCAGAATATCAGTGCGTTCCGAGCAAGAATAGATCCGGCCATACTCCGAGGACCCGAAAAAGGATCATACAGCAAGTCCAAGGAGAACACTACAGCATCCTGGCAGGCAGCTGCAGGCTAAACTAGATAAGGGATCCCGAACCAGTTCTGCGGTGTGGCAGTCTTCGGCAATGTCTTCGGCGAAAAATACTGAGTATAATCCCAAGGAAGGCCAATCAAGCGCGCAAGCTCCTCCAAAGAGGGTCCCATCTCCATGTCGTTGAACACGAACAAGTTCAACGAGGGGACCCAGTCAATCAGTGCAGCTCCGAGCATCCTCCAGTCAATGTCAACTCTAGCCATATGGATCAAACTGCCAAAGCCATAGGACTCCAAATCTCAAATCTCATAAGCTGACAAGCTGTCAAGCCAAGCAAGCAGTCGTGGCGAGCAAGAAGGACGAGGAAGCAGCTGACAAGTCCTCACGGGTACCCCCTCCAGAACAAAAGGCCCATAAATCAATGACAGCTCATCGAGGATCGGAAGATCAACGAGCGAAGGAGAAGGAAAAGCTGGAACCTCCGCAGACTCAACAACCCCTGACCTGCCCCCAGTTCGGCCATGTCTGATGTAGTCGCATCACTGTCTGAAACTGTCACAACCTCAGCCGCATGAGAAGACTCGCCCACCTCATGAACAGAGTACGCAAAGGACCAACGATCAGGAGAAGGATGATACTCTCCATCAAAAGGACTATCAACAAAGATCACACCACACATCGTGGCACCCTGACCAATCTGACCGTCGAAAAATGCATTTGAACCATCAAGAAGAGTCCCGGCAACCCCGATCGAAGAATCCACGGTCAGATCTGGACCTGCGGCCCTCTCCAACATAAAGTCGTGAATCCAGTCATCATCCTGACCAATCAAAGGGATCATCGAGGCATCCACACCGTCCATCATCAGGGGGACATCATCAATGATCACATCAAGTCCACCCAAACAATATGCCGCACATCTCGGCCATCATCAAGAGCATCCAAACCATCAAAGGTATCTCTGAACCATCCATACCATCCAGACATGAGATCAGCCCATCTATGTCCATCATACTCCCATCACCTCCATCAATCACATCATCCAGGTGGCCCACACTTAAGGGATGCATAGCCTCACCTATGTCCCATCTTCCCATCTCATCCATACCATCCATTTCTCCCATAATGAAGGCCCCATTCAAATCAGAAATTTCAGCATGGCTGCCATTAATGGGGCCATTCAAAGCTCCACCAACCACCATCCCTAGCTCCTCATCAATGCCCCCATTCAATGCTCCATCTCTACCATCTATTAAAGAAATCTCTCCATCATTAAAGCCTTCAACACTTTCTGAAGTGTGGGACCCACCATAGATAGCCCCCACAGCCCCTAAATCTCCACCATCCGTTGCTTGAGAAAAGACAAACCAAGAAGAAGACAAAAGGAGAAGGGAAGATGAGACAAAGAGAATATTCATGGCTGCAATCGAACCTGGACGTGCAGGGAATATGGGACAAGGACAGTGGACTGTAAAGAATGTCCGAGCACGAGCCAGCCCAGGCCGCACAAGAGGTGAGTCCTGGGCGGCCCGCTGTGGGCCGCCCGTACGGACGCGTTCCCTCTCTCTCCGCGAGATTGGCTCCATGGTCGTTGGTAGGTGAGGCTGACAGTCCACATCAGCAGATGGCACCCTGAGGGCCGCCTAAGGCTCTAATCCTCTCCAAATTTCGCTTAAGGTTGATCAGAATCATCTGGAAGGTACCCCACCTATTCAATCAGGAAGTCATGCGGCCAACATGGGCCTGATCAAGTCAAAAAGAAGGAAAATTGACCAAGAGGGGCCCACAAGCAATCTGAGCCATTCAAAGACTAGATCATCATGATCTAAACCATGGAAAAGCTTACATGAGCCATCAAATAGCAAGATAAAAGGCTTGATCATCAAGAAAGAGGGCCAGAACCCAAGATCTGATCATCAAGTGGGCCCACAAGGCCAATTCAAGCGATCTGAGCCGTTCAAGTCATCATCCACACTATGAGAAGCCTTCTTAGCCTCACAAAACATCAAGAAAATGTGCTTCAAAGCAAAGCTAAGGTCTGAAAGGGGCCCACAGGGCCAAATCAAGCAATTTGAGCCATTCAAGTCATCATTCATGCAGTTAAAAAGTCTCGTCTCCCACAAATCATTCAAAACGAGTAGGCATCATCAAGTAATTTGAGACAAGTCAGAGGTTGTATATTCATTCAGAAGATTTTGATACAGAAGAGGGTAAAAGCAAAAAGAAGAAGGTCATACATCAAGTAAGCTGAATACAAAAGCAGGCTAAAGGTCACCAACATAGTCGTCATCATCCCTCCTCTCATCCCGCTCTCGACGATGAAGATGGAAAATGAGCTGTCACTGAGCCTCCAGCGTATCTACGACGGCCCCCAGGAACATAGAGCGGAGGAGGCAGAGGCCCCTGGCCGTATAACAAGTACCACTCGTCATAGTCGCAATCCGGGATCATGAAACGAAACTTGGGCTGGCCCACAAGAGCATCAGCTATCTCATCAACTGGGATTTGAGCAGCCGGAGGAGGTGCAGAACAAGGAACTCGAGCCACCCCGGTAATCTATCGAAGCAACCTCTAACCCAAATACCACTGAAATGATTCAGCGTCAGAAAGCATGATCCGGAGGCATGAAGAATCATATGCCTTCACACGCTGAGGGGTGTAATAGAGAGGAAAGTTGGCATACGGCATCCGAGCAAGCTACAGCAAATGAGGTCATCACAATTAGTTATAGTGCAGCGTAAGGGATAAGGAAAGCAAGATACTTACATCTTCAACAGTCAATCCGTCTATGTCAGCACGCCAGTTGTCCCCAGAGACTCGAGAGTTTCGCTGACGATTTTGTTGATGCCAGTTTATGTGGCGATACAAAGGCGGCTCAATGTCATCCCGTATCCTTGGCGCGAGATGGGCAAAATGGTCATAAAAGCAAGTCTGGGCAAGGGCACACCTAACGATCAGAGAAAGAAAGAAGACAAATGTCTCTAAGGAAGGTGAAAGAAGAGTACCTCAATGACAGGCCAGAAACCTGTGAAGGACCGGCTATTCCGAGAGGTCATATCCAAACCCTGGAAAACATGAGTCAAGATAGCCCCGTTCCAATTGTAGGGATGATGAAGATCCTCAACCAAACGAAGAAATTTAGGATCGATCCTCTTGTTCGCGTGATAGAAAAGGAAGGACCTGAAGGTGTAAGTAATCATGGCCCGTGCTTTGTGGAGGGCCTATAGCTTAGTAGTAGGGGTGACGATAGCAAAGGTGTTGTAGAACCATCGCATTTTTACTTGATGGCCCTGGAATTCAGCTTCAGGTGGGACGTCACCGACAAGCTGTAGCCAGTCAGTGGAAGTGATGGGAGTAAGAGAGCCAACCTGGGGAACAACTGCCCCATGAAATGGAAAGCCGATTTGCATATATATATATATATATATATATATATATATATATATATATATATATATATATATATATATATATATATATATATCCAGGGGAGTTATTCCCCACTCGCCACAAGGGAGTTGAAAGGTGTGGGTCTCATCCCGCCACCTCTCGTAAAGAGCCACAAGCAACATGTGATTGGCACTGTTATTATGGAAGCGCAAGGTAAGGAGGCCAGCAAAAGGAGTGTCAGCCAGAACTCGTTCAAGCAAAGGCTGTGGGTGTTTCACCCAGTTATCCCTATGATCTCTAGTACCTCGACCCTTGATGGAGGGAAGAGGTTGGTGCTCCTGAGCCAAGGAACACATATGGGCCCCTCGGCGGATAATGAAGGCTGGATCATCCTCATCAATCACCCGACGTCCTCTTGTACCGTCCGCCATTGAATCCTACAAGCTTGGCAAGATAAGTCCCTATCCTTTACCCATTAAAATCCAAATTATCATCCAGGAAACCCATGGGATTGAACTCGCATTCAGATGCAAAATCCAAAGTCCGACTCCATGTGTTACCTAGGATATGTGTTGGGCCCATTGAAGAAAGCAAGGCCCACCTTAAAGAAGGTTGCATGTCATGTCTTAGGCAAGGAAAGTCCATCATCCAAGGACACACTTTGGACAACAAATGCACTCAAGTGCCATGAGACCAACAAGGGATAAGATCCTACTTCACATGAGAAGTCCCTCTTCAAAGTCCATATGTGGCTAAGGATTGATCCACTTTTTATACCAAGGCCATGATTCTCATTTAAGATGTTTCCATCTTTTTACACATGTACATGGACAAGTGGGGAGTAGGAAGGAAACTGGGCCCCCAAGAGCAACCCAAATGCCTCATATCAATGGATTAAAGGGAGCACATAGCCCACTTGAAGAACATGAGGACCCATTCATGGGTTAACCATGGGCACCCCTATATGTATCATCTTGATGAAAGTTTTGACTATAAGAGTACAACATGACGGTCTACCCACAAACATATGAATCAAAGAAGCTAATGGTAAAAAATTTAATGCACATAGCTCACATGAAAAATCAAAGTTGGAAATGCCCATGTAAGGACAAGTTTGGGCAACTTCTGTGCACCAATTTCTTTACAAAAAAGGGGGACCATTTGAGCACAAGAGGGCATGGCTTGATGAGTCACCCAACTATCATGAAAATGGCTAAGAATGATATACATAGCCCACTTGAAGATCAAAATCCAAAATACCCCAAAGCATGGGACAAAATTGGGCAACTTATGGGTATCATTCTTTCTCACAAAAAAAAAAATCACTCATCTTTGAGAATGATGGTGGATGACCCACCAAACACCCCAAGAGAAGTTCAAGGAGCTATGGTTGCATGGATAGCTCACTTGAAGAGGAATCATCCATTTGAGATTGATAACATTAAAGGAAACTCTTGGAAACCACTTTCCTACCACAAGAAAAAACCATTTGAACTTAGTGAGATTGTTTAAACAACTCACTCATGGGACTTGTAGATGATCAAGTAACTCAAGTCCTCCATCCATCCAAAGAAAAAGCATAAAAGGAAAAATCCTACATGAACAAAGTGTAGTGGTGCACACATGGTCCAAAGAAATCCAAGTTTCAATGGGGGCCCAAAAGCCCATCCATATGAAAAAATTCTAAGGAACACACCACACTTTGTGAACAAGGATGTACATCATAATCAAGAAATGGTGGAAGATTTGGGCTACTTGACCACAAGGGCCCAATTAAGAAATCTAGCCCACTTGAAGATCCAAGTGAAGAATGGGCTAGTCACCTTTGTCCATACACATGTGAAGGAAGATGGGGCCACCCAAAGTGAGCCTCATGAGCCCAAAACTTGAGGTGGGCCCTACCATTCCCATGGGCCCAAACCTTGAAAAGAAGATGGAAAAGAAAAGAAAAAGTTCTAAGGAAAAAGACATGGGCAAGAAAGCATGAGGGAGCCCAAAATGAAGTGTTGGGCCCATCAAGTACACCAAGGGCCATGACTTCACTTTGAGCCCATTTGATGCACATGAAAAGAGGTCCAACTCCCATGAAGAAAGATAGGATATTTTGCCATGAACACTTGATGGACATGGCAAAATTACCCTTTACATACACATGAAGGAAGGGTGAAAGAAGAAAAGAAAGAATGAAATGGAAGCCTACAATGTCCTTCTCCATGCACCACCTTTAAAAGAGATTGGAGATCTAGAAAAAAGGCCAAAAATACTTGGGCCCACCTTCACTCCTTTTGGAATAGCTACATGGAGAAAAGAAAAGAATCATGAGAAGAGACAATGAAGAAGGAAAAGGACAAGAGAGAAAAGGGAGTGGTCCATACCTTTACCACTCACCAAAAGGGGACCACCTTGCTGTCCCAAAGCTTCACTAAGGCCCAGCACTTGAAAAGAACAAAGAACCACCAAAAGAGAGAGAAAAACTTGAAGAAAGAGAGAGTATGAGAGAGAAAAGAGAGATTGCACGTTGGAGGAGCCAAGGGTGCCCCATGTTATATAGAAAAGGGGAGTGCACTCCTTTACCCGATCCACTGGAAAGACCAGTGGGCAGAGACGGTCCGGGCGGCACCCAGGGGGCCGTCCTCCCTCCCACCTAGTTCAAACAACTCCTCACCCTCTCTCCTTGGGAAGAACTCCTCCTTGGGAAGGGTGGTTGCAAGTGAATCTTGTACCTCCTTGTAAGAATGAAGTGATGGAAGAGAGTGATAAGAAAAAGTAAGGAATCTCACCAAAATCTCATCTTGTGAGAAATTGGTGAGAAATTGGCTTGATGATATGGAAAAAGTTCCATGAAATTTTCAAGAAAAAGAAAAAAATTGACTTGGTCAAACAGTGATCTCAACCATCCAAAGTCATGACCTGATGATCTGAACCATTCTAAGAAGAATCCCCGGAATCTCCAACCTTGATTGCTGCTTGCTTGTACAGTTTTGTGGTCCGAAGACCTTAAACTATGTCGGGATGAAGATCCTGAGGGATTTTTAATAAAAAAAATGGGCATTGATCTTGACCATCAAAATCAGAATCAATGACTCAGAACATTTTTCAAAAATCACAAAAAATATATATTACCAGTCTCGCTCTTAAATTGGGTCCGAAGACCTTAAACTACGTCGGGATTGACAACCCGAGAGATTTTCAATAAAAACCGACGTCGGTCTTGTTTTCTCACATTAAGATCAGACGACTCCGGACATTTTCCAAAAATAAAAATGTGTTTGCCCTGTTTTGTACAGTTTTGTGGTCCGAAGACCTTAAACTACGTCGGGATCAAGATCCCGAGGGATTTTTAATAAAAAATGGGCATCGATCTCGACCATCAAAATCAGAATCAATGGCTCAGAACATTTTTCAAAAATCACAAAAAAATATATTACCAGTCTCGCTCTTAAATTGGGTCTGAAGACCTTAAACTACGTCGGGATCGACATCCCGAGAGATTTTCAATAAAAACCGACGTCGGTCTTATTTGCTCACATCAAGATCAGACGACTCTGGACATTTTCCAAAAATAAAAAAAATGTGTTTGCCCTGTTTTGTACAGTTTTGTGGTCCGATCCGACGACTCCAGACATTTTCTGAAAACAATATATATATATATATATATATATATCGCATGTACATATTTTTGGTCCGAAGAGCTTAAACTACATCGGGATCAAAATCCCGAGAGATTTCCAATAAAAACCAGTGTTAATCTTGATCGCTCAAATTGAGATTTAACAGCCTGGAACATTTCGAAAAATCACAAAAAGAATGTATTTTCAGCATGTACATATTTTTGGTCCGAAGACCTTAAACTACACTGGGATTAATTTCTCGGGAGACCTTTTCCTGCTTTCAACTAAAAACCAGCATCGGCCTCAACCGCTGGGATCAAGGTTCGATAATCTGGATCATTTTCAAAAATACCAAAAAGATTTCAAGCTTCCATAAAAACCAGCATCAACCTCGATTACCCGAGTTAAAGTCTGAAACTTTTTCAAAACACAAAAAAGAGTTTCACCATCAATTTTAACCGTACAAATTCATCTCCAGTGGTCCGAAGACCTAAAACTACACTGGGATTAACTTCTCAGGGGCTTTCTTTCCCAACCTGGCCCAAACATGGCCGACACTTGATCATACGGGTGTCCGAAACCTTCTAAACAGGTAAAGGCTGAGGCGGGCAGAACCCCGCAACCCTGTTCGTGTTGAACGCACCGTGATAGACAACCTTAATTTGGAAGTCGCTGTTGAATCTGATGGATGTTCCCTATTCCTAAAACTCATGAAGGGGATTAAGGCAGTTGGGAGGTGAAGTGCACCCTCACGAATTGTGAGCAACGTAAGGCCCCAAACTGGATTGACAAAGGGAAATGTGAGGATGTGGCTCATTTTGTGGCCGAAGGAGTTCGTCGGACAATACGTGGTCTATGTGCATTGCACATGAGGAACAGGGAACTTTGTGGGTGTGTTGACTGCAAACCCTCAAAATCCCCTCATCCGAAGATGTAAAACTACGGCACTTAACTTTGTGAGACTCGTCTTGCTCGCTGACGTAAAATGGATCGGGTGCCTTACCAGTAGTAGAAGTTGGAAATGGATGAAAATTCCATACCTTTTCCCTACATTCCAGAAAAACCCAACCAAATACCAAAACATTGCAAAATATTTTCAAAAATCACAAAATATTTCCCTTGCTTTCAAACTAAATATTTTCAAAACCACAAAAAAATATTTCCTTTATTTTCAATAACCGATCTCTATCCTGACCTCTCAGGTAAAGATTCGGACCAAATATTTGCAAAAATCACAAAAATTGTCACTATCTCCAGCACTGCACTTCAGGGTTCCCGAACTCCGCTCACTTATCTCGCAAGTTTGGGATGACGGATCCGATCGCCCACAAATTGGAATCTTGACCAAAACTAGCGACCAAGCACCATCTCAATCGCATCTATTCACAGAATAACATTTTGAGGTCTGATAACATCCTTCGTCCATTCCCATTAGCAAAGAAACAGCATCTTGGGACGATGGACCTGATCGACCACGGGTTGGGATCTTGACCAACCCGCTGACTAAACATCCGCATTGAAAAGAAAATCCCCAGGGGAGCATGACGCTGCAAGCAACAAGCTTAAAAGTTCTCTGCATCCCCAGCAAAAGCAAAATCATCGAACTAAAAGAGAATGAGCCAAACCATGCATCTCCATGCATCATCATTCATCGCATCAATCATCATGTTTACCCGCTTTCAAAATAAAAGTTGGTTAGCCAAAGACCCCACAGGCATCCCTAGTGGAGGCGCGTGCAAACCAGATTTTCTTTTCAAACGGACAAAAAATATTCCTATTTGCAATTAAAAACCCCACAGGAGTATCACTCCCCAGAGTGGGTATCTTTTCAAAAATCCAAAAAATATTTTTCCAGTAGAGCGTTCTGCCTCCAAAACACCAGGAGATCTTCCATATATCTGGGTAGGAGCCGACGTAAAAATCAAATAAGACCCGATGTCTGGTGGTTTCCCCGGAGACCATCAGGTCCAATGCATGTAAAGTACGGTCGAACTGAACTCCAGTGACAGTGCGGTCGTACCATATGCCAAGATACGAAAAGATGAAAGCTAAAAAGGCTCGGTCAAAGAAACCATTTGAACAGGTGGAAACGATGAATTGTAACCCAAGTATCAAAATCAGCAGATTGGGTGGAAAGAGTTCACCCGCACATACCTAGGCGTGGATGCCTGAAGTACCTTGACTGAGTTCAAGTCAGCGTATTAGAATCCCGTAAGACTACATGACGCAGGGCATCTAACCACTTTGACAGTCAAGCGAAACAAGTACTCCTGGAGTGATCCAGGAAAACATCAAACATCACAATCAATCTCAGGGTTAGCAACCCCGTAAGACTACGACGCAGAGGCTTTGCTGTACCTTTCCTGATGTTAGTACCGTTCGGGAATGGAAGGGTTGCAATTGGGTACCCAGGTTATAGCAAACTGCAGGGATAGTCGCAACGGTTTCTCCAAACTCCCGCGGTATGTGCGAGTTATCAATCTCCAAACAATCAACTGACTCAGATATAAAGGACAACAAAGATTTCAGACCACAATCTAGGAAAGAATGAATTGTAAACCAAGCATTAAACTAGCAGATCGGGTGGAAAAAGTCCACCCGCACATACCTAGGCATGGATGCCTGAAGCACCTTGACTGATTCCAAGTCGGTGTAGTAAAATCCCGTAAGACTACGACGCAGGGCATCTAACCACTTTGACAATCAAGCGAAACAAGTACTCCTAGAGTGATCCGGGAAAACATCGAACATACAATCAATCACAGGGTCAGTAACCTCGTAAGACTACGACGCAGAGGCTCCGCTGTACCTTTCGATGTTAGTACCGATCGGGAATGGAAGGGTTGCGATTGGGTACCCAGGTTGCAGCAAACTGCAGGGACAATCGTAACGTTTTCTCCAAATTTTCGTGGTATGTGCGAGTGATCGATTTCTAGACAATCAACTGGCACAGATGTAAAGGCAAGCAAAGATTTCAGACCATGATCTATGAATGACCGGGTTAGAAGTGGGGTGTCCACTTGCTTTGGCATTCGGTTGCACGCAACCTCTGCCAAAGAGGGGCATCTGAAGACACCCCACCTTCGGCTACACTGTTGGTAGAGATAGCTGGATGAATGGAGGACCATACCCCCAAATCCCGTGTCCAAACTCAGCCAAACTCACCCTTGTAAGCCCCAATCCATAGCCCAACTCACTCCTAAACATCAGCCTGAAAAGCCCCCCATAAGAAAAACTAGTAAAAAAATCCTAAAAAAGTCAAACTCATTGAGTCAACTCGTTGAGTCAAATCACCAAGTCAAACCGCCAAGTCAAAACACCGAGTCAAATCACCGAGTCAACCCACTAAGTCAAATCATCGAGTCAACCTGCTGAGTCAACCCACCGAGTCAACTCATTGAGTTCCAAGCAGTAGCCCCGAGGCATTCCGTACTGCCCGCGGCATCCCGAGAGCATCCGTACGGGCGGCCCCCTGGGTGCCGCCCAAACTTATTTACGGGAATTGTCACTGCCCGCTTCTATAAATACCCCCCTCCCCTTCTCATTTCAACAGGCCTTCAAACCCAGTGAGATCTCGTCCGTTCTGAGTCCTTCTCCACCCTTTTACCCCATTTTCCCACCAATGAGAGCCCGAGTGAGGAGAGCCTAGCCCTGATCCAGCCCAGCCTGACCACTGGTCCAAGTCTCCCAAGCCATCCAAGTCTTGATCTAGACACTCGAAGCAAACCTTGCGACACCTCCATCCATCTAGCTACTCTTTTTCCAGCATCATCTCATTCGCATCTAGTATAAGTTCAACATTTACTTTTCTTCCAACCCCCTGCTTCACTTACAAGCACTTTGATTATTCAAACACACTGCATGCATCTCGCATAAAGCACCTGTCAGTTCGAGCGTATGCTCTAGGCTTGCCTGTTAGTGGAACCTGCCCATCAGAAACTCTTACTGTTCAGACCTGCATTCATGTACATATCACTACAAGCACTTTGATCATTCAAACACACAGCATGCATTCTGCATAAAGCACCTATCAGTTCGAACGTATGCTCTGGGCTTGCCTGTTAGTGGAACCTGCCCATCAGAAACTCTTACTGTTCAGACCTGCATTCATGCATCATGTCATCTATGAGAGTGTACGAGGATTAAAACAGACTTTCAAATGTTAGTTCGATTATGTGAAGTAGAGACCGTACTTCGGTACGGGCAGTGTGTGGGGTGCTTAACCTCTTCCCACCCTGTAACCGTGATCCCTTACTTCGAATCCCTGGCCGCAGATCAAAAGGAGTCATTTTAGAGAAAGGAATCTTTAGATCCCCTTCTCTAACGTTTCTACGGGTTCTAGCCGACTGTAGATTCGAAATAACTGGTTAGTGGCGACTCTGGTCTTATATAAACTCATCTAAACACATCCATCTTAACACAACAATGAAACAAAGCCCTTGAGAACGAGGCAAGCCAGTGGCACGAACGACGATTCGCACGCACGCACCTCTTCTTCTTTTTTTCCGAAAGGAAAGGGAGAATGTCGTCGGGAGCGCGGAATGGCGAGGGTCCACAGGGATGAATTTCATTCGTTTTTCTATATCACTCATGCGAGAGATGAGAATGAGATTTTCTACCTCCACTCATGTGAAGGTACTTCTCAAGGCCCACATAAGTGGCTTCACATGAGTGAGAGATGCTTTCCCTTTTTGCTTGCTTAAACATGTGTGAGAGAGGAAGTCTTTCTTACACACTTCACACGAGTGAAAGTTGGTGAAGCTCCTTCCTAGCTCCACATGCCTGAGAGTGAGTGAGAGAGAACTTTGCATGTCTCATACATGTGGGAGAGGGAGAGGGACTTTGGTGGCTTGTTGCACACTTGTGAAAGCAAAATGGTGGCTCCACACCACCATTCTTCGTGTTTGAAAGATGCATCCTTCATTGTTGTCCCCACATGTGTGAAAGGAGTCCATCCACCTTGCTGGAACATGAGAGGAATATGGCCTTCTTGTGGAGCTGTTGGACATGCCCAAGGGCTGTGTTGCAGCTGGGCACGTGTGGGAAAGGAGCTTGAGTTGCTGCGGGGTCCACTTCCTGCTAATGCTTCGACGTCCTTTGCTGGACCTAATGAGGAGGAATGGACGTTGAAGCTCCGGCCGCTGGACTTGTGTGGAGTCGTCCTTCATGCTGGCAGCACACACGTGTGGATGGAGCTGAAGATGGTTCCATTGTTGGACAGGTGTGGGGCATGAGTTGGAGGGATGCACGTTGGGCTTGAAGAATGGATGGTGAGGTTCGTGCTGGCCATAGAGGGTGGATTGTTGCTGGAGGTAAATGGGACCCTGTGGACGCTCGCTTTTCCGCGCTCGCGACCCTTCCTTTCAAAAAAGGATTGTGCGAATTGCCGTTTGCCACCTAGCTCGCCTCTTTCTCGAGGGTTTTTTCGGTTGTCGTACTATCGTTGGGTTAAACTGGATATGTTTGGATGAGTTCGTATAAGACCAGAGTCGCCACTAGCTAGTTACTTTGAACCTACAGTCGGCTAGACCCCGTAGAAATGTTAGAGGAGGGAACCTGAAGATTCCTTCATCGAAAATGACTCTTTTTTATCTGTGGACAGAGATTCGAGGTAAGGGATCATGGTTACAGGGTGGGAAGGTGTTTGGTACCCACTCTGCCCATACCAAAGTACTGTCTTTACTTCATGGAATCGAATTAATATTTGAAAGTCTAAATTATTCCTCATACATTCTCATGGATGATATGATGCATGTATATGGGTCTAAACAGTAAGAGTTTCTGATGGGCAGGTACCAATCAAATAGGCAAGCCTAGAGCATACGCTCGAACTGACAGGAGCTTTATGCGATATGCATGACGTGTGTTTGATCAGTCGGAGTTTCTGATGGGTAAGTTCCAGGCGAGTCAGCAAACCTCATAGCATACGCTAAGACCTAATTGAGTGCTTGTAATGGAATGATAAGGAGGGGGTTGGAAGAATAAGAAATGTTGCACTTATGCTAGATGCGAATAAGATGATGTTGATATAAGAGTAGCTGGATGGACAGAGGTATCGTAAGGATTTGCTTCGAGCGGCTAAGATCGGGACTTAGGTAGCCTAAGAAGTTTGAACCAGGGTCAGGCTGGGCTAGACCAAGGCTAAACTCTTCTCGCTTGGGCTCTCCTTAGTGGAGGAATGGGCTAATGGGATAGAGATGGACTCGGAACTCTCAGGCTAAAGAGAGGGGAAGTAGATCTTCTGGATTGTTGAGGGATGATAAAAATGAAAGAGGGGCGGGGTATTTATACCTGCGGAGAGTGGCAGCGAGTGGACACCCCACTTCTAACTCGGTTATTCATAGATCGTGGTCTAGAATCTTTGCTTGTCTTGGTATCTGAGTCAGTTGATTGTCTGTAAATAGATAACTCGCACATACTGCGGGAGTTTGGAGAAAACGTTGTGATTGTCCTGCATGAGCTGTAATTAGGTACCCAATCGCAACCCTCCCATTCCCAATCAGTACTAACATCGGAAAGGTACAGTAGAGCCTTTGCGTCCATGTAGTCTTACGAGGTTACTGACCCTGTGATTGTTTGTTCGTTGCTTTCCCGGATCACTCCAAGAGTACTTGTTTCGCTTGACTATCAAAGTGGTTAGCTGTCCTGAGTCTTGGCGGCCTTATGGGTGATCCACTACTCCGACTTGGACTCAGTCAAGGTACTTCAGGCATCCACGCCTATGTATGTGCAGGTGAACTTTTTCCATCCAATCTGTTGGTTTTGATACTTGGGTTAGAATTCATCGTTTCCACCGTTCAGATGGTTTTTTTATCGAGCCTTTTGGCTTTCATCTTTTCGTATCTTGGCATTTGGTATGACCGCGCTGATACTGAAGTTCAGTTCGATTGTACTTTGAGTGCATTGGATCCGATGGTCCCCAAGGAAATCTCGAGACATCGAATCTTACTTGATTTTACGTCGGCTCCCACTCAGAGTTATGGAAAATTTCTTAGTGTTTTGGAGGCCAAACACTCTATTAAGCAAATATTTTTGAATTTTGAAAAGATACCTACTTTGGGGAGTGATACTCCATGGGGTTTTTATTTGCAAATAGAGACATATATATTTTTAATTTTGAAAAGCAAATTTAACTTGCACGTGCCTCCACTAGGGATGCTTATGGGGTCTTTGGCTAACCGACTTTTATTTTAAAAGCAGGTTAACATAATGATTGATGCGATAGGTGTTGATGCATGTGGATGCGTATGCATATGGATATATGGTTTGCCTCATTCTATTCCCGTTCAATGATTTTGCTTTTGCTGGGGATGTAGAGAACTTGAGCTTATTGCTTGTGGGTTTTGCTTCCCTAGAGATTTTCTTTTTAGTGTGGATGTTCGGTCAGTGGGTTGGTCAAGATCCCAACCCATGGTCGATCAGGTCCATCGTCCCAATATGTTGCTGCATTTCTACTGGGAATGGATGAAGTACTCTAGATTGTGACTTCAAGATGCTCTTCTGGGGAATGGGTGTGATTGGGATGATGTTTGGTCTCCAGTTTTGCTCAAGATTCTAATTTGTGTGCGATGGGATCTGTCATCCCAAATTGTGAAGTGGGTGAACGGAGTTCGAGACTCCTGAAGTGCTTTGCTGGGGATAGTGATAATTTTTGTGCCTTTTGCAAGTATTTGATCCGAATCTTTACATGAGTGGTCAGGATGAAGATGGGTGTTATTGAAAACAAGGGGAATGTTTTTGTGATTTTACAAATATTTGATCCGAGTCTCTTCCTAAGTGGTCGGGATGAAGATCGGTTTTATTGAAAGCAAGGGAAGTATTTTGTGATTTTGAAAGCTGATTTTGCAATGTTTTGGTATTTTCTTGGATTTTCTGAAATACAGGGGAATGTATGAAATTTTCATCCATTTCTAGCTTCTACTACTGGTAAGGCACCCGATCTATTTTACGTCAGCGAGCAAGGCGAATCTCACACAGTTAAGTGTCGTAGTTTTACATCTTTAGATGAGGGAATTTTGAGGTTTTTCAGTCAACACACCCACAAAGTTGCTTGTTCCTTATGTGCAATACACATAGACCACGTATCGTCCGAGGGACTCCTTCGGCCATAAAATGAGCCACATCCTCACATTTCCCTTTATCAATCTAGTTTGGGGTCTTATGCTGCTCACAATTTCGTGAGTGTGTGCCTTCACCTCCTAACTGCCTTAATCCCCTTCATGAGTTTTAGGAACAGGGAACATCCGTTAGATTTTACACGACTTCCAAATCAAGGTCGTCTATCAAGATGCGTTCAACACGAACAGGATCGCGGGGTTCTACCCGCCTTGGCCCTTACCTGTCTAGAGAACTCTGGTCACCCATACGATCAAGTGTCAGCCATGTCCGGAACAGGTTGGGAAAGAAAACCCCCGAGAAATTAACCCAATTGTAGTTTTAAGTCTTCGGACCGCTGGGGATAGATTTGTGCAGTTAAAATCAGATGATAAATCTTTTTTTATTTTGAGAAAGTTCCAGACCTTGACTCGAGTGGTTGAAATTGGTACTGACTTTTATTGAAAGCTTATAAAATATTTTTGATATTTTTGAAATGATCTGGGTCATCGAACCTTAACTCGAAGGGCGGAGATTGATGCCAATTTTTTGTTGAAAGCAGGAAAGTCCCTCGAGAAATTAATCACGGTGTAGTTTAAGGTCTTCGGACCCTATTTTTGTATAGATGATTGCAAGAAATATTTTTTTTAAAAATAATCCGAATGATGGATCCCAATTCGAGTGATTGGGATTAAGCCCGGTTTTTATTGAAAATCTCTCGAGATTTTGATCCCGACGTAGTTTAAGGTCTTCGGACCATTTTTATACATGATGGAAATACATTTTTTTTTTGTTTTTTAGAAAAGATCCAGGTCATCAGATCTTGATCCAAACGGTCGAGATTGATGCCAGTTTTTATTGAGAATCACTCGGGACTTGATCCTGACATAGTTTAAGGTCTTCAGACCCTATTTTTTTTTGGGTTTTTTGAAGTGTGTGTGTGTGTGTGTGTGTGTGTGTGTGTGTGTGTGTGTGTGTGTGTGTCTATTGGAGTGACCCGGATCTCATCTCAAATGTTCGAGGTTGAGATCGGTTTTTATTACAAAATCCCTCGGGATGTTGATCTCGACGTAGTTTAAGGTCTTCGGACCCTGGTTTTGTACAGGTGGACGGAAATCAAGGTTTGAAATTCTTAGTGTTTTCTAAAAATAATTCGGCGTAATCGGATCATGACTTGGATGGTTAAGATCGATGCCAAATGAAATGATATTTCTTTTTATTTTCTTGAAAATCTCATGTAGTTTTCTCTCTCTTCGACATCATCAAGCTAAAATCTCGTCAATTTCTCATAACATGAGATTTTAGTGAGTCCTTTTCTCCTTTTCTCATTCTTCTCCTCCATCACTTCATTCTTACATGGAGGTACAAGATTCACTTGCAACTATTCTTCCTAAGGGGTAGTTCTTCCCAAGAAGAGAGAGGGAGGGGTCACCTCATCTTGAAAGGAGGACCGTTGGCCCCCTGGGTGCCGCCCAAGCCTCCTCTGCCCACCTGTTTTTTCCAGTGGGCTAGGTAATAGGTGCCCTCCCCTTTCTTATATAATGTTCGCTCGCCTCAAGTGTAAGGCTGCGATGTAGTAATAAATCTCGGTAAGACCGAGGTCGATCCACAGGGAAATAGTAACAGCTACCAAATCACTCCAGCAACTCGGCTTTTTAAAGGAAATCAGATTTAAAAGAGTGCTTACTTAAAACAGGAATTTAATGAAAAATCAGAGATACTAAGTACTAAGGCTTTCAAGGATCCACTTGTAGCAATCCTATGTCAATTCAGTCAATCCAAATAGAGAACACAACTAGATTTGAAGTCCTATCTCTCATCTAGTTGGAAAGTAAAACATTCACACACATTCCATCACATTCAAGTTGAACTTCCAAGTTCTAGTTCCATTCAATCAATACAAAACTCAAACTATAGCCTGCGGAGTAACAGCCATGCCTTTGGACTATGGCCTGCTCAAGGATTACTATAATCCGAATTTAGATAAACAAACATGATAATCTCAGAGAATTAAAAGGAATTCATGTCCGGAGCACATAAACTCAGATAAAACATCTCAAACTACCATTATTTGGAACTAAACCATGCAAAAATCCAAACTTGAATGTAAATTACTTGAATTAAACTGAAATCAACATAGTATTAGCTACAAGCTTCACCTCTCAGCCTTAGCTGAGAGGTTTAGCCGAGCATAGTCATGCTACAACTAAAAACTCTGAAATAAAGCATAAAAATAGAAAAACCCGAATAGGAGAGTTGCAGACGCTCCACAATCGCCTTCACCCGCCAAACTCACATTCCCTAGCCTCCCTGATACCCTAGGAAGAACCCCTAGGTGTCCTTTTATAGCAAACAACCTTCCTTGCGTCGGATTTTGTGAAAGACTACGCATTGCGCAGCAATTTTTGGAGTCCTAAATTAGAAAGGGATCTTCTTACGCAGAGCCGACCGGTCGTGACCGGTCGGACTAATCTTTTGAGCATTCCAGGGAGCACTGCCGACCGGTCAAGACCGGTCGGACAGACCTGTCCATTCATTCCAGCAAACATACCCGACCGGTCATGACCGGTCGGGCTGATCTATCAACCATCCAGCGTGTATGGCCGACCGGTCTTGACAGGTCGGCCTGTCTTCAATGTGAACAGCCATCATGTGGCCGACCGGTCATGACCGGTCGGCCTGTCTTCCACTTGATCCTTTGATGTGGCTGATCAGTCAGACGACCGGTCTGCCTTGTTTCTCTTCAGCTTTTTCTTCTTTTCTTCATCCTCTTTTCTCCTTCTTTCTTTGGTCCATCTTAGGACTTCATGCAATAGCTCCAAATGCATTCTTTTGGCTTGTAATTGAATGAAGTCCGCTCTCATCCCTATAATCACAAAACATATGTTAGGTGGGCCTTTAAACCATGAAAAGCATGCAAACCTTGTCCTGTAATGGGCAATGCAATGTATAAATTGGAGGTTCAACACACCCCCCAACCAGCTTTTTGCTAGTCCCGAGCAAAACATGCGTGAAACAATTTCAAACCTCCAAACCCAACTCTCTTCTAGAAACTATGTTTCTACCCATTCCAGGATGTACAAGTATAAAATTTGGAGAAGCTAGGTGATAGAAGCTGAACCTTGGACTCTCAAAACATAAGAAGTGTCTACATAAAATTCCCGCTGATTGATTGATAAATAGAAGAACTCGAACAAATTCAACCTAGTGTGTATAGTGAAAATTCATCTCATGAGTTCCTGGGATCATCTTCTTCATAGATTAGGTAAACCAATGATTTTAAGGTGCACAGAGCAACAACAAGCCTATGATAGGAATTTGCCTTACCGTCCTTCCGACGGCTTTCACACTACATCCCATTTCCGGCTTTGGTTACGGTTCGACCATCCCCCGGTTGGTAATAGGTAGCCCTTTTCGAAATTTTCCACCATTTTTCTTTCCTTCCCGATTTCATCCTTTCTTTCCTTTTTCTTTTAAAATTAGATAGGATTTTTAGAAATCCATATCCTCCGTTATTTTCCCATGGACAAGGATGGACAAAATACCCCGGCTTGGCTGCTCAACACCTCTAAACCAAAGTCTAGCTAATCCACAAATCACATAAACCTGTCACTCATGAAAATCGTGTAATGTGAACTTGGTGTAAAGGTGTTCAACTTTTCTATTAATCACAACAATAGAGGAACTATCATATAAAACCATTATGTTGGGAGAAATTCAAAACTACAACATCACACACTTCGTTTTTCCTCCTCTTCTACTCATAACCTCTCGAATGTATAGAAACAAGATTTTCTAAAGGATTTTTGAGATGTTAGAAAATTCGAAAAAATTTCGTGCATATGAAGCTCGAAATGTGGCAATATGCTAGATGAGGGATCTCATCTCACCCCCCAACCAAATCTTGCATTGTCCTCAATGTAAAAAGATAGGCAAGTAGCATGAACATGAGAGCAATGGTAAAATATGAGAGAGTGAGAACAATAATACCTGGGAGAGCGATCATGGAAGTCTGCAACTACAACAACTAAATCCTACTAAGACAGTAAAACTAAATAAAACCTACCTATGCTATACCTCCATCAGACTAGGAGATCAATCATCCTGATAGACAGGATCATTCAGGGAGATGGACATGTCCTCTGAATCAAATTTCTCAACAAATGGTTTAAGGCGTTGTCCATTAACTTTGAAACAGCCACCATTCGCTGCATTCTCAATCTCAACAGCCCCATGAGGAAAAACTTCTTTGACAATATATGGGCCGGTCCATCGAGATCGTAATTTTCCTGGAAAAAGATGAAGTCGGGCATTATATAAGAGCACTTTCTGCCCTTCATGGAAAGATTTCCTTAAGATATGCCTGTCATGAAAGGCCTTCATCTTGCTCTTGTAAATTCTCCAATTCTCATATGCATCGTTCCGGATCTCATCAAGCTCATTTATTTGAAGTTTACGAAGCGAGCTAGCCTTGTCAATGTCAAAATTTAAAGCCCAAATTGCCCAATAGGCTTTGTGTTCTATCTCCACAGGCAAGTGGCAAGCTTTCCCATAGACAAGTCTATAAGGGGACATTCCAATGGGTGTCTTGTAGGCAGTACGGTGAGCCCAAAGTGCATCATCTAATCTTAGGGACCAATCCTTGCGATCCGGTCTCACCGTCTTTTCCAAAATCTTCTTGATTTCCCTATTGGAGATTTCAGCTTGCCCACTTGTTTGTGGGTGGTATGGGGTACTCACTTTGTGCCTAATACCATATTTCTTCATCAAAGTTTCAAAAGGTCTATTGCAAAAGTGAGAACCACCATCACTAATAATGGATCGAGGCGTCCCAAATCTAGAAAGTATGTTTTCTTTGAGAAACTTGAGAACCGTACGATGATCGTTGGTTCTACATGGGATAGCCTCTATCCATTTAGACACATAGTCTACGGCCAACAAAATATAGACATGTCCAAAAGATGAGGGGAATGGTCCCATGAAATCGATGCCCCAACAGTCAAAGACTTCAAGATGTTGAATTGGGGTGAGAGGCATCATATTTCGACGGGATAATCCTCCTAACTTCTGGCAGCGCTCGCACGCTTTGCAAAACTCGTGGGTATCTTTAAATAATGTGGGCCAATAAAAACCACACTGTAGAATTTTTGCAGTTGTTTTCTTGGCTAAAAAATGACCCCCACATGCTTGATCATGACAAAAGGAGATGACTAAATTGTGTTCATCATCGGGGACGCATCTCCTTATAATTTGGTCTGGGCAATATTTAAACAATAGAGGTTCATCCCAGAAAAATCTGCGCACTTCCCTTAGAAATTTACGTTTGTCTTACGCAGTCCAATGAGTCGGCATCACACCTGTGGAAAGATAATTGGCTATATCAGCGTACCATGGTGGATGCATAGCAACAAAGAGTTGCTCATCAGGGAATGAGTCCTCAATAGGTGACTCGTCAATGGAATTTGGTAGGACTAGGCGGGATAGATGATCCGCCACCACATTTTCTACCCCCTTCTTATCTTTGATCTCCAAATCGAATTCTTGAAGGAGTAGGATCCATCTTAGCAAACGGGGCTTAGCATCCTTCTTGGAAAGAAGGTATTTCAGCGTTGCATGATCTGTATAAACAATAACTTTGGATCCTATTAAGTATGGCCTGAATTTGTCCAAGGCAAAAATGACAGCTAGGAGCTCTTTATCCGTAGTCGAATAGTTAACTTGGGCAGGATTCAAGTTCCTACTTTCGTAGTAGATGACATGGGGCTTTTTATCCTTCTTTTGGCCTAACACCGCCCCAATAGCAAAATCGCTTGCATCGCACATCAACTCAAAAGGAGTGGACCAATCTGGTGGTTGCATGATAGGAGCGGTTGTTAACATGTCTTTTAGCTTTGAAAAAGCTAATTGACATTCGGCACTCCACTCAAATTGGTTCTCCTTTTGTAGAAGGTTGCATAAAGGCCTTGAGATGTGACTAAAGTCCTTAATAAACCTTCGATAGAAACCGGCGTGTCCAAGGAAGGACCGCACATCGCATATGCTTTTGGGTGGTGGTAGATTGGAAATTATGTCAATTTTCGCCCGGTCTACTTCTATTCCATTGGACGAGATGATATGTCCAAGGACTATTCCTCTTTGTACCATGAAATGGCACTTTTTCCAGTTTAATACAAGTTGCTTTTCCTCACACCTCATCAAAACCAACTTCAAGTGCTCGAGACACTCATCAAATGTACAACCAAAAACAGAAAAGTCATCCATGAACACCTCAAGAAACTCACCCACCATGTCCGAGAAAATACTCAACATGCATCGTTGGAATGTGGCGGGTGCATTGCATAACCCGAATGGCATCCTTCGGTAAGCGAAGGTACCAAACGGGCATGTAAATGTGGTTTTCTCTTGGTCTTCCGGAGCTATCTCAATTTGGTTGTATCCGGAATAGCCATCTAGGAAGCAATAATAGGGATGGCCTGCCAACCTCTCCAAAATTTGATCCATAAATGGGAGAGGGAAGTCGTCTTTCCTAGTAACCGTGTTGAGCTTCCTCTAATCAATGCACATACGCCAACCGGTAGTCACCCTAGTCGGTATAAGCTCGTTGTTGGTGTTTTCAATGATGGTAATACCGGATTTCTTGGGGACAACTTGGGTGGGACTCACCCATTGGCTATCTGAGATGGGGTAGATGATACCCACATCCAATAGCTTTAACACCTCGGCTTTGACAACCTCCATCATGTTTGGATTTAGCCTTCTTTGAGGTTGTCTAGACGTTTTTGCATTTTCTTCAGGTGTATACGGTGAGTGCAAACCGAAGGATCTATCCCTTTGAGATCCGCTATTGTCCAACCTATGGCTTCCCGATGTTCTTTGAGTAGCTCAATCAACTTGAGCTCTTGGTCTTTCTCTAGGTGGGAGGCAATGACAACTGGGAACGTTTCCTCTTGACCCAAATATACGTATTTAAGCTCTGATGGCAGCGGTTTGAGGTCAAGCTTTGGTGGTTTGATGTTAGACGGTAGAGGCCTTGATGTGGTTGGTGGCAATTTTTCAAAGTGGGGCCTCCACCGGCTAGTATCAACTA
This sequence comes from Liriodendron chinense, assembly GCA_003013855.2. Classification (NCBI taxonomy): domain Eukaryota; kingdom Viridiplantae; phylum Streptophyta; class Magnoliopsida; order Magnoliales; family Magnoliaceae; genus Liriodendron; species Liriodendron chinense. Next base: position 1,636,686 of record ML058408.1, read on the forward strand.
CCGGTCTTTCTATATTTAATGCCTGCACATTCTCACTACTGATGGGATCTTCGGAATCCATGAAATGTGCTAAGCATGTCTCCAAGCTTTCTAGTGGTTCAAGTTGGAGGAGTTCTTCTTCTTTAAAAGTTTCGAGCATGTTCACATCGAAGAACTCATCATCATCGACATCCCTATGTCTTTTGCCCAAATGAAACACATTTACCTCTAGTGTCATGTTTCCAAAAGATAGTTGCATCACCCCATTCCGGCAATTGATGATTGCGTTTGATGTGGCAAGGAATGGGCGGCCTAATATCACCGGTATTTGGGTGCTAGCATCCAAAACCGGCTGTGTGTCCAAGACTATAAAATCTACCGGGTAGTAGAATTTGTCAACTTGGACTAGAACATCCTCAACTATCCCCCTCGGTACACGGATAGATCTATCAGTGAGTTGCAATGTGGTTTTGGTGGGTTTTAATTCACCAAGGCCCAATTGCTCATATACCGAGTATGGGATCAAGTTCACACTCGCCCCCAAGTCTAACAAGGCACGTTCAATCCGGTAGTCTCCAATGATACATGAGACGGTGGGACTACCGGGATCTTTGAATTTTGGGGGAGTCTTTTGAGTGAGGATGGCACTAACTTGCTCAGTTAAGAAGGCCTTTTGCTGCACATTATATTTGCGTTTTGTTGTGCATAGGTCTTTTAGAAACTTGGCATAAGAGGGAATTTGTTTGATGGCATCAAGCAAAGGGATATTGATCTTGACTTGTCTGAAAATCTCTAGAATATCTTGAGAATTTGGGAGAGATTTTGGGGCAACCAATCTCGATGGGAATGGTGCTATGGGCTTGTAAATGCGTTCCGGTTGTTGTGGGGCTAAGTTAGATCCATTTTCATCCTCAGAATTTACCGGATCATTAGGCTCATCGGCCTTCACCGGAATAGTTTTGTCAATTTGTTTACCACTTCTAAGGGTGGTAATGGATTTAGCTTGCTCCATGTTTTGGTTGAAAAGGATTAGGGATGCTTACTTCATGTACTTGCTTTGGATTGGGCTGAGGTTGGGCCGGAAAGGTCCCTTCCCTAGCATTCAAGCGTCCCTTAATCTCATCAACCGAGACTTTCAGCTCTTGGAACAATTGCTGATTCAATTCATTTATTTGCGCTTGCCCTTGCATAAACGCTCTCAAGGTATCCTCCAATGAGAATTGAGGTGGGGCCATATTTTGCATGGGTGGCCCTCTTTGGGAGTTAGTAGGATTGCCCGTAGGAGCATTCTTCCAACTGGAATTCGGGTGGTTCTTCCAACTCTCATTGTATGTATTACCTACCGGTCCATTGAAGGGCCGTTGATAACCATATGTGGCATTGGCTGTCTCTTGCAGCACTTCCTTAAATGCAGGAATTGTGGGACAATCTTGCGTAGCGTGTAAGTCGGTGAGACAAATCCCACATGTGGTTTCAACAGCTTCCTTGGACTTGGAAACTCCATTTTTGCTAAGTTCCATGGCCTCAACCTTCCTTGTGAGGTTGGCTATCCTTGCATTCACGTCGTCTTCCTCTTTAAGGACATATATCCCTCCTTTCTCTTGAGTAGGCTTGGGGTTCTTGGGTTTATCCGAGGTATCCCAAGATTGGGCGTTTTCAGCCAACATGTCCAAGTAACTCCAAGCATCATCTGGATTTTTACTCATAAACTCGCCATTGCACATCATTTCCACAAATTGGCGCATATTGGAACTTAATCCATCATTGAAAAAATTTATAACTCGCCAACTCTCATAGCCATGATGTGGGCAAGCAAGCAGGAGTTCCTTAAATCTTTCCCAACATTGAAAGAATGATTCACCCTCTTTAGCTGAGAAATTCATTATGGCCCTTCGAAGAGTGTTTGTTTTATGAGCCGAGAAGAACTTTTTCAAGAATTCCCGGTTCATCTCAACCCATGACCCAATCGAATGTGGTCTAAGAGAGTGAAGCCAATCTTTGGCTCTTTCTTTTAAAGTGAAGGGAAAAAGTTTAAGTCTGATTGTATCCCCAGAAACATTGGGATAATGCAAGGTGGCCAACACTTCTTCGAATTCTTGCAAGTGTAAGTATGGGCGGTCAGAGTCTAGCCCATGGAATTTAGGTAAAAGTTGGATTACTCCCGGTTTTATGTCAAGGGTCCCACCGTTAGCTGGTAGAACTATGCAAGAAGGTGTAATTGTACGAGCAGGTTGTAGGTAATCCCGTAGTGATCTCATTGGAGGAACATTATGTACCTCATTCTCTCCTACTCCTTCCTGATTTGCGTTTGTGGTTGGAGTAGGGGGGGGGGGGGGGGGGGGGGGGGGGGGGGGGAGGATTCCTTAAGGGTGTTTGATCCATACTCCCCAAACTTTCACAATGCTCTTGATAATTCCGGACTCGTCTATGGACTGACAATGGTCCAACTAAACCACCTTCAGATTGGAGACGATTTGAATGATTACGTTCCCAACGGGACATAAACCACTCAACCAGAAACTGAAACTAATCCTATTCTAGAAAACTAAAATCTGAAACTGAAAGAAAATTCTGCAGAAGCTAAGTTAGAAGGGTATCACCTGATGCGCTTGAACTAGAGAAAAACTCCTACAAAACAGAAAAACTTGTTAGTTCTAAGAAAATCAAAAAGCCTAACTATTTCTACTTCTACAGCCACTGAAATTATTTGAAAACCGTTATCTAATTTCCCCGGCAACGGCGCCAAAAACTTGTTCGCTCACCTCAAGTGTAAGGCTGCGATGTAGTAATAAATCTCGGTAAGACCGAGGTCGATCCACAGGGAAATAGTAACAGCTACCAAATCACTCCAGCAACTCGACTTTTTAAAGGAAATCAGATTTAAAAGAGTGCTTACTTAAAACAGGAATTTAATGAAAAATCAGAGATACTAAGTACTAAGGCTTTCAAGGATCCACTTGTAGCAATCCTATGTCAATTCAGTCAATCCAAATAGAGAACACAACTAGATTTGAAGTCCTATCTCTCATCTAGTTGGAAAGTAAAGCATTCACACATATTCCATCACATTCAAGTTGAACTTCCAAGTTCTAGTTCCATTCAATCAATACAAAACTCAAACTATAGCCTGGGGAGTAACAGCCATGCCTCTGGACTATGGCCTGCTCAAGGATTACTATAATCCGAATTTAGATAAACAAACATGATAATCTCAGAGAATTAAAAGGAATTCATGTCCGGAGCACATAAACTCAGATAAAACATCTCAAACTACCATTATTTGGAACTAAACCATGCAAAAATCCAAACTTGAATGTAAATTACTTGAATTAAACTGAAATCAACATAGTATTAGCTACAAGCTTCACCTCTCAGCCTTAGCTGAGAGGTTTTAGCCGAGCATAGTCATGCTACAACTAAAAACTCTGAAATAAAGCATAAAAATAGAAAAACCCGAATAGGAGAGTTGCAGACGCTCCACAATCGCCTTCACCCGCCAAACTCACATTCCCTAGCCTCCCTGATACCCTAGGAAGAACCCCTAGGTGTCCTTTTATAGCAAACAACCTTCCTTGCGTCGGATTTTGCGAAAGACTACGCATTGCGCAGTAATTTTCGGAGTCCTAAATTAGAAAGGGATCTTCTTACGCAGAGCCGACCGGTCGTGACCGGTCGGACTAATCTTTTGAGCATTCTAGGGAGCACTGCCGACCGGTCAAGACCGGTCGGACAGACCTGTCCATTCATTCCAGCAAACATACCCGACCGGTCATGACCGATCGGGCTGATCTATCAACCATCCAGCGTGTATGGCCGACCGGTCTTGACCGGTCGGCCTGTCTTCAATGTGAACAGTCATCATGTGGCCGACCTGGTCATGACCGGTCGGCCTGTCTTCCACTTGATCCTTTGATGTGGCTGACCGGTCGGACGACCGGTCTGCCTTGTTTCTCTTCAGCTTTTTCTTCTTTTCTTCATCCTCTTTTCTCCTTCTTTCTTTGGTCCATCTTAGGACTTCATGCAATAGCTCCAAATGCATTCTTTTGGCTTGTAATTGAATGAAGTCCGCTCTCATCCCTATAATCACAAAACATATGTTAGGTGGGCCTTTAAACCATGAAAAGCATGCAAACCTTGTCCTGTAATGGGCAATGCAATGTATAAATTGGAGGTTCAACATATAACATGAGGCAACCCTTGCACTTCCAGCATGCAATCTCTCTCTCTCTCTCTCTCTCTCTCTCTCTCTCTCTCTCTCTCTCTCTTCTTTCACACGCTCTCTTTTGTCAAGTTTTTTTTCCCTTTTGGTGGCTCTCTTGTTCCTTCAAGTGGTGGGGCATTGGTGGAGTTTGGGATAGCAAGTTGGTCCCCCTTGGTGAGTGGTGAAGGTATGGACCACTCCCTTTCTTTCATTTCATTGCATTTCTTTTCACTTTCTCTTCTCATGCTCTCTTTCTTTTCTTCATGTAGGTACTTAAAGAGAGTTTAAGGTGGGCCCAAGCTTTTGGTGTTGCACATTTCAACCTTTACCCAGGTGGTGCATGGAGAGGGACATTTCAAGCTTCATCTCATTTTTCTTTTTCTCTTTCATACTCCCTCCATGTGCATGTAAAGGGTAATTTTACCATGTCCATCAAGTGTGCATGGTAAAATATCCTATTTTCTTTCATAGGAGTTGGGCTTTATATGTATATCAAATGGGGCTCAAAGTGAAGTTAGGGCCCTTGGTGCATTTGATGGGCCTAATACTTCATTTGGGGCTCCCTCATGCCCTTTTTTCCTTTTCATATCTTCCTTAAATGCTTTCTCTTCTTTTCCATTTTCTTTTCAAGGTTTGGGCCCATGAGATTGGTAGGGCCCACCTCAAGTCTTGGGCTCTCAATGCTCACTTTGGATGGCCCCTTCTTTCTTCACATGTGTATGGACAAAGGTGACTAGCCCATTTTTCACTTGGATCTCAAGTGGGCTAGATTCTTTAGTTAGGCCTTTATGGACAAATGGCCCAATTCTTCCACCATCTTTCTATTTTGATGTACATCCTTGGTCTCATTTCCTTGTGCACAAGGTGTGGTGGGCTTTTTAGAATTCCTCCACTTAGATTGGCTTTTGGCCCCCATTAAAACTTATGAATTTCTTTTAGTCAAGGGTGTACCACCACACTTTGTGTATGTAGGATTTTTTTCCTTCATGCTTTTTCTTTGGATTGATGGAGGACTTAGGTTACTCGATCATTTACAAGGCCCATGAGTGAGCTATTTTCAACAACCTCACTAAGTTCAAGTGGTTTTTTCATGTTGTAGGAAAGTGGTACTCAAAAGTTTTCTTTAATGTCACCACCCTCAAATGGATAATCCTTCTTCAAGTGAGCTATCCATGCAATCTTAGCTCCTTGATCCTCTCTTGGGGTGGCATTTGGTGGGTCATCCTCTATCTTTCTCAAAGATGAGTGATTTTTTTTTCAATTTGTGGAAAAGAATAATGCCCATAAGTTGCCCAAGTTTGTCCCATGCTTTAGGGCACTTGGATTTTGGTTTTTCAAGTGGGCAATGTACATCATTTGTAACCATTTTCATGATGGTTGGGTGGCTCATCAAGCCACGCCCTCTTGTGTTCAAATGGTCTTTCTTTTGGTAAAGAAAGTGGTGCACATAAGTTGTCCAAACTTGTCCTTGCATGGACATTGTCAACTCTGATTCTTCAAGTGGGCTATGTGCACCATTTTCTACCATTGGCTTCCTTTATCTCATGTGTGGGTAGACTACCATATTGTGCTCTCATAGCCAAAATATTTATCAAGATGATGCACATAAGTTGCCCATGATTGACTCAAGAGTGGGCTCTTATGGTTCTTCAAGTGGGCTATGTGCACTTTTCAATCCATTGAGGCGGGGCATTTGAGTTGCTCTTGGGGACCAATTTCCTTCCTATCTCCCATTTGTCCATGTACATATGTAAAAAAGATGGAAACATCTCAAATGAGGCTCGTTGCTTTGATGTGGAAAGTGAACCAAACCTTGGTCACACATGGACTTTGAAAAGGGGTTTTCCAAATAAATATCCCACATTGATCTTTTAGCATGGCAGTTGAGTGCACTTGGTGTCTAAAATGTGTCCTTGGATGGTGTATTTTCCTCATCTAGGCCATGACATGCACCCTCTTTAAGGTAGGCCTTACTTGTTTTTTGATGGGCCCAACACATATCCTAGGCGACACATGGAGTTGGATACTGGACTTAGTATTTTTGTATTTAAATCTTGTTAAGTCCAAATTCATGGGTCTCCTAGATCAAGATTTGGATTTTAATGGGTAAAGAATAAGAGGCTTACCTTGCCGAGCTTATAGGATCCGATGGCGGATGACACAAGGGGTCATAAAACAGTTAATGAGGATGATCTTGCTTTCATTGTTCGTCGCGGAGATCATATGTGCTCCCTAGAGAAGGAGCATCAACCTCCCCCCAAAATAAAAGGTCAGGGGACCCGAGACCTTTGGGACACTTGGGTGTAGCAGCCACAGCCGATGCTTGAACATGTCCTTGCTAACACTCCATTTGTGGGTCTTCTCGCATTTCGCTTCCACAACAACAATGCTAATCGTATGGTACTCACGACCCTTTGTGAGAGGTGGAGGGATGAAACCCACACCTTTTAACTTCCTTATGACGAATGGGGGATAACTCCTCTGGACATTTATATGAAAATAGGGTTTTCCTTTCATGGGGCAGTTGTACCACATGCGGATTCTCTTACTTTATTTACTCCTAATGACTGGATGCGGCTTGTGGGAGCCATCCCACCTGAGAGTGAATTCCAAAGTAGCTAAGTGAAACTGCGATGGTTTCATAACACTTTTGTTGTTGTTGTACCTACCACTGAGCTGGATGCTCTCCATAAAGCACGAGCAATGATCACTTATGCCTTCGGTTCGTTCCTTTTCTGCCACGTGAATGAAAGGATTGATCCTAGATTTCTTCGCTTGACCGAGGACCTTCATCATTCATACAATTGGAATGGGGCCATTTTGACTCGCATCTACTAGGGCTTGGACAAGACTTCCAGGGCTAGCAGGACTTTCACGGGCTTCTGGCCTGTAGTGGAGGTATACTCTTTACCTTCCTTCTCATAAATTTTGTGTTCCCTCTGTTTGATCATTGCATTGGCCCTTGCCCAGACCTACTTCTATGATTACTTCGCTCACCTATCCTTGAGAATACGGGATGACATCGAACCCTCTTTGTATCGTTTCATGCACTGGAGTCATCAAAACCGCTAACCGAATCCCCGAGTGTCCCAGGACAATTGGCGTGCTGATATAGATGGATTGACTGCAGAGGACGTAAGTATCTTTTTTTCCTTATCCCTTGTGTTGTGCTGAGACTTACTGTGAGATGATTCTTTTTCCTTAGTTTGGCCAAGGGAGCCACGACCAATCCTGACCGGCCGGCCACCCCGCTTCCCGCCTTGAACACTTACTAGACTAAGGTCAAGATTGGCCCTACCGGTCAAGACCAGTTGGCTAACAAGTTGGCCACCCACTTCCCCTCTCTGTACACTCTCTGAATGAAGGACCAGATATGTCTGATCGGTCGGCCATGCATAAACAGCAAGCTTAAACAACAAGCTCCTATTTTTGTGGCGAATTTGCTAAGTGCTGCGCAATTCTGGAAGTTCCGGAGTCGGTGGGACTCTAAATCTATAAAAGGACACCTAAGGATTGAAGTTAAGGCATCATAGAAGAAGAGAAACTTCGTGGGAGGTGAAGAGAGCCATTGTGGAGCATTTGCAACTCTCCCGAATCCAGGTTTTCATGCTTTTTAGTTTGTTTTTCATTATTTTTAGTTAAAGCATGATGATGCTCGGCTAGAACCTCTTAGCTAAGGCTAAGAGGTGAAGCTTGTGGGTAGTAATCATGATGAATTCGTTTTAATTCAAGTACTCTACTTTAAGTTGAATTTTGAGTTCTAGTTTAAATAAAAGTAGGTATTTTTGGATGTTTTATGAGAGTTCATGTGCTTCGGACATGGGTTCCTTGCAAATTCTCTGAGATTATTATGTTAGATTGTTTAGATTCAAATTTTAGCAACCCCTGAGCGTACCATAGTCCATTGGCATGGTCGTTACTTCGAAGGCTACATATTTGACTTCTACATGCTTCATTAGAACAAGAATCTTATTCTTCAACTTGATTAGGGATTGTTTATGTTTGAATACTATATCTTCCAACTAGAAGAGAGATAGAACTTCAATTCTAGTTGTGTTATGCTTGGATGAATGAATTCACATGGGGGCTCCCACAAGTGGATCCTTGAGGCCTTAGCTCCGTTAATTATAGATTTTTACAACTTTACTATTTTTATCTAGTTTATGAATTTGAATTTCTTAATTAATTGAATTTGAAGTTTCTGGAATAATTAGAATTGGTTTACCTAATTCTCTATGGATTGACCTCGGTCTTACCAAGAATTATTACTACATCGCAGTCTTGCACTTGAGGCGAGCGAACAAGTTTTTGGCGCCACTGCTGGAGAATCTAGGTTAAACGGTTCTAGATTGTTTTAGTGACTATAGAAGTAGAAGTAAATAGATTTTTCTAATTGGTTTTGGATTAGTCTTTGATTTTCTAGAATTAACAAATTGCTTTGTTTTGTAGGAACTCTCCTAGTTTAAGTAAAACGGGTACTTTCGTTCTAACTTAGTACTTTTTTAGATTTTAGTTTTTGTTTAATTTTTGTTTTAGGACTTAGGATTAGTTTAGATTATTGCTTGTGTGGTGTATGTCCCGTTGGGAACGCAACCATACCAATTATCTCCAATCTGAAGGTAGTTTAGTTGGACCACTCTCCGTTCATATAGACGAGTCCAAAAGTCTGTAGCACATCGTGAAAATTTGAAAAGTATGGATCAAACTCCATTAGAGAATCCTCCCCACCTTACTCCAACCACTAATGCAAATCATGAAGGAATAAGAGAGAATGAGGTACATAATGCTCCTCCAATGAGAGCTTTACGAGACTACCTACAACCGGCCCGTACAACTACACCCTCTTGCGTGGTCTTACCAACCACTGGGGGGAACATTGATATAAAACCGGGGGTAATTCAACTTTTGCCAAAGTTCTATGGGTTAGATTCTGATAGCTCATATCTACACTTGAAAGAGTTTGATAAAGTTGTTGCTACCTTGCAATACAATAATGTTTCAAAGGATGTCATCAAACTTAGATTGTTTCCTTTCTCATTGAAAGAAAGAGCTAAGAGTTGGCTCCTCTCTTAGACTGCATTCGATAGGGTCACGGACTGAGATGACTTGGGAATTCTTGAAAAAAAAAATTCGGCTCATAAAACTAACACCCTTCGAAGATTTATAATGAACTTTATAGGAAAAGAGGGTGAGTCGTTCTTTCAAAGTTGGGAACAGTTTAAGGAACTCTTACTCACTTGCCCACATCATGGATACGAAAGTTGGCGTATTATTAACTTCTTTTATGATGGATTAAATTCCAACATGCGCCAATTTGTAGAGATGATGTGCAATGGTGAGTTTATGAGCAAAAATCCAGATGAGGCATGGAGCTACCAAGACATGTTGGCTGAGAGTGCCCAATCATGGGATACCTCGGACAAATCTAGTAACCTCAAGCCTGCTCCACAAAAAGAAAAAGGAGGGATTTACATCCTTAAGAAGGAAGATGATGTGAATGCAAGGCTAGCCAACCTCACAAGAAAAGTCGAGGCTATGGAACTAAGCAAAAGTGGAGTTTCTAAGTCCACAGAAGCTATTAAGAACATATGTGGAATTTGTGCCACTAATATACACTCTACGCAAGATTGTCCTACAATTCTTGTGTTCCAAGAGTTGTTACAAGAGCAAGCAAACGCCATATATGATTATCAACGGCCTTTCAATGGACCGGTAGGTAACATGTACAACTCTAATTGGAAGAACCACCCAAATTTCAGTTGGAAGAATGCTCCCATGGGCAATCCTACCAACTCTCAAGGAGGGCCACCCATGCAAAACATGGCCCCATCTCAATTCTCAATGGAGGATACTCTAAAGGCGTTTATGCAAGGGCAAATGCAAATTAATCAATCAAATCAGCAAATATTCCAAGAGCTAAAAACGTCGGTCGATGAGATTAAGGGACACTTGAATGCTAGGGAAGGGACCTTTCCGGCCCAACCTCAGCCCAATCCTGAACAAGCACATGAAATAAGCATCCCTAATCTTTCCAACCAACATGCGAAGCAAGAAAAATTCATCACCACTCTTAGAAGTGGTAAATAAATTGACAAATCTATCTCGGTGAACGTAGACAAGCCTAGTGATCCGGTAAATTCTGAGAATGAGGATGGATCTAACTCAGCCCCACAAGAAACGAACGCAGTTTACAAGCCCGTAGCACCATTCCCTTCGAGATTGGTTGCTCAAAAAATCTCTTCCAAACTCTCATGATATTTTAGAGATTTTCAGGCAAGTCAAGATAAACATTCCATTGCTTAATGCCATTAAACAAATCCCCTCTTATGTCAAGTTTCTAAAGGACCCATGCACAACCAAATGAAAATATAATGTGCAGCAAAAGGCCTTTTTGAATGAGCAAGTGAGTGCCATTCTCACTCAAAAGACCCCCCCCCCCCCCCCCCCCCCCCCCCCCCCCGCCCAAATTCAAGGATCCCGGTAGCCCCATAATTTTATGCATCATTGGTGACTACTGGATTGAACGTGCATTGTTAGACTTGAGGGCAAGTGTAAATTTAATCCCATACTTGGTATATGAGCAACTAGGCCTTGGTGAATTAAAACCCACCAAAACTATGTTGCAACTTGTTGATAGATTCATTCGTGTACCGAGAGGGATAGTTGAGGATGTATTGGTCCAAGTCGATAAATTCTACTACCCGATGAATTTCATCGTTTTGGACACACAACCGATTATGGATACTAGCACTCAAATACCGATGATTTTAGGCCGCCCATTCCTGGATACATCAAATGCAATTATCAATTGCCAGAATGGGGAATGCAATTGTCCTTTGGAAACATGACATTGGAGGTGAATGTGTTCTATTTGGGTAAAAGGCATAGGGATGTTGATGATGACGAGCTCCTCGAGGTAAATATGCTCGAATCCTTTGAAGAAGAATAACTCCTCCAACTTAAACCACTGAAACTTTGGAGACATGCTTGGCACATTTCAGGATTCCAAAGACCCAATCATAAGTGAAATTATGCAAGCATTGAATATTGAGAAACCGGTAGTTGGTATTAGCCAGTGGAGGCCCTATTTTGAAAGATTGCCACCAACCACATCAAAGCCTCTACCGTCTAACATTAAACCACTGAAGCTTGACCTTAAACTCTTGCCATCCGAGCTGAAATATATATACTTAGGTCAAGAAGAAACCTTCCTAGTTGTTATTGCCTCTCACCTAGGAAAAGACCAAGAGCTCAAGTTGATCGAGCTACTTAAAGAACATAGGGGAGCCATAAGATGGACAATAGCAGACCTCAAAGGGATAGATGCTTCGGTATGTACTCACCGTGTACACCTCGAAGAGAATGTGAAAACGACTAGACAACCTCAAAGAAGGTTAAATCCAAATATGATAGAGGTTGTCAAAGCCGAGGTGTTAAAGCTACTAGATGTGGGTATCATCTACCCCATCTCGGATAGCCAATGGGTGAGTCTTACCCAAGTTGTCCCTAAGAAGTCCGGTATTACCATCGTAGAAAACGCCAACAACGAGCTTATACCAACTAGAGTGACCACCGGTTGGCGTATGTGCATAGATTATCGGAAGCTAAACATGGTCACTAAGAAGGACCACTTGCCTGTCCCATTCATGGATCAAATTTTGGAGAGATTAGCGAGTCACTTCTATTGCTGCTACCTTGATGGCTATTACGACTACAACCAAATTGAGATAGCCCCGGAAGATCAAGAGAAGACTACCTTTACATGCCCATTTGGCACTTTCGCATACCGAAGGATGCCATTTGAACTACGTAATGCACCTGACACATTCCAATGTTACATGTTGAGTATTTTCTTAAACATGGTGGGTGAATTTCTCGAGGTTTTCATGGACGACTTTTCTATTTTTAGTTGTACATTTGAAGAGTTCCTCGATCACTTAAAGTTAGTATTAACAAGGTGTGAGGAGAAGAACCTTATTTTAAACTGGAAAAAGTGTTATTTTATGGTACAAAGAGGAATAGTCCTTAGACATATCATCTCATCCAATGGAATATAGGTAGATCGGGCAAAAATCGATATTATTTCCAACCTACCACCACCCAAGAGCATACGTGATGTGCAATCCTTCCTTGGACACGCCGGCTTTTATAGAAGGTTTATAAAGGATTTCAGTCATATCTTTAGGCCCTTATGTAGCCTTCTCCAAAAGGAGAACCAACTTGAGTGGAGTGCCGAATGCCAATTAGCTTTTTCAAAGCTAAAAGACATGTTGACAATCGCTCATATCATGCAACCACCGGATTGGTCCATTCCTTTTAAATTGATGTGCGATGCGAGTGATTATGCTATTGGGGCGGTGTTAGGACAATGGAAGGATAAGAAGCCCCACGTTATCTACTATGCGAGTAGGACTTTGAACCCCACCCAAGTCAATTACTCGACTACGGAGAAGGAGATCCTAGCCATTATTTTTACCTTGGACAAGTACAGGGCGTACTTGATAGGATCCAAGGTAATAGTTTACACAGATCATGTGGCGCTGAAATACCTTCTTTCTAAGAAAGATGCTAAGCCCGGTTTGCTTAAATGGATCCTACTCCTTCAAGAATTCGACTTAGAGATCAAGGATAAGAAAGGAGTAGAGAACGTGGTGGCGGACCATCTATCCTGCCTAATTTTATCGAGTTCCATGGACGAGTCACCTATTGACTCATTCCCTGATGAGCAACTCTTTGTTGCTGCGCATCCACCATGGTATGTTGATATTGCAAACTATCTTTCCATAGGTGCGATACCGACTCATTGGACTGCGTAGGATAAACAAAAATTTCTAAGGGAAGTGCGCAGATTTTTCTAGGATGAACCTTTACTTTTTAAATATTTCCCAGATCAAATTATTAGGAGATGTGTCCCTAATGATGAATATGTTTCTATCATCTCCTTTTGCCATGATCAAGCATGTGGGGGTCATTTTTTCGTCAAGAAAACCACTGCTAAAATTCTGCAATGTGGTTTTTATTGGCCCACTCTATTTAAGGACACCCACGAGTTTTGAAAAGCATGTGAGAGCTGTCAAAAGCTTGGAGGATTATCCCATGAAATATGATGCCTCTTACCCTAATTCAACATCTTGAACTCTTCAACTGTTGGGGCATCAATTTCATGGGACCATTCCCCTCATCTTTTGGACATGTCTACATATTGCTTGTCCTAGATTATGTGTCTAAATGGATAGAGGCTATTCCATGTAGAACCAACGATTATCGTATGGTTCTAAAGTTCCTTAAAGAAAACATATTATCTAGATTTGGAATGCCTCAGGCCATCATTAGTGATGGCAGTTCTCACTTTTGCAATAGGCCTTTCGAAGCCTTGATAAAGAAATATGGCATCAATCATAAGGTGAGTACCCCATACCACCCACAGACAAGTGGGTAAGCTGAAATTTTCAATCGAAAAATCAAACAAATTTTGGAAAAGATAGTGAGGCCGGATCGCAAAGATTAGTCGATGCCCTTTGGGCTCACTGTACCGCTTTCAAGACCCCTATTGGAATGTCTCCCTATAGACTTGTCTATGGGAAGGCTTGCCACTTGCCTGTGGAACTTGAACACAAAGCCTATTGGGCAATTCGGGCATTGAATTTTGACACTGACAAGGCTAGCTCGCTTCGCAAACTCTAATTAAATGAGCTTGATGAGATCCGGAATGATGCTTACAAGAACTTGAGGATTTACAAGAATAGGATGAATGCCTTTCATGACAAACACATTTTCAGAAAGTGCTTTTGTACAATTCTCGACTTTATCTTTTTTCAGGAAAATTGAGTCTCGATGGACCAGTCCATTTATTGTTAAAGAAGTTTTTCCTCATGGGGTTGTCGAGGTAGAAAATGCGGCGAATGGTAATTGTTTTAAAGTAGACGGACAACACCTTAAACCATTCGTTGAGAAATTTGATTCAGAGGATATGACCATCACCCTGAATGATCATGTGTATCAGGATGATTGATCTCCTAGTTTGATGGAGGTAAAGAATAGATTAGGTTTATTTGTTTTTCTATTCTTAATTGGTTTAGTAGATTTTGATACTGGAGGTAGACTTCCATGATTGACTCTCTCAGGTACTATCATTTTCACTCTTTCTTATTTTACCATTGCTCTCATGTTCATGCTCATTGCATATCTTTTTACATTGAGGACAATATAAGATTTGGTTGGGGGGTGAGATGAGATTCCTCATCTAGCAGTTTGTGGACATTCGAGCATTATATGTGAAAATTTTTCAAAATTTTCTGAGATTTCAAAACTCTTTTAGAAAACCTTGTTTCTATACATTCGGGAGGATACAAGTATAAGAAGAGGAGATATGAAGTGATGAATGTTACAAGTCTTGAACTACTTCTAATATAATGACTTTATATGTGAATTCCTCTATTTATATGATTGATAGAAAAGTCAAACACTTTTACACCTAGTTCACATTACACGATTTTCATGGGTTGAAAGGATTATGTGATTTGTGGATTAGCTAGACTTTTATTTAAGGTGTTGAAGAACCAAGCTGGGGTACTTTGTCCATCCTTGTCCATGGGAAAATAATGAAAGATATGGATTTCTAAAAATCCTATCTAATATATAAAAAAAGGAAAGGAATGATGAAAATATGGGAATAATGGAGAATATGGTGGAAAATTCTGAAAAGGGCTACCTATTACCAACCGAGGGATGGTCTACCCGCAACCAAAGCCGGAAATGGTACGTGTGTGAAAGCCATCAGAAGGACGGAAAGGCAAATTCCTGTCATAGGCTTGTTGTTGATCTATACACCTTGAGATCCATAGTTTAGTTGATATATGAAGAAGATGATCCCGTAAACTTATGAGATGAGCCATCACTATGCACATTAGGTTGAATTTGTTCAAAGTTCTTCTATTTATCAATCAATCAGCGGGAATTCTATATGAACACTTTTTATGTTTGAGAATTTAAGGTTGCAACCTCTATCACCCAGTTTCTCTAATTTTTGCACTTGTATGTCTCGGAATGAATAGAAGTATCATTCTGAAGGAGAGTTGGATTTTGGAAAATTGAACTTGCTTCATGCATGTTTTGCTTGGGACTAGCAAAATGCTGGTTGGGGGATGTGTTGAACCTTCAATTTATACATTTGCCAACCCATCACATCACATTATATGCATGGTTTGCATGCTTAAAAGACCCATCTAATGCATGTTTTGTAAATGTAGGAATGAGAGAGAGACTTCACTCAATTGATACTTTAAAGACCCAATTAGAGGACTTTTATTCATGATTGAAGTGTTAGTACACTTTTCTGTGGCATACTAGTGCACCTTGTTTGTCAATCACTTACGTTAGTGAGTCTAGTGTCGGTTGAGCCCAATGAAGACAAAGACCGAAGACTCGGATGGACCCGCTGCATCAAGGAAGAAGAATCAGGTAAAAGTTGTAACGCCCCAGATTTTCGAGATTTATTTGAAACTTTTTGAAAATTCATTTTTAATTTATTTTTTATTAATTATCGTACATTTACCGTTGATTTGCGAATAGCGGGACATCCGTAGGAGATCCGATAGGGGACCCTTTACAAAAGTTGCTTAGAATGATCCCATAAACATCGTAGAAAGATCAGATTTCAAATTACACACTTTTCAGATAATTACGAAAATGCCATTAGTTAAACTTAAGTTAAGTTGTCATTTTTAAGTATTATAGTTTCTGACGATCACTTTCACGTAAAACTCTGGATTTAAGCTTTTCGGTACATATTAACCATACACATCAAATTTCAGCCCTTAAATCATAGTAGAAGTGGTCCGATTGTCAAATCAGCCCCTTAACCCTTGATTTTCATGTCCATCGAGTGAGGAAAGTAGATGGTTAGTCGTAGTCGAATATTTCTCTTCATATGAGTGACTTGGATCGTCTTTATCATGGACCAATAGTGTGATTTGAATGCCCCACCTTGATAAGCATCTTTCTTATGCGCGAAGTTATCCCGTTTTAGAAATTAACGAGTTACCAACTCTTTTTAAAACTGAACCTTTCGATTCACCCACTTCCCACCATCAATCGCTTCTCAAATTTGGACCACTTATTATACTCATATGACTACGAGTTTATACAAAATTTGGACCCCGATCTATAATCCTACACCGTTGAACCACAAAGCCAGCCCCTTCCTTTTCCGCCAAAAGTTGGAATTTCAAATCTAAGCATTTCTCACCATCAATCAACCACTAAACTTTGTACAATTATTTGCCTATAATGACCATATATTTTTCCAAAATTTGGGCCCTGATCATCAAGCGTAGACCGTTAATTGGGATTTAGCCCATTTTAGCACCCGTTAGGCCATTTTCAAGGATCGGCCAATATAGAATGTGGATCATCAAGAAATTTACGTATTCTGACTCTACTCTTCGACCTTGATAAGATGAACGGATTGGAATTAATCATAGATCATCCGAATATTGAGATTTGAGAAACCCACCTCAAGAAGTTGTTACACAAGACCTCGCGTGCACATCCCTCTCCATATTTCTACTACGCACCTCCAAACCCTAATTCCAACCCTACCTCTATATATAGGGCCCCTCTTAGCCAAAGGTGACCCCAACCCACGAATTTGAGAGAGAGAAAGAGAAAGAGAGAAGAGAAGAGAGTTCTTTCTCATATTTTTCCAGCGGCTAGGATCTTCTACAACCCTCTTCTTCTAAGTCCATCCTAAGGTGAGGATTTTCCTTCAAGCCTTTCATTAATAATATCTCAATTATCATAAGTTTCTTTTGTGGCATGTGAAGTTGTTTTGTTTTGAATTACTTATCCATATAATATGAAGTTTGATGTGAGATTTATAATGAATATCATTATATGGTGATGTGATTCCTTTTTTTAGATTTTTTTACTAAGAAGCATGTGTATTTGTGTTATCTATCTTTGTAAAATCTATGCCCTTATTTCCTTAATCTGTGTTTTACAAGTAACATTGGTTTTCATATTGTGATATAAAATATGTGTATAAGATCATCATATGGATATCCCATTATTGTATACTCTTTGTCCCTAAGTTGGTAAAATTATTTGATGTAGAGAGATGGAACCCATGAGAGGTGTCCATGATGGAAGAATATATCTTGACTTAACTGAGAGAATGAAGTGATTGTTTGTTAATGGATCCTTACATGTACATGATGCTTGATTTGATCCATTTACATTACATGAGTATTTTAATGAATTTGGTCATGATGTACAACATTAGCTTTTTGGGACATGATGAAATCATAAAACGGGACAATGAGTGGACACTAATGGTATACAAATTCTCATGAGCCGGGGTTGGTACTATGGACACTAATCCCGTGCTGTCGGCCTATGCTGGGTTGCTTGCGACTCCCCATAGTGACCATTGAGTTTTATTTAAATCGGTTGTATGCGAAAACACTTAAATAAAGGTGAAACTAAAGTCATGCATTCACTTGGCTCCATGTGGGTGTACGGAATTGAGAATAGGCTAGAGCGTCCTACTTCTCCCGTACACTGTCACGTGTAGATTTGGGCTATGAGCGTCCCATTTCTCATGTGGTCGGGCAAAACTATGGGCTTGTGCGTCCCAGGAACCTCTGGTGACTAGTGGCTAGCATGAAGTCGTAACAGGGAGTCTCCCACTTCATGTATTGTGATTCTAGCCAGGGTGCCTTAGCCAGAGCATGCATTCCATGCATCGCATTAACAAAGATTTTTAGTTGGTTGTTTTGATTTGATTAAATAATAATATCCTGCTTGCGTTTACTCTGTATCGTTATTATTATTCTTGATTGTCTTGGAGGAAATATTCCCCACTATGATAGCGTTTAACGTTATCCCAAACACAATTTAGATGATGCAGGTGAAGATCCAGGTATTGAATCCGATTTTAAGGAAAAGAGTTCGATGGTTCGTACGATCACATGGCGGATGACGATGTTAGAGAAACATAATTAATGTTATCATTTATTAAATATTTCTTTTGAGTAGTTGATACATTTATGGAATTGTAATAAGTCTTCAAGAGAAGACATGGTTTTGTATTTTAATTAATCAGTATGGATATTGGTTGGTTCCTTTATTTAAACATTGATGATGACGTAGTAAGTTTGATAGAATAAGATGATAATTGTTTCCGCCATTGTGCTTGAATGCTATATTTTATTATTTAACAAATCAATTAGTCCATGATTTACTTGGGAATTCGGCCGTCGTGTTATACACGAGAGTCGAAAATCTCGGGTCGTTACAGTTGGTATCAGAGCACAATCGGGACCTCTGGGTGAGAAGCCCAACCATTTTCATAATAAATACCCCTTAGGGCTTAGGTTCCCATGAAATAAAAACAAAAACACCTAGGTTCATCCCCCATTGGATGCATGAGATGTTATGAATCTAGAGACTCAAACATAGGCCCCTTAAAATCATTAGGATAGCTTATAAACGTAGAAATCTGTAAATTTTAGGATTTTTGGGAAGTGGATTCTCACTTTTTTTAGAACTTTTGAAGCTCTCAACATTTTCTCATATTTAGACCAGCGTTACGCTAAGTCATGGGATTTATCTCCCTCAAATTTTAAGGATAACTATTTTATTTCGAATTGTTTTTGTTAGGAGAAATTTCCTGACCCTTTAGCAATGTCACCACTAATAATTATATTTTTTGAATTGATAAATTTTTGAAAATTTTTATACATATTTAAAACTCATTACCCAACACTTTCATAAAATTTCAGATCAATCCGACATTTAGATAAATCGTGAAAATTCTGTTAGTAGAGAAAATCATGCGCTGGAAACTGCTGGACTGTTACGTTTTTCAGACTTTTAGAGGTCAGAATCATATCTTACCATAGGAATTTCATTCTGAGAAAAATTAGGGTGATTTCTCACCTAACTTTTAGATTACCCTCCAAATTTTAGGCAAAAAGGACGTTCAGTTTGAGAGATAAAATTCTAAGAGCGCTTATAAGTCCTGTGTTCCAGATTCGACACTATCTTAGTTCCTTGGCTTTGAAAACCTCTAAACCCCTTGTTTAGGCTTAGTTATTGTGAGATGGCACCCTTAGAAATACTTCCTAGCATATTCTCATACATCCCTAAAATTTAGGCCCAACCCTCTTACTTAAAGTAGATTATAGTAACCATAAAATGCCATTTACCAATCTCTCACATAAATCTTCAACCATGTCTAACAATGAAAGTAAATAGGATCTCGTAAAGTTTTAATGTTTTGTATTGTTGGATTTTAATTTACGTGATCTTCGTTGATTTTTTTTTGTTGGAAAATACATGAAAGTCCCCACAATGTTAGACTAAATCGGCCACACGGGAGTGCAGAACCGTACCTAATATATTGTGTAAAGGATTGAATCCTCGTTCAAATCCCGAGGGTCGACACTCGAAATTTCGAATGGATACTAATGAACTCAATGCTCAAATGTGAGTAGAAGATCTAAATATCGGATCCAAATCTACTTGAACTGTTCACCCGTGATGTCGACACAATACAAATCGCATCCTTGTTCTAACTGAACGACTTTTGTGCATTCTCTTGGAATGTCTGTGATTGTTTTTCTTTGGATAACTAAAATAAGATAGATGTATAGACGACCCTAGGACGTAGAAGCTTAGCCACTTAGACCCTATAAAGAGTTAGAATATGGTATCCCTAACCTCACCTTTCTGTCGCATTTTCAGCTATTAAAGAACTGTCGATGATATTTCATTCACTTTGTTATCCGTTTGTTTATTCACTCATTCAAGTGACCATCCGATCATGCCAACCTAATCAAACCCAGATCTATCTTTTAAACTCTTAATCAGTCATTTCGTTAGCGATCAGACATCCTTGATAATTATCTAACCCTAATCGTCTTAGATCCTTGACTAAAAGAGCACCTACCCAAACCTGAGAAATATTAGGGCGCTAGATGATCGAATGATTTGAGTATATTCAGAACCATCTAGGAATCAGAGTGCGCAGTGGAAGCATGATAGGCAAAATTTTTGGAGAGCTTACAAAAATAGATGTCGAGTACGGATTTATTTTTAAGGGGGGTGGATTGTGATCGCGTCTAACCCGGAATAGTTCAGAAAGTTAGACGAGAAGTCATAAACTGAGATTGCCCTCAATCTTTTATCGACGATGCTTAGGAAACTTCGGGGACGAAGTTTGTTTTTAAGGGGGGTGGTTTGTAACGCCCCAGATTTTCGAGATTTATTTGAAACTTTTTGAAAATTCATTTTTAATTTATTTTTTATTAATTATCGTACATTTACCGTTGATTTGCGAATAGCGGGACATCCGTAGGAGATCCGATAGGGGACCCTTTACAAAAGTTGCTTAGAATGATCCCATAAACATCGTAGAAAGATCAGATTTCAAATTACACACTTTTCAGATAATTACGAAAATGCCATTAGTTAAACTTAAGTTAAGTTGTCATTTTTAAGTATTATAGTTTCTGACGATCACTTTCACGTAAAACTCTGGATTTAAGCTTTTCGGTACATATTAACCATACACATCAAATTTCAGCCCTTAAATCATAGTAGAAGTGGTCCGATTGTCAAATCAGCCCCTTAACCCTTGATTTTCATGTCCATCGAGTGAGGAAAGTAGATGGTTAGTCGTAGTCGAATATTTCTCTTCATATGAGTGACTTGGATCGTCTTTATCATGGACCAATAGTGTGATTTGAATGCCCCACCTTGATAAGCATCTTTCTTATGCGCGAAGTTATCCCGTTTTAGAAATTAACGAGTTACCAACTCTTTTTAAAACTGAACCTTTCGATTCACCCACTTCCCACCATCAATCGCTTCTCAAATTTGGACCACTTATTATACTCATATGACTACGAGTTTATACAAAATTTGGACCCCGATCTATAATCCTACACCGTTGAACCACAAAGCCAGCCCCTTCCTTTTCCGCCAAAAGTTGGAATTTCAGATCTAAGCATTTCTCACCATCAATCAACCACTAAACTTTGTACAATTATTTGCCTATAATGACCATATATTTTTCCAAAATTTGGGCCCTGATCATCAAGCGTAGACCGTTAATTGGGATTTAGCCCATTTTAGCACCCGTTAGGCCATTTTCAAGGATCGGCCAATATAGAATGTGGATCATCAAGAAATTTACGTATTCTGACTCTACTCTTCGACCTTGATAAGATGAACGGATTGGAATTAATCATAGATCATCCGAATATTGAGATTTGAGAAACCCACCTCAAGAAGTTGTTACACAAGACCTCGCGTGCACATCCCTCTCCATATTTCTACTACGCACCTCCAAACCCTAATTCCAACCCTACCTCTATATATAGGGCCCCTCTTAGCCAAAGGTGACCCCAACCCACGAATTTGAGAGAGAGAAAGAGAAAGAGAGAAGAGAAGAGAGTTCTTTCTCATATTTTTCCAGCGACTAGGATCTTCTACAACCCTCTTCTTCTAAGTCCATCCTAAGGTGAGGATTTTCCTTCAAGCCTTTCATTAATAATATCTCAATTATCATAAGTTTCTTTTGTGGCATGTGAAGTTGTTTTGTTTTGAATTACTTATCCATATAATATGAAGTTTGATGTGAGATTTATAATGAATATCATTATATGGTGATGTGATTCCTTTTTTTAGATTTTTTTACTAAGAAGCATGTGTATTTGTGTTATCTATCTTTGTAAAATCTATGCCCTTATTTCCTTAATCTGTGTTTTACAAGTAACATTGGTTTTCATATTGTGATATAAAATATGTGTATAAGATCATCATATGGATATCCCATTATTGTATACTCTTTGTCCCTAAGTTGGTAAAATTATTTGATGTAGAGAGATGGAACCCATGAGAGGTGTCCATGATGGAAGAATATATCTTGACTTAACTGAGAGAATGAAGTGATTGTTTGTTAATGGATCCTTACATGTACATGATGCTTGATTTGATCCATTTACATTACATGAGTATTTTAATGAATTTGGTCATGATGTACAACATTAGCTTTTTGGGACATGATGAAATCATAAAACGGGACAATGAGTGGACACTAATGGTATACAAATTCTCATGAGCCGGGGTTGGTACTATGGACACTAATCCCGTGCTGTCGGCCTATGCTGGGTTGCTTGCGACTCCCCATAGTGACCATTGAGTTTTATTTAAATCGGTTGTATGCGAAAACACTTAAATAAAGGTGAAACTAAAGTCATGCATTCACTTGGCTCCATGTGGGTGTACGGAATTGAGAATAGGCTAGAGCGTCCTACTTCTCCCGTACACTGTCACGTGTAGATTTGGGCTATGAGCGTCCCATTTCTCATGTGGTCGGGCAAAACTATGGGCTTGTGCGTCCCAGGAACCTCTGGTGACTAGTGGCTAGCATGAAGTCGTAACAGGGAGTCTCCCACTTCATGTATTGTGATTCTAGCCAGGGTGCCTTAGCCAGAGCATGCATTCCATGCATCGCATTAACAAAGATTTTTAGTTGGTTGTTTTGATTTGATTAAATAATAATATCCTGCTTGCGTTTACTCTGTATCGTTATTATTATTCTTGATTGTCTTGGAGGAAATATTCCCCACTATGATAGCGTTTAACGTTATCCCAAACACAATTTAGATGATGCAGGTGAAGATCCAGGTATTGAATCCGATTTTAAGGAAAAGAGTTCGATGGTTCGTACGATCACATGGCGGATGACGATGTTAGAGAAACATAATTAATGTTATCATTTATTAAATATTTCTTTTGAGTAGTTGATACATTTATGGAATTGTAATAAGTCTTCAAGAGAAGACATGGTTTTGTATTTTAATTAATCAGTATGGATATTGGTTGGTTCCTTTATTTAAACATTGATGATGACGTAGTAAGTTTGATAGAATAAGATGATAATTGTTTCCGCCACTGTGCTTGAATGCTATATTTTATTATTTAACAAATCAATTAGTCCATGATTTACTTGGGAATTCGGCCGTCGTGTTATACACGAGAGTCGAAAATCTCGGGTCGTTACAAAAGTGATGCCTTGATGCCTTAACCTTGACCAAAACCCAACCCCTTAACCTCTTTGATGACCTTGACCATATTAGGGAACCTTTAGTCATCATAGATTGGCCCTAGGTGTCCCAAAACATCACCTAAAACTTAGCCAAAGTGAGAGGGTTGAAATATGAATGGGTCAGCAAAACAGTGGACTGAACCCAGGCCTGTCCGACCGATCACGACCGGTCGTGGACACCTGGCCGACCGGTCAAGACCGGTCGGACAGACAGTCCAGTTTGGACAGTGAGTGTTGGTGCATGCAGGCCATAAGGCCGACCAGTCGTGGACCATGGACGACCGGTCGTGGACCCCTGGCCGACCGGTCAAGACCGGTCGTGTAGGCCATCCTCCTTAAGACAGCAAGCCTGTCTTTGCACTGGCCATAGGCCCTACCGGTCGTGGACCCTGGATGACCGGTCGTGGCCCCTGGCCGACCGGTCGTGGGACCGGTCGGCACTAGCCGTTATTTGCCTGTTTTTAATCCGTTGTGCATTGTTTTATATAAGGGCTTGGCACGTTTTGAGGGCTGGAGAGAGAGGATTTTGAGAGCCTATTCCCCACACCTTTTGTACATCATATGAGGCCTCAAAGAGGAGGGTTTCAAGTC
Source organism: Liriodendron chinense (assembly GCA_003013855.2). NCBI lineage: Eukaryota > Viridiplantae > Streptophyta > Magnoliopsida > Magnoliales > Magnoliaceae > Liriodendron > Liriodendron chinense. The sequence goes on from ML058408.1 coordinate 1,660,574, forward strand.
ATATCCCTTGTGTTTTAAACACAAGTGTGGGCATTCAATTGCAATCTAGAGATGACTTGATTCCTCTCTCAAATCTAAAGGTGAGACACTATTCCATATAAGCATATCCCTTGTCCAAGACCTCTAGAAGACCCTCTAGGTGAATCTCCTAGTTAGATCAAGCCACATATCACATGTAGGAGATTCAACCATCCTCCTATCACCTTGGGCATCTCAAAGGCATCACATGCAAGGTGTTTGATCGAGTGTAGCTGAGGCATTGGCGACGCAACGGCGACACGATCGTGGGAGCAAGGGAAGCTGATTGAAACACGGGAGAGCAGAGATCAAGCAACCCGAACCGGCTCTAAACAAGGGGCTTATCCGACAAGTAAGGTTGTCCTTTTTGAGAGACCATTTAGAGTTTGTTTGTCAAACTCGATCTAGGGACGTTAGCAGTTCCTTGGCCCGTTTGTCGGGTCTAAACTAAGTCTCCAAGGGGGAGCCTCCGTCACGGGAGTAAACGTGATTCGGGTTGAGAGTTAGCCTATGTCCAAAACTCTGTTTGGGTTGAGAGTTAGCCCTTTGTCTAAAACTCCAGTCATGGTTGAGAGGTGAACTGGTAAAACCTCCTTGTAAAGGTTGAGAGGTGAACCTCATTTAAAACCTCCGTTAGTGAATGCCGGTGTGCTCAAAGGAGTTGAGTACTTGAACCGGGAGTGGAGTAGACCCAAAGTCGAACCACTATACATGCTTGTGTTTGTGATTGTATTGAGCACATTAATATCTTAGCATTGTTAGTTTAATTGTCTTTTTATGAATGCTTGATAGGAATGTATGCTAGGCACTAATTAGGCTCATCCACACACAAGATGTACTTTCACTAGTTGTGTAGACTTGAGCTCATTGATCCATTCTCATAAGTCTACTTAGGTTACATAAGTTAGGAGATTGATTAGTTAAATCTTTTGATTACCTATGCATGCTTTAGACTAGGTTGTTTATTGCTTAATCATATGCTAGTCTTGCGATTGGACCCACTTAGGCTTGGAAGCCGAAGTTTTCTTTCTTACTTAGGTTGATTTGGTGAATTATATAAGTAGGCGAAAAGAATTTCAAAAAAGGTCCTAATCACCCCCTCCTATAGGTTTAGCCATAATTCTAGTTGCTCTTTACGCTTCCGCATATGCATAGGGTGTCGTGTTAGACTACCCGACGTACTTTCATGAAGGAGGGCCAAAGAAAGAAGAAAGCAAGTAGAGGAGAGAGAAGAGGAAAGAAAGAAAGAAATTGTGAAAAACAGAGGTCCGACCGATCCTGATTGGTCGGCCACCCCACTGCCCACGTTGAAAACACACTGGACTAAGGTCCAGATTGGTCTAACTGGTTAAGACCAGTGGGCCAACAGGTTGGCCACCCACTTCCCCTCTCTGTACACTCTCTGGTTGAAGGACCAGATAGGTCCGACCGGTCAAAACTGGTCGGCCAGCACAGTCCGACCGGTCACGACCGGTTGGCCATGCGTAAACAGCAAGCTTGAACAACAAGCTCCAATTTTTGTGGTGAACTTGCATAAGTGCTGCATAATTCTGGAAGTTCCGAAGTCGGTGGGACTCTAAATCTATAAAAGGACACCTAAGGATCGAATCTAAGGCATCATAAAAGCAGAGAAACTTCGTGGGAGGTGAAGAGAGCCGTTGTGGAGCATCTGCAACTCTCCCGAATCCGGGTTTTTATGCTTTTTAGTTTGTTTTTCATTGTTTCTAGTTAAAGCATGATGATGCTCAGCGAGAACCTCTTAGCTAAGGCTAAGAGGAGAAGCTTGTGGGTAGTAATCATGTTGAATTTGTTTTAATTCAAGTACTCTACTTTAAGTTGGATTTTGAGTTCTAGTTTGAATAAAAGTTGGTATTTTTGGATGTTTTATGAGAGTTCATGTGCTTCGGACATGGGTTCCTTGCAAATTCTCTGAGATTATCATGTTGATTGTTTAGATTCGAATTGTAGTAACCCCTGAGCATACCATAGTCCATTGGTATGGTCGTTACTTCGAAGGCTACATATTCTATTTCTACGTGCTTCGTTAGAACAAGAATCTTACTCTTCAACTTGAGTAGGGATTGTTTGTGTTTGAATGTTATATCTTCCAACTAGAAGAGAGATAGAACTTCAATTCTAGTTGTGTTATGCTTGGATGAATGAAGTCACATGGGGGATCCTACAAGTGGATCCTTGAGGCCTTAGTTCTGTTAATTACAGATTTTTACAACTTCACTGTTTTTATCTAGTTTATGAATTTAAACTTCTTAATTAATTGAATTTGAAGTTGCTGGAATAATTAGAATTGGTTTACCTAATTCCCTGTGGATCGACCTCGGTCTTACTGAGAATTATTACTACATCGCGGTCTTGCACTTGAGGCGAGCGAACAGTCATACACGTGTTTTCCCCTCTATTATACTCCTCAGCGTGTGGAGGCATATGAGGCCTCATGTCTTTGGATCATGCTTTTCGATGCCGAGTCGTTTTAGTAGTACTTGGGAGAGGTTGCTCCGATAGATCATTGGTGTTGCCAGGGCTCCTTGTTCTGCACCACCTCAGGCTGCTCAGATTTTAGTTGACACTATGGCTGATGCTCTCGAGGGTCAGCCGGGATTTCGCTTCACGATCCCAGATCGTGATTCTGATGAGTTTATCTGCTGTATGGATAGGGACCACTTCTTCCTTCGCTATATGTTCCAGGGGGCCGACGCAAATATGCTGGAGGGTCGGTGACAGCTCCTCTGATGGACATTCATCATCGGGAGCAGGAGGAGAGGAGAGACGATGATGATTCTGTTGGTGATCTATAGCTTGCTTCTTTAAGACATGTATTCAGTTTGTTGATGTATGGCCTACTGATGTTTAAGGCCTTCTACTTTTCTTCCGTATCAACCTTTTTCAATGAAATGCAACCTCTGTTTTACCTCGAATTTCTTAATGATGCTTGGATGCTTTGGTTTTTTATCCATTCTCTAATGCTTTACAGACTTAAAAAGGGTCTCATCTGTATGGATGATGAATCGAACGGTTCAGATTGCTTGATTTGGCCATGTGGGTCCACTTGATGATCAGAACTTGGACTCTGACTTTCTTTCTTGATGATCGAACCTTTGATCTTGTTATTTTGTGACTCATGTAAGCTCTTCCATGGTTTGGATCATGTCAATCTAGCCTTTGGACGGTTCAGATTGCTTGTGGGCCCCTCTTGATCAATTTTCCTTCTCTTTGACTTGGTCAGACCTACTTTGGTCGTAGTTCTTCATGATTGGACAGTTGGGGCATCTTTCAAGTGGTTCAGATCAGATTCTGTCAAAATTCAGAGTCGATTGGAGCTTTGGGCAACCCCCAAGGGGCCAACTGCTGACGTGGACTGACAGTCGCACCTACTAGAAGCTACGGGGCCAATCCTGCAGAGAGAGAAGAAGATTGTCTGTTAAGCTTCTAATTTATACATTTTCTAACCCATTACACCACATCTTATGCATGGTTTGCATGCTTAAAAGACCCATCTAATGCATGTTTTGTGGATGTAGGAATGAGAGTGAGACTTCACTGAATTGATCCTTAAAAGAATGCTTTTAAACCCACTTGATGATGAAGGAAGATGAGCCAAAGGAATGTAAGAAAGAAGCAAGGAGAAGAGAGAGATGACATGGATTTAATACCAATTTGAAGGATTTGGAATGACTAGAAGACCAAGCTTTGATGATCCAAAGAAGAGGAGAAAAAGCCTTGAAAGAATCAAGTTGAAGCCTGGAATGGCTAGAAAAGTCAAGTTGCAGAACTGCAGGGCTAGAAAAGTAAAATGTAAAAAATTCAGCAGACAGCCCTGCAGAACAGAAAAACTGTAAAATTTGGCCTTCGGGTGCCCAACCACCATTTTACTAGGCGCCCGAAATTGACAAAAAAAAATCCATTTTATTGCTAGAACTTTTCTGGACGTGGCCGGGCGCCTAACCACAACTGCGCGGGCACCCACTGACCCACAGGGCGCCCGATTAAGGGGACCCGGGCCCCCGAAATTTAAAGAAAATTTATCAAAACTTGCTACACTATTTTGAGTATGGTCGGGCTCCCGACCAACACCTGACCTAGCGCCCGATGACCAACGTAAGTGCGTAAAATCTTACGCAATCTGATGCGGTGGGTGAGTTTTGCTATAAAAGGATACCTTAGCATCCTTCTTAAGGTATCCTAAAAGAGTTCTAAGTTCGTGGGGAGCAAGGGAGATCATCGTGGAGCGACGTCAACTCCTCCAACTAGGGTTTTTTTTTCTAGTTTTTCATGTTTTTGTTTAGTTTTTCTTTGAATTCTAGTTGAAGCATGATAATGCTCGGCTAGAACCTCTTAGTTAAGGCTAAGAGGTGAAGCTTGTGAGTAGTTATCATGTTGAATTCATTCTAATTCAAATACCTTACTTAAAGTTTGGATTTTTAAAGTTCTAGTTTGAATAAAAGTTGATATTTTTTTATGTTTTATGAGAGTTCATGTGCTTCGGACATGAGTTCCTTGCAATTCTTTGAGATTATCATGTTTGGATTGATTAGATTTGAATTGTAGTAACCCTAGAGCGTACCATAGTCCATTGGCATGGTCGTTACTTTGAAGATTACATATTCGACTTCTACATGCTTCATTAGAACTATAATCTTATATTCCACTTAAGTGGGGATTGTTTGCATTTGAATGTTATATCTTCCAACTAGAAGAGAGATAGAACTTCAATTCTAGTTGTGTTATGCTTGGATGAATGAATTTACATGAGGGCTATCGCAAGTGGATCCTCGAATGCCTTAGTTCCGTTAATTACAGATTTTTTACAACTTTACTATTTTAATTTAGTTTATGAACTTGAACTCCTTATTTAATTGATTTTGAAGTTGCTGAAACAACTTAAATTGGTTTACCTAATTCCCTGTGGATCAACCTCGATCTTACCGAGAATTATTACTACATTGCAGCCTTGCACTTGAGGCGGGCGAACAAGTTTTTGACGCCGTTGCCGGGGAACTTAGGTTAAATGGTTCTAAATAATTTTAGTAGCTATAGAAGTAGAAGTAGTTAGGTTTTACGATTTTCTTAGGACTAGTTTTTCTGAATTTTAGAACTAATAAAGTTTGTTTTATTTTGTAGGAAGTTCTTCTAGTTCAAGCAAATCGGGTACTATCCTTCCAACTTGAACTCTTTTAGTTTTCAGTTTTTTTTTTCAGATTTTAGGACTTAGGATTAGTTTAGATTTTGGATTGTGTGGTTTATGTCCCGTTGGGAACGTGACCACAACAATCGTCTACAAACCGAAGGTGGTTTAGTTAAACCACTCTCCGTTCATAGACGAGTCTGAAAATTTGTAGAACATCGTGAAATTTTGGAAAGTATGGATCAAATTCCATTAGGAAATCCTCCCCACCCTACTCCAATCACAAATACAAATCACGAAGGAGTAGGAGAGAATGAGGTGCACAATGCTCCTCCAATGAGATCTTTACGAGATTACCTATAACCGGCTCGTACAACAACACCTTCATGTGTAATTCTCCCAACAACCGGAGGAAATATCGATATAAAGCTGAGTGTAATTCATCTCCTACCAAAGTTCCATGGGCTAGACTTTGAGAGCCCATACTTACACTTAAAGGAATTTGAAGAAGTGGTGGCTACTTTACAATATGCGAATGTCTCAGGAGATGCCATCAAACTTAAACTTTTTTCCTTTTCATTGAAAGAAAGAGCCAAGAGTTGGCTCCACTCTCTTAGAACATACTCGATAGGGTCATTGTTCACTTCCCCAAGTGTAGGGTTGCGAAGTAGTAATAATTCGGAAAGACCGAGTATCGTTCCCACAGAGATTTATGAATGGGTATTCTCAGAATTTGGCTAAAAACAACTAGTAACTAAGACCCTATTAAGAACTAAAGCTGGAAAACAGTGATTTGAGTTTAAATAATGATTTATGAAAGGTAATATCAATCTAAAAAGGAACTAGAGCGCCAAGGATCCACTTTTGATAAGTTTCAATGCATCAACACAACTAGGTCTCTCATAACTCAATCGGAATCGAATTCATATCTCTATCCGATCGGAATATAGAGCGGTTCAATCAGCAATTATCTAAAACAGTTGCTCATTCATTGATTTGATTCCCACAACCATGCTCAGGCCTTGGGCACACTCAATTGTAGAGGCCAAGCCTCTTTCCAATCTAGTTGAGATTCATAACCATAGCTTTCACCAAATCCTGTCACTAGACATTGATTACAACTCATGATTAGAACTCTAATTAAATCAAAATCAATGAATAACCAACTATTCCAGATTATACAACAAAAGATAAGAACTTTAGTTGAATGAGTTCCCACATGAAAATCAGGCCATTGCATACAAGGCAATCAAAGCGTCTACCATGCCCGGAGTCAATGGTAGATCAATGAACTACACAAGCATAAACAATGCTTAAAAGTTAAGATACTAAGTTAGGATCACTAAGAATCACATGAGCCCGGAGTCATCAAGAGATCAAAGTAAAAGCCAAAATAGTACCTTGATTCAAACTCATATAGAACTAAAATTCATCAATTAAAACATAAAAGGAAACCTAGGTTGCATCAATCCATCAAAAACGAATCAAAAGCTTCCCCTCTTAGCCCTAGCTAAGAGGTTTTAGTTCATCTCTAACATCCTTGAACTAGAAGCCTCTAAAAACATAAAAAAATAACTAAAACAGGAAGAAAACTAGAAATCCGAAATCGAATCCGTCTCCTGAGCAATCCCCACGTCCTAGCCTCCTTTGGTATGAAGGGAAGACATCCTTTTATAGCATGGAGGTGTCCTTTACGCAAGAAAATTCCAGATTTTGCGTAAAGCTACGCAATTGCGCAGAGAATTTCGAAATCCCGAAATAGAAATAGCCTATTTACACTTGGCCGACCGGTCTGGACCGGTCAGGACTGACTTATCCATTGATCCAGCAAACGTGGCCGACCGGTCATGACCGGTCGGACCAAGCTGTCCATCTTCTAGTGTGCATCAAAGGGGCGGCCGACCGGTCTTGACCGGTCGGGCTTCTTTGGCTGACCGGTCAGCCGACCGGTCTAGCCTCTTTTCTTCTTTATTTCTTTCTTTCTTTCTTCTTTTCTCTTCTCTCCTTGCTTTGTCTTTCTTTGGTCCTTCTTCATCCCTCATCTTATGGTCTTCAATGCTCTTAAAGGGCTCCATTTAGCCTTCAATTGGTGAAATCTCCATCTTGTTCCTACAATCACAAATCATGCCTTAGAATAGTCCTTTAAACATGTAAACCATGCATAATGAGTGATGAGTTGGGGTTAGAATATGCACAATTAAGAGCTCAACACACCCCCCAACCAGCATTTTGCTAGTCCCGAGCAAAACATGCGTGAAACAAGTTTCATTCTCCAAAACCCAACTCCTCTCGAAACTATTCTTCTATACATTCCAAGACACATAAGCATAAAAATCAGAGAAATTCGGTGATAAAGGTTGAAACCTTAAATTCTCAGAGCATAATAAGTGTTTATATGAAATTCCCGCTGATTGATTGACAAGTAGAAGAACGTGAACAAATTCAACCTAGTGTGCATAGTGAAGGTTCATCTCATGATTCTCTGGGATTATCTTCTTCATAGATCAACTAAACTATAGATCTCAAGGTGCATAGAGCAACAACAAGCCTATGACAGGAATTTGCCTTACCGTCCTTCCGACGACTTTCACACTACGTCCCATTTCCGGCTTTGGTTACGGGTAGACCATCCCCCGGTTGGTAGTAGGTAGCCCTAATCGGAATTTCCACCATTTTTCCATCATTCCCAATTTCATCCTTCCTTTTCCTTTTTCTTTTACATTAGATAGGATTTTGGAAAATCCATATCTTTCGTTATTTTCCCATGGACAAGGATGGACAAAGTACCCCGGCTTGGTTTCTCAATACCTTAAATCAAGGTCTAGTTAATCCACGAATCACATACTCCTTTCAAATCCTGAAAATCGTGTAATGTGAACTAGGTGCAAAAGGTGTTTAAATTTTCTATCGATCATAAAAATAGGTGGATTCACATATAAAACCATTATATTAAGAGAAATTCAAAGCTTGCAACATCCCTCACTTCGTATCTCATCTTCTTCTACCCATGCTATCTCGAATGTATAGAATCAAAGTTTTCCAAAAGAGTTTCGAATTTTAGAAAAATCGAAAAATTTCTACATCTTTGCTCGACATGTCACAAAAGCTAGCAGATTCATCATCTAAGGAATCTCTCACCCCCCAACCAAAACTCTACATTGTCCTCAATGTAATAAGATATGTAATATGTATGACATGAGAGCAATGACATAAAACAAAGGAGAGTGAGAAAGAGAGATATCACCTGAAGCATATATTTCATGGCAAGATTGGCTTTTGGAGATGGATTACTTCACAACTAAATCAACTATCAAAGCAAATCCTAATGGGAAGCATTCTAGCAAATCATCCTCCGTCAGACTAGGAGGTTAATCCCAACAACTCATCCAAAAGCATAAAGTCAAGCAGAATCATTAGATGGATCAAAAGGTTTCGCAGTAACGTCATCCAATATCCTGCTTTACAATGTACATGTGTGTGATTGATCGAGATAAGCCACTCAAAATCCCAAGAAAGAATTTCAGCGGGTTCCTTAATGTTTTCACCACATGTATAGGAGGAGACATCATCATATTTATTAGAAAAAATATGTCTCCACTCATATTTTCCTGGGCATTGATATTGCAAGTAAGGATCATCCCAGGGTTGATGGAGTTCGGTATGCATGATCCATAAAGGAGTGGAAATTTGAATTGGTTTCTCAGCACAAAAAGGTATTGTTTCCACATCCTTCTCTCGGCTAACGTCCTTTGCCGATACCGACTCGAAAAGTGTGGCCATATCCCTTATCATATCATCGTTCTCATCAAGGGAGTGAGTCACTTCTTCATCTAAGGGACCGGAGTAAAAAGGTGAGAGGGATTCATCTTCCATAATAGAATTGATCATGTTTATTTCGTGGACCTCCTCTTCTTCATCCTCTTGTTGGTTGTCAATATTGAAAGCATTCGACTCAATCGTCATATTGCAAAAGACATTTGTATGACCCCACTCCTACAATTTATGATAGCATTTGATGTAGCTAGGAATGGGCGGCCAAGTATGACAGGAATTTGGGGGCCAATATTAACCATGGGCCTCGTGTCCAAGACAATAAAGTCCACCGGGTAGTAAACTTTGTCAACTTGGACAAGAACGTCCTCAATCACCCCTCTCGGAATACGAATTGATCGGTCAGCAAGTTGCAATGTGGTTTTGGTGGGTTTTAATTCACCTAAACCCAATTGTTCATAGACCGAAAAGGGAATTAAGTTCACACTTGCCCCTAGATCAAGTAAAGCATGTTTCACCCGGTGATCTCCAATTACGCATGATATTGTTGGGCAGCCGGGATCTTTGTATTTCTTGGGCATCCCGTGGTTGATAATGGCACTCACATTTTCTGTCAAGAATGCCTTCTTTTGCACATGTATTTTTCTTTTAACCGTGCAAAGGTCTTTTAAAAATTTTGCATATGACGGTATTTGTTAATGGCATCCAACAATGGGATTTTGATTTTGACTTGCTTGAAAACCTCCAAAAATTCCTGATATTTATCTTGAGGTTTGCTGGAATCAAGCGTTGGGGGAATGGAGCAACGGGCCTATATTCTTTCAATGACTCTTTTTCATTCATGGTGATGCTAGGTCCATCATCCTCTTTGGAAGATACCGGATCATTAGGCATTGAAACCTTCACCGGATCAGATTTTTCAATGATTTTACCACTTCTAAGAGTGGTGATGGCCTTAGCATGTTCCATATGTTGGTTAGAAGAACTAGGCACACTTATTTCGCATTGTGGTTTTGGATTTGGTATGGGTTGGGCTGGAAGCATCCCTTCCCTTGCGTTTAAGCGAGCCTTGATTTCCTCCACCGAATTTTTAAGCTCAAGCATTATCGTATGGTTGGATTGATTTATTTGAGCTTGTCCTTCCATGAATGCTTTCAAAGTATCCTCTATAGGCATTTGAGGTGGGGCCATTTGCATTGGGGGCCCCCTTTGAGGATTACTTTGATTAGCCGTGTTTCCATTCGCCCAATTGAAGTTTGGGTTGTTTCTCCAACTAGAATTGTTCGTGTTTGAATTTGGAGTACTAAAAGGTCGTTGATAACTATTCAAGGCATTTGATTGTTCAAATAAAAGTTCTCGAAACGCATAAATTGTTGGACAATCCGGCGTTTGATGCACATTGGAAGCAAAAATACCACAAATAGTTTCAACAGCCCCCTTTTGTTGGGTTGTATCTACCTTCTTTAGTTCCATCTCCTCGACCTTTCGTGTGGGTTTAGCCACTCTAGAACCTAGATCATCTTGCCCATCTAAAACATAAATTTCTCCCTTTTCCTTAGTTTGGGGTTGTTTTGAACTTGTTGGCTTAGATGTATCCCATGATTGTGTATTTTCAGCCAACATGTCAAAATAATCCCAAGCTTCCTCCGTTTCCTTGTTCATGAACTCCCCATTGCACATCATCTCCACAAATTGGCGCATGGTTGAGTTCAATCCATCATAGAAGAAACTAATCAACCTCCACCGTTCATAGCCATGATGTGGGCATGCGTTTAATAGCTCATTATACCTTTCCCAACATTGGAAAAAGGTTTCTTCTTCTTTTGGGAGAAGTTCATTATGGCCCTTCGTAGTGCATTGGTTCGATGAGTAGGGAAGAATTTTTTAAGAAACTCCCTAGTCATCTCAGCCCATGTCCCAATAGACCTCGGCCTTAAGGAATGTAGCCATGATTTGGCTTTCTCTTTCAAGGAAAAAGGGAACAATTTAAGTTTTATTGTATCCTTGGTCACATTGTCATAGTTTATTGTGTCAATAACTTCTTCAAATTCCTTAATATGTAGATATGCGCTCTCAGAGTCGAGTCCATGGAATCTAGGAAGAAGTTGGATCAACCCCGGTTTAAAATCAATATTTCCCACATTGTGAGGGAAAATTATGCAAGAGGGAGTACTCGTCCTAGCTGGTTGTAAATAGTCACGTAAAGTTCTAGGTTGAGGTGAAATTGCGTCGGGTAGCCTAACACGACACCCTACGCATACGCGTGCGGAAGCTTGAGGAGCAACTAGAATTATGGCTAAACCTATAGGAGGGGGTGATTAGGACCTTATCAAATTATTTTCGCCTACTTACCAGATTTAACAAATTAAGCTACGTAAGCGATAAACACTTCGACTTCCAAGCCTAAGTGGGTCCAATTAATAGACTAGCAAAAGATAAAGCAATTAACAACCTAGTCTAATCAACTCATGTGGACTAGAGAGGATGGATCAAGAAGTGCTCAAGTCAACATGAGGTAGTGAAAGTACATCTTGTGAGTGTGGATGTGCCTATCAAGTGCTAAGCATACATTCCTAACTAAGCATACATAATTAACAATTAAACACAATGCATAAAGAGAAATGTGCTCAAGATCAATCACAAACACAAGGACGTATAGTGGTTCGACTACTTGTCTACTCCGCTCCCGGTTCAAGTACTCAACCCCTTTGAGCACACCGGCATTCACTGGGGAGTTTAAATCTGGTTCCTCCCAACCAAGGTGTTTTAAATCGGATCCACCCAACCGGGGAGTTTACAGGTTCCTCCCAACCTACACGTTTGCACCCGTGTTGGTGGCTCCCCCTTGGAGACTTTGTTTTAGGCCCGACAAACGTGCCAAGGAACGGCTGATGTCCTAGATTTTAGGCCCAACTAATAAGCCAAGGATCGGCTAACGACCCTAGGTCGAGTTTGTCAAACAAACTCTACACTCAACTCCCACAGGGAATTGAGTGGATGTACTCTTAACAAGACAACCTTACTTGTCGGATTGAGCCCCTTGTTGCGCCGTCTTGGGTTGCTTCTTCTCGCTCTCCCGTGCTTGAATCAGCTCCCCTTGTGCTCCCCCGATCATTGACGCCATTGCTTTGCCAAGGCTTCAGCTCCAAGATCAGCTACCTTGCATGTGATGCTCCATTAGAGATGCCCAAGGTGCTAGGGAATGGTGAAACCTTTACAAATGGTAGGAAATGGGTTTCCTAGAGGAATGCACCTAAATGGACTCCTAGGTAGTGTTTAGAAAAAGGATTTAACTATCATCAAGGTGTCTAAACCCTAGGAATCAAGAGGGAACAGGTCCATTCTCAAGATGCCATTGAATGACCCAAGCTTGTGATGAAAACACAAGGAGAATGACTTGCTTTAGGTTTGGGATAGAGCCTCTAATGATCTCTAGCAATGGTGGCTTCTATCTCCTCAAAATCCCCTCTCTTGGCTCAAAAAATGAATCCCCCTTTTAAATAGATTTTCTTTCAACGGTCAAAAAACGGGCAGATTCGTGCATCTCCGATTGATCGGAAAAAGTGTCCGATTGATCGGAGCCCAGTCCGATTGATCGGAGACAAGTCCGATTGATCGGAAATCTATCCATAGAAGTCTCTGAAAGAAATTCCGATTGATCGGAACACTGTCCGATTGATCGGACGGCCCCTTCCGATGGATCGGAATACTGTCCGATTGATCGGAAATATGTCCAGTGAGTTTTCAATTTTTTCTGGGACAATTTTCGATTGATCAGAATTTCTGTCCGATCGATCGGAGTCCTATCGGAGCACCTGTCCGATTGATCGGAGTCCTATCGGAGCCAACGTCCGATTGATCGGAGATCAATCGGAAACTGCTGTTTTGAGCTGTTTTGATTACAGCAGCTTCCACCTCTTTAATTAGTCTAATTTATCATGTTTTTCATGGAGTTCTAAGACTAATGATGATGACTAAAGGTATACCTAGGTGGTGCAAGTCATCTAAGAGGTTATGGGTTAGGTTTTGGTCAAGGCAAGGCACACCAAGGCATCACTTTTACCTGTTTCTTCTTCCTTGATGCAGCCGGTCCGTCTTGAGTCTTCGTTCTTCGTCTTCATTAAGCTCAACCGACACTAGACCCACTGACCTAAGTAATTGACAAACAAGGTGCACTAGTATGCCACAGAAAAGTGCACTAACAATCTCCCCCTTTGTCAATTACTTACAAAAACCTAACCTACCAAAACAAATACATGTACAAGAGATTACATTGATATAAAATGAAATACAGGACTCTTGACATGCCTAATCTAAGCAACTCCTCTTCAATTTGCTCCCCCATAACCTGTCAATCCCTGCATCACAAAACATAGCAAACTAGTTTTGGTGGGACTTGATCTTTCTCCCCCTTTTTGTTAGCAATTGACAAGCTATTCTCTCGCCCTTAATGATGCAACAATTAAGGTCAAGGTAAGAGAAGATAGTATGTCACAATTATAACTATAAACACATGCTAACAAGGAGAGTATAGGGTGCATGATCATATAAAACATGGAGCATGCTAAAGAACATGATTAACAAGAAAATGTAACTATCTAAGCATAGTTAATCTTGCTTAATTGGTCATCTATGATATACACTAAGCATTAAAGCTCAAGGGCTTATAGCCCAATCAACCAACCTCCCCTATTGGTATATCAAGACCAATACTAAGCAAAGATTAGTATACAATGAAGCATAAAACTCAAGATGATTAGCTAATCTAAGCATGGTGATAATCTATCAAGCAAATATATTAATTAAAAGTAAGGCTAAATTATCAAAAATTGGGCTAAAGAGGCTTGAATCCTCTGATTTGCCCATACACACAGAAATGAGGCTGAAATCCTCAGATTTACCTATATAAGAATTTCTAGCTACCCTCACTAACTATATTTAGTTTGATAAGCCTAAGGGTAACTAATTTCCTCAACACCCTCATAAAATGTAGCATGAGGTGAGGGGTTGGGAACTCCTTCTACTCCTAGAAGGGATAGCGGTTGGGATCCCCTCTTAGATAAGCGGGAAGAGGGGTAGTGGTGGAAGCTGAGAGAGCTAGATCATTATGTTGGCTCCCATCACTAGCAGAGTCATCGGATTTGGAGTCCGACTCCTCTGTATTATCCCACGTGGCAGCCATTGCCTTTTTACCTTTCGGTTTAGGCGTTTCTGGACAGTCTGGGGCAATATGGCCACGTTGACCGCAACCGTAACATCGGACGGATGAAGGTTTAGATGATTTCCCTTTATGTTTATCACCCTTCTTGTCCTTCTTGTCACGGCTATTCCCTCTATCAAATTTGAGGAATCTCTTGAATTTTTTGTTTAATTTTTCTTCCTCATCATCCTCATCATCGTTATCTTCCTCCGACTCACTCTTAATTTTCTTATGTTTGTGAGAGGATTTTAGGGCGATGTTTTTCTTCCTAGAGGGGGCCTTAAAGTGTCGTTCATGAGTTTGTAGGAAACCTATGAGTTCTTCTACTTTCATGTTATCTATGTCTCTACACTCCTCTAAGGCAACTATCTTGGAGTCAAATCTTCCCGGGAGGGACCTAAGTATTTTTCTACAAATCCTTCCTTCCGGAACCCGATCCCCCAAGACAAACATGGAGTTGCAAATATCTGACAATTTAGTATAAAACTCCATGAAAGTTTCAGACTCTTCCATCCTAATGTTTTAAAATTTGGTGGTTAAGAGCTTAAGCTTCGAGCGTCTTACTGTGCTAGTTCCCTCGTGGGTAACCTCAAGTATATCCCATGCTTCTTTTGCAGTTGCGCATGTGAGAATGCGCTGAAATTCTTCCGGGGAAACCACACAGCAAATCGCATTGAGAGCTTTGGCATTTGCCATGTATTGAGCTCTCTCTATGTCATCCCATTTGGAATCATCTTTGGGAATGACAATATTTTTCCCATCAACCTCCACTTGCTCGGTGGGCAAGGTATATCCAGTTTGTGTGCTAAGCCACACCGGACGATCCATGGATTGGAGAAAAATTCTCATTCTCGCCTTCCAATAAGCATAGTTGGACCCTTCAAAGAAAGGTGGACGGTTGGTGGTACTCCCATCTCGGTTAGACATGATGCTAGTGCTCTGGTATCGGATCTTACTCTAGACGGTTACGTCCTTGAAGAGCAACCCACTCTGATACCAATTGAAGTTGCATCGGGTAGCCTAACACGACACCCTACGCATACGCGTGCGGAAGCTTGAGGAGCAACTAGAATTATGGCTAAACCTATAGGAGGGGGTGATTAGGACCTTATCAAATTCTTTTCGCCTACTTACCAGATTTAACAAATTAAGCTACATAAGCGATAAACACTTCGGCTTCCAAGCCTAAGTGGGTCCAATTAATAGACTAGCAAAAGATAAAGCAATTAACAACCTAGTCTAATCAACTCATGTGGACTAGAGAGGATGGATCAAGAAGTGCTCAAGTCAACATGAGGTAGTGAAAGTACATCTTGTGAGTGTGGATGTGCCTATCAAGTGTTAAGCATACATTCCTAACTAAGCATACATAATTAACAATTAAACACAATGCATAAAGAGAAATGTGCTCAAGATCAATCACAAACACAAGGATGTATAGTGGTTCGACTACTTGTCTACTCCACTCCCGGTTCAAGTACTCAACCCCTTTGAGCACACCGGCATTCACTGGGGAGTTTAAATCTGGTTCCTCCCAACCAAGGTGTTTTAAATCGGATCCACCCAACTTGGGAGTTTACAGGTTCCTCCCAACCTACACGTTTGCACCCGTGTTGGTGGCTCCCCCTTGGAGACTTTGTTTTAGGCCCGACTAACGTGCCAAGGAACGGCTGACGTCCCTAGTTTTTAGGCCCAACTAAATCCGGTTCCTAGCCGATTGCTGGGATCCAACTCAAACAGTTTGTTTGAGATGTGAATTGAGGGTGTCCCTTAACTCACCTACCTGAGAATTGTTCTGTTGGAATGAACAGCCTAACTCGGGGAACAACGCGGTAGAACCCAACGAAGAGAGAGTGGGCACGAACTTAGTCGAGGGGAACACGAGGGGGCTAGCAACTGCGGTAACGAAACGGTTCCGAAGTCGAGGTTCTAGTCGATGGAATGTACACTACGAGGTAACCTCTACGGGTTCCACGATCCCTTACCACTTTGGAGATGTTTACCATCCTTTACCCAAAGGATCTCCTTACGTGGATTTACCTGAGGATCCATCACAAATCTTTTTCCTAAATTGATAGTAGTTCCACAAATTTGGGATCCTTAGTTCTCCCTTGTTCAGGTAAGAGTTCTACGGTAACTTACTGGGTTCGAACACTACATTTGTGTTCCTCTTACTGAACGAAATCCAAACCCTATCTCGGAGATTACTAGAGATCGTTACCACCGAAGATAGAGGAGTTTTAGGGGAGAGAACCGATTTTTTTACTTAGGGGGAAAATTTATCTAAAAGAAAGTTGCCAGATTTTTACGGGCAGATTCGTGCATCTCCGATTGATCGGAAAAAGTGTCCGATTGATCGGAAATCTATCCAGAGAAGTCTCTGAAAGAAATTCCGATTGATCGGAACACTGTCTGATTGATCGGACGGCCCCTTCCGATGGATTGGAATACTGTCCGATTGATCGGAAATATGTCCAGTGAGTTTTCAATTTTTTCTGGGACAATTAAAGCTAACTAGTCTTAAAGACAGGCTAGCTAGCCTCAGGATAGCCTCGTGGACAGGCTAACTAGCCTCAGGATAGCCTCGGTTGCAGGCTAACTAGCCTCTAGTTAGCCTTTGACGACAAAACTCGACAAAACTAATGTCGTCGAAGGTGGAGAAATTAATCAGATTAAATAGTACAAAAAGTACCTCAAGATTCTGATATGATGATGACTAAAGGTATACCTAGGTGGTGCAAGTCATCTAAGAGGTTATGGGTTAGGTTTTGGTCAAGGCAAGGCACACTAAGGCATCACTTTTACCTGTTTCTTCTTCCTTGATGCAGCCGGTCCGTCTTGAGTCTTCGTTCTTCGTCTTCATTAAGCTCAACCGACACTAGACCCACTGACCTAAGTAATTGACAAACAAGGTGCACTAGTATGCCACAGAAAAGTGCACTAACATGAGGTACATCCCCCACTTCATTCTCATCCAATTCAGTAAGGTTTGGGGCTGGATTTTGATTAACCCCTTGATTTGGTTGATTTTCAGCCATCTCTCTAGTAATTTCAGGAAAATTTTGACGTTTCCTAGCACGAGGCTCTCTATCAATCCCTTCAACAATTACTCCGTCCCTTACAAGTCGGTTATTATGAGTCCGAGCCCAATGTGGCATGCAAAACCAAAAAGAATGAACAAAAAGGAAAAAGAATTCTTCCTTCCTTCCTTTACTCCTCTCTAGGACTTAAGCACAAGGTGTCTTGCAATGGCTAAGCCAGAAGCAAGGATAGAGACCGATTTCTCCTGGTCAATAGGGGTTCAAAGAACTCCCCACCCACTCTTTGAGTCTTTTGAGAAAAAGTACAGAAAAAGAAGAAAGAGGAATAGGTTGAGAAGAGAAATCTCTGAGCACAAGGTGATCCAAGGCGGCAGAGCCGACCAATAGGAATCCAGGTGGCACAAGGCCTACCTTTCAGAGATCCAAAAGGAGTCTCCACCCACTCTACAAGAGATGAATGTGGTAGGAATGAGTAGGAGAAGAAGAAGAGTAAGGTTAGAACAATAAAACCTGATTTGTGACTTAAGATGCCTTTTTCTTCTTCAACTTCCTAAAAATTCCTGGATTAGACCTATGTTAGAATCCTACAAAAATCAAAACAAAGCAAGTTAGTATTTAGAAGCAAAACCTATCCTAGAAAACAAAACAAATTCTAAACCTATTTTAACACAATCTCAACTAAAAATTATTTCAGAAAATTCTAAAAATACCGCATAGAAATCCCCGGCAGCGGCGCCAAAAACTTGTTCACTTCCCCAAGTGTAGGGTTGCGAAGTAGTAATAATTCGGAAAGACCGAGTATCATTCCCACAGAGATTTATGAATGGGTATTCTCAGAATTTGGCTAAAACAACTAGTAACTAAGACCCTATTAAGAACTAAAGCTGGAAAACAGTGATTTGAGTTTAAATAATGATTTATGAAAGGTAATATCAATCTAAAAAGGAACTAGAGCGCCAAGGATCCACTTTTGATAAGTTTCAATGCATCAACACAACTAGGTCTCTCATAACTCAATCGGAATCGAATTCATATCTCTATCCGATCGGAATATAGAGCGGTTCAATCAGCAATTATCTAAAACAGTTGCTCATTCATTGATTTGATTCCCACAACCATGCTCAGGCCTTGGGCACACTCAATTGTATAGGCCAAGCCTCTTTCCAATCTAGTTGAGATTCATAACCATAGCTTTCACCAAATCCTGTCACTAGACTTGATTACAACTCATGATTAGAACTTTAATTAAATCAAAATCAATGAATAACCAACTATTCCAGATTATACAACAAAAGATAAGAACTTTAGTTGAATGAGTTCCCACATGAAAATCAGGCCATTGCATACAAGGCAATCAAAGCGTCTACCATGCCCGGAGTCAATGGTAGATCAATGAACTACACAAGCATAAACAATGCTTAAAAGTTAAGATACTAAGTTAGGATCACTAAGAATCACATGAGCCCGGAGTCATCAAGAGATCAAAGTAAAAGCCAAAATAGTACTTGATTCAAACTCATATAGAACTAAAATTCATCAATTAAAACACAAAAGGAAACCTAGGTTGCATCAATCCATCAAAAATGAATCAAAAGCTTCCCCTCTTAGCCCTAGCTAAGAGGTTTTAGTTCATCTCTAACATCCTTGAACTAGAAGCCTCTAAAAACATAAAAAAATAACTAAAACAGGAAGAAAACTAGAAATCCGAAGTCGAATCCGTCTCCTGAGCAATCCCCACGTCCTAGCCTCCTTTGGTATGAAGGGAAGACATCATTTTATAGCTTGGAGGTGTCCTTTACGCAAGAAAATTCTAGATTTTGCGTAAAGCTACGCAATTGCGTAGAGAATTTCGGAATCCCGAAATAGAAATAGCCTATTTACACTTGGCCGACCGGTCTGGACCGGTCGAACTTCACTTGCAACAGTCCAGAGAGCACAGCCGACCGGTCATGACCGGTCGGACTGACTTATCCATTGATCCAGCAAACGTGGCCGACCGGTCATGACCAGTCGGACCAAGCTGTCCATCTTCTAGTGTGCATCAAAGGGGCGGCCGACCGGTCTTGACAGGTCGGGCTTCTTTGGCTGACCAGTCTAGCCTCTTTTCTTCTTTATTTCTTTCTTTCTTTCTTCTTTTCTCTTCTCTCCTTGCTTTGTCTTTCTTTGGTCCTTCTTCAACCCTCATCCTATGGTCTTCAATGCTCTTAAAGGGCTCCATTTAGCCTTCAATTGGTGAAATCTCCATCTTGTTCCTACAATTACAAATCATGCCTTAGAATAGTCCTTTAAACATGTAAACCGTGCATAATGAGTGATGAATTGGGGTTAGAATATGCACAATTAAGAGCTCAACAGTCATGGAATGAGATGACTCAGGAATTCTTGAAAAAGTTTTTCCTGGCTCATAAATTGAATACCCTTCGAAGAGCTATAATGAACTTTTCGGTTAAAGAGAATGAATCATTCTTTCAATGTTGGGAAAGGTTTAAGGACCTCCTACTTGCTTGCCCACATCATGGCTACGAAAGTTGGCGAATCATAATCTTCTTCAATGATGGATTAAGTTCCAATATGCGCCAATTCGTAGAGATGATGTGCAATGGCGAGTTTATGAGCAAAAATCCAAATGAAGCTTGGAGTTATTTGGATATGTTGGCCGAGAATGCCCAATTATGGGATACCTCAGACAAATCTAATAACCTCAAGCCTCCTCAATAAAAAGAGAAAGGAGGGACTTACATCCTTAAGGAGGAAGATGATGTGAATACAAGGCTAGCCAACCTCACAAGGAAAGTCGAGGCTATAAAACTTAGCAAGAGTGAAGTTACAAAGCCTACTGAAGTTACTGAGAACATATGTGGAATTTGTGCCACTAATATACATGCTACACAAGATTGTCCTACAATTCTTGCATTTCAAGAGGTGTTACAAGAACACACAAATGCCACATATGGATATCAACAGCCTTTTAATGGACCGGTAGGTAACACGTACAACTCTACTTGGAAGAACCACCTAAATTTCAATTGGAAGAATGCTCCCACGGCCAATCCTACCAACTCTCAAGGAGGGCCACCCATGCAAAACATGGCCCCACTTCAATTCTCAATGGAGGATACTCTAAAGGCATTTATGCAAGGGCAAACGCAAATCAATCAATCAAATCGACAAACGTTCCAAGAGCTTAAAGTCTCGGTTGGTGAGATTAAGGGATGCTTGAATGCTAGTGAAGGAACCTTCTCGACCCAACCTCAGCCCAATCCTAAACTAGCACATGAAATAAGCATCCCTAATCTTCCCAACCAACATGTAGAGCAAGCTAAATCCGTCACCACTTTTAGAAGTGGTAAGCAAATTGACAAATCTATCCTGGTAAAGGCCGACAAACCTAATGATCCAGTAAACTTTGAGAATGAGGATGGATCTAACTCAGCCCCACAAGAAACAGAATGCATTTATAAGCCCGTAGCACCATTCCCTTCGAGATTGGTTGCTCCAAAATATCTCCCAAACTCTAATGATATTTTAGAGATTTTCTGACAAGTCAAGATCAACATTCTATTGCTTAATGCTATTAAACAAATACCTTCCCATGCTAAGTTTCTAAAGGACCTGTGCACAACCAAACACAAATATAATGTGCAGCAAAAAGCCTTCTTAAATGAGCAAGTGAGTGCCATTGTCACTCAAAAGACCCCTCCAAAATTCAAAGATCCCGATAGTCCCACAATCTCATGTATCATTTGAGACTACCGAATTGAACGTGCATTGCTAGACTTGGGGGCGAGCGTAAATTTAATCCCATACTCGGTATATGAGCAATTGGGTCTTAGGGAATTAAAACCCACCAAGACCACATTGCAACTCGTTGATAGATCCATCCGTATACCGAGAGGGATAGTTGAGGATGTGTTAGTCCAAGTTGACAAATTCTACTACCTGGTAGATTTCATCGTCTTGGACATGCAACCGGTTATGGATGCTATCACTCAAATACCGATGATTCTAGGCCGCCCCTTCCTTGCTAATCAAACGCAATTATAAATTGTCAGAATGGGGTAATGCAATTGTCCTTTGGAAACATGATGTTGGAGGTGAATGTGTTCCACTTGGGCAAAAGGCATAGGGATGATGATGGTGTCCACGAGGTTAATATGATTGAATCAATCGTGGAAGAGGAGTTCGCTTTAAATCAAAATTTTGATCCCCTAGATGTTATTAGCTTCGATCCTTTTGAGGATTGGGATGACAATGATGGCCCCATGAGGTAAACATGATAGAATCCATGAAAGATGAGGAGTTTCTCCAACATGATCTACTTGAAAGATTGGAGACGCGCATGGCACACTCCAAGGATGAAACTTATTTGACTATTAATGAGGCCTTGAAAGTGTCAATTTCTGAAAATTTATTTGACAAGACACCAATTTCTGAGTTAAACAAATTTATTATGCAGGATTTGGAAGAATTGGTGCTTGATTTGCCTATAGAGAGGCCAAAATCTGAAAGCGTGGAGGTTAGGGACCCAATCCAACCTACACAAAAGGAGGAAGGCATAAAAAATCTAAATCTGAAAACTTCCCCCTATGAGGTCTCCTATACTCTAGAGGAGTGTCTGACTTACTTTGAAGATTGGGATGATCCCATGATTCAAGACATTGTACACGCCTTGAGGGAGACCTATCCAGTGCATAAAAAGCTTCCCTCCACAGAGTGCCAAACTGAAAAATTAATTGTGGAAGCACCGGTGAAATCTGATTTTGTGGGGACCATAATGACTTGTGAAGAAGAAATAAAAGTCTCCACATCTCTTTAGTTTGTTCAAACCGATGAACACCACCTTTGGGATGACCCATACTTGAATGATTTTTGCCCATATAAGAAGAAAAGGAGATCCATCTTCAATAATTTCCAACCAATGCAATTCTCCTTTCGTAGTACATGTGACAATTTTATTGAGGAACCTGCTGAAACCTTTCAGCAGGATTTTCAATGGGTTAGAATGATTAATGTCACCAATGTACTTTCCAAAGCAGGATGGTGGATAGTTCTACCAAAAACTTTGTTACACCACTTGATGATCCTACTCAACTTTGTCCTTTTAGATGATATAATGCTGATTAATCTCCTAGTCTGATGGAGATTCTCTTTTTGAAAGGATAACTTAGGTTTTCTTTACTGCTTTAAGTAGGATTAGGTCTAGTTTGTTTTTTTATTTTAGTTCTATTTGCTTTAGTAGATTTAGTTGTCGGAATTGTAGACTTCCATGATCAACTCTCTCAGGTGATCTCATTCTCACGCTCCTTTATTTTTTATCATTGCTCTCATGTTATTGCTCATTGCACATCTTTTACATTGAGGACAATGCAAAATTTGGTTGGGGGGTGAGATTCCTACATGAATCTAGTGTTTTGTAACATTTCGAGCATTATATGTTGATTTTTTTTTTTTTTTTTTAAATTCAAAACTCTTTGGGTAAACCTTGTTTTTATGCATTTAGGATGATACAATTATGAAAAAAAAAGATAGATGAAGTGATTGATTTTGAAATCCTTGAATTATCTTAAATATAATAGTTTTTTATATGAATTCCCATATTGAATTGATCATTAGAAAGCTTTAAACACTTTTGAGTCTAGTTCACATTACACAATTCTCATGGTTTGAAGGGATTATGTAGTTTTATGGATTGGTTAAGCTTAGATTTAAGGTGTTGAGGAACCAAGCCAGGGTACTTTGTCCATCCTTGTCCATGGGAAAAGAACGAAAGATATAGATTTCTAAAAATCCTATCTAATGTGTATGAAAAGGAAAGAAGGAAAGAAAATATGGTTGTGATTGAGAATATGGTGGAAAACTCTGAAAAAGGGCTACCTATTACCAACTGGGGGATGGTTTACCCATAACCAAAGCCAGAAATGGGACATAGAGTGAAAACCGTCGGAAGGACGGTAAGGCAAATTCCTGTCATAGGCTTGTTGTTGATCTATACACCTTGAGATCCATAGTTTAGTTGATATATGAAGAAGATGATCCCGTAAACTTATGAGATGAGCCATCACTATGCACATTAGGTTGAATTTGTTCAAAGTTCTTCTATTTATCAATCAATCAGCAGGAATTCAATATGAACACTTTTTATGTTTGAGAATTTAAGGTTACAGCCTCTATCATCTGGTTTCTCTAATTTTTGCACTTGTATGTCTCAGAATGAATAGAAGTATCGTTCTGAAGGAGAGTTGGATTTTAGAGAATTGTTGAACCTCCAATTTATACACGATATAGCCCATTACATCACATTATATGCATGGTTTTCATGTTTAAAAGGCCCGTCTAATGCATGTTTTATGACTGTAGGAATGAGAGAGGACTTCGCCCAATTGGTGACCAAAAGGAGCCATTTAGAGCCATTGGATGAAGATTGAAGGAGGACCAAAGAAAGAAGAAAGCAAGGAGAGGAGAGAGAAGAAGAAAGGAAGAAAGAAAATATGAAAAGAAGAGGTCCGACCGGTCATGACCGGTTGGCCAAGGGAGCCAGACCAGTCAAGACCGGTCGGCCACACCACTACCCTCTTGTGAAGCCCCTGGACCAACGACTAGCCTGGTCCGACCGGTCAAGACCGGTCGGTCAGCCCAGTCCTGACCGGCTGTGACTGGTCGGCCGTGCATTAAACAACAAGTTTCCAAATTGGGATCCAATTTTCTCTGCGCAAGTGCGTAACCTTACACAAATTCTGGAAGATTCCAACGCAATAGAGCTTCCCCACTATCAAAAGGACACCTAGGATCTCTTCCTAGGCATCATAAAAGCTAAGGAACTTCGTGGGGAGTGAAGTAAGCCGTCGTGGAGCGTTTGCAACCCTCCCAACTCTGGGTTTTTATGCTTGTTATGTCTTTTTCATTGAGTTCTAGTGTAGTATGACAATTTTTGAGCCTCCAATTTATACATTTGCCAACCCATTACATCACATTAGATGCATGGTTTTCATGTTTAAAAGACTCATCTAATACATATTTTTGTGATTGTAGGAATGAGAGGGAAACTTCACCAATTCATGGTTAAAAGAGTCACTTTGGACACCTTGAGGATCAAAGGAAGAAAGCCCAAGAATGAAAGAAAGACGTTATGGAAGATGGAGTTGAAAGACAAAGAAAAACACAGAAGAAATCATATTAAAAGACCTGGCAGGGCCAGAAAAACCAAAGTGCAGATCTGCAGGGCCATAAAAGTAAAATGCAGAAAGTTGCAGTTTCTGAAGATTGATCCAGAGATTGATCCATCGATTGATTGCTCAGCCTGAGCGATTGATTAACAGACTCGAGCGATTGATCGCTCACAGTAGAGATTTGACAGAATTGTTGCTGGAGAGAAGTGAAGAATTGCGATTGATCGCCCAGCCTGAGCGATTGATCGCGTGATTGATCGCCCATCCCATAGATCAATCGCCAGAATGCAGATTTTTATGAAATTTAGAGAAAACTCTCTGGACACTTTTTGCACCCTCCGATTGATCGCTGGATACTGATCGATTGATCGCCAGAAGTGACCGATTGATCTCTCAGCCAGCCGATTAATCGCCAGATCCGAAAAAGGCAGTTTTTACAGTTATTTGAACTAGCGATTGATCGCCCAGTCTGAGCGATCAATCGACAATGCGCCCAGTTTAGAAATTTCCAAGTCTGGCTCCGATTTTCTCTGCGTAGTGTGTAAATTCTACGCAAATTCTTGAAGATTCTTCATTTGTGGGGTATGAAAGCTATAAAAGGAGACCTCCACCTCATTCCTTGGGCATCTAGCAACGTGGGGAGCAAAGAGATCAAGACCTAAGAGGCTTCCTAACCTTCTACAACTAGTTTTCTTCTTCTTCTGGTTCTAGTTTCTAGTTTTTAATGTTTTCTTCTAGTTAACCTCTTAGCTAGAGCTAAGAGGTGAGGTTTGTAGTTTGTTTCAATGCTTTAATTCGTTCTTCAAGTACCCTTTACGTCAATTATGGATTTTCAAGTTCTAGTTTGAATAAAGTTTGGTTTTTTAGAAGTTTTGTGAGAGTTTGTGTACTCCGGACATGAGTTCCTTGCAATTCTCTGAGATTACCATGATTGGGTTGATTGAATTCGAATTGTAGTAACCCTTGAGCATGCCATAGTCCAGAGGCATGGCTGTTACTCCGAAGGCTACAAGTTCAAATTCTATGTGCTTCATTAGAACTAGAAATCTGATTTCCAGATTTAAGTGGGACTGTTTGTGCTTGAATGTTATATCTTCCAATTAGATGAGAGATAGGACTTTGATTCTAATTGTGTTGTACTTGGATGAATGGATTGGCATTGGACTACTACAAGTGGATCCTTGATGCTCTAGTTCTTCTTATTTTCAGATTTTCCTATTTCATGTAAAAAACTATCTTCATAAACTCTTATATTCTAGTTATTAGAATAGTTGAAATTGTTTACCTCTTTCCCTGTGGATCGACCTCGGTATTACCGAGTTTTATTACTACATCGCAGCCTTACACTTGAGGCGAGTGAACAAGTTTTTGGCGCCGTTGCCGGGGAAGAGGTTAAACGGTTCTAATTGTTCTAGCAGCTATAGAGTAGTTTTAGTTTGGTATGATTTTCAGTTTTTATAGAAGTAGATTTTCTGATTTTTTTTTCTAGATTACTAATGTTAGAGCTTAGAAAAATCGAAACTGCTCGTCAACAGTCTTTTTCCTGTGTTTCATTATTCTGGGGGAATTCTGAGTATAGAGACATTCATAGACAATCGTAAGCAATCATAAAGTATACACGAGAAAGCACCGCGAGGTGAATTTTATTCCAGAGATTCTGAGATCTTTTACATTCTGGGCTGTGAACTGGTCACGAACCCTTAATTACATCAACGGATGATCACCCTTGATTAGAAGGCAAAAGTAAATGCATGCATGTATCATAAATGAATTAAATAAAGCATTAAAAGAGCATAAATATAAATAAAGTACAGCATAGACAACACAGAGATTTTTACGTGGAAACCCTTACGGGAGAAAACCACGGCATAAAGCGACAAGATTCCAATATGAATTGCAGTTATACAATAGATGGAATATTAAAGGAATGAAGCTCGGATAGGTCGAGCAAGTAGTTTAAATCGTCAGAAATTATAGTCTCGAGTTCATGGTTGCTGAGACCAAGTCTAGGATTTATTATGGACTAAGCTATCGTTAAGACCAGTTAGATGTCATTCCCATACTCCTCGGGCGTTCCTAGTTGAGTAGCAACCAGGATTTTAACTGAGTCGTATATCTCAGTGTCATGACGCGTCTCTATGGACGATATGAATTTCAGAGATACACTTCACGGTGTCCACTTACTGCAACCAGGGCCAGTGACCGTCTTCGATGGGACGGGTGACTTGCTGGAAGGCACTCCATGGGGTCTTTGTGCAAACAGGGTTTCGACCGACTCGTATATCTCAGTGTCATAACGCGTCTCTGTGGACGATATGACTTTCAAAGATACACTTCACGATGTCCACTTACAACAACCAGGGCCAGTGACCGTCTCTGATGGGACGGGTGACTTGCTGGAAGGCACTCCATGGGGTCTTTGTGCAAACAGGGTTTCGACCGGGTTGTATATCTCAGTGTCATGACGCGTCTCTGTGGACGATATGACTTTCAAAGATACACTTCACGGTGTCAACTTACTGCAACCAGGGCCAGTGACCGTCTCCGATGGGACGGGTGACTTGCTGGAAGGCACTCCATGGGGTCTTTGTGCAAACAGGGTTTCGACCGAGTCGTATATCTCAATGTCATGACGCGTCTCTATGGATGATATGACTTTCAGAGATACACTTCACGGTGTCCACTTACTGCAACCAGGGCCAATGACCGTCTTTGATGGGACGGGTGACTTGCTGGAAGGCACTCCATGGGGTCTTTGTGCAAACAGGGTTTCGACCGGGTTGTATATCTCAGTGTCATGACGCGTCTCTGTGGACGATATGACTTTCAAAGATACACTTCACGGTGTCAACTTACTGCAACCAGGGCCAGTGACCGTCTCCGATGGGACGGGTGACTTGCTGGAAGGCACTCCATGGGGTCTTTGTGTAAACAAGGGTTTCGACCGAGTCGTATATCTCAGTGTCATGACGCGTCTCTATGGACGATATGACTTTCAGAGATACACTTCACGGTGTCCACTTACTGCAACCAAGGCCAGTGACCGTCTCCGATGGGACGGGTGACTTGTTGGAAAGCACTCCATGGGGTCTTTGTGCAAACAGGGTTTCGACCGAGTCGTATATCTCAGTGTCATGACGCGTCTCTATGGACGATATGACTTTCAAAGATGCACTCCAGGGCGTCCACTTACTGCAACCAGGGCCAGTGACCGTCTTCGATGGGACGGGTGACTTGCTGGAAGGCACTCCATGGGGTCTTTTTGCAAACAGGGTTTCGACCGAGTCGTATATCTCAGTGTCATGACGCGTCTCTATGGACGATATGACTTTCGAAGATACACTCCAGGGTGTCCACTTACTGCAACCAGGGCCAGTGACCGTCTCCGATGGGACGGGTGACTTGCTGGAAGGCACTCATTACCTTAGCCACTCAACTGACGGATCCCGCCTTGGACAGGACTCACATCAACTGGTCTTAACAATGAAGTGTTTCAGACGTTTAAAACTCTTTGGTTACAATTTTCAATGATAACCATAGTCCCCTTTGATTTAGTTTCATAACTCAATCCGAGATGAAATAAATTCATGCAATGGATGCAAATGAGTACAGTACAAAGTAACTATGTTTTATGCATGCTCAAGAGAAGATCGCATTTATGCTAGATGTTAAGTGTATCAGACAAATTATGCATTTTCTTTGATCAATCTACTTCGTATATATCTTTGTGTCATCGATATTTTGCCCTCGCGTCTTTGAGATCGCGATTGATTTCATTTGGCATTAGTAGATTTTCGGGACATCAGGGCACTTCCCAGTGCCTGTTTACGATCTGATCGGAGGATTTGGTGAATACCTGTCACGATCGTCTTTGGATAGGGGTGGATTATGTCCACGAGGGTCGCAATGCATCGCATTTCGATTTATTTAGCATGGGTCTATTTCCAAGCCAACTGGGCACTTCCCAGGGCTGAAAACAACTAAGTAGTGGGCCTGCTGACCACTTGATTAAGGTATTTGGGGCTCCTGAGTTTGGATAACCTTGTTGTGGTGCATGATTATGATATATCATGTTATGGCGGAGAGAAGTCTCCCTCTCGGGTTCAGTCAAATTCCGCTCGATTCCTCTCGATTTCAGCCGTTTCTGGCTCTTTCGGAAGGGTTTCCAAGGTTTGCAATATTGGCTAAGTGTTGGCCCTTTTTGATCAAATTGCTGATTTGGCCCACTTAACATCGACCGTTGGCGAATCCGGTTCGGGAGATGGATAGAGGGCATTGATGTGTGTCTAGGAGCGCTGACACGATCAGAAGGTGGGCCACATCGAAGGCGGGCCACATCACAGAAGGCATCACCTCCCCATCAGCGTCCAAGCGCATCTCCCATGGGGTGTGGGCGCATGTGATCTCAAGTTGGGTGCATGTGATCCCATCCCAAGCGCATGTGAGAGAAAAGTGAGGAGAGAGAGGGAAGGGAAGGGAGGTAAGCGCATGTGCCTGCCCCTTGGGCGCACTTGTGCGCATGTGGCTTCTCCCTTGGGCGCATGTCCTCCAAAGACTTGAGAAATTTCCCATTTGCTTCCAATAAAAGGATGAGCACATGTCCCATGGGACTTGGAGGATTTTGCTCCGGTGGGAGAAATCCCTTTTCCAGCGAGGGCATCCGGCGAAGGGATGGGCGCATGTCCCTTTCACGGTGAGGATTCCAGTGAGGAATTTTTACCTATGCAAGAAGAGTGCTCTGGGAGTGATGATCTCGTCCCTGTCTCATCAAGTAGAGGGGTATTTATAGCATGTTAATCGGGTATCGGGTACCGGGCGCATGTTGTTTGCAAAAGGGAGAGCATGCGCATGCATTTGGAGAGAGGAGTCATGCGCATGTGATGGGAATCATGCGCATGTCACCATGCATCAGGCGCATGTGGCTTGGTGTGGGTGCATGTGCCCTTGGTATGGGTGCATGTGCCCTTGGTATGGGCGCATGTGGCCTCTGTGTTTGCCGCATGTGGCCCCACTTAGAATATTTTCATGATTTTTTATATTTTTATTTTATTTAGAATATTGAAAGGGGAGAGAGAGAGCTCTCATGCGCATGTGGTGAGTAGGCAAATGCATGTCTCCTCATGTCATCAGCATGTGGAGAGAGAGTGAACGAATGCATGTGGAGAGAGAAACGAATGCATGTTTCATCCCTTAGAATATTTCAGGTTTTGGGCTCCGACGGGCCACCTTCAAAGGGGGGCTACCTTTTCAGATACCAAAGACACTGACGCCAAGCCACTTTTAGGCCATAATCGACCTCCTAAATGAATGGGGTGGGGTACTGATGGTCATCCGCTGTAAATTTTGGTAGTTCTTTCCCAATTTGGACCCTCCCGATCAGCTCTTTGCATAGGAATATTGTTCTGGGAAGCGCGCACATGGAAATATGCACCACAAGGACTTCAAACTTGCTACTTAAGGTTTTTTGGGCATTTCGGATCATTTGGCGGCCATCTGCATGTCTAATTCCATCCTGAAATGGTACCTGTAAGCTTTCGGGCCCTTATAGTCGGATACGGTCAGGGCAAAAATGCATTTGGAAGCGCGCGGGTAAAGATATGCATCGTGCGACCTTGAAACTTGCAGGTTAAGGGTTTTATGGCATTTCGGATCATTTGGCGGTAATCCGCATGTCTGATTCCACTCCGAAATAGCATTTGTAGGTTTTGGTCACGATCGCACATGTTTGGGTTGCACTGGCGTTTTCTGAGTATTTCGGATCTCGAACTCAGTCCGAATCATCGTAGATGGATCGTCGAATACTGTTTTATAATGGGTGCGAATTTGTGCCCCAACAACTAACAATTTTTTGTTTGATTTTGTAGGACATTGTTGCCGACATAGATCTCACTCTATTGGGTAACATCTCCCCATCTCCCTTCTTTTTGTTTTTTTTTTTTTCTAGATTAGGGTAGTTTCCAATTCCTTAAAATTTCATCATGTATGATTGGACGAATGGTGCATATAAGTACCTTTTGGAGGATGAGATGTCGGATTGGGGGACCCAAACTCATTATGATCGGGATCCCTCCAAGCATGAATATTTTTCTGAGATTCAAAGAACCTTCACTACCCCCCCCCCCCCCCCCCCCCCCCCCCCCCCCCCCCCAAGTAAGACGATGCGTGATTACATTAATGAAAACAGTACACATATTAAGACACAACGTAAGATGATGAGGGAATACCGGAACGAAGCAAAATTGGATAATCATCCGGGAAAAACATTACGTGATTACCGGATTAAAAATAACATGAGTGTTCCACTGGTTATGGTAGGAGGTGTGCAACAATAAAAGGAACAGGTGAATAGTAGCCAACCGGTTAAGACAATGCGTGATTACTTATATGGATATGCCTATCAACCATCATATAACTTTTCATCCTACAATGCGTACGGTCTTAATTGGAAAAACCACCATTCTCCTTATTCAAGGGAGGAACCAACCATGGTTATTAACAATCACCCTAAAACGTCTTCCTCTTTTGATGATAAGTATACACAAATACTTGAGGAAATATGGAATGAGTATGTATATGAACAATCAAATCAAGCTTACTCGCCATCTTGTGAAGACGTTGAGCCCAAAATTGGGGGCATCAAATCAATCCGCTTTAATGAGGAGGATGGGGCTACCCAAGTCCCACCTTCTTCAGATTTAATGAATAGACTTTTAGAGGAGATTGATTTCGATGATCCCAATGTTATCATCAATTTGGTGAGTCCACTATCTCTTTTGGATGCTTTGAACTTAATGATGAAGAGATTTTAATGACGGTTGATGAACCCTGAGGAATCCATAAAATTTGAAAGCCGTAGTGGGGTTACCTACAATGAGGGGTTGGTGAATGCTTATGAACCTATGGTTTCTTTTTCCAATGGGCATAATGATTATGAGTCTCTAGAGAATATGCATGCTAGAGAGATGGCTGTTGAGCTCTTAATTGTGCATATTCTAACCCCAATTCATCACTCATTATGCACGGTTTACATGTTTAAAGGACTATTCTAATGCATGATTTGTGATTGTAGGAACAAGATGGAGATTTCACCAATTTAAGGCTAAATAGAGCTCTTTATGAGTATTGAAGACCATTGGATCAAGCATATAGAGAGAAGAAAGCAAGGAAAGAAAAGAAAAGAAAGAAAAAGAAGAAAGAAGGAAAGAAAACATCAAGGGAAGCAGCCTAGACCGGTCAAGACCGGTCGGCCACCCATCTACCTGCCAAGAAGCTCGCTGGACTGATCAGCAAGGCAGTCTGACCGATCAAGACCGGTCGGCCATAGCTGCTGGAGCATTTCTTAATGAGGTCCGACCGGTCGTGACCGGTCGGCCAGCCCAGTCCGACCGGTTCAGACCGGTCGGCCATGTGTAAACAGTCAAATTTCTAATTCGGGCTCCGGATTTCTCTGCGCAATTGCGTAACTTTACGCAAAATCTGGAACTTTCTTGCGTAAAGGACACCTCCAAGCTATAAAAGGACGTTTTCTCTTCATACCAAAGGATTCTAGGACGTGGGGATTGCTTAGGAGACGGATTCTACTTCGAGTTTCTAGTTTTCTTCCTGTTTTAGTAGTTTTTTATGTTTTTAGAGGCTTCTAGTTCAAGGATGTTAGAGATGAACTAAAACCTCTTAGTTAGGGCTAAGAGGTGAAGCTTTTGATTTTTTTTTTGATGGATTGATGCAACCTAGGTTTCCTTTCATGTTTTAATTGATGAATTTTAGTTCAATATGAGTTTGAATCAAGTATTATTTTGGTTTTTACTTTGATCTCTTGATGACTCCGGGCTCATGTGATTCTTAGTGATCCTAACTTAGTATCTTAACTTTTAAGCATTGTTTATGCTTGTGTAGTTCATTGATCTACCATTGACTCCGGGCATGGTAGACGCTTTGATTGCCTTGTATGCAATGGCCTGATTTTCATGTGGGAACTCATTTAACTAAAGTTCTCATCTTTTGTTATATAATCTGAAATAGTTGTTTATTGATTGATTTTGATTTAATTAGAGTTCTAACCATGAGTTGTAATCAGGTCTAGTGACAGGATTTGGTGAAAGCTATGGTTATGAATCTCAACTAGATTGGAAAGAGGCTTGGCCTACACAATTGAGTGTGCCCAAGGCCTGAGCATGGTTGTGGGAATCAAATCAATGAATAAGCACTTATTTTGGATAATTGTTGATTTAACCGCTCTGTATTCCGATCGGATAGAGATATGAATTCGATTCCGATTGAGTTATGAGAGACCTAGTTGTGTTGATGCATTGAAACTTATCAAAAGTGGATCCTTGGCGCTCTAGTGCCTTTTTAGATTGAAATTGCCTTACACACTCACTGTTTAAACCCAAATTGCTATTTTCTAGTTTTAGTTCTTAATAGGATCTTAATTACTAGTTGTTTTAGACAAATTCTGAGGATACCCATACATAAATCTCTGTGGGAACGATACTCGGTCTTTCCGAATTATTACTACTTCGCAACCCTACACTTGGGGAGTGAACAATGGCCGAAGTCGATCTTTTTGAGTCCTTCCACCAACAACACATGCCAAATTCTATTGTGGTAGACCTCCCTTTGATTGAAAATTCTTTTCCTTTGGATGATGAGGTGGCACAATCTGAAATTTTAAAAGATCAACTAATGTTAGATGATGTGCTTACCACTAAATCTGAAATTTTTTCCTTGGAAGACCTCGAGGAGGAATTCCTTACCTTTGAAACAGAATTTCTTCAATCATTAAGGGAGGATGAAGACGCTTCATCCGACTATCTCGATTTCCTAGAGGAATGCTTGGCCCAATCTTATGATCTTGATGATGAGATGATTAAGGAGTTGGACATTTTGTTAGACACAGTGTCGGTGCCTGAAGAACACCATTCCACTGTTTTACACTCTTTACCATTGTTTGTGGAAGCACCATATAATTCTGAAATTGTGGAGGAGACAACTCTAACTGAAGAATACACGATGAATGTCTCTCCACCATCATGGGTCCTCCAGCCCATTGAAAATTCTGTTTGGGAGGACCCATTTTTTATCGATCATAACCCATATCAGAATTTGAGGAGATATCTTTTTGCTGCTCTTATCTCTTCCTTTTATGCATGTGGTGCACAATACGATTGGACTTCAATGATAAGAAGCACACATGTTTACTGTCGAGCAGGACTTTGGATGGTCCTCATGAGAAATTTATTGAAATTCATGAAGATCCTGCTCAAATTTGATCATGTAGTCGATCGGACTAATCAAAGGTAGGTAAGTAGGTTAGGATTTATTTTTCTGAAATTAGGATTGAATAAGTCTCATCGAGACAATGGAAGATGCTAGCATTGATCAACTTGCTACCTCAGGTATTCTCGTTCTCACTCTCCTTTGTTTTATTTCATTGCTCTCATGTCATGCTTATTGTATATCTTGTTACATTGAGGACAATGTAATATTTTGGTTGGGGGGGTGAGATGAGATTCCTCATCTAGCAGTTTGCAATATTTCGAGCATCATATGTGCAAATTTTTTCGAATTTTCTAAAAATTCAAAACTCTTTTGGAAAACTTTGTTTCTATGCATTTGGGATGATACGAGTATAAGAAGAGGAGATACAAAGTGAGTGATGTTGTAAGCTTTGAACTTCTCTTAACATAATGGTTTTATATGTGAATTCCCCTATTTATGTGATTGATAGAAAATTTGAACACTTTTACACCTAGTTCATATTACACGATTTTCATGGGTTGAAAGGATTATGTGATTTGTCGGTTAGCTAGACTTAGATTTGAGGTGTTGAGGAACCAAGCCGGGGTACTTTGTCCATCCTTGTCCATGGGAAAATAATGAAAGATACGGATTTCTAAAAATCCTGTCTAATGAAAAAGAAAAAGAAAAAAGAAAAGGAAGGATGAAATTGGGAATGATGGAAAAATGGTGAAAATTTTCGAAAAGGGCTACCTATTACCAACCATGGGATGGTCTACCCGTAACCAAAGTCGGAAATGGGACATAGTGTGAAAGCCGTTGGAAGGACGGTAAGACAAATTCCTGTCATAGGCTTGTTGTTACTTTGTACACCTTGAGATCTATAGTTTAGTTAATCTATGAAGAAGATAATCCCAGAAACTCATGAGATGAACTTTCACTATGCACACTAGGTTGAAGTTGTTCGAGTTCTTCTATTTATCAATCAATCAGCGGGAATTTCATGTGGACACTTATTATGCTTTAAGAGTTTAAGGTTTCAACTTCTATCACCTAATTTCTCCAAATTTTATACTTGTATGTCTTGGAGTGGATAGAAACATAGTTTCTGAAGCAGAGTTGGTTTTGAAGGTTTGAACTTATTCACGCATGTTTTGCTCGGGACTAGCAAAAAGCTAGTTGGGGGGTGTGTTGAGCCTCCAATTTATACATTTGCCAACCCATTACATCACATTAGATGCATGGTTTTCATGTTTAAAAGACTCATCTAATACATATTTTTGTGATTGTAGGAATGAGAGGGAAACTTCACCAATTCATGGTTAAAAGAGTCACTTTGGACACCTTGAGGATCAAAGGAAGAAAGCCCAAGAATGAAAGAAAGAAGTTATGGAAGATGGAGTTGAAAGACAAAGAAAAACACAGAAGAAATCATATTAAAAGACCTGGCAGGGCCAGAAAAACCAAAGTGCAAAGCTGCAGGACAATAAAAGTAAAATGCAGAAAGTTGCAGTTTCTGAATATTGATTCATAGATTGATCCATCGATTGATCGCTCAGCCTGAGCGATTGATCGACAGACTTGAGCGATTGATAGCTCACAGTAGAGATTTGACAGAATTGTTGCTGGAGAGAAGTGAAGAATTGCGATTGATTGCCCAGCCTGAGCGATTGATTGCCCATCCCATAGATCAATCGCCAAAATGCAGATTTTTAAGAAATTTGGAGAAAACTCTCTGGACACTTTTTGCACCCTCCGATTGATCGCTGGACACTGATCGATTGATCGCCAGAAGTGACCGATTGATCTCTCAGCCAGCCGATTAATCGCCAGATCCAAAAAAGGCAGTTTTTACAGTTATTTGAACTAGCGATTGATCGCCCGGTCTGAGCGATCAATCGACAATGCGCCCAGTTTAGAAATTTTCAAGTCTGGCTCCGATTTTCTCTGCGCAGTGCGTAAATTCTACGCAAATTCTCGAAGATTCTTCGTTTGTGGGGTATGAAAGCTATGAAAGGAGACCTCCACCTCATTCCTAGGGCATCTAGCAACGTGGGGAGCAAAGAGATCAAGACCTAGGAGGCTTCCTAGCCTTCTACAACTAGTTTTCTTCTTCTTCTAGTTCTATTTCTAGTTTTTAATATTTTCTTCTAGTTAACCTCTTAGCTAGAGCTAAGAGGTGAAGTTTGTAGTTTGTTTCAATGCTTTAATTCGTTCTTCAAGTACCCTTCACTTCAATTATGGATTTTCAAGTTCTAGTTTGAATAAAGTTTGGTTTTTTAGAAGTTTTGTGAGAGTTTGTGTACTCCGGACATGAGTTCCGTGCAATTCTCTGAGATTACCATGATTGGGTTGATTGAATTCGAATTGTAGTAACCCTTGAGCATGCCATAGTCTAGAGGCATGGCTGTTACTCCAAAGGCTACAAGTTCAAGTTTTATGTGCTTCATTAGAACTAGAAATTTGATTTCCAGATTTAAGTGGGACTGTTTGTGCTTGAATGTTATATCTTCCAATTAGATGAGAGATAGGACTTTGATTCTAATTGTGTTATACTTGGATGAATGGATTGGCATTGGACTACTACAAGTGGATCCTTGATGCTCTAGTTCTTCTTATTTTCAGATTTTCCTATTTCATGTAAAAAACTATCTTCATAAACTCTTATATTCTAGTTATTAGAATAGTTGAAATTGTTTACCTCTTTCCCTGTGGATCAACCTTGGTCTTACCAAGTTTTATTACTACATCGCAACCTTATACTTAAGGCGAGTGAACAATAATGCTCGGCTAGAATCTCTCAGCTAAGGATGAGAGGTGAAGCTTGTAGCCAATTTCATGTTTAATTCAGTTTGATTCAAGTAGCTTTACTTCAAGTTCGAATTTTGAATGTTCTAGTTCTTATAAAGTTGATATTTTTAGAAGTTTTATGAGAGTGCATGTGCTTCGGACATCTATTCCTTGAAATTCTCTGAGATTATCATTTTTTGCTTTATTAGATTTGAATTATGGTAACCCTTGAGCATGCCATATTCCATAGGCATGGTTGTTACTCCGAAGGCTATGATTTTGAATTCTACATGTAGTTGAATAGGACTAGAAGTTGGAAGTTCAACTTGAGTGGGATTGAATGTGTTTAATGCTTTATCTTCCAACTAGATGAGAGATAGAACTTCAAATCTAGTTATGTGTTATGCTTGGAATGATTGGATTAACATGGGGTTGTTACAAGTGGATCCTTAAAAGCCTTAGTTCCTTAATTACTGTTTTTTTAAGTTACTATTTAAGAATAATTCTCTCAATTGAATATCTTATTTGTTGCTATCTTAGTTGCTGGAATAGCTTAGAATTTGTTCTCTAATTCCCTGTGAATCGACATCGGTCTTACCGAGAATTATTACTACATCGCAGCCTTGCACTTGAAGTGAGCGAACAAGTTTTTGGCGCCGCTGCCGAGGAATTTAGATAACAGTGCTAGATTATTTTAGTGGCTATAGAAGTAGAAGTAGATAGTTTTCTTCTGATTTCCTAGAACTAATCCAATGTTTTATTTTGTAGGATTTCTTCTCCAGTTCAAGCGAATTGGGTAATATCCTTCTGACTTAGTACTTTTTTGCAGATTTTCAATTTCTAGATTAATTTCAGATTTTTAGGACTTAGGATTAGTTTAGTTGTTAGTTGAGTGGTTTATGTCCCTGTTGGGAACGTGACCACTCCAATCGTCTCCAATCCGAAGGTGGTCTAGTTGGACCATTGTCAGTCCATAGACGAGTCCAAAAATACCAAGAGCATTGTGATAGCTTGGGGAGTATGGATCAAACACCTATAAGGAATCCCCCCCCCCCCCCCCCCCCCCCCCCCCCCCCCCCAACTACAAATGCAAATCAAGTGGGAGTAGGAGAGAATGTGGTACATAACATTCTTCCAATGAGATCATTGCGGGACTACCTACAACCGACCCATGTAACTACATCCTCATGCGTGGTCTTACCACCAACTGGGGGAAACATCGATATAAAGTCAGGTGTGATTCAACTTATACCAAAGTTCCATGGGCTAGACTTTGAAAGCCCATATTGCACTTAAAGGAGTTTGAAGAAGTGGTAGCTACCTTCCAATACACCAATGTCTCTAAAGATGCCATAAAACTCAAACTCTTTCCCTTTTCATTGAAAGAAAGAGCCAAGACTTGGCTTCACTCTCTTAGACCACATTCGATAGGGTCATGGAACGAGTTGACCCGGGAATTCTTGAAAAAGTTCTTCCCAGCTCATAAAACGAACACCCTTCGAAGAGCCATAATGAACTTTTCGGTTGAGGAGAATGAGTCTTTCTTCTAATGTTAGGAAAGGTTTAAGGACCTCCTACTTGCTTGCCCACATCACTGTTATGAAAGTTGGCGAATCATAAACTTCTTCAACGATGGATTAAGTTCCAATATGTACCAATTTGTAGAGATGATGTGCAACGGCGAGTTTATGAGTAAAAATCTAGATGAAGCTTGGAGTTACTTAGATATGTTGGCCGAGAATGCCCAATCATGGGATACCTCGGACAAATCTAATAACCCCAAGCCTACTCAAGAAAAAGAGAAAGGAGGGATCTATATCCTCAAGGAGGAAGACGATGTGAATGCAAGGTTAGCCAGCCTCACAAGGAAGATCGAGGCCATGGAACTTAGTAAGAGTGGAGTTTCAAAGTCCAATGAAGCTGTTGAGACTATGTGTGGGATTTGTTTCACCAATTTACATGCTACGCAAGATTGTCCTACAATTCTTGCGTTTCAAGAGGTGTTACATGAACATGCAAATGCCACATATGGTTATCAACGGCCTTTTAATGGACCGGTGGGTAATACGTACAATTCTACTTGGAAGAACCAAACAAATTTCAGTTGGAAGAATGCGCCCACGAGCAATCCTACCAACTCTCAAGGAGGGCCACCCATGGAAAATATGGCCCCACCTCAATTCTTGATGGAGGACACCTTAAAAGCGTTTAGGCAAGGGCAAATGCAAATCAATCAAACAAATCAACAAATGTTTCAAGAGCTTAAAGTCTCGGTTGATAAGATTAAGGGACGCTTGAATGCTAAGGAAGGGACCTTTCCGGCCCAACCTCAGCCCAATCCAAAGCATGTACATGAAGCGAGCATTCCTAATCTCTCCAACCAACATATGGAGCAAACCAAATCTGTCACCACTCTTATAAGTAGTAAACAAATTGACAAATCTATTCCGGTGAGGCCAAGCCTAATGATCCAATAAATTCTGAGGATGAGGACGAGGACGGATCCAACTTAGCCCCACAAGAAATGGAACCCGTTTACAAGCCCGTAGCACCATTCCCTTCGAGATTGGTCACTCCAAAATCTCTTCCAAACTCTCATGACATCTTAAAGATTTTCAAACAAGTTAAGATCAACATTCCATTACTTGATGCCATCAAACAAATCCCCTCTTACGCCAAGTTTCTAAAGGACCTATACACAACTAAACGCAAATATAATGTGCAGCAAAAGGCCTTCCTAAATGAGCAAGTGAGTGCCATTCTCACTCAAAAGAACCCCCCCCCCCCCCCCCCCCCCAAAAAAAAAAAAAAAAAAAAATTCAAAGATCCCGGTAGTCCCACAATCTCATGTATCATTAGAGACTACCGGATTGAACGTGCATTGCTAGACTTGGGGGCAAGCGTAAACTTGATCCTGTACTCGGTATATGAGCAATTGGGTCTTGGTGAATTAAAACACACCAAAACCACAATGCAACTAGCTGATAGATCCATTCGTGTACCGAGAGGGATAGTTGAGGATGTTCTAGTCCAAGTTGACAAATTCTACTACCCAGTAGATTTTATCGTCTTGGACACACAACCAGTTATTGATGCTAACACTCAAATACTGGTAATTTTAGGCCGCCCGTTCCTTGCTACATATCAATTGCCGGAACGGGGTGATGCAATTATCCTTTAGGAACATAACATTAGAGGTGAACGTGTTCCACTTGGGCAAAAGGCATAGGGATGCTGATGACGACGAGCACTTCGAGGTAAACATGCTCGAATCTTTTGAAGAACAAGAGCTCCTCCAACTTGAACCACTAGAAAGCTTGGAGACATGCTTGGCACATTTTGAGGATTCCAAAGACCCCATCATTAGTGAATTGTGCAAGCATTGAATTTTGAGAGACCGATAGTTGGTACTAGCCGGTGGAGGCCCCATTTTAAAAGATTGCCACCAACCACATCAAGGCCTTTACCGTCTAAAATCAAACCACCGAAGCTTGACCTTAAACCATTGCCATCCGAGCTTAAATATGTATACTTGGGTCAAGAAGAAACATTCCCAGTTGTCATTGCCTCTCACCTAGGGAAAGACCAAGAGCTCAAGTTGATTGAGTTACTCAAAGAGCATAGGGGAGCCACAGGTTGGACAATAGCGGATCTCAAGGGGATAGACTCTTCGGTTTGTACTCACCGTATACACCTTGAAGAAAATACAAAAACGACTAAACAACCTCAAAGAAGGCTAAATCCAAACATGATGGAGGTTGTCAAAGCCGAGCTGTTAAA
Source organism: Liriodendron chinense (assembly GCA_003013855.2). Classification (NCBI taxonomy): domain Eukaryota; kingdom Viridiplantae; phylum Streptophyta; class Magnoliopsida; order Magnoliales; family Magnoliaceae; genus Liriodendron; species Liriodendron chinense. The sequence goes on from ML058408.1 coordinate 1,700,717, forward strand.
GCTACTAGATGTGGGTATCATCTACCCCATCTCGGATAGCCAATGGGTGAGTCATACACAAGTTGTCCCTAAGAAATTCGGTATTACCATCGTAGAAAACATCAACAACGAGCTTATATCGACTAGAGTAACCACCGGTTGGCGTATGTGCATTGATTATCAGAAGCTAAACACGGTCACTAGGAAGGACCACTTCCCTCTCCCATTCATTGATCAAATTTTGGAGAGGTTAGCGGGTCATTCCTATTATTGCTTCCTAGATGGCTATTCTGGTTACAATTAAATTGAGATAGCCCCAGAAGACCACTTTTACATGCCCGTTTGGCACCTTCGAATACCAAAGAATGCCATTCGGGCTATGTAATGCACCCGCCACATTCCAACGATGCATGTTGAGTATTTTCTCGGACATGGTGGGTGAATTTCTCGAGGTATTTATGGATGATTTTTTTAGTTTTTTGTTGTACTTTTGATGACTACCTCAATCACTTAAAGTTGGTCTTGACAAGGTGCGAGGAGAAGAACCTCAGTTTTAAACTGGGAAAAGTGTCATTTCATGGTACAAAGAAGAATAGTCCTTGGACATATCATCTCGTCCAATGGAATAGAGGTAGACCGGGCCAAAATCGATATAATTTTAAATCTACCACCACCCAAAAGCATACGCGATGTGCAGTCCTTCCTTGGACACGCGGGTTTCTATAGAAGGTTCATAAAGGATTTTAGTCATATCTCAAGGACCCTTATGTAACCTTCTCTAAAAGGAGAACCAATTTGAGTGGAGTGCCGAATGTCAATTAGCTTTTTCAAAGCTAAAAGATATGTTGACAACCTCTCCTATCATGCAACCACCGGATTGGTTCATACCTTTTGAGTTAATGTGTGATGCGAGCAATTATGCTATTGGAGCGGTGTTAGGCCAAAAGAAGAATAAGAAGCCCCATGTTATCTACTATGCTAGTAGGACCTTGAATCCGGCCCAAGTCAATTACTCGACTATGGAGAAGGAGCTCCTAGCCGTCATCTTTATCTCGGACAAATTCAAGTCTTATTTAATAGGATCCAAGGTCATCATTTACATAGATCATACGGCGCTGAAACACCTTCTTTCTAAGAAGGATGCCAAGCCCCGTTTGCTTAGATGGATCCTACTCCTTCAAGAATTCGATTTAGAGATCAAGGACAAGAAGGGAGTAGAAAATGTGGTGGCGGATCATATATCCCGCCTAGTTCTACCTAATTCCATTGACGAGTCACCTATTGAGGACTCATTCCCTGATGAGTAACTCTTTGTTGCTATGCATCCACCATGGTACGCTGACATAGCTAATTATCTTTCCATAGGTGCAATGCCGATTCATTGGACTGCGCAGGACAAACGAAAATTTCTAAGGGAAGTGTGCAGATTTTTCTGGGATGAACCTTTACTGTTTAAATATTGCCTAGACCAAATTATTAGGAGATGTGTCCCTGATGATGAACATAATTCCGTCATCTCCTTTTGCCATGATCGAGCATGTGGGGGTCATTTTTCTGACAAGAAAACTACTACAAAAATTCTGCAGTGTGGTTTTTATTGGCCCACTCTATTTAAGGACACCCACGAGTTTTGCAAAGCATGCGAGTGTTGTCAAAAGTTAGGAAGATTATCCCGTCGAAATATGATGCCTCTAACTCCAATTCAGCATCTTGAAGTCTTTGACTATTGGGGCATCGATTTCATGGGACCGTTCCCCTTATCTTTTGGACATGTCTATATATTGCTTGCCGTAGACTATGTGTTTAAATGGATAGAGGCTATTCCATGTAGAACTAACGATTATCATACGGTTCTAAAGTTTCTTAAAGATAACATACTTTCAGATTTAAAACTCCTCGAGCCATCATTAGTGATGGTGGTTCTCACTTTTACAATAGGCCTTTTAAAGCCTTAATGAAGAAATATGGCATTAGACATAAAGTGAGTACCACATACTACCCACAAATGAGTGGGCAAGCTGAAATTTCCAATTGGGAAATCAAACAGATTTTGGAAAAGACGGTGAAGCCGGATCGCAAAGATTGGTCACTAAGATTAGATGATGCGCTTTGGGCTCACCGTACTGCTTACAAGACACCCATTGGAATGTCCCCTTATAGACTTGTCTATGAGAAAGCTTGCCACTTGCCTGTGGAGATTGAACACAAAGCCTATTGGGCAATTCGAGCATTAAATTTTAACATTGATAAGGCTAGCTCGCTTCGCGAACTCCAACTTAATGAGCTTGAGATGATCCAGAACGATGCTTATGAGAACTCGAGGGTTTACAAGAGTAGGATGAAGGCCTTTCATGACAAACACATCTTCAGGAAATCCTTCCATGTAGGTCAGAAAGTTTTCTTGTACAATTTCCAACTTCATCTTTTTTCGAGAAAATTGCGATCTCGATGGACTAGCCCATACATTGTTAAAGAAGTTTTTCCTCATGGGGCTGTCGAGATAGAGAATGCCACAAATGGTAATCGTTTTAAAGTGAATGGACAACACCTTAAACCATTTGTTGAGAAATTTGATTCAGAAGGCATGTCCATCACTCTGAATGATCCTGTGTATCAAGATGATTGATCTCCTAGTCTGACGAAGGTATAGCATAGGTAGGTTTAGTTATTTTTTCTGTTTTAGTTTTGCATGCTTAGTAGATTTAGTTGTTGGAGTCGTAGACTTCCATGATCGACTCTCTCAGGTACTATTGTTCTCACTCTCTTTTATTTTACCATTGCTCTCATGTCATGCTCATTGCATATCTGTTTACATTGAGGACAATGCAAGATTTGGTTGGGGGGTGAGATGAGCTTCCTCATCTAGTAGTTTGCAACATTTTGAGCATCATAGTGCAATTTTTTTTTTTGAATTTTCTAAAAATTCAAAACTCTTTTAGAAAACCTTATTTCTATGCATTTGAGATGATACGAGTATAAGAAAAGGAGATATGAAGTGAGTGATGTTGTAAGTCTTGAACTTCTCTTAATATAATGGTTTTATATGTGAATTCCCTTATTTATGTGATTGATAGAAAATTTGAACACTCTTACACCTAGTTCACATTACACGATTTTCATGGTTTGAAAGGATTATGTGATTTGTGGATTGGCTAGACTTGGGTTTGAGGTGTTGAGGAACCAAGCCGGGGTACTTTGTCCATCCTTATCCATGGGAAAATAACGAAAGATATGGATTTCTAAAAATCCTATCTAATGTTAAAGAAAAAGGAAAAGGAAGGATGAAAATTGGGAATGATGGAAAAAATGGTGGAAAATTCCGAAAAGGGCTACCTATTTACCAACCGGGGGATGGTCTACCCGTAACTAAAGCCGAAAATGGGACATAGTGTGAAAGCCGTCAGAAGGACGGTAAGACAAATTCTTGTCATTGGCTTGTTGTTGCTCTGTGCACCTTGAGATCCATAGTTCAGTTAATCTATGAAGAAGATAATCCCAGAAACTCATGAGATGAACTTTCACTATGCACACTAGGTTGAATTTGTTCGAGTTCGTCTATTTATCAATCAATCAGCGGGAATTTCATATGGACACTTATTATATTTTGAGAGTTTAAGGTCCAATTTCTATCACCTAAATTTTCTGAATTTTACACTTGTATGTCTTGGAACGGTTAGAAACATAGTTTCTGAAGGAGAGTTGGTTTTTGGAGATTTGAACTTGTTTCATGCATGTTTTGATTGGGACTAGCAAAAAGCTGGTTGGGGGGTGTGTTGAACCTCCAATTTATACATGATATAGCCCATTACATCACATTATATGCATGGTTTGCATGTTTAAAAGGCCCATCTAATGCTTGTTTTGTGACTGTAGGAATGAGAGCGGACTTTGCCCAATTGGTGACCAAAAGGAGCCATTTAGAGCCATTGGATGAAGATTGAAGGAGGACCAAAGAAAGAAGAAAGCAATGAGAGGAGAGAGAAGAAGAAAGGAAGAAAGAAAATATGAAAAGAAGAGGTCCGACCGGTCATGACCGGTCCGCCAAGGGAGCTAGACCGGTCAAGACCGGTCGGCCACACCATTGTCCCTCTTGTGAAGCCCCTGGACCAACGACCCGCCTTGTCTGACCGTTCAAGACCTGTACGCCAACAGGTCAGGGCCCCTTTAATACACACTGGACTCTATTCTAAGCAGTCCGACCAGTCAAGACCGGCCGGCTAGCCCCGTTCGACCGACTGTGACTGGTCGGCCAGTGCATTAAATAGCAAGTTTTCAAATTGGGATCCGATTTTCTCTTTGCAAGTGCGTAACCTTATGTAAATTTTGGAAGATTCTGATGCAATAGAGCTTCCCCACTATAAAAGGACACCTAGGATCTCTTCCTAAGGCATCATAGAAGCTGAGGAACTTCGTGGGGAGTAAAGGAAGCTGTCGTGGAGCGTTTGCAACCCTCCCAACTCCGGCTTTTTATGCTTTTTATGTCTTTTATGTCTTTTTCATTGAGTTCTAGTGTAGTATGACAATGCTCGGCTAGAATCTCTCAGCTAAGACTGAGAGGTGAAGCTTGTAGCCAATTTCATATTTAATTCAGTTTGATTCAAGTAGCTTCACTTTAAGTTCGAATTTTGAATGTTCTAATTCTTATAAAGTTGATATTTTTAGAAGTTTTTATGAGAGTTCATATGCTTCGGACATGGATTCCTTGCAATTCTCTGAGATTATCATGTTTTGCTTAATTAGATTTGAATTATGGTAACCCTTGAGCATGTCATAGTCCATAGGCATGGTTGTTACTCTGAAGGCTATGATTTCGAATTCTACATGTCGTTGAATAGGACTAGAACTTGGAAGTTCAACTTGAGTGGGATTGAATGTGTTTAATGCTTTATCTTCCAACTAAATGAGAGATAGAACTTCAAATCTAGTTGTATATTATGCTTGGAATGATTGGATTAACATGGGGTTGTTACAAGTGGATCCTTAAAAGCTGTTGAACCTCCAATTTATACATTGCATTGCCCACTACATGACATGGTATGCATGATTTTAATGATTAAAAGGCCCATCTAATGCATGTTTTGTGATTGTAGGGATGAGAGCGGACTTAACCCAATTGGAGACCAAAATAACATGTTTAGGAAACTTTGATGAAGGCCCAAGGTGGACCAAAGAAAGAAGAAAGCAAAGAGAGAGGAAGGAGAGAAGAAAAGAAAGAAGAAAAAAGGCAAAACTGGGTCCGACCGGTCAAGACCGGTCGGCCAAGAAGGCCCGACCGGTCAAGACCGGTCGGATGCACTCCCTGGACATCTGCAAGGCAGGTCTAGACCGGTCATGACCGGTCGGCCAGCCCTGTCCGACCGGTCATGACTGGTCGGCCATGCAAGTTCAACTTCCAGATTCTAAAACACCAAGGTATTCCCGTGTCTGATTTTTCAGACCAGTTTTTTGGGCCCATTTTAATGATATTTGGAAATCCAACACATCCATGTCTAAGAGGAGCTCGACGCCGAACTAACCCAAGTGGTTTCGTGTCATTCGGAGCTACGGATTGACCGTGGTGGCCAAAACAATACGAACTGTCCAGAAAGTTCCAGATTTCGCTGTTCCACTCTGGGCCAGTCCAGGTGACCCATCATTGATGATATGAAGAATCTACTTTGACCATCTTTTAGACCACATCCATATATGAATAAAAAAAAAGTTTCAGATCAAAAGGATGTGTGGTTTGATCGTACCGGTTGAAGAAAGATGGACCATCCAGAAAGATCCAACTGCGCAGAGTTTATAAAAGGGCTGAGTGTTCTAATTTTCGGACCATATTCTGGGATTGTTTTGGACAATCTAATCCGTCTATCATGTAGAGGATGAAGTTTTCTACCAATGTTCAAAATTTGGGATCAATCCGACATCTGTACACTCCGGAGCGTTGAAAGCAAGATGACTGGTTCTGAAGGTACCCGAAGTGCGCGATTTTGAGAGGCGGTCGGTGATATGATTGGTGGGACCATTCAGAGGATAATCTTGGAAATCTAAATTATCTATGAGGAAGATCACATTACAAGGAAGCTACAAATCAAATTTGAGGGCAATCCGACCATTGGTTAAGCCGTACCAAGCGAAACAAATTCTGCTATGTTGCTGTACTATTGCTGCACTATAAAAGGAGGTGCTCTCTTCTATTCCAAATGAACCAAGGACGTGGGGAGCAAGGAGTTCAAGTCATAGGAGGCTTCCTAGCCTCCTCCAGCTAGTTTTTCTTCCTTTTCTTAGTTCTAGTTCTAGTTTTAATATGTTTTTCCTTAGCTAACCTCTTAGCTAGAGCTAGAGGTGAAATTTGTAGTTGATTTCAATGCTTTAATTCTTTTATTTCAAGTACCATTTTCTTAATTTTGGATTTTAAACTTCTAGTTTGAATAAAGTTTGGATTTTTAGATGAATTGTGAGAGCTTGTGTACTCCGGACATGAGTTCCTTGCAATCCTCTGAGATTACCATGATTGGGTTGTTTGAATTCGAATTGTAGTAACCCTTGAGCATGCCATAGTCCATAGGCATGGCTGTTACTCCGAAGGCTACAAGTTCAAGTTCTATGTGCTCCATTAGAACTAGAAATCTGATTTTCAGATTTAAGTGGGACTGTTTGTGCTTGAATGTTATATATTCCAATTAGATGAGAGATAGGACTTTGATTCTAATTGTGTTGTACTTGGATGAATGGATTGGCATTGGACTACTACAAGTGGATCCTTGATGCTCTAGTTCTTCTTATTTTCATATTTTCCTATTTCATGTGAAAAACAACTTTCTTAAACTTCTTAGATTCTAGTTATTAGAGTACTTGGAATTGTTTACCTCTTTCCCTATGGATCGACCTCGGTCTTACCGAGATTTATTACTACATCGCAGCCTTACACTTGAGGCGAGTGAACAAAAGCCTTAGTTCCTTAATTACTATTTTTTTAAGTTACTGTTTTAGAATAATTCACTCAATTAAATCTCTTATTTGTTGCAATCTTAGTTGCTGGAATATCTTAAAATTTGTTCTCTAATTCCCTGTGGATCGACCTCGGTCTTACCGAGAATTATTACTACATCGCAGCCTTGCACTTGAGGCGAGTGAACAAGAATTGAACTTGTTTCATGCATGTTTTGCTTGGGACTAGCAAAATACTGGTTGGGGGTGTGTTGAGCTTCCAATTTATACATTTTCTAACCCATTACATCACATCTTATGCATGGTTTGCATGCTTAAAAGACCCATCTAATGCATGTTTTGGGGATGTAGGAATGAGAGTGAGACTTCACTAAATTGGTCCTTAAAAGAATGCTTTTAAACCCACTTGATGATGAAGGAAGATGAGCCAAAGGAATGGAAGAAAGAAGCAATGAGAAGAGAGAGATGACATGGATTTAATGCCAATTTGAAGGATTTGGAATGACTAGAAGACCAAGCTTTGCTGATCCAAAGAAGTGGAGAAAAAGCCTTGATGGAATCAAGTTGAAGACCTAGAATGGCTAGAAAAGTCAAGTTGCAGAATTGCAAAGCTAGAAAAGTAAAATATAGAAAATTTAGCAGATAGCCCTGCAGAACAGAAAAACTGTAAAATTTGGCCCTCGGGCGCCCGACCACCATTTTACCGGGTGCCCGAAATTGTTAAAAAAATCCAATTTATTACTAGAACTTTTCTAGACATGGTCGGGCGCCTGACCACAACTGGTCGGGCGCCCGCTGACCCGTTGGGCGCCCGATTAAGAGGATCTGGGTGCCCGAAATTCAAAGAAAATTTATCAAAACTTGCTGGACTGTTTTGAGTATGGTCGGGCTCCCGAGCAACACTTGACCGAGTGCCCGATGACCGATGAGTGCATAAAATCTTATGCAATCTGAGGCAGTGGGTGAGTTTTTCTATAAAATGACACCTTGGCATCCTTCCTAAGGTATCCTAGAAGAGTTCTAAGTTAGTGAAGAGCAAGGGAGATCATCGTGGAGCGACCGCAACTCCTCCAACTAGGGTTTTTTTTTTCTAGTTTTTCATGTTTTTGTTGAGTTTTTCTTTGAATTCTAGTTGATGCATAATAATGCTCAGCTAGAACCTCTTAGCTAAGGCTAAGAGGTGAAGCTTGTGAGTAGTTATCATGTTGAATTCGTTCTAATTCAAGTACTTTACTTAAAGTTTGGATTTTTAAAGTTCTAGTTTGAATAAAAGTCGATATTTTTTTATGTTTTATGAGAGTTCATGTGCTTCGGACATGAGTTCCTTACAATTCTCTGAGATCATCATGTTTGGATTGATTAGATTCAAATTGTAATAACCCTAGAGCGTACCATAGTCCATTGGCATGGTCGTTACTTCGAAGGCTACATATTCGACTTCTACATGCTTCATTAGAACTAGAATCTTATTCTTCCACTTGAGTGGGGATTATTCGCGTTTGAATGGTATATCTTCCAACTAGAAGAGAGATAGAACTTCAATTCTAGTTGTGGTATGCTTGGATGAATGAATTCACATGAGGGCTATCGCAAGTGGATCCTTGAAAGCCTTAGTTCCATTAATTACAGATTTTTACAACTTTATTGTTTTAAGTTAGTTTATAAACTCAAACTCCTTATTTAATTGATTTTGAAGTTGCTGGAACAACTTGAATTGGTTTACTTAATTCCCTGTGGATCGACCTCGGTCTTACCGAGAATTATTACTACATCGCAGCCTTGCACTTGAGGCGAGCGAATAAGTTTTTGGCGCCGTTGCCGGGGAACTTAGGTTAAATGGTTCTAAATTGTTTTTGGCTGCCATTAATGGCTGCCCCATTAATGGCAGCCATGCTGAAGTTCCAGATTTAAATGGGGCCTTAGATGATGGGATTTTGGATGGTAGGGATGAGATGGGGAGAGTGGCCCTTGGTGAGGTTATGAATCCTTTGAGTGTGGGCCTTATGGATGATGTGATCGATGGTGAGGATGATGCCATGTTGGACATTAATGGGCTGATCTCATACTTATACAATATGGATGGTTCAGATGATACCTTTGATAACTTGGATGCACTTGATGACAGCCGAGATGTTCGGTACTCTTACTTGGGCAGACTTGATGTGATCATTGATGATGTTTCCTTGATGATGGACGGTGTAGATGTCCCTTTGACCGGACAGAGTGATAGTTGGGTTCCTGACTTTATGATGGAGAGGACTGCAGGTCCAGATCTTACCATAAATTCTTTTATCGGGGCCATCAGGGCCTTTCTTAACGGTTCAGACACACCTTTTAGAGGCCAAATTGTTCAGGATGCCACGATGTGCGGTGTGATCTTTGTAGACAGCCTTCTTGACGGAGATTATTGACCTTCTCTTGATCATCGGCCCCTTACGCATTCTGTTCACCAGGTGGGCGAGTCTTCTCATGCTGTTGAGGTTGTGACAGTTTTGGATAGCGATGCAACTATATCAGACGTAGCTGCTACTGGGGATATTTCTGAGACTATTGAGTTTACAGAGGTTCCAACTTTTCCTTCTCCTTCGCTCGTTGATCTTCCGATCCTTGAGGAGCTGTCAGCAATTTCTAGGCCTTTTGTTCTGGTGGGGATTCCTGTGAGGACTTGTCAGTTGCTTCCTTATCCTTCTTGTTCACCACGACTGCTTGCATGGCTTGAAAGATTATCAGCTTACAAGATTCGTGATCTGGAGTCCTATGGCTTTGGCGGTCTGATTCATATGGCCAGAGTTAATATTGACTGGAGGATGCTCGGTGCTGCGCTGATTGACTGGGTCCCGCCCTTGAACTTGTTTGCATTCAATGATATGGAGATAGGACCCTCTTTGGAGGAGCTTGCGTGCTTGACAGGTCTTCCTTGTGATTATGCACAGTATTTCTCGCCGAAGACTTTGCTGAAGACCGCCACCCCGCAGAACTGGTTTGGGATTCCATATCTTCTTCGACCTGCAATCGATGGCCAAGATGTTGTGGTCTTCTCTTTAAACTCACTGTATGGTCTTTTTTGGGCCCTCGGAGTGCGGCGGGGTCCATACTTTCTTAGAATGCATTGATGTTCTGTCTGGTAGCTAAGGTGTTATTCTTGAGATGGGGCCAATCTCAGACTCCTATGCTCTTCGAGGTGATGAGCCGAGTTATTCGTCTACAGGGGATTATTTCTCTTGTCCTGGCTGAGCTATTTAATGGGTTGACTGACTGTACCATAGGCCGTACCCGTGTTCTTCGCAGCTGCTGTGCATTTCTTCAGGTAATCCTTTCGTACTTTCTTTTTCTTTCTTGTCCTTGAAACTGTTTGCTTTAGCTGAGTCTCTTTACTTTCTCATGATCAGATTTGATTATGGGAGCATCTTTCTATGATCGTTCCTGTATCGTTCCCCGGCACTCGTCGCCCTGACCTTATGCGCCATATCACGGAGTTTCTCCCTCATACAACTGGGATGAGTGAGCCTTTGTATCACAGGATGTTTGCCGAGTTACGTGACTGGAACATTCGTTGGGAGTCATCTTGGCTTTTACTCCCTCCAGTTCTTTATAATGCTCACCGCCTTCCTCTGATGCTAGTAGGCTTCCACTCCTATTTCTCTTATCATCCTATCCAATTCTTGCGACAGTTCAGGTATGAGCAGGATGTTCCACATTTTTCTTTCTCGGGTATCGGGCGTCGATCACTTCCGGCCAGATCATCCGATTTTAGGACTCGGGTTAATAGGTCCTGGGCAGGTCACTTGACTGCTGATTTGCTCAGTTTTGAGTTACGGACATTTCTGATGGCGATTCCCACATATCAGCATTGGGTTGCTAAGCAGTCTCTATATCGACGCATTCCTTACTGGCATCTGACGGCCGATGAGGATGAGTTGGATGTCCTTGGGGATGCTGGTTCTTCGTCTGGTTTGTATGAACCCTTTGAGGAGTGCCTATTTATCGATCCCGACTTCCTTTTGGCCACTTATGGCCACTTGTTGTCTGTTAAGCTCTTAAATGTGCATATTTTAACCCCATTTCATCATTAACTATGCTTGAAATACATGATTAAAGACCCAACTAATGCATGATTTTGTGGTTATAGGAATGAGAGAGAGGATTCATCAATTGAAGGCTTAAAGGCGCTATTTACAAGCATTGAAGATCAAAAGACCAAGCGTAGAAGGATAGAAGAAAGAAGCAAAGGAGAGAAGAAAGAAAGCAGAAGAAGACACTGAAGACCGGTCGTCCATAGCCGAGGACCGGTCGTCCGACCGGTCTGAACACTCAACAGAAGGGGCCCTGCGGCCAAAACACACTGGACCTATCAGGACCGGTCGTGCGACCGGTCGTCCACTACGCAAACCGGTCGTCCGATCGGTCGTTGAATTAAAATTTTGAGTTTGAATTTCTGAAAAACTCACTGGACATTTTTTGCGTTTTTGAGACCGGTCGTCTAGGAGCTCAGACCGGTCATGCGACCGATCGTCTGCTTAACAGAGCATGTCCCACAAGCTCCGATTTTCTCTGCGCAATTTGGGATTCCTTGCGCAACCTGGAACCTTCTGCACTATTTTATAAAAGGAGAGCTAAGGCTTCTTCCTAAGACATCTTAGAAGAGATTAAGCATGGTGGGAGACGGCAGAAGTCGGATTTGGAGTTCTACAACTCCTCCTAGTTTGTTCTTTTAGTTTCATGTTTTGTTTAGTTGTTTTCATGTTTCTTTGGATCATGAACGGCTAAACCTCTTAGCTAGGGCTAAGAGGTAAAGCTTGTAGTGAATCTAAGATGTTTCAATTCGTTGATTTAGTTTCAAGTTGGATTATTAGTGAAGAACAATGGTTTGAAGTTTAAATAAAGTTCTAAGTAGTTTTTCTTAATCTTATGATGACTCATGGATGTTTTGAAGAATTGCTTGAGTTCTTAACTGTTTTGAGCTAGTCTAGACCTATATGATCCGAGGAATTAGATTCAATACGCTCTAGATTTATGATCCTCATGTGGGAACTTCATGCTAAAGGTTTATTTTTCTGGAATTTCTGAAGTATGTGAGAGTTTGTATGTGATTTGGATCAAGTTCAAATCATGATCTAGTTTTATCTTATGACAGGATTTAATGATGGTTATGATTGTGATCTTAACCTATTGGAATTGGGACTGACCTATGCAATTGAGTGTGCTCATATCCTAGCTTGCATTGAGAGAATCATGTACATGAATCATACATATGACAGATTGATTGTTTTAATTGCTCTATCATCCGGCTAGATAGGACTTAATTTCGATTCTAGTTGAGAAAGTGAGAAACCACAGCGGATTGAGCATTAAGGATTGCTACAAGTGGATCCTTGAACCCCTAGTGCCGTTTTTATTAATTGATTACCTTCAGTTTAGTTCAAAAGTGTTATCTTCATCAAATTACTAAAATTCTGATAGCTAGCTCTTCAGTAGAAACCATTAACAGTATTTTGTGATTTCCTACACAAGTCCCTGTGGATCGACCTCGGTCTTACCGAGATTATTACTACATCGCAACCATACACTTGGGGAAGCGAACACTATCTAAGATTTTCGCATTTCGATATCATTGTGAGATGATGTCGAGGAGATTGGTCGTTGATTAGAGGTTGTATAATGAGGAGGAGGCGATCCGTAGCCTTGAGAGAGATGAGGTGCATTACCTACGCATGGAGGTGAGCAGGCTGAGAGTGAGGCTATTTCATTATGAGTCAGAGGACTTTCCTGACATGGCTTTTGAGGAGGAGGGCAGAGATTGATTTTTATGCCTTTGAGGGTTGTATCAGCTGTCTGTGCACCCACTTTTTGCATGGTACATGACTGGCTATGATGCTTTTTTTTTTAAAGAAATGATATGATATATGTAATAGAAATACGATGCTTTAATGGAAAGAGAACTTTTGAGAATTTATTATGCCATGAGTTATCTTGTGAGTGTGTATCTAGATTTTGTGCCAGGACATGGGAATCAGAACTAAAGCTCGGCCAATGCTTTGACTTTTGGGGGATCCCTTTTGTTCCCTAGAGGTGTAGGCAGTAGAAAATGTTACTTTTTGAGAGTTTTGTTAGAGTTTGTAGAGTCTCTGTCCCTGACTGTACTTCTTCTTGCTCTTAATCTGGGATTGTCTAAGCTGATCTGGACTGTCTTGCCTCTTGGTATCTGCACTTTTTATTTTTGAGCCATTTTTTTCCTGTAGCGCTCTTTTGATTTTTCACCACAGCCGGCTTTTCCCATCATTTTTGCGCGTGGTGCCCTTTCGGGTTTTCACCACATCCCAGCTATTTGATCTTGCCTACCCCTTGGCAGCTATGCTGTTTTTACCCTCGGCACCCTTTCGGATTTTCACCAAGTCTGTTGTGTGCCCACTGTTTTTACTCGGAGCGCCCTTTCAGGGTTTTCACCCCGCCCTCTTCGTTTATGCACACATCTCTTTTTTCTGATTTTTCTGAATAATTATGGTGGTTAGAAGTCGGGAATCCATCATTATTGGCCGATGGCAGCCTTTCAGCCCTTATCCTGAGTTACGATGGTAGAGCTGTTGGTTTTAGCTATAGACCTTTCTGAAGTGGATGGATGAATGTGTTTCTTTTTGGGTCGATTTTTTTTCTTGGGTGCCTTGTTTTGGCTTCCCTATTTTTTTTCTCTTTTTATTCTTTTCTTTGTGTTCTTTTTTTTTATTGCCCTTTTTTTTCTTCTCTCTTTTTCCTTTTGAAATCCTTTATATGGAAAACTTGTTGGTGAACGGAAATGATTTCTCAGAGGTCCTAGCTTCGACCCCTTGACTTTAGGTCTACTAATGTAACTCTTGATAAGTTTAGAATGACTTACCCATGAAAGATCTTCACTTTGTCGGCGTTGATTGGCTCATAAAGATCCACCCCTCTCATGTTAGTAAGCCTGAGGGCGCCTCCAAAAAGTACTTCTCTGATGATCAGCGGTCTCCTATGATGGTTTGAACTTTCCTCTAGGATCCGAAAGGTGTGACGGTAGAATCTTTTTTATAACCATGTCACCTACCTTAAAACTTCTTTTTTGGACTCTCTTGTTGTAAGCCCGAGCAATCCTTTTCTGATAACACTGGGAATGACTTAGTGCACGCATGCGCTTTTTGTTTGCTAGATGTAACTGATCGAATCTGACCCATTGGCATTCTCCTTCTTCAATTTTGCTTTCTAGTAATACTCGTAGTGATGGTATTTCCACCTCGACCGGTAAAACTACTTCCATTCCATAAGTAAGCTCGAAAGGAGTAACGCCTGTAATAGACCGTATAGACGTTCGATAGGCCCAAAGTGCATATGGGAGCATGTCTAACCAATTTCGATAGGTCATGACCATCTTCTCGAGTATCCTGACGATCGTTTTGTTTACGGCTTCTACCCCACCATTCATCTGAGGACGATAAAGGCTTGATCAATGACGTTGAATTTTGAATTTGCTGAGGAAGTCATCCATTTTCTTGTTGACAAAAGGGGTTCTGTTATCGATGATGACAACATTTTGGATTCCATACCGACATATGATGTTGTTCTTTATGAATTTGATCACTTGGGATGTTGTTATCGTGGTGTAGGAGGCTGCTTTTACCCACTTGGTAAAGTAGTCGATTGCCACGAGTATATACTCATGACCATTTGATGCTTTTGGATTCACCTTCCCAATGATGTCAAGACCCCACATAGAGAAAAGGCTGGGGAGTTGTCAGGTTGTACAGTTCTGATGAGGGGGCATGTATTTAATTCACATGCTCCTGACACTTGAAGCATTTTCTGACGTGCTGGCAGCAGTCTGTCTCCATGGTGAGCCAATAGTAATCGAGTCATAGAATCTTCTTCGCCATCATGTGCCCGTTCATGCGTGGGCCACTTATTCCTTTGTGTATTTCTTTCATGATTTTAGCAGCTTCTGCTTCATCGACGCATTGAAGGAGGACTTAATTGTAGGATCGCTTGTAGAGAATTTCACCACTGATGATGAACTGCTGACCAAACACTTGATGGTTTGGCAATCTGTTGCTGTTGCTGCCTCCGGATAGTCTTGGGTTTCGAGATATTGCTTGATGTCAGCATACCAGGGTTTGTCAGGGGCAGCTTCGGCCTTTCTATCTACAAGTAGAAGGCAGGTTCATCTTGAGTTTCAACTGTGAGCTCCCATTCTCAAGCTCCTTTCGGGATCTCGAGCATTGATGCAAGAGTAGCGAGAGCATCTGCAAATTGATTCTTGGCCCTAGGCATGTACAAGAAGGTGATTTCTTTGAATTCTTCGACCAGATTTTCAAGGTACACATGATATGGTACCAACTTCTCATCCTTGGTCTTTCATTCGCCATTGGTCTGATTAATGATAAGTTGTGAGTCTCTAAATACTCGTAGCTTCTTGACACCCAAGATTATGGCTTCTCTTAGACTAGCAATACATGCTTCATACTCTGTCATGTTGTTGGTGTACTCAAATGTTATGCACCTTGAGATAGGAATAGGGACGTCGTTTGGAGAGTAGATGATTGCTCCGATTCCACTTCCTTTAAAGTTGGATGCGTCGTCGAAGAATAACGTCCACTCGTCTTTCTTCTTCTTCTCTTCACCTTCGATGAGCAAGAGATCTTCATCAGGGAAGAACATCTCGAGTGGTTAAAATCCAGGAGAGAATGAGCTGCGAGGGCCTGCCCCTTGATTGCCTTCTGAGTGACAAAGGTGATGTCGAACTCAGATAGGAGTAGTTGCCATTTGGTTATCCTTCCAGTGAGTGATGGCTTCTCGAACAGGTATTTGAGCGGATCCATGCGAGTGAGGAGGAGAATAGGGAATGCAATCATGTATTGTCGAAGTTGTTGAGTTGCCCATACTAGAGTGAGGTAAGTCTTCTCAATTGGGGAATACCTGGTCTCGCAGTTGGTGAACTTTCAGATCAAATAATATATTGCTTGTTCCTTCTTCCCAGTCTCGTCGTGCTGGCCAAGGGCATAGCCGATGGCTTCTACTGCTACCGAGATGTACAACAAGAGCGGTCGTCCGAGAGTGGGCGGCACTAGAACTGGAGGATTCATGAGATATTTCTTGATACGGTTGAAAGCGACTTGAAAATTGTCATTCCATTCTTTTGGTACATTCTTCCGAAGGAGCTTGAATATGGGCTCACAGATAAGTGCAAGCTGTGCGATGAAGCGACTGATGTATTGAATTCTGCCGAGGAAGCCACAGATTTCTTTCTCAGTTCTTGGAGGGGGCATCTCGATGATTGCTCTTGTCTTGGTCTCATCGACCCTGATGCCATCCTCGCTCACCATAAAGCCAAGGAATTTGCCTCTAGTTGCACCGAAGATACACTTCTGAGGGTTGAAATGGAGCTTGTATTTTTCTAACCTGTTGAATAACTTCTTCAGATTTTCAAAATGTCCTTCAATTGTGCGAGATTTGATGATCATATCATCCACATATACTTCAAGTTCTTTGTTCATCATATCATGGAATAATGCTGTCATTACTCGCTGATATGTTGCTCCTGCGTTCTTCAGACCGAACGGCCTTAGCCTGTAACAGAAGGTTCCCCATGGAGTGATAAACGATGTCTTCTCGCGATCTTCGACGGCCATCTTGATTTGATTGTAACATGAGAATCCGTCTATGAATGAAAAGATCTTATACCCTGTGGTGTTGTCGACCAAAGTGTCGATATGCGGCAAAGGAAAACCATCTTTAGGACTGACTTTGTTGAGATCTCGGAAGTCGATGCACATTCAAACCTTGCCATCCTTAGTACTGGTACGATGTTAGCGAGCGATTCTGGGTAGTTAGAGACTACCAAGAATCCCACACTATACTGCTTGATGACTTCATCGCGAACTTTCAGGGCCCATTCTGGCTTCATTCTCCGCAGTTTCTGTTTAACTGGCTTCATATCCGGTTTGGTTAGTAGATGGTGTACAACGAGCTCTTCATCAAGCCCCGACATGTCTTCATATGAGAACGTAAAGTTGGACAGTCTTAGATCTAGGAACTCTATCATTCTCTGTTTCATCTCGGGTGGTAACGATTTTCCAATGCATACTTCCCTAGGGATTTCTGGTGTCCCCAAGTTTACTACCTTAAAATCATCGGCTACAACATTGGCTTTGGATTCAAACTTTCTGAGGAGGTCCTCTAGTTCGGGAGCTGGGTCATCATCTTCCCCATCCCAAGCTTTGTCCAAACCCATGAGTTCGAAGTCTAATTTAATGTCAAAATTATATGATTCGACTTCAAACTTATGCGACTCTTCAGACGAACTTGGCACATTATTGAATGTAGGAAAAGAAATGCTTTTTAGTTTTTGAGAATTTTTTGAAATTGAATTGCTAAATATTTTTGGCTTTTGAAAATTTTAATTTTTTTAGATTTTTGAACTCCAAAGGACCTTGAACAAGCGGGCATTTTAAACCATGATTGATCCCAGCTTGCCACGGGGTACTGATCGCTACTTAAACCGACGTTTTTTTAAGCTAGAGCCCTCGGATGACTCTCTGGCTGATTCAGAAGTTAAGGGAATAGATGACCATTCAGGACCCCACACTCCTTCCCCTGGAGAGGTGGGGGTTGATGATTCGAGCGAAGAATCATGGTCTGAGCTAATGACCAATATTTCTCTCTAGTCCGGTTCAAGATCTGAGTCATATTCAGCCCCTCCTGGATTACTTACCTCACATTGCAGTTTGTCTGGTTCCAGTTCAGGGCTGGCCATTTCCCTTTCTTAGTCCAATGGATGGGCTGCTTTTGCCCCTGGCTGATGGTTAATGGTGTTGATTCTGCAGAGATAGGTAGGTTGTGCCCCTTGTTGATTGATGCTGAGATGGAAATGTTGTGCCCCTGGTTAACTAAAATTGAAGTGGGCAAGCTATGCCCCTGGTTGACTGGTGGTGATGTGGCGAGGGCAGGTATTAGAGTATCCTGGTCCTGAAGTTGCTGTATTTGATCTTCTTCTTCATCTATATGTTCTTCTTCTTCTTCTGGAGGCTTAGATGGTTTGAGAATCCAGTCCCATCGAATGGGAGGCCACGTGGCCCAAGCTAGGCTCATCAGGAAGCCTTTATGTAGTGCGGTCGATATATTTCTTCTTGGATCTCTACAAGGCTCTCCTGGCCTGATAAATTGAATGGGTAAGCATCGAAACTTCTTTTTTCTTTTATCCACGATGAATGACCTGTACCCGAGCCCCCATTTGCGTTGATTATATACCAGCAGTATCTTTCTGAACTTGAAATGATTCTTCATGCGATACTTGAGACTCAGACGTTCTGCTGGTGAAAAAACATGGTCCACCCTTATCGGTTCTAGATTGGCAATAATGTTCACGATCTCGAACTCAAAACTATGGAAAACATGTCTTCTTTAGAGTGTTGGATGTCGATGATGGGGATATCTAGTTCAGTGGCGGCAACATTGGAAGGAATGATGAGCTCCTTCTCTGCACGGACAGAGATCACTTGGTTCCCACAGATATACTTTACCCGTTAATGCAAAGTTGATGGCACAACTCTGACCTTATGTAGCCAAGGTCGTCCAAGCAACATGTTGAAAGATGTTGATATGTCTAGGATTTGGAATGTGATAGTGGAGACTTCTGGACCTATCTATACCTCTATGTCGACTTCTCCTTCCACTGATCGGCGAGTGTTGTCGAATGCTCTGACCTACATGGTGCTGGGTTGGAATGAGGGACTAATTCCCAGGCGTTTCGCAGTCTTGAGCGAACAGACATTTAATCTTTAGCCGTTATCGATAAAGACCAGTGGGACACAAAGGTCTTTATATCGTAGGGCTATGTTGAGGGACCGCCCATGGTTGCGTCCTTCTGGTGGCAACTCATTATCAGTGAAGGTGATAGCACACGGAGCCAGAAGTTGTCCCATCATCAATGTTATCATTTTGGGTGTTGTATCTTAGGAGACGTGGTCATCGCTTAGTGTCTTGGTGAACATTTCTTGGTGTATGCGAGATGTGCAAAGTAGTTCCCATACCGAGATTTGAAATTGCGGTTTTACCGCCTATAGAGATACTTGGAGATATGCCTAATGTCCTAGAGGGGGGGGGGGGAGGGGGGGGGGGGGGGGGGGGGGGGGGGGGGGGGGGGGTGAATAGGACTTTTTAAATTCTAATTGCAATTAAAAACAAACCAAGTCAATCTGATCAAATGAGATAATCACAATAGCATTCAAGACAATTATATGAGCAGTTTGTAAGCAAGGACTATCATAGGCATTTCATCAAACAGTTAGCATTCATGATTGACTAAACCATTCAACACATAGCAATCATTCACTCTCACAATGCTCAGCAATTTATAGTGGTTCGGTTTCCCTACTCCACTCCCGGTTCACGATCTCAACCTATGAGACCACCGGATTTCACTATTGTTTTGGTTTTAAATCAGGTTAACCATCAACCTTGACATCCTTTGATCTAGGACCGCGTATACCATCCGCCGATGGCCCAATCTAGGGACTTGACGAGTTTGGATCTCAAACTCTCACCAATCCTAATCCAAGGATGGTCACGTACCCTCCCGCCGGAGTTTCCCAATCCAGGGAATAGTGATTTAAAAGATGGACTCTCAAATACTAGACATACCTAGACGATTGAGCCCCGATTCGATGCCTTTGATGAGTAGCTTCAGCTCCACGTGCTTCAGCTTCTCTTTGAGCTCCCAAGATCAGCTACCAATGCAAATGATGAGGATATGTTGATGCCGGGTAGTTGGGAGAGAGTTGGTCTAATTCCTCTTGCCTACTCAATGCAATGGTAATGAGGGAACTACCAATCTTCAAGCATTCAATGGCTTTAAGTGACCTAATAATGATATTCGGAAGGTAGGTCAGCCATGAATGAAAGTCTTGAGTTCATACTTCAAACTGAGCTTAGAATACTCAATGACAAGCCATTAATGGCCAAGTTTGAATGATGAACTCAAGGGAGTTAAGAGGGAGGAAGGATGGGAGTAAATGCTCTCTCTCTCAGCTCTGAATGGGTGTTGAATGCATGCCAAGAAAGACCTCAAGTCCTGGCTTTAGAGAGCCCCAAATGATAGCCCCAACGGATCTAAAACGGTCACATCCGACCTGTCAGAGATAGGACTCGACCGGCCGGATGAACCGGTAAGCATTTGAAACACAAGCCATCAATTGGGACTGGCCGACCAGTCAAGACCGGTCGGACTCCCTTGCTGGAGAGACTACATAATATGGGCCGACCGGTCATGACCGGTCGGACCCCTTTGCTGGACCATATAAAATAACAGGCCGACCGGTCAAGACCGGTCGGCATATCTTGCTGGAGACTATGAAAAAAATAGGCCGACCGGTCTTGACCGATCGGCAGTGCTTGCTGGACACCATAGTTGAACGAAGGCCGACCGGTCAAGACCGGTCGGCTATGCCTGCTGTAGTATTACATTTTAACTGGCCGACCGGTCAAGACCGGTAGGCTAAGCCTGCTGGACAATGTGCAATCTGATGGCCGACCAATCAAGACCGGTCCGCTGTCCATTATCTTAACTCACAGCAAGTCCCTTATAGAAAAACATGTCCATCTGTTCTCAACACAGCAAGATAGCTGAAGTGATTGAGAGGCCTGGCCGCTGTTTAGACATAGCGAGCTTGCAGGACCAAGATTCTCAACACAGCAGAGGATCACTTCAAGTTTATGAAGTGATGAGGTGCATAGGGTCCAATGTATGGACATATCTCCAATGTACTTCGCACCAGCCATGGTTCACAAGTCTGATCAACTTGTGCAAGGGTCGATAGGAATGGGGATAAATTATGTGAGTCTTTTACGCCATTTCTTTGATGTTTTGGGTTTCCTATGGTCAATCTATATGCAACTTACCTGAGATCTTGTTGCAGCATTAGCTTGAGCAATGGACGAAGCGTAATCTTCAAGTCTTGATCTTCAATACTTCAACCGGGGCTCACATGACATGACGCGACCAACCAACACGTCAATTGACAACAAAGGTGTACTAACAAGATTTGGGCAGGGATTGACTTGAGCTGAGTTGCAACATCATATGCAGCTTCCTTTTTGTTGTCGAGGCTTGTGAGAGCGCTTTTGGTATCTCCTTTGTTCCGATTATCTCTTCGGATGCAACACCAATTAGGGTTCATTTCCCTACCTCTGCACATTCTGGGTAGTGCCATGGGACTTCCTTATAACTTTTTTCCCTTTTGCCTTCTAGGACCACTGGTTCTTAGAGCTGTGTTGGTGGGGGTACCAAATCTTCCTCATATGGAGCTTTTATTTTGAGGACTATATTGTTGCCTATACTGAAGTGATAATGTCGAGGCTTATCTTCATAGATCACATAAGGCCGTGGCCCTAGCTTGACTGTTCCTGGAGCGGGAGGTTCCCATGGAATGAACACTAGTCCTCTTGATTTGGTAAGGGTTCTTTCTGTTCGACCTAGCTCCTGTAGCGTAATTGACACACCTCCAGGACATATTTGCGGCTCAGGGATAGGGGTTGCCCCTTATAATATGACTGGCTCGACTGGGGGAGCCCCTTCTAAGATAATGGGTTCTTGCTGCTGATAAGTATAATCCCTCCATTGTGGATTGAATTGTTCCTGAGTTGAAGCTGCCCCTTGCAAAATGACAGGTTCGTATGCGGGCTCGACATATGACTGTGCTCCTTCCAGAATGACCGGCTCCCAACATGAATGATTGTAAGGTGCCCCTTGCAAAGACAGGCCCTTGGATGATTGGTGCATCATATGAAGGTGCTCCTTCGAGTACTAGCGGCTCGAAGACTGAAGGAAGGAAAGGGTTTGCCCCTTGCAGGATTAGAGGAGAGCTTGTTAGACCATAGGTGTAAGCATGAATGGACTAGATAGGGGAGAAGAAGCGATTGAGGCGCTCTCCCTCTTCTATACTGTAAATGGTAGGGCCGCGAGATAAATTAGGGTTTGTTGGATGCTGTGGCAGAGGATTCTGAAGAATGTTGGTAGGAGCAGCTAGAGGAGTTCCAGGGACCAAGATGACGATTTTACGGTCATCAATCAAATTTTGGATAGCATTCTTCAGAGTCATGCATCGATTAGTGGTGTGGCCAGGCCCTTGATGGTAGGCACAATACTCATTTTCTCGGTAGTTCGGAGGTAGAGGATTTGGAGGTGGCCTGGGTGCTATTAGAGTAAGTAATTGCTTTTATGTCAGCATAGTCATGACTTGACTGAGCGGCTGAGTGAGCGAGGTGAATGTCCTGAACTCCCTGTAATCTAACCTGTTCTGATATGAGTATTGGCCGTTCCCCCTGGACTGCTGTTGCTTTTGAGGTGGTTGAGGATTTGGTTGTGGTGGGGATGGCTGTGATTGGTACCTCTGAGGTTGATGCTAAGACTGATTTTACTGATATGGTTGGCGTCCCTGTGGAGGAATATATCGGATGCCCTGAGTAGTGGTGATGATGTTGTTTACCTCTGTCAGGCGAGGAGGAGAACCGCTGTGGTTTCCATTCCCGTATCATACGGGTCTTCCTTCCACTCTGTTCCGTTTGACTGGAGTGGCCTGATGAGGCCATGGGGAGATTGTCCCTGCGCGGATTCCTGCTTCAACTTGCTCTCCAGCATGGATCAACTAAGAGAAACTCGCATATGGATGCAAGATGAGATACCCATATATGCCAAGATATGTTGAATGAACAATCATGAAGATTTGTTCCTCGTCATCGATGGGTGTTCGCATTCTGGTTGCCATAGCTCGCCAACGTCCTACATAAGCTGATAATGTTTCATTACTCCTTTGCCTGAGAGCTACAAGGTCTGCTCTTCTGGGTGCCATGTTAAGATTGTATGCAAATCTGTCAACAAAAGCCTGGGAAATTTATTCCCAAGTCTTGTTGCGATGGCAGTCCAATGATGTATACCAGTCTAGGGCATCGCCCTTCAGAGACTTTTGGAATAAGCGGATGAGGGCTCCTTCATTTCCTGCGACTGTACTTAGCTCTCCATAGAAAGCCTTGAGATGTGCTGTGGGGCAGCCGCTTCCATCGTATCTTTTGAATTTTGGTACCTCAAAGTTTTGAGGTATTTGAGATCTGGAAAGGGACACAAGTCTCTAAACTTGGTCGAGGGTAGGTCAATCCCTTGTTGTCGCTGTAGTTGATTTTGCAAGATCTGGAACTACTCCCGCAACTCGTCCAGTCCCGCATGATCTACTCAAATGATTAGTGCCTCTCGTAGTAAGGTACGTTCTTCTTCGGCATAGTGGTCAATGTCTTCGGCCTTATGAGCTTACTGGAAAGCAACTGCAAGTTGCTGAATTTGACTTGATGATTGGACTGGATTCTGATGAACTTGTGCTTGAGATGATTGTAATTAAGCTAGAGACTGAACTGAAGGTTGAACTAGAACTTGCTGGAAATTAACTGGAGTTTGCTGAATTGAAGATTGCTAGAAATTAACTGGAGACTGTTGGAAATTAAATGGAGATTGATGAATTGAAGATTGCTGAAAATTAACTGGAATCTCATCAGCGGGGATATGCTGGAATTGAAAAGTGCTCCTGTTTGTAGGAGACGGAGATGTTGGGAAGTGACCCCCTTGTTGGGTATTCGCCACTGTCCGCTAATTAATGTGGGCTTGACACTGACCCCCATTGTGGGCATTTACCAGTGGTGTCCCTGTTGCTGAAAATTGAATTGAAATCCTATCAGCGGGGATGTGCTAAAATTGAGTAAAAGTCCCATCGGCGGGGACATGCTAAGAAAGAAAAGGGGTCCCATCAGCGAGGACATGTTGAAATCTACTGAGATCATTACTTGTGAGATTGACTGGAAGTTGACTGGAAGTCCCTACGACGGGAATACTTTAAGATGGTCTTGTCGCCGCAGAAGAGTATTGAGAAGGATGCCACATAACAGAGGGCTGAGACGGTTGTTGTCGGTAGTCTTGAGCAGACTCCGATGGTTGTGCTTGATTTGAACTGGAGGCCGGAAGAGCTCGATATGGTTGTTGAGATTCCTGAACTGGGCCAACTTGATTGTTAGCTGCTACGGTAGCTTGTGCTTGCATGAGTTACAAGAACAATTCTCGCATTGTTCTCATTCCTTGTGCCAATTATTGCATGATTGACGTGTTCTCAATTGGTTGTTATGCTGGAGGTTGTGTTTCGGTCATGTCGTGGGCAGGGAAGAGGTGACTCTCCTCTTCATGGTCTGACATGGCTTGCTGAGCTCGGGTGCAGATTATGCTGCGGTAAGAATACTGTTGAGGACGTTAAGCCCAAGGAGGCGTAATAGTGAGGAGTATGCTTTACTCTTTTTTGGGTTTTGGGATTCTTTATTTTTTGGTTTATAGACGAAATGATATGAAAATGAAATTTTATGACTATTGACTTTCAAGTTGAGGAAGGATTCTGTTTTTCAAGTTGGATCACGACTAGTGGGACTAGCATTTCCCCAGCAAAGTCGCCATTCTGTGGACGCTCGCCTTTCCGCGCTCCCGACCCTCCCTTTCGAAAAGGGGTTGCACTAATCATCGTTTGCCACTTGCTCGCCTCTTTCTCGAGGGCTTTTTCAGTTGAGGTGTTATCGTTGGGTTAAACTGGATATGTTTGGATGAGTTCATATAAGACCAGAGTCGCCACTAGCCAGTTACTTCCAATCTACAGTCGGCTAGACCCCATAGAAACGTTAGAAGAGGGAACCCGAAGATTCCTTCCTCTAAACTTACTCTTTTTTATCTGCGGTTAGAGATTCAAGGTAAGGGATCACAATTATAGGGTCGGAAGGTTTAGGCACCCACTCTGCCGATACCAAAGTATCGTCTTTACTTCACAGAATTGAACTAATACTTGAAAGTCTGAATAATTCCTCATACATTCTCATGGATGATATGATGCATGTATATGCGTCTGAACAGTAAGAGTTTCTGATGGGTAGATTCCAATCAGATAGGCAAGCCAAGTGCATACGCTCGAACTGACAAGTACTTTATGCGATATGCATGACGTGTGTTTGATCGGTCAGAGTTTCTGATGGGTGTTAGTGCACTAATTAGTGCATCGTATTATCAATTCCATGATTATGTAAGTCAGTCGAGTCTTGTGAGCCCCGACGAAGATTGAAGACTCAAGACTTGAAGACAAAAGCAGCTTTTCGCACTCGAGTTCAAGCCAAATCAAGTTCAGAAGGTAAGTTGCATATAGACAGCTTATAGGATCCCCAATCACCCGTATTTATGGCGTTCTAAACATACTAATCTTAGCCATTTAATCCACGATCTTAAGGTCAAGATGATTAGTCTTAGACCTTCATTAAGTAGGTACCCAACTATGAAAAATAATAAGAAAATCTTGTAACGCCCCGAATTTACCATAATTATTTTAAAATTTTTTGAAATTTATTTTTATTTTTTTATATTAAATACCGGCCATTGATATTAAAATTCAAATAACGGGACATCCGTAGGAGATCATATGGAGTACCCTTTATTAAAGTTGCTTAGAATGACCACATTAACAATGTAGAAGAGTTAGATTTCGTTAAACTCGAATATTTGCAAAAATTACGAAAATGCCATTGTTAAACATAAGTTAAGATTAAGATGCCATTTTTAAGTATTTCACACAAAATCCTGGATTTGAGCTTTTGGACACATATTAACCATACACATCAAATTTCAGCCTTTAAATCATAGTAGAAGTGGTCCAATTGTCAAATCAGCCCTTAACCCTTGATTTTCATGTCCATCAAGTGAGGAAAGTAGATAGTTAGTCGTAGTCGAATATTTCTCTTCATATGAGTGACTTGGATCGTCTTTATTATGGACCAATAGTGTGATTTGATTGCCCCACATTGATAAGCCTCTTTCTTATGTGCGAAGTTATCCCGTTCTAGAAATTAACGAGTTACCAACTCTTCTCAAATTTGAACTTTCCAATTTACCTACTTCTCACCATCAATCGCTTCTCAAATTTGGACCACCCATTATACTCATATGACTACGAGTTTACACAAAATTTGGACCCCGATCTTCAATCCTACACCGTTGAACCACAAAGCCATCCCCTTCCTTTTCCGCCAAAAGTTGGAATTTCAGATCTAGGCATTCCTCACCATCAATCAACCACTAAACTTTGTACAATTGTTTGCCTATCATGACTACATATTTTTCCAAAATTTGGGCCCTGATTATCAAGCGTAGACCGTTAATTGAGATATAGCCCATTTTAGCACCATTTAGGCCATTTTTAAGGATCGGTCAATCTAGAATGTGGATCATCAAGAAATTTACGTATTCTGACTCTACTCTTCAAGTTTGATAAGATGAATGGATTGGAATTGATCAAAGATCATCCAAATATTAAGATTTGAGAAACCCACCTCGAGAGGTTGTTACATAAGACCTCGCATGCACATCCCTCTCCGTATTTCTACTACGCACCTCCAAACCCTAATTCCAACCATACCTCTATATATAGGGCCTCTCTTAGCCAAAGGTGACCCCCACCCACGAATTTGAGAGAGGGAGAGAGAAAGAGGGAGAAAGAGAGAGAGAGAGAGAGAGAGGGGGGGGGAGGTAAGAGAGAGAAGGAGTACCATCTTGCTATTATTTCATCATCTTATATCTCTAATAAGTCGAAGATCATAAGGTGAGAACTCCTTTAAGATTGGATTAATAATTTCATGTTTTGTAGGTTGATAATTCTTATGTGTTTTTGTTTACATGTGTTTATTTATTCTCTCCTTAGTTAGCTATATATGAATGCTTTTAGATACTTTTTCCATCTCATGGTGATGAGGATATTCATTGGACTTAGAGAACTAGTAAGGAATAGAATTATGTTTGTTGCACATATGAGATTTGTGTAACCATCTTTAAAGGGACCACCTTTCTTTCTATACTGCATAAAGAATAGTTGTGATTGTCTAATGGAGATTCTTATATTGCTATATTCCTTTTATATATATGGATGGACCTTGATCTGTGGTGATGAATATCGGAACACCCGGTTAAGAGGTTACCCTAACCTGAGACGATGCTTTTAGCTTGTCCGGTTAAGTGGCCACCCTGATCTGTGGTGGTGGTATCAAGATCGCCCAATTAAGTGGTTGTTAAATCCATTTATTACTACTATTATTATTATATTTACTATTATTATTATTATTCCTAAAGTTGTTAAGGATCTCCATAAGACTATAGTCGGGCATGGTTGTTATGAAGCTTAGTAGTACGGGCCGCCATCCTGGGATGTGATGCGTCAATTACGACTATTTTGATGAGTGATGAACCATAAGGAAGGATGTGGTGGTACCAAAGGTTGGTTAGACGTTAAGTGGCTTAGTGTAAATTGGTAATAATAATAAAGAATAGCTAATTTATGCATGCACGTGTCTCCATGTGGGTGTATGGAATTAAGGATAGGCTAGAGAGTCCTAATTCTCCCATATACTGTCACGTGTAGATTTGGGCTATGAGCGTCCCGTTTCTCACGTGGTCGGGCAAAATTATGGGCTTGCGTGTCCCAAAACCCCTGGCGGCATGTCTAAGGGTTCCTACCCTGGGTCATGCATTATCATGCATTGCATTAAGAAAGAGTAATGGATGTTTTGTTATGATTTTTATGCGATTATTATTTCTAACCTTAAAGTAGTTCTTCACTATGTCGCTTTTGACGGTGTTTTGTGGAAATAATTTAGAACATATAGGTAACATTCCTCAGGAGCCCGAGCCTCAAGGAGACGATTATGATGGCTCGTGGAAGCAGATGGTGGAAGATGAGACCGCATAGTCATTCATAATTCTAGCATTTATTTAGTATTTGAAATTATAATAAGTCCCAATGGGAGGACGTAGTTATGAACATGGTGTTTGATTGAATGATGATTACATGGTTTGATGATTTAGTTTAGTTAATGAAATAATATATAAGTTTGGTTTCACCGTCTTGCTCATGGTTTTCCAAATAGTATGAAATATGCATGTTTTTGTGAAAATTATGTAAGGGGTATAACCCTCACACATTCCAAATAACCTTGGGAATTCGGCCATCGTGATGTATACGGGAGCCGAAATCTTGGGGTGTTACAAGTTGGTATCAGAGCAAAATGGGACCTCTGGGCGAGAAGCCTAAATCCATATCAAAATTAACTCATCTTGGGGCTTAGGTCCCCAAAGACTAGAGACAAATCATTTAGATTCAATCCTATTAATGGTATGTAATGTTATGAACTAAGAGACCCACACTTAGGTTCCTTGAAATTTACTAGGGTAGTCGTGGAACTTAGAAATCTCAACATTTTAGGATTTTTGGAAAGAAATTTTCATTTATTTTTTTTTTAACATTTGGGGCTCTCATCTATTCCCCATATTTGAATCAGTGATTCATTGAATCTTATAAATTTTCTCCATAAATAATTAGGAGTAACTATTTTATTTCTAATTATTTCAATTAGGGCAGATTTTTAGACCCATCTGTAATTCTGACAGTAGAAAATGTATTTTTAGATCTCAGAAAATTTTATAAATTTTTCTGGAGATTCCTAACTCAGTCCCCAGTATCCGTATAAAATTTCAGATTAATCCGATGTGTAATTAAATCAGGAAAATTCTGGCAATAGCACATATGTTGTGTAAAAGTCTGCTGATCTGTTACGTTTTTCAGACTTGTGGGGGTCAGAACTATATTTTATCATGAGATTTTTATTCTGAAAAAAATTTGAGGTATTCCCCACCTAATCATCTATCTACCCTCCAAATTTCATAGGAAAAGGACTTCCGATTTGAGGGAAAAAAATCCGAGAGCGCGATTAGGTCCTGGGTATCAAATTCCTAAGCTACGAGCTAGGTGAACCTCTAACTCTAACTTTCTGATTTGAGTTCATTAGTTTTCACCTTAGAAGTGACCTCTAACCTATAGAACACCTATTTTCAGCTTGATGGCCCCTAAGAGGAAATCTTCAAGAAACGTTTCCGCGGCCTCACCCCAGCTTGAGTCACCACCCATGGCTAACACTGCGAGTCCTAATACAAATCCACCAATGACTTCAGTGGGAGGAAACTCTAATGCTCTACAACCTTGGGAAGCTATGTTAGGCGCACTCGATCGTCTCACCGGTATCATTCAGCAACAACAGGCCCAACAGCATGAGCAACAAACCTGACACCAGGCCACCCTCGAACAACTGATAACGATCGTGAACCCTGGCCAAACTCCGATTCTAACCTCTACTCAAACCGCATCTCCGCCTCCAGTGGAAACTCAGACAACCACACCAACACCCCAAAATCAACCTAAAACATTTCAAGTACCCCTAGCACCTAGACAGGCTCCTCCGCCGAATCAACCTCGGTTCATGCTTCCTGAAGAAACCATCCTGACTGAGAAATTCCTAAAGCTACATCCTAAGAAGTTCCATGGAAACCCTGACCCTACCAAGGCGGGTTATTGGCTTAAGCAAGTGGCTAAGGCACTAGACACCCTAGCTTGCCCCATGAAACACCGAGTGACCCTAGCTACATATCTATTAGAGGGGGCGGCCTACGTTTGGTGGCAGGCTGCAAAAAGAAGAGTCCCAGAAGGATTCCAATGGACATGGGACACTTTCCATGCCAAGTTCTGTGACAAATTTTTCCCTGAAGCATATAAGAAAGAGAAGATGTCTGAATTCCTGAAACTAGAGCAAGGTAACCTCACCGTAGCCCAATATGAAGATAAATTCGCTGAGTTGTTAAGTTACCTACCCTCAGCAGTAAAAGACCTGGACTACAAGATCCACAAAGTCCAGGAAGGCTTGAGACCTAGTATTCGGTCAAAGATTAGCATATTGAAGCTGCGTACTTATGAAGAGATCATAGATCGAGCAATGATCGCTGAGAAAGACACTGAACGCTATATCCAGCAACGAAATCAAACAAGACAAGTAGGCCAGAAAAGCAGAGCAGTACCAAACCCACCTTCCATTCCTGACAAGAGGCCAAGACTTGCACCAACCAATCAGCAACAGAATCGGGACCCCTTCTACTGTCACTACTGCGGAAAGCTAGGACACAAGGCCATCAATTGTTTCAACAAGGCTGTAGATGAGAAGAATGCCTCCCAGCCTAAGGGGAGTCAACCACAACAGCAGAATCAAGCACCTAGATCACCTGCAGCAGCCCGTCCTCAAATGCAGAAGAGAGAAGCACCAAATCCAAACCAAAAGCGACAAGGACATCTCTACGCTATGGCTCCACCAGATAATGTGGAAGAAGACCCCCGCGCCATCGAAGGTACTATCTTTACCGACGATGATCCAGTAGTTGTCTTATTTGATAGCGGTGCCTCCATTTCTTTAATTGCTGCATCAGTTGTAGCTCGATTAAACTTAAAGGTAGAACGCTTAGGTGAATTTGTGGTTATAGCAACACCTATCGGTCGAATTGTAGAACTAAGAAAGGAATGTCAAAGGTGTCCTTTAACCATTGGCAGAGTCAAATTCGAAGCAAATCTAGTTGCATTGAACATGAAGAACTTCGACATGATCTTGGGAATGGACTGGCTCTCTAAGCACCGGGTGAACTTGGATTGCCATACCAAGACCATATCATTGTCTCTCCTGAGCCACGACCTGGTAGTGTTCCAAGGTAAGAAGAGGAAGGAAGTAATCGAACGGTTGATGTGCGTCGGAGAATCGGTTGAGCTATCTGTCGACCAAATCCCCATAATAGCTGAATTCCCTCAAATATTCTAAGATATTCCTGCTTTACCCCCGAAGCGTGAAGTAGATTTCGCCATTGATCTCGTGCCCGGTACAGCACCTATAGCATTGGCAGTGTACCGTATAGCTCCTGTAGAGTTGCAAGAATTGAAGAAACGGTTAGAAGAACTCCTAGAGCGAGGATTTATTCGCCCCAGCGTATCTCCCTGGGCCGCGCCTGTCCTCTTTGTACGGAAAAAGGATGGTTCGCTTCGCCTGTGTATTGATTATAGAAAGTTGAACCAAGCCACTATTAAGAACAAGTATCCTCTTCCGCGCATAGATGATCTTTTCGATCAGTTAAGAGGAGCCCAGTTCTTTTCGAAGATTGATTTAAGGTCCGGGTACCATCAGCTAAGAGTGAGAGATACAGATATTTTCAAAACGGCATTCAGAACGAGGTATGGACATTATGAGTTTGTTTTCATGCCCTTCGGACTGACAAATGCCCCAGCATTATTCATGGACCTGATGAACCGTGTATTCAAGCCCTACCTAGATAAATTCGTTATTGTTTTCATCGATGATATCCTCATATACTCGAAGAGTAAGGAAGAGCACGCCGAGCATCTAAGAATAGCTCTGCAGACACTGAAGGACAACCAATTGTATGCTAAGTTAAAGAAATGTGATTTCTGGGAAGAAGAAGTGAAGTTCCTTAGTCATGTAGTCACTCGCGATGGGATAGCAGTTGACCAGTCCAAAGTTGAGGCGGTCCACCAATGGATCCAACCTACCTCAGTCACCGAAGTGCGAAGTTTCCTAAGGCTTGCAGGATATTATCGTCGTTTCATCAAAGAATTCTCAAAGATCGCTCGCCCCTTGACCGAGTTAACTAGGAAGAATACTCGCTTTGTCTGGAGCACGAAGGCAGAAGAAGCGTTCCAAAGGCTGAAAGAATTGTTAACAACAGCCCCAGTTCTAGTATTGCCCAAAGAAGGAGTAGAATTTGTGGTCCATACCGTTGCCTCACGAGCAAGCCTAGGTTGTGTATTGATGCAGGCAGATAAGGTAATAGCTTACGCCTCTCGCCAATTGAGACCACACGAGCAGAACTATCCCACACATGACCTAGAATTAGCAGCTGTGATCTTTGCCTTGAAGATTTGGAGACATTATTTGTATGGGGAGCAATTCAAGTTAAACACCGACCACAAGAGCCTGAAGTACTTATTTCAGCAAAAAGATTTGAATATGCGTCAATGAAGGTGGATGGAGACACTTAAGGATTTTCAGATAGAGTTGTGCTACAAGCCTGGGAAAGCTAATGCAGTGGCTGATGCCCTTAGTAGGAAGAAGGAACATGAGACAACAATGTCTTGCATCCTCAAGAAGTGGGAAATGCTAAATTTTATAAAAGATTTTGATGTAAAATTAAACGTTGGGAGCCAAGTAGTGAAAGTGAATAATATTGTAGTAGAACTGACATTAATGCATAAAATCATTGATGCTCAGAACCAAGACGACGAATTGCAGGAAATAATGACAAAATTTATGGCTGATGAAAGAAACGTAGATTGGTGAATTAGATCAGATGGGGGCATACGTTTTCGCGACCGTCTATGTGTGCCAAATAAACTAAGTTTGAAGAAGGAAGTGATGGACGAAGCACATCGCTCGAAGTTAACGATTCACCCGGGGAGCACGAAGATGTATCAGGACATGAAGAGGCAGTACCGGTGGAACAACATGAAGCGAGAGATCGTAGAATACGTAAGTAAGTGCCTCACGTGTCAACAGGTAAAAGCCGAGCACAAAATGCTAGGAGGATTGTTGAAACAACCGGAGATCCCTACGTGGAAGTGGGAGCACATTACTACGGACTTCATCACGGGTTTACCCAAGTCGAGAAAGAATCATGACGCCATTTGGGTGATAGTAGATCGCCTCACCAAATCAGCTCACTTTGTCGCGACCCGAGTGTCAGCGAAGGTATCAGAATTGGCAGAGTTGTATGTGAAAGAAGTTGTACGTTTACATGGGGTATCAGTATCGATTATATCAGATAGAGATTCACGCTATACGTCATCATTATGGTCAAAGATGCAACAAGCTATGGGAACGTCGCTCAAGTATAGTACAGCTTACCACCCACAGACGGATGGTCAGACGGAACGTGTGAACCATATTCTGGAAGATATGTTGCGAGCATGTGTGTTGGACTTTAGGGAACTTGGGAAGATTACCCACCTCTGGCAGAGTTTGCTTATAACAATAGCTTTCAGGAAAGTATAGGTATGGCACCATTTGAAGCACTGTATGGTCGTGCTTGTCGCACGCCTCAATGTTGGGCCGAAGTAGGCGATCGAAGCTTGATTGGGCCGAAAATTGTTCAAATTACTTCAGAAAAGATTGACATCATTCGGAAGCGCCTAAAAGTAGCTCAAAGCAAGCAAAAGAGTTATGCAGATAACCGACGACGGAATCTGGAGTTCCAAGAAGGGGATCATGTATTTTTAAAGATATCGCCTATGAAAGGAATGCTGAGGTTCGGACAGAAGGGAAAGTTAGCTCCGCGTTTCATTGGACCATTTCAGATTCTCCAACGAGTTAGTGAAGTAGCATATCGCCTGGACTTGCCCCCGCAGCTAGCAAACGTCCATAACGTTTTTCATGTATCGATGTTGAAGAAGTACAACAGAGACGACGCTCACGTGATCGAATGGGAAAAGATCGAAGTACGTAGTGACGGGTCATACATCAAAGAACCACTACGTATCATGGATCGAAAGAGCACATACTGCAAAGGAAAGTCATTCCACTAGTAAAAGTTGTATGGCCGTTTCACGGAGAAGAGGAAGCAACCTGGGAGACCGAAGAAGAAATAAAGAAAGCTTATCCACACCTTTTTCGCCGTACATTCAGGTAACTTCGAGGACGAAGTTTAGTTTTAAGGTGGGGGGAGTTGTAACGCCCCGAATTTACCGTAATTATTTTAAAAAAATTTGAAATTTATTTCTATTTTTTTATATTAAATACCGGGCATTGATATTAAAATTCAAATAACGGGACATCCGTAGGAGATCATATGGAGTACCCTTTATTAAAATTGCTTAGAATGACCTCATTAACAATGTAGAAGAGTTAGATTTCGTTAAACTCGAATATTTGCAAAAATTACGAAAATGCCATTAGTTAAACTTAAGTTAAGATGCCATTTTTAAGTATTATAGTTTCTGACGATCACTTTCACGTAAAATCCTGGATTTGAGCTTTTGGATACATATTAACCATACACATCAAATTTCAGCCCTTAAATCATACTAGAAGTGGTCCAATTGTCAAATCAGCCCTCAACCCTTGATTTTCATGTCCATCGAGTGAGGAAAGTAGATGGTTAGTCGTAGTCGAATATTTCTCTTTATATGAGTGACTTGGATCGTCTTTATCATGGACCAATAGTGTGATTTCATTGCCCCACATTGATAAGCCTCTTTCTTATGTGCGAAGTTATCCCGTTCTAGAAATTAACGAGTTACCAACTCTTCTCAAATTTGAACCTTTCAATTTACCCATTTCTCACCATCAATCGCTTCTCAAATTTGGACCACCCATTATACTCATATGACTACGAGTTTACACAAAATTTGGACCCCGATCTACAATCCTACACCGTTGAACCACAAAGCCAGCCCCTTCCTTTTCCACCAAAAGTTGGAATTTCAGATCTAGGCATTCCTCACCATCAATCAACCACTAAACTTTGTACAATTGTTTGCCTATCATGACTACATATTTTTCCAAAATTTGGGCCCTGATTATCAAGCGTAGACCGTTAATTAAGATGTAGCCCATTTTAGCACCCCTTAGGCCATTTTTAAAGATCGGCCAATCTAGAATGTGGATCATCAAGAAATTTACGTATTCTGACTCTACTCTTCGAGCTTGATAAGATGAATGGATTGGAATTGATCAAAGATCATCCGAATATTAAGATTTGAGAAACCCACCTCGAGAGGTTGTTACACAAGACCTCGCGTGCACATCCCTCTCCATATTTCTACTACGCACCTCCAACCCTAATTCCAACCCTACCTCTATATATAGGGCCTCTCTTAGCCAAAGGTGACCCCCACCCACAAATTTGAGAAAGGGAGAGAGAGAACGAGAGAGAAAGAGAAAGAGAGAGAGAGAGGGGGGGGGGAGGTAAGAGAGAGAAGGAGTACCATCTTGCTATTATTTCATCATCTTATATCTCTAATAAGTCGAAGATCATAAGGTGAGAACTCCTTTAAGATTGGATTAATAATTTCATGTTTTGTAGGTTGATAATTCTTATGTGTTTTTGTTTACATGTGTTTATTTATTCTCTCCTTAGTTAGCTATATATGAATGCTTTTAGATACTTTTTCTATCTCATGGTGATGAGGATATTCATTGGACTTAGAGAACTAGTAAGGAATAGAATTATGTTTATTGCACATATGAGATTTGTGCAACCATCTTTAAAGGGACCACCTTTCTTTCTATACTGCATAAAGAATAGTTGTGATTGTCTAATAGAGATTCTTATATTGCTATATTCCTTTTATATATATGGATGGACCCTGATCTATGGTGATGAATATCGGAACACCCGGCTAAGAGGTTGCCCTAACCTAAGATGATGCTTTTAGCTTGTCCGGTTAAGTGGCCACCCTGATCTGTGGTGGTGGTATCAAGATCGCCCAATTATTAAATGGTTGTTAAATCTATTTATTACTACTATTATTATTATATTTACTATTATTATTATTATTCCTAAATTGTTAACGATCTCCATAAGACTATAGTCGGGCATGGTTGTTATGAAGCTTAGTAGTACGGGCCGCCATCCTGGGATGTGATGCGTCGGTTACGACTATTTCGATGAGTGATGAACCATAAGGAAGGATGTGGTGGTACCAAAGGTTGGTTAGACATTAAGTGGCTTGGTGTAAATTGGTAATAATAATAAAGAATGGCTAATTCATGCATGCACGTGTCTCCATGTGGGTGTATGAAATTGAGGATAGGTTAGAGCGTCTAATTCTCCCATATACTGTCACATGTAGATTTGGGCTATGAGCGTCCCGTTTCTCACGTGGTCGGGCAAAATTATGGGCTTGCGTGTCCCAAAACACTTGGTGGCATGTCTAAGGATTCTTACGCTGGGTCATGCATTATCATGCATTGCATTAAGAAAGAATATTGGATGTTTTGTTATGATTTTTATGCGATTATTATTTCTAACCTTAAAGTAGTTCTTCACTATGCCGCTTTTGATGATGTTTTGTGGAAATAATTTAGAACATGTAGGTAACGATCCTCAGGAGCCCGAGCCTCAAGGAGACGATTATGATGGCTCGTGAAAGCAGATGGTGGAAGACGAGACCGCATAGTCATTCATAATTCTAGCATTTATTTAGTATTTGAAATTGTAATAAGTCTCAATGGGAGGACGTAGTTATGTACATGGTGTTTGATTGAATGATGGTTACATGGTTTGATGATTTAGTTCAGTTAATGAAATAATATATAAGTTTGGTTTCACCGTCTTGCTCATGGTTTTCCAAATAGTATGAAATGTGCGTGTTTGTGTGAAAATTATGTAAGGGGTATAACCCTCACACATTCCAAATAACCTTACGAATTCGGCCGTCGTGATGTACACGGGAGCCTGAAATCTTGGGGTGTTACAAATCTCCTTAGTGGGGCAGACGCATTTCAACTGGAAATCAGCTTGAGTTTTGGGCTAGATAAGGCTACCGACTGGCCGGTCACTGGGCCATGACCAACAGCATTAATCGGCAAAACATCCTCAGCCGACCGGTCTTATGACCAGCCGGACAACAGGTCGGATGGACCAGCCGGCCGACCGGCTCGACATGGCAAAAGTTGTCCAGGGTTCAAACATGAAAATATTGTAAAAATGTTATGCTGGGAGATGTATGCCGACCGACCAGTCGGCCAGTCGGACTGCAGCTTGGCTGGCATATCCGACCGGCCGGACAACAGGTCAGATATGGTAAAATTAGTCCAGCGAGTTTATGGTTTCTAGACCACTTACCCGACCCATCTGAGGGCAAGTCGGCTGACAGGTCGAACCTCAAATCCGACCAGCCGGAGAGGGTCCCAGGCAAGTCGGAATATAGTCGTTTTATAACCGTTTGAACTCATTCTTTGGCCTCTATAAGGGCATATCTTGAGGCCTTTATTGGTATCTCTTGCACGCTCATTTAGAGCATTAAGAGAGGCAATTAAGACCTTCATCTAATCTCTTTTCCTCATCATAGTCTTGAGTTCCTTCAAACCTAGCCATTAATGGCATTACATTGAGTATTCAAAGCTCGGTTTGAATAATGAACTCAAGCATGGCATTCATGGCTGTCCCTATCATTGAATCTTCATCTTGAATCATTTATAGCCATTGAATGATCAGATTGAATGTTCCTTCATTAACCATTGCATTTTAATAGGCATATGGAACATCGATACCTTCTCCCACCTACCCAGCATTAGTCTAGGAACATCATAGGCATTGGTAGCTAATCGTGGAGCTTGAAAGAGGAGCTGAAGCATTCGTGGAAGCTGAAGCTACTCAACGTCATTGAATCGGGGCTTATCTCTTATAAGTGTTTAAGCTTATAGAGTCCATTATTTGATTTCCCCTTCTTGTTGAAATTGGGGTCTAGAGATTGTGACTCAATCACAGAGTTATCCTTGAGTAGGACGGTAAGTCGTTGCGTAGGCCTCCGACACGGGAGAATACGTGCGTGTCCTTGTGTAAGAATTGAGGAAGTCCTTGTGTAGGCATTAATCTTGTGTAGGTTGTAAAGGTTGAGAGGTGAACCTCATTTAAAACCTCCGATAGTGAATGCCGGTGTACTCAAAGGAGTTGGGTACTTGAACCGGGAGTGGAGTAGACTTATCGTCGAACCAGTATACATCGTGTGCATTGTGGTGAATGCATTTTGTCTATTATTGTCCCTTGTTGATCAATCTTATAAATGCTTAACTGTATGCCCATCTTATGTTTGACAAAATGCTCATATGCCATCTTTGAATGATTAATACAAGCATGCATATGAACTGTTTGACTAAATACTTCTCTTAGAATAGTTGTCAATCGAGTTAGATCTTGGGTGATCAATTGCTATCATTTACATGTACTTAATTGTTAAATTATAGTATAAATGCAATTGAGTTTTTAAATTTGTAAGAAAAATTAAAAATTCCTATTCACCCCCCCCCCCCCCCCCCCCCCCCCCCCTCTAAGACATAAGCATACCTTTAAGCTTATCTCACTAGCGGTAAAACCACAATTTCAACTGGTATCAAAATGGGTTCCTCTTAAAGGGCTTAACCGCCTAGAGGTTGATCCTAGAGTTAGCTTGAAAATATGTCTATGGAAGACTCCACTTCTATCACCAAGCCACCGTTCTTCAATGGATCCAACTATCCATATTGAAAGCTCGGATGCGCATCTTTTTAGAATCCATCGATTCAGATGTATGAGACATGGTAGAATTTGGTTATAAAGTCCCAATGGATACCATAAGGAAGGAAGGTGAACCAGATGTCCCTACACCAAGAGAGAAGGCCATGTGGACTGATTTTGATAAAGCTCAACGTGTTTTTAATGCTAAAGGCTTGAATGCCATTTTCGGTTCAGTCTCTATAAATGAATTTGCTCGCATCCAAAATTGTCAAACTAGTAAGGAAGCATGGGACTTTCTAGAAGTAACTCATGAAAGTTGAAGAGTGTAGGAACCTAGACACTACGAAAGTTGAAGAACTACTAGGATCCCTTCAAACTCATGAGGTTCATTTCAAACCTCCCACAAAATCTAAATATTTAGTCTTGAAAACCTCTCACAAAGCACACACTTCTAAAGAAAATGATGATGAGGAAATAGACATAGAAGAAATGGTTCTTATGGCTAAGAAATTTCAGAAATTCTTCAAAAACAAGAGCCACCACAAGGAAGGAAGGCATTTTGATCATAAGAACCATACAAGTAAATCCTTCAGAAGATCAAAAGAGCAAAAATGCTATAATTGTGAGAAGTACGGTCACATTGCTCCCAATTGCTCAGAAAATGATGAAAAGAAACATAAAGGGAGAAAGGCCATGGTTGCCACTTGGGATGACACTAGCTCGGAATCCGATTCCTATGATTCCTATAGTGATGGTGGACAAAGATCGGTGAAAGATCTTATGATCTACACCACCACAATCCTCCCTAAAAATGAGAAAGAGGGAGACAATATTAACCATACCTCCTCAAGTGATGATGAGAGTGAGGATGATGAACTACAAGAAGTGTATAACCAACTGTATATCGAAAATATGAACACCATAAAGAAGTTGGGACAAATGAAGGCTGAAAATGATAAACTGACCAAAAATCTTAATGGTCTGAAAATTGAGAATCAAAAGTTGGGTCAAGATCTAAAAGAGCTGAAAAAGAAGAACGAAGCTCTTGAACTTGAAAAAGAAAAATTCATGAATGGTGAGACCATTGATAAATATGTGAGGCTTGAAAAAGAACTCAAAGAGGCAAATGCTGAAATTGATCATCTTAAATGTCAAGTTGTTGACTCTAGAAGACATTTCGCCTAGGAAGAAGAAAATCTTGAAAAACTCTTGGGCATAGGGAGATCACCTATGGACAGAAGAGGAATTGGTTTCAACAGTCATATCTCTAAGATTGCTTCTGTCCCTCCTATGGTGAGAAAGAACTGTGGTGCATCGGGAAGTAAAACCGAAGCTTCCCCCATTTGTCATGCTTGTGGTTATATGGGTCACCTAAAATTTGAATGTTTGGCCTTTAGACACCCACAGCTCTCTCCCTCCCTGCGCAAGATAGGTAAATCTATTCCAAAAGGGAGAGAAGCGCACCACACTTGGAGTCCCCCTAAGAATAAAAGAATATGGAGAGAAATTTTCCGACTCCACTAAGGAACGATGCTCGAATGGAAGCCTTGCTCAAACAAGTAGCCTTAATCAATGATAAGACAAATAAAATGATTGATACAATGAGGATAGGCTATGAGCAATCATATAAAAAGAACAGCTCTCCTGGAACGAGGAGAACTCTTAATAGATCCTCACATGACCCCGGCACAATGAAAGTTGTTGCCAAATGGGTCGTGAAGGAGAAGTGATCTTACAATCTCTTGCCAGCCCCATGAATTTGATCAATCTGAAATATCATGGAAATACATTGGTGGATGTGCATTGGGGATTGGCTAACAAATTATCTGTTTTGCAGGTTGTTAACCTTTAGATAAATGTGGTTAGACATTTTGTAGTAAATTCTGAGGTTCTTAGCCTTATCATTTCTGAGCATAATAGGAAAATTTGGATATAAGATCCATTATCTCAATTTGTTTTAAAAATTAATCATCTTAGGCATCAAAATCTCATAAAATCATATGGTTGCCTTATAATTTTTTCTGTGTAATGCTCATGAACATTTGGCCAACTCAAAATTGCTTGATTAAGTCTTAAACACATCACATTTCACAACACGAAAGCTGACCCATCCTTGCGGAACCGAAAATCTACTCAAGATGAGCGTGTTTGTTGAGGTTCAGCCGGCCGGTGACCACTATCCGACCGGCTGGTAGCCGTCCAGCAGGTGCCCCAATGAAATCTTAAAAAAAAAGGGGGGGAGGAAGTTTGAAACTGTTGAGGTCCGACCGGCTGATGCCCACGTCCGACCGGCCGGCGCATGTCTAGCGTGTGCTGCCCGACCCTTTTTAAAATGGTCGGACCACTCCATTTCAGTTCTCTTTCATTTCTTATCTCTCCCTCTTCTCTCCAAAGGTCTCACTAGCCCTCCTCAAGTTATCTTAGGACTCCTTACAAGGATTGAAGCTCCCAAGGTTGTGCATTCTTCTTCCAAATTCGGTTTTCCTTGTCATCTTCTCCGGTAAGGGTTTCTAATTGAGTGTACCTTGTTGCATCCAATTCTTTTGACACCTAGGGTAGATTTGTGGGAATCTTGGCTGTTATCATGTCTTCTCATGGTGGGAGAGATGAGCCCCCTCCT
This sequence comes from Liriodendron chinense, assembly GCA_003013855.2. Classification (NCBI taxonomy): domain Eukaryota; kingdom Viridiplantae; phylum Streptophyta; class Magnoliopsida; order Magnoliales; family Magnoliaceae; genus Liriodendron; species Liriodendron chinense. Next base: position 1,741,399 of record ML058408.1, read on the forward strand.
CGACGTGAATGCTGCTCGAAGAAACAACATGATGAGGGGCCCTCCCATCTCAAATCTAAGAAAACCACTTCCAAGGGAAAAGGGGTATCTTCAACCTCCAAATCCCCCTCCAAATCGCGAGGTTCTGACACATCTCATCTTACCAATTGGGAAAAATTTGCTGACGGAGATGTGATTTGTGAGAGATCAGCCTCTCTTGTGGACTTAGAACCCTACAATATTGTAGGTTTATTGAGAGCAATAGATTGGGAGCCCGTGTTGCATATGGGAGGTCCTGTGCAAAGAAATATTGTCCGTAAATTTTATGCCTGCTGTCAAGACATCATTGAAGATCCCGTGTCCTTCACTGTCCATTACAACAACATTGTATGGACTTTCGGTCTCGAATCCATATCTCAAGCTCTTTATGCTCCCATTCTTCGTCCATGTGATCTTCCTGATTTTGCCGAGGAGGCTCCACCTATGCTTAATATGATTAGTGCTCTTTGTGACGAGGAGGTCCTTAGGGAGATTAGCGGTTGTGCTCTACGGTCTTCTTATATGGCGTGGGACTATCGCATTCTCCACAACTTATTCTTCAGAAATGTCTATGAGCAACAAAGTTGACTTGATTGAGACCATGGTGTCCATTCTGTATCAAGTTAGTTAGGGTGAGAAGATGTGTCTCCCCTCTATGATCATGAGCACCATTCATTCCATCATTTTGGGAACTGACAGTCAGTCAGCAGGCCTTCCATTCGGGTGCCTCATAGGGAAATTTGTCTACTCTGAAGGTCTTGTAGATCCAACCAAAAAACCTGTCAGGCCAATCCTCCTCAACAAATCCATTATCGCCAGAATGGAAATCACTCAAGCAGAGCTTCAACGAAGAAGGGATTAGCAGCAGTAGAGGCAGCAACAAGAGGTCCCACAACATACTGAGTATGAGTCCGAGCCTGCTCTACGATCATCTGAGGATCCTCGTTAGCATCCAGGGCGTTTCAGCACTCCAGTTCGCGCATTTTCATTTCGCGGCACATCTTCGCCCTCTGATCATCCATCCTCATCTGCAGTTCCTCCTGCATGGTTCTCTGAGATACGCCAGCATCAAGAGCATCTGTTTCAGAGACTTGATCAGATCAAGCTGAGATTGGATCAGACCGATTCTCCACTGCTTCAGGGACAGGCCACTATCCTGGTGCAGCAGGAGGCTATTATGGCTCGTCTTGCTCAGATTGACAGGTGTTTGGAGGCTTGGGAGAGAGCTACTCATGGCGATGCACTACCACCAGATCTGGGCAACGGGACTGATTTTTAGCATCGTTATATGTTGTATCATGTGTCTTGGTCAGGAGTATCTTTTTGGGTGACCAAGACACTTGTCACTCGTCATGTTTTGTATTTATACATTTTAGTGACTGTTAGACCATTTGATGCCTGAGCTTTACAGTTATATCTATTTATGACATCACATGTTTGGATTTTTTTTTTTTAGCTATATTGATACATCTTTTGAAGATAGTGGTATTCTTTGTGCTCGGTGTTGTATATTAATGAGTCTATTCGTTTCACTTGATATATTGATAGGGGGAGGTTAGATGGTTTGGGCATTAAGCCCTTTTGACTCATTGCTCTGTTTAATATAGCTGATTGTGTTTCATTGATCTTGATATACATACCATATGGGGTGGTTGGTTGATTGGGCAAAATGCGCTTTGTGCTTATATTGTTTCAATGTATATCACGATGTTTTATGTCGCTTCTTTTCTCCCATGTTGTTCATGCAATATCTCTTCCCATACATTGTATAATTGACATATTTTCTACGCTTTCTTGTTAATTGTTCATGGTTTAGCGTCGCTGCTCTTATAGGCATATTCTTTTGCGAGCTAACCTTTGTCAATCACTAACAAAAAGGGAGAGAACTATATCCCACCAAGAAGCCGATTTATATAGTTTCGCAAGCTTTTTTAGGTGCAGGTGTTGAGGGGGAGAAATCAAAGACATTCCAAGTTTGTATATGTCACTTTGTAAAGTTTAAATTGTAAATTTTTTTCAGACATGTAATTGGGTGTAATTGCATTTCTTGGTTTTGGGACATTCATGATCTGGAGATCATGAACGGTCCCAGGTTGTGTTTTGTCATGTAATTGACAAAGGGGGAGATTGTTAGTGCACTAATTAGTGCATCGAATTGTCAATTCCGTGATTATGTAAGTCAGTCGAGTCTTGTGAGCCCCGACAAAGATTGAAGACTCAGGACTTGAAGACCAAAGCAACTTTCCGCACTCAAGTTCAAGCCAAATCAAGTTCAGAAGGTAAGTTGCATATAGACAGCCTATAGGATCCCCAAACACCCGTATTTATGGCGTTTTAAACATACTAATCTTAGCCATTTAATCCACGGTCTTAAGGTCAAGATGATCAGTCTTGGACCTTCATTAAGTAGATGCCCAACTATGAAAAACAATAAGAAAATTTCCTTAGTGGGGCACACGCATTTCAGCTGGAAATCAGCTTGAGTTTTGGGCTAGACCGGCCCGCCGACCAGCTGGTCGACCGGCAAGACATGGCAAAAGTTGTCCAGGTTCAAACATGAAAATATTGTAAAAATGTTATGCTGGGAGAGGTCTGTCGGCCGACCGGTGGGACTGCAGGTCGGCTGGCCTATCCGACCGGCCGAACAACAGGTCGGATATGGTCAAATTAGTCCAGCGATTTATGGTTTCTGGACCACTTACCCGACCCATCTGAGGGCAGGTCGACTGACAGGTCGGACCTCAAATCCGACCAGCCGGAGGGGGTCCCAGGCAGGTCAGGAATATGGTCGTTTTATAACCGTTTGTACTCATTTTTGGGCCTCTATAAAGGCATATCTTGAGGCCTTTATTGGTATCTCTTGCACAGCCATTTAAAGCATTAAGAGAGGCAATTAAGACCTTCATCTAATCTCTTTTACTCATCATAATCTTGAGTTCATCCTTCAAACCAAGCCATTAATGGCACTACATTGAGTATTCAAAGCTCGGTTTGAACAATGAACTCAAGCATGGCATTCATGGTTGTCCCTATCATTGAATCTTCATCTTGAAGTTATTTATAGCCATTGAATGATCAGATTGAATGTTCCTTCATTAACCATTGCATTGTAATAGGCATATGGAGCATCAATATCTTCTCCCACCTACCCGGCATTAGTCTAGGAACATCATATGCATTAGTAGCTGATCGTGGGAGCTTGAAAGAGGAGCTGAAGCATTCATGGAAACTGAGGCTATTCAACGGCGCTGAATCGGGGCTTCATCTCTTATAAGTGTTTAAGCTTATAAAATCCTTTGTTTGATTCTCCCTTCTTGTTGAGATTGGGGTCTAGAGATTGTGACCCAATCTCAGAGCTGTCCTTGGGTAAGGACGGTAAGTCCTTGCGTAGGCCTCCGACACGGGAGAATACGTGCGTGTCCTTGTGTAAGAATTGAGGAAGTCCTTGTGTAGGCATTAATCTTGTGTAGGTTGTAAAGGTTGAGAGGTGAACCTCATTAAAAACCTCCGATAGTGAATGCCTGGTCTACTCAAAGGAGTTGGGTACTTAAACCGAGAGTGGAGTAGACTTATCGTCGAACCACTATACATCGTGTGCAATGTGGTGAATGTATTTTGTCTATTATTGTCCCTTGTTAATCAATCATATAAGTGCTTAACTGTATGCCCATCTTATGTTTGACAAAATGCTCATATGCCATCTTTGAATAATTAATACAATCATGTATATGAACTGTTTGACTAAATGCTTCTCTTAGAATAGTTGTCAATCGAGTTGGATCATGGGTGATCAATTGTTATCATTTACATGTACTTAATTGTTAAATTATAGTAAAAATGCAATTGAGTTTTTGAATTTGCAAGAAAAATTAAAAAGTCCTATTCAACCCCCCCCCCCCCCCCCCCCCCCCCCCCCCAAGGACATAAGCATACCTTCAAGCTTATCTCACTAGTGGTAAAACCGCAATTTCAATGGGTAAGTTCCAGGCGAGCCGGCAAACCTTAGAGCATACGCTAAGACCTGATCGAGTGCTTGTAGTGGAATGATAAGCTTGTAGTTGAATGATAAGCAGGCGGGTTGGAAGAATAAGAAATGTTGCACTTATGTTAGATGCGAATGAGATGAAGCTGATATAAGAGTAGTTGGATGGACGGAGGTATCGCAAGGATTTGCTTCGAGCGGCTAAGATTAGAACTTAGGTAGCTTGAGAGGCTTAAACCAAGGTTAGGCTAGGCTGGACCAGGGCTAGACTCTTCTCACTCGGGCTCTCCTTGGTGGAGGAATGGGCTAAAGGGATGGAGATGGACTCGGAACTCTCGGGCTGAAGAGAGGGGAAGTGGATTTTCTGAATTGTTGAAGGATGATAGAAACGAAAGAGGGGCAGAGTATTTATAGCTGTGGGGATTGATAGCTTTGGTAAATATGTTTGGGCGGCCCCCGGCCACTCTGCTTCAGCTTCGGAGCGTACAGACTCCAAACCTGAAGCAAAAGCTACAGGTTCGAGGTTCGGAGTTGCTTCGAAGTTGTGGCTCGGAACTAGGTGAGTTGACTGGGTTTGAAAGATGAACTGATAAGGTGAGTTGACTGGGTCAGAGGGCTGGACTGACCTAGTGATTTGACTCAGCGAGTTGACTCACCAAGTTTGACTTTTTAAGGATTTTTGGACTGGTTTTTCTTATTGGGGGGGGGTGTTTAAGGGTGAGTTGACTGGGTTTAGGTAGGGCTATTCAAGAAACCGACCAAACCGATAAAACCGACCGAACCAAAACCTGTCGGTTTCGATTTGTTTTCCATTCTATTTCAGGTCAATTCGGTTTTTTTATATTAAAAACTGAGAATGTCGGTTCGGTTGTCGGTTTGTGAAAATTATAAACCATTTTCACTTGAACCGAACCAACTATATATATATTTGAATTATATTTATTAATGTTACCCCTACCGTATGGCCCACGTTGATAATATCTTATATATCCATGCCGCCCAATTATTTTCTCAACACATTTTAGGATGTGTTCCAAAAAATTAATCAGATCTAAATCTCAGGTGGACCACACTACAGGAAACAATGTTGATTGAGCGCTTGCCATTAAAAATGTCCTCAAGCCCACTTGGAGAAGATTTGTAATGTGTATTTGCCATCACACTATTGATAAGGTCAAACAAACCTGGATGAAGGAACAAGTCAAACTTCACTTTCAGTTTGATCCAAAACTTTTGTGGCCTATAATTATAAAAAGTTTTAATGGCCATTCACCAATTTTTACATTGGTGTGGTCCACCAGAGATTTGGATCTTCTTAATTTTTTTAATGTTGTCATGAAACCGACAAAATCGCCAAAACCGAACCGACTCGAATTTATCTGGTTCGGTTCGGTTAGTGAGGTTTCATCAGTTCGGTTCGGTTGTTAAATATTCAAAACCGATTGAGTCGGTTCAGTTGGGCATCTCACCTCAAAACCGAACCGACCGAACCATGCACAGCCCTAGGTTCAGGATTGTAACGCCCCAGATTTTCGAGATTTATTTGAAACTTTTTGAAAATTCATTTTTAATTTATTTTTTATTAATTATCGTACATTTACTGTTGATTTGCGAATAGCGGGACATCCGTAGGAGATCCGATAGGGGACCCTTTACAAAAGTTGCTTAGAATGATCCCATAAACATCGTAGAAAGATCAGATTTCAAAAATCACGCACTTTTTAGATAATTATGAAAATGCCATTAGTTAAACTTAAGTTAAGATGCCATTTTTAAGTATTATAGTTTCTGACGATCACTTTCACGCAAAATCCATTGGATCTTCTTAATTTTTTTAATGTTGTCATGAAACCGACAAAATCGCCAAAACCGAACCGACTCGAATTTATCTGGTTCGGTTCGGTTAGTGAGGTTTCATCAGTTCGGTTCGGTTGTTAAATATTCAAAACCGATTGAGTCGGTTCAGTTGGGCATCTCACCTCAAAACCGAACCGACCGAACCATGCACAGCCCTAGGTTCAGGATTGTAACGCCCCAGATTTTCGAGATTTATTTGAAACTTTTTGAAAATTCATTTTTAATTTATTTTTTATTAATTATCGTACATTTACTGTTGATTTGCGAATAGCGGGACATCCGTAGGAGATCCGATAGGGGACCCTTTACAAAAGTTGCTTAGAATGATCCCATAAACATCGTAGAAAGATCAGATTTCAAAAATCACGCACTTTTTAGATAATTATGAAAATGCCATTAGTTAAACTTAAGTTAAGATGCCATTTTTAAGTATTATAGTTTCTGACGATCACTTTCACGCAAAATCCTGGATTTAAGCTTTTGGGTACATATTAACCATACACATCAAATTTCAGCCCTTAAATCATAGTAGAAGTGGTCCGATTGTCAAATCAGCCCCTTAACCCTTGATTTTCATGTCCATCGAGTGAGAAAAGTAGATGGTTAGTCGTAGTCGAATATTTCTCTTCATATAAATGACTTGGATCGTCGTTATCATGGACCAATAGTGTGATTTGAGTGCCCCACCTTGATAAGCCTCTTTCTTATGCGTGAAGTTATCCCGTTCTAGAAATTAACGAGCTACCAACTCTTCTCAAATTTGAACCTTTCAATTTACCCACTTCTCACCATCAATCGCTTCTCAAATTTGGACCACTTATTATACTCATATGACTACGAGTTTACACAAAGTTTGGACCCCGATCTATAATCCTACACCGTTGAACCACAAAGCCAGCCCCTTCCTTTTCCGCCAAAAGTTGAAATTTCAGATCTAGGCATTTCTCACCATCAATCAATCACTAAACTTTGTACAATTATTTGCCTATCATGACCATATATTTTTCCAAAATTTGGGCCCTGATCATCAAGCGTAGACCGTTAATTGAGATTTAGCCCATTTTAGCACCCGTTAGGCCATTTTCAAGGATCGGCCAATCTAGAATGTGGATCATCAAGAAATTTACGTATTCTAACTCTACTCTTCGAGCTTGATAAGATGAACGGATTGGAATTAATCAAAGATCATCCGAATATTGAGATTTGAGAAACCCACCTCAAGAAGTTGTTACACAAGACCTCGCGTGCACATCCCTCTCCATATTTCTACTACGCACCCCCAAATCCTTCTCCTAACCCTAGCCTCCATGCTCTAGAGAAGAGAGAGAAGAGAGAGAGAGAGAGAGAGAGAGAGAGAGAGAGAGAGAGAGAGAAGAGAAGAGAAGAGAGTTCTTTCTCATATTTTTCCAGCGGCTAGGATCTTCTACAACCCTCTTCTTCTAAGTCCATCCTAAGGTGAGGATTTTCCTTCAAGCCTTTCATTAATAATATTATGATTATCATAATTTTCTTTTGTGGCATGTGAAGTTGTTTTGTTTTGAATTGCTGATCCATATAACATGAAGTTTAATGTAGGATTTATAATGAATATCATTATATAATGATGTGATTCATTGTTTAGATTTTTGACTAAGAAGCATGTGTATTTGTGTTATTTTTTTTGAAATCTATGTCCTTATTTTCTTAGTCCATGTATTACAAGTAAGATTGATTTTCATATTGTGATATGAAATATGTGTATAAGATCATCATATGGACATCCCATTATTGTATACTCTTTGTCCCTAAGTTGGTAAAATTATTCGATGTAGAGAGATGGAACCCATGAGAGGTGTCCATGATGGAAGAATATCTCTTGACTTAACTGAGAGAATGAAGTGCTTGTTTATCAATGGATCCTTACATGTACATGATGCTTGATTAGATCCATTTACATTACATGGGTATTTTAATGAATTTGGTCATGATGTACAACATTGGCTTTTTGGGACATGATGAAATCATAAAATGGGACAATGAGTGGACACTAATGGTATACAAATTCTCATAAGCCGGAGTTGGTGCTATGGACACTAATCTCGTGCTGTCGGCCTATGCTGGGTTGCTTGCGACTCCCCATAGTGACCATTGAGCTTTATTTAAATCGGTTGTATGCGAAAACACTTAAATAAAGGTGAAACTAAAGTCATGCATTCACTTGGCTCCATGTGGGTGTACGGAATTGAGAATAGGCTAGAGCGTCCTACTTCTCCCGTACACTGTCACGTGTAGATTTGGGCTATGAACGTCCCGTTTCTCACGTGGTCGGGCAAAACTATGGGCTTGTGCATCCCAGGAACCTCTGGTGACTAGTGGCTAGCATGAAGTCGTAACAGGGAGTCTCCCACTTCATGTATTGTGATTCTAGCCAGGGTGCCTTAGCCAGAGCATGCATTCCATGCATCGCATTAACAAAGATTTTTACTTGATTGTTTTGTTTGAATAAAGATATTATTGTGTTGCGTTACTCTGAGTTTTGTACATTGTTATTCTTGATTGTCTTGGAGGAAATATTCCCCACTATGATAGCGTTTAACGCTATCCCAAATACAATTTAGATGATGCAGGTGAAGATCCAGGTAATGAACCCGATTTTCAAGGAAAAGAGTTCGATGGTTCGTATGATCACATGGCGGATGACGATGTTAGAAAAACTTAGTTGATGTTTTCATTTATCAAATATTTCTTTGAGTAGTTGATACATTTATGGAATTGTAATAAGTCTTCAAGAGAAGACATGGTTTTGTATTTTAATTAATCAGTATGGATATTGGTTGGTTCCCTTATTTAAACATTGATGATGACGTAGTAAGTTTGATAGAATAAGATGATAATTGTTTCCGCCATTGTGCTTGAATGCTATATTTTATTATTTGACAAATTAGTTATTCCATAAATTACTTGGGAATTCGGCCGTCGTGTTATACACGAGAGTCGAAAATCTCGGGTCGTTACAAGGATTGAGTTGGGCTATGGATTGGGGCTTGCAAGGATGAGTTTGGCTGATTTTGGATATAGGGTTTGGGGACATGTACCTCCATTCATTCAGGTATCTCAACCAGCCTTGTAGCCGAAGGTGGGGTGTATACAGACCCACAGTGCTGAACGTCTGATGGAGGATGATTCTCCTGTACGTGTGATGGTGGACGGCTGCTGAAGTTGGATGGCAGGTGCATTTGAAGATCAGCACATCCTCTAGGCGCACTTCAAGGTGGGGCGTTGATGGTGATCAAATGCTGCTCGTGTAGCTGCCGTTGGACAGGGAGATCAGCTGCAGATGACCGTTGATGTGAAGTCCATCGCTGGACAATGAAGACGATATGGCAGAATGGACGGCTGATTTGGTTGTCTTCTTTCCTTGTTGCAGGTGGACGGCTGAGATGATTAGCTGGCCATGATGGACGGACTCCTCTCCTTGGCAGTTGCACATGCTGAACATGTGAGGGATAGGCGTCCATCAGATCAGTTGCTGGTCGTTGATGGGATGACCTTGCTTGACATGTGACGAAGGTTGAAGCCTTCTCCATACTGGCACGTGTGAGAGCAACACCATTTTGTTGGCCCGAAGATGAGGTCCACATTGCCATACGTGTGAGTATTGGACATTGAAGCTCCTTTGAGTGTGTGAGACCTGGTCACTTCATGCATGGTGGTGGAAATGTCTCCACTGGCTTGGTACACGGTTGGTCCCTCGTATCTTTGCAGCCTGATTTCCTTTAGGATTGCCTTCACATTTGATCTTGTTCTCTTTTGAGCCTCTAAACGCCTGATTGGTTCGGATCTTGTCCAACCTCTCCGATCACTTGATCATTGAAAATTCACCTAGTGGGGGATAATTAACCTAAAAACTAATGATAATGCTTTTAGCAAATAGGGTTAATTATACAAAATTAGGCAATTTTCAACCATCATACAAGCTTTCCTCATTGAAAAGTGCCTTGTAAATGATAGCTTGCATGCTAGCAGATCAAGGAAATTGGACTCAACTGGACGATGCATTGGTCATGCTCGAGTATGTATCTAAAATTGCCAAGATAGATATTTGTTGCCTGCATGCCGCTATCTCTAGATTCTGTGACTCTGTCCATCACCTTTTGTCTGTTCAAAATATACAAGTCGCTCCTAAGATAGAACGTTGTCAAGAAGAGTTGTTTGTTTCTCTACATGCCATCTCTTATCAATCTTCTTTGATAACTAGGTATCAGGCTCAATGCGATTCTTTACTGGAATGGGAAACAAATTTCATTAAGGAGATTGCTATGCTCCGAGCCCAGATCATATCTTTGCGGGCTTTCCTAGAGGAAGAGGAGAGAAAACTCAAAGGAATTCAAATAAGCATTAGTAAAAATAGAAGCATTTTAGAGCTTGAAGAGAAGGGGCTTTCCAAGAAGAAAGGCACTATAGCATCTCTGGATAAAGAACTGGCAGGGGTCCCAAACCGCCTGCAACTTATAGCAGATGTTGAATTAGGAGTTGTGAGGCACAAGTATAGCTTAATCAAGATGTCAAAGAATATATATCAGCCTTGAATATGTAAGGATAATGAATCATTTGTATACATCTTTGCTATAAAGTAATGTACCCCTTCTACTATGGAATGCAATACTTGTCGTATACACACATCATGTATAAATTCATATTCTCATTGGTTTGTCTGATGCAAAACATGTATAACTAAGTTTGAATTATTTTAGTTAGATTTTGACAGTTTAGTCATAGAGCATGTAAGGTGCTTTATTTATCAATTGTTCTTTAGTTGGTAGCACTTGTTGGGGTAGCCTTCAAACTGTGCATGAGTTGGGTGCTCAGACCGGTTGGGCGACCGGTCTGGCTGTGTAACCCAGATGCACGTGGAGGCCCCTTGGTCAGATTCTGTGTTGCCCCAGACCGGTCGGCCAACCGGTCTACAGGGGGCTCCAACCGGTCAGGCGACCGGTCGGTGTTAACTCTCTGGACTGTTTTTTGTGTTGGGCGACCGGTCAACCAACCGGTTGAGCGCCAACGCGGTTTCTTGCGCAACACGCGAGATTGCATATGAGGTTGCTATTTTGGGTTTTCTACCTATTTAAGTGGGTTGTAAACGTGTTTAGCAATAATCCTAAGGTGTCTAAGGTTTCCTAATCGTGTTAGGAAGAGGGGAGAGGTGTGTGTAAGATAGAACTTGGGGTTTTCATTGTTTATTCTTTGCTTGTGGGCTGTTAATCTCTATAATCTTATGTTATTCATAGTGGATCGCTTTGTGCTGTGGATTTTTACCCGTTGAGGGGTTTTTCCATGTAAATTCGGATTCTCTTGTGGTGAATGCTTGTGTGTGATTGATTTCATCTTGTTTACTTGTTTGATCTCGGATTGCTCTGCGCAATTCGGCTTCTGCTTCCGTTGCCGGTTTTCCCAACAAGTGGTATGAGAGATAAAATTGGGGTGGAGTAGATTTCGGATCTGAGACGAGAGATGGGATCGGGCGCAAGGTTCGACGTTGAGAAGTTCTCCGAGAAAAATAACTTTGAGCTATGGAAGGTGAAGGTTGAATCCTTCCTAGTTCAGCAAGGGCTTGATGAAGCTCTTGGAAAGCGACCCAAAGCTATGAAAGATGATGAGTGGACAAGGCTCAACAAGAAGGCTAGAACCCCAATCCTGTTAAACCTTACGGATGATGTTCTCTATCATGTCATGAAGGAGAAGACTGCGACTGAAATGATGGCGAAGCTAGGAAAGTCTATGCCAAGAAGTCTCTAGAAAATCGCATGTACATGTTGATGCAGTTGTTCACCTTGAGGATGGCTGAGGGGACGGAGGTGGAGGACCACCTGAGCATGTTCAATAGGCTGGTTTGTAAGTTGGTGAAGATCGATGAACCGATGAAGGATGAATATCAAGCATGCATCTGTTGAATTCTCTTCCAGATTCATATGAGTCGTTCAGAGACTCTGTGTGCGTAGGGAGGGAAACCATAAACGTTCATACCGTTATCTCAGCCCTCCAGTCAAAGGCAATGAGAAAGAAAAGCTGTGACGTGGCTTTCCATTATTCCTCATAGGCACTAGTTATGAGGGGAAGAAGTTCTGAGCATGGAGGATATTCAAAATCGGGATTTAGGGCCAAGGGCAAAAGGAAGGCTAAGGTGAAGTGCTGGAATTGTGGTCAGGAGGACCACATGAGAAGGAATTGTCAGAATCCCAGGTTGAAGCAAGAGAGGTATGGAAATTCTTCTAGAGAGGGAGCCAATACCGTAGAGGAGGGTGACGATCTTTGTGAAGTTCTGATTTTATCTGGCAAGGGATCTCACGGTAGTGAGTGGATCCTAGATTCAAGGGCTTCATGTCACGTTTGTCCTGACCGGAGTTCATTTATGACATACAAGGAGTATAGTGGAGAATCAGTGTTTGTGGGCAATGGATTCGCTCATAAGGTTGTGAGTATTAGTACGGTGCGCATCAGGATGTTTGATGGGATCGACCGAGTCCTGGAAGATATGAAGCACATTCCCAAGATGAAGATGAATGTGATTTCTCTTGGTGCACTTGAGGTGAAAGGGAGCGTGTTTATCGGCCGCGATCGTTGTTGTGAAGTGATGAAGGGGACACTCGTGTGTATGAAGGCACAAAGGTGTGGTCATCTTTACATGTTGATTGGGAGCACAATTCATCGTGGAGCTGCGGGAAAGGCAGCGAGATCCATGGTTGCTCGTATATGGAAAGTGCCCGAGGGTCACATGAGAAGAGCTGTAAAGGGTGTGAATTTGCAAGGTTAGGGTCGATGGTGGCATGAGAAGCAGTGGAGCTATGATTAAAGATGAGATGACATTGCAAGGATGGTGTTGATTCGTCGTTTGAAGCCTCGATTGAGTGGGGTAGCCTTCAAACTGTGCACGAGTTGGGTGCTCAGACCGGTCAGGCGACCGGTTTGGCTATGTAACCAAATGCACGTGGAGACCCCCTGGTCAGATTCTGTGTTGCCCTAGGCTGGTCTGCAAGGGGCTCCGACCGGTCGGGCGACCAGTCGGTGTGTAACTCTCTGGACTATTTTTTGTGTTGGGCGACCGGTCGGCCGACCGGTCGAGCGCCAACGCAGCTTCTTGCACAACATGCGGGATTGCGTAAGAGGTTGCTATTTTGGATTTTCTACCTATTTAAGTGGGTTGTAAACGTGTTTAACAATAATCCTGTGGTGTCTAAGGTTTCCTAATCGTGTTAGGAAGAGAGGAGAAGTGTGTGTAAGAGAGAACTTAGGGTTTTCTCTGTTTATTCCTTGCTTGTGGGCTGTCAATCTCTGTAATCTTCTATTATTCATAGTGGATCGCCTTGTGCCATGGTTTTTTACCCGTTGAGGGGTTTTTCCACATAAAATCGGATTCTCTTGTGGTGAATGCTTGTGTGTGATTGATTTCATCTTGTTTACTCGTTTGATCTCGAATTACTCTACGCGTTTCAGCTTCCGCTTCTGCTGTCGGTTTTCCCAAAAGCACTATTCTAAGGTACTTGTTTGTAGGCGCCTCATTAATAGAAACACAGTTTAAGCTTATAAGTAGTCAAAGCAACTACAGTTTTAGCTGGCAAACAAAGCACACGGGGTTGGCTCTTTTAGAGAACACGCCGTGGCTAAAAGGTCTTACGGATGTGCCTTCACCTAACTCTTGAAAATTACATGGAATTCTATGCAGCCTGAGGAATTCACACACCACGAACACATCAAAGGGGCCCAGTGAAGCTACCGTGGTAGTGAACTCAATAGGATTTACGCATATGCTTGGCTTCCATAACTCTCTAGAGTTTACCAAGCTCTTAAGGCTACCTTCGGTTTTACCAAATCCTTGGCCATTGGTCCGTGAATGAGGGGGGGACTCATGGCTCACCTTCCCCATGCGTTACTACTGGAAACAAGCGAGCAATTTAGGGGGTCTTATGCAAGGTTGGTTGTGATCAACAACACACACTGCAACCCACTTTTTCTTCGTCCCTACGACCCAAGTCTATTCACAAGGGCAATATAAGCTCTCCCCATGACGCTACCTGAGTGATAGAGCTGGCAGGCCTCACGCGTGAGGTTGGCCCATAAGGCGCTCTCCGCTGCCTTTGGGTAGGACTTATGCGTCGCTCATCACAGCCTGTATAAAAATCGTCATCAGGGCTTATGCACAGTCCACTCCCTGTATATGAATCGATTCATCGCAGTAGGCTTTACGTGTGGTTGACTCTTTTAAAGTATGCGTCGTGACTCTACGTAATTATAGGATTTACACGTGATTGACTCGTTTAGAGAGCACTCCACGACCTGTATTTATTGTCATTTTCTGAATGAAAGTAAGCTTTATGTGTGATTGGCCCTTTTAAAGTGTACACCGCATTCCTCGGCAAACGAACTAATTCATTATCATCGAATCAGACTAGGCTTCACACGTGGTTGACTCTTTTAGAGCGCACTCCATGGCCTATATATTCATCGGTGTATTTATCGACGATTATCTCTTTACAGAATGACATTTCTCTCTTGAGGGAGCTATTTTCCCTCCTTTCTCTTTCTTCTTTTGATCCTTCAGTAATCCTTTCGACAGGATTGTTAACGTCAGATTCTGGGTACAGGTCCCTCCTAAGTATACGCCCTTCTCGAAGTGAGCTCCCCTCCAAACCTGAAAGCCAAAGAAGAAAATTAAGGGTTGCCGGCGCTTGGCCGTTGGCCCTCCGAAGCTTAAGTCAGAGATGACTTGATAGTAAGATAAAGTGTGAAGCGTAGGCTTAGAGGTTGTGTACCTTTATCATCTACAGGACCATCTATTTATACATATCCAAGTGATTCAGTCTGTTACGCAAGCCATTAAGATCACTGCTGATTTCAGGGGATAAGGTTCTTATCCTATTAATCCTTAGATAAGGGGATGGCCTAACCACTCTAGACGTCTAGCTGATTATGTCTCTTGAGGGAAATTCCCCATGGTTCGGAACTATGAATAGAAACAAGCCAAAATCGGCCTATATGGGCTGCTGGTACTATGAGACGACACGTGTCCTCAGTAGAAAACTAGAGAACAGGACGACTCATATTAGGAATATCCTTGCTAAATGACGAGAGAGCGGGACTGCTCGCAGAACGAGGATGCCCCCACTCAACGACCAAGGACCAATCCTGCTCGCATATTAGGAATGTCCAGTTAACGAGCAGGCTTGCCCGATATATATGAGATGCGACCACGTAGGCTCGCTGGACGGTTGATCTGTTCATGACTTGTGGGGGTCAAAGGCGCTCGCAGGTCGCATATGCGTGACTATAAAAACATTCCAGGCTTACGGGTCTTCAGGCTTCTTCGACGACCAACTTTATTCTACAACAGATGCCCCCCAAGTCCTTAGAGTTGAGCAGCTAAGTGAAGGACTTGACTGCATATATAACCGCCTAGTGCGTTTTTCGAAAGAGAAGTCATACATGATTGAGCCCGCATTTATGAGCGCCAGCTTTCCGCAATTTTTCGGCCAAGAGAAATGAAGCGGCACTCGCCATGTGTCTCAGGAGTTAATGCTCGTTCCCGTTCGACTGTCGTGCCAAACGAAGAGTCACCGTGTGTCACCCAAATCTTTAAGAAATGATTGTCTATAAATATCCGGAGCTTGTAGAGGTTTCTTCACTTCGAAGTTTTGCTGGAGATAATAAAAAATTCCTCCTTTTTCTGTTTCTCTAGCGTGACCTTGTTGCTGAGGTATTCCTTCTCCTTTTTTCTTTTCTTCCATCTTCTGTCTATGGCGGGGGACTCTGATAATGAGGTTGTTCCTCTGGGAGATGATACTTCGGATTCTTTCGAATCGAACAATGGAAGGGTGCCAGCAGGAAGATATTCTGCATCTGGTTATGCCTCGATAATGACGGAGGAACAATTAACTGGCTTACGGGAAAGATATCGAATTCCCAACTCCGTCATTCTCAGACTACCCAGAGAGGGAGAAACTCTAGATTCTCCACCGCCGGGTTGTGTGGCTCTATATAAGTATTTTTTTAAACTTGGAGTACGTGTCCCCCTTCATCCTTTCGTCCGAGACGTGCTCCGTATTTACAAGATCGCCCCTGACCAACTTATCGTAAATGGTTAGAGGGTTGTATTGGGTTCCTATGTCCTCTGGAAGCAAGTGGGCAACGAGGACTTGACGGCCAATGAGTTTTTGAAGATGTACCAACTCAAGAAAGCCTCGTCCAATGAGGGTTGGTACTACTTATGTTATTAGCACTGGGAGAATTTTATTTTGGGGAATCCTTCTTCGAACTATCCTCGGTGGAGGAGATGATGGCTTTTTATCTCCGGTAACTGGGAGTCTATCGTGGGATCTAACCCCAGTCGACATAACGTCAGTTACTTCTTTTGCGAAGGTGGGTGGATCTTTACTCCTTTGTGAATATAAACAGGGTTCTATTTTTGTTACTGACTTGATTCTTCTTGTATTCACAGGTATTCCAACTGGAAAGAAACCCAGCTTGAGGGGAGGAATCAATGAGAAGATCATTAAAGTCTTTAAGCTGTCAGAGGACAACATGAATATTAACCTCTCCCTTTCACTTCTGAGACTTGCTGCTTCCGGACTTATCTCCCAGGAGGAAGCGATGGTGAACGTAGGAGAGAAAAGGGGAGTGCTGGGAGTGCTGCCCCGCATGAAGGGCACTGCCTCGAAGAGGCAAAAGAAGATGGCTGTTGGTCCCTCAAATCTGCCCATACAAACAAATGAGCCTACTCACGGCTCGCAGCCGCACAACCCTCCCTCCGCATAAGCTGCAGCGACCCCCCCCCCCCCCCCCCCCGGTTGGTCCTCACGACCAGTTGATAATTGACATAATTGATAACTCACCAAAGGGTGATGAGGCAGGGCCAAGTCATCCTTCGAGCGAAGGGGGTCGTGAGCCTACTACTGCTCGCGAATTGGCTCCTGCTCTAGAGTCAATTCCTGCTTAAGAGCCATCTTTTGCTCACGAGGCAAACACTCTGAGATGGTGGTAGCCCAGCCTTCGGGGACTGAGGTATATACCATTCCGGGTCACTTGCGCCCTATTTGCAAGTTTCTTTTTGACAATATCACTCCTCAGTCCTTCGGTGCTCTTCCTGAGCCCAGTCCGGAGGATCTCTCCACGGATATAGGGTGAGGTTGGTCCAGGTATACATGAAGCACTTCATCATTTCTATTGTCTTTTTAAAGAAGCTCTTATACCTTTAATGACGGTTTTCTTCATTTTCGAACAGGGTTTAGACCTTACTTTGCGAACGAGGTGCAACATTGTTGCTGCTCATCGCATTATAGATGAAGGAGAAGAGAAGAGACAGGCCCTGGAGAATGAGATCCAAGGGAGGGATTGAGTAATAAAGTCCCGCGAGACTCTGATTGTCAAACTAAATGAGGAGAAGAAGATCCTTATTGGCAAGATCCAGGCTTTGACTGAAAGGTATCAATCGCTGGATCTCAACTTCGCGAGGCTTGCAGAGGTGAAGGAGAAGGCTGAGAAGGAAAAAAAGATCTTCCATCAAGATAAGATCTCTCTCAATGAGCAGTTCGTGGAGTGTAAATCGCACCTCAAGGAGGCCATCAAAAGCTTGGAGAAGGAGAAAAAAGCCCTCGTTAAACTAAAGGATGACTCCATCCACTGGGATGAGCAGAGGGTGGCCTACGTCAAAATGGTATCTGAAGAAGGCCCTCGTGTAGTTCTGGAGTTTCGAACTTTACAGCTTTATGAAGACGAACGATATGAATCGTACGATGCTGGTCGCGAGTTTGCGATTAGGGTCATGCAATGGATTTCTCCAACGTTCAACCTGGAGGAATTCGACAAGGTTTTTGCCGTCATCGCTACTGAGGAAAGAGCAGTAGTTGAAAATGAAGCTATGGAGGCTACCGAAGCTGCAAGGGTTCCTGAAACGGAACCCAAAGTAAAAAGCCGAGCTCCTCCTCCACACGATGCTGAAGAATGTGAAATTGCGTCGGGTAGCCTAACACGACACCCTACGCATACGCGTGCGGAAGCTTGAGGAGCAACTAGAATTATGGCTAAACCTATAGGAGGGGGTGATTAGGACCTTATCAAATTCTTTTCGCCTACTTACCAGATTTAACAAATTAAGCTACGTAAGCGATAAACACTTCAGGCTTCCAAGCCTAAGTGGGTCCAATTAATAGACTAGCAAAAGATAAAGCAATTAACAACCTAGTCTAATCAACTCATGTGGACTAGAGAGGATGGATCAAGAAGTGCTCAAGTCAACATGAGGTAGTGAAAGTACATCTTGTGAGTGTGGATGTGCCTATCAAGTGCTAAGCATACATTCCTAACTAAGCATACATAATTAACAATTAAACACAATGCATAAAGAGAAATGTGCTCAAGATCAATCACAAACACAAGGATGTATAGTGGTTCGACTACTTGTCTACTCCACTCCCGGTTCAAGTACTCAACCCCTTTGAGCACACCGGCATTCACTGGGGAGTTTAAATCTGGTTCCTTCCAACCAAGGTGTTTTAACTCGGATCCACCCAACCGGGGAGTTTACAGGTTCCTCCCAACCTACACGTTTGCACCCGTGTTGGTGGCTCCCCCTTGGAGACTTTGTTTTAGGCCCGACTAACATGCCAAGGAACGGCTGACGTCCCTAAATTTTAGGCCCAACTAATAGGCCAAGGATAGGCTAACGACCCTGGGGCGAGTTTGTCAAACAAACTCTACACTCAACTCCCACAGGGAATTGAGTGGATGGACTCTTAACAAGACAACCTTACTTGTCGGATTGAGCCCCTTGTTGCGCCGTCTTGGGTTGCTTCTTCTCGCTCTCTCGTGCTTGAATCAGCTCCCCTTGTGCTCCCCGGATCTTTGACGCCGCCGCTTTGCCAAGGCTTCAGCTCCAAGATCAGCTACCTTGCATGTGATGCTCCATTAGAGATGCCCAAGGTGCTAGGGAATGGTGAAACCTCTACAAATGGTAGGAAATGGGTTTCCTAGAGGAATGCACCTAAATGGACTCCTAGGTAGTGTTTAGACAAAGTATTTAACTATCATCAAGGTGTCTAAACCCTAGGAATCAAGAGGGAACAAGTCCTATTCTCAAGATGCCATTGAATGGCCCAAGCTTGTGATGAAAACACAAGGAGAATGGCTTGCTATAGGTTTGGGATAGAGCCTCTAATGATCTCTAGCAATGGTGGCTTCTATCTCCTCAAAATCCCCTCTCTTGGCTCAAAAAACGAATCCCCCTTTTAAATAGATTTTCTTCCAACGGTCAAAAAACGGGCAGATTCGCGCATCTCCGATTGATCGGAAGAAGGTCCGATTGATCGGAGACCTGTCCGATTGATCGGAGACAAGTCCAATTGATCGGAAATCTATCCAGTGAAGTCTCTGGAAGATATTCCGATTGATCGGAACACTGTCCGATTGATCGGACGGAACCCCTTCCGATGGATCGGAAGACTGTCCGATTGATCGGAATATGTCCGATTGATCGGAAATATGTCCAGTGGATTTTCAAGGTTGCTGGAAAAATTTTCGATTGATCGGAGCTTCTGTCCGGAGCTTCTGTCCGATTGATCGGAGTCCTATCGGAGCCAGTGTCCGATTGATCGGAGTCCTATCGGAAACTGCTGTTTGAGCCTATTTGATTACAGCAGCTTCCACCTCTTTAATTAGTCTAATTTATCATGTTTTTCATGGAGTTCTAAGACTAATGATGATGACTAAAGGTATACCTAGTTGGTGCAAGTCATCTAAGAGGTTATGGGTTAGGTTTTGGTCAAGGCAAGGCACACCAAGGCATCACTTTTACCTATTTCTTCTTCCTTGATGCAGCCGGTCCGTCTTGAGTCTTCGTTCTTCGTCTTCATTAAGCTCAACCGACACTAGACCCACTGACCTAAGTAATTGACAAACAAGGTACACTAGTATGCCATAGAAAAGTGCACTAACAGAATGGTCTTGTTCTCTCCTTCTCTGATGTATTTTCTTCTTAGTTTTTGTAATCTAGATGATTATCAAATGAAGAAATATTTTACCTTCTCTTTTTTATTCATAGGAATGAATTTATGCTTTACTAGGCGCTGATAGGTGGCTCCCGCATTCTTGAGACCGAAAGGCATCACTTTATAACAGTACAGACCTCGATCAGTGATAAAGGCAATATTCTAACGATCAGGTAGATGCATCATGATTTGGTTGTAACCAGAATAAGCATCCATAAAGCTGAGAAGGGCATGGCCCACTGTCAAATCAATCAGTTGGTCGATGTGGGGAGTTGGGAAGCTATCCTTCAGGCATACCTTTTTCAAATCGGAGTAATCGGCACACATCATCCACGTACCGTTTGCCTTGCGCACGAGAACGACGTTCGCGACCCACTCCGGGTAATTACCTCTTCAATAAAGTCGACGGTCAATAATTTTTCGACCTCAGTTTTTATGACAATCTGCCTTTCAACTGTGAATGCTCGTCAACTCTGATGGATAGGTTTAAATTTCGGGTTAACATTCAGGCGGTGAACTGCGACGTCGGGGTCGATACCTAGCATATCTTTATGAGAACAGGCGAAAACGTCTTGATATTCGACCAGGAAGTTGGTTAGATGGATCCTGAAAGGTGGAATCCAGAGATGATCCGACATGGACCTTTTTGGAAGGGCCATCCTTAGATAGCTGAATTTCGACCGTTTCTTCTTCGGGATCTCCTGCCTGATACGTATTCTCCCTTGGGTCTAGGTTTGTTACTATCGGAGAACTTGTTGAATCTCCTGAGATCGTCATAATAGAAGCTGCCTGGATATTCTTTCGATCTTGTACCGCGATCTCATAACACGCTTTAGCCTCCTTTTGGTTCCCTTGAACTACTCCCACTCCGCTTGGAGTGGGGAACTTGATGCATAAGTAGAGGGGGTGTAGAGCTGCCCCTATCGTAGTGAGTGAGGGTCAGCTTAAGATTGCATTGTATGCTGACTTTCGATCGACTACAAGAAAGTTGATGAAAATAGTGACTTTGGTCGAAGCTTCTCCGAATGTAATGGAAAGGTCAATACTCCCCTCTAGAGGCACCATTTCCCCCCTGAAACCGACAAGGGGGGTCAAAACTGGTTTGAGTAGATTTCTGGCGAGAGCCATCTTATTGAAAGCTTCAAGATAAAGGATGTTTGCCGAACTACTTGTATCCAACATAATACGGTGAGTTAAATAATTCGATACCTTTAACGTTACTACGATGGAAACCTCATGAGGGAAATGGATTCCTTCAGCATCTTCGTGAGAGAATGAGATTGGATGATGGTTCAAACTTGACGTACTGGATGATTTCTCCACCCAGTAAATAGGCTGAGGCTTCTGGCACGCCTTTCGAGTGTACTGCCACGCCCCAAACACGGGGACCGGGCTTACTAAATTCTCGATCGCCGACCTTGGTGCCAACAGCCTCCGTAGTATCCCATTCTTGGCTCCTAGCTCTCATATGCCAGGTTCCGATCCTGGGATCCTACCAGGAGGATTTTCAGGGTAAATTTTGTTTTTATAAAGGAGCATAATCAAAACCATAAAACATCATCAAATATCCACCATAACGTTTGTTGAGTACAGTGCTGGAAAGTGAAATACAAAATGTAGCAAAAGCCCAAATATCAAGTACATGCACCGCGCTCAACGCTGCTGATGTGCCTTAGTACCTGCAGTGTAAATAAACGTGCATGAGCTTCCTAAGAAGCTCAGTAGAGTGCGTGTGTGCACGTGTGATGCATATAACAAGTATGCAGATATCAGAGTTGAAAATGCGGTATAAGTTTGATTACCGCTTTTGTAGAAGCAAGAAACAAGATACCTTGTCCTAGAGGGGGGTGAATAGGACACTTTTTAAATTTCCCAATTACACACTTGTAATCATGCAAAGTATTCTTAGGGAACTTTTCTTCAAACACAAGATATGCAGAATATAAATCAATAAAAGCACATGAGAAAAAAGTAAATCAGTTCATCCATTCATCACACACCAAGAGATTTTTATAGTGGTTCGGTTATGTACCTACTCCACTCCCGGCTGATCCACTCACTCCTTGAGTGGCCGGATTTCACTATCACTATGGTTTTAAATGAGGTTAACCATAAACCTTAACAGCCTACAAAAGGACTTAAGACTCAACACATGGATTCATCCTTCCATAGGACTAATCCATGACCACTTTGTCCTACACAAGGGCTTGTCCTACTCAAGGACTTGTCCTACGCAAGGACTCTTACGAGTTTGGGTCTTCAAACTCTGAAACCCAAATCTCAACTTGAGGAGGTTTCTTGGACTCGAAAGACTAAATATACTTAGCTGATTGAGTCCCTTGATAATGCCTTTGTTGAAGAAGCTTCGGCTTGCACGGAAGATACCTTCTTCAGCTCCCTCGATTAGCAACCTTGCTCCGGATGATTCATTGTAGATTCCAAGGTAAGGGATTAGGGTTAGGTTGAGGCTATATGAGGATATGGCTTTTATATGGGGAAAGCTTCTACCTAAACCACCATTAATGGCATTGATGACAAGAGTATATCTATGAGAGGTAAGTCAAGATGCCATTAAAGAGGGGTTGAGTTCATGATTCAATTCAAGCTTTGAATGCTTCATTAATGTTGGTCAGATCAACATGGATTGAAGTATGAACTCAACAAATCTTAGGGTTTGAGAGAAGGGGATCTCAAGGAGAAGGCACACACAAACCCTAAAGATGCTCCAGGTGTGTTGGGCAAGATCCAACTGAGTTCCATATATAGAGATGACATTCAACGGTCAGAAAACGGTCAGCTCGATAGGATCCGATCGATCGGACATAAGTTTTAGCTAGATTTGAATTTTGCTGAAAAACAGGTTCTCCGATTGATCGGACTTAGTTTCGATTGATCGGAAGACCCTGTCCGATTGATCGACAGATGGTCCGATTGATCGGAATTCCTTCCAGAGAGTTTATGTAATTTTTCTAGAATTTCCTCCGATGGATCGGATGTATGTCCGATTGATCGGAGCACCCTGTCCGATTGATCAGACAGACCTCCGAGTGATCAAAAAAGTGTCCAGAGAGATTTTCAATGTTTACTGGACAATTCTTCGATTGATCGGACATATTGTCCTGATTGATCGGAAGACCCTGTCCGATTGATCGGACAGACCTCCGATTGATCGAAAAAGTGTCCAGAGAAGTTTTCAATGTTGCTGGACAATTCTCCGATTGATGGGACATATCGTCCGATTGATCGGACACCTATCGGACTAATCTCCGATGGATCGAGTACCTATCGGAGAGAGAAGACATATTGATTTTCAACTTTTAAGCAACTTCTACTAAAATGAACCCTTCCATAGCTGATCTTAATGGAAGGTGGACTATAAATGGTGCTAAGGATGTACCTAGGAAGGATTTGGGCCATCTATAGAAGGTTTTGGGATCAAAGGTTTGGATGGAGAGGCATGAAGCTGACTGAATGAGCGATCTTCTTTGAGTAGCTTCTGTCTTCAACCGCAAGGAGACTGTCTTCAGCCGCAAGGAGACTCGACGACACACTGACCATGGTAATTGACAAATCTTTGCATTAACAATCTCCCCCTTTGTCAATTACCAGACAAAACCAAACCTATAAAAGTCTTGGTCCATACCACAGACTTTTCCTAGACACCAAAACCAAAATACATACATTGAACATGTCGAAGAAAATAAAAGCTTTACACGTAGACATGACTCATTACATACAAAATGTACAGACTCAATGTACAGACTAGGCTTCACTTGAACTCCCCCTTAGTCCCTGCATACAAAAGATCAACAAAAAAATAACTTGGACCTTTTGGTGGGATAAATTCTCCCCCTTTTTGTCAGTGATTGACAAAGGTTAGTGAAATGAGAATGCAGCGCATATGTCATAGACTAAAGGAGGAAATACACATGAACGAGCCGAGAGAGGAAGCCAAAACACACATGGTCATGCAAGGATATACAAGTATATGACAGTAAGCACAGTGGGCTTATAGCCCAAGCAACCAACCTCCCCTCCTGAAATGTCTATCATGACCAACATACCATATATACAATCCAAAAGAGGGCAAGAAGCCCAATAAGGATAAAACAATTTCGCACAAGTATATGTATATACGCACAAGATAGCCAAGGAGAATGATCATCAGACTATTCAACATAAGATCATAGCAAAATATCATAACAAAAGAATGATCATCAGAATATCCAGATCCAACACAAGTCATAGCAAAATATCCAAATCCAATATATGATCATCAAAATATCCAAAAAGAATGATCATCAGACTATCCAAAACAAAATGTGTCAAAGGAAAGATGTATCAATCAATATAACTAACAACGTCGCTCCAAAAAGATATCCGCGACTACTCATATACTACGGACCCTGACTAAAAAGATAGGCAGCTATGGAGCAGGGCCAGCGACGTCATCTCGACGACATGAGAGAGCTGATGTGAGGCGCTGAACAGCATCATGAATGGTCTGCATCAGGCTCTCAAGACGGGACAACCGCTCACCGTGCTGAGCTA
Source organism: Liriodendron chinense (assembly GCA_003013855.2). NCBI lineage: Eukaryota > Viridiplantae > Streptophyta > Magnoliopsida > Magnoliales > Magnoliaceae > Liriodendron > Liriodendron chinense. The sequence goes on from ML058408.1 coordinate 1,765,819, forward strand.
GAGCGCCCTCCACACGATCTAATTGAGCAATGATCTGCTCAGAGTTGGGAGGAGGAGGTGCGGAAGAGGCGTCGGACTGAAGTCGCCACTTGACCGATCGACGAGCTGGGGCCGGCGTCGGGGATGGAGTTGAAGACCTGCTATGGGTGCCAGACGACACCTGTGTGGGGGTATGAGAGAAGTCCCGGTCTTCCACGTTATCCTCTTTTGGTAGAACCATCTTCTTGATATTGAGGTCCTTGAAGGTGCGGCGAGGAATAGGATGGACCACAATATTTGTGAACCCGCAATCATGCCCCAATCTGGTAATGATCCAGCCGAAAGGAATAGTGTTGCTGTTGTGTGGCAGAGCGTCCAGAATATGATGCAAAATGATGGACGGAAGACACAGACGCATCCCGTGACCAACGTGATAGAGCAGATTGACCATATTTGTTGTAAGGTCGGATTTGTTGGTACTGCGTGGGTAGACATTTGTGCTGAAAATTTGGTGGAGCACTCGAAATCTATTGGACATTTCAGACACCCGAAGTGCACTACCGTCTATCCACTCGGGATTGGGACCCCGACACAAGTATCGAGTCCAATCAGCCCGAAGAGTAGAATCAAGAAGATTGTCATTAGGTTGAGGGGCTGTGGACATGGGAATCCCAATCAAGTCGGCTATGGTTTGGGCTGTGATCTTGACTACCCGTCCTCCGACAATGACCTCACACGATGGAGGGTTTCCAACGGGGTTGATGATTTTAGATAAAAATGCATACACAACCTCAGGATGTGCTACGCCTCCAAATCGTAGCACACCATCCCAGCCGATCTGTGCGAGAAGAGCGGGAATGCCAAAGGGCTCCACACATGACAAAGTGACCTCCCGCTCATATATAATGGTGCGGGATTGGAATCAGGAGATTGAAGCTGGACTCTCAGGTTGGGCAAGAGGAGCAGCAGGAGGTGGAGAACCCTGAGAAGGTCGAGAAGTTTGGAGCTTCTTAGACCTGGCGGTGGTGGATGGCCCCGCAGCTATCTTGGACTTGCCTTTAGGATCTTTAGGCATGGTGTATCAAGATTGGAGGAATGATTTGAACAATTCAGACACCAAGATGGACAGGAAGGAAGTGATGTACCAGGAGGAACTTCAAATCCCTACAAATGATAAGCTAATAGAGGAAAGGGAAAGAAGAAACCGAACGGACAGCTTTTGAGACCTTACCTAGGAGACACGAGGTGCCATTTTTGCTGCAAATAAGGACCGATGGAAAGCGTGCCGAGCTACAGTCCGATCGCACAAGGATGCCCTACCAGAAGAGTCTGAGAGAAAACCGAAATATAGGGCAGAAATGAACAGAGCTCGCGTATATAACTATTGGACTCCCGATATTTCCGATTGATCGGAGAAGTGTCCGATCAATCGGAAATGTCTCCAGTGACATTTAAGCAGTTAAACCCTTCCACCCTCCTGCAAATGATTCCCCAGCCTATTTTGTAAGAGTGTAAGCTTGAGAATATCAATGATCACTTAATTATATGAGGCTAATTCCTCAGATATACCTATATGCACATGATTTTCCAATTTGCTAGAGTGAGCATACCCCGATAGACTTCCGAAGGTGTTCAAACCTTGTGGAATCTAACAGCTTAGTAAGGATGTCGGCCAATTGCCGCTCGGTTTGGATGTATTCAAGATTGATCAGTTTTTCTTCAACTAGTTCTCTTATAAAGTGGTGCCGGATGTCGATATGCTTGGTTCGAGAATGTTGAACCGAATTTTTTGAAATATTAATGGCGCTTGTGTTGTCACAAAAAAACGTCATTTCGTCCTGATTAAGACCATAATCCTTCAACATCTGCTTCATCCAAAGTAGTTGAGCACAGCAACTACCTGCAGCAATATATTCAACTTCAGCAGTGGACAATGAGATGGAGTTTTGCTTTTTGCTATGCCAAGCAACTAAGCAGTTTCCGACATAAAAACAGCCACCGCTTGTGGATTTTCTATCATCCATATTTCCGGCCCAATCGGCATCGGAGTACCCCGCAATGATGGTTGAGGTGTCAAAGGGGTACCACAAGCCGTATTCAGTTGTGCAGGCCACATATCTGATCACTCTTTTTACTGCAATGAGGTGTGATTCTCTAGGATCGGCTTGAAATCTAGCACATGCCCCTACACTAAAGGCAATATCGGGTCTACTTGCTGTGAGGTAGAGAAGACTCCCAATCATACTTCTATATAAATGTTGATCAACACTTTTGCCGGATAAGTCTTTAGAAAGTTTAATGGTGGTGGCCATAGGCGTGGTGTGTGATCGACCCGAGTCTAGCCCAAATCTCTTGACTAAATCTTTTACATACTTAGTTTGGTTGATAAAGATTCCATTTTTCAGCTGTCTAACTTGCAATCCTAGGAAAAAATTCAGTTCGCCAACCAAACTCATCTCAAATTCAGATTTCATTAGTTCAGCAAATATGCCAGAAAATTCTTCACAGTTTGACCCAAATACAATATCATCCACATAAATCTGAGCAATGAGAAAGGAATCAGCCGTCCTCTTAACAAATAGGGTTTTATCAACACTCCTCCTAACAAACTTGTGAGCAATTAGAAATTGAGTAAGCCGTTCATACCATGCTCGGGGGGCTTGTTTTAACCCATAGAGAGCCTTTTTCAATCGGTAGACTCTTTGAGGATAACTAGGGTCCACAAACCCTTTTGGTTGTTCAACATAAACCTCCTCATCAAGAATACCATTTAAAAAGGCACTCTTCACGTCCATTTGAAATAATTTGAATTTGAGAGCACATGCTATGGACATGAGAATTCGAATGGATTCGAGTCTAGCAACCGGGGCAAAAGTTTCATCAAAATCAATTCCCTCAATTTGAGAGTACCCTTGAGCTACAAGACGTGCTTTGTTTCGAATCACATTGCCAGATTCATCTGTTTTGTTTTTGAAGATCCATTTAGTTCCAATGACATTCTTCTCATATGGTCTTTCAACCAGAAACCAAACATCATTTCTGGTAAACTGCTGAAGTTCCTCTTGCATTGCAAGTATCCAAAACTCATCATTGAGAGCCTCATTTATATTTTTTGGTTCAATTTTTGAAGTGAAGCACACATGACTGTTGATGACCTCAAGTTGTCTTCTAGTCTTGACTCCATCATTCGGATCTCCAATGATTTGATTGAGGGGATGATCCTTGATATGTGGAACATTTCCAGAAGATATTGAGGCATTGGGAGTGGGAGATTTTTCAACAGGTTTACCTATGTGGCACGGTTCTCCCACTTCATCATCATCAAGTCTTGTATCTTCTTTGGATTGGTCATCAATGATAACATTTATGGATTCTTGAGTTGTTTTAGTCCTTGTGTTGTACACTCTATAGGCCCGACTATCAGAAGCATATCCTAGAAATATTCCCTCATCACTTTTAGAGTCAAATTTTCCTAGATTCTCTCTATCTCGAAGGATGTGGCATTTGCTACCAAAGACCCTAAAGTACTTGATGTTTGGAACTTTTCCATTCCACAGCTCATATGGGGTCTTATCTAGGCCGGCTCTCAAATAAACTCGATTAATGATGTGACAAGCTGTATTCACTGCTTCGGCCCACAGATTTTTTGCTATATTTTTGCTGTTCATCATAACTGTGGCCATGTCGAGTAGCACTCTGTTTTTCCTCTCTGCTACTCCATTTTGTTGTGGAGTTTTTGGGGCTGAGAATTCATGTTTGATGCCTAAATTTTCACAGAATAGTTCAAAGCGCCCGTCCTCAAATTCTCCCCCATGATCACTCCTAATACATTTCACTGTACATTCCTTCTCATTATGGAGTCGTTTCATGAGTATCTCAAATTCCTCAAATGTATTAGACTTTTCTTTCAAAAATACAACCCAAGTATATCGGGAATAGTCATCAACAATAACAAAGAAGTACCTCTTACCACCTTGACTCATTACTCTTGTCGGTCCTACAAGATCCATGTGGAGTAGATCAAGGGGTTTTGATGTAGCAATGATGGATGTCTTCTTATGTGCAACTTTAATTTGTTTACCTTTCAAGCATTCAGCACATACTTCTTTTGGTTTCTTCCCAATCTTTGGTAAACCTCTTACCAATTTCTTTCTACTCAACCTAGCAAGGTTCCTGTAATGGACATGACCAAGCCGTTGATGCCATAACTCAGTCTCATCATTAATAGCCATGTGGCATACGGTAGATGGTCCCTCATCACCCTTGTTTTCAATCACATAGCAGTTATCTCCTGTGCGAAATCCTTTTAATATTAATTTTCCAGTTTGGTCCATAATTTCGCACATTTCTTTGGAGAATTTCACGGAATGCTGTTCATCACATATTTGAGAGATGCTTAATAGATTATGTTTCAAACCGTCAACATATAGTACATCCTCAATTTTGGGCAATCCTGGCCGGGTGATGGTTCCCTTTCCAACAATCTTGGCAACACTCCCATCTCCAAAGGTAACAGACCCACCATCAAATTCAGCATAATCACAAAACTAAGTTCTAGTCACCTGTCATGTGTCGGGAGCATCCACTATCAAGGTACCACCTAGTGTTTCTTCCGGCTCTAAGGGCTGTATGGATAACTAAGCATTTATTCTTTACTACCCATTTAGAGACTACCCTTTTTGGAGAACTAGGTTTCTTGGTTGATTCTAGGGATGTCATCGTTTGAGCATAAGGTGTTGAGGTTTTCTCTTTACTTAATTTCTCTTTCATCAGCTCCATGGTTCTTTTGTTCAACTGTTTTACCATTTCAAGGAGCTCTTCCATTCTTTTGTCTTTCTTCGGTGGAGTGGGATAATTTTTCCTCATGTTTGGTGTTTGTTTAGGAGGACTCCATATCTGATTCATCCTTTTTCCGGTAGGTACAAATTTACCTTTCAAGTTCCGAACCGAATTCTTAAAGATCAAGCATTCAAACTTCAAATGTCCAACATCTCCGCATGCATGGCATATAGGTGAATTTCTCTTAGTGCTTCCTGGTGCATTCCTAATCTTTTTAGGTTCTGGGTTACTAACCTTAGTTTGCTCACCATAGCCTAGCCCTCTTGTATTCCTACAAGGCTTACCTGATTTAGGATATCATCTAGCTTTTCTCTACTCTGGGCAAATCTTTCATTGAGTTGACTTTCTTGATTAAGCTGCAAGATTAGACATTGGTTTGCAGATTTTGCCTTTTTCAGCTCATCTTCTAGGGTATTAATTTTGTCTTGAGATGCTTTGTTTTTCTTTTCCAATTCACAGATCTGATAGTAAAATCCGTTGTTTTCTCTCTTCACTTCTTGCATTTCATCAGCCAATTTATTGTGGTCAATATTAGCTTGGCTCAACTTCTTGGTAAGAAGGATGCTTTGACGAAATAGCTCATCATAGGCAACCTGCAAACCTTCATTATCATCCTCGTCATCATTGGAGGATGTCACATTGTTTTCTGATAGCTCATGATCATCCTTGTCTCTTTTGCCTTGTATGTCTGGGACAATCTCCGAGATAGAGGCCATCAGAATTTTAACTGATCCTCTCTCATCGCTTTGATATTCTTCTGTTTCTGAATCTGTACTCTCGAGGTTGTCCCATGTGGCTGCCATTGCTTTCTTTTTAAATTTGTCTTTGGCAGGAGCTTGGCAGTCAGAGGCAATATGACCATAGCGACCACAGTTGTAACACTTAGGATCTTTTGGCTTGTTGTAAGATTTTCCTGTATAGCGCTTTTTGTCAAAAGATTTGCTATTTTTGTCGACCCTCTTTCCTTTATTTTTGAAGAATTTTCTAAACTTCTTGGCCATAAGAGCCATTTCATTCATATCCATTTCTTCATCACTATCAACTACAGATTCTTGTGTAGTGTGTGAGGTTTTCAGCACTGTGTTTCTACTTTTTGGGGATTTCTTGAAATGGAGTTCATGGGTCTGTAGAGATCCTAGTAAGTCTTCTATTTTCATAGTATCAATATCTCTACATTCCTCAATAGTTATGACCTTGGAGGAGAATCGTTCGGGTAAGGATCTTAGAATTTTCCTACAAATGCGCGGATCCGATATCCTCTCCCCCGATCCCCACATAGCATTGGTGACATCGCTCAGCCGGGTGTAGAAGTCCATGAAGTTTTCATGTTCCTCCATTTTCATATTCTCAAATTGGGTAGTCAAGAGCTGAAGTTTCGACCTCTTGACTGTACTAGTTCCTTCATGAGTAGTTTCAAAGATGTCCCATGCTTCCTTAGCAGTTGTGCAAGTACAAATTCTTTTAAACTCATCTGCTGAAACGGCACAAAAGATAGCATTGAGTGCCTTTGCATTGCTAATGTATCTCAGTTGTTCAAGATCAGTCCATAAATCATCAGGTTTGTCTGTGGTGGTGGTGACCCCATCTGTGACAGTCCTCAAGAGGGTATTTCATATTTGATTTCCACAGATCTCCATGTTGCATGATCCAATGATTGCAAGAAGACTCTCATTCTTGCTTTCCAATATGCATAGTTTGATCCATCAAAATATGGAGGATTGGAAACCATACTAGAATCCCCTTTTGACATGATTTCAAGCTTCTAGAGACGGATCACACTCCGGGCAGTTACGCCTTTAAGGAGGAACCTTCTCTGATACCAATTGAAAATGCGGTATAAGTTTGATTACCGCTTTTATAGAAGCAAGAAACAAGATACTTTGTCCTAGAGGGGGGTGAATAGGACACTTTTTAAATTTCCCAATTACACACTTGTAATCATGCAAAGTATTCTTAGGGAACTTTTCTTCAAACACAAGATATGCAGAATATAAATCAATAAAAGCACATGAGAAAGAAGTAAATCAGTTCATCCATTCATCACACAACAAGAGATTTTTATAGTGGTTCGGTTATGTACCTACTCCACTCCCGGCTGATCCACTCACTCCTTGAGTGGCCGGATTTCACTATCACTATGGTTTTAAATGAGGTTAACCATAAACCTTAACAGCCTACAAAAGGACTTAAGACTCAACACATGGATTCATCCTTCCATAGGACTAATCCATGACCACTTTGTCCTACATAAGGGCTTGTCCTACTCAAGGACTTGTCCTACGCAAGGACTCTTACGAGTTTGGGTCTTCAAACTCTGAAACCCAAATCTCAACTTGAGGAGGTTTCTTGGACTCGAAAGACTAAATATACTTAGCTGATTGAGTCCCTTGATGATGCCTTTGTTGAAGAAGCTTCGGCTTGCATGGAAGATACCTTCTTCAGCTCCCTCGATCAGCAACCTTGCTCCGGATGATTCATTGTAGATTCCAAGGTGAGGGATTAGGGTTAGGTTGAGGCTATATGGGGATATGGCTTTTATATGGGGAAAGCTTCTACCTAAACCACCATTAATGGCATTGATGACAAGAGTATATCTATGAGAGGTAGGTCAAGATGCCATTAAAGAGGGGTTGAGTTCATGATTCAATCCAAGCTTTGAATGCTTCATCAATGTTGGTCAGATCAACATGGATTGAAGTATGAACTCAACAAATCTTAGGGTTTGAGAGAAGGGGATCTCAAGGAGAAGGCACACACAAACCCTAAATGATGCTCCAGGTGTGTTGGGCAAGATCCAACCGAGTTCCATATATAGAGATGACATTCAACGGTCAGAAAACGGTCAGCTCGATAGGATCCGATCAATCGGACATAAGTTTTAGCTAGATTTGAATTTTGCTGAAAAACAGGTTCTCCGATTGATCGGACTTAGTTCCAATTGATCGGAAGACCCTGTCCGATTGATCGGACAGATGGTCCGATTGATCGGAATTCCTTCCAGAGAGTTTATGTAATTTTTCTGAAATTTCCTCCGATGGATCGGATGTATGTCCGATTGATCGGAGCACCCTGTCCGATTGATCGGACAGACCTCCGAGTGATCGGAAAAGTGTCCAGAGAGATTTTCAATGTTTGCTGGACAATTCTCCGATTGATCGGACATATCGTCCGATTGATCGGAAGACCCTGTCCGATTGATCGGACAGACCTCCGATTGATCGAAAAGTGTCCAGAGAAGTTTTCAATGTTGCTGGACAATTCTCCGATTGATCGGACATATCGTCCGATTGATCGGACACCTATCGGACTAATCTCCGATGGATCGGGTACCTATCGGAGAGAGCAGACATATTGATTTTCAACTTTTAAGCAACTTCTGCTAAAATGAACCCTTCCATAGCTGATCTTAATGGAAGGTGGACTATAGATGGTGCTAAGGATGTACCTAGGAAGGATTTGGGCCATCTATAGAAGGTTTTGGGATCAAAGGTTTGGATGGAGAGGCATGAAGCTGACTGAATGAGCGATCTTCTTTGAGTAGCTTCTGTCTTCAGCCGCAAGGAGACTGTCTTCAGCCGCAAGGAGACTCGACGACACACTGACCATGGTAATTGACAAATCTTTGCATTAACAAGAGTAAGCGGAAGTAGTAGAGTGCTAAGTTACCAAGTTCATAAATGCTATCAGCCATCCCAAGGCTATGTGATGCAAGGGCCTACATGGCCGAGTGTTACATGCTAGAGATGCAATGCAACCACGTCAATCCTTAACTAATCCACATATCAAAATAGTTCTCATCTGGGACATCACCGAGGTCTAGTATACTCTAATACTGGCCGCCGCACATCGTGCGCATAACCAAGCGAGTAGAAAAGACCTCCCTATCCGCCTCGTCAGTGGTATGCCAATGCCCACCCGGCTCGCCGATAGCGGACCCATTCCATGAGCTGGTCAGACTCGACCTAGCTTATAGCCCACTGCACCCGGGCGGATAAGGTCACACCCCTTTCCAACCGACCTCGACACAGTGGGAAACGCGACCTACTGGTATTTGGCACACGGGCGCTCATGTTATCCACTCGGTCTCGACGTTGGAGCATCATACTGGTACCACAGGGTTTAGGGACTTTCACCCAAGGACATCCATAGCGCCCACGGACTAGAACAAGTTTTCGGTGTCCAATACTGTCAACCACGATGTGACTATGGTGGCCACCACCCCGATGCTGCTAGGGCGCAAAAGCGATCATGACATACATAATGCGAAATGCATGAGTCATACAATCCAAGTCATGCACCAAACTTACGCATACTGCGCAATCATGTGGGGCGACCCTGTCTCACACGGGTCCCCTAAGTATAACAAGCCAACTAGCATATGCTATGGTTAATCATGATCCATAACAGGCATACAAATGATGCGTATGGGCATATGAATGAGCATGGTATTCATTATACTAAGCATGTTATCAGTGTGACATATCAAGCTAATCATACTAGCATGTTACCAAACATATCATGTAACATTGGCCTTAAAAAGGCCCAATATATACGGAGATTGGAACCCGGACTATGGGTCCCATTGGAAATGTAAAGGTCTTCGTGGCATAGCCCACTTGAGACCACATCGGCCCCATACTTGGGCCTGCACATACAAAGTAGGCCGACAAAATAGGTGTACGGCATGGATAAAAACATATGTATCAAAGGAAGGACCATGGTGGGCCCCGCCCACTGGTCGGATAGCAAATGTACTTCAGCAGTCTTAGGAAGTTTCAGTGGTAGTTTCTAAGTGAAGCCCATTTAAATCAGGCCCCACGCGTCGATCAAGACGGGTGGCATGGTACACAATACATCCATCAAGGTGGAACCCAAAGACGGGCCCAAAACCTCTATTTGGATGAAAATTAAACAATAAAGTGGCCCCAAGGAAGTTTTCAATGGTGGGCATCAATGACTACTCCCTGCAGGTGTGGCCCACCTAACATCTAGATTTGCCTCATTGTTGGGGCCATATCCTAAAATAATATGGAAAAATAGATGGGCAGCATGAATAGAATAGATACATCACGGTGGAGCTAATAGATACATCACATTGGGACCCATAGGGTGGGCCACCTGCTGGGCAGCGTGGTACCCAGCTGGTTCCAAGAAGTTTGAATCAAGCAGATATTTGTGTTTTCTCCTTCATCCATATCCATGTGATCTTATGAACAGGTTGGATGACAAATGAACATTACTGTAGAGCCTAGAAGGTTTCAACGGTAGGGATCATTATTCCCACTGTTGTCCCGTGGCATGGTCCACTTGACATTTGGATATGCTTAAATTTTGGGCTCAGCCACTAAAATGAGCTGGAAAAACATAAGGACTGAATAGATAAGGCACATACATTCTAGGTGGGCCCAACGAGTGGGGCCCATTGTCAAGCCCAAAGAGGCTACGCTGTTGGGCAGCAGCGTCCCCTGGACGTTGTCTGTCTAGCGCCCATGTTCTTTTTTTTTGTCCTTTTTTTTTCTCTTTTGCTCTCAACAAGTGGGGCCCACAGAAGTTTTCAATCAAGCTGATATTTTTGTTTTCCCTTCTTCCATGCATGTGTGAACTTATGAACAGGTTGGATCTCAAATAACATCATGGTGGGTTGTTTTCTGTGGTGAGGCCCCCTTGAGATTTGGATCTGTCTCATCCTTGAGATCATGCCCTAAAATGATCTCACCAAATGGATGGACGGTGTGGATACAGCACATGCATCATGATGGGACCCACGAGTGGGCAACCAGCTGGCCTCACGAGCCAGCGTCCGTGGACGCTGGTACGCCCAGCGTCAGAGACGCCTCTTCTTCTTCTTTCCTTTCTTTCTTTCTTTTTTTTTTTGAGTGGTTTTGATCGAGTGGGGCCCACATAACTGTGATCTACTCCGTTCATAAGGTTCCTCGGCTCATGGCTCATGGGGGACCCAATGAGCCCAATATTGGGTACCTGATTCAGTCTAGAAACATTAAGGTGGGCCAAAGATGGTCCAACAGTAGGCACCATCCTCTTCACTGTTTCCTGTTGTGTGGTCCGCTTAAGATTTGGATCGGCTTCATATTCAAGCTCTGGCCCTATTGGGATATGAGAAAACAAATGGACAGTGTGGATTTAACACACACGTCACACGTCCGGTGATGCTGGACTGTTCCAGCGTCTCTGACGCTGTGAACGTCCAGCGTTTGGACATTCACCTTTTTTTTTCTTCCTTCGTTTATTTTAAGTGGGGCCCACATGGGTATGATCCACTCCATTCATCATGTTCCCCAGCCCGTGAGGAACACACAAAGCCCAATATTGGATAGGTAAAAAGGTTCAAAAACATCACGGTGGGCCACGGAAGTTTCAATAGTGGACATCCTTGCCTCCACTGTTCTCTATGGTGTGGTCCACCTGAGATCTAGATCTACTTCATTTTTGGTGTCCAGCCCTAAAATGGGCTGGAGAAACAAATGGACAGCGTGGATCAAATACATGCATCAAGGTGGATCCCACGAGTGGGGACCCACGGTCAACGCCCAAAGGGCTTTAGCCCAGGCACTGCTAGGCAGCAGCGTCCTCTGGATGCTGTCTGTCCAGCGGCCTACTTTCCTTCCTTTCTTTTTCTCTTTTTTTTCTCTTATATTATTATTATTATTATTATTATTATTATTATTATTATTATTATTATAAGTAGGTGGGGCCCATTCATGGATGATCCAATCCATTCATCTAACTGTCCATCACAAGGTGGGCCCAAAAGAAAACAAAGAAAATGAAAGGAAATTAAGAAAATGGGGGGTTTATGTCCCCCTTGCACTCACCTCGAAGGATAGTTGGATGGTTGGATTGGGTCGGGTTGTCGATCAGACGGTCCGGACGGTGGTTGAGGTCCTCCAAGCTTGATCTCCACCCTCAATCTCTCTAATCTCTCTCTTTTTCTCTCTTGATCACTCAAATCTCTTTCTTCTCTCTCTCTCAAATCTTTCTCTTTCTCTCTCCTTCCTCTCTCTTGCAAAATTCCCCCCCCCCCCCCCCCCCCCCCCCCCCCCCTCTACGTATGGTAATGTATGGGTAGAGAGGAGGGAGCATGGGGTGATGATGGTGGCGGCGGCTAGCATGGGAGAGAGGTATGGGAGGTATGGGTAGTAGGGCTTTGGTTGACTTTGGAGGTGAGAGAGTGATGGGGTGGGTATGGGGTGTGTAGAGTAGGGTGATGAGAGGGGTATGGGTGAGGGTGATGGTGCTTGATTTGATTGATTTGACATGTTCTTGGGATTTGTGCAAGTGAGGCCCACGCCACACGCGCGTTGCGCGGCCCACCTCGGATTACGCAAATGACACAACTTTCACACCGGGTATCGCAATGGGGCGTGCCGTGCGGCGTTGGAATCGCAGCGCCTACGAGGTTGCCGGGGTATAGGTCTTGGGTCGATGCGGTACTTAAATAGGGTCGCGATCAAAGCTCGCTAATCTAGTCCATCCGGGACGTACCGGCACCGAAAATTAAACGTACGGAGGGCGATAAAGGGTACGGGTCTTACATATACGCTTTCCTTAAGGCTCGGGAGTCTCCTCCACAAGCCGGACCACGTGCAATGGTTCGGATTTCGCCTGCGGGTTCAGCATCTTCCTATGAAGGGTGATGTTGCGGTGACTTCTTCCTCTGGATTTAACGATCACGATGCGCTGGGGTATCAAATCGTTTAGGTGAACGGTCTTGTCGTGCGACATAGTCTCAAAGGTGTCTCTTTCGAATAAGGGCTTCAATCTGGTATATAAGAGATATACAGTCTTGAGTGTTATGCCCATGATCTTTATGGAAGTAACAAAGCTTCCTCTTATCTCTTTTTTCGAGATCCGATTTGATCTTTAGAGACCATTTAACATACGACTTATGTTTGATCTCCATTAGTACCTTTTCTGGAGACCGATTGAGAGGTGTATAATTGCGATATTTTTCAGAATAAGACTTCTTTGGAGAGCAATCTCGTCGATCACGTCGGTACTTCTTGGCTGCTTGAGAGATTTCTTCAGACTTTCACTTCTTTCCTTGAGTATCATGACTTGCCAAAGCTACTTCTTTAACGTTAATATATTTTTGAGCTTTTGCCTGGAACTCAATCATCGTTTTAGGAGGATTCTTAGCTAGGGTGAATCGGAATCTTTCGCTCGTAATGCCTGCTATAAGGGCGGTGAGACCCTTATCTTCGGTATAACCCTTGGTTTGGATTGCTTCTGCCGTAAATTGAACGGTAAATTCTTTAATTGTCTCTCCATGCTGCTGCTTCAAATCTGACAGGTAAGATACAGGTTTTTTGGTGCGGATGCTTCCCATAAACTGAGAAAGAAAAAGATCTGATAACTGAGAGAAGGATTCAATGGATCGAGGCTTCAGACCACAAAACCAAGTACGTGTTGCGTCCTTTAAAGTTAAAGAAAAGGCTCTACACATAATTTTCGAGCTATATCCTTCCAGCTCCATGAGGGATATATACGTCTCTAGATGCTCAAGGGGGTCGCCGATACCAGTATATGGGTCAATCCTGGGTGTTCGATATTTTTTAGGCAGATGAGCCTCCATTAACTCACGAGTAAAGGGAGGTTCAGATCAACGGATTGTCGTCAGAGTAGATGATAGGAGGTTAGACTGATATCGCTGTTCAATATCAGCAAAACGATATTTAATTCTCCTAAGATCTCATTCCCAAGGCAAAGTATAACTGGATGTTTCGACATCAAAATGTTCTTCAGGTTAACGTTGTCGAGAGGCACTAGAGCGAATAGATTGCGGGTGTTGATTAGGAATTTGATGGCCGTAAGAGATATGGTTTGGAGGAGGATTTTGCATAGCTTGCGGTTCGCTTGGAGAGTGTCTGGAAGTCACAGGTGCAGGTTGTAATGGCGGTCCCTCCGGAGCTCATTTTGGAGGTTGCTGTGATTCGAAAAAGTGCTAATCAAACCGATTAGATAGGGTTTGAAACCCAACTTGGGGAGTAAGAAGCGTATCCCCGACAAAGCGCATAATATCGTCGAAGCCACCAGATATATCTTGGAATGGATTCTGCGCAGGCTGGTTGGGCTCTACCGAGGGAATTCCTAGTTGTGTAGCTTGAGGGAGGTTAGGAATTAGCTCAGGAGCATCTGTTGGAGGCAACGTTTGCTTTGAGGTGGAGGGATGAGTCATTTTCTTAGGAGGCATAGTGGGAGGTAACAATTAGTAATGAGAACGAATTGAATACTCGATTCCCAAAGACGGCGCCAATCCATTAACGTCAGATTCTAGTAACAGGTCCCTCCTAAGTATACGCCCTTCTCAAAGTTAGCTCCCCTCCAAACCTGAAAGCGAAAGAAGAAAACTAAGGGTGGCCGACGGTTGGCCGTTGGCTCTCCGAAGCTTAAGTCAGAGGTGACTTGATTATAAGATAAAGTGTGAAACGTGGGCTTAGAGGTTGTGTACCTTTATCATCTACGGGACCATCTATTTATACATATCCGAGTGATTCAATCTGTTACGCAAGCCATTAAGATCACCGCTGATTTTTGGGGATAAGGTGCTTATCTGTTAATCCTTAGATAAGGGGATGGCCTAACCACTCTAAACGTCTAGCTGATTACGTCTCTTGAGGGAGATTCCTCATGATTTGGAGCTACGAATAAAAACAAGCCAAAACCGACCTATATAGGTTGCTGGTACTATGAGACGAGAGGTGTCCTCAGCAGACGACCAGAGAATAGGGTTACTCATATTGGGAATACCCTTTTCTAAATGACCAGAGAGCGGGACTGCTCGCAGAACGGGGATGCCCCCACTCAATGACCAAGGACCAATCCTGCTCCCATATTAGGAATGTCCAGTTAACGAGAGGCTTGCCCGATATATATGAGATGCGACCACATACGCTCGCTAGACGGCTAATCTGTTCACAACTTGTAGGGGTCAGAGGCGCTCACGGGTCGCATATGTGTAACCGTAAAAACGTTCTAGGTTTACGAGTCTTCAAGGCTTCTTCGACAACCAACTTTATTCTACAACAAGGACCAATCTTTTTTCAGAGTGTTAGTGCTTTTCTATCTTGGATAGTCTACGATACTCTCCTTCATGCAATTTGGAGGATTAAAAATCAAGAGAAGCTCTTTTTTTTTTTATTGACATATCATTTCCTTCTGATTACATGAAACTTGCATCTCAACCCAAGACAAATAGAGCATTGTCTCGATGAATTTATTGGTCCGAAACTTGGTACTTGAACCGTTGTAACTTTCATCGGACTCATTACTGGTGGAATATCGGGGGAATGTTTGTACACCACGATAGATTTCCCTTTCTATTTTTGTGCACTTAGAGAGACAGGGAACGCAGGGAAGTCTTTTGTTGTAAACAGGGCTTGATCTTTACCCAGGTAGAGTGGTGGAGAGACATAGATGAGTCACTCCTAGCAACACTGTAGGTAATGGGCTTGTCCCGGGTGTTTAGCGACGCACGCTTTGCCATTGCCATGGAAAGCAACCTGTTCTTCCTAGACACCACCCTTGTCCATTCTTCATTAGTTT
This sequence comes from Liriodendron chinense, assembly GCA_003013855.2. NCBI lineage: Eukaryota > Viridiplantae > Streptophyta > Magnoliopsida > Magnoliales > Magnoliaceae > Liriodendron > Liriodendron chinense. Next base: position 1,781,200 of record ML058408.1, read on the forward strand.
TCTTTGCAAGTGGTGAAACCGAGATCACCCCTGCAACCGCTTGTGATGTCATGTTTAGGTCATGCAATGGAGCATCCTTTTTCATTATTCTTATAGTAGTCTCTTGATTGTCGTACGTGACGATGAATCCGTCGGTCACGAATCAAAAAATAACTTTGACTGAAGAAGAAGTCATTGTAATTATCTTGGGGATAGAGTATTGTGATTCAACAGACCACGCTTAGACATCTTAGACATCGTAATTGTCTTATAGTGTATCTTATTTTAGAAATGAATGGCAGAATGTTTCGGTTGAGAGTTGCCATTTTTTCGCTTCGATAGCGCCTTTTGATGATGAATGTTCCTCAATCGATCTATTGCTAGTACTTAAAATATGAAATATTCCCAATCAGAGATTTTGGGTTCGATTCCTAGTAGAGTCGTCATTTTGTTTACATAACAAAATGTTGTTTTGATAGATCAGGAATATTCGTATTCTAATAACTAACAAAGAGATTGAAAAGAAGGGACATTTATCATTAATTTCATTAATAATCCGAGTTCTTTTATATTCCGATTGTTACATCCCTTGATTTTAAAATAAGATATAATCAAATATACAGTATAAATTGCTAAAAATAAATTTCAACAGCATTTCAGCATCATGCATAGCCTGCTAAGGTGGCAAAGAAATGTGAATTTTGTATCCAAGAACGGCATTTCTTCACTTCAAATTGAGTCTTGGGTTATCTTTGAATCCTTCGAAGTTTGCTCCGAACTTCTTTGAATCATTTGAAAATTGTCTTGGCAACTTTGACTATGCTTAGGACCTTCATGAATACATCAGGGAGACCAACCCTAGCAAGATTTGCCCCCACAAGACTTCATGTAAAAGCAAAGCACACGTAAGCCAGGTGCCTTACACGACCGCTTAAAGGCAACCTGGGGCTTTACGCAGGTCGCATAAGGCACTAACCAGCCAACTCCCTTGACTCCTTTTCCCTTCAACTTCTTCAATTACCTCGTCATACTTTTTAATCCTGAGGACCGCAATGAATGCGTTCAACTTGGGATGGAGAAGATACACGAGTCTTCTCGTCGTACCTCTCGAACATCTAGAGCAAACTCTTGAGTCTTCTAAAGCAAGCTCTAGAGCTCTGACTAACGAATGAATGCAAATGAGAGACCTAAGGGGGTATTTATAGACTTCGAACCCCAAAAACCACGTAAAGCACGACCTGAAGTTGTCTATTTATGCTATCCGCGTAAGGCAAAAGCTTGTTACGTGACCACGTAAGACAAATCTGTCTTGCACGGTCGTGTAAGACAAACTTCTTGCTATTTCCTCTTTCGTTCTTTTCTTGATTCAATTCTGTTCATTTCTTTCTTCTCCCTTTTTCATGCCTTAAGATTGACGAATTATAATTTTGTAGTTTTCGGGTCACAATCTCGACATTCCTTTTCTCTTGTAAGTTTTTGTTCTTTTAATAAAATTTCCACTCAGAAAAGGAAGAAGAAGAAGATAAACCGTCCAATAAATGACCAGCAATCTAAAATTCAGATAGCCCTGTAAAAGTTAGTAATCATCTAAAATGTAACACTTGAACAATTTAGTGAGAGCAAATGTGGATGCAGTTCCTCAATAATTTCTAACCGCAGATATATCATACAACCCATAATTTGAACGGTTTAGCGTGGATTAATTGTATGCCACGAAGCAGTTCTGCAGTAATTTCTGGCAGTGCGTATCATTCATCAAGCCGTGCCATGGCTTCATGACAATAAGATCCACTTGGTATCATGGTGTCATCACTACATGATAATAGATCTTGACGATCCAATCAACCAAAATAATAACAACAATAATAATAATAACAGCTAACCATGACAACCTAGTTTTTTCAAGATTTGTGTTTAGAGAGAGCCGACTTCACTGTGCCCAGGACTTGAACCAGAACCCAAAAGAGTTGGTGCGTTTCAAATTTGAATTTTCAAAAATTTGATCTTGAAGTACAGGTTAAAATTCCCGCCCACCATTCTTAAATGGTGGGAAACATTTGCGTTATCTGTGTGCTCACAAAGCACCAATCAATGGCTAAAAAAAAAAAAAAACACACACCCTATAGAAACAAAATAGCAGACAGAACAGAATGGTTAAATGTATGCACCCCATCCATCATTCTGACATATAGCCATTGGAACAACCATGAGGTGGCATAGCAATTGGTTGGCCCAGATTATCCAATATATTTTGTACTGCCAGTTACAAAATGTTACCCAGAAAGTGTCAGGTCCAAATGCGAATCAAGGGCACAATCAAGTCGGAAAGCATTCAAGGTTGTCCACGCATGATTCTAGCAGCAGAAGCCTCCTTTTAGTAATCCATGATTACCTAACACACTCATTTAAACAAGGACCAACAACAAACCACAGGGGTGAATGATCACATATATATTACCATACGTTCAACCTGTGGGGGTCTCAACCGTGGTGCATATGCCTAATCCAAACATGCATCTGCTCCACATCCTCATATTCACCATACATCCCAACAACCATCCCAATCCAAAATTAAAGTGAGGACGCAAGGAGCAAGGAGCAATGTGCAATCACGCCTAAAACCTATACATTCTCTTGTGCCCCACCCCACCTAAGTTTTGGAAATGTTTTAGGTGTCCCTTCATCCTGGTGGGGCATACCTGGTGACTGGGTTGAATGACATGTACACAACACGGTGGACCTGACATTCCATATGGAAAGTTTCTATGGTGGGCATCCTGTCCCCAGCATCCCAAAGTGGCCCACCTGAGTTATGGATCAGGCTAGATTCTAGGTTTAGGCCTAACATGAGGCACATCTAACGGATGGGTTGGGGCCCACACAGCTCAAGCGCCATACATTTATACGTAGTGATCATCACCCCAAACTACAGTTGAAGATGTATAACATGTACAGGATCAGTTCCAGACGGATAGCCCTTGCGAGCAAATTTAAGCTTGCTCGGTCAGTGTTCTTAGTACAATTAAGCAGACCACATGCTGTCGGATCCAAATCTATGAAACAAACTAATCAGCACATCCCCAACGGATTGCTTTCAAGGTTGCCCTTCTCCATGAGCTTCCTCAAAATACTTTTTACATTCTGAAATCCAAGACACAAACGGTGTTATTGGAGAAACAGGCAGCAATCTTGTCACCTTCTTTGTTCCAGCACACCTCAAAGATGCCTCCGCTCCCTCTGAATGTCTTCACAACCTTCCCTTCTCTCACAGACCAGATATGCATGCACCGATCTAATGACCCACTTGCCAAATACTCCCCATTTGGGCTAAACGCAACAGAATATACAGGATCCCTGGTGTTTGTATTGGAGAAAAGTGGCAGTGAGGACAAAAGGTACACATGGTTCTGATCATAATCAAAATCCTATTTCAACCATCACTACTTTCAATTAACATGTAATGGAATTCGGTAAGTTGTAGTTGGTACCTGTGACTATTCAAACTGTAGAGAAGGCGTCCTAGCTCCACATCCCATAGCTTGATTGTTGAATCAAACGATGCACTGGACAATGACAAATAATGTTTGTAATTAACCTTTTTTTCTGAGAAGTATGTTTGTAATTAACCTTTTTTTTTCTGAGAAGCATGTTTGTAATTAACTTGACCCACGGAAACAAACAAGAAATTCATGTTACATTAAAGAGGAGACTGAAGAGAAATGTATTTATAGAATGTGGCAAACAAATGGGAGAAAACATTGGTTGAGGCAGGAAATGGATGTCTGGAGATGTAACATCAGGTGCAGCATTCTAAATCAAGGGCATAGAGCATGGCCCAAAATTTCTGATTGAACAATCCTTACGTTCCAATTGCTGACCATCCTATTCAAATAAAATGGGCAGGTGTCCAAAATTAACTGGTGAAATCAGGAGGCCCATTTGGATCACTCAACCACCCAATGTGATTTTTCAGGGTAAGCAGTAAGCATTATCAACATTGGAGTACCCAAAATTGGATGGCTCAAAAATGGCATGAGCTGGAGTATAAGCGGCTGCACCATTGTGAGTTTGAGCTTACCTGATAGCAATTAGACCCAAAGAACATTTCTTCAAAAGAAGATCAAATGCTTCGGTTTGCTCATATATCCTAGCAGCCAAAGGCTTCTTTAGCCTTAATTCCATGTAAAGATTACAGCTACTTTCCAAGTGGAGATTGACATTTATGGTAGGGTCATGAATATATATTTTTTTGAATTTTTTGAAAGATGACAATTTATTAAGAAGACCCACAAAGGGGCAAAAGAATACAACACCAACAGGCTCACAAGAGCCTAAACCAAAAACTCCCAATCAGCCCCAGCTCTCTAACAAACTAGAGATCCTCCTAACTATCTCCTCGACGATGGGCTGGATATTTCCGAAACAACAATCATTCATCGCCCTCCAAATCGACCAAAACACCGCCATAATGAGAAGCCTCCACATAGCTTTTCCGGATTTCCCCACCCCTCCTCCCTGTCACGCCCACAGAAGCTCATCCACCGATTCTGGCATTACCCAAACTACATGAAAAGAAGAAAGGAAATGGCTACACACCTCGGAAGCGAAGGGGCAATGGATGAACAAATGATTAATAGACTCCATTTTTTATTTTTTATTTTGAGTAGTAACAACAATTTATTAGAAAGCCTGCAGAGACGGGAAAAGAATACAAAGGAAAGCAGAGAAACAACGAAAGAGAGCGAAAAAAAAAAAAAAAAAAAAAAAAAAAAAAAAAAAAAGAGAGAGATCCTAAACATGACCAAACTGAGATAAAGTAATTGACCCTAGAAACGACCTGTGTCATCAAGCAACACTTGTTGGAGAAACATCTCTCATTCCGCTCTTTCGAAATGGCCCACAGGATGGCCATGATGAGGAGCCTCCAAACGACTTTACCATCTTTACTCGGACAACAACCATGCTATATCCAAAGGAGATCCTCTACTGACTTCGGCATAACCCAAGAAATTCTCATAGCCTCAAAGAAACAGTCCCACAATCCATGAGCGAAGGGGCAATGAATAAACAAATGGTCAATAGATTCCACATCACTCATACACATCAGGAAAATATTAGGAAGGATGAGGGATCTCCGTTGAAGATTATCGATTGTTATGACTCTTTTTCTTCCCACTAACCAAACAAAGACTGCCACTCTCGAAGGAGCTCCATAGAACCAGTGCTTGAACGGGTGTGCAAGACCTGACCTTGGTGTTGTGTTCTGAAGAACGGAGAAAAAAGAGCGCATAGAAAAAGTCTCGGAATCATGCTCTTTCCAAAAGATGGAGTCCACTTGCGTAGGGGAGGGGGGTCAGAAACTTCAAAGTGATTCAAAAGATCTAGCAAACAGATGTTGGGAAGAATAGACTCTCCATTTTTCATGCACAACAAACGGATGTTGAGAAGAATCATCGCTTTCTTCTGCAAATTGTCAAGCATAAGAATTCTTTTACAAACAAGCAACCAAACAAACACCGCCACCTGAGGTGAGGCCCCGTAGGACCAATAATGGAAAGGATGAGGAAAGGACGGCTGCTGAATATCCGTGACTATATTGAACAAGGACTTGACAGAAAACTTTCTGGAAGCATTACTAGCCCACACCATGGAATCCTCCTCTTGCAAATCAACATTGGCTAGACTTAGAACCTTAAGGAGATCAATATATTCCACAATCTCCGCATCCAAGAGATTCCTGCGGCATGGAGGCGTCCAGACCACAGAACCCCCCAACACTAAAAAGCAATCCGAAACAGCGATGAACCGGTCGGGAGAGAGGAGCCAATCTTGAAAATCTTGACTGAAACAGCTAATCCCCACACCAAGAGTCAACCCAAAAATGGATGCGTCTTCCATTACCCACTGAAAAGGAAATACCTCTATAAACTAGATATTCAGTAGCCGCAACAGCTTATCAAACGGTGGATGCCCTGTACAAAGAAGAAGGTTTCACAAACCAACTGCCTTCCTGAGTATCATACTTATTGGCCACCACTTCCCTCCACAATTTCCCCTCCTCTACCTCGAACCTCCACACCCATTTACCCAATAAAGCGGTATTCATCTCCCCTGAAGGTTTGATGTCGGCCCCACCTTCCTGAATTGGCCTACACACCTCGTCCTACTTGAGCAAATGAAACTCCCTTCCCTCGTTATTGCCAGACCAAAAAAATCCTCGTCTCAATCCTTCCAACCTCTTAAGGACCGTCTTCGGACATCGAAATAGAGATTAGTAGACTGCCATGTTCGCGACGTCGTCTTAATTAGCGTCAACTGACCACCTGAAGACATGGTCTTACAGTTCCAACCAGCAAGCTTCCTATCAATTCTTTCAATCACCCTATCCCATAGGTGAATAGGAGGCTTCCCCAAACACAAAGGTAACCCAAGATAAGTGGTGTCTCGCCTGCTAGCCCAGCTGGAAGACGCCTAGGCGTTTCAACAGCAGGTCTCAAGTTCGAGTGCTAAGGAGACACACTAACTCCACTGGCGGGTGGGTGCATCATATGACTAACCAAGTGGGTGCGTTGCCCAACTAACAGGGTGGATGCGTTACATGACTAACTAAACAAAAAAAAAAAAAAAAAAACAACAACAAGAACAAGATAAGTGGTAGGAAAAGAACCAATTTTACACCCAAAAATATCTACAAGGTTCTTTAACTCCACTTCTCCAGTGTGAATGCCAAGGAGTTCCGACTTCGTCACGGTTGATCTTCAAGCCTGAAACTGCCTCAAAACTCAATTTGTGAATATTATCAATTGCAATGCCCCTGCCTCACAAAACAAAAGTGTATCGTCTATGTACTGAAGATGAGTAACCTAAGGCCCATTACTAGCTGCAAGAAAACCTTGAAACATGCCAAATTCCACTCCTCTACAAAGAATCGCACTAAGGGCTTCACCAACAATCACAAACAGATACGGAGATAAAGGGTCTCCCTGCCTCAAACCCCTAGAGGACTTAAAGAAACCCTTAAGGGACCTGTTTACGAGAATCGAAAAGGTAAGGGATTGAACGCAAGTCCTGATCTAATTCCTCCATCTCTGGCCGCAACCCAGCCTGCCAAGCATGTAATACGAAAAATCCCAACCTACGTGATCATAGGCTTTTTCTATGTCAAGTTTACATATTAGCTCGCTTTTCTTCTCTCTAAATCTAGTATCGATGCACTCGTGAGCTATCAAGTTTACATACTAGCCCGCTTTTCTTCTCTCTAAATCTAGTATTGATGCCCGCAACCTAGCCTGCCAAGCATGTAATCCAAAAAATCCCAATCTACGTGATCATAAACTTTTTCTATGTCAAGTTTACATACTAGCCCGCTTTTCTTCTCTCTAAATCTAGTATTGATGCACTCGTTAGCTATCAACGCGTTGTCCAGAATCTGCCGACCAGCTATAAGTGCTTCTTGATTCTCCGATATCACTTTCGCTAGCACTTTCTTGAATCTAGAATCTAAGACTTTAGCCAGGATCTTGTACAGAGCCCCAATTAGACTGATCGGCCTGAAATCCTTCAACTATTCGACTCCTTTAACCTTGGGCAGCAACACAAGGAAAGAAGCTCCCATAGTTGAGGATAGAAGACCCCGTTCAACGAATTCCGACAAGATGTCTATAATATCATTCCCAACCACATGCCAAAATCTCTGAAAAAACAAAATGGGAAAACCATCTGGCCCTAGCGCTTTATCCCCACACATAGACATTAGAATTTCACGAACCTCCTCCTCCATAGGCTTTTCCAGAAGCGACGCTTCTTCAACTGAAATTTGGTTGAAATGAATGTTGTCCAGCTTTGGTCTCCCCCATTTGTCGGCGGAAAGAAGATTCGAATAATATGAAGTGATAGCTTTAAAAATCTCATCTTTATTCGAAGATCGGACCCCATCGATTAATAAATTTCCAATTCTATTGCCCCTCGCTCTAGTGCTAGCAATACTGTGAAAAATTGAGTATTCTTATCACCCTCTTTCAGTTAGAGAACCCTGCATCTCTGCCGCCATTTTATCTCCTCCTCTTTAGCCTTTTGTGCATATTTGTTGGATAGCTCGTTCCGCTCTGATAAGGAACCATTCTCTTCTAAGAGATCCCACATGTATCTGCTCAGCTATCTTCTCAAACTCAACCTCCCTAGCCCCCAACACTTTTTCCACAGCTTCATCTGCTCTTTTAGAAACTTGAGCTTCCTGCAGACCCTGAAACCAGTGTAGTCATCCACCTGAAAAGATCCCCACCAATCTACCACCAGCTACTCAAACCCCTCTACTTCCAACCATGCTATTTCGAAACAAAAGGGCCTCGGTCCCAAGTTGTCATCGAAGACTTGCAACACAATTGAACAATGATCCGACACCACCCTAGGCAAACCGTGCTGCACCGAGAGAGAAAATTTCTCCACCCAATCAACCGGCACAAGGAATCTATCTAACTGAGACATAATAACATCCGCCTGACCGTTGGACCAAGTGTATCTCGCTGCCTCCATAGGAAGATCCACCATCTACTACTGATTCACCCAATTTGAAAACTGTAACATGTTGTGGTAACTCGCCCCCCTTTAGACTTATCATACAAAAAACGTAGTACGTTGAAATCACCACCCACACACCAAGGGAACCCTCATCTCTGTCTGACTGAGACTAACTCCTCCCAAAACTGCCCCCTCAAATTCTTCGCACATGGACCATAAACTGAAGTCATCACCCACTGGAACCCCGTCGACAGATCACGGAGTAAAACAAAAACAGAAAAGGAATCATCTTTCCCATTTCCCAGAATTCCAACCAAGAATAGTGCCCTCGCAGACCACACAGAATTGACAGAAACCCAATTGAAATTCGCAACATTCCAAATTGAATGCAACATACCTGGGGAGATCGATTGGAGCTTTGTTTCTTTCAATGTGATAATATCCGCCTTGCGCCCTTGCACACCTTTTTCACTTGAGGTCTCTTGTTGCTGCATCCCAACCCCCTAACGTTCCAAGAAAGAATAATCATTGATCACGATCTTTCCCCGATCTCATCCTCTTGCCCTTGCTAACCTTTGATGTAACATCGTAATTGATGGAGCAATCCAACCTCAAAAGCTCTCTCATACCTTTAGGAGATCGCTTCGATCTTAACTCTTGCATACCATGTTGCTGCTAAAGTGCCCTCCCCTAAACGAAGTGAAAGAACTCTTCAACGTCTCCGTCTCTGGCACTGAAGGAGAGTCCTGCTTGAACCCCCACTCTTTCTAGAACATCTTTGGCCCATGCAAATTGCTCATCTGAAATGCCACCTCTTCCAGGAGTTGTAGAATTCAAACACGGCCCCAGCAGTTGCACTGACCCATCATCCCTGTTTCCCCTTAGGCCGTGAACAATCGGCAACCAATGTGTCTCATAGGGAACATAACGAGACTGTCGGGTCTGCATCTTCTTAGCACAGAGAGGAGTAATAAGTAACGCCTCTTCGACAAGATCTCCTCGTCCCACCGCCTTTGCAAGCATGAGTCCCCCCTTAGACATATTCAAACAATCAACCAGATAGATCCCCCATGCTTGACCAACCTCCGAGATTTCCCATCGATCTTCTCCCCCCTGACTGTTGCACAAGGCGACTCCCCTAGAGATAAGGTGCCTAACTCATGTGCCGCATCAATCCCGCACATGCCAGGGACTAATCCCCTGCCCTCACCTGGCTTGGGACTGACCCGCAACTTATCGAGACCACTATCTTGAAGATGGTCACCCCCCTGTGATGTGTCGCCCCGAACTAGGTTAGGAATAGTCTCGAACTCCGAACCTAAATCGACGAGTAGGCTCGGGCGCGAGTCGACCCCCACATATGCTCCCGCAGAACACCCCAAGCCAGATGTCAAGGCCTCGGGCAATCTCCCCACACCGACCTCAATAACTCCATTGCAATCATGATGTGTGTCAAGTGTCAATTGGAGGTGACGATACTCCTGCTAAGCATACAAGCGCAACACTATCATCTCCACTGAGAGGCTGGCCATGACCTGCTATCACCGGAACCCCTTCCTTAATCCTCCACAAATCCCCCCACATGGGGATTTCATAGCCCTTATCTTCTCTCTGCACAGGCATGCTTAGACTCATGTCACCGATGATAACCAAAATGATGCTTGGAAGAACTGGACCCTTCTTCCTTCGAACGCAAGCCCTAATGACTCCCACTTCATCCCCAAGCTTCGTCCGCGGGTCTAATTCCACAACTTCTCCTGGGCAAGACGCAGCTTCGACAAAGAAATCGTCCAGCAAAACCGCCCAAATGAGAACTCACACATCTTCATACCCAAATGAGGAAAACTCCTTCCACGTTAGGACCTAGTTGATCTGCCCGTCCTTATGAAGAGCTCCTGCCATAACTAGAAGATCCGCATTAATCCCTGGACTCAAACGAATCCACAGCTCAGATTCTTAGTTCTCCTACTTTACCTTCACTTAATAATGCATGTGTTTTACTTTTCCAAGATGAGAAGCGTGTACAGCTACGGGATTAATTGTAGTTGAGAAATATCCCCTAATGACAGGATTCAAGAATTTTTGTAATGTCGGTGTTGGCCAAGTAGAGATATAGGAAAAGGAGGTTGTGATGGTGGCCAAGGTCATAGTCGCAGTATTGATCGAAGTCATGATATGGATCGTCTATGTACTCATTATGATAGATATGGACATACTATTTATTATTGTTGGGTCCTTCATGGTCGATCTCAAGGCCGAACCGCTAATTCTACAACTACAAATGGTAAGGATTCTTAGGATATTGTTGGGGACTCTATACCATTGGCAAATTCACCTATGATTCCATCAGTTGGTGTTGTGGTTTGTCTTTCGAAAAGTGAGTATAATGCCTTACTAGGGGATGTCACTAAGAATAAGGTTTCTATATCTCTGTCTTTGGCCCAAAAAGGTAATACTTTCATGGTCATTCACACTAGTTCTGTGTCAAGTCCTTGGGTAATTTATTCAAAGGCTACCGATCATATGATAGGTACATCTATTTTTTTTCCTTCATTAACCCCAATCCTAATTTAGGTCACTAAAATTAGCAGATAGTACCCTAACACCTATTAGGGGAAAAGGTATTGTTTCCATTTCACCATCATTCTCCTCATCTTCCATTTTATTAATTCCTAGTATTTCTTCTAATTTGTTATCTGTTAGTCAGATTCAAAATGACCTAAATTATAGTATGACATTTTTCTCTTGATTATTGTATCTTTTAGGATCTGAAGACAAAGCAGTTGTTTAGTGGTGGATGTGAGAATAATGGATTATATATTCTTCATTCGAATTCTTAAAGGAAGAACTTCGTATTTGGCATCGTCGGTTTAGTCATCCTTTAGTTTAATTTCATAATCTTTGTTGTCTCGGTCATTTGAGTCTAGTGATATCAAGAATTTACAATGTAAGACTTGTGTTTAGCCAAACATCATAAGTATATTTATCCTCTTGTCGAGAAAAAAGTCTAGTAGGTTTTTTCTTTGGTTCACTCTGATGTATGGGGTCCAATTCCCATTGCTTCTAATAAAGTTCTCTTTTATTGATGATAGTTCTCATATGATGTTGATTTATTTGAGATGAGGTTGGCTCTATTTTCAAAGTGTTTATTAGTTAAGTTAAAAATCAATTTAATATGAATTTTGGCACTCTTTGTATAGATAATGCAGAGAAATATTTTTGCCATTCTATGATGTCTTACCTTTAGGAGCATATCATTAAGTCTCAAACCACTTATGCGCATACCCTACAATAGAATAGAATTGTTGAAAGAAAGAATAGACATCTCATATAAGTTACCCCTATTCTTCTCATTAATATGTTTGTTCCCAAATCTTTTTTGTCAGATGTTGTCCTTATTGCATGTTATTTGATTAATTATTTGACTTCTAAGGTTTTTTCTTATCAATCTCCTATTCAATATTTTTCAGTATTCTAGCGTATCCCTGAAATCGCATTCCATGTCTTTGGATATGTTTATTATGCCTATAATAATGATCCTGATCAAAATAAATTATCAAATCAGGCTGTCAAATGTGTTTTCTTGCAATATTCGTCTTCACATAAGTGGTATAAGTTTTTTATTCGATAACTAAAAAGCATCGTCTCTGTGGATGTTTAATTTTTTAATATGTTCCATATTTTTCTATAGGTCAAGAGGAGCATGATTCTATGGTTCTTCATGTTCCTATTCTTGAGTATGGTTCGAATGTTTCTGTTCATTCTAAACCTGATAGTATTAAAAAGATGGTTGTTTCTAATTAACAATCAACTAAATCAAACTTGATAGTGTATGAAAGAAGGCATGTTCGTTCTCCAGTTTTTCTTCCGGTCAACCCCAAGCATGCTCCTTTAACAACAGGTATTGATAGTGTTCCTATAAGATTGCCTATTTATCGTAATCCATTTTTAAACCCATCTTGGATTTTTCTGTTGCTATCAAAAAAGCCAAAAGATAGTGTACTTCTCATCATATTGAAAGGTTTGTTTCTTATCATTCTTCGTCTACAATTCATAGGGTCTTTGTCATTCTTCATCTACAATTCATAGGGTCTTTGTCATTCTTCATCTACAATTCAACGTCCTTTATTTTTGCCCTTGAATGTTCTCCTTCCACTATTCCTAAAAATCTTAAAAGCGGCTCTTCATTCTCCTCTATGAATGCAAACTATGGAAGAGGAGAAGCTGCATTTAAGATGAATCATACATGGAAGACTATTAATTTGCCTATTGGGAAGAATCTGGTGGGTTGTCGCTAGTTGTCTGCTCTTATGTACAACCCTTATGATAGTATAACTCGATATAAAGCTCGTATGTAGCTAAAGAGTTTATACAAACATATTGTGTGAATTATTCTGGGACTTTTGGTCCTATTTCTAAGCTGAAATCAATACAGTTGATAATCTCTTGCTGCTAATTTGAATTGGTCGATGCACCAACTAGATGTTAAGCATACCGTTTTAAACAATGATTTTACTAAGGGGGTGTTTGTTTTTCAATTCACTGGTGTAAATACATGCAAATGGGTAATGATTAACTAACAATGTAATTCCTTCACTTTTTTCAATGCTGATAATGATGACTTGCTTTTTGGACATTAAAACCGAGGATTGTGCAAATTTCATGTGGGGCCCCACCATGATATATGTGGCTTATCCACACTGTCCGTCCATTTTGCGGCTGATTTTAGGGCATGAACCCAAAATTGATGCAGATTCAAAGCTCAAGTGGACCACACCACACAAAATAGTGGGTTGAATGCCTACCATTGAAAACCTTTTACGACTATGATTTCCTATGGTGTGGAACACTTGAGCTTTGGATTTGCCTCACTTTTGGACGCACGCCCTAAAATTATCCTGTAAAATGGATGGACAGCATGGATATGTCACAGACCTTACAGTGGGGCCCACAAATTTAAGTTCATCCTTTTCGAACAACATTTCAAGGAGAAAATACTCATTTATGCTAAACATGTGTAAATGGTAATTATTACCCATTTACCTGCACTTTTTTTTTAATACACAAACCCCATTGTTAGTACACCCACCCACACCTTTTAGTCACACTACAATGTTAACCACCCCTACTTTGGGAATCGATGCCATGACCTCAATGTTGAAACGAGGCTATATTCACTCAATCTACCACTTGAGCTATACCAAATGGAATTGGAAAATAAACACCCCCTCAGGGGATTTATATGCTTCCCCCTCCTAGTTTTGCTAGAAAGGGGAAGGAAAGAAAGGTACATAATCTTAAGAAGGCTATATATGATTTGAAGTAGTCTCCTCGAGCCTGATTGAGAAGTTTAGTGGGCCCTAACTTGTATTGGATTTACTCACATTTACTCGGATCATTATCTATTTATTAAGCGCCATTTACAGGGCATCATCATTGTGAGTGTGTGTGTGTGGATGATATCATTGTTAAAAATGATGATGTTAGTTCTATTAAGCAAAGTTTTTGAAACCACTAAAATACTTTCTATGCATTGAAGTCTCTCCTTCTAAGAAGGGCATCATTTTGTCTCAACGAAAATACGCCTTTAATTTATTGACTTTAACTAGTAATCTTGGTGCAAAACCTATTGATTCTCGGATAGAGGTTAATAAAAAGCTTTGGGCTAATGATGGGAAACTTCTTAATGATCCTCGCATGCACAAATGTTTGGCGGGTCAATTGATATATTTGACTATTACTCTCCTAGATCTATCTCATGTAATGTATATGGTTAGCCAGTTCATGCATCTTCCTTGATCCAGTCACCTTGAGGTAGTTCGTCGCATCTTATGATACATTAAGTCTTCTCTAAGACGTGGCATCTAGGTCGAGGATAGAGGTGGGGGTTGGAGGCGAGGACAGAGGTCGAGACTAGGTCAGGGCTGGAGGCAGGGGCGGAGTTTGAGACTGGGTCGGGGGTTGCAATTAAGGAAGAAGATGAGAGGGAGAAGTGTTTGGTTCGGCTCAGCTCAATCGGCGATGGCCGAATCTCAACGACGGCTGCCGAAGAAGAAAGAGTAAAAAAAAAATACTAGGGTTTGTAAAGCAATGGCTCTGATACCATGTAATTAGATTAAGTGAGATTAGAGTTCCACTTCATACCCCTCTCTAATTTATATCAATAAACTAATGAGAGAACATATGGTAGTCCGTCGAACCTCCAAAGTACAATGCTCCCGTTTCCACATTGTTTAGCTATTAAAATAATTTTAATATTAAAAGCTCTTCTAATGTAAATTGGACAAGTTTGCTAGATGATCGACGCTCTCCGACAGGATATTATACTTTTTTCGGAAGTAATCTCATTACCAGAAAGGCTAAAAAGCATAAAAGTGTTGCAAGATCCAATGCTGAGGCTAAGTATCGTGTTATGGTGAATATTGCATGTCGAATTTTGTAGTTGAAAAGTTTTTGCTGTTGAATTGGAATTTCCAGTAAAGACTCGTGTCTTATGTATTGTATCAATCAAACTACAATTCATATAGCCTCTACTCTTGTTTTTCATGAACGAGCAAAACATATTAAAGTTGATTGTCACTTTATTCCTGAGAAGGTTGTTGCTGGCATTATTTCTACTCCCTTTGTTCCATCTATTGCTCAACTTGTGAAAATCTTCACAAATCTCTCTCTCTCTCTCTCTCTCTCTCTCTCTCTCTCTCTCTCTCTCTCTCTCTATTTCTCTTGTTATTTTTCTTTCTCTCTCTCTCTCTCTCTTATTTCTCTTGTTATTTTTCATTCTTTTGTTTTTCCTCTTTTGCCTTTGGTCCCAAGGGTATTTAATATAACTTGGGACATCACTTAATATAAATGAAAAGGGGGCTGGTTACTTATGGGTGAAGTACCATGATCTCAATCATATAGAATCGAAGGGTTACACTCTTATGATAGTTCACCACCACTTTCAAAAAGGTTAGTGATTCTTCCACCATGCTCATGGCATAGTTCTTCAGCTGTCCAAACTGTCCAAATTGCTGACCCAATTGTGGATGGAGCATAACAAAAATAGTTTGCAGAGGACAATAGTAACCATCTGACTTAGCTCTTGGAATTGGACCACTCACCATTTTGCTTTTAACTATCCATCGGATAGCCATCAATGAAATGGTTAAGATTTCTTGATTAGTGTAATCTAGAGATACTGTTAACAATGTGCGCCATAATTTGGATGGTTTGGAGAGTTGTACATGACACGTGATGAGGAGCCACCACACCATTTTCAAAGTGGTGGTGAACTATCACAGGAATCAGTCCATTAAAAAAAGTTTTAGAAATGGAAATTCCTATATTGGCACATCTTTCATTTTTTAAGGGAGGTTATTACAAAGTCAAAACTCATCCAAGTTAGAAAATTAAAGATGAAGTATGAAACTTTACAGTTGAATCAAAATAATGATAAATGACGACGATATTTTGTTAAAAGATGACGAATTGAGCTAAAAATACCATAATTACACATTAGTAACCTTGAAATATATAATTCCAGAATCCAGACAACCAACTTCATGCTGCATTTTTAAGTTGTGAACAAATTTTGGATCATGAAAGCAATTGAGGATAACGATTTCCCATTTATGAAATTACACTTCACACAATTTTTGGAACTATTCTGAGTATTTTAGAAATGATGTATTTAGAGAATTACCATAGAATAGACATCATTGAGTATATAGTGCTAAACTAAAACAACCAATTATATGAAGCCTCCCTTTATAGGATGCACCATATGCCAAATGCAAAGCATACATATCTAATCATAATGAAAAAGAAATTTATGACATGCAGCATGTCAAAGATCAACCCGCATTTACCTTGCCAGAAGTAACTGTTGATTAGGATTGTTAGTTCCAGGGCCAGTAGGACTCCATCTAATTGTATAGATCTCCTGCACGAGATTTATTCCTATTTCTGTGATACAGTTACAGAAATGAAAGAAATCATATCCACGTTAAAAAGAAACAGGGAGAACCTTTGTGTGCTCCTTCAAATCGTGAAGGCATTTGTCCTGCTTCAAACTCCAAATCTGCAGCAAATTTTGACAGAACTATCAAACATGACATCATAGTCAACATGAGAGATGCCTGACTAAATGGCAAATTGATCTTGTAGATCAGTTAAAAAAAAAATTAGGACATTAGATTCTGAGTAAACTGGAAAAACCCAATGTAAAAAGAAAAGGAAAAAAAAAAAATCAAGTTGTTCCGGAAGCATGGCAACACATAGATCAGGGCTAAAGAAAGAATGAAAGACTTTCCTACAATTCAACTAGGTGCAGTTCTTTCAACATGTACCCGTTAAAACATGCACGGAAACAAAGGGGAGCAGCAGCATCTGAATTATGCTATTTTATGAAGCACGCATGCAAGTAATTCAGAATGAATGGTAAGAATCACCTTTGCAGTAACATCATCAGAGCAAGAAGCCAGCAATGAACCGGTAGGATCCCATTTGATAGCATTAACTTCACCCTGACATAGCAGATAAAGATCATTCAGATGGTTTGATCCCTATAATAGATCCAGGTAGGCTTCTATTCCAATGGCCACCAATACTCCAGAAAAGCAATCAATATAATTCCACACAACCACATCATAACTTCACTCAAGAGTCTGTCTATGGAGAAGTAGAACCTAACTTCAGTCTTTTTATTGAATCTGGAAAAGTAGTGTGTTTGGATTGTCTGTAAAGTCCAGTATGGAAATTGAGAAGGGCCTAAAAAGGTGCCACTCTCCAATCGGCCTTTTGTTTCTTCACCTGCTTGAAACAAAATGGATAGGGATGTCCGATCCCATTTGATCAGAGACACTCCTATACAAATGGGTCCTTATAAAGCAGGAACGAGTGTTAGTTCTCTGAGGTCAATTTTGGAAATCACTGGATCAACTTGCAGAGAACCTGAGTAAGAAAATCAAATCTGACTAGTTCAAACAAAGAACTCAGTGATCCCCCACTGACCTACTCAAGGTTGACTATATTTTTCTGGACTTCCCTTAAAAATTCCAACCTTTTTATATTAAATATGTAATTTCACGTCTCATGCAGTTTTTACTTTATTCCAATATTTCTTATTGGTGACTGGAATATTGACGGTATGAGATCAAAGGAGAAAAGACGAAGCCAGGATTTTTGTTGGTGAGTGTTGTTTTAGTTCTCAGAATCTATTTAAAAGAAAAAAAGAAGAAGAAAAAGAAGTAAAAAAGGTAAGTTTAGTTCACAAGCACAAGATGACTCAACCAATTCATCAGCAATACTGTTGAACTCCCTATATGGTAAAAAGACTCATGGTCTGAAAAGCAAAATCAAGAATTGTGTTGAGTACTCCTGGTACTCCAACGAAGGCTGCAACATGATTTATTTATTCCATAAAGCTGAGGTCCCTTACCAAAAAAAAAACTACCTACGTGTCAAACTGTCAATCAATGAACACATCATATATATCAGAGAAAGATTCTCCACCTTGACTGGCAGTCCACACTGAGAATACCAACAAAAGCCACGATTACATTTCAAGAGCATGGGAGAACCAAGCCCATATCCAAGCATGTAGAGTACCAGGACTGCTGTTGATGATTGCCATATGAAATTTGAAATCACTTACATACTCAGAACTTTTTGGAAGTTGCTTCTGCTTATTCCTATATTTCTATAAACAATCAACTTAGATACCTGAAAAAAAGACCTGGCTGTATTTGCCATAATCATTTGTCTCAGCATTTCTCTTCGTTCGGGATTTGGCAATTCCTCAGCCCTTACGACTCCTAAAGTGACTTATTTCAGACTACTAAAAGTAACTTGGTTTTTCACTGTAAGTCACCCCATTTCCACTAACAAGCAGTTCTGGTAGGTGGAACATCCACTCAATGAGTGAACCAACTCAGCCAATTCAAGCTTTCCTTGTTGTCCAAGTTTGTCCGCATCACGAATTCCAAACCTCTAGTTAGCTAAACATCCTTGAGATGAAGAAAGGATACTAGTTGTTAACGGATGTGCGGTATGGTCCACCTACTCTGAAATCCTAGTCTTTTTCCTTTGTTTTGATTACTTGTTACTTAACGGGACTCTCTCTCTCTAAAAATCTAAATCTACAAACACTACATGGTATTAGAGCATACTTGTTTCTTATCTAATCCACCTTTCTCCATTATTCCCAATAATTTGTTCTCCTTCTTTTCTTTTCTTTTCTTTTTTCTCTTTCTTTTGTTTTTTTTTTTTTTTTTTTTTTTTTTTTTTTTTTTTTTTTTTTTTGTGAACCCATCCATGGTTGTAAATGTCGGTATCGGTCGGCGTATCAGCCCAGCAGAAAAATGACACAATGCAGCGTCGCATATCGGTATCAGGGTTGTATCGGCCCGTATCAGTTAGAATTTTTTTAAGCAAAATAATATGGAAAAATAGGAAAAAAATGAGATATCCAAGAATCTAAATTTTTTGTATTTTGACCATGTATTCAACGGTGTATCGGACCATTCTTTGATGAGAATGTTGTCTGTCGATTTGACTTGTTGAAGTTAAACTAAATGGGCCCTAATTAAACACAAATCAAGCATAATTTGGTGAACAATGGCCCATTACATTGAAATACAACAAAAAAGAAAAAGAAAATATAAAAAAGAAGGTGAAGGTTTACTCTTCTTTTTTATTTTTCTCATTATGGTTCACTTCGGTTTGATTTGTCGAGTTCCATTCAAATCATTTGTTTTGATCCCAAAATAGGTCTAGATCTAGCCTAAAATAAGTTTTTAAGCTTCTTCCATAGTTTAAATGAGAGAGAGAGAGAGAGAGAGAGAGAGAGAGAGAAGACGTGAAATTTTGAAAAAACAAATTCAAAATTAGGCTTTTATGGGCGTATCGGCCCCATAACGGTCAATACGGGTCAATCTTTTCATATTGAACCAATACGACCCCATATTGAGTATCAGTTCGTGCCGATACGGATATGATACGGCTGTATCAGCCAATATGATACCGATATCCATATCCATGTCCCCATCCCTCTAGTGCTGAAAATCTTTTAAGAAACCTAGGGTTTCTTTTTTTTCCTTTTTTTTTGTGCGGGCCTTTGGTCCGTGTGTGAG
Source organism: Liriodendron chinense (assembly GCA_003013855.2). Taxonomy (NCBI): domain Eukaryota; kingdom Viridiplantae; phylum Streptophyta; class Magnoliopsida; order Magnoliales; family Magnoliaceae; genus Liriodendron; species Liriodendron chinense. Next base: position 1,800,810 of record ML058408.1, read on the forward strand.
AAGGGGAGAAGTGTTCGTGATCATCAGATCTCGTGTGGGAATGTGTGGACATGTGGGCTAGTTATTCTCTTCAAGTGTAGTGTGAACGTGTAGAGCATACAAATTGGATATCCGTTGGTTGCAGAAGGTCAGCCCGTGTCCGTATAAGCATGAGGTATATATTCTAGTCACTTCTCTCAGATTGAAGTGAAAATGATTTGAGGACTAAATTCATAAATACATCTGATTTTTAGGGTCCAAATAATATCTATTATATTAAATGGAACAAACTATCTTCAATGGTGCAAATACATCCCAGTGTTTTTAACCTCCAACGGAAAATTAAAATATTTGACTACTAAGAAGTTTGATGAGAATGCTAGTAAGTATGATCAATTGATCCAAGAGAATGCTCAAATTATGACATGGTTGTGGAATAATATGAAATCATCTATCAAAATGAACCTAATGTTTTTGGATACTATAAAGTGTGGGATGCATTATGAGAGATGCATTCATCTAACAAAAAGATCTCCCGTATGTACCAGCTGTGTGAAGAGATATTTGGATTTCAATAAGGAGTTGAATCCCTGGGTGAATATTATTCAAAACATAAAGGAATGGGAGAAGAACTGAATGCATACCAGCCTCTCATTGTAGATTTGGAAAAGCAATGTCAGAACATGAGGAGTTTTGAGTGGCTAACTTTTTCGCAGGTTTAAAACCTGAGTATGAGCAGGATCATGCATAAATTTTGGGTGGCAAGAATGTACTGTCTATGAATGAGGCATATGCATGCCTCCAACGTGCATCCCTAGGAGCTACAAGTGGAGCCACTAATAAATCTCCCATTGCATCTTGTAGTGGATGAGGCAAATGAGGTGGTCACGATGCTATAAGTAATCAAGGCGATCGTAGTGAAGTGGGAAGGAGTCGTGGTAGAAGTCATGGACTTAGGAAGTGCACTCATTATGGGCCTATGAATCATTCATTTTAAAAAATGTTGGGAGTTGGGACATTCATAGCAAGCAAACATGGGCTAATCAGGCATTTCACACTAGAGAGAGAAATGACTCTCATCCAGTTAGTCTTACTTCTACAACACGACAGCCATGTATCTTTGGAGAGATGGTTACCCTTACTCAAGAGGAGTATTGCAAGGTGCTAAAAAAATCTGTAGAATCAGTTTATTCCTACTACTTTTGATGCTACTTCCACTCCTACGGCTACTTTCATGAACTCAGGTATGGCCTGTTTAGGATCCAATTTCCTTGTTCCATGCATCGTACTACTTTTGATGCTACTTCTCTCCTACGGTCTAACCGTATGATGGGTGAGATCAGTGTGTTTTCCTTAATTAGCAAGGTCAACAGGTTCATTGTCGCTTTGGCAGATGGCACGCAGTCTAAAGTATGTGAAATGGGCAATGTTGTCAAAATCATTCTATCACAAATCGTAATTGGGGTTCAATCATATCGTAAATCATAATATTTTTAATAGTCTTCTTAAAATTTTAGGGGAAAAAATATGAAAAATATAAATAAATCAGAAAAAATAAAATCTCATCAATCATCCTTTTTCCATCAATATGCACCAAGTAACACCATGTCATGATAATTTTAAAGTATTCTTATCTTTCCCTTTTTTTCATCTTTCAAGACATTTCCATTGAAAAAACATACAGGATACTTTAAAATTTTATGTTCTTGCTACCTTTCTTGAATGTAGAATCATGTTGGAAAAGCGGCATTTGATTTTGTAGACAGATGGAAAAAGATAATTTGATTTCTAACCATCATTCCACAGTACATATAAGTCAACATGATTGTAACCATCCAAAAACATTCCATATAAGTCATGCATCAATTTGGTGTTTCGACCAATTAAGAAGTATGACATCATTAAAAAAAAAAAGGAAAAAGATCCATGATTTTTCTTTAAGAGAATATATAATTTAATTTTCTTATAAAGAACAAAATAAAATAATTTAACTTTTTAAAAGATTCTTAACCCCCCCCCCCCCCCCCCCCCCCCCCCCCCCCCCCCCCGGTCGCCCATACACATCAAGTAGATGTTGGGGAGAATCAGGGGTCGCCTTTGGAGGTTATCAATGGTTAGCACTCTTTTCCTTCCCATACGCCAAACAAAAGTTGCAATCCTCAGAGGGGCGCCATATGACCAAACGTGACACTCAAAGGAAGGCGAAGAAGCCGGCTTCGAGACCAATTTATAGAAAGATCACACCGAGAAAACATCAAAACTATGCTCTTTCCAAATCATTGAATCTTCATCCTGAGGCGAAGGCACAACTAACTTTAGGTGATCGAGCAAACTAATGAGCTATCAAAGGTGCTATTTATCATCCTCTATGTCAGTTCTAGAGTGTGAAGTGTGTGAAGTAAACATTATTGTATTACTTTTCCAGCACGCATGGAAAAGTGTGGTTTAGTTCCATTTTCTAGGACACGGATTTCCTGCGATAGGAAGCTACATGAGGCCCACCGTGATGTTTGTGAGAAATCCACCCCATCCATCCATTCTGTCATATCATGTTACAACATGGGAACAAAAATGAGGCAGATCCAAAACTCAAGTGAGCCGCATGGTAGGAAAAAGTGGGTAGGGAAATGCCTACCATTGAAACCTCACTAGGGTCCATCATGATGTTTATATGTCATCCATACCATTCATAAGGTCATTCCTAGGATCACAGTGGGGTGGACTTCTCACAAACATCACAGTAGGGCCCACCTAACTTCCCAGTCGTAGGAAGTTCCTGTGACAAGCTGTCGCAGGCAATCTGTGTCCCATTTTCTTTAGTCCATTTATATGTTTGAGGACCGGTTAAAATTTCGAATATGTTGGGGTATAAGTATTTTGTCACATTTGTTGATGATTTTTTGCAAATGACTTGATCTATTTAATAAATGACAAATCCAAATTATTCTTTATTTTTAAAACTTTTGACATTGAAAGTGCAAAACCAATTTAACTCAAAAGTTTCAGTTTTTTATTTAGATAATGCCAAGGAATATATGACCCAAACCTTTGGTCTATATTTTTCTCTAAAACAAGTATATTGCATTAAACATCATGTGCCCACTCCCTACAACAAAATGATGTAGCAAAATGAACAAATCATCACCTACTTGAGGTGACTCGAGCTTTATTAATTCATATGAATGTCCCCAAAAGTTTTTGAAGTGACGCAATACTCGCGCCATGTTTTCTAATAAATCAAATGCCCTTGACTGTGTGAATTAGTAATCAACTCACGAAGTTTTACCCCATTTTCCACAGGTTTTCCCTATCGCTATCTTCTCGTTCTATTCACAAATCGCACCAAGAAGCATTGTTACATGAGGAGTGAAAGCATGCAATGGAAGAGGAAACAATTGCGCCATTTATCAGAATAACAATCGGGATTTCACCAATCTGCCTACCGGTAAACGTGTTGTTGGTTGCAAGTGGATGTACACCACTAAGTTTTACCCTAATGGTACAGGTGAATAGTTGATGGCTCACTTGGTTGCTAAGGAATATATACCCAGACTCTTACCATTGGTTATATTGAAGACTTCTCTCATGTTGCCAAGTTGAATTTATTCGTGTTATCTTTTCCGTGGTTGTTAATCATGACCAGCCCCTCTTCTAACTAAACACAAAAATGCCTTTCTTCATGGTGATCTCATAGAGGAAGTCTATATGAAACAACCTCCTAGACTCGTTGCTCAGAGGAAGTCAAACAAAGTGTGTAAACTGAGAAAGGCGATTTATGGTTGAAGCAATCACTGCGTGTATGATTTGACAAATTCAGTAAAGTTGTGTTGAACTATGGCTTTGTTCAAAGTCATGCTAATCATTCTTTGTACGGAAAGGAACCTCAGGTCTTATTGTGTTAGTGGTATATGTCAACGATATTATTGTTACAAGAAGTGGTAAGGAGATTGAGGAGTTAAAAAAGTATCTTTAAGAGCATTTTCTCACAAAAGATATGGATTATCTTCAATACTTTCTTAGTATAGAAATTGTCAAATCAAAGGAATGAATTAATTTGTCTCGACGGAAATATTTTTATTTTTTTTTCACAGAGGCAAGTTTTCTTAGTACCAAACTAGTTGATACACCAATGAATCCAAATCACAAACTTGCTGGTAATCAAGGAGATATATTCGAAGATCGAGGGATGTATCGAAGATTGGTTGGGAAACTTATCTATTTAACTATCACTTGTCCATACATCATATGTTGTGGGTGTGGTGAGCCAGTTTATGAGTTCTCCGAGTGTACCTCACATTCTAACTAAACACAAAAATGCCTTTCTTCATGGTGATCTCATAGAGGAAGTCTATATGAAACAAACTCCTAGACTCGTTGCTCAGAGGAATTCAAACAAAGTGTGTAAACTGAGAAAGGCGATTTATGGTTGAAGCAATCACTGCGTGTATGATTTGACAAATTCAGTAAAGTTGTGTTGAACTATGGCTTTGTTCAAAGTCATGCTAATCATTCTTTGTACGGAAAGGAACCTCAGGTCTTATTGTGTTAGTGGTATATGTCAACGATATTATTGTTACAAGAAGTGGTAAGGAGATTGAGGAGTTAAAAAAGTATCTTTAAGAGCATTTTCTCACAAAAGATATGGATTATCTTCAATACTTTCTTAGTATAGAAATTGTCAAATCAAAGGAATGAATTAATTTGTCTCGACGGAAATATTTTTATTTTTTTTTCACAGAGGCAAGTTTTCTTAGTACCAAACTAGTTGATACACCAATGAATCCAAATCACAAACTTGCTGGTAATCAAGGAGATATATTCGAAGATCGAGGGATGTATCGAAGATTGGTTGGGAAACTTATCTATTTAACTATCACTTGTCCATACATCATATGTTGTGGGTGTGGTGAGCCAGTTTATGAGTTCTCCGAGTGTACCTCACATTCTACGGTATCTTCAAGGAGCACCAGATTAGGAAATTTTGCATAGACAAAACAATTATCTTCATATCATAGGGTACTCTGATGCACACTGTTCAGGTTCTTTAATAGATAAGCGGTCTACTACTTGGTACCATGCTTATGGGGGAAATCTAATCATGCGAAAGAGTCCAAAGCTTAGCGTTGTCGCCTGATCAAGGACTGGAGCAGAATATAAGCAACAACTCATACTACTTGTGAGTTGATGTGGATCAATAAGCTATTACAAGCAAGGTACTCAAAAATGGTTATGTAACAATAACGGCCATAACCGTTACGCATTATGGGGCCAAAATGGCCATAACGGCCATTACAGAAAAAAAAAAAAAAAAAAAATTTGCTGTCACGGTCCCATAATGGCTGTTACAGAAAAACTGCCTGTAAGGCCTCATAACAATCTCATAACAGTCCCAAAACAAGTTTTTTTCAAAAAAAAAATAAAAAATGGCGTAACGGCTGTTATGGCCTGTATCATAACGGTAATGCGTTATGGAACACCTTGATTACAAGAGATGAGGTTTGAAGTGAATCTACCAATGCAATTATTTTGTCATAACCACGTAGCACCCCATGTTGCAAACGATTTGATCTATCATATGATAGAACTAAACATATTGAAGTCGACTATCACTTCATACGTGAGGTCTCCAATGGTGAAATCTCTATGCCATATGTTCAATCTCAAGATCAATTTACAGATATATTCACCAAAGCCCTTAGTCACAGTCAATCTACATGTATATGCTCCAAGCTGGGCATCCATGATCCAGCTTGAGGGGGAGTGCTAGTGTATATGAATGTGAGCCATACCATTGTACTACCCGCCTAGGCTTTTTTCCTTTGTTAGGTTGGTTTAGGACTTTATGGGGACTTTTGCTTTTGTCACTTAAGGGTATTTTTGTCATATATTTTTTTTAATAACATTTGAGTCAACGATGATGTGGAAAATACAAAATGCAGAGTTACCAAAAAAAGAAGCATTGACTGGATGAACAAACCTGGTGCCCTGAAAAGGCCTTGATAGGGCGATTCTCTCCAATCTTGCAAACATAAATCATGTTGTCTGTTGAGCAGGTAGCAAATGAAACATTGTTCCTCCAATCGACATCTAGAGTTGGAGCTGAAGAAAAGAAAACAGCACATATGTCAAGCATGATTTAGTCTGATATAGGTGAATCAATGCACCATTTTTCACAGAGAATAAAGTACCAGAATGAAATTCAAATTGTTGTTTCCATTCCCCTGTTTTAACATCCCATACAATTGCAGTTTTATCCACGCTTCCACTGAGAAGACAATCACCCTTCTTGTTCCACTTCAGAGAGAAGATAGGCCCTCTATGTTTGCTTAGGGTATTCTTTAGCTCACCTGCTCAACCACGCCATAAAAGGGTACACATTAGTCACCTTAACAATAGAGACCACTATACAAATGCTTCTACAACTACTTGATAATAATAAAAGATGAGATAGCTAGTGAAGTATGAAGAAAACAACTTATAAGCAGTTCGTAGAGAGATGTGCTGCTATAAATTAACTCTCTTTGACAATTTTTAAAGCTTTGCTAGAATTCGAAGGCTACAAGTTAGACATTTGGGAGAAACTGCAGTTGTTTCAGGTCTCAAATAAATGAAAATCTGAAGGGGGTTGGGAAGCTGGTAGAAGTTGAACGAGGTGAATTTTTAATGACACTTTTTTGGTGGAATCATTTGTCCCCCTAATTATTTGAAATCGCAAAGTTAAATACCCAATTTTCATTTACTTTTGCTTGCACCTATGATTTTTATTTATTTTTTTGTATTTCTGTTCTTCTGGAACTACAAAGCTCTATATCTGGGATTTACTAAATCTGTCATGAGATTTGGTGATCCATCAAACTATAGCATCTCAAAGTTTCTTCAGCTCGAGTTTGTGATCAACCATGGGCCCAGATCATGTACAAGCAAACCAAATCAAACTTGATAGTAAGAACTAAGAGCTACACTTTCTAGGATTCTCTAATGAAAAGTTTCCTACTTGACCATATTCAGTGACATATAAAAATGGTTCAGTGCTGGTGAAACCCCTGTGGTGATGAAAATCACACCAGGTATATTGAGAGATACTATCAAGATCACTGACATGGGATTGGTTTCTTTACCACCCCAATGGTTCAAAACATCCAACATGGCTTGCCAAATTGCCATTTCCAGTCGAAGACCCATAGAAAAGTAAATATAGTCCCTTGAAGAGGTAGATTATGCTCAAATCAACCTAATGACATCCACACTCAATCTCATCAAATTTACAAATACTTTTATCCAAAAACTAAGTAACTTACCAGTGGTATTTATAGCTGTATCTAACAACTTCAAAATCAAATAATTGTATTTTCTAGCTGTGTCAAACTGCTTCAAAACTGGATTGCCTAAAAAAACCTATCCGGGAGATATCTCATAATGAATTTTAAATTTTACTTAAGTGTCTCTTTACAACCATAGGTTGTGGTTTGATTCCCACCCTTTGGATTTGCTCTGTGGAAGGTTTTAAAAGGGCAAGAGGAAAGCTCAAAGGGACATGGGTGGGGGTAGTAAGAAAAGACTTGATTACCTATGGCTTAACTGAGGATATGGTCCTTGATAAAGTGGCATAGCCGAACAGAATTCGTGTAGCTGAACCCAATTAGTTGGGATAAGGCGATGATGATGATGATGATGATTTTAAACCATAGTATCTTGGTGGGCTGGAGGGTCCCAACAGTAGTTTCAAAGTTGAAATTTGCATAGTGGTAATTACTTTATTTTAATCAATTGAAAATTGTGTGTTCCTTTTGAATAAATCCAAGGAATCGTGTGGCCAAACTCCATTCTAGTTCCAATTACCTTCACTCAAAGAGTAAGGTTTCGGCAATAAGGTGAAGGATTGGTAAAATTCCTCTTATACCTGAAGGATGGTCTGGCCATAGATTAATGATGAAGTTGAAGAAATTAAACGGCTATGAAGAGAGGAAAAGGAACATTATGGGAAGATAAGAATACAAAAGCCTTGATCCCTCACAAGATCCGAGCTCCAGACAGCCAGAAATTTCTGCATTGACAGGAGAGGAAAAGATAAGCTAAATCCTTGAAACTCGGCTTACAAAATGAAAGTGAGGAAAGAAGAGACTATGTGGTGCCGACGATTGGAGGCAGTTTGGCTTAAGCAGGGTGAAGAAGGATGTGGAGTTCTACTCTAATCTTCTAACAGAAGAGGGTTGGGCACTCCGCATTCTCGATAAACTCTACTTTGGAGTAGATCACTACGGAAAATGCAACTTGGCTGGAACAACCCCCAAAGGAGGAAGAGCTTAGGCCAGCAGTATCAAAGTTGGAAAGAGATAAGGATCTCAGCTCAGAAGGTTTACCAATTGTCTTTTTCCAAGTATTTTGGGAGGAGGTAAAAAAGGTTAAAGGAAAGGAGAAGTTGGCTAAAGACATGAAGCACCCTTCATAGCGCTAGTACCTAAGAAGGAAGGTGTGAAAAGCCTGAGAGACTTTAGACCCATCAGCCTGATTGGAGGTCTGTACAAAATCTTGGCCAAGATCCTAGCAAGAAAGCTAAAGTGTTGTGGGTAATCTCTAAACCACAAGGGACATTTCTATATGGGAAGCAAATTCTGGGAAGTGCCTCAATCACGCACGTGTACATCGACATAAGGTAAATCAGTTCTAATATGTCAGTTGGATATGGAGAAAGCATACAACTTTGTTTGGGATTCCTTGGAACATATGCTAAGGTTGGGTTTTTGGGGTGATTTGGATATAGTGGATATCAAAATGCAACATACTAGTTAGTCCTAACTAACTGGAGCATTCAAAGGTGTTTTTGGTGGGACAAGGGGCATCTACCAATTAGATCTGCTACCCTCTTATTTGCATTTTGGGGGCAGAAGCCCTTGGTAGTGAGGGCCCTCATATTGGCTAATATTTCAAACCATAATGAAGAGGTATGTAGTATAGTAAAACTCCAGTAGGAGAAAAATTATTCAATTCATTCATGACATCATTTTGGAGTCAATGCATGGATCTGATTGCGCTATTCTAAAGCCTCTTTTTTTCCCTTTCTTTTTCTTTTTTTCTTTTTTTTTTTTTTGAAGTCAACTGAAATATGTGTGTGTGTGTGTGTGTGTGTGTGTGTGTGTGTGTGTGTGTGTGTAATATAGGATGCGCTGAGATAGCGTGAAGAATGACATCCCTCAAAATTTACATCCTCAAAAGAAAAGCAAAATTGCAATCCTATAAATCCTTCAACGAGGAGGCCCATTCAACAATGAAGAGCTTAGCTTTAATAGCCAAGTCCCCTTCAGTGGTTTGAACATTCCGAAAACACCTATCATTTCTTACACCCATATAGTCCATAGGCTGGCTACGAGTGCCAACCTCCATGTCGCTCTCCTCTCCTTCCTCAGCCTGACCCCATGCCAAACCAATGAAAGCTCTCCAACTGATCCCGGCAGCATTTAGGATTTCTCGAAAGAGTTGAAAAGGCTTTCCAAAATTTTCCAAGCAAAAGGAACACGAAAAGATGGTCCACAACTACGCACTATCCATGGACATGACGCAGATGTTGGGGATCACCATTGACCTTTTTTGAAGGTTATCAATGGTTTAGGACTCTTCCCCCTTCCAGCAAGCCAAGCAAAAGCCAACTTTAGGTGAGGGCGCCATAATGCCATAACTGCTTCATCTGAGAACCTCTTCCACCACCCACCGAATATAGAAGCATCTTGTAGAATGGCCAGACCTTGATTCGACCAAGCTTGTCCATTTTCCAAATCATCCTATCAACTTCCTCCTTCATTGGCGAGCAATTGAGAAGATAGCCTTGAAGCTTCACAAACTCCCCCAGCTCATCCTTATTCCCGATCCATTTTTTCACACAGTCTTTTTCAGTAGTCAGAACTGTATTAAACCCAAACCTTTCACTCCCAATCTTTGGATGCATCCGTATTTTTTACCAAAATTTTAATCTTGTTTTCTAGGATGGAAAGCGCATTAAAGCCTAACTTTTTATGCACCCTTCTTTTCCCATGTGAACTTTGGGTAACTATGGTATCAACCTTGGGTGTTTGTGAAACACACAAGATGAAACTAACATGGTTGAATAGTGATACAGGCATTTGCCTTTGAAGGCCAGCATGTAACAGCCCTCGTGATGGTGCTCTATTTTTTGTCACACGGGATCATGATGAAGAAAATGTTGAGACAAAATAGAAATGTCTTATTTGAACGTCTATTGAGTTATCATCCCAAGAAACCAAATTATGTGATCACATCACTTGATATGATGTTGACAGATTATGATTAGGATACAATGTGTGTACAAAAATGTAAGAGTTGGTATGATGGTGTCTCTGGGCACAACTTCAGTGGATCCCTTACTGTGGGGCCCACCGTGATGTCTGTCCCTCACATCCACGCCATCCACCCATTTTGATAGCTTATTTTAGGTCATGGTTTCAAAAATGAAGCAGATCCAAATCTTAGATGGATCGCACCACAATAACTAGTGCTAATTGAATACCCACCATCAAAAACATCTTGGGGGCCATCGAAATGTTTATTTGCCATCCAACCTATTGATAAGGTCACAAATACCAGCTTGATCCAAAACTTGTGTGGCCCACAAGAAGTTTTTAATGGTCAATAACCACTGTTTCATATGGTGTGGTCCACCTTAGATGTGGATCTGCTTCATTTTTGGGACCATGACCTAAAATCATCTTTCAAAACGAATGGACGGCACGTGTAATGCACATACTTCAAGGTGGCACCATAGTCAACCAATTGATAAGGTCACAAATATCAACTTGATCCAAAACTTGTGTGGCCCACAAGAAGTTTTTAATGGTCAATAACCATTGTTTCCTATGGTGTGGTCCACCTGAGATGTGGATCTGCTTCATTTTTGGGACCATGACCTAAAATCATCTTTCAAAACAGATGGACGGCACGTATAATGCACATACTTCAAGGTGGCACCGTAGTCAAGGATCCACCGAAGTCGTGCCTGGTGTCTATTGGGTCCTACATGCATGGTGGGGTCCACCAAAAGCCCAATTGGGCTAGAGGTGACTCTAATGGACTTTTCTGAAGTTGGGTTTGGTTGGAATCCTTTTCTATCAGATAGGAAGGGTTGTTGCACAAAATGTACTTATAAGTAATTGCCCCATAGATGATAGATCCTATATCTATCCATAAGAGGATCATAGTCTTTGTTACATATAGTCATTCCATTGGAACAAGAGGGCGAGGAGTAGACAGAGAAATCCGATCTGCCGATCACCGACGAATGGAAGATGACAGCTACTGACCGACAGAGGTGAGGACAGCACACGCAATGGAGCCGTAGAAAGTCAAGTGAAATCCAATCCACGAAATAATTTTATCTATGGACAGCCTAGGCGTATTGTATGCGCCAATTGCCATTTAGCTAATAAGTCCATGGATATTAAGACATTTGGCGATAAGCTTGTGCTTGTTTGGAGGGATCATCATAAATTATTTAAGTATCTCGCTCACGATACATAAAAAATATTCAGCTAGAGCTTGAGAGGAGCGTTGTAGTTTGAAGTTGGGTACCTTCAATTTACTCGCCTTAAGTCACCAAGGGACGACGGTTCCATTAGTGTTATCTTAAAGACAAGAGACCATCATGTCACTTCTCAAGATGTCCTGTTCCTCCGCATGTAGAAAAGGAATAAATCAATCAATCAAATTACGGGAAGCTTTATGAAGTGCTTCTTTAGGAGTTAAAACTTCCATTCGTCCACCAAACCATGCTTGCATTTTTCATTGCACGCGGCCTTCCCTATGTAAACATCTAAAACTCAGATCCCTGGAAGGGTCTTGCAATCAAGCTCCCTTCTTGCTTTGCACTTGAGGGCCAATCTCCATCCAACCTGAGGAAACCTTTGCACGCCTCTATTACCTTTTGGGAGGCCTACGCCCGTTGTTATCGCGGGACTTACACAATCGATCGGATCATATGGATATCCCTTCAACACAACATAGGTCATCAAAAGGATCTCGAATGACCCTAACAACGCATCTTCACAAACCAAGAATTATGAGATCACCCCTTTTATTCTGGGTGGCGGAGGGATCGTACCATTCGAGCCTTTTTTTTTCATGCTTATTCTAGAGTACTCCAATGGCCGATCTGTCACCCATACTGGGCTTGGCCCCGTCCCGTGTGGAGAATGCCCCCCTTACGGCACGGCTTAGTCAGTTATTCTCGCAGTTCAAAGCACTCTGCTAGGCCGACACTGATACTGAGAGATGAAAGCTAGGGGAGCGAATGGGATTAGATACCCCAGTAGTCACAGCCGTAAATGATGGATACTAGGCGTTGTGCGAAGCAATCATTTCTTTCTAATATCTGTTTCCAATCTCCAATCAACAACGGGTAGATCGGCATTCAATAGAGACAAGTTGAGTAGGGATTAAAACCAAGGAAAGGAACCTTGGGAAACCTTTCAAGCATATGGGTTTGGCTCCTCCTGATGAAGACATGGAACCAATGGATCTAATATTAGCAGCTTGGGAAGAACAACGACAGGAAGTTGCTGCATTGCAACAGCACCGGGACTACCTAGAAACACTTTAGAGGACAATCCAAACTGCTTTACTGTACCCTTTTTTACCTTTCAAGAATCATGATAGATTGGCTAATATAAGGAAAAACAAAAATCTTCGGGTTTTTTCCTCTTCCTTTATTCCTATCCCATAGGTATAGCACTTGAATCAATAGAGAACATTTTCTTCTGTATGAATCGATATTATTACATTCTAATTTCACTGTCATTCTAACCCTTCTCAGGGGATTCCATCCACAAACGCAAAGTTTATGGCTGATCGATATTGCTCGTCATCATTTAGCAATTGCATTGTTTTTTCTTGTTGTTGGTCATATGCATAGAACTAACTTTCCAAGAGTGGTTGGTGATGTTTTCTCAAATTAATGGAAACTTCTGACGAAGGTAAGGAAGTTATGCTACAAATCTATTAAAAGGGGAAATTGGGTTGGTTTCAGGTGTCTCTAACAGGGTTGAGATTAGACTACATGGAAGCTCCAGATTGCATGGTAATTCTAGAATATAGGTACAGGGTTTCTTTTGTTTTGGAGAGAATAAATATTCTCTTTATTTTTCCTTTTAATGGCATGAAAAAAAAAAAAAATTCATGTGAATGGCTTTTACTTGGGGTAATGAAGAACACCTTTTTTTTTTCCTTAGGGGCCTGTTTGGATTCAGTGAAATGGTGAGAAAGGAAATAAGGTTTCTCGAGAAATTATCTTTCCATTGTTTGTAAACAGCAAAATGATACGAAAGAAATGGAAACCCAATTTCCCACGCAGCCAATTTTCCCTCAAAATTGCCCTTGTATTTTCTCACCTCGACACATAAGAAAGGACGTTTCCTTTCCTACGTTTTCTCCATAGGGGATTAAGTGCGCCCCCTAACCCAAGATGGTGCAATCCTTACCATGGGCCCACGTTGATGTATTTCTCATATATCCATGTCGCCCATCTATTTTTCCATATCGTTTTAGTATACGTACTAAAAATGAAGCACACCCAAATCTCAAGTGGACCATACTAAGAAACAGTGGTGATTGAACACCCCACCATTGAAAACTTTCTAGGGTCGACCATAATGTTTATTTTCCATCTAAACTGTTAATAAAGTCACACAATCATGGATGAAGATAACAAAAAAAATATCACTATGATATAAAACTTTTATGGCCCATAAAAAGTTTTTAACGACCAGTCACCATTATTTCCTATTGTATGGTCCACTTGAGATATAGATTTGTTTCATATTTAGGATTAAAATTATCTGAAAAATAGATGGACGACGTGGATACAGAATAATATTAAGGTGGACCCTATGGTAAAGGCCGCACCATCTTAGGTGAGGCCGGTGCCGCTAATCCACTCCCAGTTTTAGGTGAGGCCGGTGCCGCTAATGCACTCCCAGTTTTAGGTGAGGCCGGTGCCGCTAATCCACTCCTAGTTTTGTTGCAATTGGATTCGTTAGTGACCAGTGCATGCTGGTACTGAAAAAATTGTGGGACCATCATGATATATGTGTTTTATACATACCGTTCGTCCATTTTTTCTAGTTCATTTTAGGGCACGAGCCAAAAAAAGAGAAAAATCCAAATCTCAAGTGGACCACATCATAGGAAACAATAGTAATTGAATGCCAACCATTAAAAACTTCTTTGGGCGACGAAAGTTTGGATCAACCTGATATTTGTGTTTTCCCTTTGTACAGGTCTGTGTGACCCAATCAACAAGTTGTTGGATGGTAACTAAACATTACAGTGGGCCTTAGAAAGTTTTCAATGGTGCGCGTTCAACTACCATTGTTTCCCATAGTATGGTCCACCTGAGATTTGGATATGCTTTTTTTTTTTTTTGTGCCAATGTACTAAAATGAGATGAAAAAATTGGATGAACAGCATGGATAAAACACATATATCATGGTTGGGCCCACATATCTTTTCCAGCACCGACGAAACGGGAAGGTAATGACTTTTGTGGGAGCGGATTAGGTGAGACCCAGATTCACTCAAGATAGTTGCAGCCCTTACCGTAGGGCCCACCTTGATGATTGTATTCTGTATCCACGACGTCCATCCGTTTTTCCAGATCATTTTAAGGCATTAATCCAGAAAGGAAGCATGTCCAATTATCAAGTGGACCATACCATAGAAAATAATGGTGATTGAACGCCCTACCATTAAAAACTTCTTAGGGTGCACCAAAATGTTTCCATAGTATTTATTTTCCATCCAATCCGTTGATAAGGTCACCTAAGCCTGGATGAAGGTAAAAAACAAATATCAGCTTGATCCAAAACTTTTGTGGTCTGTTAATGGTCAATCACCACTCTTGCCTCTGGTATGATCCACGTGATAATTGGAAATAACTTTTGGGATAGTGCTGTAAAATGATCTAGAAGAACAGATGGACGGTGTGGATTTATAATACATGCATTAAGGTGGGCCCCACGGTAAGAGCCGCACCGTCTTGGGTGAGTCCAGGTCTCACCTAATTCGCTCCCCACTATCATATCCCACTAAAATAGGGACCGGATTAGGTGCTACTCCCGCCTCATCCAAGACACTGTAGCACTTACCGTGGGTCCCACCTTGATGATGTATGTATTCAACATCCACGCTATATATCCGTTTTCCTAGATCATTTTAGGGCATGACCACAAAAATGAAGCATATCCAAATCTCAAGTGGACCAAACCATGGGAAACAATGGTTATTGAATGATCACTTAAAAAATAAAAAATTTGCCAAACATATTATTTGAAAATAAACCTCAAATTTCTCAAGAAAATGTTGTTGATAAACAAACATAAGAAATAACATTTCATTTCCTACACTTTCCATGAAATAAGGTTTCTTGAGAAATACAATTTCCTTTCTCACCCTTTCCACAAATCCAAATAGGCCCTATAAGTATTTTCTTGCACTCAAAAGCTGAGAGATGGGAAATGACTTCACAAGATCATTGCATGTGAGGCTCATCTCATTTCGCGATGCTAGTCAAATAGATGGTGTGATGACATCAAGGTATCCCAAAGCGGTTACTTATCGGCCGATACGTAACGGAAACGGTCATAACCGTTACGCGTTACGGGGTCGAAACGGCTTGTAACGGACCGAAACGGCCCCGTAACGATCCTGTAATAGTTTTTTTCAGAAAATAAAAAAGTTCCATAACGGCCGATATGGGGTCCATAACAGCCGTTACGGCCCGTATCGTAACGGTAATAGTGGTGGCCGTTACAGCCACCGTTACCGTTATGGAACACCTTGGATGCCATTCATGTTTGTGTGGTAAGCCTAAATTGCTCCTCATTGGTATAGAACACATTCAGAGGGTGGTTTCAAGATAACCTTGGCCATCCCATGCTCAAGTTCAATGAGCGTGCTATTTTAACTAAATTAAGCTTAAACACGCAAGGAACTTCCATGAATAAAAGATCAGGAGGATGTAGAAAACGGATCAATTATAACTCTTAGGACATGCTCACATGCAGATCATGGACCAAATCAGACTGGATTGCTGTAACAATCTTATTTCAAGCATGAGATGAAACAAAACAATTCAGAAAGAGTGCCTTTTGAGATTTTTCTTCTTCTTCTTCTTTTCAGTGAGTGTGTTTTAAGCTTTAGCGTGTTTCCAGTTATTCAAATGCTTTAGATAACCAAACACACAAAGTTTTTGGATTCAAATCGATTTGGATAGAAGTGCAAAAAGTAGGATTCATGCTGTCCAAAGACACCAAGAAGGCCAAGCTGGCCAGAATATTCAAGGTGCATTCCCAATATATGCAGACAACAGATCTAAAATAAACAATACTTTCCTTTTAGAAAGATGAATTTGTAAAGTTCATAACGAAAGAAACATGTTAACAGCTGTGCATAACTGTACAACTGAGATTAACTTGTTTGGAAAACACATAGACACACCCACATGCACTCACATGCACATAGCAGAAGATCACAGTGAATTAATTTCGAGTATTTCAAGATTTATGTCAAGGCCAACAATGGCAACATGAAAGTATCATAAATAAATACATTTATGGTGAATAATGGATTAGTTGAAACATAAGATTGACGTGACAAGCACAAAAAATGAATGACATTCCAACTTTGACCATCGGATGTTTGAACCAAATAAGCACAAACAATAAATGCATGCTAAGAAAACTTACCATCTCTGCTCCATATTCTTGCCTGTCCATCATAAGAGCCTGTTGCAAGAAGGGTTCCTTCGCCCTGCATAATAGCAAACAATAGAGAGAATATAAGTGAAAAGGGCAAGTAAGACCACTTCGCACCAGCGTCCACCTAGATTAGTACTATGCAAAAAAGATCAAAGATAGATTGAGAAGATATATCCAAAGCGTTTATCCATGAGAAAAGAATAAGGATGATAATGTATCAAAAACTTCAATGACAATAATGCTGGTAAAACTCACATTCCAATCAAGAGTTGTGACATCCTTGCATTTCTCGTTGGTTCTTCCCTTAAAATGTTTCAAAACTAGTACCTTCGGAGTTCCATTTTGTAAACTAGAGCTACAAGGTCCATCTGCAATTGCCCAAATCCGCGCCGTTGAGTCACCGGACCTATTATAAGTAACCCATAATCAAGAACAGAATAGAATAATAGCAGCAAAAGTGATACCAAACAAAACACATTCACGTGGATACCTTCCAATTAGCAATATCAAAATAAAAAATAAAAAAACAACTATAAGAACAGAAGGAAAATAACAAGTAAATCAATAGCTGAAGTTTGATGATGCATGAGCAATAAGAGCATTTACTAAGTGATTATAAGACACTACCTAGAAAAATGCAATGAATTTCATTTAGTGATCCTTGAATACGTATCTGAACAACACCACCAAAATTTCCAACAGAGAGAAATTTTGTTTGTCCAGATTCAGAACCTGAAAAGAATACTGAGTAGATAGAAATTATATCAACATGCCTTACATTCTTTAGACCTTCTAACAAGAATGTTTGCTTCTGATCATTAGACCATTGGATTAGAAGGGGAAAAAAAAAATTCTCATTGTTTAAGCATCGTTTTTTGAAAAATCATTGTTTAAGAATTGTATTCCGCAAAATTCTTAAATCAGTTGCAAATTTTACCAGTTTCCATGACTTGTAAGATCCAATTTGCTGCTTAGGGAATTACTCAAACACCTGGAGCTGGAGAGCATGAAACATGCATGGGTGGGAAGTTTGGGACTTGGCGAAAAATTAAAGTTATGCATGAACTCCAGAATCTTAATTCCTCTATCAATTACATGATATGAGGGCTAGGCGAGACAGGAGTTGGCATAGGTAGTGCATGTCAGGTGGTTAGGGAAACTGGTTGCTCACTCTTCACTCATGATAGTTCTCACATGGAACATCAGTGGCTTGGGGTGCCCCCAGAAAAGAATGCAGATCAAGTGGGTATGTAGATGTCAGAGTGCTCAAATTGTTCCACTGCAGTAGACAGAACTGCAGATCTGAGAGCCATGATCTGATTGATGGGGGGAGTCCGTTGCTGGGGTTGGTCCAATATGACTGCACAGTAGGCATCAGGAGGAATTATAACGATAATATGAAAATGTAATAATCAAGGAGGATGGGAAGGTAGGGAGATAATCAGTGTCAGTCTCTTTCGATGAAATAGTATCGGGATCCAGATGGATGTTGGCGTCTATGCACGGGCCAAATGACCTGAATCTTAGAGGGGAATTCCAGGCTGAGCTGAGTACCAATCATGTGGTGTCTCCCATGTTGCATTGGTGGTAACCAGTGTTTTAAATAGCTACGCTATGTAGCGTGTAGCTTAGCCTTAACACTACGTAGCTCATGAAAATAGCTTAGTCACATGTAGCCTACACTACATGATAATTTGCATATGCCACACGCTGCATAAACTAGGCTACACACTACGTGCCTCACATTACAAGTTATTTTTCATTAGAAAATTAAAATCAAATAATATTTTCGATGATTTATTACATTTTTCAATTTTCAATATTGAATGCTTTTAGTAAAAAATAATATAATTAATAATATTAATTAGTTTTGTTGCTCTTTCTTTACCTTTATACTTAATGATTACCCTTTTCTACTACTATAAGTCGCATTTGGTTGCACCAAATATCATGAAAAATTGTTAAATTTCATTATTAATCAGTCTAATTTGATGAATATCATGGAATTAGTGCAACCAAGAACAATCTTGATTAAAACTCTAGAAGTAACATGTAGGTTACGCTACACGCTATGTAGCTTACGCCTCACGCTTCAGAGAGGTGAACGCTACGCTACATGCTATTCGCTATTTAAAACATTGGTGGTAACATAGGCGTAATCAGGCTCTCCTATGAAAAGAAATAACACAGTAGGGTGACAAGAAATATGGGGAGTTTTCCAGTGTGGGTCCACAGAAATGATCATATTTATCTTCCTCTTTGGGGAGGGTCCTTTACTTGACTAATAACCAGGCAGTTTTGGTGCTGACAAGAGTTCATAGATTACTTTTATAAGGTGATGGGGAGTCCATTCATCTGGAGCTGTTGCAAAAGGCAGTGCGCCGGTGCCTCAACCCCATCTCTGATCATTTTTTTTTTTTTTTTCGTGAAGAGCTATGAATCATTTTATTAAAGATCTGCCTGGCTAAACAGCCAGAACAGAAAAGAACATGCAGAAACGAAATTACAAAGCCAAAACAGAATGACCTACATCCATGTTAACATTAAAACTCGAAACAGCCCATTCCACAACATCCCTTTTAATCTTCCAACACACTTGGGCACTTGGCAGCATCTTGTTGTTGAAGCAGCAAGCATTGCATTCTATCCAAATGTTCCTAAAAATGGCCAGAAGAGATAGCCTCCAAAGGGTCTGTCTTTCTTTTGGCAAGTGCACCCCATGAGCAGCCGAAAGCAAATGCGAAGTGTGACTGCAGGCATAGTCCATTGCACCCCGAAGATGGAGAAGGTGTAGGACCAGATCTCGGCGGCAAAGGTACAGTGCATAAGAAGATGATCGACTGTCTCTGCATTGGACATACATAGAAGTCAAACATTCAGGATGGGCATCCCCCTCTTTTTAAGGTTTTCTATAGTTAAGATCCGATTTCTACCTGCTAGCCATGCAAAGGAAGCGACTTTCAAAGGGGCCCCATTGGACCAATATCCAAAAGGGACAATGGCTCCCGAATCGGATCTAAAAGGATGAATCAAATTATAAAAAGATCTGACAGAGAAGGATCCGGAAGAAGAAACTAGCCAATGTAAAGAATCGTTTTCATTCGCGAAAGGGAAGAAGAGCTGAAATCGATCCAATAATTCAGCACAATCAGTAATCTCTGCTTCGGTAAGGTCCCTTCTACATGGAGGGCACCAAGCTCCCCTTCCACCTTCAGCCGAGAAGCATCTATCTACAGTGATGCCCTTCTTCATGGACAATGCAGCATCTTCAGTTGGAGGGAAGATATGGCCTTCCAAATACATGAAGCTTGGTATCGAGAAGACAGACTAATCTCCCATCCCCTTTCATCCACCCCGTACTTGTTAGCAATGACCTTCCTCCAAAGCTTCCCTTGTTCAATTCCGAATCTCCATTGCCATTTGCCGAGCAACGCCAAGTTCATAGAGTGGAGATCTCTCAAGCCAGCCTTCTAACTCAGGTAAGCATGCCTCTTCCCACTTTAAAAGATGAAATTTGTGTTTTTCCTATGCACCTTGTCATAAGAAGTCCCCTCTCAATTTCTCTGGTTTCTGGATCACCGATTTCGGGCATCTGTAAAGGGACATGAAGTATAACAGCAAATTTGAGAGTGCCGCTTTTATGAGGGTAATGTGACCAGCTAGCAATAAGTGTCTTTCTTTCCAAGTTGATAACTTCTATTGGAATCTCTCTACCATCTTGCCCCACAAATGTTTCGCGGTTTCCCCACACAAAAAGGAAGGCCCAAGTAAGACGAAGGAAAGGATCCAATTCCACAGCTGAATACTCTTGCCAATCTGAGAAGATCTTCTTTGGACATTCCTATCCCGAGCATCTCGCTTTTTGCCGGATTTATCTTCAATACTGATACCTCTTCGAAACACCCCAAAATCTTCCACAAGTTGTCTACCTTTTCCGTGTTCGCTTTGCAAAATAAAGTGTCGTCGACAAACTGCAAATGAGATATTGTTGGGCCGGATCTTGAGGTGCTGAAACCAGAAATTAAACCTTCCATTTTCCCTTTTGATAGCATACAACTTAGAGCTTCTACAACCACAAGAAACAAAAAAGAAGATAGGGGATCGCCTCGTCTAAGACCCCTCGAGGCTTTGAAATACCCTTTTGGGGATCTGTTTACCATTACTGAGAAAGAGGCTGAAGATATGCATGCCATTATCTAGTTAATCCATCTCTCGCCACAACCGATCCTTCGCAACAGATATTTCAAAAAGTCCCAATCCATGTGGTCATAAGCCTTTTCAATGTCTAGCTTGCACACCACCCCTTTCTTGTTGTCTCTGCCTCGAGTCAATACATTCATGAGCTAGGAGTGCGGTGTCTAACATTTGCCTATTTGCCACGAATGTGCCTTGATTTTCTGAGACGACCAAGAGCAGGACCTTTCTAAATCTGTTTGCCAACACTTTGGCTAGGATTTTTTAGCAACTCCCAATTAGACTAATAGGTCTAAAATCTCGTAAGGAGTTCGCACCTTCTTCTTTTTTTCTTTTTTCTTTTTTTGAAAGGTGGCTCCCACACCTTTAGGGATATAACCTTTTGAATGAAATTCTTGTATGTACTCCACCAATGCTCCTTTGATCATGTCCCAAAATGCTCAAAAGAAAAATAGTGGAAATCCATCTGGTCCCTATGCCTTGTCGCCACCTAGCGCATCTACAGCTTCCTTGATCTCCTCTTCCAACATCAGTTGCTCCAGGAAATCCTTGTCCGTGTTCGACAATGTCCGGAAGTGTAATCTATCTAGTGTCAATTGGGGTCGATTTTCACTAGATAGCAATTTGTTATAAAAGTCTACAACTGCTAAGCAATTGCTTCTTTTTCTTCAATTCTTGTACCATCAACACACATGTTGGTAATGTGGTTGTTTCTAGCCCTTGCACTAGCGATGTCGTGGAAGAAAATGATGTTTCTGTCACCTTCCTTAAGCCATACCACTCTCGACCTTTGTCGCCAAGAGATTTCTTCTTGCTTGAGGATATTTGCGTATTAGACCGAAAGTTGAAGGCACTTGTTCAAATCTTCAGTGGACAAAGATTCTGTCTCTTCTCTAATCTCCAGATCTTGCAGCTCCCTGATAATGCTTACAATGTTCTCCGACTTTTTCTGAATGGTTTCCTTTTTCCAATTTGATAATTTCATTTCAAGGAGTTTTAGTTTCTAGGCTAATTTGTTAACAGTCGATCCTTGAACTGTAAATGATCTTCACCATTCTTTAATCATGTTCGCAAAGCCTTCCTCTTCCATCCATCCAATCTCAAATCTAATAGGTTTGGGACCCCAACTGTCTTCCCTAATATCGAGCATAATTGGGCGATGATCAGAAGTTGTTTGGGGGAGAGCTTGAACGCACGCCATTGGAAACTAGGCTTCCCAATCTAGAGAGATGAAGAACCTGTCCAATCTAGCCAGCACAGGAGTCTCTCTTCCATTCGACCAAGTGTATTTTCCCTCATCGGAGCATCAATCATTCTGCAGCCTCAAAACCATTCATCAAAGTCTCTGATACTTTTGGTAATGTGACCCATGGGAGATTTCTCATGCAGAAATCCGATCACGTTGAAGTCACCACCCATGCAGCAGGGAAGGTTGAACAAGGATTTAATTTGATTTAGCTCATTCCAGAACAAGCTCCTTCCAAATGGAAAACAAACGTTGTACACGGCAGTGAAGAGCCATCTAAAGTGTGAAGATAAGCCCTTGAAACTGATGAAAACAAAAAAAGGATCCAATATGTTGACTTTCAGCTACCCAGTAATCTTTGTTCCACGCCACTAAAACTCCTCCTACCGATCCCTCAACATTTACGGGATCCCATCCTGCGTTCCCGATCCCCCATATTGAATGACGAGCATCGAACACATCCATTTCGGTCTCCTGCAATGCCAAAATCTGAACTTTGTGTTTGAAACAAGTTTCTTTGATTTGTCTGCATTTGTCGAGGGAACCTAGCCCCCTGATATTCCAACAGAGGATCTTCATTAGCAAACCAGCCTGACGCCCCTGCCCTTGTGGGCTTCACTATTGCTCCTTGCTTGGTCATAGTTCACCGAACTTTCTAAACTCAGCAATTCTCTTCATCCTCAGTTGAGCTGAGCCAACCTCAACCATGTTTGAGCTAGGCTACTGAATAGCCTAGCTCGTGTTCGGCTTGGCTCGGCCATCGAGCTGGACTGACATGTTCGAGCTGGCTCGACCAAGCTTTCGAGACGAGTTCGAGCCCAATTCGAGCCAAGTTCGAGCCTGAAAAGAACAAAATTTTAAATAGGCCCAGCCTAAAACTATTAAAAATCAAACCCAAAGGCAGCCCAAAGCCCATTTACATCCCCCACTTACTTTTATAGAGAGTTTCACCTCTCATTTCCTTGCTCACTTCTGATGTGGGACTAAAAAACATATTTTTTCCAACTAAGCAGCCAAGTTGAGCCAAGCCGAATCGAGCTTCGATCGAGCCGAACTTCGAGCTGAGCCGAATCGAGCTTGGGTTAGCTCGAGTTTGGCTTGAAAATCATTTCGAGCTTGGAAAAATGGCTCGGCTTGGATTGAACCCAACCTTCGAATCGAGCTGGTTCGAGCCGAGTCGAGCGAGCTAACCGAGCTAGCTTGGCTCGTGCACAGCTCTACTCTTGGATATTTTGGCCTAGGTCACTCTTCACCCACCTCCCTCTAACTACACTTGCTTCTGTCCTTAAAAATTTCATAAAAGCCTGGACATCATCGTCTTGAGCACCGAAAGTCAATCCAATGAATCTGCCTACATGGCCAAGCATATCTTTGTACCAGTCCTCTGCCTTTGTTAATGTCTGGGTGCCCGAAGGAAGCTCATCAAAAAGAAGGGGTAGAGGATAAGCCCAGTCTTGAGGGGGAATGTCTCTAGTTGCTTGTAATGGGGTGACATCGAGTGCATCTGCAAAAAATTCCAACATGGGATCCTCCCCCGCAAAGGATGTTGCTTCTGCGATTCCTTTCTATCCGACACAAATCTCTGTCGTTGTAGAGGTATCTGGGAGATGGCGATCAGTTCCACCCTTTATCGTGTCGTCGATGGAGACTATCGGGATAGTACTAGAGCTTGAGGGCAACAATGGCGAGAAAGCGATGGAAGAGGTATCTCAACTATAAGGGGAAGGCCAATCCAGAGAAGAAATATGGTTTTGAGGTGAAATGGGGGGAATGAGTGATTTAGGTAGCACGTGAGAGGATTGTCGATTGATTGCCGAAATAAATAGGTTGTCTTTAGAGGGCGAAACACGTGCCAAATCTAGACATTGTCTGGGGTGGCACGCGTCATAAGCTGCATCTGCATGTGCGACTCGGCCGATTCGTTTGAACCAGCAGAGGCGAACAGGTTGCCTGTTTTGTCTAAAATATCATGACTCAACTAGGGCGGAGACGTCGTCCTCGTGTCCCTCAATCCTTCTCTGAAATTCGAGGATAAGGATGGCTTAGGCTCGAAATCGATCCTCGCGCGAGTCCTCGGGTTGGGTTTAGCGAAAGGAGGTGGTTCGTTCGAAAGCTGTTGAGCCAGGAAATGAGCCTAATAATCCCTATGAACCAACATTGTTTGGGGCTCAGTGAGTGAGCCACCTTGACCAGACGGAGACATGTGTTTCCCCAAACCTCCGTCCTCCAAGATTTGCTGCCACGTAGCAACTTTGAGCCTTTCTCAGCTACTAGTGGGATGCGAGAACACAAGAGTCTTGTTCCTTCTTCCTCGCTAGCACTACCAAAGATGATCTTCGGCACCATACAGCCAGACTTCTTCCATTCTTCGCCCCATGTATGTGGGTACCCCGGGCGCAGCTCCCCCAAACTGCAATTTCTCATTCCATCCATACACCTCCTGAAATGGCTCGTAGTTGAACAAGGAACCCGCTGCTATGACTTGATTGATATCAATACCTAAAGATAGCGAGACCCATACCTCCACCTCACAGACGGGCTTGATAACACAGTCATCTGGTTTAATCTTGCAACAGAATTCGAACCATGTTAGGATCTCGCCATGGTTCTGAATGTTAGTATCGGTCGACGTATCGGCCCAACGAAAAAATGACATGATACGGTGTTGCGTATCGGCCTGTATTAGTTTTAAGCAAAATAATATGAAAAATATTGGAAAAATAGAAAAAAAAAAAAAAAAAAAGAGAGATATCCAAGAATCTATCTTTTTTTTTTTACCATGTATTCAATGGTGTATCGGGCCATTCTTTGATGAGAATGTTGTTTGTTGATTTGACTTATTGAAGGTCAACTAATTTTGCCCTAATTAAACACAAATCAAGTATGATTTGGTGAACAATGGCCCATTACATTGAAATACAACAAAAATAAGATGAAAATATAAAAAAAGAAAGTGAAGGTTTACTCTTCTTTCCAATTTTTCCCATAATGGTCCGCTTTGGATTGATTTGTCGAACTCCATTCAAATCATTTGTTTTGATCCAAAAACAGGTCAAGGTCTCGCCTAAAATAAGTTTTTAAGCTTCTTCCATGGTTTAAATGAAAAAGAAGAGAAGACGTGAAATTTTGAAAAAAAAAAAAATCAAAATCAAAATTGCACTTTTATGAGCGTATCACCCCGTATTCGTCCCAATGATACAGGGGCACGTTTATGAGCGTGTGCTTTTATGATACGAGTCAATTTTTTTGTATCGAACCGATATGATCCCGAATCGCGGATCAGCTCGTGCCAATGCAGATACAATATGACCATATCAATACTAATATTCATATCCATGGATCTCGCTGATAAAAGCTCCTTTCTACATAATGACCAAAAGTGAGTTGAGGAACTAACTTCTGGTTCTCCTCAAGATCTCTGGGCTAGCTCTGACCACCTATAGACCTCCTATATTCTCCTTCCAGGCCCAGCAATCCAGATTGGGGATCTCTTTCAATGATCCTTTGGTAGCTTCCGGCTCTCAGTGAATGGGGTTTTTCCCAACAACTGCTTCCAAATACAATTTAAGAACCCACACTCGCTTTTCTTTACCTCTGTTGATGAGACCTTTATCCCTAACCTTGGCATCGTTCCACATGCCTTTTCCACCCTAAGAAACGGAGTGATGTGCTCCCAAGGCATCCTCAAGGTTGGGAACGGATGAATTGCGTAGATGAACATAAGTATTAGGCGGCAAAGGAATCTTGGCTCCATCTGGGCCATACAACGCTCTTTGTGTTGTAATCTTTCTCCCCTTGAAAATCTGCTTATGAATCTCCTTAACTACCTTCCTCAAGTCATCTTCTGATTGACTCCTCACAAATGCAAAACCCCTGGGTTTCTTAAGGTATTTATCCAAAGGGATGGCTATATCCATCACCTTTCCCTATCTACAGAAGATCCTCTTGATATGATCAGCCTACCACAAGGATGGGAATTTGTTCACGAAGATGGTAGGGAGGAGTGGAGACTGGAGATCCAAATTTTTGCTCCCCGTACTCTTCTTCCTAGAAACTTTCTTCCACTCCCCTTAGTCAGCATGCCCATCGCACGAAGGAATAGAAGGTTCTTTGATTTTCCCTTTTCCTTTCGCATTGTGAGCTGGAATATCGGAAGGATTCAGGAATATTTTTTCCCGGATCTGAAGTTTTCGATAGGGGAAAGGGCACAAAGGCGGCATTCCCAGATGACTATTTTTTTCCCAGATCTAAAGTTTTTGAATCTGAAGTTTCTCCCAGAGGTGGCATTCCCGGATGAATGTGTTGTTAAATGATTCCATCTCTGATCATTGTCCTATCACGCTATCCTCTAAGTTGGACCCCTTGACCCCAATCCAATATCAATTTAAGATGATGTGGATGAAAGAGGACGGCTTGCAAAGTGTGAAAGAGTGGCAGTGTTTCTTCCAAGTAGAAGGGGGTGAAGCTCAAAATGCAAAAAGCAAAGATCGAAGAGTGGAATAGATCCTACTATTGGAGAGTTGAGGAAGTGATGTAAAAAATTCTTATCAGATCTAGGCAAGAATAGATAGGAAGGAAGAAGTTTCAAAAAGTGATGGGTTTTGTTGTAGGTAAAAGGGAGAGGTTACCTGAGGCTCATATAAAGCTCAAACTCAAAAAGAAGAACCAAAAGTAGAGAAGATCCCACTTTGGGAGAATGGAGGAACTGATGTCAAAGATTCCATATGAGATCAAGGAGATGGAACGGAATAGGCAAGCTCTCAGAGAAAGATATAGTCTGTAGAAAAGATTTACAAAATGAGTATAAAGGAAGTCAAAGGAGAAAGAAATAATGTGCATCAAAAGTCAAGGGACCTCTGGTTAGAGGAGGACAAGTATACAAAAAATAACCCGTAAGGCATTTGGGTGAATGGCTAGCACCGTGGGTTTGCTCCCCACAGACGCGAGTTCGATTCCCCTCCCCCACATTACCCGATGCACGTGGTTTGCAGGTGATCCATGCATCTACAAGGATTAGTCCTGCCTTAAAAAGGAGCGGCGACCCTATTGTCAACAAAAAAAAAAGTATACAAAATTCTTCCATCAATGCTAGAAGGGTTAACCACATCCAAAATATTGAGGCGACCCTATTGTCAACAAAAAAAAAAGTATACAAAATTCTTCCATCAATGCTAGAAGGGTTAACCACATCCAAAATATTGAGGCAAAGAGGGTTAACCTTGAGAAACCACAAGAGATGTGAGGTGATAGTGGACTTCTTCCAAAATTTGTACAAGGAGAGATTGGAGGTGACCAAAATTGAAAAATCTAGAAGTTGAGCACATCGACAAGGAGGCAACGAATTTCTTTTGGAGGTGTCAAGGAGGAGGTTGCAATGGTGGATCAACTGGAAAATGACAAGGCATTAGGTCTAAATGGCTATCCTATTGAATTCTTTAAGGCATTTTGGGAAGAGATGAAAGGGGATGTGAGTACGACAGCAAGTAGGCAGCCAATTTTCTTTCGAGGACTTAGTCAGTGGTGGATCAACTGGGGAATGACAAGGCACCAGGTCCAAATGGCTATCCTGTTACTTTCTTTTAAGGCGTTTTGGAAGAGATTGAAGGATGTGATGAACTTGCTAAAATCTACCACACCCCTTCAAATCAGATGAATATGTGATCCACAGATACGGTGTCCTCGCACATCCCAAAAGAGTTGCATGCAGATGTTTTTTATTTTTTTTTTAAGATTGATAATTTATTAAGGGGAGCAAAGCAACCCAAAAACAGAAATGAAACGAGGGAAACAAGACAAAAGCAAGAACAAAACAAAAGCAAAAAGAGAAACCCTAAGAGAAGCTATACAACTTGAGACAAAAGACAGAAAGAAAGAGAAGGCAGCAGCCAAATAGCTAGAGCAGCTGATGAGATATTAGCGCACTGTCTGCTGGAAATTGAGCGGAAGCCCACTCAATGGAGTTGTCGAAAGCCAAATCAAACACTCTGCTTGGTGAGGAAGAAATATTCCTGAAACTTCGATTGTTTCCAAATTTCCCAAAGAAAAGCAAGTGCCGACATACGCCAAAAGTAGGAGGGATGGATGACGTGACATCGTCTCATACGATGAGGAAAGAAGTGATTGAGGAAGGCATAACCCAAAACACCCGGACCACACATCACTGACAGAAGGACGGTGAAGAACGTACGCATGTGGACGAATTTGAATGCTCTAATTTTAACAATTTATACAAAATAGTGCAGACCTAAATTTCAGACCTGTCTGAATGTACCATAAAATGCTGATCACAGATTCAAAGCACCACAAACTCCTCATTTTGGTACGCGGGATATGGATGCATGGTCGAGTATACCACAACCCATGCTATGTAAGAGATGATAACAGGTCCAAACTGTTATCACCTAATTTATTTGTTGAGTCGTCACTCTAAGTATCCTGTCCAAAGACTCCACACAATGTGGAACATCCGAACAAGCCCTCTCAAAGTAGGCAAGTTGAATTGTAACTTTCTGAACTTTACAAAAATTTTAAAATTGGTTTGTGACCTTCTAAAAGGGAAATTTTGTAAGATGGCTATAAGACCAGCCATGCTTTACAGGACAAAATGTTGGGCAATTAAGGAACAATATGCTCATAAGATGAGTGTGGCTGAAATAAGGATGTTGAGATGGATAAGCGTCACGGCAAGGATAGGATTAGAAATGAATGCATTCGAGGGAATTTGGAGTAGCACCAATAGGTAATAAGATGAGGAAAAGTAGACTTAGATGGTTTGGTTGTGCAACGAAGATCAAGAATTGCGTTAGTTAGAAGAAGCGAGTTGGTACAAGTTTAAGGCTCTAAAAGGGCAAGGGGCAGGCCAAAAAGGATGTGGATGGAGGTAGTAAGAGAAAAGGATTCATGTAGCCAACCCCAATTTTAGTTGGGATAAGACTATGATGATGATGATTTGTACCATTTCAAATATTTATCATAAGTTTGTGCTTTAGTATAATATAACAAAATAAAATCTATAAATTAATATGCTCAAAAGTTCTGCATGCTTACTTCCATGGAAAATATAAAAATACACGAGGTTCTTACACACACACACACACACACACACACACACACACACACACACACACATACACACACACACATGTTCATGTGAGTATTGATGTGCGGAGATAAGGATTCATGTAGCCGACCCCAATTTCAGTTGGGATAAGGCTATGATGATGATGATTTGTACCCTTTCAAATATTTATCATAAGTTTGTGCTTTAGCATAATATAACAAAATAAAATATATAAATTAATATGCTCAAAAGTTTTGCATGCTTACTTCCATGGAAAATATAAAAGTACAAGAGGTTCTTATACACGTACACACACGTTCATGTGAGTATTGATGTGCAGAGAAAAGAAACATTATTCTAGTGGAATCAATCTTTCTTGACAAAGAAAGCTCAACTGAAGTATACAATAAGCAAGAAAGATACCCACCCTGACGCTAGAAGGGAACCTTCTGGACTCCATGCACAAGCAAAAACCTGTAGGTAGAAAGAAATGGCATGTTGCAGAAAAGCTTTAGCTCATCTGTCAGTAATAGCTAAAAAAATGCATGGGGAGATTATTGCGACCCCAGACCTCAGAAGTATGTCCTTCCAAAATGGTTACATCAGAACTAGGGATCTCACAAGACAGAGATGGCGTGCTAGGAGTTATATCCATTGGTTCTGGACCTACACAGCATATGAAAAAGAGGTCTAGATCATTTACATGAGAGATTGAGATGTAAAAATTACAACAAAGAATGTGTGTGCAAGCACACGTGTGTGAGAAAGAATTTTACAATAAGAAAGAAAAGAAATAATACAAAAGGACATGCAATATTTCTGCAGAAGCAGAAGCATGTATGATGTATCTAAACATTTTAATAATGGACCTTACAAATAGTCACAAGAACTTTTCATGCATTATTTGTCCCTAAAAACAATCCTCCAAATTATCTATTGAAAAACTTAAGAGGCTCAATGTTAAACGTCTGCTATAAATTCCCACATCCCCAGCCTGGGTAGAGGGTTGGTGTCAGGTATGTGACTGCTAACTAGTCATTGAATTTTGCCGAAGCAATTGTCTGAATTCCACCCCAACAAGTTGATTGGCGGGTCCACTCATCCCAACCCAATTTGACTCGGACGAAACGACGAAACCAAGTGGACTCTTGTGCGACTTGTCCCGACATGACAGACCGAGACTGAGCTGGCTGATTCTTGTAGTGGGTGCGGCCCAGATGGCTGGAATTCTGATTTGACTAAGCCGAAACCATAAGAGTATCGGATGATATCTAATGACACATAAACCTAACATCATTGAAATTGCCACGATGCCTTCAGAATTAAAGTATCTATGATTATAATTACAAATATCATGAACAACATATATAATATTTTAAGTTCACCATTCTTTGCAGATGAAACTCATTGCAGACTGCATAAAAGGTACATGATAATACAATAGAGAGAGAGAGAGAGAGAGACTTTCCCAAAAAATTCGGGAGACCTCTCATGTTCAGAGAAATGGTCAAGTACCCTCAAAGAACAACAAGCTATGGTGCTCCTACTTGCATCAGGACACATGCTTAGTCCAATCAATCGATGTGGGCTGTCAATTTTGTCTGGCACATGCTTCATATGCCACCATGCAAAAATACACTGATAGGATGATTCTAACATCCAATCAACAGCCTATAAAAATAGAAGGCAAGGATCATTTAGGACAAATAGGTCCAATCAACAATTTTAACCAACCATATACCAGGGCCCATCACGAATGAGTTACAGTTTTAAAGAATTAAACATGATAGCGACCATCTCATCCATGGCTTGGAAAACAATTGGCCATAAAAAGCAACGCCAACTTTCAGACAGATAGGACCACCTGTTCAGGGTGATTTTTTAATGGTGGCCCATAAGCAAAGCATTATGTAACGGTATCGACCGGTACAATATGACCCTCTAACAGCCTCTTTTTTTTGGAAAGAAAGAAAAAAATCTCAAAAATATTTATAAAATTCTAAAAACGTGAGGATTCCAAATATGTATTCCTTTCTGTTTTAGACAAGTACTAGACGGTGTAACAGGCCATTCTTCAATAAGAATGCTGCCTATCGGGCAACGTCAGGTTGACATGCTAAAAGACGACCAAATATGCCCTAATCAAACACCAATCAAGCATGATTTGGTGGATTAGGGACCATCACATACAAATACAACAAAAAGATGATGGAAAATGGAGAGGGGGGGGGGGGCTAAGTGACAATTTAGCCCTTCTTCTAATATTTCCCAAAATGGTTCTGATCCAGGATGACCTAATTATGATGCATGCATATGAACATGAATAATTCAGCAGAATAACAAAAGCAATAACTTTAAAATATTCAACATTCACCATCATAATCTAAGAATATCAAAAGGACACATTCAATAATACGGGCCATCATCACAACCATATAGTATGGAGTTCAAGTATTGCGTGGGATGGATCCGACGAGGGATGAAACCTCCCAATCTTGCATGGTTATGATCCAAACGCGCAATGGGATTCACTAGTCCGAGAGATCGAAGGATTTCTTGGATTAGGGAATGAAAATCTGAGAAAAACGGGTTTAGGGTTCAATTCTCAGATTTTAGTGTCACAGATAATGGAAAAAAATAAGTTTCGTAGAAAGAGGGAAGAAAAGGAATTACCTTAGAAGAAAGTTGGAAGAAGGAAAGGAAGAAGAAAGAAGAAGATGAAGATCCACAAGAGAGAGAGAGAGAGAGAAGAGGCAACCAAGAGGCTTTTTTCATTCAAGAATCAACTAAATTCGTGTTTAGGGCTTAATCCCTTTAAATAGATAATAACAAAGAAAGAAAAGTCCAAAATACCCCTGAAACTTAAGTAAAAATAAACTAGAAAAAAATAATTCACGCGGTCGTTGGGCGCCTGATGGGAGTCCAAATAATCCAGCGACTAAACAAAAATATCAAATGAATTTTGGGCGCCTGGTCGAACGCCCGATGACCCATGGTCGAACGCCCGAAGATAATGAAAACTGTCCAGAGAGTACCTCTTCGAAAAGGACGAATTTCGAGCGCCCGATGACCATCGATCGAGTGCCCGACAACCTCCAGTCAGGTCCTCTTTCATCCTAAACGTGTCTTCCCATTGTGGGGTCTTCTATGTGCCAAATCACATGTGTAGGGTCTTCAATGCTCCTCATCATTCGTCAAGAATGATCCAGGCTCGTCATCGAGCCAAAGAGATACAGGCGTCGCTTGCTTCCCATGCTGATAAACCCTAAAGGGTTTGATGTCTGCATCAGTGTTGTCAAAATCCTACGATTTACGATTTACGATATCTAATTTTAGTCGAATCTTAAGCAAAACGATTTGAATCCCAACCTTGAATCCCTTTTTATATAAATCCTACGATTCTATGGTTTGAATCCCGATCTACGATTCAAATTATGCTTGTTCTCTTCTATTTCAAGCTTCACTTACCTTTCATTTTATGATTTTTAAATTGGTGGGGGCCTTAAGAATCATTTAGAAAAGGTAAATTATTCTTATTTGTTCTTTATAATGGATTAAATGATGTATAGTCACTTCAACGTTAAATCATGTAGCTTTTTTTGGGATTTCTTACGTCTTAACTAGTCAAAACACCAAATTGATGTATGATTTAACTGTAATGTTTTTATGGATGGTTATGATCATGTTGACTTATATGTATTATGGAATGATGTTTAGAAATCAAAATATCTTTTTTCATCAGTCTACAATATCGAAGGCCTCTTTTCCACCGTGATTCTAACATTCAAGAAAGGTAAAAAGAACATAAATTATTAAAGGACCCTTGTATTTTATTTTTTTTTTAAGGAAAATTTCATGAAAGACAAAAGGTAAAGGAATAAGAATCCTTTAAAGGACCCTTCTAACATGGTATTACTTAGTGCACATTGATGCTGGCAAGAAAAAATCTGATGTATTTACATTGTTCATATTTTTTTTCAAAATTTTAAGAATTGTAAAAATCTTACGATTTACGATACGATTTGCGATCCGATAGGATTCAACCCCTACTACGATTTACAATACAACAACAATTTTGACAACATTGGTCCGCATCATTCTCCTCGGCTGAGAAGAGCTCAACTCCGGTGAGATAAATCTCTAGTGCATCTCCAACAAATCCGGACCAAGTCTTTGCAATTCCACTTCTGTCAACCATGTAGAATCGGGCGGTGGCTTGTTCTTCCATTTTACAAGATATCTCTGGAAGCCTCCATCTCTTATGGATACCATCTCTTCATCCACAATCCCGTCAATTTCTTCCTTTTGATCAATCGGTGGGGATCGGGACGAATGGGTTGAGAAGTAAACTCAAAATATGGCCATGAAAGAGAAAAGGTATCAATGGCAGGATTAGGGGAATGGACTACATCTTACACATTAAACGTTGGATTAATGCTCATTTCAGGTGGAAGGTCTATCCTATACGCATTGGACCCAACTCTTCACAAACTTTTGAATGGTCCAGCGCTGCAAGCTTGTAATTTCTTAGCGGTACCCTAAGAAAACCGCCCTGACCTTATCCTCACCATTACATAATCTCCTTCCTGAATTTCTTGTAACTTACGATGCAAGTCAGCTGAACGTTTATAACTATCATTGCTCTTATTTATCCGTCGTCTGATATATGTATGCAACTCATGAATGTATTGAGCAAATGCATCAGCTGACTCTGGAGATTTATAAGAGACGGACATGAATAAAACTAATGGACTCTCTAGCGAGGCAACAGACTCGAAATAAACAATCCTATGGAAATAAACAACCCTATCAAAAGGACTCTTCTCGTGGGTGACACACAATTCCTCATTATAAGTGTTATAAACAAGGATGATGTTCAGGTATCCTAATACTTGAGAACACATACTTTTGATGCCAAGTATTGAACAGATCTTGACATTGGCTATTATTTTCAACATCTCATCAAGACGAGAGATAAGGGCTCTAGCCATCACATCCACCATGACATAAATACGCCGTAAAATGAACCGACACTCAATCGAAATTTTGTGGACGGCCAGAATGTGCCCACATGTGCACCACATGCTATTGTTCTTGGAAATGAAAAGGGCAGACATGGCACACAGAACAAAACTCCAACTCAAACTTTCCTGATTGAATTCTCCCCGAGAAGTTTATCAAATTAACGCATTTCTACATGTTCTGCGGGCTTCACTTGGTATGGAGGAAAGCTTGACAGAATCAACCCAGGGACAAGATCGATTGTGTGTTGAGTGTCCCGTTTGGGTGAAAATTCATCCCATAAATCATATGTTGGGATATCACAAGTCATGTGGGTGTCTACCATCATATTCTCACTAGTCTCTTTTTCAAACTCATTCGTGTGCATTATGGTAAGACAGTTAGATTGGGACTCTACATCACTTAAGTCACACATGACATCTGGAAGTGGTGCGGCCTCAATTTCTTCGACATTTTCATAACTAGCACACACTTCGTCATTCTCAACGATGATGAGCGATGCATCAATTTCCTCCATTTCATCACTGTCGATGTCAGGCACGTACTCTTCCACTTCATAAACAACCTGATTGGACCCTTCCAACTTGTCATTCACCAAGGCATTATATCGATCATCTTTTTCATAACAGAGGCTAGCCGGGTTGGATGCCTCTAATTGGTTGATGAGATTCTGAAAGGAATTTCTAGACTAGTTTTCAAAGTTATCCAGACATCGGGATAGGGCAGCCAAAGCCTCAAAAATCTGATCCTGATTCATTTTAGTGATGCGTAATCCAAAACCATAACCAAAACGAATGGGCAAACAACAGAGGACTTGTCCTAGGCTCTTCCTAAACTCGTCTCTATGGACTAAATGACTCACAATGTGAATGATATGACTCTAATCCTATAAAGATGCATGAACTGACAAACTTCCTAACCCTAGACTCACCAAACCAGAATTTTCTAATTCAGGAAATTTCCTAAATTTGGAAAGTTTCCAAAAATAGAAAATTTTCTAAAAATAGCAAATTTTGAAAAAAAGACTTTCGAAGTGTAGAAAACACTAAATCTGGACACTATAACCCAAATTTGGAAATTTGGAAACCTTCTAAAAATAGAAAGTTTCTATTTTTGGAAACTTTCTAAATCTGAAAATTTTCTAAAATTGACCTAAAGCGAAACCCTAGGTTGATAACTCGATCTAGACACAACCATGCAAAACCCTAAGCTCTGATACCAAAATTTGACACAAGATGAATCTTGGCTCTATCTGGACCATACAACGCAAAGAGCGTTGTAATCTTTCTCCCCTCGAAAATCTGTTTATGAATCTCCTCAACTACCTTCCTCAAGTCATCTTCTGATTGACTCCTCACAAATGCAAAACCCCTAGGTTTCTTAAGGTATTTATCCAAAGGGATGGCTATGTCCATCACCTTTCCCTATCTACAGAAGATCCTCTTAATATGATCAGCCTTCCACGACGGTGGGAATTTGTTCACGAAGATGGTAGGGAGGAGTGGAGGCTGGAGATCCAAATTTTTGCTCCCCGTACTCTTCTTCGTAGAAACTTTCTTCCACTCCCCTCAATCAACATGCCCATCGCACAGAGGAATAGAAGGTTCTTTGATTTTCCCTTTTCCTTTCGGATTGTGAGCTGGAACATCAGAAGGATTGAGGAATATTTTTTTCCCGGATCTGAAGTTTTCAATAGGGGAAAGGGCGCGAAGGCGGCATTCCCAGATGAATATTTTTTTCCCCGATCTAAAGTTTTTAATCTGAAGTTTCTCCCGGAGGTGGCATTCCCGGATGAATGTGTTTTTAAATGATTCCATCTCTGATCACTGTCCTATCACGCTATCCTCTAAGTTGGACCCCTTGACCCCAATCCAAAAATGGAAAATATTCTAAAAATAGCAAATTTTGAAAATCAGCCTTTCTAAGTGTAGAAAACACTAAATCTGACACTACGACCCAAATATGGAAATTTTCAAAATTTGGAAACCTCATAAAAATGGAAAGTTCCTATTTTTTGAAACTTTCTAAATCTAAAAATTTTCTAAAACTGACCTAAAGCGAAACCCTAGGTTGATAACTCGATCGAGACACAACCATGCAAAACCCTAAGCTCTGATACCAAAATTTGACGCAAGATGACCTAGTTATGATGCATGCATATGAACATGAATAATTCAGCAGAATAACAAAAGTAATAACATTAAAATATTCAACATTTACCATCATAATCTAAGAATATCAAAAGGACACATGCAATAATATGGGCCATCATCACAACCATGTAGTATGGAGTTCACGTATTGCGGGGGATGGATCCGGCGAGGGATGAAACCTCCCAATCTTACATGGTTATGATCCAAACGCGCAATGGGATTCTCTAGTCCGGGAGAATGAAGGATTTCTCAGATTAGGGAATGAAAATCAGAGAAAAACGGGTTTAGGGATCAATTCTCAGATTTTAAGGTTGCGGATAATGGGAGAAAATAAGTATAGTAGAATGAAGGAAGAAAAGGAATTACCTTAGAAGAAAGTTGGAAGAAGGAAAGGAAGAAGAAAGAAGAAGATTGGAGAAGAAGAAGATGAAGATCCACAAGAGAGAGAGAGAGAGAGAGAGGAGGCAACCAAAAGGCTTTTTTCATTCAATAATCAACTAAATTCGTGTTTAGGGCTTAATCCCATTAAATAGACAATAATAAAGAAGGAAAAGTCCAAAATACCCCTGAAACTTAAGTAAAAACAAACTAGAAAAAAATAATTCGCGCGGTCGTTGGGCGCCTGATGGGAGTCCAAATAGTCCAGCGACTAAACAAAAATAACAAATGAATTTCGGGCACCTGGTCGGGCGGAGGTGAAAGAAGTTTCCTTCTTTCATGGCCCACCAAAGTTCTGGAACAAGTTGAAAGATGGGCCCTGGAGGTTTTTTGGGGTGCTGCATCACATAGACGGCTCAGATTTTGGGCTCACGTCATTTGCGATGAGCCATGAAAAAGTGCTCACAAGTTCTAGTGAGAGAAGTGCAGCATTCCTCTCTCTCTCTCTCTCTCTCTCTCTCTCTCTCTCTCTCTCTCTCTCTCTCTGTATATATATAGATAAAGTCGATGTCTCCTACACATGGTCCGCACGAGACCTTATCTACGGTCTTATAGCGTGGCCGACTGAAGTAGTCCTCACCGTGATGTTTAAATGAAATCCACTCTGATCACCAGGTGAGTCACTCTCATTTAACCGTAGAGCCCAAAACTCACCCTGATCTCTGATTCGGGTGGGCCATTGAAGTGGTCCTCACTGTGATCCTCGAACTGTACCCGTTAAAAGAGGTTAACGTCATGGGTATTTACATAACCGGAAACATCTCCATCCATGCATCGTTGAAACACTCTATTGTGGCCCACCTTGATGTATGTGTTATATATCCAGTTCGTCTATTCATTTTTCCTGTTCATTTTATGGCATGGAACAAAAAATATGCAAGATCCAAATCTCAGGTGGACCACACTACAAGATACGGTGGTGATTGAACGCCAACCATTAAAAATTTCTTGGGGCCCACCATAATGTTTACTTGCCATCTACTCAAACCATTAGATGCCACCTTAAAACTTAAGCATGAAACCCAAAAATCAGACCCATCCATGATACAGGTAGGCCATACCAAGGGGAAAAGGTTTGGAGGGTAAATATTACCCTTAAAACTTTTTTCAATCTTGGGGTCCACCTGAATCACTTTTGGGGCTAGTTTTTCAGCCATAAACCTAAAATTAAATCACTTACCTTATGGGTGGAGTGGATTGTTTAAATAAACGATGGTGGGCCCACCCATGCTAAACCTAAGAGTAAATGGTTTTTACATACACAGGAGGCTGATGGTGCTGTGAGGCGCTCACCATCCTTTAGGTGGTGGTGAAGACTCTACGAAACCCACCTTGTTGTATGTGTTTTATCCATGCCATGCATCCATTTCTCAATTTGTTTTAAGGCATGAGTCCAAAATTGAAGCATATCCAAAGCTCAAGTTGACCACACACGTAAAAAAAAAAAAAGCGAGGATAATGACATCCACCATTGAAACCTTCTTACAGCCCTAAAATGATTTTGATTTTGGTCTATGCCCTAAAATGATTGGCCAAAACGGATGGACGGCATGGATTAAACACGTACATAATGGTGGGCCCTAAAGACTCTTCACACAGCCGAAAAAAGGTGGTGAGCACCTCACTACGCAATGGGTACCATGCATTCGTTTTGGAATACATCACAATGGGCCTACTTGAATAACAGATAGGGTTGATCTTTGGGTCCTAGCCAAGGTGTCCCGTAGCGGTATCGGTGGGCGTAATGGTGCCCACCGTTACCGATACGGATACGGGACGTATTGGCCGATACAGCCCCCGTATTAGCCGATATGCCCCCCGTTTTTTACCCTGTATCGCGTAACGAGCCGGGCCGTTTCCGATAAGTATCGGTCGATATGGCTGATACGTATCCGTTTTGGGATACCTTGGTCCTAGCCCTAACCTGGGATGTTGCATCTGATGTATGGAGTGGATTTCCCATTCACATCATGGTGGAGCCCACCTACTACCATCAAAGAACCAGACCGTAAATTGCATATTTCAAGCGCCCGCCCTCAACCCTAATTTCATTTCGGGCGTCTACCATCAACCCTAATCTCATAATGATATAGTTATTTCATATCGCATCTACAGTTGTCTCTGAGAAAGTAAAATCTCTTCAATAACAATGAATAATGCCTCTACAAATGACAGTGTGGATGTATTACAAATGTAACAAAGCTGAAGTAATGAAATGACTTCTATTCCATTTTCTTTTTCTTATGCATTTATACTTTCATCAGAACATATTTGTTATTTCATTATTTATTGTGTTTCTTTATATTACATTTTCTAATTTTTATAACTCTGTTTAATTCTTAACTAGTTAACTGTGTCATACTAATTATATTTTTTTCGTAAATGAATGTAGATAATGTTGTCATCTGGTTCTGAGCCATCGGCCAACTAGAGGGACTATGGTTCCATTATCTACTCCCCAAGGTCCAGTAGAAAGCAGATACAATGTGCTTTGTGTGGACAATGAAATTATTATAAAACTAATCAGCTTAGATTGCATCTTTCTGGTCAGGGTGGAGATGTAAAACCATGTCTGAAAGCCCCTCAAGAGGTCCAACTTCTTCTGCAAGCACTTCTCAATTCAAATAAGAAACCTTCCACTAAGGAAGAGGAGGAAACAAGAAGAAAAGAATTGGAGGAAGCGCAAATTCAGGAAGTCATAAGGCTTAGTATTAAAGAGGCTAAAAAACAAGAACAATATCCTCCGCTTCAAGACAGCATGATGCCAAAGCAGGATCAAGCGACGTGAGCAAGAAGAAGGGTAACAAACCATTTAAGTTTATATCCAATCTCAGAGCATTCTACAGAGCGTTAGATAATGAGTATAAACTTGCTCACAAGCCAAGCTTGAAAAATCTAACTCAATCCACATACAAAAGCACGGTGAAAAACTCTCCCCACCTTCTGATGTAGAAAATGTGAACCAGTATGTGTATGAAGATTTGGATAGCAGCTCAGAAGATGACTCATCCTATTGAGGAAATTAATTAGTAAGCTGATGTTGTGACTTGTGAGTTGTGTACTTGTGTTGTGCATTGTGAGTTATGACTCGAACAATGTTCTCAAATCGCATAAAATCTCATAAGCCATCAGCCTAG
This sequence comes from Liriodendron chinense, assembly GCA_003013855.2. NCBI lineage: Eukaryota > Viridiplantae > Streptophyta > Magnoliopsida > Magnoliales > Magnoliaceae > Liriodendron > Liriodendron chinense. The sequence goes on from ML058408.1 coordinate 1,840,796, forward strand.
GCTGATCGCTTATGCCATCGCATAATCACATAAGCGATCACTCAAGCTAATGGCTTTTTCTTTTTTTTAATTAAAAAAATCAAAAAATAGAAAAAAAATCTAAAAAATTAAGAAAAAACTGTATAATTACTACAAATGATTGGATTGGGTTTATTTACCTATTTCATTGTAGTTTGACTATTAGGCCATCTATATGTTTGAGTTATATTATATTATATATAACAAAAAAAATTTAAATAATCAACAAGTTACACTAAGAAAGAATTAATTATTGAAAACTACAAATATAGAAATTGTATTGATGACTTGAATCTTAATGAGTTGATGCATACAATACAAGTTACAACTTATTACAATCTACAAGAAACTTGAATATTGGCCATTATGCCATGGCATACAAAAGTATGCCATGATTAGATGATTATGCCATCGCAAAATCATGGCATACTTCCTGCATGGCATATGTGACCATGGCATAAGTGATCTGAGCTACAATATGCGATTATGCAGTCGCATAATCGCTTATGCGATCGCACATGACAACAATGGAGTCGAAGTAGGCTCGAAAGCCCGAGCTTGATGTAGGCTCGAAAGCTCGAGCTCGAATTTAGGTTCGAAAGCTAGAGCTCGGTTCAGCTTGAACTGGCTCAAAAGCTCGACCAAAGCAAGCCGAGCTGGCCAACCTGGCTCGAGGACCAAACCAAGTTGAGCTCAAGCCCAAGTAGCCCGTTGGTTGAGCCAAGCCGAGCTGGGCCCAGCTCGATTCGGTTTGGCTCATGTACAGCTTTAATCCTATCGAATCTGGAATTTTCAAAAACTTTAAAGATTTGGTAACCGCATCCATACCATACGTCATACACCCTTACCCAAAAAGGTCGCGATCAAACCATCCACTCGAGTGACCAACCACACATCTACACCTAGACACTCTAAAAGAACTTCGAGAACCCTCGAATTGGGATTTAAAACAAATCTAACTATTAGATCTGTAACAAAGGTGTTATTTGTAGCAAACTAACTGAAGAACAATCAACTGGAGTCGATTTCCTTCAATCTAAACCGTATGTTTGGTGGCCATTGAACATCACAATCATAGATCAACCTATAGCTCAATCTCAACCCTTAACGTATAAAACAACGCGCGTGTGCGTGCACTAGAACCGGTCACACTACCATTCCCCCCACACATAGCACGTTTTCTTCCTCATTTCCCTCACTCGAAAACCCAACATATCTAAGGTTCGTGAGAGTTTCCCCCGACTAATCTGAGCAATCCACCTGAGCGATCGCAACCGTCCATCCATCTTCACTTCATGCTATCAAAACATCGGGTTTCTCACTTCTTGCTTCGATGCCTCGCAATTGGCAAGAGATGTTGTGTACACAAGGGACTCTGATCCCCAAGAAATCCATGTTCATGAACGTGTGACCCACTAAGATCCTCAAGATTGCAAGCCAACTAAAGAAAACGTATTCAAATGCTAGACTTTCACACCATGTGCGCTGGAGAGGTTGTAGAAGCCAAAAGCTTCAAATTGTTGAACCACCAACCAAATCAATCTGAAGCTTCAATTTTTGTATTCCACAAGCTTCTTTGGAGGAATTAAGAGAAACCCTTCACTAAGTCGGGTTAGGCTAGGCCGACTACAGCGCCCTGTTGGACGTGGATCGAGAGAAGAAAGGGAAAGAAAGAAAAAGAAAGAGAAAAGAGGAGAAGAAAAGAAAAGGAGGGGAGGGGGGGGATCGAATTGATTTCGCCGAGTCAACTCGCTAAGTCACTGGCAAGTTAGGGCCGAGTTTGGGTCAAGTTAGGTCCAACAAGGACTAGAAAAACCCTAGTGAAGGCTTAGTGCTCAACAAAAGAAGCCACATACTGTGTTCAACGATGAGTTGGGACCGAGCGCAACTGGGTCACATCGAGTTCGCCTCATGTCGCACTGAGTTGAGTAGAATTTCGCTGAATTTAACCGACTCAACAACTTTGAAAAGTGAGTGATCCACTTCCAAGTTTGATATTTGTTTTAGTTTTATTTTCTTGAATTAACTTTCTTTTTTTTTTGTGAATTCTTTCCCTTATGCGATTCCCTACTTTTGAACCGCATAGTCATGAGTTTGATTGTTTCGAGTCTAGCCCTTTTACCTTGGGTTTAGGCCTTTTCTTCGAATCTAGCTATCTCTGCTTCGAAGTTTACTTCTTGGGGTTGGGAATAGCCATTTTCTTTCCTTTCGACTTGAAGGTGTTCCCCCCTCAACTTCACATCCTTAAGTGTTGATACATTTTCTTAATTGTATACCATTGATGATAAGCCTATCATTATCTCTTTTGAATCTTGATCTGCGATGTATTGTTTTATTGAATTTATCTTACATTCTTGCCTTATGAAATTCTTGAACTGTAGATATATTCTAACATGTATACCTTACGTTGCATGTTGATTCATGTGTCTACATGCATCATGATTGTGAGTGCTTGAACTTGTATGCTTGGATTTGCTTAAATTGCATTGAAAACATTAAGTGCTAAATGATTGTATTGCATGTCTCGCCATGGAACACATTGAACTTAAATTACTTTAATATGATTGCGGTGGGATATTCAAAGAGGGTTCCCTTATACACATTGTCAGAATAATTGCGGTGGGATATTCAAGAGGGGGTTCCCCAGAAGATCATTTCCAGGATGACTTGCATTGCATACATTACTCATGCATCATGACATCATCCTTATTCTAAGAATTTTGCACCATGACATTACATCTTGCTATATGTTTTACCTATCTCTATTGTGTCTATTTCGAATTCATGACATCCTTATACTATATCTTGTTGTACATTGAACTATTGTTCACTTGTCTCCATCACGTCTATTTCAAACTTATGGTGAATATGATCTCACTGGGCTTCTAGCTCACCCAAATTAAACATCTTACAGGTTTGCAGGAGGAAAGAGGAGCAGAAGATGAAGAACATCTAGATGACTATTTCTATTAGAAATTTAGTTTTGTATATTTTTTTATATGAAAGGTTGTATCATGAGAAGGATTGATAGTGGATTAGTTAGATTGTGGAATTTAGGAAGTTTATTGTAAAAGTTTAAATTTTAATTATGGTTTGGATGATTTAATTATGGTTTAGTTTGGAAGAATGATGATTTAAATGTCAACACGATGACTAAAAGCATAAAATATTAGCTCACACCCTAGAACTCAGGATCAGGGTCGAGCTCCGAATTTCGGGGCCTGACACACTATGCTAGGCCCATGCCAGGCTCGGACCTCGGTCAAGTTACAAGCTGGCCCATTACCACCCCTTCCTATTCAAGGCTTCATACGTTTCCACTCAAGAGACTTACTCCTCAGTATGGGCGATCCAAAGTGGGACCCATTCATCAATGGTTTAAATCAGTGCACCATGCACCCCAACCCCACTTTCACAAGGCAAAAGTTTGAATGGTAATTTGCAATTTTTCAGCACTCCATGTCTATTGAAAAAAAGAAGCACTGAAAGAGAAAATAACCATCCATAACAACCATACTACAGTGAAAAAAGTTCAGCTAGTTCTTCTTAGGAGATTATTATCATTGTGTTAATGTGAAAAGCCATTGTGGCCAAGATTCGGTCGCCATTCATGTTTTGTATCCATTCCAAAAGAGCCTGCAGTGCATGTAAATTTGAAAAAATTTAATTCAATGGTTCCTGAAACTGCCTGTTAGGATATATCACTCATGTCGGTCATCTGCGCCATGTAAAAGGATGGGATCTACCTGGATGATAAACTACAGAAAAAATCATGAAGGTCTGTCATCAAGCAGACCACAGTCAAAATCACTGGTCATCTGAAATTCTCAACCAACGCATAGAGTGTGGCTACCTCATAAGTGGATCATCCTCATTTTTGAGAAAAGGGATTCATGATGAGGCCCATTGTTTGCAGATTTCATTCAACTTACAGATGTGACATGCTGGTGGGAAATGCATGGTTTCATCAGTTGGATGTAGGCTATCAGTTCTACTAGTAGTTTAAGCAGGATTTAGCTATTTCCGACATTGATCTTTAAAATGGTTCTGCACAATTGTTCCCAGACATTCCTAAAACGCCCCCACCACTAGAATTCACAATAGCATCCCATCTTTTCATATAAGTCTGTATTGTGGGTTTTGAGTGTATAAGTGGGCCTGACAAGAACAGGGCAGGCTAGGGATTTATTTTATTCAAGAAGTGGTGGAGGACATGGTATCCAAAAATGGTTTACATAACAGTAATAGCGGGTACCATTACGTATTATGGGGCCATAAAGGCCATTATGGAAAAATGGCCCTTAAAGCCGTTACAGTTAAAAAAAAATAAAAAGAAAGAAAGAAAAAGGAAAGAAAAAAAAAGGCCGTAATAGCCATTATGGCCAGTATCGTAATGGTAATGATGGAAGGATCCATGGTGATTGGATAGCCCACTGGGTGGGATGTTCACTGACTTATTTGCGATTGCACTAAACAAAAATAGCTTGGTGGTGGGTGAAAGAGTGGTGTGGTTTCCCTAAATCAGGCGCAATGTCAAAGATGAGAAGATTAACAGCTTTATTAGGCTGATGGGAATGCTGGAAATGGTATTCATACCCTGCGGTGAGAAGGATAAAAGGATATGCAGTCTAGAAGGGAACAGGACCTTTTCGGTGAGGTCTTTGGCAAATCATTTCAGTGATTTCCCACCCATTATACAGTTTCCAGGTTGACGATTTATGGAGTTTAAAGTCCCTCTCAAGACATGAGCTTTTGCATGGCTGGCATGTTTGGACAAAATACTGATAATAGATCAGCTTCAGTGCAAGGTATAGATCATTCCTAACAGGTGTATCATGTGTTGTCCTGCGACAGAAGAGATGGTGCATCACCTTCTCATGCATTGCAGGTTAGCAAAGGAAATTTAGGTAGCAGTTCTAAACATGGATGAACCAGGTGTTCCCAGAGTCTATCTTGGAAGTTTTCTAGAGTTGGTTAGCTGGTGCTTAGTGAAGCTATGGAAAGTGGCTGTGGAAGGGTGCCTTCTTTGCTGTTATAAGGGGTTATGAACTAAAAGGAATAGGAGAACACTTTCAGGGAAACATTCTCCCAACCCTGTAATCCATAGTAGGATTAGCAGCTACATTGAGTGTGTGAAAGCAACTAACAAATTCAACTAGTGCAAAATTGGGAAGAATTGTTGCAATGTAAATGAAAAATGGTTCCATTCCTTGGAAAGGGAGAATAATGTACTAGCAATAGTGCCCAAGGTATACAAAAACAATAACGTAAAGGCCATTTCGTAACGGGAACGGCATAGGCCGTTACACAATATGGGTTCATAAAGGCCCGTAACAGTCTGTTATGATGGATGCATAAGGGCCCAAGGACATTACACGTATATAAGACCCCAAATGCCATTACGTAACAGTTTTTCATTTTTTTTTCCCCCTTTTTTTTCTAATTTTTGCTTTTTAAGATTGTTTCTAAGCCATTTTCAACTAGATTTATGCAATTTTTGAAGATTAAAACACAAGTTTTACGCCATTTTCAAAGAACCAAATATCCAAGGGTGAATTTGGGGGAAATCGGAAAAAAAAAAAGGTAAAAGATTTTTTTTTAAGTTTTCTTCTTCCTGCAAATGTATCGATTCAAATCATATTACTAAATTGACCAAGCTAGATTTATGTTCAATTTGGCCATGGTAGTATAATTTTTCAATTTTTTTGTATTTGTACTAGCTTTTTATATAATTTCCAGCAATTTAAAATATATATATATATATATATATATATATATATATATATATTTGCAGGATTTCGGGATTATAGATTGTTCAACTACACATGGTTTATAGATCTACACATGCATTCACTAAATCAGTGTTTTTCATCTCTTTTTTATTTTATTTTTTGGTACTTTTGGTAATTTCTGGTCATTTTTTGGATGAATATGATAGTTTTTTTCCCTCAAATTTCTTGACAAGAATGGTGTCAAATGCTTAGGAATATGCATTAGCGGAATCAGTGTTTGCAGTATCGATAATATCAGCCGATATTATCGGGTATCGTTGGCCGCCGATAAATATCGGCTTAGTAATAACAAAAAAAAAAAAAACAGATTCCTTGGTATCGGACGATATATCGTGCGATATCAATAATATCACAATATGTATCGATATCGCACGATATATCGTCAAGATATCATGAATATTTCTGTATACGATTCCAGATATCATCGATACCTGGACGATATCGTCCAGGTATCGTCCAGAACCGCTGGAACGTTGGAGAAGTTTGGTTTTTTTTTTTTGTTTTTTGGAGAAAAAACGTCTGGATGCCTATTTTTTCTCAATTTTCTCCTACTTAAGTTGATTTTAGGAAGATTATGGAGCTTCCATTGCAAGAATCTCAAAGGATACAGTTGCTTTCGAAGGAAATCCAAAGGTGGCCCACTATTAAACTCGGTGAGGATTTTTTCTTCCAATATCGTTTTATTTTCGTTCAATTCAACTACAAATTGTTTTAAATGAGTTGAAGTACTTAATTCTTCATGCTTTGAACGAAAAATCAAGTATTTCAACCTTCGATTTAGAGATTTGAGATATGGGGCCAATTTGGGGGAAATTGAAAATTTGGGAAAATTCGAAATTTCCCAATTCCTCCCAAATTACCTGTAATGTTGGATTAAAAACAACATTTTAAAGATGTAGGGGGGCTGATCTATTGATTGGCAGCATTTTCCCCCAAAATTGAAAATATTTAATTAATTTTTTAATTACTAATTAATTAAAAAATACTTAATTATGAAAAAAAAATTGGATTTTTTTTTTAACAGTTGTAAATCCACTTGTAAGTCAGAATAATAGTTATTATGTTAGTCATTATACATCACATACACTCCAATTTCATGATTCAAGTGTATGTGGCCCGATTTGGGGGAAATTGGGAAAATTTCGAAATTTGTCAATTCCTCCCAAATTATTTGCAATGTTGGATTAAAAACAGCATTTTAAGGATGTAGGAGTGCTGATCTATTGATTGGCAACATTTTTCACCAAAATCGAAAATATTAAATTAATTTTTTAATTACTAATTAATTAAAAAATAATTAATTATGAATTTTTTTCAAAAATTTCTTTTAGAATAGTTGTCAATCCACTTGTAAGTCAAATTAAAAATTATTATGTAAATAATAATAAATCCCACATACTCCAATTTCATGATTCGAGTGTATGTGGCCCGATTTGGGGGAACTTCGAAATTTTCCAATTCCTCCCAAATTGAGAGTAATGATGGATCCAAATCAACATTGTAAGGGCGTAGGGGGGCTGATGTATCAATTTGTGTCATTTTCCCCCCAAAAACAACAATAATTAATCACTTTTTTAATAATCATATTTAATAATTATTTTTTTTTCAATTTTTCTGTTAGATTATTGTAAATCCATTCCTAAGTGTGATTGTCTTTTGCTGATTTCATTTTTGTAGGTAAAACATGTCGGAAGAAGGTGGAGGATAACGTAGAAGAGGGAGACGGCAGATATTGGATGGAAATATGGCCGTGTTGTCCCCAATAACCGATTTAGGGCCATATGTAATTTTTGTGGCCATGTCTCACAGAGTGATGGTGTAACCCGCTTGAAGGAACATCTAGCAGACGGGTACAGAAATGTTAAAGATTGCCCTAAATGTCCAAAAGATGTGAGGGAGGATATTAGGGAGGCTTTAAAAAAAATTGAAGATAAAAGATCAAAGGGCTACAAGAGAGAGGGAGATTAGGGAGGAGCTGGGGCGGCCACCATTTGCTGAAGAAGATGTGGTGGATCTAGATGAGGACGAGGATCCAGATTATAGACATGCAGTTGAGGAATCGATCCGAGAACGTTGGGAGGATGATCAAATGAGGAGGGTGGAAGCGAGCAGGCCTGGATTTGAGGGGTTTACTCATGAGCATAGGGGGGGAGTGGGTCTGGGGCTGGGGGAAGTGGGGCCAGGGGCAGTACAGGGGGAGGTTTTTATGGACTGACATGTAGTGGTAGTATGTGGATTTCGGATACTCCTTCAGAGCTGAGGATGTATAAGGGGACTGGGGGGACACAAAAAAAGTTGAAAGACATGTTTAGTGGGGGGATGTGAGAAAGAAAATTGAAAAGTTCATTGCGAGATTTTTCATATATGGTCAAGTTCCTGCGAATGCAGCAGGGAGCCCCCACTTCAAGAATATGATATCTGAAGTGCAACGAGGGGGTGAGGGTGTGGTGCCCCCCTCACCCCGTGAGATAATGGGGACGTATCTTGATGAAGAGCATAATGAGATGAAGGCTCACGTGGATTCGTACAAGCCGTCATGGGAGATGTATGGCTGCATCGTCATGTGTGATGGTTGGACTAGACCGACGAAGATGTCGATCATAAATTTTATGGTGTACTGCAGGGGAAGGGCAGTTTTCCTTAAATTTGTAGATGCAAGCGACAAAATTAAAGATTCAAACTACATCTACAAATTAATGTACAGAGTGATGGATGATGTTGGGAGAAAGAATATTGTGCAATTTGTGACAGACAATGGGAGCGCTTTTGTGAAGGCAAGGAATGATTTTGAACAAAAGTATAATTTGTACTGAACATCTTGTGCAGCCCATTGCATAGATCTAATGTTAGAAGCGATTGGAGATAGGCCGGCTGTAAAGACGACCATTACAGATGCACGACTCATCACGGGTTATATTTACAACCACACATGGTTGTTGGCTGAGATGCGAAAAAGGTGTGGTGGGGATATAGTGCGGCCTGGGGTGACACGGTTCGCCACAAATTACATCGCCTTAAAAAGCATTTTGAAATGCAAGCTGGGGCTACGGGAGCTTTTCTCCTCTAAGGTGTATGATGATTGGAAAAAGCGTCTCAAGAAAGTGACTTAGAAGTATGAGGAGCTTGTGTTGAGTCATTCATTTTAGGAACGTGTGTGCGGTGTGTTGGCCATTATGGAGCCTATATATGGCGTGTTGAGGATGGTCGACAATGAGGTGACTCCATCAATGGGATCATTGTATGCATCCATACAAATGATGAAAGATGCCATCCAGGTTAGAAATCCCAAGTCGTATCAATGGGTACATAAAATAATCGATGATCGTTGGGAAAAGACTCTATCACATCCACTTCATAAGGCTGGTTAGGGCTCTCAATGGAGCAGGTCAGATCCGAGATCCGATTCGCTCTGAATCCGTATAATACGGATTTGGATCTTAAAATAGATCCTATTAGTTAAATGGACCGGATTTGGATATTAAAATAGGTCCAATTACTTAAATGGACCAGATTTGGATTCACATAAATATATTCGAGTTCGATCCGAATCCAATTAAGATCTGACTCATTGTCACCTTATTGTATATGTTATATTCATGCTAGCCATCCGTTTTCCATATTATTTTAGGCCATGTCTCAAAATTGAGCCATGCCACTCTTAGGTTGACCATACCACAGTAAATAGTGGGATTTGCATATTTTTTTTACTAAATTAAATCTATTATATTATATATTTATATTATATTTTTTTTTAAATTTGTAATGGGGTAGATTCGAACCTAGATCCGACCCGAATCCGATGGTTATATGGATTTTTTATCGGAAATGGATCTAATAATTTGTAAATGGATCGGATATGGATATCACCTTTTGGATCCGAGTTGGATCCGAATCCAACCCGAATCCGTCTATAGATATTCGAACTTGGAGCTGGATCCAACTGGATCCAATCCAGATCCGACCCATTGAGAGCCCTAAGGCTGGTGCGTACTTGAATCATTAACTTACACATATTTATGTACCATTATATTGATTAAATCTGTAAATATGTGTATGTCGTTGCCATTTAGCCTACTTTTTGAATCCAAAGTACCACTACACCTGCAAGCTCTACCAAGACAACTCACTAAAGAAGGCGGTGCACGAGGTGTATGCAAAATTATTCCCCCACTATGAAGGGAAAGCCACTTTCGGTTCTGAGGTAATATGTCTGCATTTATCGTAGTACTATTTTTATTTTATATCTTAAAACACTCTAAACTTACCATTATTGCTTCAAACATTTATCAGATTGTTAGATTTCGTGATGCTGTGGGGATGTTTGGGAATGAAGCAGCGATGAGGTCGAGGACTTCCATGATGCCATGTGAGTTGTTGCGTGCAATATAATTCATACAATCTCTTCGAAGCAAATTATAGTTTTCATACTATTTTGATGGATATTATAGTAATGAGAAACAATTCATGCAGGTGAATGGTGGGCCATGTACGGTTATGATTGCGAGGTCTTGCAGCGCTTGGCTGTTCGTGTGCTGGCACAGATGGTGTCCTCACCCTGTGCGAGAAATTGGGGTGCATTCTCACTGATCCACACGAACAAGAGGAATCGGATAGGGTACGACAGGCTCCAGAAACTGGTCTACTGCCACTATAACATGAAGCTACGAGAGAGGCTGCTCCGTACTGAAGGAAGAAGAAAGGCAGAGGAAGACCCATTGGATCTGATGGCTATTTGACAACATGCTTCTATGGATGCGAACGACGATAACCCACTTTACTTGTGAGTTAGGTCGGACGACTTGGATACATCTGATGGGAGACCAAAGCCACATGTGGAGGCGGAGGCAGTAGAGTAGGGCATTGATGTTGATGCCCATGTACAGGAGCAGAGATCTCCACCTGAGGCATTCGACCCTTTGACGAGGAATCTGGAGGAGAGGCCACGACAATCTTTATCACGCGGGTCACATGGCGGTGAGACATTATCAGATACGGCGAGTGATGGTGATGGTGATGGTGATGGTGATGGTGATGGTGATGATGATGATGATGATGACGGGAATGGTGGCGGCGAGAGCGAGTCTCATACTGGGAGTCAGTCTCAGAGGACTTAGCCCATTCACAAGAGAGAGAGTTCGATCATACCACACAGGACACCGACTACGGTTCTCGGCCAAATGAACCACGTCCGTGGCTTGCAATCAACAAAGCATACACGAGAAAGAAGTTGCGTGAGAAACAGAAAACCCAGCCACTTACAAATATAGAGGAGCTACTATTAGCTATTTCGATGAGAGACACCTACGGTCGTGGGTGTCTACGTGGCACTAGGAATCGAGCACGTCGTGACTCTGGATCTACATCATGTTCAAGGGAGGGGAGCTCGAGTTCCATGCCACAGTATGGATATGGATCACAGACGGGAGGGGAGCTTGACTTCCATGCCACAGTATGGATACAAACCTGGTGGATATGCGGTAAGCGACTCCAGCAGCTACAGCACATCATTTTTCGACTACGGTCAGGAGTTCGCTTCTGCATATGGGCAGGGTCATGGGCCACAATACACATATGGCGAACAATATGGATATTCTGGAGAACCATTTATGCCCATCTCAGCTCCATATCAGTCACAGACTGTTACGATTACACAGTACCCACAAATGGGCGTATTGGTTCAGTTTGGAGAGAATAAGTACCAGCATTATGTCAGGGAGTATCTTAGCTGGTACCATTCTACTATGACCTGGGCACAATACTATCGTTTTGTGGAGCAGCAGTTCTATTCCCAACCTCGTCGAGATAGAGACGACGATTACGAGCCACCGCGCAACTCTGTGGGTCTAAGCAGCAGTCAGTTGCATCCATATGTATATTTCTCAGCTCTCTTGCTTATTTGACTTTGTCAATGCATTGATTGTGTTTACATTAATGTCTTGTAACATTTGTATATGTTATGGAATCAATTTATACAATGGTTGCATCAGTTCAGTCAGATAGCGCATAGCTTAGGATTCCTTTACAAAGGAACTCCTTTATGTGGACTTTTTTTTTTCACATATTATGATTTAAATGTGTATTGAGGTCCATTTTAACAATCCCTGAAGTTTCATTGAAAAATTCAATCAATTTTCCAATGTTTCCCCATGTTTCCCAAAAAGTGCGATACATTCCGCGATACAACCGATATTTCCCACCGATACGCAATATGTATGCGTATCCCAAGGGTGCGAAACGTAACACGATACCGATACTGCGAACACTAAGCGGGATGAATCCCACATATTGCATCAATTTTTTTGGCTTTTTCAAGCCATTCAAATGTACCCAAATCAGCCTGATACTATTCATCCGAATTTAATTTTAATTTTTTCCTCAAATTTATTAATGGAAATTATGCCAATGGTTAGGGATACGCATTAGTGGGATGCATACCACAAACTACAAGAATTTTGAGCCGTTTTAGGGATTTGGGTGTTACCAAAATCATCCCAACACTACTCATTTGAATTTAATTTTAATTTTTTCCCATGGATTACTGGAGGGAAATGATGTTAAATGGTTAGAGATATGCATCAGTGGGATTCATCCCACTAATTGCATGAATTTCAGGCTATTTTGGGTGGCATTCAAGTGTAGTACCCAAATCAGCCTAACGTTATTCATCCAAATTTAATTTTCAATTTTTTCCTCAAATTTCTTGAGGGAAACGGTATCATTTGATTAGGGATTGCATTAGTGGTATGAATGCCCCAAATCGGCCCGACACTATTCATCCAAATTTAAATTTCAATCTCCATTTTGCATTTGTTTAATATGATGTTTTTTAATAATTATATGTTTATATTTTGGCAAGAGCTTAGGGCCTTGGGACTAGTTTGGGGTTGACGACTTGAGTCACTTAGGGCCCATTTGGATACCACCAAATAAGTTACTTTTTCTACTTACAACAGTAGAAAAGTAACTTATTTGAGATAAGTAAGTTTGGTTTATGATCAATTATAAGTAGCTTTGTATTTAAAGGTACTTAATCACTTCAGTTTAATAATAAGTCGAAATCAAGATAAGCTACTTAAGGCATAAGTATCTTATCCAAATCTTAAGTAACTTAATGATCCAAACGCCCTCTTAACGGCCACAGCCCACAAATTGGTTTTGTACACAGAGTTTTAGTGATAATTGGTTGGTTGGAATTATTATTGTCAGTGGTGTGGTCCACGTCCGTCTGAGATTTGGATCTGATTAATACTTCAAATAACATAATAAAGTGGGCTTTGAAAGCGGATGGACCGTGTGGATATACAAAAAATTCCACATTGTAAGGATAACACCAACTGTGGTGTTATCCGAGTAACACCAAATCTACTTAAATCGGATTGCATACTCACTAACTAGGCATATATTTTTCATAATAAGTAAACTATTTTAGGCCCACCTTAGACGTCTGTGTCTTATCCACACCGTCCATCCATTTTTTCCATTCGTTTTAGGGGTTCGGACCAAAATTTAAGCACAAATGAAGCTTAAGTGGACCACACCACCTGAAACAATGGGATTAATGATGTCCACCGTTGAAACGTTCCTAGGGCCCACAATGATGTTTATTTCTCATCCAATCCGTTCATAAGGTTACAAATATATGGATGAAGGGAAATCATAAATACGAGCTTCATCCAAAACTTTTGTGGACCCCAAGAAGTTTTCAACGGTATACATTCAATTCACACTGTTTCCTATAGTGTAGTCCACATGAGCTTTGGATATACTTGAATTTTGGTTCCATGCTTAAAATGATATGGAAAAATGGATGGACGGCATGGATGACACATACATCGCGGTGGGCCCCACAAGTTTAGTTAGCACACCGAGGTTGTTGCACTCATACATATGCAAGCTCTCCCTCAATCTGCTCCCTTATTAAGGGTTAAAATCGAAAATAGAAAACCATTTCCCCCCAACCCAAAAATCTCTCCCTCCTAACCCTAAAAATCGAAATTTCCTCCCTGAAAAAACAGATCCCTGGATTTCCGTAGCCCTAACACCACGTTCCGAGGCTGGTGACGCAGAGAAGTCTCCATCAGAGGATTTTTCGACGAAAAGTTCGAACTTTTTTGGGGTTTGATTCGTACCTCTTGAAGAACCATAGCCGATCTGCAATCCAATGACTGTCAGGAGCTAAAATCTTCTTCCTCAAACAGATGCGAGAGAGGGAAACAAAAAAAAACAAGTATTTTCTATTTTTCTTAGATTTTTCTATATTTCACGTTGGATTTCGACAATTTTGTCACCGAAAATGTCGCCCTCAGCAAAAAAGGAGGTAGTTGGCTACAGTTCCCACCCGTGGTTGGTGGGAACAAGGAATTATCGGCGATTTTTAGGAAATATCGAAAAAACAAAAATATCGGCAAGAAATCAGCGGATATCCAGAAGCGAGACGAAAAAGGGGTTATAATTTTCGATTACCCAGCGATACTGATAATATCAGCGATATTTCAATAATATCGCCAATAATTGAAACATTGATCATAACCAAGAAGCCGTCTCAATGAGGAAGTTCACAAAAGGAAAAGAGTTACTTGGCCTGTAGTGACCCAATTTGCTACAAACTTTATTGTCCAAAATAATAAAAATAATAAATGTTATAAAAAAAGGTCCAAAACATCCCAAGGTAATAGAACCATTAATAAGAGTTCATCTTATAGAATCCAACAAGATACCCACCATGGGCTTCCTCTATGAAGCCATAGATAAAGTGAAGCTCGCTATTCTTCGTGATTGTGAGAATTACAAAGATTTTTGAAAGATGGTGGACAAACGTTGGACGATTCAGCTTCATCACGACCCTCATGAAGCACATAATAATATAAAACTGATGAATAGTATTAGTAACTCATTCTCTAGTAATGTCTCATGCACGTTCACTATGCACTTATTACTAGGTTACTTTTGTGATATGATCATTAAAGTCCTTCATTGTATTCATTGTTGCAATGTAGACTACCATCCACATCCAAGATTCCCATATGCTGCATCATTTGTTGAGAATGCAAAGATTCGTGTTGGGCTTAAAAATATGATAAAGAGATTAAAGCCTAACTTAGATGTGCGAATAAGGGCATTAAACAAAGTGAATTCAACTCTTTAATCATTGGTCATTACTCATTATTCATTCATTGCGTACATATTTTGTTGTTTTGGTGCTTAAAAAAAAATGAATGTTTTAGCGTATTTTCCAAAATTGGAAATGGCACTGATTTCTCATCTTATTAGCCCATCTCTCTTTACTATAGTGTGAGTTATTTTTTGAAAAATAAAAAATGGAAGGATATGCACTCAGCTCAAAGTAATAGCAAACATACAGCTTAGTGCTATAAACTAAATGTGGCTCTGCAAATTGACAATTAAGCATACTTAAAAATACATCAAATAACATTTGCTGGATAGGATGATATGGTTTTCACCTACTGGATGATTTTACAAATGTGACCCTTGCTTTTTTTTTCTTTTTCTTTTTTTTTTTGACGCAGACACCCTCACACCCACACACACTGCAATGGGTACTCGAACCCATGACCTTGGCGTTGAAACTCTTGCAAGTCTACCACTAAGCCTTGAGTAAGGACCCCTACGAATGTGACCCTAGTTCTACAGAAATTTTACGGATAAATGCCTCCAAACAAAAGCAAAAAAAATAGGTAGTTCTACAATTATAGTATGATAAATATCAAAGAGATATCCTTACAGAATTTACACATTGTCTTATCAAGTTCACTTACAATGGTAGAACAATAAGGAGCCATGTAGTAATATTTTGGTAGTTAACTGTGTGCAAAGAATTCCTAGTGGTAAAGAGACAATATGCATTCAAAAACTCCAAATAATTTTTTCCAGTATTTTTAGAAATATTTTGAGATGAAAATACATGCCCACAGCCATTGTTTTGTGGCAGAAAAGATTATACACACACTGTGCACTGAGAATAGGTGTACACAAATCTTCCACTGCCTAGACTTAATAGGTGGGCTTTGGGAACCCATGACTTATTCCTAAATGGTTTCTTCAAATTCAATTTTGAAGTTCATGTTGGATTCCCACCCACCATCTTTGGATTGTAGGAGATACCTTTGCAACAACTCAGTGCACTGCAGTCATGACTCATGCCCCTAAGTTTTTAACGTGGGCAGACACCTCAAACTATAGTTGCACAATGTGTGAAGTGAAGTGGCAACAGATTCGGGTGCCAGAGCAGGGAGGCATTCAAAATGTAAGCAAGTACAAATAGGTGGGAAGGGGGAGCAGGAGTGAGAATCTGAAGTGTGAATTGAAGCAGGAGCAATACCTCGTTAGAAAAATCCTACAACTAAACCTCAAACCTCACACGAGGCGAAATCATGCAATTAAGCCTCCCACCTCAGCCCCTAAGGGTGTGTACTGTGTACACCTCATGTGAGGCACAATCCTCATGTATTTCAGCAAATAAAAGAAAGGTTTATTTTTTTATTTTGTTCCTCATAGACAGTTTTACCCTAATTCCATGCATGACCAATAATGGAAGTCATCCACCAGTGGTACATGTTGGTGGACCCCACCACAAGGGCGCTTACATGTGCAGCACTATGTTTATTTATCTTTATGGTGCTGTGGGTTGCACTTGGACATGTGGATAGTCTACCAATTGATTTGCACCACATTTCATAGGCATCGAGCAAAAGGAAAACCGATTGAATTATTAAGCATCAATAGATTAAGCCTCTACTTCAAAGATTTTTTTAATGGTTTCTGTTTCAAGATTTTAGAAAGTATATACAACTAGGAAGTGGGAGTAGGAGTGCAAGTCCAATGCATGAGTCGAAGCAGGATGGATGGTCAAGATCATTCGTCGGAAAAGGTCCTATTATCAATCATAGCCACCCATTTGCAGCTCCCAAGTAGGGTTGCTTTTATTTGCACAGAAAACCATCCTAACCATCCCATCCTTGGCTGGGAAAGTAATCGTCAATCAAATAGAAGGCCAACATTTGGGCGGATATGATAATTTGACCAACATGGTCTTTGCATGGTGGCCCAGGAAGTCTGGCAGATGTAATGGACTGTCAAGATCAACCGATTGGGTTGTCCATGTCTCCAAGTCCAAAGGCATCTCAACGCACTATAATTTATTGTGCTATGGTCATCAAAGACTACGACATGAGTGGTTTACTAGTGTTTGCTAATTCGTAAGTTGGTGCTTTGTATTTTTTTCTGTTTATTCATATGATTTAGCTGTTTATTGCATTTGCTATTTTTTATTTTTTTTTTAAAGAAAGGTAACACTACCAGGGATTGAACCCCGGATCACTCACACAAACTACACCATCTCTCCCAGCTCATCTAACGAGCAGGAGACTTTATTGCATTTGCTAATTAGCGATAGTTTTTACAATTCCAGCAAAGCACAAATGAATAAATTACATTCCTCATGATAGACTAACGCACCCTGCTTCTTGTACATATTAGTTTACTAATTTTCAATTATATCAAATCCTTGCAAGACGGTACAAGTTGGAGTGAGTGGGTACAAGTTGAAAGCCCTAGAAAGGTAAGTGGAAGGCCCAAATGGACGTGGGTGGAGATAGTAAGAAAAGACTTGATGACCAATGGTACTTAAGCTATGGCCCTTGATAGAGTGGAATGGGGGAAAAGGATTCATGTAGCTGACCCTAATTAGTTGGGATGAGGCTTCGATGATAATGATAATGATGATGATGATGAAATTTTTACAAGGTTTTCTGCCTCTCAGTGTTTTCCATTTTTAAATATATTTTGGAGTTAATTTTTTGAGGGTTACCCTTTTGTAGCTGACCCCAATTAGTTGGGATAAGGCTTAGATGATGATGATGATGATGATCAAATCTTTTCAAGGTTTTCTGCCTCTTAGTGTTTTACATGTTTAAATATATTTTGGAGTTAATTTTTTTACAGTTACCCCTTGGTACGCTTCCAGACTTGAAACCTCATCTCATAACACAAGACTGACTCAACTACTACATGTGCCTTTAAAAACTGTGCTTATGTGACAACAAAATCTACTCAAGCTAAAATTAAGGAGGAAAGGGGATGCTCAACTTACCTCCATGAATTACGTTATCATCATGTTTGACCTTAATTTTATCTTCACGATCTCTACCCAACTCCTCATGCTGCTCATGCTGCCTTTCCTTTTCCTTTTCCTTTTCCTTTTCCTTTTCCTTCTCCTTCTCTCGCTCCTTATCCTTTTCTATCTTCTCTCTATCCCTCTCTCGTTCTTTCTCTCTTTCTTGCTTCTCCTTCTCTCTTTCACGTTCTTTCTCTCGCTCTTGCCTTTCCCTCTCCCTCTCTCTTTCACGCTCTCTCTCTCTTTCTTGCCTTTCCCTCTCTCTTTCACGCCCACGTTCTCGTTCTGGCTCCCGATCGCATTCCTTATCTTTTTCCTTATCTTTCTCTCTTTCCTTTTGAAGATTTTCCTTTTTCTCTTTTATAATTTGCCGTAACTCATAGACATCTTTTGTGATAAGATCCAAAGGTTGAAGAAAAGAGAAGTCTTCATCAACATCTGATTCACTCTGGAAAGCTTAAAACAAGCATTGATCAGCATAAATAAAACAAAAGTATTCTAGAACATGCACAAAAATTAAGATATTTCAACAGTATCAAATGTCAAGAAAAGCAAGCAACAAATAAGATCACATATCACATCAAAGAAGGATGCTTACATTACTCAAATTTGCTTCCAGCTCTAGATACTGAAGTCCTTTCTGTACAAATGTTACCAGAGCAGCTGGTGGAACTAAGTTGCCATCAATAGGACTTTTGTTGATCCCCGCCTCATATCCTAAAGCAAATGCTGAATGTGTGAAACCTGAAATGGAGTACATTAGAGCGTAAAAACGTGACTGACGTATCAGGACAAAATAAAGCATACCATGACAATTCAAACAGAAGGGCATCCGGGCAAATAATGTAAACTATGAGAGCCTCCCAACTCCCAACACTTTAGTTGATCCTTTCGTTTAGGTACAGTAGCACACCAATGTATAACTAAAGAGAATCATGACAGGATCAAGTGAAGAAAGAAATGCACGAGAAGAATGTATGAAGAGGTGCTTTTAACAAGTAAGAATGTAAGATACGCATCCAATGGAAACAAATTGGTGCAGTGGTGAGCCATCTCATTACTGGAACTACTCCACAGTCACATTCAAACGCTTCATGCAGAACAAAAGGAACAATTAAAACTAGCTTCTGTGGAAGGATAAAAAGGAAGCAGAAATCATAATCACTTAGCTTCTTAGACAAAATGATATGCAGACCTCAAGAAGAGGAGAACTTACTGAAGACTAAATCCAAACAATCAACCAAAATCAACAAAACAGAAGGCAAGAAACCATGAAAGCAAAATAAAATAGAAAATAAAGATTAGAGCGCGATGAATCATACACAGATGGGGTTAAAATCAAATCTAGAAGGAACAATAGCTCTCAATAGTCGATTCAAATATACCCTTCACAATAGTTTCACATACCTTTCATACTAAATCCTAAAGCATATGATTAAATCTCAAGCCCACTTTACATACAATCCTAACCGTTTCAGTAAATTAACAAATAATCGTAAGATACTGTTGTAAATGCAAAGAATATTGTCAAATAACCAGTTGATCTAAAAGCTCGAGCCGTTAGAGGATGGTGGATCAATGTATATCAAAGGACTCTAACATGCGTGGGGAGGAACTCCGCATAGGAACATACTGGGCAAGGGTGGAGAAATGCTCACACCATAAACAGGCCGGGTGGAGGGACACTCACAACTCACACCATAAATAGGCCGGGCTTGCCCCTCGTGGGAGAATATATTAAAGGAGGCATATTTGCTACTCCCTGGATTCGAACACCTGACCTTCTTCTCTGATGCCAGGTCAAACAACCACTTTCTCTAAAAGCTCAAGCCGTTAGAGGATGGTTTATCAATGTATATCAAGGGACTCTTGACACTCCCCCGCACGTGCAATGTGGAACTCCACACGGGAACATACTAGGCAAGGGTGGAGAAACGCTCACACCATGAACAGGCTGGGTGAAGGGGCACTCACAACTCACACCATAAATAGGCCAAGCTTGCCCCCGTGGGAGAATATATTAGTGGAGGCATATTTGCTGCTCTCAGGATTCGAACACTTGACCTTCCACTTTGCTACCATGTCAAATAACCAATTGATCTAAAAGCTCAAGCCGTTAGAGGATGGTGTATCAATTTATATCAAGGGACTCTAACAAATATCTTGCACTAAGCATGAAGAGTAGTGGCATTGAATTTGCATGAAGAATTGGGAAGCATCTATTTTAAAATGTTAGCAACCATAAACTTCTAAGAAATGGGAGCAAGAGCGTAAGTCAAAACACGATTCAATGTGGGAGCGGCAACTAGTAGAAAAAGTTAACGTAACTAAGGGCCTGTTTGTTAAATCTGAAGTCTGAAGCCTGAATCTGAAATCTGAATCTAAAGTCTAACTCTGAAGTCAGAAACAAGTATCGAATCTGGAACAACCTATTTGTTAACTAACGTCTGAAATGTTTGAAATATATTAATACATTTGCCCCCTCTCCACAATTGTGATTGAATCCATCCCATTAAAAACTTCAAGCATTCCACCAGAATGTTTATTTGCCATCCAACCAGTTGATAGGGTCATAAAGACCTAAATGAAGACACCACACAAATATCATCTTAATCCAAAGCTTTTGTGGCCCACAATAAATTTTAATGGTCAGTTACCACTCTTTTCTATATTATGGTCCATCTGAGATTTGGTCTGCTTAATTTTTTGGATCAAAGAATGAACTTTCAATACAGATGGACAGGGATTTAGTCACATACATTAGAGTGGGCCCCATAGTTAGGGGTCCACCCAACCTGTGGATCCCCATTGCGTACTGACAATGTCAATAGCCCCTAGCTATTGGACAGTGTTGTGTGGGCCCCACCATAATGTGTGTTTTATCCATGCCATCTATCCATTTTTTCCAAATCATTTTAGGGAATGATCATAAAAATGAAGAAGATCCAAATCTTATGTGGAGCGGTGATTGAACGCCTACCATTAAAAGCTTCTTGACGACCACAAAAGTTTTGGATGAAGTTGTATATTTGTATTTTCCCTTCATCCAAGTTTGTGTGACCTAATGAACAGGTTGGATGATAAATAAACACTACAATGGGCCCTAGGAAGTTTTTAATGATAGGGCATTCAATCACCACTGTTTCCTATGTCATTGGCCCAACTGATAATTGGATTTGCTTCATTTTTGGGATAATGCCCTATACTTATCTCGCCAAATAGGTAAACGGTGTGGATATAACACATACATAATGGTGGGGCACATAGAACTTGGTGACATCAACACAAAATGAGGTCGATGGCATGCAACACACCACGCAATCCGCTTCCCTAGCAAATCCGAACTCAGATTTCCCGCAGAAGCCTTTCGCAAGAAGTTCCTGCGCTGGGATGTTTGGTGGGGCCCACTGTGATGTTTGTGAGAAATTCACTCCGTCCATCCATTTTTTCAAATTATTTTAGGACATGGGACCAAAAATCAGGTGGATCCAAAACTCAAAGAGGCCACACGAGAGGAAACACTGGAGAAAGTGTTTCCTACCATTGAAATCTTCCTGGCCACACCTTGATGTTTATATGCCATCCAAAACATTTATAAGGTCATTCCCACTGGGATAAAGTGGGGGGAAAAAATTGACCTAAACTTTTGTGGCAATGCAAATGTTTCAATGGGGGTCACTGAATCCCCACTGTTTCCTCTTGTGCGGCCCACTTGAGTTTTGGATCCACCTCATTTTTAATAGCATGCCCTAAAATAAGCTTGCAAAATGGATGAGCAGGGTGGATTTCTCACAAACATCACGGTGGCCCCACCTCTCATCACAGGGAATGAATTTCATACGAAAAGCTTTGCACCCAGCAAATCTGGGCAGTGATTGGGTACTACCCTACTAGGACCTAGTTGGAGACGGACGGTCTGTCAGGGGCTCTGTGGGGCCTAAGGTGATGTATATGTTTTATCCACATCATCTATCCATTTTCCCGTATCGTTTTAGGGAATGAGACAAAAAACCAACACAGATCTAAGGCTCAAGTGGGCCACACTATAGGAAATAGTGGGAATTGGCAGCCTACCATTGAAAACTTTCCGAGGCTACAAAAGGTTGTGATCAAGTTGATATTTTTGTTTTCCCTTCATTCAGGTTTGTGCAACCATATGAAGAGGTTAGATGCCAAATAAACCTCACAGTGGACACTAGGAAGGTTTTAACGGTAGTCGTTCAATTCTTCTTGCTTTTTGTGGTGCGGTCGACTTGACCTTTGGATCTGCCTCATTTCTTGGGCTCATGCTCTACAATGATCTACAAAGGTTGATGGATGGTGTGGATCTAACACAAATCATGGTAGGCCCAAAGAAGTTCCACACGTTAAAATTGGTCAATGTATTACGTAAAGGAGAAAATCTCAATTGTACAAGGGCAATTTTGGATTTTTGAAAAAGAGTCGGCGGAGCGCATTCCAGATTCACCGTTAAGCCACGACTCCTTCGCGGAAAAAATTCGGGGCAAAATCTCGAAGCGCTTTCCATATTCAACGTTAACAAACAACATTTAAAGTGGAATTCCGGATTACGCGATTTCTTTAAGCATTAACAAACAGGCCCTAAGCCCAATTTGCCTTCACAACCTTGTACCTATTCATAATTTGATAGTTACTTGCACAATTTTTCATGAAATTACACATCTTGAGATTGTTGGATAGATAACATAATAAGATATCCAAGTATATGAATTTTTGCATTGGTTCAACATCATTGGACACCAAAAATAATAGCTACAATCTGGAGTGTTGAAAAATAGGGTACCAGGTGCTATTATGATCATGACAACATAAATGCATAGTTAGCATTGACAACTTTCTAAAATCAGTATGGGGGGGGAGAGCATATCTGTCAAGCCCAAAAACCATATGACATGCAGCATAGTGGACCGTATCAGTCCCATATTGGAAGAAATGGGCTCGTATTAACCAGCTTTTCCCAAAAAAATACAAAACATCATCAGGAAATAGGAAAAGATGTAAAACACCAGGGAATATCTTTTTTTCTTCTTTTTTGTGTTTTTAATACCCTATGCAATGGTGTCTCCGAGTATTCTTTGATAAGAATGCTGTCGGTCAGCTTGGCCTGCTGAAAGTCAACCAAATTGGTCTAATCAAACATAAATCAAGCATGATTTGGTAGATTACAGATACACTGAAATACAACAAAAGCAAGATGGGAAAAAATGGTTTACCCTTTTTTCCAATTTTCCCAAAATGGTCCATTCCACTTCAATTTATTGACTCACACTCAAATCTTTTTTTTATCCAAAAATAGGCTTTAGACCTAATCTAAAATGAGTTTCTAAAATTCCACGAGGGTTCAAATCAAGGAAAAGTGAAAAAAGAGAGAAGAAAAAAAAAGGGCCTTTATGGCCATCGTGCATGGTGCAGACCCTAAGTATCTCTTAGACGGGAAGATTCCAGCCATCCAATCTGTCTTCTTTTGATTTGAATATAAACAGTTCTTTTATTTCTTCTCCGTTTGATAACTCTTGTATTTCTCTTGCTCATAGATTAACTATGCATATCCTGGATAAGGATCATATAATTGCTCATAGAGGGCCATGGAAAACACAATGGTTCCTGCCTTCCACCAATTGCAGTGTGACGTAGGTCCCATTTGGATTCTTGTATCGGCCAATCCAGTGTGTCATTGACCAATTTAGGATTGAAATCCCTAGGATTTGTAACTCCCTTGAGATTGTGAAGTCCCACCATCCCAACCACTCAGTTCTTGTATCGGTTGTTTGTTGTTTCTTGCTTATTTAGAATGATTTTCATGTGTTCAAAACTCAAATTTTAATTTGTATAAATAATAGTATATTGAAGTAGAATGGTTTAACAAAGGATTTTTTTTTTTTTGGGTGAAAGAATTTTATTAAAAAAAACTGCTAGCAAAGGCTAGACAGGGAGAGACAACAGGAAAAAAGGAAACTTCCGCAACGCAGAAAAAAAAATAATAATAAATAAATAAATAAAAAACAACAACAAAGAGCCCAAAAACGCCTTTACAATTCAGTCTAATTGGATAAGAAGTGACTAAATCCCCACCACAACCGCTAGAAAAGACCGCAATTGGTTATGAAAACAATGCTGGTTTCTCTCCCCCCCAAATTGACCACCAAATCACCAGCAACATTAAATGCCATCTCAGCCGAGATTGCTTCCCCCTGACGCCCCTGTGCCAAGCCCAAAGAAGATCCCGCACCGACTTAGGCATTACCCAAACAACAGCAAACACAGCAAGGAAGTGGTACCAAACTTCGCGGGTAAAAGGGCAAGATATGAATAAATGATCCACAGCTTCAGCATCTTTGTGGCAACTTTGGGCAGCGCTCTGTAAAAATAGAAGTGAAAGGCAGTATCGCTTTTGGGCCTGGGCCTTAGTGACACCGGGCATAAGCATTTTGTAAAAAGACTTGACCGAGAAACGACCTGATACATGCATCAGCCACACCGAGGAGTCCGAACCACCTCCCAGGCATGCAAACTGCAAGTGAAGAAACAGTGCGGTGTAATCGTCTGCCTTGATATCGGTCAAGTTCCTCCTACAAGACCAACAAACCACTATGGGAGAAGCAATCCACCGCTGCCAAGTCTGTGGAGGACACAAGGCTAGCTAAATAAGTAAAGTCACACTGCAATGGAGATTCACCACACCAGCAATCCTCCCAAAACCGAACTCTAGAGCCATCCCCCACAGAAAACATCACACATTTCCAGAAGGCATCTCTCAGCAACATAATCACTTTTCAAATATGAGAGGCCATGTAAAGGGAAGACCTTTTGGTTTCCCAACCCCTGCAAGCAATACCATACTTGGAAGAAATGATTTCCCACCAAAAGCAGTCTTGATCCGATCTGAATCGCCAAAGCCATTTTCTGAGGAGGGCAGAATTCATATGACTTAAAAACTCGCAGACCTTCATCGCCCTCAAAAACCAGCTTACACACCTCCTCCCATTTGAATAAATGACACTTGAAACTTTCATCAGAACCCCTCCAAAGCAAGGTATCCCAAAACGGTTACGTATCGGCCGATACACGGAAACGGTCATGACCATTACGCATTACGGGGTTGAAACGGCTGTAACAGCCGTTATGGAAAAACGGGCCGTAACGGCCCCGTATCGGACAGTAACGGCCCCATAACAGTCATATAACAGTTTTTTTTTAAATAAAAAAGGGCCATATTGGCTGATACGGGGTCCGTAACGGCCGTTACGGCCCGTATCGTAACGGTAACGGTGGTGGCCGTTACGGCCACCATTAAGTTATGGGACACCTTGCTCCAAAGGAAATCTCTTCTAAGCTTTGCCAATTTGACAAGGACAGCTTGCGGCCATCGAAATAGGGAAATAAAAAAAAATTAAGAGAAAGAATAGGGACATAAAATAGAGCGGCATGTTTGAAAAAGCTGCCTTGATCAAAGTAAAAGGACCACCGAGAGAAAGATAGCAGCTCCTCCACTTGGATAGTTTCCTCTCGATTCTTTCTATCACCATCCCAAAGATGAATCGCTGATTTCCCAATGCAAAGTGGGAGATCCAAATATTGATGCAGAGAGGAGCTTGCCTTGCAACCAAAGGAAGCTGCTAGATGGAAAGTCTCATCTTTTAACAAGTGGACTCCAAACAATTAACTTGTCCCTACATTAATTTTCAACCCCAAAACCGCTTCAAAACAAAGCGCGACTTTCCTCAAGTCTTCCACCATCCCCTAGTCTGCTTCGCAAAAAATAAGTGTGTCATCCGCGAACTGAAGATGTGAAACCAGGACTGTTGTCCTACCCACCCTAAAACCACAAAACAAAAGAACTTCTTGGCCTTTAGAGAGCATACGACTAAAGGCTTCTGCAATTACCAAGAAGAGATACAGAGACAAGACATCCCCTTGCCCAAGGCCCCTGGAGGACTTGAAGAAACCTTTCGGGGATCCATTCACGAGCACCGAGAATGGAGACCAACACATATGAATCCACTTCCTCCATTTGGTACCACAACTAAACCTTCCCAACACGTAATCCAAAAATTCCCAATCGACGTGGTCATAAGCCTTCTCTACATCCAACTTACACACCACCCCTGACTTCTTTTGCATAAAACGAGCATCAATACACTCGTGAGCTATCAAGGCCGTATTCAAGATCTACCTACCCTCCACAAAGGCCCCTTGATTGAGGGAAATGATGCTTCCCACCACGTTCTTGAATTTGGAGGCAAGCACTTTGGAGAGGATTTTATACGAACTCCCTATCGGGCTAATCAGCCGGAAATCTTCAAGCCCTTCCATTCCTTCCACCTTAGGGATGAGAGCTATGAACGAGGCCCCTAACTCCACCTAAAGACTGCCACCCGCAAAGAACTCCTCAAGGAAATCCAACAAGTCCCTAAGGATATAATAACCGATAGAGCAAAATTATGGAACAGGATTCATGTAGTCGACCCCAATGATACAGTTTAACTAATGATATGGTCATTAAGGAGCAACTGTCATTAGATCAAGATTCACCATTCACCATGGTGTTGATTGGAAGATAACATTCAAGACACAAGATAGGTTGTACATGCGGTTAGTCGTGCCTTTTGCACTAACCAACACAAAGCACCTTTATGAGCGTTAGACACAAATCCTTTGGTCTTTCAGAGGCAAGTTCGTCATTATTTATTTTACTAGCATCCTTGTCTATAGTTGTTTGCACAAGGAGAATATCAGGTATCTTCAACAGGTGATGAGAGTATTACAAGAAGAAAAGCTCTTCATCAATCTAAAGAAGTGAACCTTTATGATTCCTAGCATGGTTATTGTAGGATTTGTTGTATCTGCAAACGGAGTTAAGGTCGATCCAGAAAAGATTCAAGCAACAATTGATGGGCCTCCCCCAACGAGTATTCCTAAGGTTTGAAGGTTCGATGGCTTGGACACATTCTACTAAAGGTTTGTCAAGAACTCTAGCTCTATTATGGCATCCATTGCAAAGAGCATGAAGATTGGTCCTTTTGAGTGAACCAAAGCAACAATGAAGGCCTTCCAAGAAATCAAGAGAAAGATTATGAAGGCCAAAACACCTTAGGCTTCTCGAATTCGAGAAGGTAATTCAACGTTTCCTATGACACACACAGAGGCGTTAGAGGCGTCTCAGTCAAGAAGGATATTCAATAGCCTTCTCTAACGAGAAACTCAATGATACTTGAAAATAAGTAGTCTACTTACGATATGGAGTTTTGCATAGTTGTGTAAACCTGGAAACATTGGCATCATTACCTCATCCATTGATAGTTTGTGTTATGTTCTAGTCATGCAGCATTCACTATTTGTACTCCCAAAAGAAATTTAGCACATGGCATGCTAAGTGAAGCACATACTTAGCATGCCAGATACTAAATTTCTTTTGGGAGTTCAAATAGTGAATGCCACATGACTGGAACATGACTAGATTGGTCACTTTCCAACAAGAAACTCAAAGATGCTCGAAAACAAGGAGTCTATTTACAACATGGAGTTCTACATTGTTGTGTAGACCTTGAAACATTGGCATGATTACCTCATCCATCGATAGTTTGTGTTATGTTCTAATCATGTGGCATTCACTATTTGAACTCCCAAAAGAAATTTAGTATGTGGCACGCTAAGTGAAGCACGTATGTATATAAGGCAACAAGCAAACATGAAAAATAGGATCGTAGATTGAGCGGGCACGAAAAATAAGATGGTCGATGACCTCAGCTGAAAATCGCATTTCTTGCCTGCCCCATCAGTCTCTAGATGGGAAGCTTCTCATCAATTCGGCGATTTCGAACATGCTAGTGTATTTTATGTCCCTTTTTAAATGCCCATGCTCGGTGCTAAAACGGCTAGAAAAACTTAGGGATTTCTTGTGGAAAGAGGCACAGGATAGTTGGAAGTTCCATCTTTCAATTGGAAGGAGGTTGGCAAACTGAAATTTGAAGGGCGGGAATTAGGGATTTGGGGCTCATGAATACTGCTCTTCTTGGTAAATAGCATTGGAGGTTCGGTTCTAAGTCGAGAAGACTTTTGAGAGAGGTCATTGCTAGTAAGTATGGTGTTCAAGATGGTGGCCAGTACACTAAACAATCTTCTCTATACCGTGCATCGAGTATTTGGAAAGCAATTGTGTCAACAGAATACTTAGCGTGAGAAGGTATGTCCTTTGCTTTGGGAAAGGGAATCGAATTTGTTTCTGGGTGTATGTGTGGTGTGGAGATAGGGCGCTGCAAGACTCCTTCCCACGTCTAGCAAACCTAGCCCTAGATCGTTTTATCTGTGTCGCTCAATGTTTTTCTTCTACCAGGGGATTACAGTGTGGTGCCCTCCTCGCCGTAGGAGTTTGTTCGACGATGAAGCTATAGAGTTTATTCGTTTGCTAGATCACCTCAAGAATGAGATGCCATCACCTCTTGAGGACGATTCTTTGATTTGGAAATGGCACAAATCCATGATCTTCACTATCATGACTTTCTTCCAATTCATCTCTATTGCCGCTAGCTTCCAAGGTCCCTCCCACCCCTATCTTCATTGGCATTATGGGGCCCCACCTCATGTCATGGCTTTTGTTTGGTTAGTTGGTCGAAAGAGAATCCTCACAATTGAACCTTCAACGAGATCCCTAGTTCTTCTGAACACTTGTTTAATGTGCAGTGAAAGACGTAAAGACTATTAATCACTTATTTATCAATTGTGCCTTTGCTCGGGAAGTGTGAGGACTTCTTTCTTGCCAAATATAAGGTGGCTTGAGTTATGCCGGAGCAAGATGTTCCATAACAGTGGTTGTAACGGCCACCGCCATTACTGTCACGATATGGGCCATTACAGCATTTTTTATTTTTTGAAAAAAACCTGTTTTAGGTCCATTACAAAGCCGTTACAGGCAGTTTTTTCTGCAGTGGTCGTTTCGGCCCCGTCACGCGTAACGGTTATGGCCGTTACCGTTACATAATGGCCATTACATAACCGTTTTTTAATACTTTATGCCGGAGTCAATTCAAGATCTCCTTTGGGCTTGGCATGGAGAAGGAAGTGGGAAGGCGAGTAAAGTCATGTGAAGGCTCATTGCTATGGCAGTTTTTGGGGTCATTTGGAAATAAAGAAACGGGCGATGTTTTCATAATGGGAGTTCCTCGATTCACGGGGTGATTAACATAATCTTGGAGCTTGTAAAGGGATGGGCCCTTAACGCTATAGCAGCTACAGCTGCTGCTTTTTCTGTTGACAAGCCCCAACTACATTCTATTCTTTTCTATCTTTCAGCAGGCTTCTTAATAAATTTTGTTCTTTCTCACCAAAAAAAAAAAAAATTCCTTACGAGATTATGACTAGCATTAGACATAACAACCTATCAATTTAGCTCCACTTCCTATTACAACTAAACTGAGCCAACAAGCCAAGGCTTTTGCGTAACATATCAAGGACAACCCTTAGTATGAAATTACAAGGGGCATACAGATGTTCAGTGATGCTTAGCACAAATTCAAGAAGGGAATGAGGTAAGGCTGCATGTCAAGCCTAAGAGGTTTCCAAAAGAAACCTATACTAAGCTCCAGCAAAGGCAAGTTCTGATTGTGCTTTAAAGAAACTAGGTAATAATGCATACGTGATCAAACTTCCATCTAAAATGAAGAAGCCCTATTTTCAATGTCGAAGAATTATAATTTACCTTGAACATCACGAAGATGAGAGCACAAAATAACGAGCTATCCAAACACCCAAAGTACCAACCCAGTCCAAGGAAGTCATCAACGATGCGTTGAACGACCGAATAGTTTCAACACGTCAAGGAGGGTATTAGAAATTTACAGTCAATTGGAGGAGGCTGTCAGAGATTAGACATGGATTTCAGTTGAAAATTTCAACCGCATCAAGCCGGAGCTCTATAAGGAGTGCATGGTCATCATCTTGAAGGAGCAATGTCAGGGGGGATTGATGTAGTCACGCACCATACATAAAATACATGTTCCACAGGTGTGCACAAGAAGAGGCCCAAATGGGGTCCAACTTAGCACCGGGGTCCAACTTAGCACCGTGGTATCAAAAACAGTTACGTAACAGCCGTAACATAATGGTAATAGTGGGTACCATTACGCATTATGGCCCATATCATAACGTTAATGATGATAGCCGTTACGGCCACCATTACCATTACTGAATGCCTTGCTTAGCACACAACGATAGTCATTAGAGCCCTTACCCTAGACATATCTAAGAAGTTCTCTTATGTGTTTTTAGGAGTTCATTAAACATATAAGTTTTCTCATATGCACAAGAAAAATCATATTCATGTAAAGCCTACAAAGACGGCCTCATGGCCTTACACATGGAGCAATTTTATGAAGTTTTTTGCAATAAGAATTTGATGAGAGGATTTCCTAAGGTAGAAGATTTGGGGAGGGATTAGTATGAACACTAGCAGACAGCTAGAGGAGTGTAGAGTATTGACTCACTGTCCATTTGTTTCTCTATTCTAGACTTTGTTACTAAATCTGGTACAGATCTCTCAGCCCACTGTTTGTTTGATTTCAGTCCTTTGTTGGGAGTGCATTATCTGCTGTGTTCTTTGTATGATCTGGTGAATCTGGAAAATGATGCAGTTACATCTCCACAAGGTACGATCCAATATCTCTGTCTTTTAGCAAATCAGAAGATTTTCCAATTGCCTATAATAGATAGAACGAAAAGTTGATTTCATTACCAATCAGCACCAAACCCATGACACTAACATATTTTCTGATACAGAGCATAGTTTCATGATCGCACAGTGGTACAAGAGCATGCATTTCTAGCAAGCAAATACCATATTATTAACAGATGGACAAGACCACAGTGATAGTTCACCACCATTTCCTAAAACTGTGGCTCCACACTCTCATCCACCATACACATGGCATGCAAGCATATCAATCCAGAGTCCCAGACCATGCAAATCGCATGACCTACTGTGGATAGAGCACAGACTGAAAGACAAATGAACATATCCATCTCAACGGATGGTAAGGCCACCATCAACCTTTTGCAATACAACCAAATAGCCCCATCTACACCACATCTGAGATCTCAACAGGACTTCCCTTGTGTTGAAGATCATCAGACACAAAAATATGACTGATCCATTCATCAGGTGGGCCTAACATGCAAATCGAGTCAACCAATCAGCTGTCCATTGCTTCCTACAGTGTGGCCCAACTGACGGTCGTCCATTCAGTGACATTAACCATAATCAAACCCTTGAATGGCTACCAAAGCAACCGTACCAGATCTGAGGCCAATGCAACAATAAAAGGAATTGCAGCGAAATCTCATAGAGGAAAAAGAAAACAAAAATAAAAACAAAAATAAAAGACAAGAATGAAGTTTTTTTTTTCAGTTTTTTTGTGGGAAGGAGGAGATGAGAAATAGAGGCAAGAAAAGGAACAGACCTGATTCGTGTAGGTAACGGAAGACGAGATAATTTAGCTCGGTCGAGGTTATGCTTCCGCCCATCGCTACACTCGAATTATCTGATACTAACATGGAAGAAATAAAAACCTTCTTTCTACTTTTTCTTCTTCTTCTACCCTATTTCGCTCGCTCTGAGGCGAAGCAGAAGCTCCTAGAGAGAAACAAACCCTTTTTACCCTTTTCCTTGCAGCGTTGTTTGATACTCTGGCAGAGTTCGATAGTTCATACGCAGGCACTTCAAACAACAAAACTTTTAACAAACCACCCGTGTTCTGGGGAAGCGGATTGCGGCCTGCCCTCTATGGACGTAAATTGGTCCAGGCAGGGGCTCTATGGAGCCCACCATGTGACGCAGGGAGGACGTGGTAGGTCGATCACCGTCTCCCTAACCGATAGTTTCTCGAATCCACGAGAAGAAATAAAAGATAAAAAGAGGAAATAAATTCCGAATAATTGAATAATTGATAATTGAATGAATAAAAACGGAATTACAATGCATATAAATAGGAAACTAAACCCTAGGTAAAGTATCAAAATCCAACTCCAACTAAAACTCCTAGAAAACGCAACTTACTATAAATAGTAAACTTACTATTTATAGAAGTCGTTCAATCCTACTAGAACTCTTGGTTTTCGGCCAAAAATAGAAAGTTTTCAAACGGCCTCAACCACGCTGTTCTACGAAATATTCTAAGCCCTTTTTATGTTGGGCACTAACTCTAAAACCATACGGATGCAAAGTTATGATCGAATTAAAACTTACTATAAATAGTAAAAACGAAAATAAACTAGCCTAATGACCGTCGATACGGTCGATTCTCGCGATTCCGGATTGGGCAACCCGGCGTAGCGGGGTTGGTACCGATTTCATCGAGCTCGATGGGGTTTAACTATATAATATGCAGGGCATTGAGTAAGGCCTAACACTCTATGCTGGCTAAGTGCCAGGACTGCCAGGCCTAGTGAAAGCCGGGGCAGGCCGGAAGAAAACCAGGTAGACCGGGTACTTTATCAGTCGCTGGGCAGGATGTAGTGGTACTACATACACAAAATAGGACCAGCAAGTAAATAAAAAATCTAGTAAAATCTAATACTCGGGTTTTACTCTGTCTAGTTCCGAGTTCATCTGGGGTGCCCTTCAGTACATTTGGAATGATCCCGGGTGACACTACAAATAAACGGTAGGTTGGACAAGTATTCCAGTACATCTGAACCTACTTCCCTTTAGTGTTTAAATTCGAACTAATTTTTAAAGACATCGAGGGCTCTTCAAAAATTACTACCCACAAGTTAGGGGTCACACACCAGGTTAACTCGGAACCTAGGTGGAGCTAAAAGACGAGTACGAGATTTTACGAGAGCAGAAATGGATGAACCGCGTGGATAAAACCCACACATCACAGCAGGCCCCACACAGCCCTTTACCTAGACGGATTTTGTCCAGGCTGCGGCAGAACGAATCCGTTTCCTATCTTTTGGGAATTTTTAATATAGAAATTACTTTCCCATGCCTTCCCAGTAAGGTGCTCATTATCATCCCACCTCCGGATTCCCTTTGGCCATCCCGGCAAACGGGTTGGCAGCTTAGGTAGGCCTCTCGTGAGTTTACATGAAATCCACCCAGTCCATTAGGGCTGTTTGGAGCGTGGATTTGGAACCCCTGGATTCAAAACCCCCTAGATTTGGAACACTCTCGAATTTGGTTATGTTTGGCACCCTAGATTTGGAATCCCATGTCATCCAAAAGTATGATATTTGCAGGGGTTTAAATTTAATTACTAAATTAACTTTAATATCCCTGATTAGTTTAGTTTATGTATGTAATATTCGACACAATGGTTGTAATAAGCCCACTGAAATATATACTTTGGCCGAAATGATGAAATTCCAAGTCTCGGATGGGCCACAAGCGCAAGATCACATCCAAGTGACTAATTTACGAATGTTAACCGTTGATTTCTGTGAACAATGTTTGGACGGCGTAGATCATCCTATTAAAGTAATTTTGGTGATGTTGTTGATGATCTAATTGTTTTTGGATACCATCAGTGGGCCATGTGCCCAATAGATTAGTAGCCTAGTGAGTAGTGACACACATATTACATATGTGACTCTTAGAAAGATTTTAGATGTAATCCAAGCTTCTTCCTTAGATTACAAACCCCCTCATCGGGGGATTTGAAACCCCTCGTTGCTTCTTGTGCCAAACACACAAGGGGATTTGAAACCCCCCCAAATCCATGGTGTCAAACGGGCCCTTAGGTAGTTCGCCTTTGCCGAGATGGCCAGGGTCAAAAAAGGAACTCCGTCCCTATTCTAATGGACCACACCATTTGAAATCGTGGACAAGGCAACGCTCACACTTCAAATTGTTTTTCTTGGTTTGCCCACTTTAATCATAGATGGACCTGATTTTTATGCCCTGCGCCTTATTAGTCCTCGATCGGATCAACGCCTTTGGCATGTGTGTGGTGTACACGAGCGTGATAGAATCGACTGTGTGGCTTAATTCCAACCGGTTCAACTTCAACCCCAAACACTGAAATAGGCAGATACATCGTGTTCGACCATATATGACCAAAACCCACAATGATCAGTCGCCTATTCAGTCACTCGCTCAACAAGTTTAAAGAGATTAGGCGATTAATGAAGGGTAGGGTTCGTCCTCCGAAAATGAGTTGCGCCTTGACTTTCACCATAAAAGACTTTCTGCATATATGAAACTGATAATAACGACAGATGGTTGAACAGATCAACTAACAAACAAAGTAATTATGCAGAAAGATAACTGATTGTATTAGGATAGACTGTCCAGTGGACGTGGACCAGCAATTACAACTAAGTTTGTCCAATGAGCATAGACGAGCAATTACAAGTACTCCTAGATTACAATTATGCTAAGGATTAGCTAAGGAAAGATAAATAGAGTTTGTTGTTTAATTTAGTGTGAGACCCTTTCCTCTGTCGATTTTCATCTTTATTTATAGACTAAACAGAACTATCTAGATTCATAATTAACTCAGTTGTTATAATTCCCAAATTCCTGAACCTTCCTAAGACCTTTCACCTTCCCTGTAACGCTTCAAATTCGTTATCATTCTCGTCAACTGAACCTGCTTCGACCACTTCATCCTTCAACTGACATGTTCCAATATCCAGTGGTCATTTATCATTCCAGCAAATTTGCCATGCGTACTTGCACCTGTTCTCCTACAATGTCACGTGTTCTTCTCCCATTTATCTTTATGAGCTCGATCAGAAGTAGGGTGCAACATGCCTAAATTTTGGTATGACATCTAATGGTTGGAGTAGATTTCATGTGATCATTATGGTGGACATTATAAAAATCAAGGGTAGACATTTCTTTTCAAAAATTTCATTTGAGGTGGACCATCGGAGTCCCAAGTCAGCTTAATTTTTTTGCCTTAAGCCTACCGTAGGATTGTACATTTAATGGTCAAAGTGATTTTTTGTAAATGCTCAAGGGCGGATTTCTTCCCTTCCTGGACGCTCATGAGGTGTCAAAATCGTGGTTGAACCGTCTGATGGTTGCATTGAGTCGAACAATGGATATTTATGAAGAGTAATAAATATAAGACTAAAATTATTGGAATTTCTGATGTGATGAGATCCGAAATCCCTACAAGTCACAAAGCATACGTCTTTCGCAACTCTACAATGCGTATGCATGTATGCTCAACTATCATGGATTGTTAGCTATTTAAGCCCAAAATCGGAATTTTTGTAAAACCCAGAGCTAAGGCTTCCATAAAAAGCCTCACAAAGGGGTTGAGAAGAGCAATAATGATGTATGAAAATGTCATCCATCACACCTCATACCGCTTACTTGTATCCTTGGACATTGAGCCCTGGAGGAGGGTGCAATTAGTTTGATTGGCTTAGTTTGATTGCTGTAACTGTGTAATTTTATTTTATTTTTATGTTTTCACATAATGACTCGTCTAAGCATTTTATTGAGTCGTCACTAGCAAAAAAAGGCTAATAGAATCCACGGTCGTCTAAAATCCATGAAATCGCTTAGAGATTAAAAAAAACAAAGAATTCATGACTCGAGTGACTCTTGGTTTGATTTGCGGTGTGGATTATGGGCAAAGCTGTGGTTACGAAAAAGGAACGGGTTATGCACCCTTTTTCCACCAGTGTAG
This sequence comes from Liriodendron chinense, assembly GCA_003013855.2. NCBI lineage: Eukaryota > Viridiplantae > Streptophyta > Magnoliopsida > Magnoliales > Magnoliaceae > Liriodendron > Liriodendron chinense. Next base: position 1,876,399 of record ML058408.1, read on the forward strand.
AACACGGTCTCTATTTTGTCGGGTTGTACACTTTCAAATGGAATTCAAGAAAACTTTTAATAAAATATTAAGATTTATATATATATATATATATATATATATATATATATATATATATATAAGATAGTCTATCAATTCTTAAATAAACTAAAACCAAAACATAAATAAAAGGAAAGTAAAGCTTTTGACACAAAGGTATTGAAAGCAAAGAACATTAAACTTTCGATTACTCCTTTAAGTCACATTTTTTTATATAGAAGATCCTTAGGAGAGGCAACTGTAGAGCATACTTTACGTGATGTCAGAGTAGAGCCCACTAGTAAACTGTTTGAAAATGAAAATAACAAGAATAAGAAAAGGGAAAAGAGAAAAGTTTTGTTGGGGATGTATGGAATAGAAAAGAGACAAGTTGAACATATGGCTTAAGCTCTGAAATTAGAATAAAATAGAAGAGATCGAAAGAATTAAGAAGAGAGACAAAAGTATCTCTTATTTATTTTTTACTTTTACTTAACTTTCTTTCTCTCTATTTCCTCTCTGCCTCTGTTAAAATTGCGGATTGGATCATGGAACGCGATTGGAAAATCCGCGGGTGTTTCTTTAATTTACATTTTGCATTCTTTTTCTTGAGAATTGGGGAATTCACTTGCATTCATAAACAACATAAACAAGCACATAAAAAGATAAGGTGTAAAGAAGAATTTTTAATTCCAGAGATTCTAAATTTTTTACATTCCAAGTCGTGGTCTAACACGAGCCCTAATTACTTCGTGTAGATAACCCCTGATTAAAATGAAAAAGTAAACAATTGTACACATTAGAGATAAATTAAACAAAGCAATAAGCAATCACAATCATTAAATGCGATAGACTCCACCAATGACATAAAGATTTTGCGTAGAAACCCTTGTGGGAGAAAACCACGGCACAAAGCAACAATGCTTCACTATTGATGTTGTTTTTACTTGTCCTCCACCAACACGAGGGTAAACATAGTGTAGATGACGGGAGTTCAAGGTCTATCCCCAGGGACAGAAATAGAAAAAATTAGGGAAGTCTTCAACAACTAAGTAATAGAGAAAATAAATCTATAGGAACTACATCTAACCATGGGAAAAAAAGTTGATTTAATTTGGAATTAAAGAAAATTTTAAGTCAAACTCAATGAAATAACAAACCAAGGCATTAAGGTTCCACATAATAGATCTATACATGCTTCAGATAGAGTCATTCCACCATCATCCATTGATCATGAGCCATTCAAAAATCTGAATTTAGAAATCCTACTGTATCAAAATCACTTAAGCATCATGGTTCACAAATCTTCATAATCTAATGATCAACGAAGATTTGGAAATAAACAACCTAAGAACTCAAAACCATTTAAATCATTGAATCAATGCAAGAACAAGTGTGTTGGGATACAACATATAACACAGGGCACTCCATTGCACACCCGTGCCATTGATCACACTTAATAAGCACTATACATACATTCAATCAAGCAACTCTTATCAAGTTATATGAATGTTCACAACCACATCCATCCATTCATAAAAGAGTAGAGATCTAACATGATCATGGAGCAATCCACATTTATGATTAATAGATCTAGATCCTAAGCATCAAAATCCATGAGAGAATGGATCAAAAGTCTAATTTAAGAATCATACCTTTCAATCATTAAATAGCTAGGATTTTTAATTGCATCCGTAGTTATGATTGGATCTACAACATTGAATAAGATAATCAAACTTCAAAGTTGCATATCCAACACATAAACGAGAAGAAAATATCAATCCCACACCAATCATACATAAACCATGCATAGAACTCACAACCATTAAATTAAAACCCTTATATCATATCTCAATCATTGATGAAACTAGAAACACATAATTAAACCAAGTAAAGAAAAGAACCAGTACGTAAATATAAATATAAAAATTAAAAAAAAAATCCTTTTGAAGCAAGCAAGGACGTTTGCAAGGAGCTCTCCCCACGGCTGACCGCACAAGAGGTTTCCTAAGAAGACTCCTCGAAAGAATTCCCCCCACCAGACTCTCCAACAACATTTATATAGCTGCTCTAGAGACTTACGCACTAAGCTCCTCCTTCCACATAGAAAATCAATAGGAGATTCTATTTTTATATATTTTTTTCTTTTCTTCTTCAATTTGCATCAACCTTGTGCAAAATCTGAACCTTTTATCTTATTCTCCATCTCAAACAGGCCTAAATGGACCGTCAGTTCGAACCAATACTGATCACAACCTTTGGAAAGATCTCAAACATCCTTTCACCTTTTCCATTCTCATGGTCCACTAGAATCTCCATTTTATGTGAAATTTGATTTCATACCCTGAAATCATATCCTCTACAATGTAATTGGCTCAGATTACCCACAACGGACCCCACAATGCATGTGTGCAATGTTCGGATTCAAGTTCGTGGAAGCCTGTTAAAACTAGAAAATGCTCAAGGCAGTTTTCTTGTGTTTCATTATTCTGGGGGTTCTAAGTAATAGAGACATTCATAGACAATCATAAGCATTCACAAAGTACACACGAGAAAGCACTGTAAGGTGAGTTTTATTTCAGAGATTCCGAGATCTTTTACATTCCAGTCTGATATACTAGTCACGAACCCTTAATTACATCAATGGATGATCACCCTTGATTAAAAAGACAGAAAGTAAATAAATGCATGCATCACATATATAAATTAAATAATGCATTAAAAGAGCATGAATGTAAGTAAAATACACTACAAACAACATAGAGATTTTTACATGGAAACCCTTACGGGAGAAAACCATAGCACAAAGTGACAAGATTCCACTATGAATATAATTATACAATAGATGGAATGTTCGGGAGGAAGCCTGGATAGATCGAGCAGGTAATTTAAATCATCAAGGACTATGGTCTTGAGTTCACAGTCGTAAAGATCAAGTTTCGAGTTTCTTATGGACTGAGCCATCGTTTAGACAAGTTAAATGCATATCCCATGTTCTTTCGGGCGTTCCTAGTTAAGCCACCGGGATTTTAACTAAGTCATGTATCACAGAGACAATGACCATCGCCGAGGACGGGTGACTGCAGGAAGACATGCCACGATTCCCGTGTAGTGCCTCACAGTGTCAGTAACCGTCGCTGCGGACAGGTGACCACCGGAAGATACATCATGGTTGCCATATTCAACACAATGCCATTGGCTGTCGCTGCAGACGGGTGACCATGGGAAGGCATATTATGGCTGTCATATGATACAACACAGTGTCATTGACCGTCACCGTGGACAGGCGACTTTCAAGATACATCATGGCTGCTAAATGATACAACACAACGTCATTGACCGACTCCGTGGACGGGTGACTTTTAGGAAGACACATCATAGCTACCAAATGGTACGACATAGTGTCATTGACCGTCTCCGTGGACGGATGACCACTTGAAGACACATTACGGCTATCGGGTGGTGCAACACAATATCATTGACTATCGCTGTGGACGAGTGACTTTCAAGAAGACACACCGTGATTACCTTAGCTACTCAACTGACGGACCCCACTTTGAATAGGAAGCACATCAACTGATTTTAGTGATAGTAATTCATAATAAAGTATTTCAGATGTTTTGGGACTCTTTAATTACGGCTTTTTATGATAACCATAGTCCCTCTGATTTAGTTTCATATCTCGATTCGAGATGAATAGAGTTCATATAATGGATTCAAGGAGCGCAAAGTAAATATACTTGATTGCATGCTCGAGAGAAGATTGCACTTATGCTATACACCGGGTGAATTATGCACTTGATTTGGTTAATCTGCTTTATGCATGTCTTTAATTCAACCATATCATTATTAATAATCGATGCTTAGAGCGATTGGGTTACTTGGATAGGCTGTGTCGAGCTATATTTCTTTGAGAAGTTCCAATTCGATGAATTAGATTGCACATTTCTGGTGCTCGAAAATGGCTAAGTATTGGGGCTGATTGTTCACTTCCCCAAGTGTAGGGTTGCGATGTAGTAATAATTTGGTAGAGACCGAGATCGTTATCAGAGACTTGTTTAAGAATTCACTAAACTACTTCTAATATTCTCTAATTAAGATAAAACTAAACAGCTTTTAGAATTTGAATGTAGAGAGGTAATCTTAAATTAAAAGTGATTGCAATTAATATAAAAGAGTACTAGGGGTTCAAGGATCCACTTGTAGCAATCTTTGATGCATAATTCGCTGTAGTTTCCCAATTACACAACTAGAATCGAAATCAAATCCTATCTAGCCGGATGCTTGAGTGGTTAATTTAGCAAAACAGTTTAATTCATGTGTTGTTCATAAACATGATTCGCTTAATTCAAGTTAGGACTTGAGCACACTCAATTGCATTGGTCAATCCTAGTTCTAATAGGTTAAGATCACAACCATAATAATCATTAAACCCTGTCACAAAGCTTAACTATATCATGATTTGAACTTCATTCAAATCACATGCATAACCAACACCTAAATTAGACTTTAGAACAGAAGATAGAACTTTGGTTTGAAGTTCCCACACGAGGATCCAAGTATAGAGCGTCTTGAATCCGATTCCTCGGAGCGTACAGGTCTAGATCTATGCAAAATAACTAAGAACTAAAGTAATTCTTCCAAACATCCATGAGTCATCATAAGACTAAGAAAAACTACTTAGAACTTTATTCAAACTTCAATAAACCATTGTTCATCATTAAAAATTCAACTTGAAACCATATAAAACGAATTAAAGCATCTTAGATTCACTACGAGTTTCATCTCTTAGCCCTAGCTAAGAGGTTTAGCTGATCATGATAAAAGGAAACATGAAATCAACTAAAAACATGAAAACTTGAATGCAAACTAGAGAAGGGAGTTGTAGAACTCCGAATCCGTCTTTCTCCGCCTCCCACTATCGTAGATCTCTCCTATGATACCTTAGGAACAAGGTAGAGGAGTCCTTTTATAGGTTTTGAGCCCTGGTTGTGAAGAAACTTCGAGAAATCCCGTAAAAATAGTGTTTTGCGCAGAGAAATTCGGACTCCAGAAGTTTCTGAACGTTGGCCGACCGGCTGGAGAAAGTGTCTCAAAACACAAAAAGCTTTTGACGTTTATTTACACTGGCCAACCTACCAGCCGATTGGCTAGTCCATCCAACCGTCCGGTAAAGTGGCCGGTCTTCACAAAAACTAAACAGAGTTTTTTCTGTTTCTGGAGGGTTTGGTCGGCTAGCTGGCCGGTGGGTATTAAAATGTTGATTTTTCAGCTTTTCCTCCCTCATCTTCAATCCACTTTTGCTCCACCTTTGGTCCTTCACTCCTTTGATCTTCAAGGCATGTAAGAAGGGATTCAAAGCCTCCAAATGACGAAGTCTCTCTCATTCCTACAATCACAAAACATGCATTAGAATAGCTTTAAACATGTGAGTCAGTATAGTTAGTGATGAAATGGGGTTAGAATATACACATTTAAGAGCTCAACACACCCCCAACCAGCATTTTGCTAGTCCCGAGCAAAACATGCATGAAACAAGTTCAATTCCCTAAAACCCAACTCTCCTTAAGAAATTACGCTTCTATTCATTCCAAGACATGGAAGTAAAAAAATCAGAAAAATTAGGTGATATAAGTTGAAAATCTTAAACTCTTAAAACATAACAAGTGTTCATATGAAATTCCCGCTGATTGATTGATAAATAGAAAAATTCAAACAAATTTAACCTAGTGTGCATAGTGAATGTTCATCTCATGAATTTTCGGGATTATCTTCCTTATAAGTTAGATTAGGGATCTGAAAGTGTACAGAACAACAACAAGCTTAAGGCAAGCATTTGCCTTACCATCCCTCTGACGACTTTCATACTACTTTCCATTTTCGGTTTTGGTTACGGGTAGACCATCCCCTGGTTGGTAATATGTAGCCATTTTCGGAATTTTCCACCATATTCTCAACTATACCCATATTTTCATCATTCTTTCCTTTTTCTACACATTAGATAGGATTTTTAGAAATCCATATCTTTCGTTCTTTTTCCATGGAAAAGGATGGACAAAGTACCTCGGCTTGGTTTCCCAACACCTCAAATATAAACCTAACTAATCCACAAATCTACATAATCCTTTCAAACCATGAGAATCGTGTAATGTGAACTAGGTGTAAAAGTGTTCAAAATTTCTATCAATCATAAAAATAGGGGAACTCACATAGAAACCATTATCTTAGAGATAGTTCAAGATGCTCAATATCACTCACTTTGTATTGTTCGCTTCCCCAAGTGTAGGGTTGCGATGTAGTAATAAACTCGGTAAGACCGAGGTCGATCCACAGGGACTGTAGGATCTCACAAATTCATCCACAAGTGTCTATTGAAGTCTACTAATCCGATTGATGTATAAAGTTGATATGAGTAACAAAAGCTGAATTAAATTGAGAGTAAGTAATTATAAGAGGGTACTAGGGTTTCAAGGATCCACTTGTAGCAATCCTTAATGTTCAATCCGCTGTGGTTTCTTATTCTCTCAACTAGAACCGACATTCCTGTCTGTCTAGTCGGATGATAGAAAAGTTAAACCAAACAGTCTGTAATATGTAAGTTCTATGCATAAGATTCACTCAATCTAGGTTGAGCTGAGCATGCTCACTTGCATAGGTCATTCCCCTTTTCTATAGGTCCAGTTCTCAATCATAACCATCCCCAAGTCCTCTCACAAGACAAGGCTAGATTAGGATTTGAACTAGATTCAAATCACCAGCACAGTCCTTGCATATTCCAGAAAATCAACTAAAATAGAACTTTGGCCTGAAGTCCCTTTATGAAGAGCTTAGTACTAGAGCGCACTCCGATTCCTCGGATCATACAGGTCTATACCGTTGCAAACAAATTAAGAAGATAAGTAATTCATCCAAACATCCATGAGTCATCACAAGACTAAGAAAAATTACTTAAAAACTTGTATAAACTTCAAACCTTAGTTCATAATCATGAATTCCAAACTAAAACCACTTAACTACGAATTAAAACATCTTGGATTCACTACAAGCTTCACCTCTTAGCCCTAGCTAAGAGGTTTAGCTGCTCATGATCCAAGGAAACATGAAACAACTACAAAAAGCATGAAAACAGCAAAGCAAACCAAAAGGAGTTGTGAAACTCCAATCTTCACTTCCACAGCCTCCAACCTCCCTTGCACCCTTCTAGGATGCCCCAGGAACGATCCCTAGGTGTCCTCTTATAGTCTGGAGGCTCCACAACGTCGGAAGAATCGGAAATTTGCGTAACACTTATGCAGCGCAGAGAATTTCGGGAAGAACTTAGAAAGTTCTAACTCAGTACGCATGGCTGACCGGTCATGACCGGTCGGCCTCAAGTGAAAATACTCCAGCAAGCACATCCGACCGGTCAAGACCGGTCGGACGTGTATATTAACATTCCAGCAACCCTGTCCGACCGGTCACCGGACGTCTTCAGTAGACCTCTAGCAGCTGTAGCCGACCGGTCAAGACCGGTCGGTCACCTTTATTTGTTCTTCAGTACCATGGCTGACCGGTCGCTGACCGGTCTGGCTTCCTTGGCCGACCGGTCATGACCGGTCGGCAGTCTTCATACTTCGTCATTTCTTCCTTTTCTTTCTTTCCTTGCTTCTTTCTTTCGCTTTCTCTCTTCTTTTCTTCTTTGGTCCTCAAGTAATTGGTCCTCAAGTAATCTCCATTAGAATGATCCCAAGTGAGCTCTTTATGTCTTCAATTGAGTAGAGTCCACCCTCAATCCTGTAGTCACAAAACATGCATTGAATTAGCTTACAAACCATATAAACCTTGCACAATGAGTGATGAAATGGGGTTAGAATATGCACAATTAAGAGCTCAACACACCCCCCAACCAGCATTTTGCTAGTCCCGAGCAAAACATGCGTGAAGCTAATCTCATTCTTCAAAACTCAACTCTCTTTCAGAAACCATCCTTCTATACATTCCAAGGTTCATAAGTGTAAGATTCAGAAAGATTAGGTGTCAAAGGTTGGAACCGTAAATCCTCAAGACATAATAGGCATTCATATCAGATTCCCACTGATTGGTTGATAAATAAAGGGACTTGAACAAATCCAACCTAGTGTGGGTAGTGAAAATTCATTCCACAAGTTTCTAGGATTACCTTCTTCATAGATCAACTAGACTATAGAACTCAAGGTACATAGAGCCACATCAAGCCAATGACAGGAATTTGCCTTACCGTCCTTCCGACGACTTTCACACTACGTCCCATTTCCGGCTTTGGTTACGGGTAGACCATCCCCCGGTTGGTAGTAGGTAGCCCTAATCGGAATTTTCCACCATTTTTCCACATTCCCAATTTCATCCTTCCTTTTCCTTTTAAATTAGATAGGATTTTTAAAAATCCATATCTTTCATTATTTTCCCATGGACAAGGATGGACAAAGTACCCCGGCCTGATTTCTCAATACCTTAATTCAAAGTCTAGCTAATCCATAAATCACATAATCCCTTCAACTCATGAAAATCGTGTAATGTGAGCTAGGTGTAAAAGTGTTCAGATTTTCTATCAATCACAAAATAGGGGAGTTCGCATATAAAAACCATTATGCTATGAGGAATTCCAGACATCTAGCCTTATACACTTCATATCTCCTCCTCTTATGCTCATATCAACTCGAATGCATAGAACCGGTGTTTTCCAAAAGAGTTTCAAATTTTTGAAAAATCGAAAAAATTTCCACATAATTGCTTGAAATGTTGCAAAACGCTGGATTCATTCAAGCAATCCTACACCCCCTCACCAAATCTTGCATTGTCCTCAATGTAAAAGATGTGTAATGAGCAAAACATGAGAGCAATTTGAAAATAAAGGGAGTGGGGAATGATAATACCTGTGAGAGTGAAAAGTGGAATTCTTCCTCCTTCTAACGAACCTATGAAAAAGAAAACAAAAGCAGCGAAATCCTAATCCTAACTACTCTATACCTCCATCAGACTAGGAGATCAATCATCCTGATACACAGGATCATTCAGAGGTATGGACATACCTTCTGAAGGGAATTTCTCAAAGAACGGCTTTAATCGCTGTCCATTTGCTTTGAAAATGTTGCCGTTCCTCGGATTCAACAGCTCGACAGTCCCATACGGATAAACAGTTTGCACAATGTAGGGACCGATCCATCGAGATTTCAGTTTTCCCGGAAATAGATGTAAGCGAGAATTATACATGAGGACTTTTTGGTTGATCGTGAATGTCTTGCGAAGAATATTCTTATCATGGAATATCTTCGTCTTGTCCTTGTAAATTCTCACATTCTCATAAGCGTCATTCCGGATTTCTACAAGTTCATTCAATTGTAGTTTGCGTAACGAGCTTGCCTTGTCAGAATTGAAATTCATCTTCTTAATAGCCCAATATGCCTTATGTTCCAACTCCACAGGTAAGTGACAAGCCTTCTCATAGACAAGTCTATAGGGAGACATTCCAATAGGGGTTTTAAAGGCAGTACGGTAAGCCCAAAGCGCATCGGTAAGTCGAAGTGACCAATCCTTGCGATTGGGATTCACCGTTTTCTCCAAAATGTGTTTAATCTCCCTATTGGATATCTCAGCTTGTCCACTAGTTTGTGGGTGATAGGGAGTGCTCACTTTGTGTGTAACGCCATATTTCGTCATTAAGGCTGCAAAAGGGCGATTGCAAAAGTGAGACCCTCCATCACTTATGATGACTCGAGGCGTTCCAAACCGGGAAAGAATATTTTCTTTTAAAAATCGAATGACCGTTTTATGGTCATTATTCCGGCAAGGAATGGCCTCGACCCATTTGGAAACATAATCAACGGCAAGCAAGATGTATAAGTTTCCAAAAGAAGATGGGAATGGGCCCATGAAATCGATGCCCCAACAATAAAAAATTTCGATAATTAAGATGGGATTGAGTGGCATCATATTTCTACGGGAGATTCCTCCTAATTTCTGACAAGGTTCGCATGCTTTGCAAAACTCATGTGTGTCTTTGAACATGGTGGGCCAATAAAACCCACATTGTAGAATTTTCGCTGTGGTCTTTTTAGCCGAAAAGTGGCCACCACATGCTTGAGAATGACAGAAGGAGATGATACTTTGTTGCTCATCATCTGGGACACATCTCCTTATGATTTGATCGGGACAATACTTGAACAAGTATGGGTCGTCCCATAGGAATTTCTGTACCTCCGAGAAGAATCTATCTTTATCTTGCTTTTTCCAATATGTGGGAATTGTACCTGTAGCAAGATAATTAGCAATGTCCGCATACCATGGCAATTGGGAAACAGCAAAAAGTTGTTCATCAGGGAACATGTCATTGATTGCAGTCGTTTCAGGGGAATCAGTGAGGACAAGTCGAGAGAGGTGGTCAACTACTACATTCTCTACTCCTTTCTTATCACGTATTTCTAAGTCGAATTCTTGGAGTAGGAGGATCCATCTTAATAACCGTGGTTTAGCATCCTTCTTAGAGAGAAGATACTTAAGCGCGGCATGGTTAGTGAATACAATGATCTTGGATCCAATCAAGTAGGATCTAAACTTCTCCAAGGCAAAAACTACGGCTAAAAGTTCCTTTTCAGTAGTGGTGTAGTTTGCCTGGGCTGAGTTTAGGGTTCTACTTGCATAGTAGATGACACATGGCTTTTTATCTTTTCTTTGGCCTAACACAGCCCCAATAGCATAGTCGCTAGCATCGCACATAATTTCAAAAGGAAGGTTCCAATTAGGTGGTTGCATTATTGGGGCACATGTCAACATACCTTTAAGGGTGGTAAAGGCCTTTTGACATTCTTCATTCCACTCGAATGAATTTTCCTTTTGAAGTAGGTTACATAAAGGGCGAGAGAGTGAACTGAAATCCTTTATGAACCTTCTGTAAAATCCTGCGTGTCCTAAAAAGGACCGTATATCTCGTATGCTTTTGGGTGGTGGGAGGTTAGAGATAAGATCAATTTTCGCCTTGTCCACCTCAATTCCATTTTGTGAAACGATGTGACCAAGTACAATTCCCTTTTGAACCATGAAGTGACACTTTTCCTAATTGAGCACAAGGTTCTTCTCTTCACATCTTTTTAGCACAGATTTCAAGTGCTCAAGGCACTCATCAAAGCTACAACCGAATATGGAAAAATCATCCATGAAGACTTCGAGAATGTTCCCCACCATGTCAGAAAAGATGCTCATCATACAACGCTGAAATGTGGCAGGGGCATTACATAGTCCAAACGGCATCCGTCGATAGGCGAAAGTGCCGAATGGACATGTGAATGTAGTCTTTTCTTGGTCTTCACGGGCAATTTCTATTTGGTTGTACCCTGAATAGCCATCAAGGAAGCAAAAGTGGGAATGACCCGCCAACCGTTCTAAAATCTGATCAACAAACGGTAGGGGAAAGTGGTCTTTCCTCGTGACAGTGTTTAGCTTCCTGTAGTCAATGCACATTCTCCAACCGGTAGTGACTCTAGTTGGTACGAGTTCATTATTGGCATTGGCTACGATGGTTATTCCGGATTTCTTAGGCACCACTTGAGTTGGGCTCACCCATTGGCTATCGGATATCGGGTAAATGATACCTACATCTAATAGTTTCACCACTTCGGCCTTAACCACATCCTTCATGTTTGGATTTAATCGTCTTTGTGGTTGCCGGGATGTCTTTGCATTTTCCTCTAGGTGTATGCGGTGAGTGCAAATCAGTGGGTCTATGCCTTTGAGATCCGCAATTGTCCATCCAATGGCACTCTTGTGCTCTAATAGAGTGGCTATTAGCCTACTCTCTTGTTCCTCATCCAAGTGGGAAGAAATCACCACTGGATATGTCTCATCTCGACCTAAATAAACATATTTTAGCTCACTTGGCAATGGTTTTAGGTCGAGTTTTGGTGCCTTGATATTGGATGGGAGGGCCTTGTTCTCATTTACAGGCAAAGGTTCAATTGGGGCCCTCCATCTTTTATTCTCAGGCACCAGCATCACATCTAGAATGGCATCCCTCTCTTGTATTGTGTAATCATTTGTCTCATGAGAGTGGGCCATACATGCCTCCAAAGGGTTGGAAAATAGTGATAAGGGGACTGTATCCTCCACGAATGATTCGATCATGTTTAATTCATGGACATCATCATCAACTTCCCGCGGTTGTTTGCATAACTCAAATATGTTAAGCTCAAGGGTCATATTTCCAAAGGACATTTGTACAAGTCCGTTTCTACAATTGATAATGGCGTTTGAAGTAGCTAGAAACGGTCGTCCAAGTATGACGGGAATTTGAGTACCGGTGCCTATTACGGGATGTGTGTCCAAGACAATAAAATCTACTGGGTAGTAGAATTTATCAACTTGGACTAGAACATCGTCTACCATTCCTCTCGGTATCCGAATGGATCTATCAGCAAGTTGGAGTGTGGTTTTGGTGGGTTTCAATTCACCTAACCCAAGTTGTTCGTAGACCGAGTATGGAATGAGGTTCACACTTGCCCCCAAGTCGAGTAGGGCTTGTTTAATCTGGTAGTCTCCTATGATGCATGAGATGGTTGGACTACCTGGATCCTTGTATTTTTGGGGCACCTCTTGTTTGATGATGGCGCTCAAATTCTCAGCCAAAAGCACTTTATTGTGAACGTTATGTTTCCTTTTGATTGTACACATTTCCTTTAAAAATTTAGCATAAGATGGTATTTGTTTTATTGCATCCAACAGCGGGATGTTGATCTTCACCTGCTTGAAAACTTCCAGAATCTCCAGATTTTTATCTAAAGGTTTAGGTGAAATCAACCTTTGTGGAAATGGGGCAACCGGCTTGTATTGCCTTTCCGGTTCTTTCTCTTGTGGAATATTGTTTGGGCTATCATCCTCTTTGGGAATTTTCGGATCCTTAGGCTTTGGGGCCTTCACCGGATTAGATTTGTCAATTTCTTTACCACTTCTCAAAGTGGTGATAGCCTGGACATGTTCCGTATGGTGGGAGGATGAGCTTGCATCTTGTATCTCATACTGGGTCCTTGGGTTAGGAAGAGGTTGAGCAGGAAGTGTGCCATTCTCTCTACCACTAAGGTGAGCTTCAACTCTAGCCAGAGATGTTTTCAATTCATTAATGGCTTGGTTTGAATTTTGATTGAATTTCAATTGCTCTTGCATGAACCCATCTATTTTTAGAGAATTTGTCTTGTTATACTCATTCTGGACCGATACGAGTGCACCCAATATCTCTTCTAGTGATACTTTTGGAGTGTTGTTTGCATTTGCAGTGGGTCCATTCCTCCAACTGAAGTTGGGATGGTTCTTCCAATTAGGATTATACGTGTTTGAGTTTGGAGCACCATATTGCTGCTGATAACTGTTTATGGCATTTGTTTGTTCTTGTAAGATGCCTTGGACTGCTGAAATTGTGGGACAATCTGGTGTAGCATGTTGATTTCCAGCACAAATTCCACAAACAGTTTCAACCTCAGTGGAGTTGATTGTTTCTCCTTTCCTTAATTCCATGGCTTCGACCTTTCTTGTAAGGCTAGCCAACCGTGCACTTATGCTAGCTTCTTCTGATAAGACATACATTCCTCCCTTTTCCTTTTGTTGGCCAATCTTGGAATTTGTTGGTTTAGATGTGTCCCAAGATTGTGCACTTTCAGCCAATTCTTCCAGATAATCCCATGCTTCATCAGCTTCCTTATTCATGAACTCCCCATTACACATCATCTCTATAAATTGGCGCATGGATTGGATCAGTCCTTCGTAGAAAAAACTTATAATCCGCCAAATTTCATAGCCATGATGTGGGCATGCGTTTAATAGGTCCTTGAACCTCTCCCAACATTGGGAAAAGGTTTCATCTTCCTTTTGGGCAAAGTTCATGATAAGGCGCTTAAGCATGTTCGTTTTGTGAGTAGGGAAGAATTTTTTTATAAATTCTCTGTGCATATCATTCCATGACCCAATTGATCTTGGCCTCAATGCATAAAGCCAACCCTTGGCTTTATCCTTAAGAGTGAAAGGGAAGAATTTAAGTCTTACTACATCTTCAGTCACATTTGCAAAGTGCGTGGTGGTGATTACTTCATCAAACTCCCTAAGGTGTTGATAGGCACTTTCACTGTCTAGACCATGGTATTTAGGGAGAAGATTGATCACTCCCGGTTTCAAATCCACGTTCCCTGCATTTAGTGGAAATATTATGCATGAGGGAGTGCTCGTTCTTGCAGGTTGCAAGAAATCACGTAAAGTCCTTGGTCGGGGAATATCATCAACCACATTCTCCCCAGTTTCAGTTTGATTTTGGTTCGGGTTAGGTTGATTTGCAGCCATATTTCCAGATAAAATTGGAGAATCTAGCTGTCTCCTAGCACGTGGCTCTCTATCAATTCCTTCTACTATCCCCCCTTCACTTATGAGTCGGTTATTGGAATCCCGAGCCCAATGTGGCATGCAAAACCAAAAATAAGAAACAAAAAGAAAGGAGAATTCTTCCTCTCTTTTACTCTTCTCTAAGACCGAAGCACAAGGTGTCTTGCAATGGCTAGGCCAGAAGCAAGGATAGAGACCGATTTCTCCTGGTCAATAGGGGTTCAGAGAACTCCCCACCCACTCTTTGAATCTTTTGAGAAAAAGTGCAGAAAAAGGAAAAAGAGGAGTAGAGATGAGAAAAGAAATCTCTGAGCACAAGGTGATCCAAGGCGGCTGAGCCGACCAATAGGAATCTAGGTGGCAAAAAGGCCGACCTTTTAGAGATCCAAAAGGAATCTCCACCCACTCTACAAGAGATGAATAGGAATGAATAGGAGAAGGAGAAGAGTAAGGTTTAGAAAGATAGAACCTGATTCGCACTTGAAACTCTTGTATCTTCTTCAGCTTCCTAGAAATCCCTGAAAAGAAAAAAAATCAAATAAATAAACTAAGTTAGTTCTAAAAATCTAAAAAAAATCCTAAATAGATACTAATTTCAGAAATTTGTGAAAACCGTCAAGGTCCCCGGCAACGGCGCCAAAAACTTGTTCGCTTCCCCAAGTGTAGGGTTGCGATGTAGTAATAAACTCGGTAAGACCGAGGTCGATCCACAGGGACTGTAGGATCTCACAAATTCATCCACAAGTGTCTATTGAAGTCTACTAATCCGATTGATGTATAAAGTTGATATGAGTAACAAAAGCTGAATTAAATCGAGAGTAAGTAATTATAAGAGGGTACTAGGGTTTCAAGGATCCACTTGTAGCAATCCTTAATGTTCAATCCGCTGTGGTTTCTTATTCTCTCAACTAGAACCGACATTCCTGTCTGTCTAGTCGGATGATAGAACTGTTAAACCAAACAGTCTGTAATATGTAAGTTCTATGCATAAGATTCACTCAATCTAGGTTGAGCTGAGCATGCTCACTTGCATAGGTCATTCCCCTTTTCTATAGGTCCAGTTCTCAATCATAACCATCCCCAAGTCCTCTCATAAGACAAGGCTAGATTAGGATTTGAACTAGATTCAAATCACCAGCACAGTCCTTGCATATTCCAGAAAATCAACTAAAATAGAACTTTGGCCTGAAGTCCCTTTATGAAGAGCTTAGTACTAGAGCGCACTCCGATTCCTCGGATCATACAGGTCTATACCATTGCAAACAAATTAAGAAGATAAGTAATTCATCCAAACATCCATGAGTCATCACAAGACTAAGAAAAATTACTTAAAAACTTGTATAAACTTCAAACCTTAGTTCATAATCATGAATTCCAAACTAAAACCACTTAACTACGAATTAAAACATCTTGGATTCACTACAAGCTTCACCTCTTAGCCCTAGCTAAGAGGTTTAGCTGCTCATGATCCAAGGAAACATGAAACAACTACAAAAAGCATGAAAACAGCAAAGCAAACCAAAAGGAGTTGTGAAACTCCAATCTTCACTTCCATAGCCTCCAACCTCGCTTGCACTCTTCTAGGATGCCCCAGGAACGATCCCTAGGTGTCCTCTTATAGTCTGGAGGCTCCACAACGTCGGAAGAATCAGAAATTTGCGTAACACTTACGAAGCGCAGAGAATTTCGGGAAGAACTTAGAAAGTTCTAACTCAGTACGCATGGCTGACCGGTCATGACCGGTCGGCCTCAAGTGAAAATACTCCAGCAAGCACATCCGACCGGTCAAGACCGGTCGGACGTGTATATTAACATTCCAGTAACCCTGTCCGACCGGTCATGATCGGTCGGACGTCTTCAGTAGACCTCCAGCAGCTGTAGCTGACCGGTCAAGACCGGTCGGTCACCTTTATTTGTTCTTCAGTACCATGGCTGACCGGTCGCTGACCGGTCTGGCTTCCTTGGCCGACCGGTCATGACCGGTCGGCAGTCCTTCATACTTCTTCATTTCTTCCTTTTCTTTCTTTCCTTGCTTCTTTCTTTCGCTTTCTCTCTTCTTTTCTTCTTTGGTCCTCAAGTAATTGGTCCTCAAGTAATCTCCATTAGAATGATCCCAAGTGAGCTCTTTATGTCTTCAATTGAGTAGAGTCCACCCTCAATCCTGTAGTCACAAAACATGCATTGAATTAGCTTACAAACCATATAAACCTTGCGCAATGAGTGATGAATTGGGGTTAGAATATGCACAATTAAGAGCTCAACATGTATCTCTTTTTCTTACACTCATATCATCCCGAATGCATAGAAATGAAGTTTTTTAAAGGAGATTTTGAATTTTCAGAAAAAGTGAAAAAAAATTCTACATACCAGAAAAATTGCTCGAAATGTTACAAAATACTAGCTTCATCTAAAAGTCTCACCCCCAACCAAATCTTGCATTGTCCTCAATGTAAAGAATATGCAATGAGCAAAACATGAGAGCAATGATAAAAATAAGAAGAGTGAGGACTGAGAGTACCTGAGAGAGTAAGAGTTACAATTCTACCTCCTTCTAACCAACCTATGAAAAACAAATAAAGCAAAAAGTAATAAAATCCTAGTCCTAAACTACTCTATACCTCCATTAGACTAGGAGATCAAATATTCTAATACATAGGATCAATCAGAGGTATGGACATACCTTCTAAGGAAAAGTTCTTAAAGAACGGCTTTAAACGCTATCTATTTGCTTTAAAGATGTTGTCGTTTCTTGGATTTGACAACTCGACAGTCCCATAAGGATAAATAGTTTTCACAATAAAGGGATCGGTCCATCGAGACCTCAATTTCTCCAGAAATAAATGTAGCCAACAATTATATATAAGGACCTTTTGATTAATCGTGAAGGTCTTATGAAGGATGTTCTTATCATGGAGCACCTTCATTTTGTCCTTGTAAATTCTCGCATTTTCATATGCCTCGTTTCGGAGTTCCACAAGTTCATTTAATTGAAGTTTGCGCAACGAGCTTGCTTTGTTAGAATTAAAATTTATCACCCAATATGCCCTATATTCTAATTCCACAAGCAAGTGACAAGCTTTCCCATAGACAAGTCTATAGGGAGACATTCCAATGGGGGTCTTGAAAGCTGTATGGTGAGCCCATAGTGCATCTGTAAGTCAAAATGACCAATCTTTGCGATCGAGGTTTATTGTTTTCTCTAAGATATGTTTTATTTCCCTGTTGGATATCTCAACTTGTCCACTTGTTTGTGGGTGATAAGGAGTGTTTACTTTATGATTGACACCGTATTTCTTCATTAAATCTTCAAATGGGTGATTACAGAAGTGAGACCCTCCATCACTGATAATGACTCGAGGAGTTCCAAACCGGGAAAGAATGTTTTTTTATAAGAATCGAATGACTTTTTTATGGTCATTATTTCGGCATGGAATCGCCTCGACCCATTTTGAAACATAATCGATGGCAAATAAAATATATAAATTTCTGAAAGAAGATGGGAATGGACCCATGAAATCGATGCCCTAACAATAAAAAATTTTGATTAGTAAGATGGGATTGAGTGGCATCATATTTCTATAGGATATTCCTCCCAATTTCTGACAAGGCTCACATGTTTTACACAACTCATGGGTATCTTTGAACATGGTGTGCCAATAAAACCCACATTGTAGAATTTTGGTTGTGGTCTTCTTAACCGAAAAGTGGCTACAACATGCCTGAGAATGACGAAAGGAGATGATACTCTGTTGCTCATCATCCGGCACACATCTCCTTATAATTTGATCGGGACAGTACTTAGATAAGTACGGGTCATCTCATAGGATTTTTCTCACCTCGTTGAAGAACTTATCCTTATCTTGCTTTTTTCAATATGTCGGAATTGTTCCTGCAGTAAGATAGTTAGCCATGTCTGCATACCATGGTAATTGGGAGACTTTGAAAAGTTCTTCATCAGGAAACATGTCATTAATCGCAGTCGTCTAAGGGGAATCGGTGAGAACAAGTCGTGAGAGATGGTCAGCCACTACGTTTTCTACTCCCCTTTTGTCATATATTTCTATGTCGAATTTTTTGAGTATGAGGATTCATCTCAACAAGCGTGGCTTAGCATCATTCTTAGAGAGAAGGTACTTAAGCGCGGCATGGTCAGTAAATATTATGATTTTGAATCCAATCAAGTAGGACTGAAACTTGTCCAAAGCAAATAATATGGCTAAGAGTTCTTTTTTCGTAGTGGTATAATTTGCTTGAGCCGAGTTTAGAGTACTACTTGCATAGTATATGACCTATGGCTTCTTCTCTTTTCTTTGGCCTAACACTGCCCCAATAGCGTAGTCACTCGCATCGCACATAATTTCAAAAGGAAGGCTCCAATTAAGTGGTTACATTATGGGAGCACATGTCAACATACCTTTAAGTTTTACAAAGGCATGTTGACAATCCTCATTCCACTTGAATGAGTTTTTCTTTTGAAGGAGGTTATATAAAGGACGAGAGAGTGAACTAAAGTTTTTTATGAACCTTCTATAAAATCCGGCATGTCTTAAAAAGGACCGCACATCTCGTACACTCTTGGGTGGTGGAAGGTTAGAGATAAGATCGATTTTAGCCTTGTCCACCTCGATTCCTTTTTCTGAGATGATGTGACCAAGGACTATTTCCTTTTTAACCATGAAATGACATTTCTCCCAATTCAACATGAGGTTCTTCTCTTCACATATTTTTAAAACAGTTTTTAAGTGCATAAGGTACTCATCAAAATTATAATAAAATATCGAGAAATGGTCTATGAAGACTTCGAGAATCGATCCCACCATATATGAGAAAATGCTTAGCATACAACGCTGAAACGTGGCAGGGGCATTGCACAGTCCAAACGGCATCCTTCTATAGGCGAAAGTGCCGAATGAGCATGCGAATGTTGTCTTTTCTTGGTCCTCTAGAGCGATTTCTATTTAGTTATATCCTGAATATCCATCAAGGAAGCAAAAGTGGGAATGACCCGTCAACCTTTCTAAAATTTGATTAACAAATGGTAAGGGGAAGTGGTCTTTCCTCGTAATTGTGTTTAGCTTCTGGTAGTCAATGCATATTCTCCAACCGATAGTAACTTTGGTTGGCATAAGTTCATTGTTAGCATTGGCTACGATGGTTATTCCGGATTTCTTAGGCACCACTTAAATTGGACTCACCCATTGACTATCGGATATTGGGTAGATGATACCCACATCCAATAATTTCAACACCTTGGCCTTAACCACCTCTTTCACGTTTGAATTGAAGTGTCTTTGTGGTTGCCTAGATGTCTTCACATTCTCCTCAAGGTGTATGTGATGAGTACAAATCAGGGGGTATATGCCTTTGAGATCTGCAATTGACCACCCAATGGCGATCTTATGCTCTATTAGAGTGGCTATCAGCCTACTCTCTTGTTCTTCATCCAAGTGGGAAGAAATCACCACTAGATATGTCTCATCTCGACCTAAGTATCTATATTTCAAATCAGTAGGCAAAGGTTTTAAGTCGAGCTTTGGAGCCTTGATACTAGATGGAAGAGGCTTATTTTCAATTAGAGTCAAAGGCTCAAATGGTGTCTTCCATCTTTTATTATCAAGTACCGGTATCGAATCCAAAATGGCATCCATCTCTCTTATCATGTCATCATCAATCTCATGAGAGTGGGCCAAGCATGCCTCTAAGGGATTGGAATAGAATGTCAAGAGGGATGTGTCTTCCACGAATGATTCGATCAGATTTATTTTGTGGACCTCGTCATAAACTTCCCATGCTTGTTTGCATAAATCGAAAATATTCAGCTCAAGTGTCATATATCTAAAGGACATTTGTACCAGCCCGTTTCTACAATTGATAATCACATTTGAAGTGGCTAAGAAAGGGCGGCCAAGTATGACAAAAATTTGACCACCGGTTCCCATCACAGTCTGTGTATCCAAGATAATAAAATCCACTGGATAGTAGAATTTATCGACTTAGACAAGGACATCTTCAATCATCCCTCTCGGTATATAAATTGATCCATCAGCAAGTTGAAGTGTGGTTTTGGTGAGTTTTAATTCACCTAATCTAAGTTGTTCATAGACCGAGTATGGGATGAGGTTAACACTTGCCCCTAAATCGAGTAAAGCTTGTTTAATCCGGTAGTCACCTGTGATGCATGAGATGGTAGGACTACCCGGATCCTTGTATTTTTGGGCACCTCTTATTTGATGATGGCGCTTAAATTCTCAGTCAAAAGTACTTTGTTGTATACATTGTGCTTCCTTTTGACTGTACATAATTCCTTCAGAAATTTGGCATATGATGACATCTGTTTTATAGCATCTAACAACGGAATGTTGATCTTCACATGCTTAAAAACCTCTAAGATTTTCAGATTTTTATCTAAAGGTTTGGGTGAAATCAACCTTTGGGGAAACGGGGTAACCGGCTTGTATTGCCTTTCGGGTTCTTTCTCATGTGGAGTGTTGTTCGAGATATCATCCTTATTGACAACTTTCGGATCATTAGGCTTTGGGGCCTTCACCGGATTGGATTTATCAATTGTTTTGCCACTCCTCAAGGTGGTGATAGCTTGAACATGCTCCGTATTTTGAGAGGATGAGCTGAGGTCTTGTATCTCAAATTGGGTTCTTGGGTTAGGGAGAGGTTGGGCAGAAAGTGTGCCTTTCTCCCTAAGACTAAGATGAGATTCAACTTTAGCCATTGAAGTTTTCAAGTCATTGATGGCTTGAGATGAATTCTGGTTGAATTTTAATTGTTCTTACATGAACTCATCGATTTTCTGAGAATTGGTCTTGTTGTACTCAGCTTGGGCCGAGACGAATGTACCCAATATCTCCTCAAGCGTAGCTTTTGGGTTGTTGTTTGCATTCTCTGATGGCCCATTCCTCCAACTGAAGTTGGGATGGTTCTTCCAACTAGAATTATACATGTTCGAGTTTGGATTACTAAATGGTTGTTGATAATTGTTTATGGCATTTGATTGTTCTCGCAAAACTTCTTGAAACGCAGAAATTGTAAGACAATCTTGTGTTGCATGTTGTTACCGAAACAAATTCGACAAACACTCTCAACTTCCTTAGTCTTTTTTCCCTTTTCTAATTCTATGGCCTCAACTTTTCTTCTAAGGCTAGCTACACGTGCACTTATGTTGTCTTCTTCGGAGAGGACATAAATTCCTCCCTTTTCTCTCTATTGACTTATCTTGGGATTTGCTGGTTTAGTTGTATCCCAAGATTGTGCATTCTCGGCTAAGATGTCAAGGTAGTCCCATACTTCCTCTGCTTCCTTATTCATAAATTCTCCATTGCACATCATCTCTACGAATTGGCACATGGGCGAAGTCAGTCATTTATAGAAAAAGCTTATTACTCGCCAAATTTTATAGCCATGATGTGAGCATATGTTTAATAAGTCTTTGAACCTCTCCCAACATTAGAAGAAGGTCTCATCCTCTTTTTGAGAAAAATTCATAATTAGGCGCCTAACATGTTTGTTTTATAAATAGGGAAAAACTTTTTAATGAACTCCCTAGTCATCTCAGTCCATGTGCCAATTGATCTTGGCCTTAATGCATGAAGCCAAGCATTAGCCTTTTCTTTCAGAGAAAAAGGGAATAACCTAAGTCTTACGACATCCTTAGATACGTTTGCAAAGTGCAATGTGGCTATCACCTCATCGAATTCCTTAAGATGCTAATATGTGCTTTCACTGTGTAATCCAAGGAACTTGGGAAGAAGTTGGATTACTCTCGGTTTTAGATCAATTTCCCTGCATTGTACAAAAAAAATATGCATGAGGGAGTGCTCGCTCTTGTAGGTTGCAAGTAATCACGTAGAGTTTTAGGTCGATGAACATTCTCAACCTCATTCTCTCCCATTTCAGTTTGGTTTTGGCCCAGATTTTGATTGGCCCTTAAATCGGGTTGATTTTCAGCCACACTTTCAGAAAAAATTGGGAATCTAAACGTTTGTTAACAAGGGGTTCCTTATCAATTCCCACAACAATCCCTCCTTCACTAATTAGTAGGTTATTAAAATCCCGAACCCAATGTGGCATGCAAATCTCAGAAACATAAAAGAAAAGAGTTAGAAAAACCTGATTGAAGTGACTACTTTGACTCTTAGAATCCCTGTAAAAACAAAACAAAACAAAGCAAACTAAGTTAGTAAGGACTCCTAAAAAAATCTCAAATAGAAATTATTTTCAGAAATTTTATGAAAAATCGTAAAAAATCTTCGGCAGCGGTGCAAAAAAGTTGTTCGCTTCCCCAAGTGTAGGGTTGCGATGTAGTAATAATTCGATAGAGACCGAGATCGTTCTCAGGGACTTGTTTAAGAATTCACTAAACAACTTCTAATATTCTCTAATTGAGATCAAACTAAACAGATTTTAGAATTTGAATGTAGAGAAATAATCTTAAACTAAAAGTGATTGTAATTAATATAAAAGAGCACTAGGGGTTTAAGGATCCACTTGTAGCAATCCTTTATGCATAATTTGCTGTGGTTTCCCAATTACACAACTATAATCGAAATCAAATCCTATCTAGCCGGATGATAGAGCGGTTAATTCAGCAAAACAGTCCTATTCATGCGTTGTTCATAAACATGATTCCCTTAATTCAAGTTAGGACTTGAGCACACTCAATTGCATATGTCAATCCTAGTTCTAATAGGTTAAGATCACAACCATAATAATACCAAACCCTGTCACAAAGCTTAACTATATCATGATTTGAACTTCATTCAAATCACATGCATAACCAACACCTAAATCAGACTTTAGAACAGAAGATAGAACTTTGGTTTGAAGTTCCCACATGAGGATCCAAGTCTAGAGCGTCTTGAATCCGATTCCTCGGAGTGTACAGGTCTAGATCCATGCAAAACAACTAAGAACTAAAGTAATTCTTCCAAACATTCCTGAGTCATCATAAGACTAAGAAAAACTACTTAGAACTTTATTAAACTTCAATAAACCATTGTTCATCATTAAGAATTCAACTTGAAACCATATAAAACGAATTAAAGCATATTAGATTCACTACGAGCTTCACCTCTTAGCCCTAGCTAAGAGGTTTAGCCGATCATGATAAAAGGAAACATGAAATCAACTAAAAATATGAAAACTAGAAAGCAAACTAGAGAAGGGAGTTATAGAACTTGGAATCCATCTTTCTCCGCCTCCCCCATCATAGATGTCTCCTAGGATACCTGAGAAACAAGGTAGAGGAGTCCTTTTACAAGTTTTGAGCCCTGGTTGCGAAGAAACTTCGAGAAATCTTGTAAAAATAGCGTTTTGTGCAGAGAGATTCGGACTCCCGGCCGACTGGAGAAAGTGTCTCAAAACACAGAAAGCTCTGGACGTTTATTTACACTGGCCGACTTACCAGCCGACCGGCCAGTCGGCCAAGTGGCTGGTCTTCACAAAAACTAAACAAATTTTTTTTTCTGTTTTTAGAGGGTTTGGCCGGCCAGTCGGCCGGTGGGCATGTAAAATGCTGATTTTTCAGCTTTTCCTCCCTCATCTTCAATCCACTTTTGCTCCACCTTTGGTCCTTCACTCCTTTGATCTTCAAAGCATGTAAGAAGGGCTTCAAAGCCTCCAAATGACGAAGACTCTCTCTCATTCCTACAATCACTAAACATGCATTAGAATATAGTCTTTAAACATGTGAGTCATGTATAGTTAGTGATGAAATGGGGTTAGAATATACACATTTAAGAGCTCAATACTGATATATGCCTGTTTATTGGAATAATCGATAAATGGTGGGGTTAGTGTCCCATAAGTACTTGATTTAGTTGCCTTACGATAGGAGGATGTTAAATCTGGCTTGGCATCAGTGAGATTGCGGTTAATTCCACTTGGCGTCAGTTGATCTTCGAGCCAATAGGGCACTTTCCAGGACTGAAAATGACTAAGTACCGGGCTTGTTTACTGCTTAATTAGCGCGTTCAACGATTAGGATAACATATAATGTCAATGTAATGTATTACTATGTTACTTCAGATCATGAAGAAACTAAATCTCCTTCTTGATGTCGGTCAAATTCCGCTTGGTTTTAGTGAATATCGATCACTTTATGCTTTTAAAGAGGTGTTTTTGGGATTGCGAAAATGACTAAGTGTTGGCCATTTTTTATTAAATCGCTGATTTGGTCCATTTGACATCGACCATTGGAAGATCCGGTCCGGGGGATGGATAAAACTCGTCGATGTGTCCAAGAGAAAGACCACGGTGGAGAGGCGGGTCACATCGAAGGTGGGCCACGTCACAGAGTCTTCGGGTCTGGTAAGACCATCTGGGCGACTGTTGCTCTGGTGACTGTTGCCGACCTGGAGGCTCCAAATTAGGAAGGAAGTACCAAAATTAGCAACATCTGGACTTCCACACCCCATCCCGTTCATTTAGGAGGTTAATCATAGCCTAGAAGTGGCTTGGCGACAGTGAGTGCATGTCTAGAAAAGGTAGCTGTCCTTTGGAGGTCCCCAGTCGGAGCTGAAATGTTGAAAATTTCTAAGTGCTGGAATCCTGAAAATCTGGCTAAGTAGTGGGAAAGCGCCGGCAAAGGACATGTGCCTGGCCTTTAACCACATGCGCTTGCACCCTAGTAGTGAAAGGAAGTGACCCGAACACTTTTTCGAAAAGCGCCGGGAAATGCGCCGGTAAAGCACATGCGCCCGGATCCACCACATGCGCCCGGTGCATTTTTCTCACATGCGCTTGACATTGTTTCTGGCACATGCGTCGAAAAATACCCGCCGGGTAGACCCGAACCCGATTTCCCTCCTATAAATAGTGAAGTCACCTCATTACATCAGCACGAGATCATCCCCTGCCGACCTCAGAGTGATGTAAGCACCACATGCGCTTGCTTTCTCTCCCCTCGTAGGATGCCTTGGCCGGAGTGGATTTCCTCGCCGGAAACCCTCGCCGGAAAGGGATTTCCTCGCCGGAATCCCAAGTTCAGGAAGAAAAACCTGAAATTTTCTAAGTGCTGGGCACATGCGCCGGCATATCCCTCACATGCGCCGGCTTTTTCCACCACATGCACCGGCTTTTTCCACCGGAAAATCTTGAAATTCCGCTAAGTCTGGGAGGGACATGCACCCACTCCTTAGGTCCAGGCGCATGTGCACCACCACATGCGCCGGGATTGCCTCCCGAACTTCCGTTTTCCATGAGAAACAGGGCCACATGCGCCCGGGAGAAGGGACATGCGCCCGGGTCCCTACCACATGCGCTCGGAAGCATGTGCAACACCACATGCGCCTGCATATCCACCCCTCCATGCGCCTGGACGATGATGGGAGGGGTGGACCTTCGATCGCGTGCCCCGCCTTCATTCGGAATCCGATTTTGATGAAATCACTTCCGCCGGATGCGTCTCGATGAGATCTATCCATCTGCCGGATCAGATTCTCCAACGGTCAATGATAAGTGGCCCAAATCAGTGTTTTGGTCCAAAATGACCAACACTTAGCCAATTTGGCAGCTCCGGAAATCCCTCCGAAAGAGCCGAAAACGGCCGAAAATGAGAAGAATCAGGCGGAATTGGACCGAGCCCGAGAGGGAAACTTTTCTTCTACATGACATGATACGCCATAATCATGTACCACGATGAGGTTATCCTATCTCAGGACCCTCGAATACTCTAATCAAGCGGTCGGCAGGTCCACTACTTAGTCATTTTCAGCCCTGGGAAGTGCCCTGTTGGCCCGAAAATTGACTTCTACTAAGCGAATCGAAGCACGATCGCACCGCGATCTTCGTGGACATAATCCACCCCTGTTCCAAGTTGGTCATCGATAATATTCACCGAATACCCTGATTAGACTGCAGACAGGTCCACTACTTAGTCATTTCCAGCCCTGGGAAGTGCCGTGTTGGCCCGAAAATCGACTTCTGCTAAGCAAATCGAAACGCGATCGCACAGCAATCTTCGTGGACATAATCCACCCCTGTTCAAAGATGGTTATCGATAATATTCACTGATCTCCCCAATCAGACCGCAAATAGGTCCACTGCTCAGTCATTTTCAGCCCTGGGAAGTGCCCTGTTGGCTTGAAAATTGACTAATGCCAAATGAAATCAACCGCGATCTCAAAGACGACGAGGCAAAGCTGAAGTACTCAGGCTATCTAGCAGCCGAGTTAAGCATTTACGGGGCACCGATCCCCATTATTCATAAGAAATTGGCATGAACAGGAGTCCATCGGACCCTATACTTAGCCATTTGCAGGCATCGGAAACAGCCGATCCAGCCCATTGAATTTGGATCCTCAAGAGATCTTGGCTCGACAAAGCCTATCTGATCCCAAATAGATCATTGGAAAATACTCAGAAGAAAGAATGTTCTTAAAGCCGAGTCGCCTGACTCCAGAAGAAATACATTTACTTTACTGTACAAAGCTCTATTCATCCCGGATAAAGGTCCGAGGCTAAACCTAAGGGGTTATGGTTACCACGAGAAACCACAAACAAAGAGTTCTAACTAAGCTTGAAACATCTTGCTATGGACTGCCACTATAAAAAAGACCGTCGATGCCCTACCCATCGACAACGGGTCCGTCGGTTGAGCTGATGAGGTAGTTGCGGATTGCTTTCCTAAGGTCACCCGTCATAAAAATACGGGCGCGGGCTTTAGGTTATGCCGACCAACATTTCGAGGTTCGTGTATTCCAGCGGTCACCTGTTCATAGTAACAGGCGTGGGCCCCGAGTTGCACCACTCGATTAAAACCCTCGTTCGGGAACGTTGCGGAGTGCTTTCCTAAGGTCACCCGTCATAAAAGTGCGGGCGCGGGCCTTGGGTCATGCCGACCAACATTCGAGGTTCGTGTATTCCAGCGGTCACCTGTTCACAGTAACAGGCGCGGGCCCCGAGTTGCACCACTCGAATCCTGACAGTCTCTCAACCCGGACATACCGAAAGAAAATGGGACATAGACATCCGGCGTGTCTAATAAATGTGGCTCAGTCCATAACAAGAAAATAATGGTCTCTATGATCATGAACTCAAGACCATAATCCCCGGCGGATTAGTCTTTTGCCTTCCAATCAAGGGTGATCAACCGTTGATGTAATTAAAGGCTCGAGACCAGTATCACAGCCTGGAATGTAAAAGATCTCAGAATCTCAGGAATAAAATTCGCCTTGCGATATCTCTCTCTTGTGTACACTTTGTGATTGCTTATGATTGTCTATGAATGTCTCTATACTCAGAATTCCCCCAGAATAAAAGAAACACGAAAAAAAGAAAGAAGGACTGCTGACGAGTAGTTCTTATCTTTCCCTCTTTTTCTAAAGTGTATCTAACAAACTGGCGACTCTGCTGGGGATTATTCAACACCAGGATCTTTGGTTATTTCTGAGTAAATAGACATTCTGCGATAAATCATTTGCAGACACTAATGTGTACATGGGAAAGGTTACCGCAAGGAGAAATGTTCGGCGCCTTCACGGGCGCCAAATTGGCGACTCTCAACGGGAACGTTCTTCCCTTCATCTTTAAGGCAAAAGAATTTCGAAACTTCGCATAGCATGCATGTAGTTCATATTGTATGTTTCTGTCTATCCGCTGTCGAGCCGTATCGCGATTGGTAAGGTCACGTCCCCTCTCTTTCCCAAGCGCGCGGAATATTCTAATGCGTGTATGACTGTGCAGAGAGAGAGAGAGAAAGACAGAGAGAGACAGAGAAAGGAACAGAAAGACAGAAAAGAATCAACCAAATGGCGTCCACAATGATCTTCTTAGCATCTGGAGGATTCTACTTCCCCCATCTGGCAGCAACCTCTGAAACCGGATGGCAGATTGTGCAGAAGCGCAAGACCGTCAAGAGGACTGAGAACAAGAAGGTTATCCCAGCTGAGACGGAGAGGACAACAAGGGTACAGGGTAGAACAAAGAGACATTGGAAGCCAGTCTACAGGGGCGACGCCCGCAACTCCGGCAGAACTACCGTGTCAGCCAGGCCAGAGTTCTCCTTCGCCGATATCGACTTCCCAGCGATACCGAAGACAACATCGTCAGCGAAGATACTGAACAGATCTGCTGTTCGGCATTCGACTAAGACGACGATGAAGACAATCCCTACTAAAGCTGCTGTGATCAAGATGAGGCCGCAGCGAGCGCAAGTAATGATGGTGCAGGTCACCGAAGGAGAGGCAAGTGAGCGATACCCAGAGCTGCCTCCAATCCAAGAACAGATAGATGAGATTATCCAGGTCCAAGAGGACACGGCCAGAGAGATGAGAGAAATGAAAGAAGCACTGTTGGCTCTAGTTGCCCAGGGGGCAAACAGAAGCCCAGCTGTACCCACTCGACAGTCTGTGGAGGAATGTCAGGGGGCAGCAGGAGAGCCAGCTACCGCCGAACCACAAGCTCGCCCGAGAAACGTTGTGTTCGGACGTGTACCGCCATTGCCGTCTCAAGACACGAGAGAAGAACTATCTCAGACAGTTGCGGACCTGATGCGTCAGGAAAGAGCAAAGGAGAAGAGGGGAAAATATGTATACCGGGTGCCGTACTTACCCGAGGTCCACGACCTCCCATTTCCCGGCAATTTCAAGCGTCCGGACTTCCCCAGATTTGATGGCAGAGGATCGCCGGAGGAACACATGGCTCAATTCATGACAATGATGGGCAACCTATCGACAATTCCCCAGTACTGTCTAAGATTGTTTGGCTCGACGCTCACGAGCAAGGCATTCCAGTGGTATATGTCACTGCCTGCAAGGTCAGTCAAGTCCTGGGAGCAGATGCAGGATCTGTTCATCTCCAAATTCTTCTCTACCGAGCGAGAAGTTTCACTGACAGATTTAGCCTTGGTTCGTCAGAGGCAGGGAGAGTCGGTCGAGAAGTTCATCGACAGGTGGGGGACTATAGCAGCACAGTGCCGGGAACTGCCCAGCGAATCTGAGCAGGTCAAGATGTGCATGCAGGCCATGGATGCGATGATCTCATTTGGCTTATCTGGACACAACTTCTCGACGTTTCGAGACCTCACTACGAAAGCCCACCTGGTGGAAGGAGCCGCGTCCAGAGCGCAGTTCAAGGCAGAGAAGCCCAGGAGAGAAGCCGGAAGGATGATAACATCTAACTACGTCGACA
This sequence comes from Liriodendron chinense, assembly GCA_003013855.2. Lineage (NCBI taxonomy): Eukaryota > Viridiplantae > Streptophyta > Magnoliopsida > Magnoliales > Magnoliaceae > Liriodendron > Liriodendron chinense. The sequence goes on from ML058408.1 coordinate 1,905,928, forward strand.
AAGGAAAGGGTTCGAATGACAGGAAACGCCCAAACACCAAGCGTAGAGTCGAAGCCAGGCCAGTAACCACGATTCAAGACAAAGGCAAGAGTTTTCAGAGGCCGCGACATCTCACGATAGAAGAGCGTAATCTAGCAAACGGACCTTATACCTTCGACATGGAAGATCTGGTTCCGATCATGGAACAGCTGGTCGAGGAGAGGTTGATAAGACTGCCAGAATGCATACGCCTGGAGGAAGCGAAGATGGTCGATCATCCCAGCTACCGCAGGTATCATCGTGTGACCACCCACAAGACTGAAGATTGCTTTGTCCTAAAAGGCAAGATTCAACGGATGATCAACGATGGCACCATCAATATGAAGGCGGAAGAGGCGAGCCGAAATACTACGACAGTGGTGTCTGCCCTCCCTATGCCAGTTCAAATTCCAACGGCGAATTCATTCCCAGAATCGGAAGAGCCATGGACACTTGTGAGCAGCAAGAAGAGGCTAGAGAACAAAAGAAGACTCTTGGAGAAAGAGAGGAAGATGAAGAACAGAATGAGAAGAAGAAACGTTGGACAAGAACAGCCACGTGCGCAGCCCGTTCAGTGTGCCATGGTTTCAGTGGTCGCTCAACCAGGGGCCAGTGACAAGGACCAAGTCCTAGAGAAAGGAGAAGTCAATGTAGTGGCTCTGCGGTCAGGAAAGCAGGTCGTACAGAGAGAATTTCCGAGGCGACCAGACCCTAGAAGAACACATGTGGTAATAGGTGAGCCATCAGGGACACCTTAAGAAAAAGAACCGGCAGAAGCAGTCAATGAGCCAGCAGCTAATCAACGAGATCACGCTCGAGATAAAGCACCTGTGATTTATGATGTGGTGTCTCATCTGAAGAAGGTTCCGGCTCGACTCAGCATCTACGATGCCCTGTGCCTTTCAAAGAAATATCGGGAAATGTTGCTCAACGCATTGCTCGATCAAGAAGCCCGCGAGGTCATGATGGCAGAGATTGAGTCAGAGATGGGAGAAATGAAGATAACGGGAACCGAGGAGCGACCCGTAGAACAGGTCATGTAGATTGACCGATCGTCTATGATCACATTCTCTGAAGAAGACAGAACGATCAGCCTAACGGACCACAACTGCCCGTTAATGGTGACAGGTCTTATCCGAGACATAGAGGTCCGAAGATGCATGTTAGGCGACAGATCCGCTGTGAATATCATGTCCCTGAAGACATTGCAACAGTTGGGTTTCAGACAGACAGCACTTCGCCCAAGCGCCATGGTTATTCAAGGGTTCAATCAGGATGGCCAGCGTGTCCTAGGGTCCATTACTGTTATGCTGGAAATAGAAGAATTGAGCACTAAAGTCACATGTCAGGTGATCGATGCGATGACAACATACAATATCTTGTTGGGACGACCGTGGCTTCATCAATACGGAATTATTCCCTCGACATACCACCAATGCTTCAAATACAATAGGGATGGCGCCCAGTATAGAGTGGCGTTAGACCCTAGGCCATACTCTGTCACTGAATCTTTCCTAGCAGATGCACAATACTATCGGGAGAGCGATGGAGCCGAGATTGCCAGAAAAGCCAACAAACCGACAAAGGTGGAACAGGGGGCAGAACCCCAGGGCGAGAATCCAAGACAAGCGGACGAAGCTCCGCAAGTGGTCGTTGAAGCGACAAGGGCTCACAGAGGAAATCCGTTGCAAAGGAAGAAGTTTTACCTGATCCCGAAGCACCTCCGGAAGGAAGGGCAGTCAGTGTTGAAACAGATGACAAGCCAACAGATGAGCGTGTTACAGTCCAGCTTCAATATGCCGGTGCCAAAGGTTGAGAGGATTTGTCCTTTCCCTAAAGCTCCGAGCCAGTTCTGCGTACCGCCTACAATGGGAGCCAGGCATGAGATAAGGTTTCAGGCTGAACTTCGCAACCCGTTGCAGATCGAAGAGAACGCGAAGAGAACACCGGTAGAGACACCGCCCATTGAAGAAGAAAGATATACCAAGGCCAGTAGAAACATCATGAGAAATATGGGGTTCATCTGTTCAAAACCGCCAGCTCGGAAAGGCATGCTAGCACCCTTCGAAGTAAAGACGAAGGTATACAGAGGAAAAGAAGCCCTGGGGGCAAAATGTGAGATCAGGCATATTAACATGGTGACAATTAGCCCCGTGGAAGAGGTGAGGCCCGCTGGACCAAATGAAGTCATACAGCCGAGTGCCACGCCAGAGCAGATCGAAGACGGAGGTCAGCCCACGATAGATGAGTTACAAGAAGTCAATCTGGGGACCACAGAAGAGCCGAGGAATACTTATATCAGTAAGAACATTCCAGAAGAAGAGAGGGAGAGCTACGTTCAACTCCTGAAAGAGAACAGAGACGTGTTTGCATGGACCTATTCTGAAATGCCAGGACTGAACCCTGGCAATCGCGATGCACAGGTTGAATATCGCGAAGGAGAAGAGGTCAGTCAAGCAGCCGCAGAGGCGCTTTCATCCTGACATCGTCCCGAAGATAGAAGAAGAGGTGAAGAAGCTGCTTCAGGCCGGGTTTATTAGGGAAGTTCAGTATCCCAAATGGATCTCGAACATAGTATCTGTAAAGAAGAAGAGCGGCCAGATCTAGGTGTGCGTTGATTTCCGCAACCTGAACGAGGCTTGTCCCAAAGATGACTTTCCTCTACCCATCCCGGAACTCTTGATTGACAGCACGTCAGCATATACGACGATGTCCTTTATGGACGGCTACTCAGGGTATAATCAGATCCGAATGGCTCCAGAAGACGAAGAGTCCACTTCCTTCCGCACATCTCTCGGGATATTCTGTTATCGGGTGATGCCGTTTGGGCTGAAAAATGCAGGCGCCACGTATCAGAGAGCGATGCAGGTAATCTTCCAAGACATGATGCACGAGCATGTGGAATGCTACGTCGACGACCTGGTAGTAAGGTCCGATGGACATCAACAGCATCGCGAACATTTGAAGCTAGTATTTCAGAGGTTGAGGAAGAAGAGCCTCCGCATGAACCCGTTGAAGTGCGCCTTTGGGGTGTCCTCCGGAAAATTCCTTGGTTTTGTGATCAGGCATCGGGGAATCGAGATTGACCCCACAAAGATCAAGGCGATTCGAGAAATGCCTCCTCCGAAGAATTTGAAAGAGCTAAAGAGCTTCCAAGGGAGAGTCGCTTACTTGCGGCGGTTCATCTCGAACCTGTCAGGTCGCTGCCAGCCTTTCTCTCGGCTGAACAAGAAAGACGTCCACTTCGAGTGGGATGAAGCGTGCCAGAAAGCCTTCGATTCCCTCAAAGAGTTACTCGGGAAAGCTCCAGTTCTCACAACGCCAATCAAGGGAAAGCCTCTGATACTGTATGTAGCAGTGGGAGAGAACTCACTGGGGGCACTGCTCGCCCAGAAGAATGAAGAAGGGAAAGAGAATGCTCTGTACTATTTGAGCCGCACGCTCGTCGGCGCTGAGTTTAATTACTCACCGATTGAGAAGATATGCCTGGCCTTGATATTCGCTGTGAAGAAGTTGAGGCATTACTGTCTGTCATATCAGATTACATTGATCTCCAGAGCAGATCCTATCAAGTTCCTGATGAACCGACCTATGTTGTCCAGGCGTTTAACCAAATGGGCCCTACTGCTATCCGAGTTCGACATCACGTATCTGCCGTCTCGAGCTGTTAAAGGGCAGGCGATAGCCGATTTTCTAGCAGCTCACCCAATATCGGATAACATGGAAATGGAATGTGATCTTCCTGACGACCAGGCCATGATGGTAAGGGTCGCGAAGCAGTGGCGGATGTATTTCGACGGAGCCTCCAGAGCTGCAGGATCAGGGGCCGGTGTGATCTTCATCAGTCCTCAAGGCGACTTGTTGCCCTACTCATTCACAATAGTGCCATCGTGCACAAACAACGAGGCAGAGTATCAGGCCCTCATCATTGGGTTACAGTTGGCACGAGACATGCGAATTCGATCACTACAGGTATACGGTGATTCTCGGTTAGTTGTGGGACAGCTTATGACGAAATATGAAGTCTGCAAGCCGGAGCTGTCGTCTCTTTGCCATCAGGCCCGAGCCCTATTCGATCATTTCCGGGACAGTACAGTGTCGCACGTCCCAAGAGCTGAAAATTCTCAAGCAGACGCATTGGCTAACCTGGTCGCGGCTCTCGCGCACCCAGGGGGCAGTCCACTTCAAGTCACCATAGAAGAAAGGAGAATATTGCCATCACTCACAGCAGCCGAGGATGTCACGAGTGCAAGTCCCGTACATTGCTTTGAGATCACAGAAGAAGAAGATTGGAGAAGACCATTCTCTGATTACTTGAGGTATGGGTTCTTACCCAAGGATCCGCAGATGCGCACTCAAGTCAGAAGGCGTCCCAGCTCGTTCGTCCTCTTAGAAGAGGTATTGTATCGACGCTCCAGCGATGGAACGCTGTCAAGGTGCCTTGCCCGAGAAGAAGTTCATGATACGCTGAGAGAGGCGCACGGAGGAGAATGTGGTGCCCATCAAGGCGGACGGAACCTACATCATCGAGTGCGGCACATGGGCTATTATTGGCCCACCATGGTGAAAGACGCGATGGACTATGTTAGAAAATGCCATCAGTGTCAGATACATGCTGACATCATACATATACCTCCAGAAGAACTGCATCAGTCAGTGATGTCTTGGCCTTTTGCGGCCTGGGGCATGGATGTGATAGGCCCCATTAGCCCCTCTTCCTCTCAAGGACACCAGTACATACTGGCGGCAACAGATTATTTCTCAAAGTGGGCCGAGGCTGTGGCCCTGAAGAACGTGAAAGCTAAACAAGTGGAGGGCTTCATCCGGAACGCCATCATCTATATACATGGTATTCCCGATCGGATCGTCACGGATAATGGCACGCCCTTTCGAAATGCTGTGATCGACAAGCTGTGTGCCAAGTTCAAGATCAAGCATTGCTACTCAACACCCTATTATCCTCCTGCAAACGGGCTTGCTGAGGCATTCAACAAAACCATCGTGAAGATTCTGAAGAAAATGGTGGCAGAGAATAAGAAAGATTGGGACAAACGGTTGCCCGAAGCGCTCTGGGCATATCGTACTACGCACCGCACAGCAACGCGGGCTACTCCCTATTCACTAGTATACGGCACGGAGGCCATCATCCCTATGGAAGTTCAGGTCGAGTCCCTGCGAGTAGCACTTCGGAACTCCTTGACAGATGACCGTAATGCTGAGCTCAGGATGGTCGAGCTCGATGCCTTGGACGAGAAGAGGCTCGCGGCACAACAACGGCTAGAGATGTACCAGAAGCACATCTCAACAGTGTATGACAAGCGAGTCAGGGGTAGATCCTTCAAAAAGGGTGACTTGGTACTCGTAATGAAGCGACCGACAGCCGCGCACACTACAAAGAGCAAGTTCGACCCTAAGTGGGACCCGATATGCATCATAGAAGAAGTTTACTCCAACGGGGCCTACCGTTTAGTGAATTTTGATGGTGGTGGAGCCGGTTTTGCAATTAATGGCCGGTTTCTAAAGAAATATTACCCTAACAGTCAACCTGTTACTTTCCTTTACATGAATATGAGAAATGTAAACTCCCCAAGAGAGGGAATGTAATAAGTAAGGATAGAAATGGAGAATGAAATGGAGTAGAATACAGTAGATAAGCCTGTAGTTATAAAAGCTAATCAGTTACTCCGCATTCGTGCAGGTCTTCCTTGCCCTTGCTATGGAGAAATAACCAAGAAGGACCATTCGTCTACAACGCGAGCATATCCCTAGTTCAGAAACCCTGGACACTCCCGAAATCGACAACAAAGGGAAGTATTACTCTTTTCATTTTATTCTACATTCATCACTTATTAGAATTGCGATTATTATTGTTATTATTGCAAACCATTCTAACACACATCACACAAATATAACACGATAGAAAAGTAATTGCTATTGTCATTTCATTTAACAAAAGTTTGGTTGACATCTTTTCGACGCCGTATACATGAATGGTCAAAAGGTAAGTATTTCTTACACTAACTACAAAATTTTCTAAAGGTAAGATCCTACGATCATTTCTATACATTTGAAGTCAAGAAGGAGAGCATCGGGAGCGAAAGATCAAAGCTTCTCCAAACATCCCGATATCAGCTTGATCACGGCCACCCTGGCAGTTTCCATTGCTGACTTTGCTGCAGATAATACCTCCGCAGGATCAGGAACATGTTGAAGTTCAGCAGTCAAATCTTCCAACTGCTTGCGCGCTGCTTCGCCCTCACTCTCGAGCCGCGTGACCGTTATCTGACCCTGAGTAACTACTGACTCGAGATGGGCAGCTTTGAAGCTCACGGCGATCTTCTCCGCTTGTAGACGCTCAATCTCAGCGTCGATTTCAGCTATACGGCCCAAGCACCCTTCATATTGTATCTTATTATTTTGTAGGGATTCTCGTGTGTTCGCTGTAGATTGCGCGTGGCGTTCCATTGCAGGTCCCAAAGACTCCGCAATTCTCCGCTTCTCCTCGATAGCAGGATCGGGCTCGACGCGCTCAGCAGCCGCCATGTTTGCGAGGGAGCTTTCGAACGCAGAGATGTGATTGACAACTGTAAGACCCGTACCCTTTTTTGCCCTTCGTACGCTTAATTTCCGGTGCCGATACGTCCCGGACGGATCAGATTAGCGAGCCTTGATTGCGACCCTATTTTAGTACCGCATCAACCCGAGACCTATACCTCAGCGACCGCGTAGGACCTGCGATTCCAACGCCGCGCGGCACGCCCCATTGCGATACCCGGTGTGTAAGTTGTGTCATTTGCGTGATCCCAGGTGGGCAGCGCAACGCGCGTGTGGCGTGGGCCCCACTTGCACAAATCCCAAGAGAATATCAAATCTATCATCATCACCTCACCCATACCTCTACCCATACCCCTACCCTACACACCCCATACCCCCCATCCCTCTCTCTCCTCCCAAAGTCAACTAAAGCCCATTCCTCCCATGACCTCTCCCATCATCATCATCATCACTAATGTACCCCCCTCTCTCCCATACAAGAGCCATATGTATGGGGAGAGGAGGCCTCACTTCCCATATTTGCAAAAGAGAGAGGAGAGAGAAAGAGAGAAAGAGAGAAAGAGATTTGAGAGGAGAGAGAAAGAGGGAGATTTGAGAGAAGTAGAGAGAGATTAGAGAGATTGTAGGAGGAGATCCTAGCTTGGAGGGCCCCAACCATCATCCGGACCGTCCGGATCGTCCGATCGTCAACCTGATTCAATCCAACCGTCCATTATTTGAGGTGAGTGCAAGGGGTACATAAATCCCCCATTTTCTTCCTTCCTTTCATCTTCCTTTTCTTTTGGGCCCACCTGGTGGTGGAGAACCTGACGGATGGACGGGATCATCCATGAATGGGCCCCACCTTCTTATAACAATAAAAAAAAATAAATAAATAAAAAAAAAGAAGAGAAGGAAAGGGGGGCCGCTGGACAGTCAGCGTCCAAGGGACGCTGCTGCCCAGCAGCTCGTGGGCTACAGCCCCTTTTGGGCGTGGACAGGTCCCCACACGTGGGACCCACCTTGATGTATGTATTCGATCCACGCCGTCCGTCTGTTTCTCTAGCCCATTTTAGGGTTGGACGCTAAAAATGAAGAAGATCCAGATCTCAGGTGGACCACGCCATGGAAAACAGTGGAGGCAAGGACGTCCACTATTGAAACTTCCATGGCTCACTGTGATGTTTGGGGACCGAATCAGCCGCCCAATATTGGGCTTACTGGGATCCCCATGAGTTGGGGGACCTGATGGACGGATTGGATCACACCTATGTGGGCCCCGCTGGAAATAACCCCAGAATAAAAAAAAAAGAGAGAAACAAAAAAAAGGGACAATGGACGTCCAGCGTCTGGACGTTCTGACGCTGGAACGTCCAGCGTCACTTGGGCGCCGTACTGGTGTCCCCACTCGTGGGACCCACCTTGATGTTTGTGTTCCATCCGCGTCGTCCATCTGTTTTCTTAGATCATTTTAGGGCCAGGGCCCAAATATGACACCGATCCAAATTTGCAGTGGACCGCACCGTGTAAAACAGTGGAAATAATGACTTCTACTGCCAGAAATTCTTCGGCCCACTTTGATGTTTCTAAACTGATTTATATACCCAACATTGGGCTTATTGGGTCCCCCATGAGATGGGGAACCTGATGAATGGAGTGGATCAGACCCATGTGGGCCCCACTCGATGAAAAGCATGGATATAAAAAAAAGAAAAGAAAAAAAAGAAAATGGAAAGAGGAGGCAGAGCCTCTGACGCTGGGCGTACCAGCGTCCAGGTACGCTGGCTCGGCCAGCTGGTGGCCCACTCGTGGGTCCCACCATGTTGCATGTGCTTTATCCACACCGTCCATCCTTTTGGGGAGATCATTTTAGGGCATGACCCCAAGAATGAGTTAGATCCAAGTCCCGAGGGGGCCCCACCACAGAAAACAGTAGGGACAGTGACCCTACCGTTGAAATCTTCTCATGGCCCACCATGATGTTTTTTTGAGATCCAACCTGTTCATAAGCTCACACAGGAAGGGGAAAAGGGAAAACAAAAATGTCAGCTTGATCAGAATCTTCTGTGGGCCCCACTTGATGAGTTTATAAAAAAAATAAAAAGGAGAACCGCTGGACAGACAGCGTCCAGGGGACGCTGCTGCCCAGCAACTTTATGGGCATCATCCCATGGGCCCCACTCGCTGGGCCCACCTAGAATGTATATGCTTTACCTATTCCGTCCATATGTTTTTCCAACTCATCTTAGTGGGCCATGCCACGGGTCAACAGTGGGAATAATGATCTCTACCGTTGAAACCTTCCCAGCCCTACAGTGATGTTTAATTGTCATCCAACCTGTTTCATAAGTGGCAAGTGGGCCATGCCACGAAACAACAGTGGGGATAATGATCTCCACCATTGAAACCTTCCTAGACCTGCAATGATGTTTATTTGTCACCCAACCTATCCATAAGTGGCTGGGCCCAAAATTTAAGCGTATCCTAATGTCAAGTGGACCATGCCACAGTGGGGATGATGATTTCAAACGTTGAGACCCTTTCAGGTTTTACAGTGATGTTTATTTGCCATCCAATCTGTTTATAAGATCACATGGACATGGACGAAGGAGAAAACACAAATATCTGTTTTATTCATGATGCCTATCTATTTTTCCATATTATTTTAGGTACGGCCCCAAAAATGAGGCAAATTCAGATGTTAGATGGACCACACCCGTAGGGAATAGTGGTCATTGATGCCCACCATGGTTTCTTCTTGATATATATGTTTTATCCATGCCGTACACATTTTGACGGCCTATCTTGCATGTGTAGGCCCAAGTATGGGGCCGATGTGGTCTCAAGTGGGCTATGCCACGAAGACCTTTACATTTCCAATGGAACCCACCGTGCGGGTCCCACTCTCTGTATATATTGGGCCTTTTAAGGCCAGGGTTACATGATATGTTGGTAACATGCTAGTATGATTAGCTTGATATGTCACACTGATAACATGCTTAGTATAATGAATACCATACTCATTCATATGCCCATACGCATCATTTGTATGCCTGTTATGGATCATGATTAACCATAGCATATGCTAGTTGGCTTGTTATACTTAGGGGACCCGTGTGAGACAAGGTTGCCCCACATGATTGCGCAGTATGCGTAAGCTTGATGCATGATTTGGATTGTATGACTCATGCATTTCGCATTATGTATGTCACGATCGCTTTCACACCCTAGCAGTATCAGGGTGGTGGCCACCATAGTCACATCGTGGTTGGCAGTATTGGACACCGAAAACTTGTTCTAGTACGTGGGCGCTATGGATGTCCTTGGGTGAAAGTCCCTAAACCCTGTGGTACCAGTAGGATGCTCCAGCGTCGAGACCGAGTGGATAACATGAGCGCCCGTGTGCCAAATACCAGTAGGCCGCGTCTCCCAATGTGTCGAGGTCGTTTGGAAAGGGGTGTGACCTTATCCGCCCGGGTGCAGTCTGCTGTAAGCTAGGTCGAGTCTGATCAGCTTATGGAATGGGTCCGCTATCGGCGAGCCAGGTGGGCATTGGCATACCACTGACGAGGTGGATAGTGAGGTCTTTTCTACTCGCTTGGTTATGCGCCCAATGTGCGGCGGCCAGTATTAGAGTATACTAGACCCCGGTGATGTCCCAGATGAGAACTATTTTGATATGTGGATTAGTTAAGGATTGACATGTTTGCATTGCATCTCTAGCATGTAACACTCGGCCATGTAGGCCCTTGCATTGCATAGCCTTGGGATGGCTGATAGCATTCATAAACTTAGTAACTTAGCCCTCTACTACTTTCGCTTACTCTGATATCTGTATACTTGTCATATGCATCACACGCGCACACACGCACTCTACTGGGCTTCGTAGGAAGCTCATGCGCGTTTGTTTACACTGCAGGTACTAGAGCATATCAGCAGCGTTGAGCGCGGTTTATGTACCTGATATTTTGGACTTCTGCTTCATGTTGTATTTCCCTTTCCAGCACTGTACTCAACAAACTTATTAGTGGATATTTGATGATGTTTTATGGTTTTGATTATGCTCCTGTACAAAAAAATTTACCCTGAAAATCCTCCTGGTAGGATCCCAGGATCGGAACCTGGCACTTGAGAGCTAGGAGCCGAGAATGGGGTACTACGGAGGCTGTTGGCACCAAGGTCGGCGATTGGGAATTTAGTGAGCCCGGTCTCCGGGTTTGGGGCGTGACAACAACCACGAGCGCATCAGACCCAACTACTCCGACACAAGCTTCCAGCGCTTTCATGCCAGCGCCCAGCATATGTCCATTCTTGTGGATCGGCCAACGCCTTCGCAAGGCTAGACAGCAGGCCCTTCAGTACGCTCTGACCAAAACAATCTAAATGTTCAAATGCAGGAATGTCCGGCATCATAGCAATGGCAACGCCAGAATCGACAGCAGCTGTAAGAAAGAATGCAAGACAAACAAATGATGAGTTAGCAAAAATGGAAGCAGAAACTACAAGTCATAATCTAATGTAAAGTGTGAAGGAGTCATACCAGGAACGGCAGGAAGATCAACAGCAGCCTCCGAAGGTCCCGCAATGCATGTCCCGGAATCAACAACTGTTTCCAAAGCTTCGCCCGGCAGTTCAATAGTCACAACCGAAGACGACGCGACGGAAGTAGCAGAGGCAGACATTGACCCAATAAGATCTGTAGAAATAAGATAATAATAACAAAATATGGTTAGTATGATTATGCATGGAACCAAAGAAGAAAAGTAAAAAGCAGAACCACAATCGCATTTCTTACCTTGTGCTCGCGGAATGTTGGGTCCGACTTCGACTGCAGCAGGGCGTGACGCATCCACGACCTCTAACTCAACAGAATAATTCGCTTGCAATGAACAGCCTGATGGAAAGACCGAAGAAGGATCGACAGTTCCCCTCACGTATCTCAAGCCCAGGAATGGATTCCTCGGCGTTATAGCATGAACGGGCAAACAAGGAGGAACATCCATTGATAACCTCATAGTCGGTGCCGCAACAGCCTGAGAAACGAAGACTAAAGGCTCGAAAGAAGGTTGGACCCTGACGTTGTCATAGAGATGTGCTTCGAGCGCTGCCATGGCAGCATCATCAAGATCACCTACGCCCCCGACTCCGGCATCGTTATCATAATAGTTCGCGAGGGAATCATCGTTGCTGTGATCATTAGCACGATCCGCTCCCCAGTCATCGTCGGAATAATCTACAGGCTCATCTTCAAGCCGTGACCCCGAACCATCACCGGCTTCAGAACCTCCTTCGGCATTGTCCCCCTCGACATCTGTAGGCTCGGACTCACCTCCGTCACGATTGTCGGCAATCATATCTTCTTCGTCTGTAATCTCCTCTGTAGCACCAGACCGAAGCTCACCTTCTTCACGACTATCGGCAGCAGTCGTACCCGCCACTACTTTCGGAAGATTGATCTGCAACGACGGATCCAAACTCCCCCACTTCTTGGTATGTAATATTTCTGCCTTTCTTAAGTTTTTCTCAGGTGCGGACGGGCGAACTCTTGGTGTGAGTCTTATCTTGACTCTCAGCTGATCTCTCGCGCGGCCCGGTGGAAGATCGTCAACAAAATCATCAGAAGGTCTAACTCCTGCCATGCCTTCCATAGGCTCATCCTCTTCGACAGACGGAGGAGCATTCTCTGCCGGAGGACGCGAAGATCCGACCCCTTGCTGATGTCTCTGTATAGGGACCCCAAAGCAATACCATCCGTCTAACGCTCCATCTTCTTTCCTACGAGTGATCGGCACGTTCAAGGAAGTCAGATGGCTTGGTACCAGGAACTCCGACGGCCTCACGCTGCTCACGAAGATAACAAAGACCTGTCCTCAGGAACGTCAGTCAACCTTGGAGGAGAGAGATAGAGAGGGAAATCGACAGGTTTGGCGTCCCGGATGCGCGCGTACTGATGCACCCACCATCTCATTCCAACCGTAAGAAGTCGCAGTACGTCGACTACCGCTAGGCAACACGAACCTCGCGCCAGCTCGCGTCAACAAAAGCTGGTCCCACATCCACTCCCAATGGACGGGACTCGTGCCATATGCTCGTTCTATCCTCGTCACGCTCGGAAGAGTCGACGGAACACCCTGATCGTAGCCGAACTGTCTGGCGAACCTGCTCGGATAATAAGGCTCGCGCCAGAACTCCATGCCTTTGTGAAACGGGAGAGAGGCGGTCCGAATTGATATTAGGAATTCTCTGTCAGAAGAGTCAACTGAATCCTCATCATCACGACTTCGATATCTTCATCAGCAATGGAAGCAGGAAAATGGTAGAAGTCAACTTCATTCTCACTGCAGATCCTTGACGACACCCATTCTGGCGTCTTGAGCACCATCTTGGCCTTCATGAACCTGCTAAGAGGCGCTCGGTTCGGAAAGAAGTAGGCGTGAGGCTTCATGCCATATACCCATGGAAAATAAACGCCTAACCAGCCGCAGAAATAATGCCACGGGCAATAGGCCGCATCCATTCCATCGGCAGGTTTGTCCGGATTACTGGCAACATAACCAAACGCTCTATATATGCTGCAGAGTACAGGTGGCGCTATAGCAAGACGTTGGCCACTGGCAAGGGCACCTGCCATAACGAAGCAAGAAACCCTGACGCCATCAGCACCCTTCGAGCTGGGAAGCGTGACCGCGGACAACTAGTAAGCGAGGAAGCCTGCTAGCTCACAAGTGGGAGACAATATGTTTGGGCAAGGAAATTTCCGTTGAAAGCGTTGTCGTAAGGCTCTTACTCTTTTAACATCAACCTTATATTTTTCGTAGTCGATCCTGAAAGAGAGAAAGGAGAGAGAACTTCACATAAGAAGCTACGTAAAAGGAAAGAGCATACATCATAAGAAGAAAGAAGATGTCCCGCGAAGACTTACTTCAAGCCGTGGCTGAAGTAGACTGACCAATCTTCATAGTGTATCTTTGTAATGCAGTCAAATTGTTGCAATTCATTGAACAACTCCAAACACGCCTTGGAATGATAGGCCTTCCGATCACCTTCGCGCCTGAAGCCAGACAATTTTTCATCAGAGGGGATATATTCGTGATAATACCCGCCGCGTATGGGCAAGCCCGCCATCATCTTAAGATCCCAGAGGGTTATGCTCATCTCTCCTTGAGGAAGATGGAAAGAGTTGGTAACAGAACTCCAGTAATTTAAGAAGCCCGTGAGAATCGTCGGATCTCGTGGAAAGAAGCCGGCAGTCGCCTCGATGGCATAGTAGAGCCCGACCTCCCTCAGCACAGCCTCGTGCCGGATCAGAATCTCCTTCGCCCAGGGGATGTAGATGTCACGACGATTCAGATGCCCTCGGGTACGGAAGCTCGAAGTCTCCCACATTGCGGACGTGCTCATAGGAAGGAATCTTTGACGCACCGTCTCAAAGAAATGAGTCGGATAAGGTGCATGCGGATCACATGTAGGCATGAGGAAAGTCATTTCCTTAATCTCACCAACCTTTTGTTGCTTCCCGTTGCTTCCCAGGGTGGCGGTGAGTAATCTCTCAGGAACTGAAGACCATCTCTCCACTCCATAGAACTGGCTAGGTCTACGAACATCAGATGGCTCGATGCTCGGAAAAGGTTTACACCTCATAAGAGACTTCTGGTGCAAGATGACTTCGCCATTGTAGGGGTTCGTGATGCAGATGCCACGCTCAGCAGTGATCTTGTTGCTCTCCCATCCAATCTTCATCCTTTCATATTTCAAGTCGAGGAGCTGTGTCAATCGCTCCGCTTGACTGAGCGCCTTGATCTGTTGTTTTCCTCGTCCTTCTTTCTTCTTACCTTTCTGACCTGTCAGATTCTCTTCTATGTTTTGAACAGGTATATCTTGAGGACCTGCCTCGATGGCACTCGCCACACCAGTAAGTTGGGCATACCAATAGACCCACTCTTGTTCTGTTCCCCGCTTCGGGGGTTCGGGCGCTGTCTTGTTGACAAAGATGCGTACTAGCACTTCATGAGGAAGCTGCCCAATACGCTCCGTGAAATCCTTTATCTCAGGTTCGACCGTAGGAAAGAAGCGAGAGTTACGTCTTGGAGGAGGAGGGTTAGAAGGACCTTCAGCTGTTCTTTTCCGATCGTGCTTCATCGGCGTCGGACTAGAAGCATGCGACCCAGAAGTTTCACCAGAAGATCCCATTGTCGCTACTGCAATTCACTGCAACGCGTAAACAAAACAACATTAGAGAACAACTCGATACACACGGGCAAATAGCCTAACGAAATCATATCATAAACACAAGCACAACATGAAGAGCATGAAAGCAATAAAATCAAGAGCATAGCATATCGATCATCATACGATTTCATAACAAAGCAACTGCCATCATAAATGCACGCATACATGTGATCGATGCACACACAAAATCATAGATTGAACCCACAATACATCCATGCATTTAGTCTAAAAGTAGCTTTGACAAGTCCAGGTGCTTATAAGTAAGTACTTGACAGAGTCAGGAAACAGTTTCAACATCATACATACACAACCGTTAGCACACAGCAACTTTACAAGCAATCGGGACTCTATAAGCGCACTTTAGCAGACATACTCTGAACCTGCCTAAAATAGACAGTTGCAAGCTGTGACAGGCCAAAGTAGGCAGTCAACTGCAGGCCCAAGGCACTAAGCTCCAATCGTGATTGAACTTTAAGTGATCTAGCCTCAAACAGCACAGAATTTGACTGAGAAACGGAGCTGGAAATGACATTTCTCCACCAAGTGCAAAGCAGGGGCTAAAAATGGGACTTTTGGCTAAGTGTTGGGCTGACATGCGCCCAAGGTGGAGCCTCAGGCGCATGTGGCCCCTCACATGCGCCCAATCTCTAAAAATTGAAAATGAAACTTCATTCCATAAGGCATCAGGCGCATGTGCAATTTGACATGCGCCCGGCTCAGAAGAAAGGAAGAAACGAGCTTGGAATTCAATGCACCAGGCGCATGTGCATCACCACATGCGCCCATCTCTGAAATTTGAAGAAAAGACAAGTCCTGGACAGTGCCCTGGGCGCATGCCCAGAACCACATGCGCCTGGGACATGCGCCCACATCCTCAGAGGCAGTTTGACATGTGCCTGGAGGAAATAATTCGCCGAAAGAAAAAAAGCAATGGATGGCAGGCCACATGCGCCCACAAGGGGACCACATGCGCCTGTACCCTGAGGGTGATCTCTCTCACCTTGGGAGAAATCAAGTTTTCTGACTCGAAAAAGTGTGGAATGACTCAGTGAGTCAACTATTTATACTTGAGCCTGGGGGACCGGTGCACTGCACTGGCATGACGTAAGCATCCAGCGCAGCACACCAGGGGGGCACTTGTTGGGGCTCAAATTTGCACCCATTATAAAACAACATCCCATGGTCTAGTGGCAATGATTTGGATAAGTTTTGAGGCCAGGAAAGCCCCAGAAACGCCTGCACAAACCTGATCACTTGGTAGCGATCAAAATTCGTAAACACCATTTTAGAGCGGAACTGGACATGCGCTTCGCCGCCAAATGATCCGAAATGTCCTAAAACCCCTAACCTGCAAGTTTCAAAGTCATCCGGTGCATATTTTTACCCGCGCACCTCAAAATGCGTTTCGTCTCCGCCTGAGGCTGACAAAAAAGGGTCCATAAGCCTACAGCTACCATTTCAAAGCGGAACTGGACATGCGCTTCACCGCCAAATGATCCGGAGCGCCCCAAAACCCTTAAATAGCAAGTTTGAAGTCATTACAATGAATATTTCCATGCGCGCGCTCCCCGGAACAATGTTCCTATACGACAAGCTGACCTGGAGGCTCCAAATTAGGAAGGAAGTACCAAAATTAGCAACATCTGGACTTCCACACCCCATCCCGTTCATTCAGGAGGTTAATCATAGCCTAGAAGTGGCTTGGCGACAGTGAGTGCATGTCTAGAAAAGGTAGCTGTCCTTTGGAGGTCCCCCGTCGGAGCTGAAATGTTGAAATTTTCTAAGTGTTGGAATCTTGAAAATCTGGCAAGTAGTGGGAAAGCGTCGGCAAAGGACATGTGGCTTCTAACCACATGCGCTTGCACCCTAGTAATGAAAGGAAGTGACCCGAACACTTTTTCGAAAAGCGCCGGGAAATGCGCCGGTAAAGCACATGCGCTCGGATCCACCACATGCGCCCGGTGCATTTTTCTCACATGCGCTTGACATTGTTTCTGGCACATGCGCTGGGAAATACCCGCCGGGTAGACCCGAACCCGATTTCCCTCCTATAAATAGTGAAGTCACCTCATTACATCAGCACGAGATCATCCCCTGCCGACCTCAGAGTGATGTAAGCACCACATGCGCTTGCTTTCTCTCCCCTCGTCGGATGCCTTGGCCGAAGTGGATTTCCTCGCCGGAAACCCTCGTCGGAAAGGGATTTCCTCGCCGGAATCCCAAGTTCAGGAAGAAAAACCTAAAATTTTCTAAGTGCTGGGCACATGCGCCGGCATATCCCCCACATGCGCCGGCTTTTTCCACCACATGCGCCGGCTTTTCCCACCGGAAAATCTTGAAATTCCGCTAAGTCTGGGAGGGACATGCCCCCACTCCTTAGGTCCAGGCGCATGTGCACCACCACATGCGCCGGGATTGCCTCCCGAACTTCCGTTTTCCATGAGAAACAGGGCCACATGCGCCCGGGAGAAGGGACATGCGCTCGGGTCCCTACCACATGCGCCCGGAAGCATGTGCAACACCACATGCGCCTGCATATCCACCCCTCCATGCGCCTGGACGATGATGGGAGGGGTGGACCTTCGATCGCGTGCCCCGCCTTCGTTCGGAATCCGATTTTGATGAAATCACTTCCGCCGGATGCATCTCGATGAGATCTATCCATCTGCCGGATCAGATTCTCCAACGGTCAATGATAAGTGGCCTAAATCAGTGTTTCGGTCCAAAATGACCAACACTTAGCCAATTTGGCAGCTCCGAAAATCCCTCCGAAAGAGCCGAAAACGGCCGAAAATGAGAAGAATCAGGCGGAATTGGACCGAGCCCGAGAGGGAAACTTTTCTTCTACATGACATGATACGCCATAATCATGTACCGCGATGAGGTTATCCTATCTCAGGACCCTCGAATACTCTAATCAGGCGGTCGGCAGGTCCACTACTTAGTCATTTTCAGCCTTGGGAAGTGCCCTGTTGGCCCGAAAATTGACTTCTACTAAGCGAATCGAAGCACGATCGCACCGCGATCTTCGTGGACATAATCCACCCCTGTTCCAAGTTGGTCATCAATAATATTCACCGAATACCCTGATTAGACCGCAGACAGGTCCACTACTTAGTCATTTCCAGCCCTGGGAAGTGCCCTGTTGGCCCGAAAATCGACTTCTGCTAAGCAAATCGAAACGCGATCGCACAGCAATCTTCGTGGACATAATCCACCCCTGTTCAAAGATGGTTATCGATAATATTCACTGATCTCCCCAATCAGACCGCAAACAGGTCCACTGCTCAGTCATTTTCAGCCCTGGGAAGTGCCCTGTTGGCTTGAAAATTGACTAATGCCAAATGAAATCAACCGCGATCTCAAAGACGACGAGGCAAAGCTGAAGTACTCAGGCTATCCAGCAGCCGAGTTAAGCATTTACGGGGCACCGATCCCCATTATTCATAAGAAATTGGCATGAACAGGAGTCCATCGGACCCTATACTTAGCCATTTGCAGGCATCGGAAACAGCCGATCCAGCCCATTGAATTTGGATCCTCAAGAGATCTTGGCTCGACAAAGACTATCTGATCCCAAATAGATCATTGGAAAATACTCAGAAGAAAGAATGTTCTCAAAGCCGAGTCGCCTGACTCTAGAAGAAATACATTTACTTTACTGTACAAAGCTCTATTCATCCCGGATAAAGGTCCGAGGCTAAACCTAAGGGGTTATGGTTACCACGAGAAACCACAAACAAAGAGCTCTAACTAAGCTTGAAACATCTTGCTATGGACCGCCACTATGAAAAAGACAGTCGATGCCCTACCCATTGACAACGGGTCCGTCAGTTGAGCTGATGAGGTAGTTGCGGATTGCTTTCCTAAGGTCACCCGTCATAAAAATACGGGCGCGGGCTTTAGGTTATGCCGACCAACATTTCGATGTTCGTGTATTCCAGCGGTCACCTGTTCACAGTAACAGGCGTGGGCCCAGAGTTGCACCACTCGATTAAAAACCTCATTCGGGAACGTTGCGGAGTGCTTTCCTAAGGTCACCCGTCATAAAAATACTGGCGCGGGCCTTGGGTCATGCCGACCAACATTCGAGGATCGTGTATTCCAGCGGTCACCTGTTCACAGTAACAGGTGCGGGCCCCGAGTTGCACCACTCGAATCCTGACAGTCTCTCAACCCGGACAATCCGAAAGAAAATGGGACATAGACATCCGGCATGTCTAATAAATGTGGCTCAGTCCATAACAAGAAAACAAAGGTCTACACGACCATGAACTCAAGACCATAATCCCCGGCGGATTAGTCTTTTGCCTTCCAATCAAGGGTGATCAACCGTTGATGTAATTAAAGGCTCGTGACCAGTATCACAGCCTGGAATGTAAAAGATCTCAGAATCTATTGAATAAAATTCGCCTTGCAATATCTCTCTCTTGTGTACACTTTGTGATTGCTTATGATTGTCTACGAATGTCTCTATACTCAGAATTCCCCCAGAATAAAAGAAACACGAAAAAAAAGAAAGAAGGACTGCTGACGAGCAAGTTCTGATTCTTCTTTTTTTTCTAAGTTCTAACAAACTGGCGACTCTGCTGGGGAGTATTCAATACCAGAATGTCTAGTTATTTCTGAGTAAATAGACATTCTGTGATAAATCATTTGCAGACACTAATGTTTACATGGGAAAGGTTACCGTAAGGAGAAATGTTCGGTGCCTTCACGGGCGCCAAACTGGCGAATCTCAACGGGAACGTTCTTCCCTTCATCTTTACGGCAAAAGAATGTCGAAGCATGTCGTTCGTACTTGTATGTTTCTGTTTATCCACTGTCGAGCCGTATCGCAATTGGTAAGGTCGTGTCCCCTCTCTTTCCCAAGCGCGCGGAATATTCTAATGAGTGTATGACTGTGCAGAGAGAGGGAAATAGAGAGAGAGAGAAAGACAGAAGAGAAAGACAGAGAAAGAGCCAAACAAATGGCATCTACGATGATCTTCCTAGCGTCTGGAGGATTCTACTTCCCCCATTTGGCAGCAACCTTTGAAGCTGGATGGCAGATTGTGCAGAAGCGCAAGACCGTCAAGAAGACTGAGAACAAGAGGGTTATTTCAGCTGAGACAGAGATGACAGCAAGGGTACAGGGCAGAACAAAGAGACAGCGGAAGCCAGTCTGCAGGAGTGACGCCCGCGACGCCAGCAGAACTACCGTGTCAGCCAGGCCAGAGTTCTCCTTCGCCGATATTGACTTCCCAGCGATACCGAAGATATCACTGTCAGCCAAGATATCGAACAGATCCGTTGTCCGACGATTGGCCGGGATGACGATGAAGACAACCCCTACTGAAGTTGCCCTGACCAAGACGAGGCTGCAGCGAGCGCAAGTAATGATGGTGCAGGTCACCGAAGGAGAAGCGAGTGAGCGATACCCAGAGCTGCCTACAATCCAAGAACAGATAGATGAGATTATCCAGGTCCAAGAGGACACGGCCAGAGAGATGAGAGAGATGAAAGAAGCACTGTTGGCTCTAGTTGCCCAGGGGGCAAATAGAAGCCCAGCCGTACCCACTCGACAGTCTGTGGAGGAATGCCAGGGGGCAGCAGGAGAACCAGCTACCGCCGAACCACAAGCTCGCCCAAGAAACGTTGTGTTCGGACACGTGCCACCATTGCCGTCTCAAGCCACGAGAGAAGAACTGTCCCAGACAGTTGCGGACCTGATGCGTCAGGAAAGAGAAAAGGAGAAGAGAGGAAAATATGTATACCGGGTGCCGTACTTACCCGAGGTCCACGATCTCCCATTTCCAAACAATTTCAAGCGTCCGGACTTCCCTAGATTCGATGACAGAGGGTCGCCAGAGGAACACATGGCTCAGTTCATGACAATGATGTGCAACCTGTCGACAATTCCCCAGTACTGTCTCGGATTGTTGTTGAGCTCTTAATTGTGCATATTCTAACCCCAATTCATCACTCATTATGCATGGTTTTCATGATTTAAAGGCTAATCTAATGCATAGTTTTGTTGTTGTAGGAATGAGAGTTGCTTTGCCCAATTGGTGACCAAAAGGGCACATTTAGGAGCCTTTGATGAAGGCCCAAGGTGGACCAAAGAAGGAGAGAGAAGAGAGAAGAAAGAAAGAAGAAAACAATGCAGAAAATTTGGCTAGACCGGTCAAGACCGGTCGGCCAGGAGACCCACGACCGGTCAAGACCGGTCGGCCAGGGGTAGAAAAGTCTTCACATGTTGCTGGACTGCCATCCAGACAGGCTAGACCGGTCTTGACCGGTCGGCCAGCCCTGTCCGACCGGTCTTGACCGGTCGGCCATGCAAATTCCAGTTTCCAAATTGCAGACAGCTGGCCACTCCCGTTTCTGATTTTTCGGACTAGATTTCTGGCCCCATATTAATGATATTTGGAAATCCAACACATTCATGTCGAAGAGGAGCTCGACGCCGAACTAACCCAAGTGGTTTCGTGTCGATCGGAGCTACGGATTGATCATGGTGGCCAAAACAATACGAACTGTCCAGAAAGTTCCAGATTTCGTTGTTCCACTCTGGGCCGGTCCAGGTGGCCCATCATTAATGATATGAAGAATCTACTTTGACCATCTTTTAGACCACATCCATATATGAATAACCACAAAGTTTCAGATCAAAAGGATGTGTCGTTTGATCGTATCGGTTGAAGAAAGATGGACCATCCAGAAAGCTCTAACTACGCAGAGTTTATAAAAGCCCTAATTGTTCTAATTTTTGGACCACATTCTGGGATCGTTTTGGACAATCTAATCCTTCTATCATGTAGAGGAGGAAGTTTTCTACTAATGTTTCAAATTTGGGATCAATCCGACGTCTGTACACTCCGGAGTGTTGAAAGCAAGATGACTGGTTCTGAAGGTACCCGAAGTCCGCGATTTTGAGAGGCGGTCGGTGATGTGATTGGTGGGCCCATTCAGAGGACAATCTTGGAAATCTAAATCATCTATGAGGAAGATCACATTACAAGGAAGCTACAAATCAATTTGAAGGCAATCCGACCATTGGTTAAGCCGTACGAAGCGAAACACGATCTGTTACGTTGCGGTACTCTTGCTGCACTATAAAAGGAGGTGCTCTCTTCTATTCTAGGGCAACCAAGGACGGGAGGAGCAAGGAGTTCAAGTCATAGGAGGCTTCCTAGCCTCCTCCAGCTAGTTTTTCTTCCTTTCTTAGTTCTAGTTTTATTTTTAATATGCTTTTCATTAGCTAATCTCTTAGCTAGAGCTAAGAGGTGAACCTTATAGTTTTATTTAGATTGTTTAATTCGTTTTATTGGTTTTAAAGTTGGAATTCATGATTATGAACTATGGTTTGAAGTTTATACAAGCTTTAAGTAGTTTTTCTTAGTCTTATGATGACTCATGGATGTTTGGGAGAATTACTTAAATTCTTAATTGGTTTGCATCAGTCTAGACCTGTATGATCCGAGGAATTGGAGTGCGCTCTAGTACTATGATCTTCATGTGGGGACTTCCTACCAAAGTTCTACTTTTCTGAATTTCTGTAATATGTTTGGATTGTGTATGTGATTTGAATCAAGTTCAAATCATGATCTAGCCTTGTCTTGTGACAGGACTTGAGGATGGTTATGATTGTGAACTGAACCTTTTGGAATGGGGAATGACCTATGCAATTGAGCATGCTCAGCTCAGCCTACATTGAGTGAATCCTATGCATTGAATTTACATATGACAGATTGTTTGGTTTAACAGCTCTATCATCCGACTAGATAGATCTTAATATCGATTCTAGTTGAGAAAGTGAGAAACCATAGCCAATTATGCATCTAAGGAGAGCTATAAGTGGATCCTTGATGCTCTAGTTATCTTTCCATTATCAGATTTTCTATTTTATGTTAAAAATCAATTTCACAAACCTCTTTGATTCTAGTTATTAGGATAGTTTGAATTGTTTTACTTCCTTCCCTGTGGATCGACCTCGGTCTTACCGAGATTATTACTACATCACAACCCTACACTTGGGGAAGCGAACAATTGTTCGGCTCGACGCTCACGAGCAAGGCATTCCAGTGGTACATGTCACTGCCCGCAGGGTCAGTCAAATCCTAGGAGTAGATGCAGGACCTGTTCATCTCCAAATTCTTCTCCTACTGAGCGGGAAATCTCACTGACAGATTTAGCCTTGATTCGTCAAAGGCAGGGAGAGTCGGTTGAGAAGTTCATCGACAGGTGGGGGACTATAGCAGCACAGTGCCGGGAACTGCCCAGTGAATTTGAGCAGGTCAAGATGTGCATGCAGGCCATGAATGCGATGATTTCATTTGGCTTATCTGGACACAACTTCTCGACGTTTCGAGACCTAGCTACGAAAGCCCACCTGGTGGAAGGAGCCGCGTTCAGAGCGCAATTCAAGGCAGAGAAGCCCAGGAGAAGCCGGAAGGATGATAACATTTAACTACAGTCGACAAAGGAAAGGGTTCGAATGACAGAAAATGCCCAAACACCGAGTGTAGGGTCGAGGCTAGGCTAGTAACCACGACTCAAGACAAAGGCAAGAGTTTTCAGAGGCCGCGACATCTCACGATAGAAGAGCGTAATCGAGCAAACGGACCTTATACCTTCGACATGGAAGATTTGGTTCCGATCATGGAACAGCTGGTCGAAGAGAGGTTAATTAGACTGCCAGAATGCACACGCCCAGAGGAAGCGAAGATGGTCGATCATCCTAGCTACTACAGGTATCATCATGTGACCAGCCACAAGACTGAAGACTGCTTTGTCCTAAAAGGCAAGATTCAACTGATGATCAACGATGGCACCAGCAATATGAAGGCAGAAGAGGCGAGCCGGAACACTGCGATAGTGGTGTCTGCCCTCCCTGTGCCAGTTCAAATTCCAACGGCGAATCCATTCCCAGAACCGGAAGAGCCATGGACACTTGTGAGCAGTAAGAAGAGGCTAGAGAACAAAAGAAGACTCTTAGAGAAAGAGAGGAAGATGAAGAACAGAATGAGAAGAAGAAATGTTGGACAGGAACAGCCGTGTGCACAGCCCGTTCAGTGTGCCATGGTTTTAGTGGTCGCTCAACCAGGGGCCAGTGACGAGGACCAAGTCCTAGAGAAAGGAGAAGTCAATGTAGTGGCTCTGCGGTCAGGAAAGCAGGTCATACAGAGAGAATTTTCGAGGCGCCCGGATCCTAAAAGAACGAATGTGGTCATAGGTGAGCCATCAGGGACACCTCAAGAAAAAGAACCGGCAGAAGCAGTCAATGAGCCAGCAGCTGACCAACGAGATCACACTCGAGATAAGTCACCGGTGATTTATGATGTGGTGTCTCATCTGAAGAAGGTTTCGGCCCGACTCAGCATTTACGATGCCTTGTGCCTTTCGAAGAAATATCGAGAAATGTTGCTCAATGCATTGCTCGATCAAGAAGCCCGTGAGGTCATGATGGCAGAGATCGAGTCAGAGATGGAAGAAATGAGGATAACGGGAACTGAGGATCGACCCGTAGAACAGGTCATGCAGATTGACCGATCGTCCATGATCACATTCTCTGAAGAAGACAACGATTAGCTTGACAGACCACAACCGCCCGTTGAGGGTGATAGGTCTCATCCGAGACATAGAGGTTCGAAGATGCATGCTAGACGACACCAATGCTTCAAGTACAATAGGGATGGCGTCCAGTATAGAGTGGCGGCAGACCCGAGGCCGTACTCCGTCACTGAATCCTTCATGGCAGATGCACAATACTATCAGGAGAGCGAGGAGGCCGAGACTGCCAGAAAAGCCGACGAACCAACAAAGGTGGCACAGGGGGCAAAACCCCAAGGCGAGAATCCAAGACAAGCGAACAAAGCTCCGCAAGTGGTCGCTGAAGCGACAAGGGCTCACGGAGGAAATCTGTTGCAAAGGAAGAAGTTTTACCTAATCCCGAAGCACCTCCGGAAGGAAGGGCAGTCAGTGCTGAAACAGATGACAAGCCAACAGATGAGCGTTTTACAGTCCAGCTTCAATATGCCGGTGCCAAAGGTTAAGAGGATTCGTCCTTTCCCTAAAGCATCGAGCCAGTTCTGCGTACCACCGACAATGGGAGCCAGGCATGAGATAAGGTTTCAGGCTGGACTTCGCAACCCGTTGCAGATCGAAGAGAACGCGAAGAGAACACCGGTAGAGACACCGCCCATTGAAGAAGAAAGATATAGCAAGGCCAGTAGAAACATCATGAGAAATATGGGGTTCATCTGTTCAGAACCGCCAGCTCGGAAAGGCATGCTTAGCACCCTTCAAAGTAAAGACGAAGGTATACAGAGGAAAAGAAGCCTTGGGGGTAGGATGTGAGATCAGGCATATTAACATGGTGACAATTAGTCCCGTGGAAGAGGTGAGGCCCGCTGGACCGAATGAAGTCATACAGCCGAGTACCGCGCCAGAGCAGATCGAAGATGGAGGTCAGCCCACGATAAATGAGCTACAAGAAGTCAATCTAGGGACCACTGAAGAGCTGAGGAATACTTATATCAGTAAGAATATTCCAGAAGAAGAGAGGGAGAGCTACATTCAACTCCTGAAAGAGAACAGAGACATGTTCGCATGGACCTATTCATGAAATGCCAGGACTGAACCCGGCAATCGCGATGCACAGGTTGAATATCGTGAAGGAGAAGAGGTCGGTTAAGCAGCCACAGAGGCGCTTCCATCCTGACATTGTCCCAAAAATAGAAGAAGAGGTGAAGAAGCTGCTTCAAGCCGAGTTTATCAGGGAAGTTCAGTATCCCAAATGGATCTCGAACATAGTACCTGTAAAGAAGAAGAGCGGACAGATCCGGGTGTGCGTTGATTTCCACAACCTAAATGAGGCTTATCCCAAAGATGACTTTCTTCTACCCATCCCGGAGCTCCTGATCGATAGCACGTTAGCATATACGACGATGTCCTTTATGGGCGGCTACTCAGGGTATAATCAGATCCGAATGGCTCTAGAAGACAAAGAGTCCACTGCCTTCTGCACATCTCTCGGGATATTCTGTTATCGGGTGATGCCGTTTGGGCTGAAGAATGCGGGCGCCACTTATTAGAGAGCGATGCAGGTAATCTTCCAAGACATGATGCACAAGCATGTGGAATGCTACGTCGATGACCTGGTAGTGAGGTCCGACGGACATCAGCAGCATCGCGACATTTGAAGCTAGTATTTCAGAGGTTGAAGAAGAAGAGCCTCCGCTTGAACCCGTTGAAGTGCGCCTTTGGGGTGTCCTCTGAAAAATTCTTTGGCTTTGTGATCAGGCATCGGGGAATCGAGATTGACCCCGCGAAGATCAAGGCGATCCGAGAAATGCCTCCTCCGAAGAATTTAAAAGAGCTGAAGAGCTTCCAAGGGAGAGTCGCTTACTTGCGACGGTTCATCTCGAACCTGTCAGGTCGTTGCCAGCCTTTCTCTCGGTTGAACAAGAAAGATGTCCGCTTCGAGTGGGACGAAGCGTGCCCGAAAGACTTCGATTCCCTCAAAGAGTTACTCGGGAAAGCTCTAGTGCTCGTAGCGCCAATTGAGGGAAAGCCTCTGATACTATATGTAGCAGTGGGAGAGAACTCACTGGGGGCACTGCTAGCCCAGAAGAATGAAGAAGGGAAAGAGAATGCTCTGTACTATTTGAGACGCACACTCGTCGGCGCTGAGTTTAATTACTCACCGATTGAGAAGATATGCCTGGCCTTGATATTCGCTGTGAAGAAGTTGAGGCATTACTATCTGTCATACCAAATTACATTGATCTCCAGAGCAGATCCTATCGAGTTCCTGATGAACCGACCTATGTTGTCCGGGCGATTAGCCAAATGGGCCCTACTGCTATCCAAGTTCGAAATCACGTATCTGCCGTCTCGAGCCGTTAAAGGGCAGGCGATAGCCGATTTTCTAGCAGCCCGCTCGATATCGGATAACATGGAAATGGAATGTGATCTGCCTGACGACCAGGCCATGATGGTAAGGGTCGCGAAGCAGTGGCAGATGTATTTCGACGGAGCCTCCAGAGCTGCAGGATCAGGAGCCGGTGTGATCTTCATTAGTCCTCAAGGCGACTTGTTGCCCTACTCATTCACAATAGTGCCGTCGTGCACAAACAACGAGGCAGAGTATCAGGCCCTCATCATTGGGTTACAGTTGGCACGAGACATGCAAATCCGATCACTACAGGTATACGGTGATTCTCGGTTAGTTGTGGGACAGCTTATGACGGAATATGAAGTCCGCAAGCTGGAGCTGTCATCTCTTTGTCATCAGGCCCGAGCCCTGTTCGATCATTTCTGGGACAGTACAGTGTCGCACGTCCCAAGAGCTAAAAATTCTTAAGCAGAGGCATTGGCTAACCTGGCCGCGGCTCTCGCGCACCCAGGGGGCAGCCCACTTCAAGTCACCATAGAAGAAAGGAGAATATTACCATCCCTCACAGCGGCCGAGAATGTCACGAGTGCAAGCCCCGTACATTGCTTTGAGATCATAGAAGAAGAAGATTGGAGGAGACCATTCTCCGATTACTTAAAGTATGGGTTCTTACCCGAGGATCCGCAGATGCGCACTCAAGTCAGAAGGCGTGCCAGCTCATTCGTCCTCTTAGAAGAGGTACTGTATCGACGCTCCAGCGATGGAACGCTGTCAAGATGCCTGGCCAGAGAAGAAGTTCATGATACGCTGAGAGAGGCGCACGGAGGAGAATGTGGTGCCCATCAAGGCAGACGGAACCTACATCATCGAGTGCGGCACATGGGCTATTATTGGCCCACCATGGTGAAAGACGCGATGGACTACGTCAGGAAATGCCATCAGTGTCAGATACATGCTGACATCATACATATACCTCCAGAAGAACTGCATCAGTCAGTGATGTCTTGGCCTTTTGCGGCCTAGGGCATGGATGTGATATGCCCCATTAGCCCCTCTTCCTCTCAAGGGCACCAGTACATACTGGCGGCAACAGATTATTTCTCTAAGTGGGCTGAGGCTGTGGCCCTGAAGAACGTGAAAGCTAAACAAGTGGAGGGTTTCATCCGGAACGCCATCATCTACCGACATGGTATTCCCGATCGGATCGTCACGGATAACGGCACGCCCTTCCGAAATGCTGTGATCGACAAGCTGTGTGCCAAGTTCAAGATCAAGCATTGCTACTCAACACCTTATTATCCTCCTGCAAACGGGCTTGCTGAGGCATTCAACAAAACCATCGTGAAGATGTTGAAGAAAACGGTGGCAGAGAATAAGAAAGATTGGGACAAACGGTTGCCCGAAGCACTTTGGGCATATCGTACTACACACCGCACAGCAACGCGGGCTACTCCCTATTCACTAGTATATGGCATGGAGGCCATCATCCCGATGGAAGTTCAGGTCGAGTCCCTGCGAGTAGCACTTCGAAACTCCTTGACAGATGATCGTAATGCTGAGCTCAGGGTGGTCGAGCTCGATGCCTTGGACGAGAAGAGGCTCGCGGCACAACAACGGCTAGAGATGTACCAGAAGCATATCTCAACAGCGTATGACAAGCGAGTCAAAGGTAGATCCTTCAAGAAGGGTAACTTGGTACTCGTAATGAAGAGACCGACAGCCGCGCACACTACAAAGAGCAAGTTCGACCCTAAGTGGGACCCAATATGCATCATAGAAGAAGTCTACTCCAACGGGGCCTACCGTTTAGTGAATTTCGACGGTGGCGGAACCGGTTTTGCAATTAATGGCCGGTTTCTGAAGAAATATTACCCCTAATGGTCAACCTATTACTTTCCTTTATATAAATATGAGAAATGTAAACTCCCCAAGAGAGGGAATGTAATAAGTAATGATAGAAATGGAGAATGAAATGGAGTAGAATACAGTAGATAAGCTTGTAGTTACAAAAGCTAATCAGTTACTCCGTATTCTTGCAGGTCTTCCTTGCCCTTGCTATGGAGAAATTACCAAGAAGGACCATTCGTCTACGACACGAGCGTATCCCGAGTTTAGAAACCCTGGACACTCCCGAAATCGACAACAGAGGGCAGTATTACTCTTTTCATTTCATTCTACATTCATCACTTATTAAAACTGTGATTATTATTGTTATTATTGTAGACCATTTTAGCACACATCACACAAACATAACACGATAGAAAAAATAATTGCTATTGTCATTTCATTTAACAAAAGTTTGGTTGACATCTTTTCGACGCCGTATACATGAATGGTCAAAAGGTAAGTATTTCTTACACTAACTACAAAATTTCTAAAGGTATGATCCTACGATCATTTCTATACATTTGAAGTCAAGAAGGAGAGCATCGGGAGTGAAAGATCAAAGCTTCTCCAAACATCCCTGATATTAGCCTGATCACGGCCACCCTGGCAGTTTCCATCGTTGACTTTGCTGCAGATAACACCTCCACAGGATCAGGAGCATGTTGAAGTTCAGCAGTCAAATCTTCCAACTGCTTGCGCGATGCTTCGCCCTCACTTTCGAGCCGCGTGACCACTATCTGGCCCTGAGCAACTACTGACTCGAGACGGGCAGCTTCGAAGCTCATGGCGATCTTTTCCGCTTGCAAACGCTCAATCTCAGCGTCGATTTCAGCTATACGGCCCAAGCACCCTTCATACTGTATCTTATTATTTTGTAGGGATTCTCGTGCGTTTGCCGTAGAATGCGCGTGGCGTTCCACTGCAGGTCCCAAAGACTCCGCAATTCTCTGCTTCTCCTCGATAGCAGGATCGGGCTCGACGCGCTCAGGAGCCGCTACGTTTGCGAGGGAGCTTTCGAACGTAGAGATGTGATTGACAACCACGAGCGCATCAGACCCAACTACTCCGACACAAGCTTCCAGCGCTTTCATGCCAGCGCCTAGCATATGCCATTCTTGTGGATTGGCCTACGCCTTCGCAAGGCTAGACAGCAGGGCCTTCAACACTCTCTGACCAAAATAATCTAAGTGTTCAAATGCAGGAATGTCCGGCATCATAGCGATGGCGACGTCAGAATCGACGGTAGCTGCAAGAAGGAATGCAAGACGAAGAAATGATGCGTTAGCAAAAATGAAAGTAGAAACAACAAGTCATAATCTAAAGTAAAGTGCGAAGGAGTCGTACCAGGAATGGCAGGAAGATCAACAGCAGGCTTTGAAGGTCCCGCAATGCACGTCCCAGAATCGACAATTGTTTCCAAAGCTTCGCCCGACAATTCAATAGTCACAACCGGAGACGATGCGATGGAAGTGGCAGAGGCAGGTACTGACCCAATAAGATCTGTAGAAATATGGTAATAATAACAAAATATGGTTAGTATGATTATGCAGGAATCGAAGAAGAAAAGTACAAAGCAGAACCACAATCACATTTCTTACCTTGTGCTCGCGGAATGTCGGGTCCGACTTCGACCGCAGCAGAGCGTGACGTATCTGCGACCTCCAACTCAACAGGACAGTCTACTCGCAATGAACAGCCTGATGGAAGGACGGAAGAAGGATCGACGTTCCCCTCACTTATCCCAAGCCCAGGAACAGATTCCTCGGCGTTATCAGCATGAGCAGGCAAACAAGGTGGAACATCCATTGATAACCTCGTAGTCGGTGTCGCAACAGCCTGAGAAACGAAGTCTAAAGGCTCGGAAGAAGGTTGGACCCTGATGTTGTCGTAGAGTTGTGCTTCGATCGCTGCCATGGCAACATCATCAAGATCATCTACACCCCCGACTCCGGCATCGTTATCATAATAGTTCGCGAGGGAATCATCGTTGCTGTGATCATTGGCACGATCCACTCCCCAGTCATCACCAGAATAATCTACAGGCTCAGCTTCGAGCTGTGACCCCGAACCATCGAGGCACGCCGCTCTCTGACCCTCACCGTCTTCAGAACCGCCTTCGGCATTATCCCCCTCGACATCTGCAGGCTCGGACTCACCTCCGTCACGATTATTGATAATTATATCTTCTTCGTCTGCAATCTCCTCTGTGGCACCAGACCGAAGCTCACCTTCTTTGCGGCTATCGGCAACAGCCGCACCTGCCACTATTTTCGAAAGATTGATCTGCAACGACGGATCCAAACTCCCCCACTTCTTGATATGTAATATTTACGCCTTTCTTAAGTTTTTCTCAGGTGCTGACGGGCGAACTCTTGGTGTTAGTTTTATCTTGACTCTCAACTGATCTCTCGTGCGGCCCGGTGGAAGATCGTCAACAAAATCATCAGAAGGTCTAACTCCTGCCATGCCTTTCGTAGGCTCATCCTCTTCGACAGACGGAGGAGCAGTCTCTGCCGGAGGACGTGAA
This sequence comes from Liriodendron chinense, assembly GCA_003013855.2. NCBI lineage: Eukaryota > Viridiplantae > Streptophyta > Magnoliopsida > Magnoliales > Magnoliaceae > Liriodendron > Liriodendron chinense. The sequence goes on from ML058408.1 coordinate 1,937,004, forward strand.
GATCCGACCTCTCGCTGATGCCTCTGTATAGGGACCCCAAAGCAATACCATCCGTCTAATGCTCCATCTTCTTTCCTACGAGTGATCGGCACGTTCAAGGAAGTCAAATGACTGGTACCAGCAACTCCGACTGCCTCACGCTGCACACAAAGATAACCAAGACCATCCTCAGGAACGTCATTCAACCTTGGAGGAGAGAGATAGAGAGGGAAATCGACAGGTTTGGCATCCCGGATGTGCGCATACTGATGCCCCCACCATCTCATCCAACCATAAGAAGTTGCGGGACGTCGACTACCGCCAGGCAACACGAACCTCGCACCAGTTCGTGTCAGTAAAAGTTGGTCCCACATCCACTCCCAATGGACAGGACCCATGCCATATGCTCGTTCTATCCTCGTCACGCTCGAAAGAGTCGACGGAACACCCTGATCGTAGCCGAACTGTCTGGCGAACCTGCTCGGGTAGTAAGGCTCGCGCCAGAACTCCATGCCTTCGTGGAACGGGAGAGAGGCGGTCCGGATCTATATCAGGAATTCTCTATCAGAAGATTCAACCGAATCCTCATCATCGACGACTTCGATATCTTCATCAGCAATGGAAGCGGGAAAATGGTAGAAGTCAACTTCATTCTCACTGCAGATCCTTGAAGACACCCATTCTGGCGTATTAAGCACCATCTTGGCCTTCATGAACCTGATAAGAGGCGCTCGGTCCGGAAAGAAATAGGTGTGAAGCTTCATGCCATATACCCACAGAAAATAAACGCCTAACCAGCCGCAGAAATAATGCCACGGGCAATGGGCAGCATCCATTCCATTAGCAGGTTTGTCCGGATTACTGGCAACATAACCAAATGCTCTATATATGCTGCAGAGTACAGGTGGCGCTATAGCAAGACGTTGACCACTGGGAAGGGCACCTGCCATAACGAAGCAAGAAACCCTGACACCATCAGCACTCTTCAAGTTGGGAAGCGCGACTGCGGACAACCAGTAAGCGAGGAAGCCTGCTAGCTCGCAAGTGGGAGACAATACGTTCGGGCAAGGAAACTTGCATTCGAACCTTTGTTGTAAAGCCCTTATTCTTTTAACATCAACTTTATATTTTCCGTAGTCGATCCTGAAAGAGAGAAAGGAGAGAGAATTTCAGAAAAGAAGCTATGCAGGAGAAAAGAGCATACGTCATGAAAAGAAAGAAAGGGATGTCCCGGGAAGACTTACTTCAAGCCGTGGCTGAAGTAGACTGACCAATCTTCATAGTGTATCTTTGTAATGCAGTCAAATTGTTGCAATTCATTGAACAACTCCAAACACGCCTTGGAATGATAGGCCTTCCGATCACCTTCACGCCTGAAGCCAGACAATTCTTCATCAGAGGGGATATATTCGTGATAATACCCGCCGCGTATGGGCAGGCCCGCCATCATCTTAAGATCCCAGAGGGTTATGCTCATCTCTCCTTGAGGAAGATGGAAAGAATTGGTAACGGAACTCCAGTAATTTAAGAAGCCCCTGAGAATAGTCGGATCTCGCGGAAAGAAGCCGGCAGTCTCCTCGATGGCATAGTAGAGCCCGACCTCCCTCAGCACAGCCTCGTGCCGGATCAGAATCTCCTTCGCCCAGGGGATGTAGCTGTCACGACGATTCAAATGCCCTTGGGTACGGAAGCTCAAAGTTTCCCACATTGCGGACATGCTCATAGGAAGGAATCTTTGACGCACCGTCTCAAAGAAATGAGTCGGATAAGGTGCACGCGGATCACATGTAGGCATGAAGAAAGTCATCTCCTTAATCTCACCAACCTTCTGTTGCTTCCCGTTGTTTCCCAGGGGTGGCGGTGAGTAATCTCTCAAGAACTGAAGACCATCTCTCCACTCCATAGAATTGGCTAGGTCTACGAACATCAGATGGCTCGATGCTCGAAAAAGGTTTACACCTCATAAGAGACTTCTGGTACAAAATGACTTCACCATCGTAGGGATTCGTGATGCAGATGCCACGCTCAGTAGTGATCATGTTGCTCTCCCATCCAATCTTCATCCGTTCATATTTCAAATCGAGGAGCTGTGTCAATCGCTCCGCTTGACTGAGCGCCTTGATCGGTTGTTTTCCTCATCCTCCTTTCTTCTTACCGTTCTGACCTGTTAGATTTTCTTCTACATTTTGAACAGGTGTATCTTGAGGACCTGCCTCGATGGCACTCGCCACACCAGCAATTTGGGCATACCAATAGACCCACTCTTGTTCCGTTCCCCGCTTTGGAGGTTCAGGCGCTGTCTTGTTGACGAAGATGCGTACCAGCACCTCATGAGGAAGCTGCCCAATACGCTCCGAGAAATCCTTTATCTCAGGTTCGACCGTAGGAAAGAAGCGAGAGTTACGTCTTGGAGGAGGAGGGTTAGAAGGACCTTCAGCTGTTCTTTTTCGACCACGCTTCATTGGCGTCGGACCAGAAGCATGCGACCCATAAGTTTCACCAGAAGATCCCATTATCGGTACTGTGATTCACTGCAACGCGTAAACAAAACAAGATTAGAAAATAACTCGATACACACGGGCAAATAGCCTAACAAAATCGTATCGCGAACACAAGCATAGCACGTAGTGTTCGCTTCCCCAAGTGTAGGGTTGCGATGTAGTAATAATCTCGGTAAGACCGAGGTCGATCCACAGGGAAGGAAGTAAACAATGCAAATTATCCTAATAACTAGAATCTAAAGAGGTTTGTGAAATTGGTTTTGAACATAAAATAGAAAATCTGATAATGAAAAGATAACTAGAGCATCAAGGATCCACTTATAGCTCTCCTTAGATGCATAATTCGCTATGGTTTCTCACTTTCTCAACTAGAATCGATATTAAGATCTATCTAGTCGGATGATAGAGCTGTTAAACCAAACAATCTGTCATATGTAAGTTCAATGCATATGATTCACTCAATGTAGGCTGAGTTGAGCATGCTCAATTGCATAGGTCATTACCCATTCCAAAAGGTTCAGTTCACAATCATAACCATCCTCAAGTCCTGTCACAAGACAAGGCTAGATCATGATTTGAACTTGATTCAAATCACATGCACAATCCATATATATTACAGAAATTCAGAAAAGTAGAACTTTGGTAGGAAGTCCCCACATGAAGATCATAGTACTAGAGCGTACTCTAATTCCTCGGATCATACAGGTCTAGACTGATGCAAACCAATTAAGAACTTAAGTAATTCTCCCAAACATCCATGAGTCATCATAAGACTAAGAAAAACTACTTAAAGCTTGTATAAACTTCAAACCATAGTTCATAATCATGAAAACCAATCTTAAAACCAATAAAACGAATTAAACAATCTAAGAAAACTATAAGGTTCACCTCTTAGCTCTAGCTAAGAGATTAGCTAATGAAAAGCATATTAAAAACTAGAACTAGAACTAAGAAAAGGAAGAAAAACTAGCTGGAGGAGGCTAGGAAGCCTCCTATGACTTGAACTCCTTGCTCCCCACGTCCTTGCTTGCCCTGGAATAGAAGAGAGCACCTCCTTTTATAATACAGCAAGAGTACCGCAACGTAACAGATTTTGTTTCGCTTCGTACGGCTTGACCAATAGTTAGATTGCCTTCAAAATTGATTTATAGCTTCCTTGTAATGTGATATTCCTCATAGATGATTTAGATTTCCTAATATTATCCTCTGAATGGGCCCACCAATCAGATCACCGACTGCCTCTCAAAATCGCGCACTGTGGGTACCTTCAGAACCAGTCATCTTGCTTTCAACTCTCCGGAGTGTACAGATGTCGGATTGATCCTAAATTTTGAACTTTGGTAGAAAAATTCCTCCTCTACATGATAGATGGATTAGATTGTCCAAAAAAATCCCAAAATATGGTCCGAAAATTAGAACAATTAAGGCTTTTATAAACTCTGCGCAGTTGGATCTTTCTGGATTGTCCATCTTTCTTCAACTGGTACGATCAAACCACGCATCCTTTTGATCTGAAACTTTGTGGTTATTCATATATGGATGTGGTATAAACGTTGGTCACAGTAGATTCTTCATATCATCAATGATGGGCCACCCGGACCGGCCCAGAGTGGAGTAGGTAGAATCTGGAATTTTCTGGATAGTTCGTATTATTTTGGCCACCACGATCAATCCGTAGCTCCGATCGACACGAAACCACTTGCGTTAGTTCGGTGTCGAGCTCCTCTTCGACATGGATGTGTTGGATTTCCAAATATCATTAAGCTGGGCCTAAAAAACTGGTCCAAAAAATTAGAAACGGGAATGGCCTGCTGTCTGCAATCTGCAAAGCTGGAATTTGCATGGCCGACCGGTCAAGACCGGTCGGACAGGGCTAGCCTTGCTCCAGCAGCTTCTGTAGAAAGCATTAGTGTTGGCCGACCGGTCTTGACCGGTCGGACCCCATTTTCTACATTATTTCTTCTTTCTTTTCTTTCCTTCTTTCTTCCTCATCCTCCTCTCTTTCTTCATCATTCTTTGGTCCACCTTGGGCCTTCATCCAAGGCTCCTAAATGTGCTGTTAACGTCAGATTTTGTAACAGGATCCTCCGGTCGTTCACCTTCTCTCCAACAGAGATTTCCTCCGCCGGACCTGTATGAAGACAGAAAGCAACTAAGGGTGGCTGGTGTCCAGCCGTTAGCCCTCCGATGCTTAAGTCAGGCAAAGCAAGAAGAAGAATCACCAGGCAAAACGAGGCTAGAGGTTGAAAATTGTGTACCTGTATCTTAATGGAGTCTTCTCCTTATATAGATCTGAAATGATCCAATCTGTTACATAAGATATCGAGATCCCGCTGATTTCGTGTACGATACCGAGATCTCACTGATTTCGTGGGATAAGATCCTTATCCTTAGAGAAGAGATCTAACCCAATGACTTATTTCGGCAATCACGTTCCTTGATAACAATTCCTTGAGATTCGGAACCACAAGAGAAGATAAGCCCAAAATCGGCCTATACGGGCTGCTGGTACTGAAGGCTAAGGGGTGTCGCCACAGAAAAAGCTGTTCGCATGTTGGAAGATGGTTGTGAGTCCTTGTGCTCGCTCATTCAGATGTAACACCTTTCAATGACTTGTGAGAAGGTCTGCTCGCAGATCAAGAAGGGAATCTTTGCTTTGCTTTATCTGACTATCGGCTATGGGAACTCAAGGCCTTGCGAATAGGTGCTCTGTATTTATCCATCCTGCTACTCTCGAGCATATGATCTCGCGAGTCGAATGGGCGTCCCGCACTTATCCAATCTACAACTCTCGAGCATACGATCTCGAGAATCGAATGGGCACTCCATATTTACTCGATCTACGACTCTCGATCAGATGATCTCGAGAGTCGGATGGGCGTCCGCGTAAAATCTTAGCAGCTAAGTTGATCTCCATCGTTTTGCCTATAACAGATGCCCCCCAAGTCCTTGCCGCCAAGAATTCTTAAGGGAAGGACTTAGCTTACTATCACACGTAACCGCCCGCTGCCTTCATCGAGAACGGAACCATACATGATGGGCTGGAATTAATGAGCGCCAGCTTTCCGCAGACAGAAAATGAAGGGGCGCTTGCCACGTGTCAGGGGAGTTAATAGGCGTGCCTGCTCGACTGCTGCGCCGAAGGAGGGGCTGCCACGTATCACCAGATGCGGCGGAATGATTGCCTATAAATATACGGAGTCCGCCATTTCTCTGGTTTTCTACAGAAGCCCTTCGAAAGGAATTTGCAGTCATCTTTTTTCATTCTCCTTCCTCCGGTGCTCCTTTTCCTCCTTTCTTTGTTTCCTGGGTACAGGCCTTTTTCTTTTCTTTTTCTTATCTTCTTAAACCTCCTCATGGCTGGGGATTCTGATGAGACCACCGTCCCGCTGGGAGATGCTACACCGGAATCCTCTGCTTCTAGCAATGTGAGGGTTCCGGCAGGCAAATACACAGCGGCCAGATATCCTTCCATTCTATCGGAGGACCGATTGATGGAGTTACGGGATAGATATCGGATCCCTGACTCAGTCACTCTCCGGTTGCCAGAAGATGGAGAAACACCAGACTCTCCTCCCCCAGGGTGTGTGGCCTTCTATGAGTACCAACTCATCCTGGGGGTACGTCTCCCTCTCCATCCTTTCATTCGGGATGTTCTGCGAAGCTATAAAATTGCCCCCGGGCAACTTATTGTGAATGGATGGAGGGTGGTCCTGAGCTCCTTCGCCCTCTGGGCTCAGGCCGGCAACGGGGAACTCACAGCGGAAGAGTTCCTCCGTATGTTCCGTCTGAAGAAGGCACCCTCCAGCGAAGGCTGGTATTACTTGTGTTACTGGCACCGGGATAACTTCGTGTTGGGGAAGCCCTCCTCGAACTATCCCGGCTGGAGGAAGCAGTGGTTCTATGCTTCCGGGAACTGGGAGTCTGCCTCCTCCAGGGGTCCAGGAGTGACCCGTTTTTTCTGTGAAGGTAGGCACAGTCCCCCATTGTGCTATTTCTCCAGTTAGGATTTTAGGGTTTTATTCATTTTTTGACTTCTGTTTGTGCTCGCAGGTATCCCGGCCTTGAACAAACCAAATTTGAAGGGAGGGATACACGAGAAGATAGTAAAAGTTTATAAGCTGCCTATTGGTGATAGGCACGTCGAGGCCTGCTTGTCCATCTCACGACTCGCAGCTGCGGGATTCATATCCAATGAAGAAGTCGCGATGACAAAAGTTGGAGAAAAGAGGGGTTTGTTGCCTCGGCTCAAAGGCACAAATTCCAAAAGGTAGAAGAAGACTGCAGGACCTTCTCAACCACCTGTCCGCAAGGGCAGCGACCAACCTGCTCCTCTCGCGAGCACGGTGGGGGCACCGGTGGTGCCCAACATTCCCTCGCTAGCGGTCGCACCTGGACTGCCAGTGATTAACATCATTGATAACTCCCCGGATGGGGCAGGGTCCAGCTGCCCCCCAGCTGAAGTGGCTTGCGAGCAAATAGAACCTCGCAAGACGGTTCCTGCTCACGAGCTGATCCCTGCTATCGAGCAGGGACCTGCTCGCGAGTCGATGGGCCTGCCTCGCGAGTCGGTGGCCCCGCCTGTCGCGAGCACGGCTGGGATGGTCGTTGCCCAGCCATCTGGAGGTGGGACATACTCTATTCCTCGCCACCTCCACCCAATCTGTAAATTTTTGTTCGAGAACGTTACCCCCCAAACTTTTGGCTCTCTTCCCGAGCCAAGCCCTGAGAACCTCTTCCTTGAGGCGGGGGTAAGGATGGTTCAGGTAAGACCTTGGAGAATTAGTTTAACTTCATTATTTTGGGGCTCTCAAGTATTTTTCTCACGTTTTTCTTTTTCATTTTGCAGGGCTTAGATCTCATCCTGCGGACGAAGCGAGATATCGTCGCCGCTCGTCGCGTGAGACAGAAGGCAAGAGGATCGCCTTGGAGAAGGCGGTCCAGGGACGGGATCAACTTGCTCAAGGCCCGTGAGGCAGTGATCACGAAGAGAGATGAGGAGAAGAAGATCCTCATCGAGAAAATCCAAGTCCTGACCGACAGGTATCAGGCCTTGGACTCTAACTTCGCGAAGCTCACGGGTTTGAAGGAGAAGGCGGAGAGGGAGAGGGAGATGTTTTGCCAAGACAAGATCTCGTTGGAGGAGCGGCTTGCGGAGGCCAAGTCGCAGCTTAAAGAAGTCAGCGAGAACTTGGAGAAGGAGCGTTCCGATCTCGCACAGCTCAAGGACGACTCGATCCACTGGGACGAGGAGAAAGTCGCCTTAGTAAAAATGCCCTCGGAGGAAGGACCTCGGGCAATTTTCGAGTTCCAGAATTCGTAGCATATGACGATGAAAGATATGAGTCATATGATGCTGGTCGTGACTTTGCGCTAAGAGTAGTGCAACGAATGTCCCCGTCCTTTGATATGGGGGAATTCGGACGAGTCGCGACCATCATAGCTGCAGAGGAGCAAGTTGATGCTGAGAACGAGGTGACTGAAGCCACGCAGGCTGGAGGGGCTCCAGAAATGGGCCCTGAAGTCGAGAGCACGGCTCCTCCTCCGAGAGATTGATTTTCCTTTTTGTTTTCCTTTCTCCTGTACTTGCGAGCTGATACTTGTAAACATTTGATATTAATGCAAAGTTATTTTTGGAAGTGTTGTTCTTCTTGTTTACTTTCTCTTTCCCTTTCATGCAATGAATGCCTTCTTGTTTCAATGAATTATGCTCAACCCGGGGGGTCGTGATGACCATACCCTCGTGGAGATAGACTGATCTATCAATTGAGAAATAAATTGTGCTCAATCCGGGGGGTCGCGATGACCATACCCTCGTGGAGATAGACTGATCTATCGATTGAGGAATGAGTTGTGCTCAATCCCGGGGGTCGTGATGACCATACCCTCGTGGAGATAGACTGATCTATCGATTGAGACTCCGAATTTACCAAGAGTAGGATGGTCGAGAATACAAACAAGCTCTTCTGCAGTGTTGTTTTCTATCCATAAAATGGAAATGCGACCATCCTAGGTGAATTTAAACCTACCAAAGGTAGGCAATTGGCCAAGAGATTGTATGCATCCTCTTCGGGGCTATTCAGGTCCAAGTTAATGGAGTAGCGACCAAAAGATATCTTTTACTTTATTCACGAAATGTTGTTATGAACTACATCGAATCTAGGGATAGTATTGTAGCAAATGCTCTACGTGCCAAGGGCGACGTACGGGTCTTCCCTGCATGTCTTCGAGGTAATAAGTACCGGGTCGCACAATCTTAATAACCCGATAAGGGCCTTCTCAATTTGGATCCAGCGAACGAGTGGGAACTCCAAGTTTTTGCCTCAGGACCAAATCTCCGAGCTGGAAGGTCCTAGGCCGAACCTTAGCATTTTGATAGCGAGCAATACGTTGTTGATATGCGACCGCTCGTAATTTGGAGGCATTCCTTCGTTCTTCCAAGAGATCGAGATGAAGTCGGAGGTTTTCCTGATTACCCGCGGGATCATACTGCTCGATCCGATACGAGGGCACTTGGACTTCCACTGGTACTACCGCGTTGACACCAAATGCTAAGGAAAAAGGGGTCTCACCCGTTGATGTACGAGTTGTAGTCCTATATGCCCATAATACCTCTGGTAGAAGTTCTGGCCATTCACCTTTGCATTCACCAAGCTTGGTCTTTAAATGGTGCTTAATGATTTTATTCACTGCCTCGACCTGTCCATTCGCCTGAGGATGGTATGGAGAAGTGCGGAGATTACGTATCTTCCATTTTTTCACAAAATTCATCAAAGGCTGCGTTGTCGAACTGCGTTCCGTTGTCGGTAATTATAGTATGAGGGAGTCCGAAACGGCATATGATATTTCTCCATATGAACTTCGTAGTTTGTTTCTCAGTAATCTTGGCTAATGGTTCTGCCTCGGCCCATTTGGTGAAGTAATCAATCCCCACTATCGCGAATCTATTTTGTCCTTCTCCATTGCGCGAAAGGCCAAGGACTATCTACTGGGGTCATTCGCTCGGAAGATACACGAGGTATAGGAGAATATAACTGGCACTTGTCACATTTTTTAGAGAATGCAATTGCGTCTGCTTTCATAGTGGGCCAATAATATCCTTGCCTCATTGCCTTATATGCTAGGGATCGCCCCCTGGGGTGGTTACCACATGCCCCCTGGTGTACTTCGTCTAGAACACGAAGTGCTTCTTCTGGATGAAGACACCTTAAATAAGGCAAGGAAAAGCTTTTGCGTAACAATATTCCGTCTTGCAAGGTATATCTGGCAGCCCAAAGACGAATTTGTCTTGCAGCTTTCTTGTCCTCTGATAGGTATCCGTCTCTGAGATAAAGGATAATGGGATCCATCCAGCATGGAGATGATTGTACCGATATTACTTGCTCAAGAGTCGCTTAGTCGATACTCAGGTTCTGACGATGCTCGATGGGGACCGAATGTGATAACTCAGATTCTGGTGCAGAGGCGAGCTTTGCCAGGGACTCGGCAAGTTGGTTCTTCTCGCGAGGAATATGAATTATTTCATAAGTCTTCAGTTTTGCGAGCAGGATGAGGACACGAGACTTGTATAAGGCCATCCTTTCTTCTTTGGCCTCGAATTCACCAAGAACTTGGTTGACAATGAGCTGGGAGTCGCTATGAATTAACAGATTCTGAATTGCAAGGACAATGGCCAGTTCGAGGCCAACGATCAGGGCCTCATATTCTGCTTCATTATTTGAGACGCGAGAATCGAAACGCAGAGCATATTGGAAATTCGACCCGTCGGGAGCCACTAAAATCAGGCCCGCTCCGCTGCCAGTGGCCCGCGACGACCCGTCCACAAAGAGTGACCAAGGAGGCTGGTCGCTGGTCATGGTATTATCATCAGAAGATTATGTGAATTCGGCGATGAAGTCAGCCACGGCCTGGCCCTTGACTGCGCTCCTAGGACAGAATGAGATATCGTGCTCGCTGATCTCGACCGCCCATTTAGTTAAGCGTCCAGAAACCTCAGGTTTTTGAAGGACTTGCTGTAGTGGGTGATTTGTTGGTACTAGAATAGCGTGGGCTTGAAAGTATGGTCGCAGTTTTCGAGCTGCCGTGACTAAGGCTAGGGCCAGCTTCTCCATATCAGAATACCTAGTTTCTGCATCAACCATTGCTCGACTGATATAATAAACGGGCCTTTGCACCCCGGAATCTTCTCTTATCAAAGCGGCGCTAACGGCCGTAGCGGACACAGAGAGATAAAGAATGAGTTGCTCATGTGCTACAGGTTTAGATAAAATGGGGGGTGTGCTCATGTAGAGCTTCAATTGTTGAAAGGCTTCCTCACACTGTGGCGTCCATTTCAAACAGACTTGGCCGTTGCACGAAGGAGTTTGAAGAATGGTAAGCACTTGTCAGATGCTCGTGAGATGAATCTATTCAACGATGCGATGCGACCAGCCAGACGCTGGACGTCCTTCAGAGTAGTGGGAGATTTCATCTCTACCAATGCTTTTATCTTTTCAGGATTTGCCTCAATTCCGCGCTGGCCAACCATGAACCTGAGAAATTTTCCTGCAGACACTCCGAACGCACATTTTTCTGGGTTCAAGTTCATTTGATACCTCCTCATTAGGTCGAAGGCTTCTCGAAGATCAGAAATATGATCATCTTCTGCGGTGCTTTTCACGAGCATGTCATCGACATAAACTTCCATATTCCTACCGATTTGAGCAGCGAATATTTTGTTGACGAGACGTTGATAAGTGGCCCCTGCATTTTTAAGACCGAACGGCATTACCTGGTAGCAATATAAACCCCGATCTGTGATGAAGGCGGTATGCTGGCTATCAGGTGGATGCATCATGATCTGGTTGTAACCAGAATAAGAATCCATAAAACTGAGAAGAGCGTGTCCAGCTGTTGAATCGACCAACTGGTCGATCCGCGGTGTCGGGAAGCTATCTTTGGGACATGCTTTGTTCAAATCTGAATAGTCGACGAACATTCTCCATTTGCCATTAGCTTTCCGGACGAGAACTACGTTCGAGACCCACTCTGTGTAGTTAACTTCCTTTATGAAATTGACCGTGAGTAGCTTTTCGACTTCAGATTTGATCGCCATTTGCCTTTCTACAGTGAAGGCACGTCGACGCTGGTGTACGGGTTTATGCTTCGGGTCGATATTGAGACGATGTGCGATGACATTGGGGTCGATGCCTGGCATATCTTTATGAGACCAAGCAAACACGTCCTGGTATTCGGTAAGGAAACGGAGCCAAATCTTCACGATGGACACTGGTTAAAGAGGATCCAATGTACACGACCCTAGACGGGTCGTCTTTGGTTAAGTGAATCGCCACTGTTTCTTCCCTAGGAGTTCCTGATTGGAGAGCGTTTTCTCTCGGATCCAACGAGGTGTTGGTGGAAAAGTTGGGTGAACCTTGTGCTATCTCCATAACGGGTGTCGCTTGAGCTTTCTTTCGATCTTGTAGGGCTATCTGGTAGCAAGACCGAGCCTCCTGTTGACTTCTTCGCACGACTCCGATACCATTTTGGGTAGGAAATTTGACACACAGATATGAAGGGTGCAAGGCTGCCCCAACCTTAGTAAGAGACGGCCGCCCCAGAATGGCGTTATACGCTGATTTTCAATCCACCACGAGGAAGTTTACGAAGACGGTAGTCTTCGTTGGATTTTCTCCAAAAGTAACTAGGAGATCAATGCTTCCTTCAGGTGTTACTACCTCACCTCCGAAGCCGACGAGGGGGGTCGAAACTGGCTTGAGTAGGCTTCTGGCAAGTGCCATTTTGTTGAAAGCCTCCAAGTATAGAATATCGGCTGAGCTACCTGTATCCACCATAATTCGATGAGTCAGATAATTTGATACCTTTAATGTGACTACGATGGAGTCTTCGTGAGGGAAGTGAATTCCCGCTGCATCTTCGAGGGTGAAAGAAATTGGGGGATGGCTGGCTTTTGACGAGCTGGGCGTCTGTTCCAGCCAATAAATATGCTCGGGTTCTTTAGACGCCTTCCGAGTGTATGCTTTCCTTGAAGCTTGAGAGTCACCCCGACAAGCTGGTCCTCCGACGATGGTGCGAATTTCTCTAGTAGGCTCAGCGTCCTCTTGGACAATATGATGATGAGGCGGGTCCTTTTGGTGTGGTGAGGCTTTCGCCCTTTCTGGTGATCGATTTTTACTAGCGACATAATCCTGAAGATGGCCTTTTCGAATAAGGGCTTCAATGTGATCTCGTAGAGAGATGCAATCCTGGGTTCTATGGCCGTGATCTTTGTGGAAGTAACAGAATTTGCTCTTGTCTCTCTTCTCGGGATCGGATTTGATCTTTGCAGGCCACTTTACATATGGCTTGTGTTTAATTTCCATTAGAACCTTTTCATGAGACCGATTGAGAGGAGTATAGTTATGATATTTACCAGGATAAGGCTTCTTGGGAGAACGGTCGCGCTGATCACGACGATATTTTTTATCTGCAGTAGAGGTTCCCTCTGGCTTGCGTTTCTTACCCTGTACTCCATGACGTGTCAATGCGACTTCTTCGGCATTGATATATTTCTGAGCTTTGGCTTGGAATTCTGCCATAGTTTTCGGTGGGCTTTTATCTAAGGCAAACCTGAATTTCTCGCTCGTTATTCCTGCGATGAGGGCTGTGAGACCTTTTTCTTCAGTATAACCTTCAGTTTGAATGGCTTCAGCAGTGAACCGTACAGTGAACTCCTTTATTGTCTCCCCGTGCTGCTGTTTCAGATCCATTAGATGGGAGGCTGGCTTCTTAAGGCGAATGCTTCTCATGAATTGAGAAAGGAATATCTCCGATAACTGTGAAAAGGAGCTGATGGAATGAGGCTTTAATCCTCGAAACCACGTACGAGCTGCTTCCTTCAATGTTAGGGAAAAGGCACTACACATGATTTCTGAGCCATGTCCCTCCAACTCCATAAGAGACCTGTATGTTTCTAGGTGTTCCAGAGGATCACCGATACCTGTATACGGGGTGATAACAGGCGTTCGATACTTTCTAGGTAACGGTGCCTCCATAACCTTGCTGGTAAAGGGGGACTCGGATTGATGTATCGCTGCCATGATGGTAGATGGCCGATTTGCCTGATATCGCTGTTCCATGACGTCAAAATGATCATGGATTCTTTTGAGATCTCCTTCCCATGGTAGGGTATAGCCTGATGTTTCGGCGGTGGAGCCCTGAGGTTGAGGTTGTCGAGACGAACTAGAATGTATAGAATGTGGAGACGGCACAGGGAGATGGTTGCCAAGTGGTGGGACCTGTGGTTCGTCCATAGAATGTCTGGAAGCCACTGGTATGGGTTGCGGTAGGTAACCCTTCGGAGGGTTGTCTCTGCGGTTCGGGGAAATGCTGATCAAGCCGATTCGACAGGGCCTGAACTCCGGCATTTAAAGTTAGAAGAGTATTTCCGAGGAAACGCAAGACATCATCTTGATTTCCAGAAGCCTCCAATAATGGGTTTGCTGATGGCATATTTGGAGCTCCGTGAGGGATATTCGTCGAAGTGGGTGGAAGAGCAGGTATGGATTTCGTCTCATCGGGCGGAGGTGGTGCCTGCCTTGAAGTCGAAGGATGAACAAGCCTTTTTAGGAGGCATCGCAGAAGGATTTTGCTCGGTGGTTAGAACGATTGATTTTGATGATCAAGTCGTTCCCACAGACGGTGCCAAACTGTTAACGTCAGATTTTGTAACAGGATCCTCCAGTCGTTCACCTTCTCTCCAACAGAGATTTCCTCCACCGGACCTGTAAGAAGACAGAAAGCAACTGAGAGTGGCTGGTGTCCAGCCGTTAGCCCTCCGATGCTTAAGTCAAGCAAAGCAAGAAGAAGAATAACCAGGCAAAACGAGGCTAGAGGTTGAATATTGTGTACCTATATCTTAATGGAGTCTTCTCCTTATATAGATCTGAAATGATCCAAACTGTTACGTAAGATATCGAGATCCCGCTGATTTCGTGTACGATACCGAGATCCCACTGATTTCGTGGGATAAGATCCTTATCCTTAGAGAAGAGATCTAACCTAATGACTTATTTCGGCAATCACGTTCCTTGATAGCAATTCCTTGAGATTCGGAACCACAAGAGAAGATAAGCCCAAAATCGGCCTATACGGGCTGCTGGTACTGAAGGCTAAGGGGTGTCGCCACAGAAAAAGCTGTTCGCATGTTGGAAGATGGTCGCGAGTCCAAGTGCTCGCTCATTCAGATGTAACACCTTTCAATGACTTGTGAGAAGGTCTGCTCGCAGATCAAGAAGGGAATCTTTGCTTTGCTTTATCTGACTATCGGCTATGGGAACTCGAGGCCTTGCGAATAGGTGCTCCGTATTTATCCATCCTGCGACTCTCGAGCATATGATCTGGCGAGTCGAATGGGCGTCCCGCACTTATCCAATCTACGACTCTCGAGCATACGATCTCGAGAATCGAATGGGCACTCCATATTTACTCGACTACGACTCTCGATCAGATGATCTCGAGAGTTGGATGGGCGTCCACGTAAAATCTTAGCAGCTAAGTTGATCTCCATCGTTTTGCCTATAACATGTGCCCTTTTGGTCACCAATTGAATAAAGTCACTCTCATTCCTACAATCGCAAAACATGTATTTGATTAGTCTTTAAATAATGAAAATCTTGCATAATGAGTGATGAATTGGGGTTAGAATATGCACAATTAAGAGCTCAACACGTAGAGCACAAGCAACAAAGCATGAAAGCAACAAAATCAAGAGCATAGCATATCAATCATCATACGCATTTCATAACAAAGCAACTGCCATCGTACATGCACACATACATGTGATTGATGCACACACAAAATCACAGACTGAACCCACAATACATTCGTGCATTTAGTCTAAAAGTAGCCTTGACAAGTCCAGGTGCTTATAAGTAGGTACTGGATAGAGTCAGGAAATAGTTTCAGCATCATACATATGCAACTGTTCGCACACAGCAACTTTACAAGCAATCGGGACGCTATAGGCGCACTCTGGAAGACATACTCTGAACCTGCCTAAAATAGACAGTTACAAGCTGTGACAGGCCAAAGTAGGCAGCCAACTGCAGGCCCAAGGCACTAAGCTCCAATCATGCTTGAATTTTAAGTGATCTAGCCTTAAACAGCACTGAATTTGACTGAGAAACTGAGCCGGAAATGCCATTTCTTCACCAAGTACAAAGCAGGGGCTAAAAATGAAAATTTTGGCTAAGTGTTGGGCTCACATGCGCCCAAGGTGGAGCCCCAGGCACATGTGGCCCCTCACATGCGCCCAATCCACAAAATTCGTTAATGCAACTTCACCTCATAAAGCATCAGGCGCATGTGCAATCCGACATGCTCCCGGCTCGGAAGAAAGGGAAGGAAATGAGTTTGAAGTTCAAGCCCCAGGCGCATGTGTCGGCCCCACATGCGCCCATCTCTAATGTTTTGGGAAAACACAAGTTCCGGGCAGTGCCCTAGGCGCATGCCCAGAACCACATGCGCCTGGGACGTGCGCCCATTCCCATATGGCATCTCACATGCGCCTGAAGGGAAATTCCTCCGTCGAAAAATGGATGGCAGGCCACATGCGCCCACAAGGGGACCACATGAGCCTGTACCCCGAGGGTGAGCTCTCTCACCTTGGGAAAATTGGATTTTCTGACTCGAGAAAATGTTGGAATGACTCAGTGAGTCAACTATTTATACTTGAGCCTAAGGGACCGGTGCACTGCACTGGCATGACGTAAGCATCCAGCGCAGCACACCGGGGGGGCACTTGTTGGGGTTCGAATTTACACCCATTGTAAAACAACATCCCGTGGTCTATTGACAATGATTTGGATAAGTTTTGAGGCCAAGAAAGCCCTGAAAATGCCTGCACAACCCTGATCGCTTGGTAGCGACCAAAATCCATAAATAATATTTTGGAGCGGAACTGGACATCCGCTTCGCCGCCAAATGATCTAAAATGTCCTAAAACCCTTCACCTATAAGTTTTGAAGTCATCTGATGCATATTTTTACTTGCGCACCTCGAAATGCATTTCATCCTTGTCTGAAGTTGACCAAAAAGGGTCCGTAAGCCTACAGCTACCATTTTAGAGAGGAACTAGACATGCACTTTGCCGCAAAATGATCCGGAGTGCCCTAAAACCCTTAAATAGCAAGTTTGAAGTCATTACGATGCGTATTTCCATACGCGTGCTGCCCGGAACAACGTTCCTATACGACAAGCCGACCCAGAGGCTCCAAATTAGGAAGGAAGTACCAAAATTAGCAACATCTGGACTTCCACACCCCATCTCGTTCATTCAGGAGGTCAATCATAGCCTAGAATTGGCTTGGCGACAGTGAGTGCATGTCTAGAAAAGGTAGCTGTCCTTTGGAGGTCCCCCGTCGGAGCTAAAATGCTGAAATTTTTTAAGTGCTGGAATCCTGAAAATCTGGCTAAGTAGTGGGAAAGCGCCGGCAAAGGACATGCGCCTGGCCTCCAACCACATGCGCTCGCACCCTATTAGTGAAATGGAGTGAATGAAACACCTTTCTGAAAAGCGTCGGGAAATGCGCCGGTAAATCACATGCGCCCGGATCCTCCACATGCACCTGGTGCATTTTTCTTACATGCGCTTGGCTTTGTTTCTGGCACATGCGCCGGAAAATACCCGCTGGATCGGATCCGAACCCTATTACCCCCTATAAATAGTGAAGTCGCTTCATTTCATCAGCACGAGATCATCCCCTGTCGACCTCAGAGTGATGTAAGCACCACATGCGCTTGCTTTCTTTCCCCTCACCGGATGCCTTGGCCGGAGTGGATTCCCTAGCCGAAAACCCTCGCCGGAAAGGGATTTCCTCGCCGGAATCTCAAGTTCAGGAAGAAATCCTGAAATTTTCTAAGTGCTGGGAACATGCGCCGGCTTTTCTCCAACATGCGCCGGCTTATTCCACCACATGCGCTGGCTTTTCCCACCGAAAAATCTGAATTTTCTCTAAGTCCGGGAGAGACATGCGCCCACTCTTTGGTTCCAGGCGCATGTGCACTGCCACATGCGCCCGGAACACCTCTCCTTCATCTATTTTTTGTGCAAAATGGGCACATGCGCCCGGATGATGATCACATGCGCCTGATAGATGATGCAACACCACATGCGCCTGTAAAATGGCCACATGCGCCTGTACACCCCCCCCCATGCGCCTGGACGCTGATGGGAGGGGTGGACCTTCCGTTGTGCGGCTCGCCTTCGTCTGGGATCGAATTTTGATGAAACCGCCTCTCCTAGATGCGTCTCGATGAGTTATATCCATCCACCGGATCAGATTCTCCAATGGTTAATGATAAGTGGCCCAAATCAATGTTTTGGTCCAAAATGACCAACACTTAGCCAATTTGGCAGCCCCGAAAATCCTTCCGAAAGAGCCGAAAATGGCCTAAAACGAGAAGAATTGAGCGGAATTGGACTGAGCCCGAGAGGGAAACTTTTCTTCTACTTGACATGATATATCATAAACATGCACCGCGACGAGGTTATCCGATCTTAGGACTCTTTAATACCCTAATCAAGCGGTCGGCAGGCCCGCTACTTAGTCATTTTCAGCCCTGGGAAGTGCCCTGTTGGCCCGAAAATTGACTTCTGCTAAGCGAATCGAAACACGATCGCACCATGATCTTCGTGGACATAATCCACCCCTGTTCCAATTCGTTCATTAACAATATTCACCGATTTCCCTGATTAGACCGCAAACAAGTCCACTACTTAGTCATTTCCAGCCTGGGAAGTGCCCTGTTGGCCTGAAAATCGACTTCTGCTAAGCAATTCGAAACGCGATCGCACAGCGATCTTCGTGGACGTAATCCACCCCTTCAAAGATGGTTATCGATAATACTCACCGATTTCCCTAATTAGGACCGTAAGCAGGTCCACTACTTAGTCGTTTTCAGCCCTGGGAAGTGCCTTGTTGGCTTGAGAATTGACTAGTGCCAGTTGAAATCAACCGCGATCTCAAAGACGCCGAGGCAAAGCTGAAGTACTCAGGCTATCCAACAGCCGAGTCAAGCATTCACGGGGCACCGATCCCCATTATTCATAAGAAATTGGCATATGTGGGTACCCATCGGACCCTATACTTAGCCACTTACAGGCATCGGAGATAGCCGATCCAGCCCATTGAGTTTGGATCCTCAAGAGATCTTGGCTCGACAAAGCCTACCTGATCCCAAATAGATCACTGAAAATACTCAGAAGAAAGAGTGTTCCCAAAGACGAGTCGCCCGACTCCAGAAGAAATACATTTACTTTACTGTACAAAGCTCTATTCATCCCGGATAAAGGTCCGAGGCTAAACCTAAGGGGTTATGGTTACCACGAGAAACCACAAACAAAGAGTTCTAACTAAGCTTGAAACATCTTGCTATGGACTGCCACTATGAAAAAGATAGTCGATGCCCTACCCATCGACAACGGGTCCGTCGGTTGAGCTGATGAGGTAGTTGCGAATTGCTTTCCTAAGGTCACCCGTCATAAAAATACGGGCGCGGGCTTTAGGTTATGCCAACCAACATTTCGATGTTCGTGTATTCCAGCGGTCACCTGTTCACAGTAACAGGCGCGGGCCTCGAGTTACACCACTCGAATCCTGACAGTCTCTCAACCCGGACAATCAGAAAGAAAATGGGACATAGACATCCGGCGTGTCTAATAAATGTGGCTCAGTCCATAACAAGAAAACAAAGGTCTACACGACCATGAACTCAAGACCATAATCCCGGTGGATTAGTCTTTTGCCTTCCAATCAAGGGTGATCAACCGTTGATGTAATTAAAGGCTCGTGACCAGTATCACAGCCTGGAATGTAAAAGATCTCAGAATCTCTGAATAAAATTCACCTTACGATATCTCTCTCTTGTGTATACTTTGAGATTGCTTATGATTGTCTACGAATGTCTCTATACTCAGAATTCCCCCAGAATAAAAGAAACACGAAAAAAAGAAAGAAGGACTGCTGACGAGCAAGTTCTAATTCTTCTTTTTTTTTTCTTCTAAGTTCTAACAATGATCCAATCTACATTCCTCCTCCAATGCTGATAGAGATCCTCGTTGATGGATTGGGTTATTTTAAAGAGCAGGCTGAAGCGTATCTGTCATTAAGTACTAGGCATAAGACTTCTTTAAGTATGTCAATTGACCATCGTAAGGAGGATACGGCATTGGACGACTGACATACTTTCGGAGTATCTTTGGTAAAATGGTCACAAGAAGTAGGGTTCACACGTCTTCTGGTGGTTAAAGGTGATAAGGATGACAATAGATTAATTAGTGAAGAGGACCCGACGATGACCGGTCCGACAAATGAAATATCAGACCATGTCGGCGTGAGAGAGTAGGTTGGGCAGATTGGAGAGGATAATCTGCAAGGGACCACTATGTTGATGAATGACACAACTGTGTTTGTGGCCCCTGGTGCTTTTATTGTTGAGGATATGGCGGAGTTGCTAGCGGCAACTGAAGTGCTCGATACTGATAGCGATACTATTGAACTTGGATGTTACTTCGACGCTATTGATTGAGATCACCGAGCCATTCGTTGATGCGACAATATACATTGCGGATTCCTCGGAACCTGTCGTCGACTCATCTTCTGGTATAACTCTTTCATGACTTCTTGGTGTATTCTTTTTCTGTACTTATCATTTCATTGCATACTCGCTCTGTTTCTTTTGTCGCAATTATTGCCAATTCTGATGCTATTGCTCACGGAGCATTCGACATTCCTTGTTTCGATTGTGTAGACTGTTTCGAGAAGAGCATACTGAGAAGTCTACTGTCCAGTATCTCAAAGGTGTTGGCTGAGCCGTGCGAGTGGCATACACTTGGAGCTGGAGTGAAAGCATTGGAAGCTTGCGCAGTGGTAATCGAGCTTGATGTATAAAAAATAGTGTGCCGCATTTCTTCTTTCGAGGATTTTGTTGTGCGAGTTGCTATGACTGAACGGATTGAACCTGACCCTATGGTCGAAGAGAAACGATGAGTGCTGTCTTCTCTATAGCCTGTTATAGAGCAGCGAGAACACTCGATAGTGGGTGCTAGAACGAATTTGGAAGATAGTGAGACTCAACGTTTAGGGTGTATTAATCGTCTTGCTGATGTCAGATCCAAAATCGTGTGGCTACAAACAGAAGAAGCAGCCATAAATCTTAAGGTTGCTCGTCTCGACCTTGTCGTTAACTAAACCATGTCGAGGTCGCACGACTTGAGAGTGAGGGAGAGGCAGCACGCAAGAAAATGGTTGATTTAGAAAATGAACTTCGTGACATCCGGGATCCTACGCTGGTACTAGCATGGAAGCAACACGAAAAGACGTGATGCAGTTCGCAGCAGGGTGCCTGGGGAAGCTGTAATTTTGTTCTTTTGCTCTTTATAGTCATCATTAGACAAAAGAAATGTTAGAAATTTATTTTGAAGGCTCAACTGATATTCGCATTTGATGTAATCGACATTGGAATTGGTAATTGTGTGCTTTATGATTCAAAGAAATGATAATGATTCTTTTACTAAACTACCGCTTGGTGTTGTGTATTTAAGACTAGCATGGATAGGATGATGTGTTGTGTATGAGTTTAATGTGTGCTGAGCATATTAATTAAAACGTAAATGGAAAATGCGTAAAAATAATACTTCCCTTTTACTTAACCTGTGTACCCTTAGGTTATTCCTTCCAAGAGATTTTCGTGTCATATGTCTAAAACTTTCGTCCAACTCCTTGTTATCGGGTTTATATCTGTCGTCCTTCCTGGCCTGCCCCCAGTGATTTCTTCCTACAGACTTGAATTTCTCATCATACGTTGGGGCTTTCCCCCAGTCGTCTTTATTCGCTTCCCCAAGTGTAGGGTTGCGATGTAGTAATAATCTCGGTAAGACCGAGGTCGATCCACAGGGACTTATGTAGGAATTCACAAATACTTCCAATAGTTTCTATTGAAAAGCTAACAACCAAATTTGAGAAGATTGATGTGAATAACAACTTTAAACTAAACTGAAAGTAATCAATTAATTAAAAGGGCACTAGGGGTTCAAGGATCCACTTGTAGCAATCCTTGATGCTCAATTCGCTGTGGTTTCTCACTTTCTCAACTAGAATCGAAATTAAGATCTATCTAGTCGGATGATAGAGCAGTTAAACCAACAATCTGCCATATGTAAGATCAATGTATATGATTCACTCAATGCAAGCTAGAACGAGCATACTCAATTGCATAGGTTAGTCCCAATTCCAATAGGCTAAGATCACAATCATAACCATCATTAAATCCTGTCACAAGACAAAACTAGATTATGAGTTGAACTTGATTCAAATCACTAACATAGTCCCATACATACTTCAGAAATCCATAAAAATAGAACTTTGGTAGGAAGTTCCCACATGAAGATCATAGTACTAGAGCGTACTCCAATTCCTCGGATCATACAGGTCTAGACTAGTTCACAACAATTAAGAACTCAAGCAATTCTTCCAAACATCCATGAGTCATCATAAGACTAAGAAAAACTACTTTAGTACTTGAATTAAACTTCAAACCATTGTTCTTAAACATGAAATCCAACTTAAAACCAACTTAAACGAATTGAAACATCTTAGATTCACTACAAGCTTCACCTCTTAGCCCTAACTAAGAGGTTTAGCCGTTCATGATCCAAGAAAACATGAAACAACTAAGAAAAACATAAAAAAATAGCAAACAAACTAGGAAGAGTTGTGGAACTCCGAAATCCACTTCCGCTGCCTCCCACAGTGCTCAAACCCTTCTGAGATACCCTAGGAATGATCCCTAGGTGTCCTTTTATAGTGAGGAGGCTCCACAGCATCAGAATCTTTCAGAAATTGCGTAAGAGTACGCAGTGCGCATAGAAATTCAAGGCTTGTAGAACAAGCATCATTACGCAGACGACCGGTCGCCCGACCGGTCTAAGCTCCTGGACGACCGGTCGCACGACCGGTCTAAAAAACGTAAAAAACGTCCAGAGAGCTTTGGGATTTTTCAACTCAGAAAATTAATTCAAGGACCGGTCACACGACCGGTCTGAACAGTGGACGACCGGTCGCACAACCGGTCCTGGACAGTCCAGAGAGTTTTGCAGAGTGGCCTCTTATGTTGAGTGTTCGGACCGGTCGGATGTTGAACCTCCAATTTATACATTGCATTGCCCATTTCACGACAACGTTGCATGATTTTCATGGTTTAAAGGCCCACCTAACATATGTTTTTGTGATTATAGGGATGAGAGTGGATTTTATCAAATTGGAGCCAAAAGAATGTATTTGAAGCTATTGCATGAAGTTTTAGGATGGACCAAAGAAAGAAGAAGAAAGAGAGAGAAAAGAGGATGAAGAAAAGAAGAAAAAGCTGAAGAATAACAAGGCTGACCGGTCGTCCGACCGGTCAGACACATCAGAAAGGAGCAATAGAAGAAGGCCGACCGGTCAAGACCGGTCGGCCATGAAGGCAGAGGACATTGAGGAAGGGCCGACCCGTCATGACCGGTCGGCTATAGGCTCTGGACGAAGAGGAAACAAAGCCCGACCGGTCATGACCGGTCGGGCATGTACGCTGAATGAGTGGGAGGTCAGTCCGACCGGTCTTGACCGGTCGGCTGCACCCACTGGATGTTTTAAAAAAAAAAAAAAGAGCTGGTCCGACCGGTCACGACCGGTCGGCCCTGCGTAAGAAGACTCCTTTCTAAATTGGGACTCCGAAAATTGCTGCGCAATGCGAAGGCTTTCGCAGAATCCGACGCAAGGGGGGCTTGTTGCTATAAAAGGCCACCTAGGGGCTCTCCCTAAGGTATCAGAGAAGAGAAGGAACGTGAGTTTGGAGGCTGAAGGCGACTGTGGAGCGTCTGCAACATCTATTTTCGGGTTTTTCTAGTTTTATGCTTTATTTTTGAGGTTTTAGTTGTAGCATGACTATGCTCGGCTAAAACCTCTCAGCTAAGGCTGAGAGGTGAAGCTTGTAGCCAGTTCTATGTTAATTTCAGTTTGATTCAAGTATTTTTAATTCAAAGTTGATTTTTCTTATGTTTCAGTCCAATAAGTGGTAGTTTGAGATGTCTTATCTGAGTTCATGTGCTCCGGACATGAATTCCTTTTAATTCTCTGAGATTATCACAGGTTGCTTGTTTAGATTCGAATTATAGTAATCCTTGAGCAGGCCATAGTCCATAGGCATGGCTGTTACTCCGCAGGCTATGAATTTGAATTCTACATTGATTGAATGGACTTGAACTTGGAAGTTCAACTTGAATTGGATGAATGTGTGTGAATGCTTTACTTTCCAACTAGATGAGAGATAGGACTTCAAATCTAGTTGTGTTCTCTACTTGGATTGACTGAATTGACATAGGATTGCTACAAGTGGATCCTTGAAAGCCTTAGTGCATTATATCTCTGATTTTTCATTAAGTTACTGTTTTAATTAAAACATCCCATTGAATTTGAATTTACTCTATTAAACTGAGTTACTGGAGTAATTAGGAAGCTGTTACTTTTTCCCTGTGGATCAACCTCGGTCTTACCGAGATTTATTACTACATCGCAGCCTTACACTTGAGGCGAGCGAACAAGTTTTTGGCGCCGTTGCCGGGGATTTTAGATAACGGTTTTCAAATAATTTCAGTGGCTGTAGAAGTAGAAATAGTTAGGCTTTTTAATTTTCTTAGAACTAACAAGTTTTTCTGTTTTGTAGGAGTTTTTTTTTCTCTAGTTCAAGCGCATCAGGTGATACCCTTCTAACTTAGCTTCTGCAGAATTTTCTTTCAGTTTCAGATTTTAGTTTTCTAGAATAGGATTAGTTTCAGTTTCTGGTTGAGTGGTTTATGTCCCGTTGGGAACGTAATCATTCAAATCGTCTTCAATCTGAAGGTGGTTTAGTTGGACCACTGTCAGTCCATAGACAAGTCCGAAATTATCAAGAGCATCGTGAAAGTTTGGGGAGTATGGATCAAACACCCTTAAGGAATCCTCCCCCCCCTACTCCAACCACAAACGCAAATCAGGAAGGAGTAGGAGAGAATGAGGTACATAATGTTCCTCCAATGAGATTACTACGGGATTACCTACAACCTGCTCGTACAATTACACCTTCTTGCATAGTTCTACCAGCTAACGGTGGGAGTAATCCAACTTTTACCTAAATTTCATGGGCTAGACTCTGACCGCCCATACTTACACTTGCAAGAATTCGAAGAAGTGTTAGCCACCTTGCATTATCCCAATGTTTCTGGGGATACAATCAGACTTAAACTTTTTCCCTTCACCTTGAAAGAAAGAGCCAAAGATTGGCTTCACTCTCTTAGACCATATTCGATTGGGTCATGGGTTGAGATGAACCGGGAATTCTTGAAAAAGTTCTTCCCAGCTCATAAAACAAACACTCTTCGAAGGGCCATCATGAATTTCTCAGCTAAAGAGGGTGAATCATTCTTTCAATGTTGGGAAAGATTTAAGGAACTCCTGCTTGCTTGCCCACATCATGGCTATGAGAGTTGGCGAATTATAAATTTTTTCAATGATGGATTAAGTTCTAATATGCGCCAATTTGTGGAAATGATGTGCAATGGCGAGTTTATGAGTAAAAATCCAGATGATGCTTGGAGTTACTTGGACATGTTGGCTGAAAACGCCCAATCTTGGGACACCTCGGATAAACCCAAGAACCCCAAGCCTACTCAAGAGAAAGGAGGGATATATGTCCTTAAAGAGGAAGACGACGTAAATGCAAGGATAGCCAACCTCACAAGGAAGGTTGAGGCCATGGAACTTAGCAAAAATGGAGTTTCCAAGTCCAAGGAAGCTGTTGAAACCACATGTGGGATTTGTCTCACCGATTTACACGCTACGCAAGATTGTCCCACAATTCCTGCATTTAAGGAAGTGCTGCAAGAGACAGCCAATGCCACATATGGTTATCAACGGCCCTTCAATGGACCGGTAGGTAATACGTACAATGAGAGTTGGAAGAACCACCCGAATTTCAGTTGGAAGAATGCCCCAACGGGCAATCCTACCAACTCCCAAAGAGGGCCACCCATGCAAAATATGGCCCCACCTCAATTCTCATTGGAGGATACCTTGAGAGCATTTATGCAAGGGCAAGCGCAAATAAATGAATCAAATCAACAAATGTTCCAAGAGCTGAAAGTCTCGGTTGATGAGATTAAGGGACGCTTGAATGCTAGGGAAGGGACCTTTTCGGCCCAACCTCAGCCCAATCCAAAGCAAGTACATGAAGTGAGCATCCCTAATCCTTCCAACCAAAACATGGAGCAAGCTAAATCCATTACCACCCTTAGAAGTGGTAAACAAATTGACAAAACTATTCGGTGAAGGCCGATGAGCCTAATGATCCGGTAAATTCTGAGGATGAAAATGGATCTAACCTAGCCCCACAACAACCGGAACGCATTTACAAGCCCATAGCACCATTCCCATCGAGATTGGTTGCCCCAAAATCTCTCCCAAATTCTCAAGATATTCTAGAGATTTTCAGACAAGTCAAGATCAATATCCCTTTGCTTGATGCCATCAAACAAATTCCCTCTTATGCCAAGTTTCTAAAAGACCTATGCACAACAAAACTGCAAATATAATGTGCAGCAAAAGGCCTTCTTAACTGAGCAAGTGAGTGCCATCCTCACTCAAAAGACCCCCCCAAAATTCAAAGATCCCGGTAGTCCCACAGTTTCATGTATCATTGGAGACTACCGGATTGAACGTGCCTTGTTAGAATTGGGGGCGAGTGTGAACTTGATCCCATACTCGGTATATGAGCAATTGGGCCTTGGTGAATTAAAACCCACCAAAACCACATTGCAACTCGCAGATAGATCTATCCGTGTACCGAGGGGGATAGTTGAGGATGTTCTAGTCCAAGTTGACAAATTCTACTACCCGGTAGATTTTATAGTCTTGGACACACAACCGGTTTTGGATGCTAGCACCCAAATACCGGTGATATTAGGCCGCCCATTCCTTGCCACATCAAACGCAATCATCAATTGCCGGAATGGGGTGATGCAATTATCTTTTGGAAACATGACACTAGAGGTGAATGTATTTCACCTGGGCAAAAGACATAGGGATGTCGATGATGATGAGTTCTTCGATGTAAACATGCTTGAAACCTTTGAAGAAGAAGAACTCCTCCAACTTGAACCACTAGAAAGTTTGGAGACATGCTTAGCACACTTCATGGATTCTAAAGACCCTATCATTAGTGAGATTGTGCATGCATTAAATATAGAAAGACCGGTAGTTGATACTAGCCGGTGGAGGCCCCATTTTGAAAAATTGCCACCAACCACATCAAGGCCTCTACCGTCTAGCATTAAACCACCGAAGCTTGACCTCAAACCATTGCCATCCGAGCTTAAATATGTATATCTGGGTCAAGAGGAAACTTTCCCAGTTGTCATTGCCTCCCACCTAGAAAAAGACCAAGAGCTCAAGTTGATTGAGTTACTCAAAAAACACCGGGAAGCCATAGGTTGGACAATAGCGGATCTCAAAGGGATAGATCCTTCGGTTTGCACTCACCGTATACACCTTGAAGAAAACGCAAAAACGACTAGACAACCTCAAAGACGGCTAAATCCAAACATGATGGAGGTTGTCAAAGCCGAGGTGTTAAAGGTATTGGATGTGGGTATCATCTACCCCATCTCAGATAGCCAATGGGTTAGTCCTACCCAAGTTGTCCCCAAGAAATTCAGAATTACCATCATTGAAAACGCCAACAACGAGCTTATACCGACTAGGGTGACCACCGGTTGGCGTATGTGCATTGATTATAGGAAGCTCAATACGGTCACTAGGAAAGACCACTTCCCTCTCCCATTTATGGACCAAATTTTGGAGAGGTTGGCAGGCCATCCCTACTATTGCTTCCTAGATGGCTATTCCGGATACAACCAAATTGAGATAGCTCCGGAAGACCAAGAGAAAACCACATTTACATGCTCGTTTGGTACCTTCACCTACCGAAGGATGCCATTCGGATTATGCAATGCACCCGCCACATTCCAACGATGCATGTTGAGTATTTTCTCGGACATGGTGGGTGAGTTTCTTGAGGTGTTCATGGATGACTTTTCTGTTTTTGGTTGTACATTTGATGAGTGCCTCGAGCACTTGAAGTTGGTCTTAATGAGGTGTGAGGAAAAGCAACTTGTATTAAACTGGGAAAAGTGCCATTTCATGGTACAAAGAGGAATAGTCCTTGGACACATCATCTCGTCCAATGGAATAGAGGTAGACCGGGCGAAAATTGACATAATTTCCAATCTACCACCACCCAAAAGCATACGCGATGTGCGGTCCTTCCTTGGACACGCCGGCTTCTATCGAAGGTTTATAAAAGACTTTAGTCACATCTCAAGGCCTTTATGCAACCTTCTACAAAAGGAGAACCAATTTGAGTGGAGTGCTGAATGTCAATTAGCTTTTTCAAAGCTAAAAGACATGTTGACAACCGCTCCTATCATGCAACCATCCAGATTGGTCCATGCCTTTTGAGTTGATGTGCGATGCGAGCGATTTTGCTATTGGGGCAGTGTTAGGCCAAAAGAAAGATAAAAAGCCCCATGTCATCTACTACGCGAGTAGGACCTTGAATCCTGCCCAAGTTAATTATTCAACTACGGAGAAAGAGCTCCTAGCTGTCATCTTTGCCTTGGACAAATTCAGGCCATACTTAATAGGATCCAAAGTTATTGTTTATACGGATCATGCGGCGCTGAAATACCTTCTTTCTAAGAAGGATGCTAAGCCCCGTTTGCTAAGATGGATCCTACTCCTTCAAGAATTCGATTTGGAGATCAAAGATAAGACGGGGGTAGAAAATGTGGTGGCGGATCATCTATCCCGCCTAGTCCTACCAAATTCCATTGACGAGTCACCTATTGAGGACTCATTCCCTGATGAGCAACTCTTTGTTGCTATGCATCCACCATGGTACGCTGATATAGCCAACTATCTTTCCACAGGTGCGATGCCGACTCATTGGACTGCGCAAGACAAACGTAAATTTCTAAGGGAAGTGCGCAGATTTTTCTGGGATGAACCTCTATTGTTTAAGTATTGCCCAGACCAAATCATAAGGAGATGCGTCCCCGATGATGAACACAATTCAGTCATCTCCTTTTGTCATGATCAAGCATGTGGGGGTCATTTTTCAGCCAAGAAAACAACTGCAAAAATTCTGCAGTGTGGTTTTTATTAGGCCCACATTATTTAAAGATACCCACGAGTTTTGCAAAGCTTGCGAGCGCTGCCAGAAGTTAGGAGGATTATCCCGTCGAAATATGATGCCCCTCACCCCAATTCAACATCTTGAAGTCTTTGACTGTTGGGGCATCGATTTCATGGGACCATTCCCCTCATCTTTTGGACATGTCTATATTCTATTGGCCGTAGACTATGTGTCTAAATGGATAGAGGCTATCCCATGTAGAACCAACGATCATCGTACGGTTCTCAAGTTTCTCAAAGAAAATATACTTTCTAGATTTGGGACACCTCGAGCCATTATTAGTGATGGTGGTTCTCACTTTTGCAATAGACCTTTTGAAACTTTGATGAAGAAATATGGTATTAGGCACAAAGTGAGTACCCCATACCACCCACAAACAAGTGGACAAGCTGAAATCTCCAATAGGGAAATTAAGCAGATTTTAGAAAAAACGGTGAGACCGGATCGCAAGGATTGGTCCCTACGATTAGATGATGCACTTTGGGCTCACCGTACTGCCTACAAGACACCCATTGGAATGTCCCCTTATAGACTTGTCTATGGGAAAGCTTGTCACCTGCCTGTGGAGATAGAACACAAAGCCTATTGGGCAATTCGGGCCCTAAATTTTGACATAGACAAGGCTAGCTCGCTTCGCAAACTTCAATTAAATGAGCTTGATGAGATCCGGAACGATGCATATGAGAATTCGAGAATTTACAAGAGCAAGATGAAGGCCTTTCATGACAAACACATCTTAAGGAAATCTTTCCATAAAGGACAGAAAGTGCTCTTGTATAATGCCCGACTTCATCTTTTTCTGGGAAAATTATGATCTCGATGGACCGGCCCATATATTGTTAAAGAAGTTTTTCCTCATGGGGCTGTTGAGATTGAGAATGCAGCAAATGGTGACTGTTTCAAAGTGAATGGACAACGCCTTAAACCATTTGTTGAGAAATTTGATTCAGAGGACATGTCCATCTCCCTGAATGATCCTGTCTATCAGGATTATTGATCTCCTAGTCTGATGGAGGTATAGCATAGGTAGGTTTAGTTTTGTTTTACTGTTTTAGTAGGATTTAGTTGTTGGAATTTCAGACCTCCATGATCGCTCTCTCAGGCACTATTGATTCTCACTCTCTCATATTTTACCATAGTTCTCATGTTCATGCTAACTAACTATCTTTTTACATTAAGGACAATGCAAGATTTGGTTGGGGGGTGAGATGAGATCTCTCATCTAGCATATTGCAACATTTCGAGCTTCATATGCACAAATTTTTTTTCGAATTTTCTAACATCTCAAAACTCTTTTAGAAAATTTTGTTTCTATACATTTACGAGGCTATGAGTAGAAGAGGAGGAGAAACGAAGTGTGTGATGTTGTAGTCTTGAATTTCTTCCAACATAATGGCTTTATATGTTAATTCCCCTATTGTTGTGATTGATAGAAAATTTGAACACCTTTACACCAAGTTCACATTACACGATTTTCATGAGTGACAGGTTTATGTGATTTGTGGATTAGCTAGACTTTGGTTTAGAGGTGTTGAGCAGCCAAGCCGGGGTATTTTGTCCATCCTTGTCCATGGGAAAATAATGAAAGATATGGATTTCTAAAAATCCTATCTAAGTTAAAAGAAAAAGGAAAGAAAGGATGAAATCGGGAAGGAAAGAAAAATGGTGGAAAATTCCGAAAAGGGCTACCTATTACCAACCGGGGGATGGTCGAACCGTAACCAAAGCCGGAAATGGGACGTAGTGTGAAAGCCGTCGAAAGGACGGTAAGACAAATTCCTGTCATAGGCTTGCTGTTGCTCTGTGCACCTTAAAATCCTTGGTCTACTTAATCTATGAAGAAGATGATTCCAGGAACTCATGAGATGATCTTTCACTATGCACATTAGGTGGAATTTGTTCGAGTTCTTCTATTTTATCAATCAATTAGCGAGAATTACATGTAAACACTTCTTATGTTTTGAGAGTCCAAGGTTCAGCTTCTAACACCTAATTTTTTCAAATTTTACACTTATACATCTTGGAATGAATAGAAACATGGTTTCTGGAAGAGGGTTGGATTTGGAGGTTTGAAACTGTTTCACGCATGTTTTGCTCGGGACTAGCAAAAAGCTGGTTGGGGGGGTGTGTTGAACCTCCAATTTATACATTGCATTGCCCATTTCACGACAACGTTGCATGATTTTCATGGTTTAAAGGCCCACCTAACATATGTTTTTGTGATTATAGGGATGAGAGTGGATTTTATCAAATTGGAGCCAAAAGAATGTATTTGAAGCTATTGCATGAAGTTTTAGGATGGACCAAAGAAAGAAGAAGAAAGAGAGAGAAAAGAGGATGAAGAAAAGAAGAAAAAGCTGAA
Source organism: Liriodendron chinense (assembly GCA_003013855.2). Classification (NCBI taxonomy): domain Eukaryota; kingdom Viridiplantae; phylum Streptophyta; class Magnoliopsida; order Magnoliales; family Magnoliaceae; genus Liriodendron; species Liriodendron chinense. Next base: position 1,968,150 of record ML058408.1, read on the forward strand.
GAATAACAAGGCTGACCGGTCGTCCGACCGGTCAGACACATCAGAAAGGAGCAATAGAAGAAGGCCGACCGGTCAAGACCGGTCGGCCATGAAGGCAGAGGACATTGAGGAAGGGCCGACCGGTCATGACCGGTCGGCTATAGGCTCTGGACGAAGAGGAAACAAAGCCCGACCGGTCATGACCGGTCGGGCATGTACGCTGAATGAGTGGGAGGTCAGTCCGACCGGTCTTGACCGGTCGGCTGCACCCACTGGATGTTTAAAAAAAAAAAAAAAGAGCTGGTCCTGACCGGTCACGACCGGTCGGCCCTGCAGTAAGAAGACTCCTTTCTAAATTGGGACTCCGAAAATTGCTGCGCAATGCGAAGGCTTTCGCAGAATCCGACGCAAGGGGGGCTTGTTGCTATAAAAGGCCACCTAGGGGCTCTCCCTAAGGTATCAGAGAAGAGAAGGAACGTGAGTTTGGAGGCTGAAGGCGACTGTGGAGCGTCTGCAACATCTATTTTCGGGTTTTTCTAGTTTTATGCTTTATTTTTGAGTTTTTAGTTGTAGCATGACTATGCTCGGCTAAAACCTCTCAGCTAAGGCTGAGAGGTGAAGCTTGTAGCCAGTTCTATGTTAATTTCAGTTTGATTCAAGTATTTTTAATTCAAAGTTGATTTTTCTTATGTTTCAGTCCAATAAGTGGTAGTTTGAGATGTCTTATCTGAGTTCATGTGCTCCGGACATGAATTCCTTTTAATTCTCTGAGATTATCACAGGTTGCTTGTTTAGATTCGAATTATAGTAATCCTTGAGCAGGCCATAGTCCATAGGCATGGCTGTTACTCCGCAGGCTATGAATTTGAATTCTACATTGATTGAATGGACTTGAACTTGGAAGTTCAACTTGAATTGGATGAATGTGTGTGAATGCTTTACTTTCCAACTAGATGAGAGATAGGACTTCAAATCTAGTTGTGTTCTCTACTTGGATTGACTGAATTGACATAGGATTGCTACAAGTGGATCCTTGAAAGCCTTAGTGCATTATATCTCTGATTTTTCATTAAGTTACTGTTTTAATTAAAACATCCCATTGAATTTGAATTTACTCTATTAAACTGAGTTACTGGAGTAATTAGGAAGCTGTTACTTTTTCCCTGTGGATCGACCTCGGTCTTACCGAGATTTATTACTACATCGCAGCCTTACACATGAGGCGAGCGAACATCGGACGACCGGTCTTCAGTGCTTTCTTCTGCATCCTTTCTTCTCTCCTTTGTTTCTTTCTTTCATCCTTTCCCACTTTAATCTTTTGGTCTTCTTTGCTTGTAAATGGTGTCTTTAAGTCTCTAATTGATAGCTCCTCTCTCTTATTCCTACAATCACAAATCCAAGCATTAGATTAGTCTTTAAATCATGAAACCAAGCATAATGAGTGATGAATTGGGGTTAGAATATGCACAATTAAGAGCTCAACACCCCCACCCCCCCAACTGGACATTTTGCTAGTCCCGAGCAAAACATGCGTGAAACCAGTTTCATTCTCCAAACCCAACTCTCCTTCAGAAACTATTCTTCTATACATCCCAAAGCACACAAGTGTAAAAGTCAGAAAAATTAGGTGATAGAGGTTGAAACCATAAACTCTCAAGACATAACAAGTGTCCATATGAGATTCCCGTTGATTGGTTGATAAATAGAAGAACTTGAACAAATTCAACCTAGTGTGCATAGTGAGAATTCATCTCATGAGTTTTCAAGATTATCTTCTTCATAGATCAACTAAACTATAGATCTCAAGGTAGATAGAGCAACAACAAGCTAATGACAAAAATTTGCCTTACTGTCCTTCCGACAACTTTCACACTATGTCCCATTTTCGGATTTGGTTACGGGTAGACCATCCCCCGGTTGGTAATAGGTAGCCCTAATCAGAATTTTCCACCATTTTTCCATAATTCCCAATTTCATCCTTCCTTTTCCTTTTTCTTTTATATTTGATAGGATTTTTAGAAATCCATGTCTTTCGTTATTTTCCCATGGACAAGGATGGACAAAGTACCCCGACTTGCTTTCTCAACACCTTAAATCAAAGTCTAGCTAATCCACAAATCACATAATCATTTTAAATCATGAAAATTGTGTAATGTGAACTAGGTGTAAGAGTGTTCAAATTTTCTATCAATCACATAAATAGGGGAATTCACATATAAACCCATTATGCTAAGAGAAGTTCAAGACTTACAACTTTATACACTTCGTATCTCCTCCTCTTATGCCCGTATCATCTCGAATGCATAGCAGTAAGGTTTTCTAAAAGAGTTTTGACGTTTTAGAAAATTTGAAAAAATTCCTACATAATTGCTCAAGATGTTACAAAACATTAGATTCATCCTAGTGATCCTACACCCCCAACCAAATCTTGCATTTTCCTCAATGTAAAAGATGTTCAATGAGCAAAACATGAGAGCAATTCTAAAATAAAAGGGAGTGAGGAATGATAGTACTTGAGAGCGTGAAAAGTGGAATTCTTTCTCCTTCTAACAAACCTAGGAAAAAGTAAACAAAAGCAACCAAATCCTAATCCTAACTACTCTATACCTCCATCAGACTAGGAGATCAATCGTCCTGATACACAGGATCAGTCAGAGGTATGGACATACCTTCTGAAGGAAACTTCTCAAAGAACGACTTTAATCGCTGACCATTCGCCTTAAAAATGTTGTCGTTCTTTGGATTTAACAACTCGACGGTCCCATATGGGTAGACAGTTTGCACAATGTAGAGACCGGTCAATCGAGATCTCAATTTTTTCAGAAATAAATGTAGGCAAGAATTATACAGAAGGACTTTTTGATTGATCGTGAATATCTTACGAATAATGTTCTTATCATGGAATATCTTCGTCTTGTCCTTGTAAATTCTCGCATTCTCGTATGCTTCGTTCCGGATTTCTGCAAGTTCATTTATTTGAAGTTTGTGCAACAAGCTTGCCTTGTCAGAATCAAAATTCATCTTCTTAATTGCCCAATACGCCCTATGTTCCAACTCCACAGGCAAGTGACAAGCCTTCCCATAGACAAGTCTATAGGGAGACATTCCAATAGGGGTCTTAAAAGCGGTACTGTAAGCCCAAAGCGCATCGGTGAGTCGAAGTGACCAATCCTTGAGATCGGGGTTCACCGTTTTCTCCAAAATGTGTTTAATCTCCCTATTGGAAATCTCAGCTTGTCCACTAGTTTGTGGGTGATAGGGGGTGCTCACTTTGTGTGTTACGCCATATTTTTTCATTAAGGTTTCAAATGGGCGATTACAAAAGTGAGACCCTCCATCACTTATGATGACTCGAGGTGTTCCAAACCGGGAAAGAATATTCTCTTTTAAGAAATGAATGACTGTTTTATGGTCATTATTCCGGCATGGGATCGCCTCGACCCATTTGGAAACATAATCAACGGCAAGCAAGATATATACGTTTCCAAAAGAAGATGGGAATGGCCCTATGAAATCGATGCCCAACAATAAAAAATTTCAATTATTAATATGGGATTGAGTCTCATCATATTTCTACGGGAGATTCCTCCCAATTTCTGACAAGGCTCACATGTTTTGTAAAACTCATGTGTGTCTTTGAACATAGTGGGCCAATAAAACCCACATTGCAGAATTTTAGCTGTGGTCTTCTTAGCCGAAAAGTGGCCACCACATGCCTGAGAATGACAAAAGGAGATGATACTTTGTTGTTCATCATCTGGCACACATCTCCTTATGATTTGATCGGGACAATACTTGAATAAGTATGGGTCGTTCCATCGGAATTTTCGCACCTCAGTGAAGAATTTATCCTTATCTTGCCTTTTCCAATGTGTAGGAATCGTACCTGTAGCAAGATAGTTAGCAATGTTCGCATACCATGGCAATTGGGAGATTTTAAAAAGTTGTTCATCATGGAACATGTCATTGATCGCGGTCGTTTCAAGGAAATTGGTGAAAACAACTCGAGAGAGATGGTCAGCCACTACAATTTCTACTCCTTTCTTATCACGTATCTCTATGTCAAATTGTTGGAGTAGAAGGATCCATCTTAACAACCGTGATTTAGCATCCTTCTTAGAGAGAAGGTACTTAAGCACGGCATGGTCTGTGAATATGATGATCTTGGATTCAATCAAGTAGGACCTCAACTTGTCCAAGGCAAAAACTACGGCTAAAATTTCTTTTTCTGTAGTAGTGTAGTTTGCTTGGGTTGAGTTTAAGGTTTTACTTGCATAGTAGATAACACATGGCTTCTTCTCTTTTCTTTGACCTAGCACGACCCCAATAGCATAGTCACTTGCATCGCACATAATTTCAAAAGGAAGGCTCCAGTCAGGTGGTTGCATTATGGGAGCACATGTCAACATACCTTTAAGTGTGTTAAAGGCATTTTGACAATCTTCATTCCACTCGAATGAATTTTCCTTTTGAAGTAGGTTACATGAAGGACGAGAGAGTGAACGGAAGTCCTTTATGAACCTTCTATAAAATCCTGCGTGTCCCAAAAAGGACCGCACATCTCGTATGCTCATGGGTGGTGGAAGGTTAGAGATAAGATCGATTTTCGCTTTGTCCACCTCGATTCGTTTTGTGAAACGATGTGACCAAGTACAATTCCCTTTTGAACCATGAAATGACATTTCTCCCAATTCAACACAAGGTTCTTCTCTTCACATCTTTTCAACACAGATTTTAAGTGCACAAGGCACTCATCAAAGCTACAACCAAATATTGAGAAATCATCCATGAAGACTTCGAGAATTGTCCCCACCATATCAGAAAAGATATTGATCATACATCGTTGAAAAGTGGCAGGGGCATTGCATAGTCCAAACGGCATCCGTCGATAGGTGAAAGTGCTGAATGGACATGTGAATGTAGTCTTTTCTTGGTCTTCAAGGGCGATCTCTATTTGGTTGTACCCTGAATAGCCATCAAGGAAGTAAAAATGGGAATGACCCGCCAACCTTTCTAAAATTTGATCAACAAACAGTAGGGGGATGTGGTCTTTCCTTGTGACAGTGTTTAGCTTCCTGTAGTCAATGCACATTCTCCAACCAGTAGTGACTCTGGTTGGTACGAGTTCATTATTGGCATTGGCTACGATGGTGATTCCGGATTTCTTAGGCACCACTTGAGTTGGGCTCGCCCATTGACTATTAGATATTGGGTAAATAATACCTACATCCAATAGTTTCACCACTTCGGCCTTAACCACATCCTTCGTGTTTGGATTTAGTCGTCTTTGTGGTTGCCTAGATGTCTTTTCTTTCTCCTCAAGGTATATGCGATGACTACAATGAAATTGCGTCGGGTAGCCTAACACGACACCCTACGCATATGCGTGCGGAAGCTTAAAGAGCAATTAGAATTATGGCTAAACCTATAGGAGGGGGTGATTAGGACCTTATTTGAAATTCTTTTCCCCTACTTGTATAATTCAATAAATCAAACTAAGTAAGCAAGAACACTTCGGCTTCCAAGCCTAAGTGGGTCCAATCACAAGACTAGCATATGATAAAGTCTATAAACAACCTAGTCTAAACAAGCATAGATTAATAAATGATTAAGCTAATGCAGAACCTAATCTATGCTACTCAAATAGACTTGAATGAGGATGGATCAATAAGTTCAAGTCTACTTGAGGTAGTGAAAGTACATCTTATGAGTGTGGATGTGCCTATTAAGTGCCAAGCATACATTCCTAACTAAGCATACATAATTAACAAGTTAAACACAATTGCATAAAGAGAAATGTGATCAAGAACATCATAAACACAAGGATGTATAGTGGTTCGACTACTTGTCTACTCCACTCCGGTTCAAGTACTCAACCCCTTTGAGCACACCGGCATTCACTGGGGAGTTTAAATCTGGTTCCTCCCAACCAAGGTGTTTTAAATCGGATCCACCCAACCGAGGAGTTTACAGGTTCCTCCCAACCTACACGTTTGCACCTGTGTTGGTGGCTCCCCCTTGGAGACTTTGTTTAGGCCGACTAATGAGCCAAGGAACGGCTGACTGTCCTTGAATTTAGGCCGACTAACAGGCCAAGGATCGGCTAACAACCCTAGATTTTAGGCCCAACTAATAGGCCAAGGATTGGCTAACGACCCTAGTTCGAGTTTGTCAAACAAACTCTACACTCAACTCCCACAGGGAATTGAGTGGATGGACTCCTAACAAGACAACCTTACTTGTCGGATTGAGCCCCTTGTTTAGCGCAGGTTCGGGTGGCTTGATCTCCTCTCTCCCGTGCTTCAATTAGCTTCCCTTGCTCCCTCGATTGTGTTGCCATTGCGTCGCCAATGCCTCAACTACACTCGATCAAACATCTTGCATGTGATGCCTTTGAGATGCCCAAGGTGATAGGTGTTGAGCTCTTAATTGTGCATATTCTAACCCTAATTCATCACTCATTATGCACGGTTTACACGTTTAAAGGTCTACTCTAATGCATGATTTGTGATTGTAGGGACATGATGGAGATTTCACTGATTCAAGGCTAAATAGAGCACTTTATATACATTGAAGATCATAGAATCAAGTACAAAAGGATGAAGAAAGAAGCAAAGGAGATAAAGAAAGAAGGAAGAAAATTGCACTCACGATTGGTCGTCCGACCGGTCGTCCAAAGCCTAGGACCTGGTCGTCCGACCAGTCTGGCCATTCAGCAGAACGAGATCTCTGTGCAAACATCACTGGACAGAGGAATCGTAAAGTCCGACTGGTCGTGACCGGTCGGCTAACCCAATCCGACCGGTCAAGACTGGTCGACCAGCAGGTCGCCTCTCCATTGCACACGCTGGACTGTTTCTTAGTAGGGCACGACCGGTCGTGACCCGTCGTCCAGGCCAGTCCGACCGGTCGTGCGACCGGTCGGCCATGCAAAACGGGCAGTTTCTATTTTGGGGCGCCGAATTTCTCTGCGCAGGTGCGTATCCTTACGCGAAATTTGGAAAGTTCTTACGCAATGGACACCTTCAAGCTATAAAAGGACTTCTTCTCTTCATTCCAGGGGATGCTAGGACGTGGGGATTGCTTGGGAGATGGATTCTACTTCAACTTTTCTTAGTTTTCTTCTTGTTTTAATAGTTTTTTATGTTTTTGAGGCTTCTAGTTCAAGGATGTTAGAGATGAACTAAAACCTCTTAGCTAGGGCTAAGAGGTGAAGCTTTTGATTTATTTTTAATGGATTGATGCAACCTAGGTTTCCTTTTATGTTTTAATTGAAGAATTTTAGTTCAATATGAGTTTGAATCAAGTACTAGTTTGGTTTTACTTTGATCTCTTGATGACTCCGGGCTCATGTGATTCTTAGTGATTCTAAGCTTGGTAGCTTACCTTCTGAGCATTGTTTATGCTTGTGTAGTTCATTGATCTATCATCGACTCCGGGCATGGTAGATCCTTTGATTGCCTTGTGTACAATGGCCCGATCTTCATGTGAGAACTCATTCAACTAAAGTTCTTATCTTTTGTTATAATCTGGAATAGCTGTTTGTTGATTGATTTTGATTTAATTAGAGTTCTAATCATTAGTTGTAATCAAGTCTAGTGACATGATTTGATGAAAGCTATGGTTGTGAATCTCAACTAGATTGGAAAGAGGCTTGGCCTACACAATTGAGTGTGCCCAAGGCCTGAGCATTGATGTGGGAATTGAATCAATGAATAGGCAACTGTTTTGGATAATTGTTGATTTAACTGCTCTATATTCCGATCGGATAGAGATATGAATTCGATTCCGATTGAGTTATGAGAGACCTAGTTGTGTTGATGCATTGAAACTTGTCAAAAGTGGATCCTTGACGCTCTAGTGCCTTTTTAGATTGAAATTACCTTACACATTCACTGTTTAAACCCAAATTGCTATTTTCCAGTTTTAGTTCTTAATTAGATTTTAATTATTAGTTGTTTTAGTTAAATTCTGAGAATACCCATTCATAAATCTCTGTGGGAACGATAATCGGTCTTTTCGAATTATTACTACATCGCAACCCAACACTTGGGGAGTGAACAATAGGAGGATGGTTGAATCTCCTACATGAGATATGTAGTTTGTTCTAACTAGGAGATCCACCTAGAGGGTCTTCTAGAGGTCTTAAACAAGAGATATGCCTATATGGTATAGTGTTTCACCTCTAGAATTGAGAGAGGAATCAAGTCATCTCTAGTTTGCATTTGAATGCCCTCGCTTGTGTTAAAACACAAGGGATATGACTTGAAACCCTCCTCTTTGAGGCCCCAAAAGATGTACAAAAGGTGTAGGTAATGGGCTCTCAAAACCCTCTATAAATGCCCAAGAACCGAGCTCAATATTTATAAAGTTCAAGCTCCAATGGTAAAAAAACGGGCAGATTAGCACATCTCCGATTGATCGGAAAAAGGTCCGATTGATCGGAGACCTGTTCGATTGATCGGAGACATGTCCGATTGATCGGAAATCAGTCCAGTGGATTCTCTAGGAAGATATTCCGATTGATCGTAACATGGTCCGATTGATCGGACTGACCCCTTCTGATGGATCGGAAGTCTGTCCGATTGATCGGAAATATGTCCAGTGGATTTTCAAAGTTGCTGGAAAAATTTCTGATTGATCGAAGCTTCTGTCCGATTGATCGGAGTCCTATCGGAGCCAACGTCCGATTGATCGGAGATCAATCGAAAAATGTTATTGGAGCTGTTTTAATTACAGCAGCTTCCACCTCTTTAATTAGTCTAACTTATCATGTTTTTCATGGAGTTTTAAGACTAATGATGATGACTAAAGGTATACCTAGTTGGTCCAAGTCATCTAAGAGGTTATGGGTTAGGTTTTGGTCAAGACAAGGCACACTAAGGCATCACTTTTACCTGTTTCATCTTCCTTGATGCAGTAGGTCCACTTGAGTCTTCGGTCTTCGTCTTCATTAAGCTCAACCGACACTAGACCCACTGACCTAAGTGATTGACAAACAAGGTGCACTAGTATGCCACAGAAAAGTGCACTAACATACAAATTAGTGGGTCTATGCCTTTGAGATCCGCAATCGACCACCCAATGGCACTCTTGTGCTCTATTAGAGTGGCAATTAGCCTACTCTCTTGTTCTTCATCCAAGTGGGAAGAAATCACAACCGGATATGTCTCATCTCAACCTAAATAGACATATTTCAGTTCACTTGGTAATGGTTTTAGGTCAAGTATTGGTGCCTTGATATTGGATGGAAGGGGCTTGTTCTCGTTTACGGGTAAAGGCTCAAATATGGCCCTCCATCTTTTGTTATCTTGTACCGGCATCACATCTAAACATGGCATCCATCTCTCGTATTGTGTTATCATTTAGCTCATGAGAGTGGGCCACACATGCCTCCAAAGGGTCAGAATATAATGACAAGGGGAATGTATCTTCCACGAATGATTCAATCATATTTATCTGGTGGATCTCATCATCAACCTCCCATGGTTGTTTGCATAAATCAAATATATTAAGCTTAAGAGTCATATTTCCAAAGGACATTTGTACAAGCCCATTTCTACAATTGATAATTGCATTGGAAGTAGCTAGAAAAGGGATATCACGTATGACGGGAATTTGAGCACTGGTACCTATCGCGTGATGTGTATCCAAGGCAATAAAGTCTACTGGGTAGTAGAATTTATCAACTTGGACTAAAACATCCTCAATCACTCCTCTCGGTATACGAATGGATCTATCAGCAAGTTGGAGTGTGGTTTTGGTGGGTTTCAATTCACCTAACCCAAGTTGTTCCTAGACCGAGTATGGAATGAGGTTCACACTTGCCCCCAAATTGAGTAAAGCTTGTTTAATCCGGTAGTCTCCTATGATGCATGAGATGGTTGGACTACCCGAATCCTTGTATTTTTGGGGCACCTCTTGTTTGATAATAGGCGCTCAAATTCTTAGTTAAAAGTACTTTGTTGTGAACATTGTGTTTCCTTTTGACTGTACACAATTCCTATAGAAATTTGGCATAGGATGATATTTGCTTTATGGCATCCAACAACGGGACTGTTGATCTTCACCTACTTGAAAACCTCTAAAATTTCTAGATTTTTGTCTAACAGTTTGGGTAAAATCAATCTTTGGGGAAATAGGACAACCGGCTTGTATTGCCTTTCCGGTTCTTTCTCTTGGGGAGTGTTGTTTGAGCTATCATCCTCTTTGGAATTTTTCAGATCCTTAGGCTTTGAAGCCTTAACCGGATTAGATTTATCAACTATTTTCCCACTTCTCAAAGTGGTGATATCTTGAACATGCTCCGTATGTTGGGAGGATGAGTTTGCATCTTGTATCTCAAATTGGGTTCTTGGGTTAGGAAGAGGTTGGGCAGGAAGTGTGCCTTTCTCCCTAACACTGAGGTGAGATTCAACCCTAGCCATCGAGGTTTTCAATTCATTGATGGCTTGAGTTGAATTTTGATTGAATTTCAATTGCTCTTGCATGAACCCATCTATTTTCAGAGAATTAGTCTTGTTATACTCAGCTTGAACCGATACAAATGCACCCAACATCTCCTTTAGCGTAACTTTTGGTGTAATGACTAGAGATGGACCTAGTATAGGTTGAGCTTGAGGGATATTGGTTGCATTCGTAGTGGGTCCGTTCCTCCAACTGAAGTTGGGATGGTTCTTTCAATTAGAATTAAACGTGTTTGAGTTTGGAGCACCAAATTGCCGTTGATAACTGTTTATGGGATTTGATTGTTCTTGTAAGATGTCTTGGACTACTGAAATTGTGGGAAATTCTTGTGTTGCATGTTGATTTCTGACACAAATTCCACAAACGGTTTCAACGTCATTAGAGTTGATCGTCTCTCCTTTCCTTAATTCCATGGCCTCAACTTTTCTTCTGAGGCTAGCCACACATGCACTTATACTATCCTCTTCTGATAGGACATAAATTCCTCCGTTTTCCTTTTGTTGGCCAGTCTTGGAATTTGTTGGTTTAGATGTATCCCAAGACTGAGCATTCTCAGCCAATTCCTCCAAATAGTCCCACGCTTCACGGCTTCCTTATTCATGAACTCCCCATTACACATCATCTCTACAAATTGGCGCATGGGTGAAGTCAGTCCTTCATAGAAAAAGCTTATAACCCGCAAAATTTCATAGCCATGATGTGGGCATGCATTTAACAAGTCCTTAAACCTCTCCCAACATTGGAAGAAGGTCTCATCTCCCTTTTGGGCAAAGTTCATGATAAGGCGCCTCAACATGTTCGTTTTATGAGTAGGGAAGAATTTTTTTATGAACTCCCTATGCATGTCAGTCCATGCACCAATTGATCGTGGCCTTAATGCATGAAGCCAACCTTTAGCTTTATCTTTAAGGGTGAAAGGAAATAATTTAAGCCTTACCAGATCATCAGTAACGTTTGCAAAGTGCATGGTGGTTATTACCTCATCAAATTCCTTAAGGTGTTGATAGGCACTTTCACTGTCTAATCCATGGAATTTTGGTAGGAGTTGGATTACTCCCGGTTTCAAATCTACATTCCCTGCATTTTGTGGAAAAACTATGCATGAGGGAGTGCTCGCTCTTGCTCGTTGCAAGTAATCACGTAGTGTTCTTGGTCGGGGAACATTCTCAACCACATTCTCTCCCGTTTCGGTATGATTTTGGCCCAGATTTTGATTGGCCATAGGGTTGGTTTGATTTATAGCCATACCTTCAGACAAAATTGGAGAATTTAGATGTCTCCTAGCACGTGGTTCTCTGTTAATTCCTTCAACTATTCCCCCTTCACTAATGAGTCGGTTATTGGAATCCCGAGCCCAATGTGGCATACAAATCCTAAAAGTATGAAGCAAGAAAGAAAGAAGAATTTTTCCTTCCTTTCTTTACTCTTCTCTAAGATCGAAGCACAAGATGTCTTGCAATGGCTGAGCCAGAAGCAAGGATAGAGACCGATTTCTCCTGGTCAATAGGGGTTCAGAGAACTCCCTACCCACTCTTTGAATCTTTTGAAAAAAGTGCAGAAAAAGAAGAAAGAGGAGTAGGGATGAGAAAAGAAATCTCTGAGCACAAGGTGATTCAAGACGGCAGAGCCGACCAATAGGAATCCAGGTGGCACAAGGCCTACCTATCAGAGATCCAACAAGGAGTCTCCACTCACTCTACAAGAGATGAATATAATAGGAATGAATAGGAGAAGAAGAAGAGTAAGGTTAGAAAGATAAAACCTGATTTGACACTTGAGATCCTTGTTCGCTTCCCCAAGTGTAGGGCTGCGATGTAGTAATAATCTCGGTAAGACCGAGGTCGATCCACAGGGACTATGTAGGATCTCACAATTTCATCCACAAGTGTCTATTGAAGTCTACTAATCAGATTGTTGTATAAAGTTGATGTGAGTAACAAAAGCTGAATTAAATCGAGAGTAATTAATTATAAGAGAGTACTAGGGTTTCAAGGATCCACTTGTAGCAATCCTTGATGTTCAATCCGCTGTGGTTTCTTATTCTCTCAACTAGAATCGACATTCCTGTCCGTCCAGTCGGATGATAGAATTGTTAAACCAACAGTCTGTAATATGTAAGTTCTATGCATAAGATTCACTCAGTCTAGGCTGAGCTAAGCATGCTCAATTGCATAGGTCATTCCCCTTTCCTATAGGTCCAGTTCTCAATCATAACCATCCCCAAGTCCTCTCATAAGACAAGGTTAGATTAGGGTTTGAACTAGATTCAAATCACCAGCACAGTCCTTACATATTCCAGAAAATCAACTAAAATAGAACTTTGGCCTGAAGTCCCTTTATGAAGAGCTTAGTACTAGAGCGCACTCCGATTCCTCGGATCATACAGGTCTATACCGTTGCAAACAAATTAAGAAGTTAAGTAATTCATCCAAACATCCATGAGTCATCACAAGACTAAGAAAAATTACTTAAAAACTTGTATAAACTTCAAACCTTAGTTCATAATCATGAATTCCAAACTAAAACCACTTAACTACGAATTAAAACATCTTGGCTTCACTACAAGCTTCACCTCTTAGCCCTAGCTAAGAGGTTTAGCTGCTCATGATCCAAGGAAACATGAAACAACTACAAAAAGCATGAAAACAGCAAAGCAAACCAAAAGGAGTTGTGAAACTCCAATCTTCACTTCCACAGCCTCCAACCTCGCTTGAGCCCTTCTAGGATGCCTTAGGAACGATCCCTAGGTGTCCTCTTATAGTCTGGAGGCTCCACAACGTCGGAAGAATCGGAAATTTGCGTAACACTTACGCAGCGCAGAGAATTTTGGGAAGAAATTAGAAAGTTCTAACTCAGTACGCATGGCCGACCGGTCAAGACCGATCGGCCTCAAGTGAAAACACTCCAGCAAGCATCTCCGACCGGTCATGATCGGTCAGGCCTATTCCTCCTTGGTCCAGCAAGCATGTCCGACCGGTCATGACCGGTCGGACGCCTTCAGTACTTTTCCAGCACCAATGACCGACCGGTCATGACCGGTCGGTCCTCTTCAGTAATGCCCAACATACATGGCTGACCGGTCACTGACCGGTCTGGCTTCCTTGGCCGACCGGTCACGACCGGTCAGCTTCATTTTCTTCTTATTTTCTTCTTTTCTTTCATCTGCTTTCCTCTCTGCTTTGGTTCTTTCTTTCTTTTCTTCTTTGGTCCTCAAACATTCTTCATCAGAATGATCCTAAGTGAGCTCTTTATGTCTTCAATTGAGTAGAGTTCACCCTCAATCCTGTAGTCACAAAACATGCATTGAATTAGCTTACAAACCATACAAACCTTGCACAATGAGTGATGAATTGGGGTTAGAATATGCACAATTAAGAGCTCAACACACCCCCCAACCAGCATTTTGCTAGTCCCGAGCAAAACATGCATGAAGCTAATCTCATTCTTCAAAAACTCAACTCTCTTTCAGAAACCATCCTTCTATACATTCCAAGGTTCATAAGTGTAAGATTCAGAAAGATTAGGCGTCAAAGGTTGGAACCGTAAATCCTCAAGGCATAATAGGCATTCCTATGAGATTCCCACTGATTGGTTGACAAATAGAGGGACTTGAACAAATTCATCCTAGTGTGGGTAGTGAAAATTCATTCCACGAGTTTCTAGGATTATCTTCTTCATAGATCAACTAGACTATTGAACTCAAGGTACATAGAGCCACATCAAGCCAATGACAGGAATTTGCCTTACCGTCCTTCCGACGACTTTCACACTACGTCCCATTTCCGGCTTTGGTTACGGGTAGACCATCCCCCGGTTGGTAGTAGGTAGCCCTAATCGGAATTTTCCACCGTTTTTCCACATTCCCAATTTCATCCTTCCTTTTCCTTTTTCTTTTTAAATTAGATAGGATTTTTAAAAATCCATATCTTTCATTATTTTCCCATGGACAAGGATGGACAAAGTACCCCGGCCTGATTGCTCAATACCTTAATTCAAAGTCTAGCTAATCCATAAATCACATAATCCCTTCAACTCATGAAAATCGTGTAATGTGAACTAGGTGTAAAAGTGTTTAGATTTTCTATCAATCACAAAAATAGGGGAGTTCACATATAAAACCATTATGCAATGAGAAATTCCAGACATCCAGCCTTATACACTTCATATCTCCTCCTCTTATGCTCATATCAACTCGAATGCATAGAACCAATGTTTTCCAAAAGAGTTTCGAATTTTTGAAAAAATCGAAAAATTTCCACATAATTGCTTGAGATGTTGCAAAATGCTGGATTCATCCAAGCGGTCCTACACCCCCCAACCAAATCTTGCATTGTCCTCAATGTAAAAGATGCGCAATGAGCAAAACATGAGAGCAATTTGAAAATAAAAGGGAGTGAGGAATGATATTACCTGAGAGAGTGAACATTGGAAATCTTCCTCCTTCTAACAAACCTATGAAAACGAAAACAAAAGCAGCAAAATCCTAATCCTAACTACTCTATACCTCCATCAGACTAGGAGATCAATCATCCTGATACACAGGATCATTCAGGGGTATGGACATACCTTCTGAAGGAAAATTTTCAAAGAACGGCTTTAATCGCTGCCCATTTGCCTTAAAAATATTGCCGTTCCTTGGATTCAATAGCTCGACCGTCCCATACGGATAGACAGTTTGCACAATGTAGGGACCGGTCCATCGAGATCTCAATTTTCCCGGAAATAGATGTAAGCGAGAATTATACTTGAGGACTTTTTGATTGATCGTGAATGTCTTGCGAAGAATATTCTTATCATGGAATATCTTCGTCTTGTCCTTGTAAATTCTCGCATTCTCATAAGCTTCATTCCGGATTTCTGCAAGTTCATTTAATTGAAGTTTGTGTAGCGAGCTTGCCTTGTCAGAATTGAAATTCATTGTCTTAATAGCCCAATACGCCTTATGTTCCAACTCCACAGGCAAGTGACAAGCCTTCCCATAGACAAGTCTATAGGGAGACATTCCAATAGGGGTTTTAAAAGCAGTACGGTAAGCCCAAAGCGCATCGGTAAGTCGAAGTGACCAATCCTTGCGATCGGGATTCACCGTTTTCTCTAAAATGTGTTTAATCTCCCTATTAGATATCTCAGCTTGTCCACTAGTTTGTGGGTGATAGGGGGTGCTCACCTTGTGTGTAACGCCATATTTCTTCATTAGGGTTGAAAAAGGGCGATTGCAAAAGTGAGACCCTCCATCACTTATGATGACTCGAGGCGTTCCAAACCGGGAAAGAATATTTTCTTTTAAAAATCGAATGACCGTTTTATGGTCATTATTCCGGCAAGGAATGGCCTCGACCCATTTGGAAACATAATCAACAGCAAGTAAGATGTATAAATTTCCAAAAGAAGATGGGAATGGGCCCATGAAATCGATGCCCCAACACTAAAAAATTTCGATAATTAAGATGGGATTGAGTGGCATCATATTTCTACGGGAGATTCCTCCTAGTTTCTGACAAGGTTCACATGCTTTGCAAAACTCATGTGTGTCTTTGAACATGGTGGGCCAATAAAACCCACATTGCAGAATTTTCGCTGTGGTCTTTTTAGCCGAAAAGTGGCCACCACATGCTTGAGAATGACAGAAGGAGATGATACTTTGTTGCTCATCATCTGGGACACATCTCCTTATGATTTGATCGGGACAATACTTGAATAAGTATGGGTCGTCCCATAGAAATTTCCGTACCTCCGAGAAGAATCTATCTTTATCTTGCTTTTTCCAATATGTAGGAATTGTACCTGTAGCAAGATAATTAGCAATGTCCGCATACCATGGCAATTGGGAGACAGCAAAAAGTTGTTCATCAGGGAACATGTCATTGATTGCAGTCGTTTCAGGGGAATCAGTGAGGACAAGCCGAGAGAGGTGGTCAGCTACTACATTCTCTACTCCTTTCTTATCACGTATTTCTAAGTCGAATTCTTGGAGTAGGAGGATCCATCTTAATAACCGTGGTTAGCATCCTTCTTAGAAAGCAGATACTTAAGCGCGGCATGGTCAGTGAATATAATGATCTTGGATCCAATCAAGTAGGATCTAAACTTCTCCAAAGCAAAACTACGGCTAAAAGTTCCTTTTCAGTGGTAGTGTAGTTACAAGTATAAGAAGGCACTAGGGGTTCGAGGATCCACTTGTAGCAATCCTCGATGTTTAATCCTCTGTGGTTTCCCATTCTCTCAACTAGAATCACCAGTCAGGTCTATCTAGTCGGATGATAGAATTGTTAAACCAGAAGTCTGTAACATGTAGTTCTGTGCACAAAGTTCACTCAACTCTAGGCTGATCTGAGCATGCTCATTGCATAGGTCAATCACCTTTTCTATAGGTCCAATTCCCAACCATAACCATCCTCAAGTCTTCTCACAAGACAAGGCTAGATCATGATTTGAACTGGATTCAAATTATATGCACAGTCCATACATATTCCAGATAATCAACCAAAACTAGAACTTTGGCATGAAGCCCCTTTATGAAGAGCTTGGTACTAGAGCGCACTCCAATTCCTCGGATCATACAGGTCTAGACCGTTGCAAACAAATTAAGAAGATAAGTAATTCATCCAAACATCCATGAGTCATCATAAGACTAAGAGAAATTACTTAAAAACTTGTATAAACTTCAAACCTTAGTTCATAATCATGAATTCCAAACTGAAAACCACTTAACTACGAATTAAAACATCTTGGATACACTACAAGCTTCACCTCTTAGCCCTAGCTAAGAGGTTTAGCTGCTCATGATCCAAGGAAACATGAAATAACTACAAAAAGCATGAAAACAGCAAAGCAAACCAAAAGGAGTTGTGAAACTCCAATCTTCACTTCCACAGCCTCCAACCTCGCTTGAGCCCTTCTAGGATGCCCTAGGAACGATCCCTAGGTGTCCTTTTATAGTCTGGAAGCTCCACAACTTCGGAAGAATCGAGAACTTGCGTAACACTTACGCAGCGCAGAGAAAATCGGGATGAAATTAGAAATTTCTAACTCAGTACGCATGGCCGACCGGTCAAGACCGGTCGGTCTTGTGGAACAACAGTCCAGCAAGCACCTCCGACCGGTCATGACCGGTCGGAGCTATTCACCCTTGGTCCAGCAACCCAGTTTGCCTGGGCTGAGTTTAGGGTTCTACTTGCATAGTGGATGACACATGGCTTTTTATCTTTTCTTTGGCCTAACACGGCCCCAATAGCATAGTCGCTAGCATCGCACATAATCTCAAAAGGAAGGCTCCAATCAGGTGGTTGCATTATTGGGGCACATGTCAACATACCTTTAAGGGTGTTAAAGGCCTTTTGACATTCTTCATTCCACTCGAATGAATTTTCCTTTTGAAGTAGGTTACATAAAGGGCGAGAGAGTGAACTGAAATCCTTTATGAACCTTCTGTAAAATCCTGCGTGTCCTAAAAAGGACCGTATATCTCATATGCTTTTGGGTGGTGGGAGGTTAGAGATAAGATCAATTTTCGCCTTGTCCACCTCAATTCCATTTTGTGAAACGATGTGACCAAGTACAATTCCCTTTTGAACCATGAAGTGACACTTTTCCCAATTGAGCACAAGGTTCTTCTCTTCACATCTTTTTAGCACAGATTTCAAGTGCTCAAGGTACTCATCAAAGCTACAACCGAATACGGAAAAAATCATCCATGAAGACTTCGAGAATGGTCCCCACCATGTCAGAAAAGATGCTCATCATACAACGCTGAAATGTGGCAGGGGCATTACATAGTCCAAACGGCATCCGTCGATAGGCGAAAGTGCCGAATGGACATGTGAATGTAGTCTTTTCTTGGTCTTCACGGGCAATTTCTATTTGGTTGTACCCTGAATAGCCATCAAGGAAGCAAAAGTGGGAATGACCCACCAATCATTCTAAAATCTGATCAACAAACGGTAGGGGAAAGTGGTCTTTCCTCGTGACAGTGTTTAGCTTCCTGTAGTCAATGCACATTCTCCAACCGGTAGTGACTTTAGTTGGTACGAGTTCATTATTGACATTGGCTACGATGGTTATTCCGGATTTCTTAGGCACCACTTGAGTTGGGCTCACCCATTGGCTATCAGATATTGGGTAAATGATACCTACATCCAGTAGTTTCACCACTTCGGCCTTAACCACATCCTTCATGTTTGGATTTAGTCGTCTTTGTGGTTGCCAGGATGATTTTGCATTTTCCTCAAGGTGTATGCGGTGAGTACAAATCAGAGGGTCTATGCCTTTGAGATCTGCAATTGACCATCCAATGGCACTCTTGTGCTCTAATAGAGTGGCTATTAGCCTACTCTCTTGTTCCTCATCCAAGTGGGAAGAAATCACCACTGGATATGTCTCATCTCGACCTAAATAAACATACTTTAGCTCACTTGGCAATGGTTTTAGGTCGAGTTTTGGTGCCTTGATGTTGGATGGGAGGGCCTTGTTCTCATTTACAGGCAAAGGTTCAATTGGGGCCCTCCATCTTTTATTCTCAAGCACCAGCATCACATCTAGAATGGCATCCCTCTTGTATTGTGTAATCATTTGTCTCATGAGAGTGGGCCATACATGCCTCCAAAGGGTTGGAAAATAGTGATGAGGGGACTGTATCCTCCACGAATGATTCGATCATGTTTAATTCGTGGACATCATCATCAACTTCCCGCGGTTGTTTGCATAACTCAAATATGTTAAGCTCAAGGGTCATATTTCCAAAGGACATTTGTACAAGTCCGTTTCTACAATTGATAATGGCGTTTGAAGTAGCTAGAAACGGTCGTCCAAGTATGACGGGAATTTGAGTACCGGTGCCTATCACGGGATGTGTATCCAAGACAATAAAATCTACTGGGTAGTAGAATTTATCAACTTGGACTAGAACATCCTCTACCATTCCTCTCGGTATCCGGATGGATCTATCAGCAAGTTGGAGTGTGGTTTTGGTGGGTTTCAATTCACCTAACCCAAGTTGTTCGTAGATCGAGTATGGAATGAGAGTCACACTTGCCCCCAAGTCGAGTAGGGCTTGTTTAATCTGGTAGTCTCCTATGATGCATGAGATGGTTGGACTACCTGGATCCTTGTATTTTTGGGGCACCTCTTGTTTGATGATGGCGCTCAAATTCTCAGCCAAAAGCACTTTATTGTGAACGTTATGTTTCCTTTTGATTGTACACAATTCCTTTAAAAATTTAGCATAAGATGGTATTTGTTTTATTGCATCCAACAGCGGGATGTTGATCTTCACCTGCTTGAAAACTTCCAGAATCTCTAGATTTTTATCTAAAGGTTTAGGTGAAATCAACCTTTGTGGAAATGGGGCAACCGGCTTGTATTGTTTTTTCAGTTCTTTCTCTTGTGGAATATTGTTTGGGCTATCATCCTCTTTGGAAATTTCAGGATCCTTAGGCTTTGGGGCCTTCACCGGATTAGATTTATCAATTTCTTTCCCACTTCTCAAAGTGGTGATAGCTTGGACATGTTCCGTATGGTGGGAGGATGAGCTTGCATCTTGTATCTCATATTGGGTCCTTAGGTTAGGAAGAGGTTGGGCAGGGAGTGTGCCCTTCTCTCTAACACTAAGGTGAGCTTCAACTCTAGCCAAAGATGTTTTCAATTCATTGATGGCTTGATTTGAGTTTTGATTGAATTTCAATTGCTCTTGCATGAACCCATCTATTTTTAGAGAATTTGTCTTGTTATACTCATTCTGGACCGATACGAATGCACCCAACATTTCTTCTAGTGATACTTTTGGAGTGTTGTTTGCATTTGCATTGGGCCCATTCTTCCAACTGAAGTTGGGATGGTTCTTCCAATTAGGATTATACGTGTTTGAGTTTGGAGCACCATATTGCTGCTGATAACTGTTTATGGCATTTGTTTGTTCTTGTAAGATGCCTTGGACTGCTGAAATTGTGGGACAATCTGGTGTAGCATGTTGATTTCCAGCACAAATTCCACAAACAGTTTCAACCTTAGTGGAGTTGATTGTTTCTCCTTTCCTTAATTCCATGGCTTCGACCTTTCTTGTAAGGCTAGCCAACCGTGCACTTATGCTATCTTCTTCTGATAAGACATACATTCCTCCCTTTTCCTTTTGTTGGCCAATCTTGGAATTTGTTGGTTTAGATGTGTCCCAAGATTGTGCACTTTCAGCCAATTCTTCCAGATAATCCCATGCTTCATCAGCTTCCTTATTCATGAACTCCCCATTACACATCATCTCTATAAATTGGCGCATGGATGGAATCAGTCCTTCATAGAAAAAACTTATAATCCGCCAATTTTCATAGCCATGATGTGGGCATGCGTTTAATAGGTCCTTGAATCTCTCCCAACATTGGAAAAAGGTTTCATCCTCCTTTTGGGCAAAGTTCATGATAAGGCGCTTAAGCATGTTCGTTTTGTGAGTAGGGAAGAATTTTTTTTATAAATTCTCTGTGCATATCATTCCATGACCCAATTGATCTTGGCCTCAATGCATAAAGCCAACCCTTGGCTTTATCCTTAAGAGTGAAAGGGAAGAATTTAAGTCTTACTACATCTTCAGTCACATTTGCAAAGTGCATGGTGGTGATTACCTCATCAAACTCCTAAGGTGTTGATAGGCACTTTCACTGTCTAAACCATGGAATTTAGGGAGAAGATTGATCACTCCCGGTTTCAAATCCACATTCCCTGCATTTGGTGGAAATACTATGCATGAGGGACTGCTCGTTCTTGCAGGTTGCAAGAAATCACGTAAAGTCCTAGGTCGGGGAACATTCTCCCCTGTTTCAGTTTGATTTTGAACCGGGTTAGGTTGATTTGCAGCCATACTTTCAGATAAAATTGGAGAATTTAGATGTCTCCTAACACGTGGCTCTCTATCAATGCCTTCTACTATCCCCCCTTCAGTTATGAGTCGGTTATTGGAATCCCGAGCCCAATGTGGCATGCAAAACCAAAAAATAAGAAACAAAAAGGAAAAAGAATTCTTCCTTCTTTTTCTTTACTCTTCTCTAAGACCGAAGCACAAGGTGTCTTGCAATGGCTAGGCCAGAAACAAAGATAGAGACCGATTTCTCCTGGTCAATAGGGGTTCAGAGAACACCCCACCCACTCTTTGAATCTTTTGAGAAAAAGTGCAGAAAAAGGAGAAAGAGGAGTAGAGATGAGAAAAGAAATCCCTGAGCACAAGGTGATCCAAGACGGCAGAGCCGACCAATAGGAATCCAGGTGGCAAAAAAGGCCGACCTTTCAGAGATCCAAAAGGAGTCTCCACCCACTCTACAAGAGATGAATAAAATAAGAATGACTAGGAGAAGGAGAAGAGTGAGGTTTTAGAAGGATAGCACCTGAATTGCACTTGAAATCCTTGACTCTTCTTCGGCTTCCTAAAAATCTCTGAAAAGAAAAATCAAATAAATAAACTAAGTTAGTCTAAAAATCTAAAAAAAAATCCTAAATAGATACTAATTTCAGAAATTTGTGAAAACCATAAAAAAAAATCCCCGGCAGCGGCGCCAAAAACTTGTTCGCTTCCCCAAGTGTAGGGCTGCGATGTAGTAATAATCTCGGTAAGACCGAGGTCGATCCACAGGGACTATGTAGGATCTCACAATTTCATCCACAAGTGTCTATTGAAGTCTACTAATCAGATTGTTGTATAAAGTTGATGTGAGTAACAAAAGCTGAATTAAATCGAGAGTAATTAATTATAAGAGAGTACTAGGGTTTCAAGGATCCACTTGTAGCAATCCTTGATGTTCAATCCGCTGTGGTTTCTTATTCTCTCAACTAGAATCGACATTCCTGTCCGTCCAGTCGGATGATAGAACTGTTAAACCAACAGTCTGTAATATGTAAGTTCTATGCATAAGATTCACTCAGTCTAGGCTGAGCTGAGCATGCTCAATTGCATAGGTCATTCCCCTTTCCTATAGGTCCAGTTCTCAATCATAACCATCCCCAAGTCCTCTCACAAGACAAGGTTAGATTAGGGTTTGAACTAGATTCAAATCACCAGCACAGTCCTTACATATTCCAGAAAATCAACTAAAATAGAACTTTGGCCTGAAGTCCCTTTATGAAGAGCTTAGTACTAGAGCGCACTCCGATTCCTCGGATCATACAGGTCTATACCGTTGCAAACAAATTAAGAAGTTAAGTAATTCATCCAAACATCCATGAGTCATCACAAGACTAAGAAAAATTACTTAAAAACTTGTATAAACTTCAAACCTTAGTTCATAATCATGAATTCCAAACTAAAACCACTTAACTACGAATTAAAACATCTTGGCTTCACTACAAGCTTCACCTCTTAGCCCTAGCTAAGAGGTTTAGCTGCTCATGATCCAAGGAAACATGAAACAACTACAAAAAGCATGAAAACAGCAAAGCAAACCAAAAGGAGTTGTGAAACTCCAATCTTCACTTCCACAGCCTCCAACCTCGCTTGAGCCCTTCTAGGATGCCTTAGGAACGATCCCTAGGTGTCCTCTTATAGTCTGGAGGCTCCACAACATCGGAAGAATCGGAAATTTGCGTAACACTTACGCAGCGCAGAGAATTTCGGGAAGAAATTAGAAAGTTCTAACTCAGTACGCATGGCCGACCGGTCAAGACCGGTCGGCCTCAAGTGAAAACACTCCAGCAAGCATCTCCGACCGGTCATGACCGGTCGGGCCTATTCCTCCTTGGTCCAGCAAGCATGTCCGACCGGTCATGACCGGTCGGACGCCTTCAGCACTTTTCCAGTACCAATGACCGACCGGTCATGACCGGTCGGTCCTCTTCAGTAATGCCCAACATACATGGCTGACCGGTCACTGACCGGTCTGGCTTCCTTGGCCGACCGGTCACGACCGGTCAGCTTCATTTTCTTCTTATTTTCTTCTTTTCTTTCATCTGCTTTCTTCTCTGCTTTGGTTCTTTCTTTCTTTTCTTCTTTGGTCCTCAAACATTCTTCATCAGAATGATCCTAAGTGAGCTCTTTATAGTCTTCAATTGAGTAGAGTTCACCCTCAATCCTGTAGTCACAAAACATGCATTGAATTAGCTTACAAACCATACAAACCTTGCACAATGAGTGATGAATTGGGGTTAGAATATGCACAATTAAGAGCTCAACAATCCTTATGTCTTCTTCAGCTTCCTAGAAATCCCTGCAAAAGAAAAATCAAACAAAATAAACTAAGTTAGTACTAAAATCCTAAAAATCCTAAATAGATACTATTTTCAGAAAATTTATGAAAAACCGTCAAAGTCCTCGGCAACGGCGCTAAAAACTTGTTCGCTTCCCCAAGTGTAGGGTTGCGATGTAGTAATAATCTCGGTAAGACCGAGGTCGATCCACAGGGACTTATGTAGGAATTCACAAATACTTCAAAGAGTTTCTATTGAAAAGCTAACAACCAGATTTAAGAAGATTGATGTGAATAACAACTTTAAACCAAATTGAAAGTAATCAATTAATTAAAAGGGCACTAGGGGTTCAAGGATCCACTTGTAGCAATCCTTGATGCTCAATTCGCTGTGGTTTCTCACTTTCTCAACTAGAATCGAAATTAAGATCTATCTAGTCGGATGATAGAGCAGTTAAACCAATAATCTGCCATATGTAAGATCAATGTATATGATTCACTCAATGCAAGCTAGAACGAGCATACTCAATTGCATAGGTCAGTCCCAATTCCAATAGGCTAAGATCACAATCATAACCATAATTAAATCCTGTCACAAGACAAAACTAGATTATGATTTGAACTTGATTCAAATCACTTACATAGTCCCATACATACTTCAGAAATCCATAAAAATAGAACTTTGGTAGGAAGTTCCTACATGAAGATCATAGTACTAGAGCGTACTCTAATTCCTCGGATCATACAGGTCTAGACTAGTTCACAACAATTAAGAACTCAAACAATTCTTCCAAACATCCATGAGTCATCATAAGACTAAGAAAAACTACTTTAGTACTTGAATTAAACTTCAAACCATTGTTCTTAAACATGAAATCCAACTTAAAACCAACTTAAACGAATTGAAACATCTTAGATTCACTACAAGCTTTACCTCTTAGCCCTAGTTAAGAGGTTTAGCTGTTCATGATCTAAGGAAACATGAAACAACTAAGAAAAACATAAAAAAATAGCAAACAAACTAGGAAGAGTTGTGGAACTCCGAAATCCACTTCTGCTGCATTCCACCGTGCTCAAACCCTTCTGAGATACCCTAGGAACGATCCCTAGGTGTCCTTTTATAGTGAGGAGGCTCCGCAGCATCAGAATCTTTCAGAAATTGCGTAAGAGTACGCAGTGCGCATAAAAATTCGGGGCTTGTAGAACACGCATCATTACGCAGACGACCGGTTGGAGGACCGGTTTGAGCTCCTAGACGACCGGTCGCACAACTGGTCTAAAAAATGTAAAAAACGTCCAGAGAGTTTTGGGATTTTTCAACCTAGAAAATTAATTCAAGGACCGGTCGCACGACCGGTCTGAGCAGTGGACGACCGGTTGCACGACCAGTCCTGGACAGTCTAGAGAGTTTTGCAGAGTGGCCTCTTATGTTGAGTGTTTGGACCGGTCGGACGACCGGTCCTGGGCCATGGACGACCGATCTTCTGTGCTTTCTTCTGCATCCTTTCTTCTCTCCTTTGCTTCTTTCTTTCATCCTTTCCCACTTTAGTCTTTTGGTCTTCTTTGCTTGTAAATGGTGTCTTTAAGTCTCTAATTGATAGCTCCTCTCTCTTATTCCTACAATCACAAATCCAAGCATTAGATTACTCTTTAAATCATGAAACCAAGCATAATGAGTGATGAATTGGGGTTATAATATGCACAATTAAGAGCTTAACAGTCTTCCTCCATAAACTTGAGTTTCTCATCATATATTGGGGCTTGCCCCCAGTGTATTTGGCTCGTCGTTTTGCGAGACCACCTCCTTCTGATGAATGGTGTCCTGTGCTTTAGAAATCCATATAGAATACCCGTCTGATCATGATCTTTAACCTGCATATTCTTGTTGTGGAATTATTCATAGGAGAATGCCACCGATATTCTCAAGGCGAAGTGATACATAATAGAATGCCTTGATTGTCTTCATATAAGGCCATGTGTATATATATAGGAGATTCCCGATTCTGACTTGTCCTCATATATAGTTGAAGAATACTACAATAATGATGAAGGGATTCATAATAGAATACGAAAGCCGAATATATATAGTGAGATGTTTTGAACATCTTCATATAGGACTATGTGCGTATGTATAAGAGATTGATAATAATAGAATGTCCCGATTATTTTCATACAGAACCATACGTATAAGAAACCATCAACTCTAACTTGTTCTCCTATTAAGCAGAGGGATTCCAGATTACCAGGATAGTAATAAGAGAGCTTGTGATGAAGACATAATAATATGAGAATGTTGTGCTTCACGTAGGCTTCCTACGGAATGCTCTCTTCTGATCTGACTGGTTTGGTAGCAATGTAGTGAGTTGGCAAGTGATTTGTAGAGTTGATATTTTGACATCCTTTGACCGTGGTACCTATCATCAAGAGAAGCTATACGAACATTTTATATTCATATGTGTATCGGTGCGATGTGAGTGGGTGTGTGAATGAGTAGAAAATGTAGTGTATATATAAAATAGATGCATGAACAAAAATAAGTACACCCCTGTCTGCTTTATAACCCGTCAGAACTGCTCATAGACTGTCATGACTATTTAAATTCAAAAAAATGGAGTCTTTGAGTGAATGTTTTTCCTAAGTGATATCTATTGGAACTGTACTGGCCGAGGCTCTCTCAGACTCTTCAATCTTTAGACTGACGATGCCTTGATTTATCATCATTTGTACCTTTTCCTTCAGGATGAAGCATTGCTCGGTTTTATGGCCTATGCATCTGTGATATTCGCAGTAATTGGGGTCATCTACGAGCCCCACTTCAGCTGGCCGAACAAGTTCTGGGAGCCACAATTCTCCTTTTTCGATTAACTGCTCCATAATTGGGACAAGGTCCTCGATGTCAAATGTACATAGTCCATTCTTTCTGTCTCGCTTACTGATCGTTATGTGTTGTGACCTCTGAGGCTCTTTGCCCTTTTCTTGTGTCTTCATTACGCTGATTTCTACCTCATGTCTTGAATTCAGTCACTTTCGGCTCCTAGGTTTCTTTCTTACATCAACGCATGTTCTCTTTCCCGTTTCATGTTTCGACTCTTTCGCTTGGGACTGTGTCTTCGAAATGGACTGCTCTACCATGAGAACCTCTGCAACCAGGTTACGAGGGGTGAAAATGTCGCTTTGCAGCTCGTGTGGGATCATGGAATCCAAATCCAACATATGTGCATTTGTTTGTTCGGGATGGGCCTGCTGTCTCACTGTAACTGGTTCCTGTACTACCCCCGATGATTCTCCTTCCAACTATCAGATAGGCAGAGTGATACCAAGGGCTGCATTCTGCGAGATCAAAGTGGCTAAAGCCTCCTGAACTTCTCCCATCTGTCTGGATAACTCCTTGTGGGCTTGGACCAATTCGCTGATCCGCTCTCGGATCATTAACAGTTCGATGTCTTGTCCTGCCAGCTCTCTTTCTTCAACGGCCTGCATCATCGCGACTTGTACCGGTCTTTCATTGTAAATCAGTGGTATCGTGGGCATTATCGACACTACGACTGACATACCCCGGTTGGTCTCTTCTGTCTTTAGCTTAATAGTACCCTGGTTGATTAGTCTCTGTACTTTCCCTTTCAAGATGAGGCATTCTTCTGTCTCATGTCCTAGGGTCCGATGATACTTATAATTATTGAGGGCATCCACTTGCCCTACTTCATCGGGTCGGATCGGTTCTAGCAATTGCGCTCCCCTTTTTCGACCAGTCGTTCCATTATCAAAACGAGATCTTCCAGGTCAAACGAATAATGCCCGTTTACTTTGCCCCGTTTGACGATCGTCATCTTTCTCGATCTTCGCAGCCCTTCGTCTTTGGCTTGAGTTTCTGCTGGCTTGCCTTTGATCTTGCATTCCGGATGCGGGTGTTTTCGATCTTTCGAGGCCTTACTTTTGTCGATGTAATTTGATGCGGCCATCTTTCCAATCTCACGTCTCGATCTTTCAACTTTGAACTGTGCTCTCAGCGCAACCCCTACTATATGGGCTTTTGTAGCTAGGTCTCGGAATGTTGAGAAACTGTGCCCGGATAAACCAAACGAGATCATTGCGTCCATGGCTTGCATGCACTCTTGACTTGCTCGATCTCGCTGGGTAACTCTCGACATTGTTTTGCTATAGTGCCCCACCTGTAAATGAACTTCTCGACTGATTCTCCTTGCATCTGACGAACCATGGCTAAGTCTGTCAACGATACCTCTCGCTCAGTAGAGAAAAAATTGGAAATGAACAGTTCTTGCATTTGATCCCAGGTGCTGACGGACCTTGCAGGTAATGACATGTACCATTGAAATGCCTTTCCGGTCAACTTTGACCCAAACAATTTGAGGCAATATTGAGGTACTGCGGACAAGTTCCCTAGTGTCGTCATGAAATGGGTCATATGCTCCTCGGGTGACCCTTTGGCATCGAATTTTGGAAAGTCAAGGCGCTTAAAATTGTTAGGGAATGAGATTTTGTCAACTTCGGATGGATAGGTACCCGATAGACATATTTTCCTCTCTTCTCCTTCTCTCTCCCGACGCATTAGGTTCGAGACTGTTTGGGAAAATTCCTCTCTTATGACATGCATCGAAGGTGTTGGTACGCGTTCGAATGCGATGTTCCTCGGTCGGTATGCATTCAAATGTGACGTTCCTCGGTCAGACTTGTGGTTCTGCAGCTTTTGGCTTTTCCGTTGCCCCTGTGATTCTTTCGGTAACTGTTGAATGGGAATGGCTATACCTCTGGTTGCTACCTGGGCAACTAAAGCCAGTAAAGCTTCTTTCATTTCCCTCATTTCCCTATTCGTGTCCTCTAGGACCTACGCTATTTCATCTATCTGCTCTTGGATTGGAGGCAGCTCAATATCTCGATCAGTTGGTTTCTCTTCTTCGACGGCTTGAATCATGGTGACTTGCACCAATCGTGGCTTTGGTCCAATTGCAGTTGCCTTGTTGATGGTCACTTCTACTGATTCTGTGGTGATCTCCGAAAGAATGAATTCTAGCAGCTCCTTAGTCGGCTTAATTGCTTTTAGCAGCGCTGAAAATTCATCGACGGATAGGATGAACCCTTGCATTTTTGTGCTATCATTTTGTCGGTACAGCTGATCGGTCGTTGCTTTCCAATATTAGAGTATGATCTTGTGGTGCTCACTTCCCTACGAACATATTTACTTTTCAAACTCTCAGTCTTCTTCGGCTGTTTGCACCTTTGCACAATTTGCCAGCCGGATTCGATAGTCGTTGGCTTTCATGCTGCAAGATGGGGAAAGTAAAATCCCTCTGTTGCAAGGAGAATCATAGTTGTTGTCATTTCTTCTATTTTGGTGGTTAGTTCTTTTGCTAATGTTCTTTCTCTAGGATTGTCTACATAGCCACATAAGCATTAGGACATCCTATGACTTCAAAAGGAAAAGAATAAGCGACCTTCCCAATCACGATGCAGTTTGACAAGAAATGAAACGCATATGATAAATCAAATGCATGTTATGAGAAATTCATGTTATGTTTTCTTTTGGAGTATTTTAGAAATACCTTTTGGAAATAGTTTAGGAAAACTTTTGATAAACCGATTTCAAATTCTTTTGCCTTAGAGATGAAGGGAAGAGCGTTCCCGTTGAGAGTCGCTAGTTTGGCGCTCGAAAAGGGGCCGAACATTTCTCATTACGGTAACTTTCTTATGCATACATTCGTGTCTGCAAATGATTTATTTTAGAACATTTCTTTACTCAGAGACAACCAAAGATTTTGGTATGTTTGATCCCCAACAGAGTCGTCAGTTTGTTAAAACTAAAAAATGCTCAAGGCAGTTTTCTTGTGTTTCGTTATTCTGGGGGTTCCGAGTAATAGAGACATTCATAGACAATCATAAGCATTCACAAAGTACACACGAGAAAGCATCGTAAGACAAATTTTATTCCAGAGATTCTAAGATCTTTTACATTCCAGGCTGAGATACTAGTCACGAAGTGTAACGCCCCAGATTTTCGAGATTTATTTGAAACTTTTTGAAAATTCATTTTTAATTTATTTTTTATTAATTATCGTACATTTACTGTTGATTTGCGAATAGCGGGACATCCGTAGGAGACCTGATAGGGGACCCTTTACAAAAGTTACTTAAAATGATCCCATAAACATCATAGAAAGACTAGATTTCAAAAATCACGCACTTTTCAGATAATTACGAAATGCCATTAGTTAAGCTCAAGTTAAGATGCCATTTTTAAGTATTATAGTTTCTGACAATCACTTTCACGCAAAACCCTG
Source organism: Liriodendron chinense (assembly GCA_003013855.2). NCBI lineage: Eukaryota > Viridiplantae > Streptophyta > Magnoliopsida > Magnoliales > Magnoliaceae > Liriodendron > Liriodendron chinense. The sequence continues at coordinate 1,998,043 of ML058408.1, forward strand.
GATTAAGTATTTGGGCACATATTAACCATACATGTCAAATTTCAGCCCTTAAATCATTGTAGAAGTGGTCCAATTGTCAAATCAGCCCCTTAACCCTTGATTTTCATGTCCATCGAGTGAGGAAAGTAGATGGTTAGTCGTAGTCGAATATTTCTCTTCATATGAGTGAATTGGATTGTCTTTACCATGGACCAATAGTGCGATTTGAGTGCCCCACCTTGATAATCCTCTTTCTTATGAGCGAAGTTATCCCGTTCTAGAAATTAACGAGTTACCAACTCTTTTTAAATCTGAACCTTTCAATTTACCCACTTCTCACCATCAATCGTTTCTCAAATTTGGACCACTTATTATACTCATATGACTACGACTTTACACAAAATTTGGACCCCGATCTATAATCCTATACCGTTGAACCACAAAGCCAGCCCCTTCCTTTTCCTCAAAAAGTTGAAATTTCAGATCTAGGCATTTCTCACCATCAATCAACCACTAAACTTTGTACAATTATTTGCCTATCATGACCATATATTTTTCCAAAATTTGGGCCCTGATCATCAAGCGTAGACCGTTAATTGAGATCTAACCCATTTTAGCACCCGTTAGGCCATTTTCAAGGATCGGCCAATCTAGAATGTGGATCATCAAGAAATTTACGTATTCTGACTCTATTCTTCGAGCTTGATAAGATGAACGGATTATAATTGATCAAAGATCATCCGAATATTGAGATTTGAGAAACCCAGCTCAAGAGGTTGTTACACAAGACCTCGCGTGCACATCCCTCTCCATATTTTTACTACGCACCTCCAAATCCTTCTCCTAACCCTAGCCTCCATGCCCTAGAGAGAGAGAGAGAGAGAGAGAGAGAGAGAGAGAGAGAGAGTTATTTCTCATATTTTTTCAGCGGCTAGGATATTCTACAACCCTCTTCTTCTAAGTCCATCCTAAGGTGAGGATTTTCCATCAAGCCTTTCATTAATAATATTATGATTATCATAAGTTTCTTTTGTGGCATGTGAAGTTGTTTTGTTTTGAATTGCTTATCCATATAACATGAAGTTTGATGTGAGATTTGTAATGAATATCATTATATAACGATGTGATTCCTTATTTAGATTTTTTACTAAGAAGCATGTGTATTTGTGTTATTTATCTTTGTGAAATCTATGCCCTTATTTTCATAGTCTATGTGTTATAAGTGATATTGGTTTTCATATTGTGATATATATGAAATATATGTATAAGATCATCATATAGACATCCCATTATTGTATATTCTTTGTCCCTAAGTTGGTAAAATTATTCGATGGAGAGAGTTGGAACCCATAAGAGGTGTCCATGATGGAAGAATATATCTTGACTTAACTGAGAGAATGAAGTGATTGTTTGTTAATGGATCCTTACATGTACATGATGCTTGATTTGATCCATTTACAGTACATGGGTATTTTAATGAATTTGGTCATGATGTACAACCTTGGCTTTTTGGGACATGATGAAATCATAAAACGGGACAATGAGTGGACACTAATGGTATACAAATTCTCATGAGCCGGAGTTGGTGCTATGGACACTAATCTCGTGCTGTCGGCCTATGCTGGGTTGCTTGCGACTCCCCATAGTGACCATTGAGTTTTATTTAAATCGGTTGCATGCGAAAACACTTAAATAAAGGTGAAACTAAAGTCATGCATTCACTTGGCTCCATGTGGGTGTACGGAATTGAGAATAGGCTAGAGCGTCCTACTTCTCCCGTACACTGTCACGTGTAGATTTGGGCTATGAGCGTCCCGTTTCTCACGTGGTCGGGCAAAACCATGGGCTTGTGCGTCCCAGGAACCTCTGGTGACTAGTGGCTAGCATGAAGTCGTAATAGGGAGTCTCCCACTTCATGTATTGTGATTCTAGCTAGGGTGCCTTAGCCAGAGCATGCATTCCATGCACGCATTAACAAAGATTTTTAGTTGGTTGCTTTGATTTGATTAAATGATAATATACTGCTTGCATTTACTCTGTACCGTTATTATTATTCTTGATTGTCTTGGAGGAAATATTCCCCACTATGATAGCGTTTAACGCTATACCAAACACAATTTAGATGATGCAGGTGAAGATCCAGGTAATGAACCCGATTTTCAAGGAAAAGAGTTCGATGGTTCGCACGATCACATGGCGGATGACGATGTTAGAGAAATTTAATTGATGTTATCATTTATTAAATATTTCTTTGAGTAGTTGATACATTTATGGAATTGTAATAAGTCTTCAAGAGAAGACATGGTTTTGTATTTTAATTAATCAGTATGGATATTGGTTGGTTCCTTTATTTAAACATTGATGACGACGTAGTAAATTTGATAGAATAAGATGATAATTGTTTCCGCCATTGTGCTTGAATACTATATTTTATTATTTGACAAATTAGTTATTCCATAAATTACTTGGGAATTCGGCCGTCGTGTTATACACGAGAGTCGAAAATCTCGGGTCGTTACACGAAGCCTTAATTACATTAATGGATGATCACCCTTGATTAAAAGGCAAAAAGTAAATGTATACATGCATTATATATAAATTAAATAAAGCATTAAAAGAGCATGAATGTAAGTAAAACACACCACAAACAACATAGAGATTTTTACATGAAAACCCTTACGGGAGAAAACCACGGCACAAAGCGACAAGATTCCACTATGAATATAGTTATACAATAGATGAAATGTTCGGGAGGAAGCCCGGATAGATCGAGCAGGTAAGTTAAATCATTAGGGACTATGGTCTTTAGTTCACGGTCATAGAAATCAAATTTCAGGTTTCTTATGGAATGAGCCATCATTTAGACAAGTTAAATGCCTGTCCCATATTCTTTTGGGTGTTCTTAGTTGAGAAGCAACCAAGATTTTAACGAAGTCATGTATCATAGAGACAATGACCATCATCGAGGACGGGTGACCGTAGGAAGACATGTCAAGATTCTCATGTAGTGCCTCACAGTGTCAATAATCGTCTCTGCGGACGGGTGACCATCGGAAGATACATCATGGTTGCCATATTCAACACAGTGCCATTGGTCGTCGCTGTGGACGGGTGACCACGGGAAGGCATATTACGGCTGTCATATGATACAACACAGTGTCATTGACCGTCTCCGTGGATGGGTGACTTTAAGGATACGTCATGGCTGCTAAATGATACAACACAGTGTCATTGACCATCTTCATGGACGGGTGACTTTCAGGAAGACACATCATAGCTACCAAATGGTATGACATAGTGTCATTGATCGTCTCCGTAGACGGATGACCACTTGAAGATACATTACGTCTATTGGGTGGTGCAACATAGTATCATTGACTGTCGCTGTGGACGAGTGACTTTCAGGAAGACACACCATGAATACCTTACCTACTCAACTGACGGACCCCACTTTAGATGGGAAGCACATCAACTGGTTTTAGCGATAGTAGTTCATAATGAAGTATTTCAGATGTTTTGGGACTCTTTGATCATGGTTTTCGATGATAACCGTAGTCCATTTGATTTAGTTTCATATCTCGATCCGAGATGAATAGAGTTCATGTAATGGATTTAAGGAGTGCAAAGTAAATATACTTGATTGCATACTTGAGAGAAGATTGCACTTATGCTGTGCACCGGGTGAATTATGCACTTGATTTGGTTAATCTGCTTTATGCATATCTTTAATTCAATCATATCATTGTTAATAATCGATGCTTAGAGCGATTAGGTCACTCGGATAGGTTGTGTTGAGATATATTTCTTTGAGAAGTTCCAGATCGATGAGTTAGATTGCACATTTCTAGTGCTCGAAAATGGCTAAGTATTAGGGCTGATATATGCCTGTTTATGCCAATAATCGATAAATGGTGAGGATTAGTGTCCCACAAGTACTATATTTAGTTGCCTTATGATGGGAGGATGTTAAATCTGGCTTGGGGTCAGTGAGATTACGCTTAATTCCACTTGGCGTCAGTCGATCTTCGAGCCAACAGGGCACTTCCGATGGCTAAAAATGACAAAGTTTCGGGCCTGTTTACTGCTTAATTAGCTCGTTCAGCGATTAGGATAACATATAATGTTGATGTAATGTATTATTATGTTACTTCGGATCATGGAGAAACTAAGTCTCCTTCTTGATGTCGGTCAAATTCCGCTTGGTTTCTGTGAATATCGATCGCTTTATGCTTTTAAAGAGGTGTTTCTAGGATTGCGAAAATGACCAAGTGTTGGCCATTTTTTATTAAATCGCTAATTTGGTCCACTTAACATCGACTGTTGGAAGATCCGGTTCGGGGGATGGATAAAACTTGGCAATGTGTGTCCAGGAGACAGACCACGGCAGAGAGGCGGGCCACATTGAAGGTGGGCCACATCACAGAATCCCCAGGTCTGGTAAGTCCGTCCGGGCGACTGTTGCTCTGGTGGTGGGTGCATGTAGCCCCCCCCAGCCGCATGTGAGAGAGAGAGTGAGTAGAGAGGGAAAGTGAGAGAGAGGTGGGCTCATGTGGCAAGGCACATGCGCCTGCCCCCTCCCCATGGGCGGATGTCACTTAGTGACTTAGAGAAATTCATCTCCCAAAGTTGGTGGGCACATGTGAGAGAGAGAGAGCATGAGGAGAGAGAAAAAGGGCTTCACTTCCAAGCGCATGTCACTTGGTGACTTGGGGGAATTCCCTGCCTTGGGCGCATGCCATTTGGTGACTTGGGGGAATCCCCTGCCTTTGGTGCATGTGCCTCTCACAAAGTGGAAAAATCCCACTCCTTAGCCATTTTTAGGGTTTTATCGAACTCTGAAGAGGCAAGCGCATGTAACCCTTTTGGACGAGGGATTTCGGCAAGGGTAATGGGCGCATGTCACTCTCTTCGGCGAGGATTCCGACAAGGGATTATAGCAAGGATTCTACCTCTTGCAGCGCTCTGGCGTCCTCTCGAATGAAGAAGTCTCTATTTGTTATCGGGTGACTACTATTTATAGTAAGTTAATCGGGTCTCGGGTCCAAGAAAATAGAAACTGGTGAGCACATGTATTTTGGAGATGTGGACCATGCACATGTTGTAGGATCGTGAGCGTATGTTTCCAGATTGTGGTGGGCGCATGTGCCAATACTGAGCATCTTTTGGAGTTTTGGTATTTTCGAAGAAGGGAAGTTAAGATTCCATGCGCATGTGGTAGGGGCATGGGCGCATGTCTCCTTATGGTCTATGCATGTCCTTCTTGTGGTGTACGCATGTACCCAACACTTAGAATATTTTTCAAACTTTAGGCTCCGACTGTCCAAAGGATAGGTACCTTTTCGGAGACCGATGTTACTGACGCCAAAGCACTTTAAGCCTCTGATCGGGCTATGAAATTGTTCGCTCGCCTCAAGTACAAGGCTGTGATGTAGTAATAATTCTCGGTAAGACCGAGGTCAATCCACTGGGAATTAGAAAACCAATTCTAAACTATTCCAGCAACTTGAATTGGAACAATTTGGAGTTTTCAATTAAGAGAGCTAACTTAAAACAGTAACTTAGAAAAATCAGTAATTTAAAGGAATTAAGGCTTTCAAGGATTCACTTATAGCAATCCCATGTCAATCCAATCAATCCAAGCATAAAACACAACTAGATTCGAATTTCTATCTCTCATCTAGTTGGAAGATAAAGCATTGAAACACATTCAATCCCAATTAAGTTGAACTTCCAAGTTCTAGTCCTATTCAATCACATAGCATTCAAAATCATTGCCTTCGGAGTAACAGCCATGCCTATGGACTATGGCATGCTCAAGGGTTACCATAATTCGAATCTAATCAAGCCAAATATGATAATCTTAGAGAATTGCAAGGAATCCATGTCAGGAGCACATGAACTCTCATAAAACTTCTAAGAATATCAACTTTATTTGAACTAGAATATTCAAAATCCAAACTTAAAGAGAAAGTACTTGAATTAAACTGAATTAAACATGAAATTGGCTACAAGCTTCACCTCTCAGCCATAGTTGAAAGGTTCTAGCCAAGCATTGTCATGCTACAACTAGAACTCAATGAAAAAGACAAAAAAAAGAAAAATTGGAATTGATGGAGTTGTGGACGCTCCACGGTGCTCTCCTTCACTTCCCACGACCTCCAATCTCTTCTAGGATGCCTTTAGAGGAAGCCTTAGGTGCCCTTTTATAGACTAGTGCGGAAGATTCTAGTTTGCGCAAGGAATCACAGAGCTGCGTAGAAAATATCGAAGCTTGTAGGACAAGCTCTGTTACGCTGCCGATCGGTCGGACGATCGGTCTGAGCTCATGGACGATCGGTCGGATGACCGGTCATAAAACGTGAAAATCAGTCCAGTGACTTTTTAGAATTTCCTCCCCCTCTCTGTTGAGTGCTCGACCGGTCTGTGTGATGGTCGACCGGTCTGACTACCGGTTTATCTTGATCCTGTGATATGTATAGCAATGGGGGGTCTCTGTTGAATTGCAGACTGATCGGACGACTGGTCCTGTACCTTGGCAGACCTGTCAGATGACCGGTCTTCAGTGCAAAGTGTTGCACTTCTTCGTTCTTTCTTCCATCTTTTGGCATTTAGTTCTTTGATCTTCAATGTACCTACAATGATCTTTTTAGCCTTAAATCAGTGAAATCTCCGCCTCGCTTATACAATCACAAATCACGCATTAGATGGGTCTTTTAAGCATGCAAACCATGCATATAATGTGATGTAATGGGTTAATAAATGTATAAATTAGAGGTTCAAGATACCCCCCAACCAACATTTTGCTAGTCCCGAGCAAAACATGCGTGAAGCAAGATCAATTCTCCAAAACCAACTCTCCTTTAAAAACTATGCTTCTATCCATTCTAAGACATACAAGTGTAAAAATCAGAAAAATTAGGTGATAGAAGTTGAAACCTTAAATTCTAAAGTTATAATAAGTGTTCATATGAAATTGCTGTTGATTGATTGATAAATAGAAGAACTTTGAACAAATTCACCCCAATGTGCATAGTGATGGCTTATCTCATGAGTTTACAGGACCATCTTCATCATAGATAAACTAAACTATAGATCTCAAGGTGTACAGATCAACAACAAGCCTATGACAGGAATTTGCCTTACCATCCTTCCGACGGCTTTCATATTACGTCCCATTTCCGGCTTTGGTTACGGGTAGACCATCCCCCGGTTGGTAATAGGTAGCCCTTTTCGAAATTTTTCACCATATTCTCAATCATTCCCATATTTTCATCATTCCTTTCCTTTTTTTTTTATTTTATATTAGATAGGATTTTTAGAAATCCATATCTTTCATTATTTTTCCATGAACAAGGATGGACAAAGTACCCCTGCTTGGTTTCTCAGCATCTCAAATTTAAGTCTAGCCAATCCACAAATCTACATAATCCTTTCAAATCATGAAAATCGTGGAATGTGAACTAGGTGTAAGAATGTTCAAATTTTCTACCAATCATATAAATAGGGAAATTCACATATAAAACCATTATTTCAAAGGTAGTTCAAGACATTCAACATCACTCACTTCGTATCTCCTTTTCTTAGACTCGTATAATCCCGAATGCATAGAAACAAAATTTTCTAAAAGAGTTTTGAATTTTCAGAAAATTCAAATTTTTTTTAACAAATAATGCTTGAAATGTCCACAAACTGCTAGATGAGGAATCTCGTCTCACTCCCCAACCAAATCATGCATTGTCCTCAATGTAAAAAGATATGCAATGAGCATGAACATGAGAGCAATGGTAAAATAAAAGAGAGTGAGAACAATAGTACCTGAGAGAGTCGATCATGGAAGTATACAACCCTAGTATCAAAATCTACTAAAGCAAGTAAAACTAAAACAAAAAAACAACTAAACCTAAATCCTACGCTATACCTCCGTCAGACTAGGAGATCAATCGTCCTAATACACAGGATCATCCAGAGTGATGGACATGTCCTCTGAATTAAATTTCTCAACGAATGGTTTAAGGCATTGTCCGTTCATTTTAAAACAGTTACCATTCATCGCATTCTCTAACTCAATAGCCCTATGGGGAAAAACTTCTTTAACAATTTATGGGCCAGTCCATTGAGATCGTAATTTTTTCGAAAAAAGATGAAGTCAAGAATTGTACAAGAGCACTTTCTGACCTTCATAGAAAGATTTCCTGAAAATGTGCTTGTCATGGAAGGCCTTTATCCTACTCTTGTAAATCCTCGAGTTCTGGTAAGTATCGTTCTGGATCTTGTTAAGCTCATTTAATTGGAGTTTGTTGTTCGCTCGCCTCAAGTGTAAGGCTGCAATGTAGTAATAAATCTCGGTAAGACCGAGGTCGATCCACAGGGAAAGAAGTAAACAATTCCAAGTACTCTAATAACTAGAATCTAAGAAGTTTAAGGAAGTTATTTTTCACATGAAATAGGAAAATCTGAAAATAAGAAGAACTAGAGCATCAAGGATCCACTTGTAGTAGTCCAATGCCAATCCATTCATCCAAGTACAACACAATTAGAATCAAAGTCCCATCTCTCATCTAATTGGAAGATATAACATTCAAGCACAAATAATCCCACTTAAATCTGAAAATTAGATTTCTAGTTCTAATGAAGCACATAGAACTTGAACTTGTAGCCTTCGGAGTAACAGCCATGCCTATGGACTATGGCATGCTCAAGGGTTACTACAATTCTAATTCAAACAACCCAATCATGGTAATCTTAGAGAATTGCAAGGAACTCATGTCCGGAGCACACAAACTCTCACAAAACTTCTAAAAAACCAAACTTTATTCAAAATAGAACTTCAAAATCCAAAATTAAGAAAAGGGTACTTGAAATAAAAGAATTAAAGCATTGGAACCAACTACAAATTTCACCTCTAGCTCTAGCTAAGAGGTTAGCTAAGGAAAAACATATTAAAACTAGAACTAGAACTAAGAAAAGGAAGAAAAACTAGCTGGAGGAGGCTAGGTAGCCTCCTGGGACTTGAACTCCTTGCTCCCCACGTCCTTGGTTGATTTGGAATAGAAGAGAGCACCTCCTTTTATAGTGCAGCAATAGTACAGCAACATAGCAGAATTTGTTTCGCCTGGTACGGCTTAACCAATGGTCGGATTGCCTTCAAATTTGGTTTGTAACTTCCTTGTAATGTGATCTTCCTCATAGATGATTTAGATTTACAAGATTATCCTCTGAATGGGCCCACCAATCACATCACCGACCGCCTCTCAAAATCGCGCACTTTGGGTACCTTCAGAACCAGTCATCTTGCTTTCAACGCCCTGGAGTGTACAGAGGTCGGATTGATCTCAAATTTTAAAAATTGGTAGAAAACTTCATCCTCTACATGATAGATGGATTAGATTGTCCAAAACAATCCCAAAATGTGGTCCGAAAATTAGAACACTTAGGGCTTTTATAAACTCTGCGCAGTTGGATCTTTCTGGATGGTCCATCTTTCTTCAACCGGTACGATCAAACCACACACCCTTTTGATCTGAAACTTTTGTGGTTATTCATATATGGATGTGGTCTAAAAGATGGTCAAAGTAGATTCTTCATATCATCAATGATGAGTCCTCTGGACCGGCCCAGAGTTGAACAGCGAAATCTGGAACTTTCTGGACAGTTCGTATTGTTTTGGCCACCACGGTCAATCCGTAGTCCGATCGACACGAAACCACTTGGGTTAGTTCGGCGTCGAGCTCCTCTTCGACATGGATGTGTTGGATTTCCAAATATCATCAAGATAACTTCATAAAACTGGTCCGAAAAACCAGGTGCGGGAATACATTGCTGTTTTAGAATCTGGAATCTGAAACTTGCATGGCCGACCGGTCACGACCGGTCGGACAGGGCTGGCCGACCGGTCATGACCGGTCAGGCCCTCTTTGGCATTACTCCAGCAAGCATGGCCGACCGGTCAAGACCGGTCGGGCTTCCTTGGCCGACCGGTCAAGACCGGTCGGTCTCTTTTTCTTCTTGTTTTCTTCCTTTCTTTCTTCTATTTTCTTCTTTCTTTGCTTCCTTCTTTCTTTGGTCCACCTTGGGCCTTCATCAAAGGCTCCAAATGGCCCCTTTTTGGTCTCTAATTGAGTGAAGTCCGCTCTCATTCCTATAATCACAAAACATGTGTTAGATGGGCCTTTAAATCATGAAAATCATGCAAACCATGTCATATAATGGGCAATGCAATGTATAAATTGGAGGTTCAACACACCCCCCAACCAGCTTTTTGCTAGTCCCGAGCAAAACATGCGTGAAACAATTTCAAACCTCCAAACCCAACTCTCCCTCAAAACCCATGATTCTATCCATTCCAAGGTGTATAAGTATAAAATTTGGAAAAATTAGGTGATAGAAGCTGAAATCTTGGACTCTCAAAACATAATAAGTGTCTACATGAAATTCCCACTGATTGATTGATAAATAGAAGAACTCGAACAAATTCAACCTAGTGTGCATAGTGAAAGTTCATCTCATGAGTTTCTGGGATCATCTTCTTCATAGATTAAGTAAACCAAGGATTTTAAGGTGCACAGAGCAACAACAAGCCTATGACAGGAATTTGCCTTACCATCCTTCCGACGGCTTTCACACTACGTCCCATTTCCGGCTTTGGTTACGGTTCGACCATCCCCCGGTTGGTAATAGGTAGCCCTTTTCGAAATTTTCCACCATTTTTCCTTCATTCCCGATTTCATCCTTTCTTTCCTTTTTCTTTTAAAATTAGATAGGATTTTTAAAAATCCATATCTTTCATTATTTTCCCATGGACAAGGATGGACAAAATACCCCGGCTTGGTTTCTCAACACCTTTATATCAAAGTCTAGCTAATCCACAAATCACATAAACCTTTCAACTCATGAAAATCGTGTAATGTGAACTTGGTGTGAAGGTGTTCAAATTTTCTATCAATCACAACAATAGGGGAACTAACATATAAAACCATTATGTTGGGAGAATTCAAGACTTACAACATCACACACTTCGTATCTCCTCTTCTTATACTCATATCATCTCGAATGCATGGAAATACGGTTTTCTAAGAGAGTTTTGAAATTTTAGAAAATTCGAAAAAATTTGCGCATGTGAGGCTCGAAATGTTGCAACATGCTAGATGAGGAATCTCATCTCACCCCCCAACCAAATCTTGCATTGTCCTCAATGTAAAAAGATATGCAATTAGCATGAACATGAGAGCAATGGTAAAATATGAGTGAGAACAATAGTACCTGAGATAGCAAGTTGATCAATTCTAGCATCTTCCCTTGTCTCGATGAGACTTATTCAATCCTAATTGCAGAAAAATAAATCCTAACCTACCTACCTACCTTTGATTAGTCCGATCAACTACATGATCAAAGTTGAGCAGGATCTTCATGAATTTCAATAAATTTCTCATGAGGACCATCCAAAGTCCTGCTCGACAGTAAACATGTGTGCTTCTTATCATTGAAGTCCAATCGTATTGTGCACCACATGCATAAAAGGAGGAGATAAGAGCAGCAAAAAGATCTCTCCTCAAATTCTGATTTGGGTTATGATTGATTAAAAATGGGTCCTCCCAATCAGAATTTTCAATGGGCTGAAGGACCCATGATGGTGGAGAGACACTCATCAAGTTTTCATTGGTTAAAGTTGTCTCCTCCACAATTTCAGAATTGTACGGTGCTTCCACAAACAATGGTAAAGAGTGTAAATCAGTGGAAAGGTGTTCTTCAGGCACCGGCACCGTGTCTAACAAAATGTCCAACTCCTTAATCATCTCATCATCAAGATCATAAGATTGGGCCAAGCATTCCTCTAGGAAATCGAGATAGTCGGATGAAGGGTCCTCATCCTCCCTTAATGATTGAAGAAATTCTATTTCAATGGTAAGGAATTCCTCCTCTATAGAGAGGAGGTCTTCCAAAGAGAATTCTTCAGATTCAGTGGTAAGCACATCATCTAACATTGGTTGATCTTTGAAAATTTCAGATTGTGCCACCTCATCATCCAAAGGAATAGAATTTTCAATCAAAGGGAGGTCTACCACACTAGAATTTGGCATGTGTTGTTGGTGGAAGGACTCAAAAAGATCGACTTCGGCCATCTCTCTAGCATGCATATCCTCTAGAGACTCATAATCATTATGCCCTTGGGAAAAAGAAACCATAGGTTCATAACCATTCACCAAACCCTCATTGTAGGCAACCCCACTACCACTTTCAAATTTTATGGATTCCTCGGGTTCGTCAACCGTCATTGAAATCTCTTCATCATTAAGTTCAAAGCATCCAAAAGAGATAGTGGACTCACCATAATTGATGATGACATTGGGATCATCGAAATCAATCTCCTTTAAAAGTCTATCCATTAAATCAGAAGAGGGTTGGGCTTGGATAGCCTCATCCTCCTCATTGTTGGGGATTGATTCGGTGTTCCCAATGTTGGGTTTAATATTTTGAGATGGCGAGAGGTTTTGTATGCATTTCTCAGTTATTTCCATAAACTCTCGCAGCACATCCTCAAGAGTTCGTGTCGGTTGCGGCTCATGAGAAAGAAACTCTTGAGGATAGTTGTTGGCATCCATGGTTGGTTCCTCCCTTGAACAAGGAGAATGGTGGTTTTCCCAATTAAGACCGTACGCATTGTAGGATGAAAAGTTATATGATGGTTGATAGGCATATCCATACAAGTAATCACGCATTGTCTTAACCGGTTGGCTACTATTCACCTGTTCCTTTTGTTGTTGCACACCTCTTACCATAACCGGTGGAACACTCATGTTATTTTCAATCCGGTAATCACGTAATGTTTTTCCCGGATGATTATCCAATTTTGCTTCGTTCCGGTATTCCCCCATCGTCTTACATCGTGTCTCAATATGTGTATTGTTTTCATTAATGTAATCACGCATCGTCTTACGTGGGGCGGCAGTGGAGGTTGATTGAACCTTAGAAAAATACTTATGCTTATAATGGTTCCAATCATAAAGACTTTCAATTTCATGGTCTGACATCTCATCTTCCAAAAGATGCTTATATGCACCATTCGTCCAATCATACATGATGAAATTTTAAGAAATTGAAAACTACCCTAATATAAAAAAAAGAACAAAAAGAAGGGATATGGGGAGATGTTACCCAATAGAGTGAGATCTATGTCAGCAACAATGTCCTACAAAATCAAAAAAGAATTTGTTAGTAATCTAAAAAAAAAAATCAGAAAATCTACTTCTATAAAAACTGAAAATCCTACCTAACTAAGATTACTCTATAGCTACTAGAACAATTAAAACCGTTTAACTTTTTCCCCGGCAACGGCGCCAAAAACTTGTTCGCTCGCCTCAAGTGTAAGGCTGCAATGTAGTAATAAATCTCGGTAAGACCGAGGTCGATCCACAGGGAAAGAAGTAAACAATTCCAAGTACTCTAATAACTAGAATCTAAGAAGTTTAAGGAAGTTATTTTTCACATGAAATAGGAAAATCTGAAAATAAGAAGAACTAGAGCATCAAGGATCCACTTGTAGTAGTCCAATGCCAATCCATTCATCCAAGTACAACACAATTAGAATCAAAGTCCCATCTCTCATCTAATTGGAAGATATAACATTCAAGCACAAATAATCCCACTTAAATCTGAAAATTAGATTTCTAGTTCTAATGAAGCACATAGAACTTGAACTTGTAGCCTTCGGAGTAACAGCCATGCCTATGGACTATGGCATGCTCAAGGGTTACTACAATTCTAATTCAAACAACCCAATCATGGTAATCTTAGAGAATTGCAAGGAACTCATGTCCGGAGCACACAAACTCTCACAAAACTTCTAAAAAACCAAACTTTATTCAAAATAGAACTTCAAAATCCAAAATTAAGAAAAGGGTACTTGAAATAAAAGAATTAAAGCATTGGAACCAACTACAAATTTCACCTCTAGCTCTAGCTAAGAGGTTAGCTAAGGAAAAACATATTAAAACTAGAACTAGAACTAAGAAAAGGAAGAAAAACTAGCTGGAGGAGGCTAGGTAGCCTCCTGGGACTTGAACTCCTTGCTCCCCACGTCCTTGGTTGATTTGGAATAGAAGAGAGCACCTCCTTTTATAGTGCAGCAATAGTACAGCAACATAGCAGAATTTGTTTCGCCTGGTACGGCTTAACCAATGGTCGGATTGCCTTCAAATTTGGTTTGTAACTTCCTTGTAATGTGATCTTCCTCATAGATGATTTAGATTTACAAGATTATCCTCTGAATGGGCCCACCAATCACATCACCGACCGCCTCTCAAAATCGCGCACTTTGGGTACCTTCAGAACCAGTCATCTTGCTTTCAACGCCCTGGAGTGTACAGAGGTCGGATTGATCTCAAATTTTAAAAATTGGTAGAAAACTTCATCCTCTACATGATAGATGGATTAGATTGTCCAAAACAATCCCAAAATGTGGTCCGAAAATTAGAACACTTAGGGCTTTTATAAACTCTGCGCAGTTGGATCTTTCTGGATGGTCCATCTTTCTTCAACCGGTACGATCAAACCACACACCCTTTTGATCTGAAACTTTTGTGGTTATTCATATATGGATGTGGTCTAAAAGATGGTCAAAGTAGATTCTTCATATCATCAATGATGAGTCCTCTGGACCGGCCCAGAGTTGAACAGCGAAATCTGGAACTTTCTGGACAGTTCGTATTGTTTTGGCCACCACGGTCAATCCGTAGCTCCGATCGACACGAAACCACTTGGGTTAGTTCGGCGTCGAGCTCCTCTTCGACATGGATGTGTTGGATTTCCAAATATCATCAAATAACTTCATAAAACTGGTCCGAAAAACCAAGTGCGGGAATACATTGCTGTTTTAGAATCTGGAATCTGAAACTTGCATGGCCGACCGGTCACGACCGGTCGGACAGGGCTGGCCGACCGGTCATGACCGGTCAGGCCCTCTTTGGCATTACTCCAGCAAGCATGGCCGACCGGTCAAGACCGGTCGGGCTTCCTTGGCCGACCGGTCAAGACCGGTCGGTCTCTTTTTCTTCTTGTTTTCTTCCTTTCTTTCTTCTATTTTCTTCTTTCTTTGCTTCCTTCTTTCTTTGGTCCACCTTGGGCCTTCATCAAAGGCTCCAAATGGCCCCTTTTTGGTCTCTAATTGAGTGAAGTCCGCTCTCATTCCTATAATCACAAAACATGTGTTAGATGGGCCTTTAAATTATGAAAATCATGCAAACCATGTCATATAATGGGCAATGCAATGTATAAATTGGAGGTTCAACATTTGTGAAGTGAGCTAGCCTTGTCAATGTTAAAATTCAATGCCCGAGTTGTCCAATAAGCTTTGTGTTCAATCTCCACAGATAAGTGACAAGCTTTCCCATAGACAAGTCTATATGGGGACATTCCAATGGGGGTCTTGTAAGCGGTACAGTGAGCTCAAAGAGCATCGTTTAATCTTAGCTACCAATCTTTGCGATCTAGCCTCACCGTCTTTTCTAAAATTTATTTGATTTTTCGATTGAAAATTTCAGCTTGCCTACTTGTTTGTGGGTGGTATGGGGTTCTTATCTTATGTCTAATGCCATATTTCTTCATTAAGGCTTTGAAAGGCCTATTGCAAAAGTGAGAACCGCCATTACTAATGATGGCTCGAGGCGTTCCAAATCTAGAAAATATGTTTTCTTTAAGGAACTTTAGAACCGTACGATGATCGTTGGTTCTACATGGAATAGCCTTTATCCACTTGGACACATAGTCTATGACGAGCAATATATAGACATGTCCAAAAGATGAGGGGAATGGTCCCATGAAATTGATACCCCAACAGTCAAAGACTTCAATGTTGAATTGGGGTAAGAGGTATCATATTTCGACAGGACAATCCTTCTAGCTTTTGGCAACGCTCGCATGCTTTGCAAAACTCGTGGGTGTCCTTAAATAGAGTAGGCCAATAAAAAACACATTGCAGAATTTTAGCAGTGGTTTTCTTGACGGAAAAATGACCCCCACAAACTTAATCATGGCAAAATGAGATGATAGAATTATGTTCATCATCAGGGATACATCCTAATAATTTGATCTGGGCAATATTTAAAATATAAAGGTTCATCCCAGAAAAATCTGCGCACTTCCCTTAGAAATTTTTGTTTATCCTGAGCAGTCCAATGAGTCGGCATTGCACTTGTGGAAAGGTAGTTTGCAATATCAGCATACCATGGTGGATGCATAGCAACAAAGAGTTGCTCATCAGGGAATGAGTCCTTAATAGGTGACTCGTTAATGGAACTAGGTAAAACTAGACGGGATAGATGGTTCGCCACCACGTTCTCTACTCCCTTCTTATCCTTGATTTCTAAGTAGAATTTTTGAAGGAGTAGGATCCATCTAAGCAAACGAGGCTTAACATCCTTCTTAAAAAGAAGGTATTTCAGTGTCGAATGGTCCGTGTAAACTATGACCTTGGATCCTATCAAGTATGCCCTGAACTTGTCTAAGGCAAAAACAATGGCTAGGAGTTCTCCGTAGTCAAGTAATTGACTTGGGCGGGGTTCAGGGTCCTACTCGCATAGTAGATAACGTGGGGCTTTTTGTCCTTCCTTTGTCCTAACATTGCCCCAATAGTATAATCACTCGCATCGCACATCAACTCAAAAGGAATTGACCAATCCGGTGGTTGCGTAATAGGAGCGGTTGTCAACATGTCTTTTAGATTTAAAAAAGCTAATTGACAATCGGCACTCCACTCGAATTGGTTCTCCTTTTGGAGAAGGTTGCATAAGGGCCTAGAAATATGGCTAAAATCCTTAATGAACCTTCTATAAAAACCAGCGTGTCCAAGGAAGGACCGCAGATCGCGTATGCTCTTGGGTGGAGGTAGGTTGGAAATAAATCAATTTTAGCCTGGTCTACCTCTATTCCTTTAGACGAGATGATATGTCTAAGGACTATTCCTCTATGTACCATAAAATGACACTTCTCCTAGTTTAAAACAAGGCTCTTCTCCTCACACCTTGTCAAGACCAACTTCAAGTGATTAAGGCACTCTTCAAAAGTATAACCAAAAACAGAAAAAACATCCATGAATACCTCAAGAAATTCACCCACCATGTCTGAGAAAATACTCAACACGCATCATTGGAATGTGGCGGGTGCATTACATCGCCCGAATAACATTCTTCGATATGCTAATGTGCCAAACGGGCATGTAAAGGTGGTCTTCTCTTGGTCTTCTGGGGCTATCTCAATTTGATTGTAACCGGAGTAGCCATCTAGGAAGCAATAATAGGAGTGACCCGCTAACCTCTCCAAAATTTGATCCATGAATGAGAGAGGAAAGTGGTCCTTCTTAGTGACCGTGTTCAGCTTCCGATAATCGATGCACATACGCCAACTGGTGGTCACTTAGTCGGTATAAGCTCATTGTTGGTGTTTTCTATGATGGTAATACCAGACTTCTTAGGGACAACTTGGGTAAGACTCACCAATTGGCTATCTGAGATGGGGTAGATGATACCCACATCTAGTATCTTTAACACCTCGGCTTTGACAACCTCCATCGTATTTGGATTTAACCTTCTTTGAGGTTGTCTAGTCGTTTTTGCATTCTCTTCGAGGTGTATACCGTGAGTATATACCGAAGCATCTATCCCTTTGAGGTCCGCTATTATTCATCCTATGGCTCTCCTATGTTCTTTGAATAGCTTAATCAACTTGAGCTCTTGGTCTTTTTCTAGGTGAGAGGCGATGACTACCGGGAATGTTTCTTCTTGACCCAAATATACATATTTCAGCTCGGATGGCAATGGTTTAAGGTCAAGCGACAGTGGTTTGATGTTAGACGGTAGAGTCCTTGATGTGGTTGGTGGCAATCTTTTAAAATGGGTCCTCCACTGGCTAGTACCAACTACCGATTTCTCAAAATTCAATTCTTGCACAATTTCACTAATAATAAGGTCTTTGAAGTCCACGAAATGTGCCAAGCATGTCTCCAAGCTTTTTAGTGGTTCAAGTTGAAGGAGCTCTTCTTCTTCAAAAGATTCGAGCATGTTTACCTGTTCACTCCCCAAGTGTAGGGTTGCGAAGTAGTAATAATTCGGAAAGACCGAGTATCGTTCCCACAGAGATTTATGTATGGGTATCTTCAGAATTTAACTAAAACAACTAGTAATTAAGACTATATTAAGAACTTAAACTAAACAAACAGTGATTTGAGTTTAAACAGTGAATGGTTAAGGTAAATTCAATCTAAAAAGTCACTAGAGCGCCAAGGATCCACTCTTGATACGTTTCAATGCATTAACACAACTAGGTCTCATATAATTCAATCAGAATCAGATTTCCATCTCTATCCGATCGGAATATAGAGCAATTAATCACAGTTATCTGAAATAGGTGCTTATTAACTGATTTGATTCCCACAACCATGCTCAGGCCTTGGGCGCACTCAATTGTATAGGCCAAGCCTCTTTCCAATCTAGTTGAGATTCATAATCATAGCCTTCACCAAGTCCTATCACTAGACTTGATTACAACTCATGATTTGAACTCTAATTAAATCAAAATCAATCACTAAACAACTATTCCAGATTATATACAAAAGATAAGAATTTCAGTTGCATGAGTTCCCACATGAAAATCAGGCCATTGCATACAAGGCAATCAAAGCGTCTACCATGCCCGGAGTCGATGGTAGATCAATGCATTACACAAGCATAAACAATGCTCAAAAGCTAAGATACTAAGTTAGGATCACTAAGAATCACATGAGCCCGGAGTCATCAAGAGATCAAAGTAGAAACCAACATAGTACTTGAATCAAACTCAAATTGAACTAAAATTCATCAATTAAAACATAAAAGGAAACCTAGGTTGCATCAATCCATAAAAAACGAATCAAAAGCTTCCCCTCTTAGCTTTCTAAGAGGGTTTAGTTCATCTCTAACATCCTTGAACTAAAAGCCTCTAAAAACATGAAAAATACTAAAACAGGAAGAAAACTAAAGATCTGAAGTCGAATCCGTCTCCTGAGCAATCCCCACGTCCTAGCCTCCTTTGGTATGAAGAGAAGACACCCTTTTATAGCTTGGAGGAGTCCAATACGCAAGAGAACTCCAGAAATCGCGTAATTTTACGCACTTGCGCAGAAGAATCCGGAGCCCGATTTAGAAACAGCTTGTTTTGCACATGGCCGACTGGTCATGACCGGTCGGCCTTGAGAATTCCCTTGTCCAGTAGCTATGGCCGACCGGTCATGACCGGTCGGCCTAGGCAGTCCATCAGTCAGCAGTTATGCCCGACCGGTCATGACCGGTCGGGCTTGTTCCCTGTTCAGTCCAACAAAGGTATGGGGTGGCCAACCGGTCATGACCGGTCGGTCTTGCTTGGCTGACTGGTCAGCCGACCGGTCTTGCCTTCTTCCTTCTCTATTTCTTTCTTTCTTTCTTCTTTTCTCTTCTCTCCTTGCTTTCTTCTCTTTGTTCTTCCTTCAATACTTCATCTATTGATCCTCAATGCTCATAAAGAGCTCCACTTAGCTTTCAAATGGTGAACTCTCCATCTTGTTCCTACAATCATAAATCATGTGGTAAGTTGGTCCTTTAAACATGTATATCATGCATAATGAGTGATGAATTGGGGTTAGAATATGCACAATTATGAGCTCAACATTACCTCGAACAGCTCATCATCATCATCCCTATGCCTTTTGTTCAAATGGAACACATTCACCTCCAATGTCATGTTTTGTATGGATGGCCCTCCTTGAGAGTTGGTAGGATTACCCATGGGATTATTCTTCCAACTAAAATTTGGGTGGTTCTTCTGAGTTATACGTGTTACCCATCGGTCCATTAAAAGGACGTTGATATCCATATGTGGCATTTGCATGTTCTTGTAACACCTCTTGAAACACAGCAATTGTAGGACAATCTTACGTAGCGTGTATATTAGTGGCACAAATTCCACATATGTTCTCAATAGCTTCATTGGACGTTGAAACTCCACTCTTACTAAGTTCCATGCCCTCGATCTTCCTTGTGAGGCTGGCTATCTTTGCGTTCACATCATCTTCTTCTTTAAGAATATAGATGCCTCCTTTTTCCTTTTGTTAAGGAGGCTTGAGATTACTAGATTTGTCCGAGGTATCCCATGATTGCGCATTCTCGGCCAACATATCCAAGTAACTCCAAGCTTCATCTAAATTTTTACTCATAAACTCGCCGTTGCACATCATCTCTACGAATTAGCGCATGTTGGAACTTAATCCTGAAAGTGCGGTTTTACCGCTTGTAGAGATACTCGAAGATATGTCTAAGGACCTAGAAGGGGTGATATGGACCTTTTTGAAATTCTTTTCGCCTACTTGCACAATTCAACAAATATAACAAAGTAAGCAAGAACACTTAGGCTTCCAAGCCTAGGTGGGTCCAATCACAAGACTAGCAAAAGTATAAGCAATAAATAATCTTAGTCTAAGCATGCAAAGGTAAAGAAAATATTCAACTAATCAAGCTCCTAGACTATGCATCTTGTGTAGACTTATGAGAGTGGATCAATGAGCTCAAGTCTACACAAGTAGTGAAGGTACATCTTGTGTGAGGATGCCTAAAAAGTGCCTAGCATGCATTCCTATCAAGCATTCATAATTAAGCAATTTAACTAACAATGCAACGATATAATATGCTCAAGAACAATCACAAACACAAGGATGTATAGTGGTTCGACTACGTGTCTACTCCACTCCCGATTCAAGTACTCAACCCCTTTGAGCACACCGACATTCACTATAGGAGGTTTTAAATGAGGTTCACCTCTCAACCTTTACAAGGAGGTTTTGTCGGTTCACCTCTCAACCGTATCCGGAGTTTTAGACATAGGCTAACTCTCAACCTAATCGCACGTTTACTCCCGTGTTAGAGGCTCCCCCTTGAAGACTTAGTTTAGGCCCGGCTGACGGGCCAAGGAACGACTAACGTCCCTAGGTCGAGTTCGAAAAAATAAACTCTAAAATGGACTCTCAAAAAAGATAACCTACTTGTCGGATGAGCCACTTGTTTAGCGCCGGATTGGGTCGCTTGATCTCCGCTCTCCCGTGCTTCAATCAGCTTCTCTTGCTCCCACGATCGTGTCGCCGTTACGTCGCCAATGCCTCAGCCACATTTGATCAAACACCTTGCATGCGATGCCTTGAAATGCCCAAGGTGCTAGGAGGATGGGTTTGAGAACTCTACAACTTAGTGGGAATGGGTTGCCTAGAGTCTCTTACCTACAACGATCTCATCTTCGAGTTTAGGACAAGGATATGCCAATCAAGAAGCTTCTTAACTCTAGAGATCAAGAGGGGATGAAGGTCATCTTCTTCATGAGCTTGGAATGCTCTAATCTTGTGTTAAAGCACAAGGAAGATGCCTTCCATAGGTCAAGGAATGAGCCTCAAAAGATCTCCTTCAATGGTGGCTTTACTCCCTCAAAAATCCCTCTCACAATGCCCAAAAAAGGAGCCTCATATATATAGAAAAGTGGCTTCAACGATCATAAAACGGCTATGAGCCGACCTGTCCCGACCGGTCATGACCGGTCAGACTCCCCTGCTGAAGAGTTTCAAGTGCACAGGCCAAACACATGGGCCGACCGGTCATGACCGGTCGGGACCCCTTGCTGGACAGCCGAACTCACCAGGCCGACCGGTCATGACCGGTCAGACCCCTCTGCTGGATAGCTTAGATGAGAACAGGCCGACCGGTCATGACCGGTCGGCGCACCTTGCTGGACAGGCTGAATAGAACAGGCCGACCGGTCATGACCGGTCGGCACACCTTGCTGATCCTCTTCTCTTGTGAAGGCCGACCGGTCATGACCGGTCGGTCCACTAGCCTGCACTCACAGCATTTTGCTGTTTGTTCTGGCTGACCGGTCGGACAGTCCTGGGTTCAGCCCTGCTCCATGCATTCTTCAGCTCTAGCATATTGGCCAAGGTGTGGGTGTTCTTTTGGGACACCTAGGGCCACACTAGGATGACTAAGAGTATTCCTAAGATGGTCAAGGTCATCAAAGATACAAAGGGGTTGGGTTTTGGTCAAGGTTAAGGCACCAAGGCATCACTTTTACCTGAAACTTCTTTCTTGATGCGGCTGGACGTCTTGAGTCTTCGGTCTTCGTCTTCATTGGGCTCAAATGACACTAGACTCACAGACGTAAGTGATTGACAAACAAGGTGCACTAGTATGCCACGGAAAAGTGCACTAACAAATCCATCGTTGAAGAAGTTTATGATTCGCTAGCTTTCGTAGCCGTGATGTGGGCAAGCAAGTAGGAGGTCCTTAAACCTTTCCCAACATTAGAAGAATGACTCATTCTCTTTAACCGAAAAGTTCATTATGGCTCTTCGAAGGGTGTTTGTTTTATGATCTAGGAAGAACTTTTTCAAGAATTCCCGGGTCATCTCGTTCTATGACCCTATCGAGTGTGGTCTAAGAGAGTGAAGCCAACTCTTGGCTCTTTCTTTTAATGAAAAGGGAAAAGTTTGAGTTTTATGGCATCTTCCGAAACATTCGCATATTACAAAGTAGCCACCACTTCTTCAAATTCCTTAAGTGTAAATATGGGCTTTCAGAGTCTAGCCCATTGAACTTTGGCAAAAGTTGAATCACACCCGGCTTTATATCAATGTTTCCCCCATTTGGTGGTAAAACCACGCATGAGGGTGTAGTTGTACGGGCCGGTTGGAGATAGTCCCATAAAGATCTCATTGGAGGAACATTGTGTACCTCATTATCTCCTACTCCCTCTTGATTTGCATTTGTAGTTGGGGGGGGGGGGGGGGGGGGGGGGGGGGGGGGGGTTTATCCATACTCCCCAAACTATCACAAAGCGCTTGGTATTTTCGGACTCGTCTATGAACTGATAATGGTCCAACTAGACCACCTTCGGATTGGAGACGATTAGTGTGGTCACATTCCCAAGGGACATAAACCACACAACTAAGAACTAAACTAATCCTAAGTCCTAAAACATAATTTAACAAAAATTTAAAAATTGAAAAATCTGTAAAAAGTACTAAGTTAGAAGGATATTACCCGATTCGCTTGAACTATGGAAGAATTCCTACAAAACAAAACAACTTGTTAGTCCTAGGAAATCAGAAAAAAGCTATCTACTTCTACTTCTACAGCCATTAAAATAATCTATAACCGTTTATCTAATTTCCCCAGCAACGACACTAAAAACTTGTTCGCTCGCCTTAAGTGCAAGGTTGCAATGTAGTAATAATTCTCGGTAAGACCGAGGTTAATCCACTGGGAATTAGAAAACCAATTCTAAACTATTCCAGCAACTTAAATTGGAACAATTTGGAGTTTTCAATTAAGAGAGCTAACTTAAAACAGTAACTTAGAAAAATTAGTAATTTAAAGGAACTAAGGCTTTTAAGGATTCACTTGTAGTCCCATGTCAATCTAACCAATCCATGCATAAAACACAACTAGATTTGAAGTTCAATCTCTCATCTAGTTGGAAGATAAAGCATTGAAACACATTCAATCCCACTTAAGTTGAACTTCCAAGTTCTATTCCTATTCAATCACATAGCATTCAAAATCATAGCCTTCGGAGTAACATCCATGACTATGGACTATGGCATGCTCAAGGGTTACCATAATTAGAATCTAATCAAGCCAAATATGATAATCTCAGAGAAATGCAAGGAATCCATGTTCGAGCATATGAACTCTCATAAAAGTTCTAAAAATATCAACTTTATTTGAACTAGAATATTCAAAATCCAAACTTAAAATGAAAGTACTTGAATTAAACTAAATTAAACATGAAATTGGCTACAAGCTTCACCTCTCAGCCTTAGCTGAAAGGTTCTAGCCGAGCATTATCATACTACAACTAGAACTCAATGAAAAAGACATAAAAACTAGAAAAACCAGAATCGACGGAGTTGTGGAGGCTCCACGATGCTCTCCTTCACTTCCCATGACCTCCAATCTCTTCTAGGATGCCTTTAGACGAAGCCCTAGGTGCCTTTTTATAAAATAGTGCGAAAGATTCTAGTTTGTGCAAGAAATCACGGAGCTGCGTAGAAAAAAATCAGAGCTTGTAGGACAAGCTCTGTTACGCGGCCGACCAGTCGGATGATCGGTCTGAGCTCATGGACGACTGGTCGTAAAACGTGAAAATCAGTCCAGTGACTTTTTGAAAATTTCTCCCCCTCTCTGTTGAGTGCTCGACCGGTCTGACGACTGGTTTATCTTGGTCCAGTGATATATACAGGAATGGGGGGTCTCTGTTGAATTGCAGACCGATCGGACAACCGGTCCCGTGCCTTGGCAGACCGGTTAGACTACCGGTCTTTAGTGCAGAGTGTTGCACTTCTTCCTTCTTTCTTCCATATCTCTCTTGCTTCTTTCTTCCATCCTTTGGCACTTAGTTCTTTGATCTTTAATGTACCTACAATCTTTTTAGCCTTAAATCAGTGAAATCTCTGCCTCACTCCTACAATCACAAATCACGCATTAGATGGGTCTTTTAAGCATGCAAATCATGTATATAATGTGATGTAATGGGTTGTAAGGGTGATCGATTGCTGTAAATTTTGGTAGTTCCTTACCAATTTGGACACTCCTGGTTGGCTCCAAACATGGGTAAAACGCACTTTGGTGCGCGTGGGTAAATGTATACACCGTATGGCTTTCAGATTCAGGGGTTAAGGGTTTTTAGATCGTTTGACAGTAATACCCATGTCCAGTTCCCTTCCGAAATAACATTTATAGGCTTTTGGGTCCTTTCAGTCGGCTCCAAATAGGGCAAAACACATTTCAAGGTGAGAAGGTAATAATACGAGTTGAGCAACTTTTAAATTTGGTAGTTAAGGGTTTCTGGGCATTTCAGATCATTTGGCGTCAATACGCATGTCTAGTTCCTTTCTGAAATAGTATTTATAGGATTTCGAACCCTTTCAGTCGGCTCCACATAGGGTAAAATGCATTTCAAGGTGTGTAGGTAATAATACGTGTCGCGCGACTTTCAAACTTGGTAGGTAAGGGTTTCTGGGTATTTCGGATCATTTGGTGTTGAGCTCTTAAATGTGCATATTCCAACCCCATTTCAATAAGTGATTAAAGACCCAACTAATGCAAGGTTTTGTGGTTGTGGGAATGGGAGAGAGAATTCATCAATTGAGGGCTTAAAGAGGCTATTTACACACCTTGATGATCAAAGGAATAAAGGACCAAAGGTGGAGGAAAAGTGCATTGAAGATGAAGGAGGAGAAGCTGAGAATTCAGCCAAATTCATGTCCACCGGCTGGCCGGACACAGCCACCGACCGGCTGGCCAAACCCTCAAGAAACAAGAAAGTTACTGGACACATTTTAAGAGGACCGATCCCTAGACCGACCGACCGGACAGACTAACCGGCCAGTCGGCTGAAGGCTCCGTCTACAGATTGTAACACCTAGTGAATTCAGCAAGTTGAAGTAGGTCGGCCGACCGGTCGGCTGATGGGTTGGATTGTGTAAAAATGACTCTAGTGAAAATTGCATTTGCAGGCACTTTGTCCGATCGGCCGGATTGGGGGTCCGACCGGCCAGTCAACACTCAGGAACATCTGGAGCGCCGAAAATCTCTATGCAAAACGCTAATCTTGCAGGATTTGTCGAAGTTTCTTCACACCTAGGGCCCCAAAGCTATAAAAGGACTCCTCTAGCTCGTTCCTAGGGCATCCTAGAAGAGATTCACCACAGTGGGAGGCGGCAGAAGTTAGATCCGGAGTTTTACAACTCCTCCTAGTTTGTTCTTCTAGTTTATATGTTTTTCTTAGTTGTTTTCATGTTTCCTTGGATCATGAACGGCTAAACCTTTTAGCTAGGGCTAAGAGGTGAAGCTTGTAGATCTAAGATGTTTCAATTCGTTTGATTTGGTTTCAAGTTGGATTATTAGTGAAGAACAATGGTTTGAAGTTTGAATAAAGTTCTAAGTAGTTTTTCTTAATCTTATGAGGCTCATGGATGTTTAGAAGAATTTCTTAAGTTCTTAATTATTTTGTATTATTCTAGACTTGTATGCTCTGAGGAATCGGATTCAATACACTCTAGACCTTTGATCCTCATGTGAGAACTTCATACCAAAAGTTCTACTTTTCTGGAATTTCTGCTTATGTGTGGTTGTTTATGTGATTTGAATGAAGTTTAAATCATGTTCTAGTTATACTTTGTGATAGAATTTAATGATGATTATGATTGTGATCTTAACCTATTGGAACTAGGATTGACTTATGCAATTGAGTATGCTCAAGTCCTAACTTGAATTAAGAGAATCATGTACTTGAATCACATATATGGCAGACTGTTTGTTTTAACTGCTCTATCATCCGGCTAGATAGGATTTAGTTTCGATTCTAGTTGAGAAAGTGAGAAACCACAGCAAATTAAGCATCAAGGATTGCTACAAGTGGATCCTTGAACCCCTAGTGCTTTTTATTAATTGATTACATTCAGTTTAGTTCAAAATATCTATCTACACCCAATTCAAAAATCCTGTTTAGTTAGTTCTTAATTAGAAACCATTGGAAGTGTTTTGTGAACTCCTACACAAGTCCCTATGGATCGACCTCGGTCTTACTGAGATTATTACTACATCGCAACCCTACACTTGGGGAAGCGAACAAGTTTTTGGCGCTGTTGCCAGGGACTTTGACGGTTTTTCTCAAAATTTCAGAAAATAATTTCTATTTGAGATTTTTAGGACTCCTTTGCTAACTTAGTTTGTTTGCTTTGTTTTGTTTTTTCAGGAATTCTAGGAGTTGAAGTAGTCACTTCAAGTCAGGTTTTTCTAACCCTTTTTCTTTTTATTTTTATTTTTCTGAGATTTGCATGCCACATTGGGTTCAGGATTCTAATAACCGACTCATTAGTGAAGGAGGAATTGTTAAAGGGATTGATAGGGAGCAACGTGCTAAGAAACATTTAGATTCTCCAATTTTGTCTGAAAGTATGTCGGGAAATCAACCCAACCCAATGGCCAATCAAAATATGGGCCAAAACCAAACCGAAATGGGAGAAAATGTGGTTGAAAATGTTCCCCGACCTAGAACATTACGTGATTACTTGCAACCTACAAGAGCGAGCACTCCCTCATGCATAGTTTTTCCATTGAATGCAGGGAACATAGATTTGAAATCGAGAGTAATCCAACTCATTCCTAAATTCCATGGGCTAGACAGCGAAAGTGCCTGTCAACATCTTAAGGAATTTGATAAGGTGATAACCACAATGCACTTTGCAAATGTAACCAATGATGTGGTTAGACTCAAATTATTTCCTTTTTCCCTTAAAGAGAAAGCTAAGGCTTGGCTTCATGCATTAAGACCAAGATCAATTGGCACATGGATGGAGATGACATGGGAGTTCATTAAAAAGTTCTTCCCTACTCACAAAATGATCATGTTGAGGTGCCTTATCATGAATTTTACTCAAAAAGAGGATGAGACCTTCTTCTAATGTTGGGAGAGGTTCAAGGACTTGTTAAATGCATGCTCACATCATGGCTACAAAATTTGGCGGGTAATAAGCTTTTTCTATGAAGGACTGACTTCACCCATGCGCCAATTCGTAGAGATGATGTTCAATGGAGAATTCATAAATAAGGAAGCCGAGGAAGCATGGGACTATTTTGATGAATTAGCCGAGAATGCATAATCTTGGGATACATTCAGACCAACAAATTTCAAGACAAGCCAACAAAAGGAAAAAGGAGGAATTTATGTTCTCTCAGAAGAAGATAACATAAGTGCACGTGTGGCTAGCCTCGCAAGAAAAGTCGAGGCCATGAAATTGAAGAAAGGAGAGACGATCAACTCAAAAGACGTTGAAACTGTTTGTGGGATTTGTGCCGGAAATCAACATGCAACACAGGATTGTCCCACAATTTTTGCATTCTAAGATATCCTACAAGAATAATCAAATGTCATAAATAGTTATCAACGGCCATTTAGTGCTCCAAACTCAAACACGTATAATTCTAGTTGGAAGAACCATCTCAACTTCAGTTGGAGGAATGGACCCACTGCGAATGCAAACAATACCCCTCACGCTCAACCTTTACTAGGTCCATCCTTAGTAATTACACCAAAAGCTACACTAGAGGAGATGTTGGGTGCATTCGTATCGGTTCAAGCTGAATATAACAAGACTAATTCTCTGAAAATTGATGGGTTCATGCAAGAGCAACTGAAATTCAATCAAAATTCATCTCATGCCATTAATGTCTTGAAAAACACAATGGCTAGAGTTGAATCTCATCTCAGTGTTAGGGAGAAAGGCACACTTCCTGCCCAACCTCTTCCTAACCCAAGAACCCAATTTGAGATACAAGACACAAGCTCGTCCTCCCAACATATGGAGCGTGTCCAAGCTATCACCACTTTGAGAAGTGAAAAAATAATCGATAAATCTAATCCGGTGAAGGCCCCAAAGCCTAATGATCCAGAAATTTTCAAAGAGGATGATAGCCCGAACAACACTCCACATGAGAAAGAACTGGAAAGGCAATATAAGCCGGTTACCCAGTTTCCCCAAAGGTTGATTTCACCCAAACCTTTAGACAAAAACTTAAAAATTTTAGAGGTTTTTAAGCAAGTGAAGATCAACATTCCATTGTTGGATGCTATAAAACAAATACCATCCTATGCCAAATTTTTAAAGGAATTGTGTATAGTGAAAAGGAAACACAATGCTCACAACAAAGTACTTTTGACTGAGAATTTGAGCGCTATTATTAGACAAGAGGTGCCCCAGAAATACAAGGATCCGGGTAGTCCAACTATCTCATGCATCATAGGTGACTACTGAATCAAACAAGCCTTACTCGATTTAGGGGTAAGTGTTAACCTCATTCCATACTCGGTCTATGAACAACTTGGGTTAGGTGAATTGAAACCCACCAAAACCACACTCCAACTTACTGATAGATCTATTCATATACCGAGAGGAATGATTGAGGATGTCTTAGTCCAAGTTGATAAATTCTACTACCCAGTAGACTTTATTATCTTGGATACACATCCCGTGATAGGTACCGGTGCTCAAATTCTCGTCATACTTGGCCGCCCTTTTCTAGCTACTTCAAATGCGATTATCAATTGTAGAAACGGGCTTGTACAAATGTCCTATGGAAATATGACACTTGAGCTGAATATATTTGATTTATGCAAATAACCATAGGAAGTTGATGACGAGATCCACGAGATAAATTTGATTGAATCATTCGTGGAGGATACATTCCCCTTGACATTTTATTCTAACCCTTTGGAGGCATGTTTGGCCCACTCTCATGAGATTAACGTGACACAATACGAGAGATGGATGCCATTTTGGATGTTATGCCGGTAGTTGAGAACCAAAGATGAAAGGCACTATTTGAACCTTTACCCTTAAGCGAGAACAAGCCTCTTCCATCCAATATCAAGGAACCGAAGCTCGACCGAAAACCATTACTAAGTGATTTGAAATATGTGTACTTAGGTTGAGATGAGACATATCCGGTGGTGATTTCTTCCCACTTAGATAAGGAACAAGAGAGTAGGCTAATAGCCACTCTAATAGTGCATAAGAGCGCCATTGGATGGTCGATTGTGGATCTCAAAGGCATAGACCCACTGATTTGTACTCATCGCATACACCTTGAGAAAAATGCCAACACATCTAGGCAACCACAAAGACGCCTAAATCTAAACATGAAGGAGGTGGTTAAGGCCGAAGTGGTGAAACTATTGGATGTGGGTATCATTTACCCAATATCCGATAGTTAATGGGTGAGTCCAACTCAAGTGGTGCCTAAGAAATCCGGAACAACCATCATAGCCAATGCCAATAATGAACTCGTACCAACCAGAGTCACTACCGATTGGACAATGTGCATTGCCTACAGGAAGCTAAACACAGTCACGAGGAAAGACCACTTTTCCATACCGTTTAATGATCAAATTTTAGAAAGGTTGGTGAGTCATTCCCATTTTTGCTTCCTTGATGGGTATTCAGGGTACAACCAAATAGAGATCGCCCTAGAGGACCAAGAGAAGACAACATTTACATGTCCATTCGGCACTTTCGCCTATCGAAGGATGCCATTTGGACTATGCAATGCTCCTGCCACTTTTCAACGTTGTATGTTGAGTATTTTTTCTGATATGGTGGGAACGATTCTTGAAGTCTTCATGGATGATTTCTCTGTATTTGATTGTAACTTTGATGAGTGCCTTACGCACTTAAAAATTATGTTGAAAAGATGTGAAGAAAAGAACCTCGTGTTAAATTGGGAGAAATGTCACTTCATGGTTTAAAAGGGAATAGTACTTGGTCACATCATCTCACAAAATGGAATCGTGGTGGACAAAGCTAAATTCGATCTTATCTCTAACCTTCCACCACTCAAGAGCTTACGAGATGTGCGGTCCTTTGTGGGACACGCCGGATTTTATAGACGGTTCATAAAGGACTTTAGTTCACTCTATCGTCCTTTATGTAACCTCCTTCAAAAGGAAAACTCATTTAAATGGACTGAAGATTGTCAAAATGCCTTTGACAAACTAAAAGGTATGTTGACATGTGCCCCCATAATGCAAATCACCTGATTGGAGCCTTCCTTTTGAAATTATGTGTGATGCGAGTGACTACGCTATTGGGGCTGTGTTAGGCCAGAGAAAAGAGAAAAAGCCATGCGTCATCTACTCTGCAAGTAGAACTTTAACCTCGGCTCAAGAAAACTACACTACTACAGAAAAAGAACTTTTAGCCGTAGTTTTTATTTTAGACAAGTTTAGGTCCTACTTGATTGGATCCAAGATCATCATATTCACTGACCATGCTGCACTTAAGTACCTTCTCTCTAAGAAGGATGCTAAGCCACGCTTGTTAAGATGGATCCTCTTACTCCAAGAATTTGACATAGAAATACGTGATAAGAAAGGTGTAGAAAACGTCGTGGCCAACCATCTCTCTAGACTTGTTCTCACCAATTCCCCCGAGACGACCGTGATCAATGACATGTTCTCTGATGAACAACTTTTTAAAGTCTCCCAATTGTGTGGTATGCGGACATTGCTAACTATCTTGCTACAGTTACAATTCTGACACAGTGGAAAAAGTAAGATAAGGATAAGTTCTTCAACGAGGTAAGAAAATTCCTATGAGACGATCCATACTTATTCAAGTATTGTCTAGATCAAATCATAAAGAGATGTGTGCCAGATTATGAACAACACAGTATCATCTCCTTTTGTCATTCTCAAGCATGTGGTGGCCACTTTTCGGCTAAGAAGACCACAGCCAAGATTCCGCAATGTGGGTTTTATTGGCCCACCATGTTCAAAGATACCCATGAGTTTTGTAAAACGTGTGAGCCTTGTTAGAAATTGAGAGGAATATCTCATAGAAATATGATGCCACTCAATTCCATCTTACCAATCGAAATTTTTGATTGTTGGGGCATCGATTTCATGGGTCCATTCCCATCTTCATTCAGAAATCTATATATATTGCTAGCCGTAGATTATGTTTCAAAATGGGTCGAGGCGATTCCATGACGGAATAATGACCATAAAACAGTCATTCGTTTCTTAAAAGAAAATATCTGTTCCCAGTTTGGGACACCTCGAGTCATTATAAGTGATGGAGGATCTTATTTTTGTAACCGCCCGTTTGAAGCTTTAATGAAGAAATATGGCGTAAATCACAAAGTGAGTACTCCCTATCACCCACAAATAAGTGGACAAGCGGAGATATCCAACAGGGAGATTAAACATATTTTGGAAAAAATCGTGAACCTCGATCGCAAGGATTGGTCACTTCGACTAACCGATGCACTCTAGGCTTACCGTACAGCTTTCAAGACCCCCATTGGAATGTCTCCCTATAGACTTGTCTATGGGAAAGCTTGTCACTTGCCTATGGAGTTGGAACATAGGGCACATTGGGCGATAAAGAAGATGAATTTTGATTCTGACAAAGCAAGCTCGTTGCGCAAACTTCAATTGAATGAACTTGTGGAACTCCGGAATGAAGCATATGAAAATGTGAGGATTTACAAGGACAAGACGAAAGTGTTTGATGATAAGAACATCCTTCGTAAGACCTTCACAATTAATAAAAAAGTCCTTATGTTTAATTCTCGACTACATTTATTTTCTGAAAAATTGAGATCTCGATGGACCGATCCCTACATTGTAAAAACTGTTTATCCATATGGGACCGTCGAGTTGTTGAATCCAAGGAACGGTAATATCTTTAAAGCAAATGGTCAGCGATTAAAGCCGTTCTTTGAGAATTTTCCTTCAGAAGGTATGTCTATGCCTCTGACTGATCCTGTATATCAGGATGTTTGATCTCCTAGTCTGATGGAGGTATAGAGTAGTTAGGATTATGATTTTGTTGCTTTTGGTTTGCTTTTTCATAGGTTTGTTAGGTGGATGGAGAATTTCAGTTGTTGTTCTCTTAGGTAATCTCATTCCTCACTCTCTTTATTTTATAATTGCTCTCATGTTTTGCTCATTGCACATCTTTTCCATTGAGGACAATGCAAGATTTGGTTAGGGGGTGTGGGATCACTAGGATGAATCTAGTGTTTTGTAACATTTCGAGCAATCATGTAGGAATTTTTCAATTTTTCTACAAATTTAAAACTCCATTGGAAAACTTTGTTTCTATGCATTTGGGATGGTGTGAGTATAAGAAAAAGGAGAGGCAAAGTGAGTGAAGTTGAAAATCTTGAACAATCTCTAAGATACTAGTTTTATATGCGAATCCCCCTATTTTTATGATTGATAGAATTTCTAAACACTTTTACACCTAGTTCACATTACACGATTCTCATGCTTTGAAAAGATTATGTAGAATTGTGGATTGGTTAAGTTTGGATTTGAGGTGTTGAGAAACCAACCTGGGATACTTTGTCCATCCTTGTCCATGGGAAAATAGAGAAAGATATGGATTTCTAAAAATCCTATCTAATGAAAAAGAAAATGGGAAAGGAAGGATGAAAATCTGGGAATGATGGAGAATATGGTGGAAAATTCCGAAAAGGGCTACCTATTACCAACTGGGGGATGGTCTACCCATAACCAAAGTTGAAAATGAGACGTAGTGTGAAAGCCGTCGAAAGGACGGTAACGTAAATTCCTGTCATAAGCTTGTTGTTGATCTATACACCATTGAATCCATACCTTAGTTAATTCATGAAGAAGATAACCCCAGAAATCCATGAGATGAGCATTCACTAAGCACACTAGGTTAAATTGTTTAGATTCTTCTACTTATCAATCAATCAACGGGAATTTCATATGAGTACTTGGTATATTTTGGAAAATTCAAGGTTTCAACTTCTATCACTAGGCATTTCAAAATTCTTTACACTTGCATATCATTGAGTATATAGAAACATGGTTTCTAAATGAGAGTTGGGTTTTGAAGAATGAAATTTGTTTCACGCATGTTTTGCTCGGGACTAGCAAAATGCTGGTTGGGGGGTGTGTCGAGCTCTTAAATGTACACATTCTAAACCCATTTCATTACTAACTATGCTTGAAATAAGTGATTAAAGACCCAACTAATGCATGGTTTTGTGGTTGTAGGAATGAGAGAGAGAATTCATCAATTGACGGCTTAGAGAGGCTATTTACACACCTTGAAGATCAAAGGAATAAATGACCAAAGGTAGAGCAAAAGTGCATTGAAGAAGAAGGAGGAGAAGCTGAGAATTCAGCCAAATTCATGTCCACTGGCCGGCCGGACACAGCCACCGACCGGCCGACCAAACCCTCCAGAAATAAGAAAGTTATTAGACACATTTTAGGAGGACCGACCCCTTGACCGACCGGCTAGACAGACTGACTGGCCGGTCGGCCGACCGGCCGGCTGAAGGGTCGATCTACAGATTGCCACACCCAGTGAATTTAGCAAGTTAAAGTAGGTCGGCTGACCGGTCGGTTGATGGGTCGGATTGTGTAAAAAAGACTCCAGTAAAAAACACTCAGGAACATCTGGAGTGCTGAAAATCTCTGCGCAAAACGCTAATCTTGTGTAATTTCTCGAAGTTTCTTCGCACCTAGGGCCCCAAAGCTATAAAAGGACTCCTCTAGCTCGTTCCTAGGGCATCCTAGAAGAGATTCACCACAGTGGGAGGCGGCGGAAGTCAGATCTGGAGTTCTATAAATCCTCCTAGTTTGTTCTTCTAGTTTGTATGTTTTTCTTAGTTGTTTTCATGTTTCCTTGGATCATGAACGGCTAAACCTCTTAGCTAGGGTTAAGAGGTGAAGCTTGTAGTGAATCTAAGATGTTTCAATTCGTTTGATTTGATTTCAAGTTGGATTATTAGTGAAGAACAATGGTTTGAAGTTTGAATAAAGTTCTAAGTAGTTTTTCTTAATCTTATGATGGCTCATGGATGTTTAGAAGAATTGCTTGAGTTCTTAATTGTTTTGTATTATTCTATACTTGTATGCTCTGAGGAATCGGATTCAATACACTCTAGACCATTGATCCTCATGTGGGAACTTCATACCAAAAGTTCTACTTTTCTGGAATTTCTCCTTATGTGTGGTTGTTTATGTGATTTTAATGAAGTTCAAATCATGTTCTAGTTATACTTTGTGACAGAATTTAATGATGATTATGATTGTGATCTTAACCTATTGGAACTAGGATTGACTTATGCAATTGAGTATGCTCAAGTCCTAACTTGAATTAAGAGAATCATGTACTTGAATCACATGTATGGCAGATTGTTTGTTTTAACTACTCTATCATCCAGCTAGATAGGATTTAATTTCGATTCTAGTTGAGAAAGTGATAAACCACAGTGAATTAAGCATCAAGGATTGCTACAAGTTGATCCTTGAACCCCTAGTGCTTTTTATTAATTGATTACATTCAGTTTAAAATATCTATCTACACCCAATTCCAAAATCTTGTTTAGTTAGTTCTTAATTAGAAACCATTGGAAGTGTTTTGTGAACTCCTACACAAGTCCCTGTGGATCGACCTTGGTCTTACCGAGTTACTACATCGCAACCCTACACTTGGGGAAGCAAACGTTTGGCGGTAAGATACATGTCCAGTTCCTTTTCGAAATAGCGTTCATAGATTTTGGTCACGATTGTGCTGGTTAGGGTTATATTGGCGTCCAATCATATTTTTCTAGTGTTTTCCGATCTTGGAATCGATCTGAACTGTCGTAGATGGCCCGTCATACATTGTTTTATCATGGGTGCGAATTTGAGCCCCAACAAAGCCTTAACGTGAATTGACATGAATTGGTATTCACACGTGTGAACAATATTCACAAGATCCCTTGAATTTTATATGTTGGCTTGAATCAATGTTTCATTGATTTTTTCTTCCACAGACCTCGGATTCCACCAAATTTGACGTGCTGTACTAACGGTGTGAAAATCAACTCAAAATTCAACTCTGGTGAAAAGTTAGTTTTTTCCCATATCGGTTCTCTTCGTGTTTTGCACTCTGACCATACCCTGGCCTTTGCACTTTGTTCTTCTCCAATCTAGACCATCCATTATATTAAGCACATTATTTTAGTCGTGCAAACTCTTTCTTCACGTAGCACCTCTCTGTGACTTCCTAATCTCCAATTCTTGTAAATTGAACCTTCGGGTCTTTTGTTTTTATTTCCTTGACCTGTTCTCCATACATTTGGATCATTGGGCTTCCTTCACGTAATCTAAGATTTCCATCCTAGTTCTGGATGCCTCCTACTCAAGTCCATGCTCTTTATAAATTAATAAAACAGTCAAATTTAGCAGGGAAAAACATGTAAGTGGCCAAATCATGAAATGTATGCAATGTCTGTCTAAACCACTGATCATGACCATGAAAATTAGCTAAATCCCTACTTATTAAGGGTGTAAATATGTAATGTATAAACTCCACACACACCCTGACCAACATTTTGCTAGTCTTCGAGCAAAATATGTGAAATTTATAAAAAATAATAAAAAATATGTACTTAGCCTATCAATCAAATACATTATAATTCCAGAATAAGTTGCACCTAACGTAGGTAGAATAATGAATATGGTTCCAATTCCTTAATCAATTCTAACAGATTGAGTTACTTAGATTTCTCAATATTTAAAATAATTATGATTTAATACTCACTTATGCACAGTGATACTAGGTGATACTAGAGTACTTAAAATTAATGATTATATAAATTAATTTATTCACTCACTTCCAGTCATCCTTTTGCTCATAGGCCTCATCTTTACATCACCCTGGCTTTCTCTATTTTTTTTTCTTTTCATAAACCATATAACATTATTCTCTCACCCCACTTCATTAGACAACTGAAGAATCCAAAAGGCTCACTTCAGACCGACCGAAACATAGTAATGGCAATGACATAGGACCGAATCCTTGCCCCCAATTGCCAGTTCTCCTACTGCTGACTGATTTTCTCTCATGGTGATTTTTAAACTCTCTCAGGCTTAAGTTCCTCGGCCTTAGCTAACCTGTAAACTAAGGACTGTGAAGTTTATGATTCAACTAATTACACTTCCACTAACTTAAGCATCTAATATGTAGTGAGAAGAGCGAGTGTCAACTCCTAATATATTCTAACGTATTGGTAAACCTAGGTAACTTATCAATGAAATTTTCCAGCCCTTGAATTCAAAATTCATTACATACTTTTTTTAGTTGTAAAGTACATTCTGGAATTCATGTATCCTCTCAACAAGTCATACTACATAATTTCTAAAAAAATTTCGAAATAAGAATTCAAAAAAGAGACTCAGAAAATGACTCAATTAACTCAATTTACAGATTCGTAAGATGCAATCCTCACCCCCAACCTAAAATTTACATTGTCCCCAATGTAAAAATGATGCATGAAATGCACAATAAATGAACAAAGTAAAACTAACATAAAAGGGATGAGTATCACCTGAAAATGAATAACAATCTGCAATATCACATTAACCAAACAAACAACAGAAAAGAACTATGCTCTAGCAAAGGGAAACTAATCTTATTCCTAAACTAACCTAAACTACACCTCCATCAGACTAGGAGGTCAATCATCTCTATACACCGGATCCTGAAGAGGGATGTTCTCCTCTTCCTTAGCAAAGTTCTCCACATAGGGCTTCAATCTTTGACCATTCACCTTAAAGCTCTTTCCACTATGTGGATTTACAATCTCTACGGCCCCATGTAAGAATACTTCCTTTACAATGTATTGGCTGGTCCATCTCAAACGAAGCTTGCAAGGAAAAATATGGAGTCAAGAGTCATACAAGAGAACTTTCTGATCAATTTTGAAGGTTTTTCTCAAAATGTGCCGATCATGGAACACCTTCATTCTCTCCTTGTATAATCTAGCATTATCATATGCATCTCTCCTCAACTCTTTCAACTCATTCACTTGTAGCTTCCTCGGCTTGCTTGCATCATCAATTCATATTGGATTTTCGTATCGCCCAGTAGGCTCTATGTTTCATCTCCACAAGCAAGTGACAGGCCTTGCCATAGAAGAGTCTGTAAGGCGACATACCAATCGGTGTCTTACAGGTTGTCCTGTAACCCAGTGCGCGTTAGATAGTCTTAAGGACCAATCCTTCCTATCTAGCCTCACAGTCTTTTCCAAGATGAATTTTATTTCTCTATTAGACACCTCGGCTTGTCCACTTGTTTGTGGATGTATGGGGTACTCACTTTGTGTTTCACTTTGTATTTTTTCATTAAAGTTTCATGTGGATGGTTACAAATGTGAGAGCCACCATCACTAATGATGGCTTTAGGCATTCCAAACCGTGAGAAAATGTTTTCTTTTAAGAACCGTTGGACAACACAATGATCGTTTGTCCTACATGGAACAACCTCCACCCATTTGGATACATAATCAACTCCTACTAAAATATATATGAATCCAAATGAATTGGGGAATGGTCCCATGAAATCAATTCCCCAACAATAAAAAAATATAATGGCATTATGGGTGTTAAAGGCATCATATTTCTTCGAGATATACCCCCCAACCTTTGACAACGATCGCAAGCTACACAAAAGTCATGGGTGTCCTTGAACAATGTTGGCCAATAGAAACCACACTGCGAGATTTTGGCAGTGGTTCCTTTTGCAGAAAAATGGCCACCACACGCTTCTGTGTGATAGAAAGAGATGACACTTGTGTTTTCATTTTTCGGTATACATTTTCTAAAAATTTGATTTGGACAATATTTGTACATATATGGATCATCTCAGGCAAAATTTTGTACCTCGGTCTCAAATCTCTTCCTGTCTTATGCCGTCCAGTGATGAGGCATTTTACCAGACACAAGATAGTTAACAATGTCGACGTACCAAGGCACTCGGGAGATCGAAAACAATAGTTCATCCAGAAATGTGTCTTGGACGTTTGTCTCCTGTTCGCTAGCCTCAAGTGTAAGGCTGCGATGTAGTAATAAAACTCGGTAAGACCGAGGTCGATCCACAAGGAATTAGAAACAACTTTCAAACTATTTCAGCAACTCAGTTTTGCAAGAAATATGATTCAATTGAGTAATTAAACTAAAACAATAACTTAATGGAAAATCAGTAATTTAAGGTACTAAGGCATTCAAGGATCCACTTGTAGCAATCCCATGTCAATCCAATCAATCCAAGTAGAGAACACAACTAGATTTGAAGTCCTATCTCTCATCTAGTTGGAAAATAAATCATTCAAACACATTCAATTCTACTCAAGCTGAACTTCCAAGTTCTAGTCCCATTCAACACATGTAGGATTCGAAATCATAGCCTTCGGAGTAACAGCCATGCCTATGGACTATGGCTTGCTCAAGGGTTACCATAATTCGAACCTAGGCAAACACAATATGATAATCTCAGAGAATTGCAAGGAATCCATGTCCGGAGCACATGAACTCTCATAAAACATCTCAAACTACCAACTTAAGGGACTAAAATAAATAAAAATCCAAACTTGAATTGAAATTACTTGAATTAAACTGAATCAAACATGAAATTAGCTACAAGCTTCACCTCTCAGCCTTAGCTGAGAGATTCTAGCCGAGCATTGTCATACTACAACTAGAACTCATAATAGAAAGCATAAAAACTAGAAAAACCAAAAATTGGAGGGTTGCAGATGCTCCACGATAGCTTTCTCTCTCTAGAACCACGTCCCTTAGCTTCTATGATCCCCTAGGAAGAGCCCCTAGGTGTCCTTTTATAGTGTGGAAGCCCCTTGCGTCGAAAACATCCAGAAATTGCGTAAGGTTACGCATTGCACAGAAAATTTCGAAGCTTCACGGAGAAGCTTCATTACGCAGACGACCGATCGCACGACTGGTCTGAGCTCCCTGACGACCGGTCGCACGACCGGTCACAAAACGTCACTTTTTAGTCCAGAGAGTTTTGCCAAAATTCGGATTTAATTTTTTAATTCAAAGACCGATCGCACGACCGGTCTAGGCATTGGACGACCGGTCGTGAATACTCCAGTGACCTTCCCTGAAATTTTTCCTTCTGTGCATAATCGGACCGGTCGGACCACCGGTCCTGGCGATGAACGACCGGTCGCACGACCGGTCTTGGCCTCTGTTTCCGCTTTCTCCTTTTACTTCTTTCTTCCTTTCTTCTCCTCTCTTTCTACTTTCTTTGGTCCTTTTTTCTTCTTAATCCAATGACTTCAAATGGCTCTTTTTAGTCTCCAATTGGGTGAATTCCTCTCTCATTCCTGAAATCACAAAACATGCATTAAATGGGCCTTTTAAACATGAAAACCATGCATATAATGCGATGTAGTGGGCAATACAATGTATAAATTGGAGGTTCAACACACCCCCCAACCAGCTTTTTGCTAGTCCCCGAGCAAAACATGCGTGAAACAATTTCAAACCTCCAAACCAACTCTCCTCCAGAAACCATGTTTCTATCCATTCCAAGACATACAAGTATAAAATTTGGAGAAACTAGGTGATAGAAATTGCAAACTTAAACTCTCAAAGCATAAGAAGTGTCTACATGAAATTCCCGCTGATTGATTGATAAATAGAAGAACTCGAACAATTTCAACCCAGTGTGCATAGTGAAAGTTCATCTCATGAGTCTCTGGGATTACCTTCTTCATAGATTAAGTAAACAAAAATTTTTAAGGTGCACAGAGCAACAACAAACCTATGATAGGAATTTGCCTTACCGTCCTTCCGACGGCTTTCACACTACGTCTCATTTCCAGTTTTGGTTATGGTTCGACCATCCCCCGGTTGGTAATAGGTAGCGCTTTTCAGAATTTTCCACCATTTTTCCTTCATTCCCGATTTCATCCTTTCTTTTCCTTTTTCTTTTTAATTTAGATAGGATTTTTAAAAATCCATATCTTTCGTTATTTTCCCATGGACAAGGATGGACAAAATACCCCGGCTTGGTTTCTCAACACCTTCAAATCAAAGTCTAGCTAATTCATAAATCACATAAGCCGTTCAACTCATGAAAATCGTGTAATGTGAACTAGGTGTAAAAAGTGTTCAAATTTTCTATCAATCACAACAATAGGGGAATTAACATATAAAACCATTATGTTGGGAGAAATTCAAGACTTACAACGTCGCACACTTCGTAACTCCTCTTCCTATACTCCTATCATCTCGAATGCATGGAAATAAGGTTTTCTAAAAGAGTTTTGAAATTTTAGAAAATTCAAAAAAAATTTGCGCATATGAGGCTCGAAATGTTGCAAACTGCTAGATGAGGAATCTCATCTCACCCCCCAACCAATTCTTGCATTGTCCTCAATGTAAAAAGATATACAATGAGCATGAACATGAGAGCAATGGTAAAATATGAGAGAGTGAGAACAATAGTACCTGAGAGAGCGATTATGAAAGTCTACAACCCAACAACTGAAACCTACTAAAACAGTAAAACTAATTAAAACTAAACCTAATCTACGGAAAGCAATGAAGATAACTAACCCGTCCTTGTAAAAAGAGGATCTCCATCAGACTAGGAGATCGATTATCATTATAACATCCAAAAGGACAAAGTTGAGCAGGATCATCAAGTGGTGTAACAAATTTTTCAGTAGAACTATCCACCATCCTGCTTTGGAAAGTACATTAGTGACATCGATCATTCTACCCCATTGAAAATCCTACTGAAAAATTTCAGCGGGTTCTTCAACAAAATTGTCACATGTACTAGGTAAGGAGAATTTCATAGGTTGGAAATCATTGAATATGGATCTCCTTTCCTTCTTGTCTGGGCGAAAATTATTCAAGTACGGATCATCCCAGAAGTGTTCTTCGGTTTGAACAAACCAAAGAGATGTGGAGACTTGTATTTCTTCTTCACAAGTCGATATGATCTCCACAAAATCAGATTTCACCGGTGCTTCCACAATTGATTTTTCAGTTTGGCATTTTGAGGAAGGAAGCTTTTTGGGCACCGGAGGGGTCTCCTTCAAAGCATGCACAATATCCTGAATTATGTGATCATCCCAATCTTCAAAATACGCTAAACACTCCTCTAGAGTGTAGGAGACTTCATCGAAGGAAGTGTTCAGATTTGGACCTTTCATGTTTTCCTCCTTCTCAGAATTTTGTGTAGGTTGGAGTGGGTCCTCAACCTCTACACTTTAAAAAATTGGCCTCTCTATAGGCAAGTCAAGCACCAATTCTTCCAAATCTTGCACAACGAATTTGTGTAAATCAGAAATTGGTGACTTGTCACTCGAATTTTCAGAAATTGACACTTCCAAGGTCTTAGTAAAATGAGAATTAGATTCATCCTTAGAATGTTTCAAACATGTCCCCAAACTTTCAGGTGGATCATGTTGGAAAAATCCCCCATCATCCATAGATTCTATCATGTTTACCTCATGGGGGCCATCATTGTTGTCCCAATCCTCAAAGGGATCAAAGCTAACAACATCTAGAGGATCAAAATTCTGCCTCAAAGCGAACTCCTCTTCCACGATTGAATTAATCAAAATAACCTCGTGGACATCATCATCATCCCTATGCCTTTTGCCTAAGTGGAACACATTCACCTCCAACGTCATGTTCCCAAAGGACATTTGCATCACTCCATTCTGGCAATTTATGATTGCGTTTGATGTGGCAAGGAATGGGTGGCCTAATATCACTGGTATTTGAGTGCTAGCATCCAAAACCGGTTGTGTGTCCAAGACGATAAAATCTACTGGGTAGTAGAATTTGTCAACTTGGACTAGAACATCCTCAACTATCCCCCTCAGTACACGGATAGATCTATCAATGAGTTGCAACGTGGTTTTGGTGGGTTTTAATTCACCAAGACCCAATTGCTCATATACCGAGTATGGGATCAAGTTCACACTCGCTCCCAAATCTAGCAATGCAGGCTCAATCTGGTAGTCTCCAATGATACATGAGACGGTGGGACTACCGGGATCTTTGAATTTTGGGGGGGTCTTTTGAGTGAGAATGGCACTCACTTGCTCATTTAAGAAGGCCTTGCTGCACATTATATTTGCATTTTGTTGTGCATAGGTCCTTTAGAAACTTGGCATAAGAGGGGATTTGTTTGATGGCGTCAAGCAAAGGGATGTTAATCTTGACTTGTCTGAAAATCTCTAGAATATCATGAGAGTTTGGAAGAGATTTTGGGGCAATCAATCTCGAAGGGAATGGTGCTACGGGCTTGTAAATGCATTCTGGTTCTTGTGGGGCTAAGTTAGATCCATCCTCATCCTCAGAATTTATCGAATCATTAGGCTCATTGGCCTTCACCGGAATAGATTTGTCAATTTGTTTACCACTTCTAAGAGTGGTGATGGATTTGGCTTGCTCCATGTGTTGGTTGGGAGGATTAGGAATGCTCACTTCATGTACTTGCTTTGGATTGGGCTGAGGTTGGGCTGGAAAAGGTCCCTTCCCTAGCATTCAAGCGTCCCTTAATCTCATCAACCGAGACTTTAATCTCTTGGAATATTTGCTGATTTGTTTGATTGATTTGCGTTTGCCCTTGTATAAATGCTTTCAAGGTATTCTCCATTGAGAACTGAGGTGGGGCCATATTTTGCATGGTTGTCCCTTTTTGAGAGTTGGTAGGATTGCTCGTAGGATCATTCTTCCAACTAAAATTTGGGTGGTTCTTCCAACTATCATTGTACGTATTACCCACCGGTCCATTGAAGGGCCGTTGATACCCATATGTGACATTTGCATGTTCATGTAATACCTCTTGAAATGCAGGAATTGTGGGACAATCTTGCGTAGGGTGTAAATCGGTGAGACAAATCTCACATATGGTTTCAATAGCTTCATTGGACTTTGGAACTCCACTTTTACTAAGTTCCGTCGCCTCAACCTTCCTTGTGAGGTTGGCTATCCTTGCATTCATGTCGTCTTCCTCCTTAAGGATATAGATCCCTCCTTTCTCTTGAATAGGCTTGGGGTTATTGGGTTTATCCGAGGTATCCCAAGATTGGGCATTTTCAGCCAACATGTCCAAGTAACTCCAAGCCTCATCTGGATTTTTACTCATAAACTCGCCATTGCACATCATCTCTACAAATTGGCGCATATTAGAACTTAATCCATCATTGAAAAAATTTATAATTCGCCAACTCTCATAGCCATGATGTGGGCAAGCAAGTAGGAGGTCCTTAAATCTCTCCCAACATTGAAAAAAAGATTCACCCTCTTTAGCCGAGAAATTCATTATGGCTCTTTGAAGGGTGTTCGTTTGATGAGCCGGGAAGAATTTTTTCAAGAATTCTCGGGTCATCTCAATCCATGACCCAATCGAATGTGGTCTAAGAGAGTGAAGCCAATCTTTGGCTCTTTCTTTCAATGAAAAGGGAAAAAGTTTAAGTCTAATGGTATCTTCTGAAACATTGGCGTACTGCAAGGT
Source organism: Liriodendron chinense (assembly GCA_003013855.2). Taxonomy (NCBI): domain Eukaryota; kingdom Viridiplantae; phylum Streptophyta; class Magnoliopsida; order Magnoliales; family Magnoliaceae; genus Liriodendron; species Liriodendron chinense. The sequence continues at coordinate 2,041,937 of ML058408.1, forward strand.
AGCCACCACTTGTTCAAATTCTTTCAAGTGTAGATATGGGCGGTCAGAGTCTAGCCCATGGAACTTTGGTAAGAGTTGAATTACACCTGGCTTTATGTCAATGTTTCCCCCGTTTGGTGGTATAACCACACAAGAGGGTGTAATTGCACGGGCTGGTTGTAGGTAATCCCGCAATGATCTCAGTGGAGGAACATTATGTACCTCATTCTCTCCTACTCCTTGATTTGCGTTTGTAGTTGGAGTAGGGGGGAGGATTCTTTAAAGGTGTTTGATCCATACTCCCCAAACTTTGACAATGCTCTTGGTAATTTCGGACTCGTCTATGGACTGACAATGGTCCAACTAAACCACCTTCAGATTGGAGACAATTTGAGTGGTTACGTTCCCAACGGGACATAAACCACTCACAAAAACTACACTAGTCCTAAATCCTAGAAATCTGAAATTAATCTGAAAATAGAAAATCTGTAAAAAGCTAAGTTAGAAAGGTATCACCTGATGCGCTTTTAACTAGAGAAGAAATCCTACAAAAACAAAACAATTTGTTGGTTCTAGAAAAAAAAATCAGAAAACCTATCTACTTCTACTTCTACAGCCACTAAAACAATTTGGAAACCGTTATCTAAAATCCCCGGCAACGGCTCCAAAAACTTGTTCGCTAGCCTCAAGTGTAAGGCTGCGATGTAGTAATAAAACTTGGTAAGACCGAGGTCGATCCACAGGGAATTAGAAACAACTTTCAAACTATTTCAGCAACTCAGTTTTGCAAGAAATAGGATTCAATTGAGTAATTAAACTAAAACAGTAACTTAATGAAAAATCAGTAATTTAAGGTACTAAGGCATTCAAGGATCCACTTGTAACAATCTCATGTCAATCCAATCAATCCAAGTAGAGAACACAACTAGATTTGAAGTCCTATCTCTCATCTAGTTGGAAAATAAATCATTCAAACACATTCAATTCTACTCAAGCTGAACTTCCAAGTTCCAGTCCCATTCAACACATGTAGGATTCGAAATCATAGCCTTCGGAGTAACAGCCATGCCTATGGACTATGGCTTGCTCAAGGGTTACCATAATTCGAACCTAGGCAAACACAATATGATAATCTTAGAGAATTGCAAGGAATCCATGTCCGGAGCACATGAACTCTCATAAAACATCTCAAACTACCAACTTAAGGGACTAAAATAAATAAAAATCCAAACTTGAATTGAAATTACTTGAATTAAACTGAATCAAACATGAAATTAGCTACAAGCTTCACCTCTCAGCCTTAGCTGAGAGATTCTAGCTGAGCATTGTCATACTACAACTAGAACTCATAATAGAAAGCATAAAAACTAGAAAAATCAAAAATTGGAGGGTTGCAGATGCTCCACGATAGCTTTCTCTCTCTAGAACCACGTCCCTTAGCTTCTATGATCCCCTAGGAAGAGCCCCTAGGTGTCCTTTTATAGTGTGGAAGCCCCTTGCGTCGGAAACATCCAGAAATTGCGTAAGGTTACGCATTGTGCAGAAAATTTCGGAGCTTCACGGAGAAGCTTCATTACGCAGACGAACGGTCGCACGATCGGTCTGAGCTCCCTGACAACCGGTCGCACGACCGGTCGCAAAACGTCACTTTTTAGTCCAGAGAGTTTTGCTAAAATTCAGATTTAATTTTTTAATTCAAAGACCGGTTGCGCGACCGGTCTGGGCATCGGACAACCGGTCGTGAATACTCCAGTGACCTTCCCCGAAATTTTTCCTTCTGTGCATAATCGGAACGGTCGGACGACCGGTCCTGGCGATGAACCACCGGTCGCACGATCGGTCTTGGCCTCTGTTTCTGCTTTCTCCTTTTGCTTCTTTCTTCCTTTCTTCTCCTCTCTTTCTACTTTCTTTGGTCTTTCTTTCTTCTTCATCCAATGGCTTCAAATGGCTCTTTTTAGTCTCCAATTGGGTGAATTCCGCTCTCATTCCTGAAATCACAAAACATACATTAAATGGGCCTTTTAAACATGAAAACCATGCATATAATGCGATGTAGTGGGCAATGCAATGTATAAATTGGAGGTTCAACATCTCCTCAATGATATCATTGTGCACAAGCCTAGAAAGATAGTTAGCCACTACATTTTCTACTCCTCTTTTATCTTTTATTTCCAAGTCAAATTCTTGGAGTAGAAGGATCCAACGAGGTAGTCAGGGCTTAACATCTTTCTTAGTCAGAAGATACTTAAACACTAAATGGTCTGTGAATATGATTACCTTCGATTCAAGCAAGTAAGACCGAAACTTGTCGAAGGCAAAAACTACTATGAGCAACTCTTTTTCGATTGTCAAGTAGTTCACTTGGGCAGAGTTCAAGGTTCTGCTTGTATAATGAATAACATAGGGTTTTCCATCCTTTCGTTGGCCCAACACAACTCCCATAAAAAGTCACTTGCGTCACCCATAAGTTTGAAAGATGGCATCCAATCAGGTGGTCTTATGATTGGGGCAATAATCAATGATTGCTTCAAAGTTTGGAAAGCTGTCTCACAATCATTGGACCACTCAAACTGGATGTCCTGTTGTAAGAGGTTGCTCAATGGTCTAGATATAACACTGAAATCCTTGATGAACCTCCTGTAAAACTTAGTGTGTCAAAGGAAAGAATGAATGTCACGCTTGGTTTTAGGGGTGGGTAGATTAAAAATAATTTCTAATTTAGATTTATCTACCTCTATACCATTTTATGAAACTACACGGCCCAAGACAATTTCCTTTTGAACCATGAAATGACATTTCTCCTAGTTTAAGACCAAAATTTTCTCTTCACACCTAGTAACACAAGGGACAAATTGTGTAAGCACTCCTCAAAATCACAACAAAAAACTGAGAAATCGTCCATGAATATTTCCAATATATGCCCAATCATGTTTGAAAAGATACTCATCATGCACCTTTAGAATGTTGCAGGCGCATTGCATAGTCCAAATGACATTTGTTTGTAGGCAAACGTGCTAAATGAACAAGTGAATGTTGTCTTTTTCTGATCCTCAGGGGCGATCTCAATTTGGTTGTACCCTGAATAACCATCCAGGAAGTAGTAAAAGGAATGACCCGCTACCCTCTCTAGAATCTGATCAACAAATGGTAGAGGGAAGTGGTCCTTCTTGTTGATCAAGTTGAGCTTCCTATAGTCAATGCACACACACGCCAACCCGTGGTGACATGTGTTAGAATGCATTCATTGTTAGCATTAGGCACGATGGTAATCTCGAACTTCTTTGGGACCACTTGGGTTGGACTCACCCACTCATTATCAGATATTTGATAAATGATACCTGCATCCAACAGTTTGATCACCTCATTCTTGACAACCTCCATGATATTTGAGTTTAGACGCCTTTGAGGTTGTCTTGATGGTTTGGCGTCCTTTTCGAGGTGTATCCTGTGGCTACAAATAGAGGGACCGATACCCTTTGTTCACTCCCCAAGTGTAGGGTTGCGAAGTAGTAATAATTCGGAAAGACCGAGTATCGTTCCCACAGAGATTTATAAATGGGTATTCTCGGATTTTGTCTAAAACAACTAGTAATTAAGATCCTATTAAGAACTAAAGCTGGAAAATAATGATTTGGGTTTAAACAGTGAATGTGTAAGGTAATTTCAATCTAAAAAGCACTAGAGCGCCAAGGATCCACTTTTGATAAGTTTCAATGCATCAACACAACTAGGTCTCTCATAACTCAATCAGAATCGAATTCATATCTCTATCCGATCGGAATATAGAGCGGTTCAATCAACAATTATCCAAAATAAGTGCTTATTCATTGATTCAATTCCCACATCAATGCTCAGGCCTTGGGCACACTCAATTGTGTAGGCCAAGCCTCTTCCCAATCTAGTTGAGATTCACAACCATAGCTTTCATCAAATCCTGTCACTAGATTTGATTACAACTAATGATTAGAACTCTAATCAAATCAAAATCAATCAGCAAGCAGCTATTTCAGATTACTACAAAAGATAAGAACTTTAGTTGAATGAGTTCTTACATGAAAATCAGGCCATTGCATACAAGGCAATCAAAGAATCTACCATGCCCGGAGTCAATGGTAGATCAATGAACTACACAAGCATAACTAATGCTCAAAAGCTAAGATACTAAGCTTAGAATCACTAAGAATCACATGAGCTCGGAGTCATCAAGAGATCAAAGTAAAAACCAAACTAGTACTTGATTCAAACTCATATTAACTAAAATTCATCAATTAAATCATAAAAAGGAAACCTAGGTTACATCAATCCATCAAAAATGAATCAAAAGCTTCACCTCTTAGCCCTAGCTAAGAGGTTTTAGTTCATCTCTAACATCCTTGAACTAGAAGCCTCTAAAAACATAAAAAACTACTAAAACAGGAAGAAAACTAAGAAACTCAAAGTAGAATCCGTCTCCCAAGCAATCCCCACGTCCTAGCATGCTCTGGAATGATGGGAAGAAGTCCTTTTATAGCTTGGAGGCATCCATTGCGTAAGAAACTTCCAGATTGCGCGTTAAAGTATGCACTTGCGCAGAGAATTTCGGAGCCCAATTTAGAAAGTTCTCGTTTTTGCATGACCGACCGGTCGGACGACCGGTCGGACTGGCCTGGCCGACTGGTCACTACCGGTCGGACCTGTTAGTCCCATTAGTCCAGCGAGCTCTGGAACATTTTGAACCTATTGGCCGACCGGTCACGACCGGTCGGTCTGTGTATTTCCTTTATCCAGTGAACCTTCAAGTCAGGTAGTGGGATGGCTGACCGGTCTGGCTCTCGTGGCTGACCGGTCGGACGACCGGTCGGACCTTGTTCTTCTTCATTTCTTTCTTTGTTTCTTCTTCTCTCTTCTCTCCTTGCTTTGTCTGTCTTTGATCCTCCTTCAACCTTCATCCAATGGTCTTCAATGCTCGTAAAGAGCTCTATTTAGCCGTCAATTGGTGAAATCTCCATCTTATTCCTACAATCACAAATCATGCATTAGAATAGTCCTTTAAACGTGTAAGCCGTGCATAATGAGTGATGAATTGGGGTTAGAATATGCACAATTAAGAGCTCAACACCCTTCAAATTAGAAATAGTCTAACCTAAGGCTCCCTTGTGGTTCTTTAGAATTTTTAACAATTTATTCTCTTGTGTGTCATCTAGGTGTGTAGAGATGACCACATGGTAGGTTTGATCTTGACCTAAGAAAGCGTATTTGAGATTGTTGGGTAGTGGTTTTAGATCACGCTTGTGTGCATTGGCAACAGACGGTGAAGGTCTTGATTCCGATATTGCCAGAATGTTAAAGTGAGGCCTAAACTTACTACTGTCAATCAGCATAGTGGTGTCAACTTCCTTACCAAAATCATCATCTGCTTCATTACACTCACAGTGTTCAATGTACTCAGCCTGACTATTCTCCAAGCTTTTATAATTTTCCAAGGCATTAATAAAGTTCATTTCATGAATGTAATCATTCTCCATTGGTTGCTTGACCAGATTGAAAATATTAGGTTTAAGTGTCATATTGCCAAATGAGAGCTTCATCATACCATTCCTGCAATTTATGATTGCATTTGATGTTGTAAGGAAAGGCCTGCCCAAAATGATTGGGACTTGAGCGTGTTCGTTTCCCCAAGTGTAGGGTTGCGATGTAGTAATAAACTCGGTAAGACCGAGGTCGATCCACAAGGACTTATGTAGGGATTCACAAACACATCCAACAGTTTCTATTAAAAAGCTAACAATCGGATTTTGTATGAGATTGATGTAAGTAACAACTTTGAACTAAATTGAAGGTAAACAATTATAAAAAGGCACTAGGGATTCAAGGATCCACTTGTAGCAATCCTTGATGCTCAATTCGCTGTGGTTTCTCATTCTCTCAACTAGAATCGAAATTAAGATCTATCTAGCCGGATGATAGAGCTATTAAACCAAACAATCTGTCATATGTAAGGCCAATGTATATGATTCACACAATGCAAGCTAGGATGAGCATGCTCAATTGCATAGGTCAGTCCCAATTCCAATAAACTAAGTTCATAATCATGATCATCATTAAGTCCTGTCACCAGATGATCATGATTTGAACTTGAATCAAATCACATGCACAGTCCCATACATAATTCAGAAAATCAGAAAAGTAGAACTTTGGTAGGAAGTTCCCACATGAAGATCATAGTACTAGAGCGTTGTTGAGCTCTTAATTGTGCATATTCTAACCCCAATTCATCACTCATTATGCAAGATTTTCATGATTTAAAGACTATTCAAATACATGTTTTGCAATTGTAGGAATGAGAGTGACTTGGTTCAATTGGTGACCAAAAGGGCACATTTAGAACCTTGGATGAAGACCCAAGGAGGGCTGAAGGAAGAAAGGAGGAAAGAAAGAAGCAAGGAAAGAAGAAAATAGAAGAAAGAAAGGAAGAAAACAAGAAGAAAAAGAGACCGACCGGTCTTGACCGGTCGGCCATGCTTGCTGGAGTAATGCCAAAGAAGGCCAGACCGGTCATGATCGGTCGGCCAGCCCTGTTCGACCGGTCGTGACCGGTCGGCCATGCAAGTTTCAGACTCCAGATTGCATACAGCAGGCCATTCCCGTTTCTGACTTTTTGGACTACTTTTTTGAAGCCATCTTAATGATATTTGGAAATCCAACACATCCATGTCAAAGAGGAGCTCGACGCCGAACTAACCCAAGTGGTTTCGTGTCGATCGGAGCTACGGATTGATCGTGGTGGCCAAAATAATACGAACTATCCAGAAAGTTCCAGATTTCGCTGTTCCACTCTAGGCCGGTCCAGGTGACTCATCATTGATGATATGAAGAATCTACTTTGGCCATCTTTTAGACCACATCCATATATGAATAACCGCAAAGTTTCAGATCAAAAGGATATGTGGTTTGATCGTACCGGTTGAAGAAAGATGGACCATCCAGAAAGCTCCAACTGCACAGAGTTTATAAAAGCCCTAATTGTTCTAATTTTCGGACCACATTCTGGGATTTTTTTGGACAATCTAATCCATCTATCATGTAGAGGAGGAAGTTTTCTACCAATCTTCAAAATTTGGGATCAATCCGACATCTGTACACTCCGGAGCGTTGGAAGCAAGATGACTGGTTCTGAAGGTACCCGAAGTGCGTGATTTTGAGAGGCGGTCGGTGATGTGATTGGTGGGCCCATTCAGAGGATAATCTTGGAAATCTAAATCATCTATGTAGAATATCACATTACAAGGAAGCTACATATCAAATTTGAAGGCAATCCGACCATTGGTTAAGCCGTACGAAGCGAAACAAAATCTGTTACGTTGTGGTACTCTTGCTGCACTATAAAAGGGGGTGCTCTCTTCTATTCCAGGAGAACCAAGGACGTGGGGAGCAAGGAGTTCAAGTCATAGGAGGCTTCCTAGCCTCCTCCAGCTAGTTTTTCTTCCTTTTCTTAGTTCTAGTTTTATTTTTAATATGCTTTTCATTAGCTAATCTCTTAGCTAGAGCTAAGAGGTGAACCTTATAGTTTTCTTAGATTTTTTAATTCGTTTTATTGGTTTTAAGATTGGTTTTCATGATTATGAACTATGGTTTGAAGTTTATACAAGCTTTTGAGTAGTTTTTCTTAGTCTTATGATGACTCATGGATGTTTGGGAGAATTACTTATGTTCTTAATTGGTTTGTGACGGTCTAGACCTGTATGATCCGAGGAATCGGAGTGCGCTCTAGTACTATGATCTTCATAAAGGAACTTCCTACCAAAGTTCTATTTTTCTGGTTTTCTGTAATATGTATGGATTGTGCATGTGATTTGAATCAAGTTCAAATCATGATCTAGCCTTGTCTTGTGACAGGACTTGAGGATGGTTATGATTGTGAACTGGACCTTTTGGAAAGGGGAATGACCTATGCAATTGAGCATGCTCAGCTCAGCCTACATTGAGTGAATCCTATGCATTGAACTTACATATGACAGATTGTTTGGTTTAACAGCTCTATCATCCAACTAGATAGATCTTAATATCGATTCTAGTTGAGAAAGTGAGAAAACCATAGCGAATTATGCATCTAAGGAGAGCTATAAGTGGATCCTTGATGCTCTAGTTATCTTTCCATTATCGGATTTTCTATTTTATGTTAAAAATCAATTTCACAAACCTCTTTGATTCTAGTTATTAGGATAGTTTGAATTGTTTACTTCCTTCCCTGTGGATCGACCTCGGTCTTACCGAGATTATTACTACATCGCAACCCTACACTTGGGGAAGCGAACAAGTTTTTGGCGCCGTTGCCGGGGAAGAGGTTAAACGGTTCTAATTGTTCTAGTAGTTATAGAGTAGTCTTAGTTAGGTAGGATTTTCAGTTTTTGTAGAAGTAGTTTTCTGATTTTTTTTATATTACTAATAATTTTCTATTTTTGTATTTTGTAGGAACTTAGTTGCTGACATAGTTCTTACTTCCACGGGTAACATCTCCCCATCTCCCCTTCTTCTTTTTATTTTTTTTCCTAGATTAGAATTTTTTTTCAACTTCTTAAAATCTCATTATGGCTGATTGGAAGTGTGGTGCTTATGCATACCTTTTGGAAGATGAGATGACAGACCATGGAATCAAAACTCTTTATGATTGGAACCAATTTAAGCATAAGTATTATTCTGAGAGTCAATTAACCTCCACTACCCCCAACGTAAGACGCTACGTGATTACTGGGTTGAAAATAACAAGAGTGTTCCACCAAGTTTAACAGGAGGTAGGAATAAGAAAAAGGACCGGGGGAGTAATGACCAACCCGTAAAGATATTGCGTGATCACTTGTATGGTTATGCCTATCAACCATCTTATCAGTCTTCGTCATATAACACGTATGGTCTTCATCGAGAGAGTCCTCACACCTCTAGTCCAATGGAAGATGAGCCAACCATGGATGCCAACAATTATCCTCAAGAGTTTCGTTCTCATGATCCACAACCGACACGAACTCTTGAGGATACACTGCGAGAGTTTATGGAAATAACTGAGCAATGCATACAAAACCTCTCGCCATCTCAAAATATTGAACCCAACATTGGGAACACCGAATCAATCCCCAACAATGAGGAGGATGAGGCTATCCAAGCCCAACCCTCTTCCGATTTAATGACTAAACTTTTAGAGGATGTAGATCTAAGTGATCCCACCATTACCATCGATTATGGTGAATCAACTATCTCTTTTAGCTATTCCGATTTGAATGATGAAGAGATTTTAAGGACGGTTGACGAACCCGAGGAATCTATAAAATCTAAAAGAGATAGTTTGATTGCCTACAATGAGGGTTTGAAGGATGATTGTGAGTCCATGATTTCTTCTTCCAAAGGGCTGAATGTTTATGAGTCACCAGAAGATATTCTTGCTAGAGAGATGGCTGAAGTCGATATTTTTGAGTCCTTCCACCAACAAAACATGACCAATTCTATTGTGGAAGAACTCCCTTGGATTGGAAATTCTGTTTCTTTGGATGACGGGGTGGCACAATCTGAAATTTCAAAAGATCAACTAATGTTAGATGATGTGCTTACCACTGAATCTGAAAATTTTTCTTTGGAAGATCTCCCCTCTATAGAGGAGGAATTCCTTATCCTTGAAACAGAATTTTCTCAATCACTTAGGGAGAACGAGGACCCTTCATTCGACTCTCTCGATTTCCTAAAGAAATGCATGACCCACCCCTATGATCTGGATGATGAGATGATTAAGGAGTTGGATAGTTTGTTAGACATGGTGTCGGTGCCTGAAGAACACCATTCCACTGATTTACACTCTTTACCATGGTTTGTGGAAGCACCATGTGTTAATGTCAGATTTTGCAACGAGATCCTCCGGTTGTTTTCCTTCACTCCAACAGGGATTTCCTCCAACAGACCTGAAAGAAGACAGATTGCAGCTAAGGGTGGCTGGGATCCAGCCGTCAGCCCTCCGATGCTTAAGTCAGGCCAAAGCAAGAAGAATAGCCAAGCAAAACGGGACAGAGATTAAATGTTGTGTGCGTACCTGCTCTTAATGGAGTCACCCCTTTATATAGATCTGAAGCAACCTAATTTGTTACGTAAGATATCGAAATCCCGCTGATGTCGCATACGATACTGAGATCTTGCTGATTTCGTGGGATAAGATCCTATCTTTAGAGTCGAGAACCAACCCAATGACTTATTTCAACAATCACGCCCCTTGATGGCAATCCCTTGAGATCCGGAACCATTTAGAGAAGATAAGCCCAAAAACCGACCTATACGGGCTGCCGGTAAGCGTAGTAATAGCGCTGATGTGTCATGATAAACTGGAAGCCGTAGTTGGAGTCATAGCTTTCGAAAAGGAAGGAGACGCCCGTAGTTGGAGTCATAGCTTCCGAAAAGGAAGGAGACGCCCGTAGTTGGAGTCATAGCTTCCGAAAAGGAAGGAGACGCCGACAAGACGGAAACCACCGAACTGGATGTAGCCTTGCTTGGCCTCACAAAGTCATACTGCTCGACGGGAATCGGGTGCTGGTATTGAAGGATAAGAGATGTAACCGCAGAAAAGCTGTTCGCATGTTAGAACCTGGTCGCGAGTCCAAGTGCTCGCTCATTTTGACGTAACTCCTTTCAACGACTTATGAGAAGGTCTGCTCGCTATTCAGGGAAGGAATCTTTGCTTCGCTTTATCTGATCATAGACTAAGGGAGCTCGAAGCCTTGCGAATAGGTGCTCTATATTTATCCGTCCTACGACTCTCGAGCTTATGATCTCAAGAGTCGAATGGGCAACCTACACTTACTCGATCAGCGACTCTCGATCAGATGATCTCGAGAGTCTGATACTTTCCTGATCTGCGACTCTCGATCAGATGATCTCGCGGGTAGAATGGGCGCTCATGTACAACCTTTAATAGCTGAGCTGATCTCCGTTACTTTGTCTATAACAGATGCCCCCCAAGTCCTTGCCGCCAAGAATTTTTAAGGGAAGGACTTAGCTCACTATCACACGTAACCGCCCGCTGCTTTCATCGAGAACGGCACCTCACATGATGGGCTGGAATTAATGAGCGCCAGCTTTTCGCAACCTTTTCGCTGATGGAAAATGAAGGGGCGCTCACCACGTGTTTGAGGAGTTAATGGGCGTGCCTGCTCGAGCGCTGTGTCAAAGGAGGGACTGTCACGTGCCATCAGATACGGTGGAATGATTGCCTATAAATATACGGAGTCCGCCATTTCTTTGATTTTCTACATAAGCTTTTTCGAAAGGAACTTGCAGTCTTTTCTTTCCATTCTACTTCTTCCTCCGGTGTTCATTTTCTTTTCTGTTTTTGGTATACTTCCTTTTTTCTCCTTCTTTTATTTTTATCTTCTCATGGCTGGGAACTCTGACGAGACCACTGTCCCTCTTGGTGATGCCACTCCGGAATCCTCTGCCTCCAGCAGTGCGAGGGTTCCGGCAGGGAGATACACAGCAGCCGGATATCCTTCCGTTTTATCGGAGGACCGGCTGGCTGAGCTACGGGAGAGATACCTGATCCCCGACTCAGTCACTCTCCGCTTGCCCGGAGGTGGAGAAACACCAGACTCCCCCCCCCCCCCCCCCCCCCCCCAGGATGCGTAGCATTTTATGAGTACCAGCTTATCCTGGGGGTACGCCTTCCCCTCCATCCCTTCATTCGCGATGTACTCCGGTGTTACAAGATTGCCCCCGGGCAACTCATCGTGAACGGGTGGAGGGTAGTTTTGGGCTCCTTTGCCCTTTGGGCTCAGGCTGGCAACGGGGAACTCACGGCGGAGGAGTTCCTCCGTATGTTTCGTCTGAAGAAAGCTCCCTCCAGCGAAGGCTGGTATTATTTGTGTTATTGGCACCAGGATAATTTCGTGTTGGGGAAGCCCTCCTCGAACTATCCCGGCTGGAGGAAGCGGTGGTTCTATGCTTCCGGGAGCTAGGAGTCTGCCTCCTCCAGGGGTCCAGGAGTGACCCGGTTTTTCTGTGAAGGTAGACACAATCCCGCATTGTGCAGTTTCTCCAGATAGGTTTTTAGGGTTTTGCTTCGTTTGACCCCTTTTGTGCTCGCAGGTATCCCGGCCTTGAGAAAACCGAATTTGAAGGGAGGGATCAACGAGAAGATTGTCAAAGTATACAAGGTGCCTGTCGGAGATAGGCATATCGAGGCTTGCTTGTCTCCTTCACGACTTGCAACAGCGGGCCTCATATCCAGACGACAAGTTGAGATGACGAAGGCTGGAGAGAAGAGAGGCCTACTGCCCCGACTGAAGGGCACAAGCTCCAAGAGGCAGAAGAGAACCCCTGCCGAACCTTCTCAATCTTCCATCCGCACGGGCAGCGATCAGCCTGCCCTTCCCGCGAGCATGGCGGGGGCCCCAGCTGGGCCCACTATTCCTTCACTGGTGGTCGCACCTGGACCACCAGTGATTAACATTGCTGATAATTCCCCGGATGGGGTGGGGTCCGGCTGCCCCCCAGCTGGAGAGGCTCGAGAGCAGATGGAGCCTCAAGAGCTGGCTCTTGCTCGCGAACTGATCTCTGCTGCCGAGCAAGGATCTGCTCGCGAGTCAATGCCTCCCCCTCGCGAGACGACAGGGTTGGTCGTTGCCCAACCGTCGGGAAGCGGGACATATTCTATTCCTCGCCATCTCCATCCAGTATGCAAATTTTTGTTTGAGAACGTCCCGCCTCATGCCTTCGGCTCTCTTCCCGAGCCAAGCCCTGAGAACCTTCTCCTCGAAGCGGGGATGAGGATGGTTCAGGTAAGACTTCGTCAAGACCTGCTTCGATCTGTTATTACGTTCCAGAATACTCTCTTATATTTTTCATCTCTTTTACAGGGCTTAGATCTTATTCTGCGAACGAGGCGTGATATCATTGCTGCCCGTCACACGATAGATGAGGCTGAGGGAAAGAGGACTGCCTTGGAAAAGGCAGTTCAAGGAAGAGATCAACTGCTCAAGGCTCGTGAGGCGGTGATCGCGAAGAGAGATGAGGAGAAAAAGATCCTCATCGAGAAGATCCAAGTCCTGACCGACAGGTATCAGGCCTTGGACTCAGACTACGTGAAGCTCACGGGTTTGAAGGAGAAGGCTGAGAGAGAGAGGGAGATCTTTCGACAAGACAAGATCTCGTTGGAGGAGCAGTTCGCGGAGGCCAGGTCGCAGCTCAAGGAGGCCTACGACAACCTGACCAGGGAGCGCACCGCTCTTGCGCAGCTTAAGGACGACTTGATCCACTGGGACGAGGAGAGAGTCGCCCTTGTAAAAATGCTCTCGGAGGAAGGTCCTCGGGCGGTTTCCGAGTTCCGGACTTCGCAGCTATATGACGACGAAAGGTACGAGTCGTATGATGCTGGTCGCGACTTTGCGCTGAGAGTAGTGCAACGAATGATCCCATCCTTTGATATGGGGGAGTTTGGTCGAGTCGCGAAAATCATAGCTGTCGAAGAGCAAGCTGCTGCTGAGAACGAGGTGACTGAGGCCACTCAGGCTGAAGGGGCTCCAGAAATGGGCCCTGAAGTTGAGAGCACAGCTCCTCCTCCAAAGGATTGATTTTCTTTGTTTTCCTCTCTTGTATCCGTGAATAGATATTGTAAACATTTATCATCAATGAAAAAATATTTTTGAAAGTATTGTCCTCGTTTACTCTTTCCCTTTCACGCAATGAATGCCTTCTCGTTTCTGTTTACTTTCTTTTCATGTATTGAATGCCTTGTTGCAATGAGAATGTGCTCAATCCGGGGGGTCGTTGCGACTAAACCCTCGTGGAGATAGACTGATCTATCGATTGAGACTCCTAAGTTGATTTCATGTTGATTCATCAGAGGATGCGATCCCTTAATCCGAGCACGAGTTACGCTGCTCGCAATTAGGGTGTAGGACTGGTTCGAGCGGGAGCTGCGGTGCTCACGATTAGGGTCTATGACTGCTACTCGAGCACGAGCTGCGGTGCTCGCGATTAGGTTATATGACTATGACCCCTTAATTCGAGCACGAGCTGCAGTGCTCGCATTCCGGAAGTGTGATCCCTTCTCTCACCAGCCGCGAGCAACTAACTCATGAAAAAAAATGAATTGGACTCAATCCGGGGGTCGTGTGACCGTGTCCGCGTTGAGATAGACTGATCTATCGATTGAGATTTTGATTCTACCAAGGGCAGAAGGTTGGTCAAGAGATGGTATACATTCTCTTCGGGGCTATTCAGGTCCATGTAAATGGAGAAGCAACCAACTAGTAACGATTTCAATCCTACCAAAGGTAGGCAATTGGCCAAGAGGATGTGTAAGCACTCTCTTCAGGGCTATTCAGGTCCATATAAATGGAGTAGCGGCCAAAAGATATCTTTCACTTTATTCATAAAACGTTGTAATAAACTACATCGAATCTAGGGGTAGTATCGTAGCAAATGCTCCACGTGCCAAGGGCGACGTACAGGCTTCCCTTGCATGTCCTCAAGATAATAAGTACCGGGTCGCACAACCCTAATAACCCGGTACGGGCCTTCCCAATTCGGATCCAATGAACGAGCAGGAACTCCAAGATTTAGCCTTAGGACCAAATTGTTAGTGCACTTGTCCGTGGCATACTAGTGCACCTTGTTTGTCAATCACTTACGGCTGTGAGTCTAGTGTCGGTTGGGCCAAATGAAGACGAAGAATGAAGACTCAAGACGTCCAGCTGCATCAAGAATGAAGATTCAGGTATATGAGATGCCTTGGTGCCTTAACCTCGACCAAAACCCATCCCCTTTGTATCCTTGATGTCCTTGACCATATTTAGAACCCTTTAGGCATCATAGATAGGCCCTTGGTGTCCCATTTGATCATCCCAACCTTGGACACAATGATCATGCTGGAGAAAAAAGGACTCAGCTCATTGCAGAAGGGACCCAGGCTGGTCCGACCGGTCAAGACCGGTCAGCCAGCAGATCTACTGCTGTTTCTACAAGCTGCCGACCGGTCATGACCGGTCGGCCTGTTATTATGCCAAGAAATCAGCAAGGCCTGCCGACCGGTCATGACCGGTCGGCCAGCTCTGGGCTTCATGCATTGTTCAGCCGTCCAGCAGGTGTGGCCGACCGGTCATGACCGGTCGGCCTGGCATGTCCACATGTCTAGCAAGGGACGCCGACCGGTCATGACCGGTCGGCCTAAGGTGTTTTGGCTGTCCAGTGAAGGGGTCCGACCGGTCATGACCGGTCGGCCCATGTTTGTGGCCTATGCACTTGAAGTTCTCCAGCAGGGGGCTCCGACCGGTCATGACCGGTCGGGACAGGTCGCTTTATGACCGTTATTTGCCCATTTTATGACCGTTGGGGCTATGTTTTGCTACATATAGTGCTCCGGTTTTGGGCATTAGATGAGGGATTTTTGAGGGAGAAAAGCCATCATTGAAGGAGATCATTTGAGGCTTAATCCTTGACCTATGCAAGGCATCTTCCTTGTGCTTTAACACAAGATTAGAGCATTCCAAGCTCATGAAGAAGATGACCTTCATCCCCTCTTGATCTCTAGAGTTAGGAAGCTTCTTGATTGGCAAATCCATGTCCTAAACTCGAAGATGAGATCGTTGTAGGTAAGAGACTCTAGGAACCCATTCCCACTAAGTTGTAGAGTTCTCAAACCCATCCTCCTAGCACCTTGGGCATTTCAAGGCATCGCATGCAAGGTGTTTGATCGAATGTGGCTGAGGCATTGGCGACGCAACGGCGGCACGATCGAGGGAGCAAAGGGAAGCTGATTGAAGCACGGGAGAGCGGAGATCAAGCAACCCAATCCGGCGCTAAACAAGGGGCTCATCCGACAAGTAGGTTGTCTTATTTGAGAGTCCATTTTAGAGTTTGTTTGTCAACTCGCCTTAGGGACGTTAGCCGTTCCTTGGCCCGTCAGCCGGGCCTAAACTAAGTCTCCAAGGGGGAGCCTCCGACACGGGAGTAAACGTGCAATAAGGTTGAGAGTTAGCCTATGTCTAAAACTCTGGATACGGTTGAGAGGTGAACCGATAAAACCTCCGTGTAAAGGTTGAGAGGTGAACCTCATTTAAAACCTCCGATAGTGAATGCCGGTGTGCTCAAAGGGGTTGAGTACTTGAACCGGGAGTGGAGTAGACACGTAGTCGAACCACTATACATCCTTGTGTTTGTGAGTGTTCGTGAGCACATTCTATCTTTGCATTGTTAGTTTAATTGCTTAATTATGAATGATTGATAGGAATGCATGCTAGGCACTTTCTAGGCATCCTCACACAAGATGTACCTTCACTACTTGTGTAGACTTGAGCTCATTGATCCACTCTCATAAGTCTACACAAGATGCATAGGTTAGGAGCTTGATTATTTGATTCTTTTATGTAACTATGCATGCTTGACTAGGATTGCTTATTGCTTTACTCTTGCTAGTCTTTTGATTGGACCCACCAAGGCTTGGTAGCCGAGGTGTTCTTGCTTACAAAGCTTATTTTATTAAATTGCATAAGTAGGCGAAAAGAATTTGAAAAAGGTTCATATCACCCCCCCCTTAGTCCATAGACATATCTCCGAGTATCTCTACAAGCGGTTAAAACCGCAATTTCACAAATCTCCGAACTGGAAGGATCTAGGCCGAACCTTCGTATTCTGATAACGAGCAATACGTTGTTGATATGCTGCCACTCGTACTTGGGAAGCATTTCTTCGCTCTTCCAAGAGATCGAGATGAAGTCGGAGGTTTTCCTGATTGCTCGTGGGATCATACTGCTCGATCCGATATGAGGGCACTTGAATTTCCACTGGTACCACTGCGTCAACACCAAATGCTAAGGAGAAAGGAGTTTCACCTGTTGATGTACAAGCCGTGGTTCTATAGGCCCATAATACCTCTGGCAGAAGTTCTGGCCACACCCCTTTACATTCACCTAGCTTGGTCTTTAAATCATGCTTTATGATCTTATTCACTGCCTCGACCTGCCCATTCGCCTGAGGATGATATGGAGAAGTGCGGAGATTACGTATCTTCCATTTGTCGCAAAATTCATCAAAGGCTGCGTTGTCGAACTGTGTTCCGTTATCGGTAATTATAGTATGAGGAAGTCCGAAACGACATATGATATTTCTCTATATAAACTTAGTAGTTTGTTTTTCAGTAATCTTAGCTAATGGTTCTGCCTCGGCCCATTTGGTGAAATAATCAACTGCCACAATCGCGAACCTATTCTGTCCCTTTCCCATAGGTAAGGGCCCGATGATATCGATCCCCCACTAAGCAAAAGGCCAAGGGCTATCAACTGGGGTCATCCGCTCAGACGGTACACGAGGTATAGGTAGATATCGTTGACACTTGTCGCATTTTTTAGAAAATTCGATGGCGTCTGCTTTCATAGTGGGCCAATAATATCCTTGCCTCATCGCTTTATATGCTAGGGATCGCCCCCTGGGATGGTTACCACATGCCCCCTGGTGTACTTCATCTAGAACACGAAGTGCTTCTTCTGGATGAAGGCACCTTAAATAAGGCAAGGAGAAGCTTTTTCGCAACAATATTCCATCTTGTAAGGTGTACCTGGCAGCTCGAAGCGAATTTGTCTTGCAGCTTTCTTGTCTTCTGGTAGGTATCCATCTCTGAGATAAAGGATGATAGGATCCATCCAGCATGGAGACGATTGTACCGATATAACTTGCTCAAGAGTCGCTTGGTCGATACTCAAGTTCTGACGGTGCTCGATGGGGATCGAATGTGATAACTCCGATTCTGGTGCAGAAGCGAGCTTTGCCAAGGAATCGGCAAGTTGGTTCTGCTCGCGAGGGATATGAATTATTTTATAAGTCTTTAGTTTGGCGAGCAGGATGAGGACACGAGACTTGTATAAGGCCATTATTTCTTCTTTGGCTTCGAATTCACCAAGAACTTGGTTGACAATGAGCTGGGAGTCGCTATGAATTATCAAATTCTGGACTGCGAGGACAATGGCCAGTTCGAGGCCAACAATCAGGGCCCATATTCTGCTTCATTATTGGAGACGCGTGATTCGAAACGCAGAGCATATTGAAAATGCGACCCGTCGGGAGCCACTAAAATCAGGCCCGCTCCACTGCCAGTGGCCCGCGACGACCCGTCCACGAAGAGTGACCAAGGAGGCTGGTCACTGGTCGTGACATTATCTTCAGAAGAATATGTAAATTCGGCGATGAAGTCAGCCACGGCCTGGCCCTTGACTGCGGTCCTAGGACAGAATGAGATATCATGCTCACTGATCTCGACCGCCCATTTAGTTAAGCGCCAGGAAGCCTCAGGTTTTTGAAGGACTTGTCGTAGTGGATGATTTGTTGGTACTAAAATAGCATGGGCTTGAAAGTATGGTCGCAGTTTTCGAGCTGCTGTGACTAAGGCTAGGGCCAGTTTCTCCATATCAGAATACCTAGTTTCTGCATCGACCATTGCTCGACTGATATAATAAACGGGCCTTTGCACCCTGGAATCTTCTCTTATTAAAGCGGCGCTAACGGCCGTGGAAGACACAGATAAATAAAGAATGAGTTGCTCATGTGCTACGGGTTTAGATAAAATGGGGGGAGCGCTCATGTATTGCTTCAGTTGTTGAAAAGCTTCTTCACACTGAGGTGTCCACTTCCAATCAGACTTGGCCGTTGCACGAAGGAGTTTGAAGAAGGGCAAGCACTTGTCAGATGCTCGCGAGATGAACCTGTTCAATGATGCGATGCGACCAGCCAGACGCTGGACGTCCTTCAGAGTAACAAGGGATTTCATCTCTATCAATGCTTTAATCTTTTCGGGATTCGCCTCAATTCCACGCTGGCCAACCATGAACCCAAGAAATTTCCCTGCAGACACTCCAAACGTGCATTTTTCTGGGTTCAATTTCATTTGATACTTCCTCATCAGATCAAAGGCTTCTCGAAGATCAGAAATATGGTCATCTTCAACGATGCTTTTCACGAGCATATCGTCAACATATACTTCCATATTCCTACCGATTTGAGCAGCGAATATTTTGTTGACAAGACGTTGATAAGTGGCCCCTGCATTTTTAAGACCGAACGGCATTACCTGGTAGCAATATAGTCCTCGATCTGTGATGAAGGTAGTATGCTGGCTATCGGGTGGATGCATCATAATCTGGTTGTAACCAGAATAAGCATCCATAAAGCTGAGGAGAGCATATCCAGCTGTTGAGTCGACCAACTGGTCGATCCGCGGTGTCGGAAAGCTATCTTTGGGACATGATTTGTTCAAGTCTGAATAGTCGACGCACATCCTCCATTTGCCATTAGCTTTTCGGACGAGAACTACGTTTGCGACCCACTCTGGGTAGTCAACTTCTTTTATGAAATTAGCCGCGAGCAGCTTCTCAACTTCAGTTTTGATTGCCATTTGTCTTTCTGCAGTAAAGGCACGTCGACGCTGATGTACGGGTTTATGCTTCGGGTCAATGTTGAGACGATGTGAGATGACATTGGGATCGATGCCTGGCATATCTTTATGAGACCAAGCAAACACGTCCTGGTATTCAGTGAGGAAACGGATCAAATCTTCACGGTGGACACTGGTTAAGGAGGAACCGATGTACACGATCTTAGACGGGTCATCTTCGGTCAGGCGGATTGCCACTGTTTCCTCCCCCGGAGTTCCTGATTTCAAAGCATTTTCTCTCGGATCCAACGAGGTGGTGGAGGGAACGTCGGGTGAACCTTGAACTATTTCCATGACAAGTGTCGCTTGAGCCTTCTTTCGATCGAGGAGGGCTATCTGGTAACAGGACCGTGCCTCCTGCTGACTTCCTCGCACGACCCCGATGCCATTTGGGGTAGGAAATTTAACACACAGATATGAAGGGTGCAAGGCCGCTCCAACCTTAGTTAGAGACGGCCGCCCCAAAATGGCGTTATATGCTGATTTTCGATCCACGACGAGGAAGTTTACGAAGACGGTGGTCTTCGCTGGACTCTCTCCAAAAGTAACTGGGAGATCGATGCTTCCTTCAGGTGTTACTACCTCTCCTCCAAAGCCGACGAGGGGGGTTGATACTGGCTTGAGGAGGCTTCTGGATAGTGCCATTTTGTTGAAAGCCTCCAAGTACAGAATATCGGCTGAGCTACCTGTATCCACCATAATTCGATGAGTCAGATAATTTGATACCTTCAATATGACTACGATGGAGTCTTCATGAGGGAAGTGAATTCCCGCTGCATCTTCGAGGGTGAAAGAAATTGGAGGATGGTTCGCTTTTGATGAGCTGGACGTCTGTTCCAGCCAATAGATTTGCTGGGGTTCTTTGGACGCCTTCCGAGCGTATGCTTTTCTTGAAGCTTGAGAGTCACCCCCACAAGCTGGTCCCCCGACGATAGTGCGAATTTCTCCCGTGGGCTCAGCATCCTCTTGGTCGGTTTGATGATGAGGCGGTTCCTTTTGGCGAGATGAGGTCTTCGCCCTTTCTGGTGATCGATTTTTACGAGCAACATAATCCTGGAGATGGCCTTTTCGAATAAGGGCTTCGATATGGTCTCGTAGAGAGATGCAGTCCTGGGTCCTATGCCCGTGATCTTTGTGGAAGTAACAGAACTTGCTCTTGTCCCTCTTCTCAGGATCGGATTTGATCTTTGCGGGCCACTTTACATATGGCTTGTGTTTAATCTCCATTAGGACCTTTTCATGAGACTGATTAAGAAGGGTGTAGTTATGGTATTTACCAGAGTAAGGCTTCTTGGGAGAACGATCGCGCTGTTCACGACGATATTTTTTATCGGTAGAAGGGGTTCCTTCTGGCTTGCGTTTCTTACTCTGTACTCCATGACGTGTCAATGCGACTTCTTCTGCATTGATATATTTCTGAGCTTTGGCTTGGAACTCTGCCATAGTTTTCAGAGGGCTTTTATTTAAGGCAAACCTGAACTTCTCACTCGTTATTCCAGCAATGAGGGCTGTAAGACCCTTTTCTTCAGTGTAACCCTCAGTTTTGACGGCTTCGGCAGTGAACCGTACTGTGAACTCCTTTATTGTCTCCCCATGCTGCTATTTCAGATTCATCAGATGGGAGGCTGGCTTCTTAATGCGAATACTTCCCATGAATTGAGAAAGGAATATCTCCGATAATTGGGAAAAGGAACTGATGGAACGGGGCTTTAACCCCCGGAACCACGTACGAGCTGCTTCCTTCAATGTTAGGGGAAAAGCCCTACACATAATTTCTGAACCATGTCCCTCCAACTCCATGAGGGACCTATATGTTTCCAGATGTTCAAGAGGGTCGCCAATGCCTGTGTACGGAGCGATAACAGGCGCTCGATACTTTCTGGGTAACGGGGCTTCCATGACCTCGCTGGTGAAGGGAGATTCGGATTGATGTATCGCCTCCATGACGGCAGACGGCCGATTTGCCTGGTATCGCTGTTCCATGACATCAAAACGATCATGGATTCTTTTGAGATCTCCCTCCCATGGTAAGGTATAGCTCGATGTTTCGGCGATGGAGCCCTGCGGTTGAGGTTGTCGAGACGAACTAGAATGTATAGAATGTGGAGACGGTACAGGGGGATGGCTGCCAAGTGGTGGGACCTGTGGTTCGTCCATAGAATGTCTAGATGCCACCGGTATGGGCTGCGGTGGTAACCCTTCGGAGGCTTGTCTCTGAGGTTCGGGGAAATGCTGATCAAGTCGATTTGACAGCGCTTGAACTCCGGCATTTAGAGTCAGAAGGGTGTTTCCGAGGAAACGTAAGACATCGTCTTGATTTCCAGAAGCCTCCAGTAATGGGTTTGTTGACGGCATATTCGGGGCTCCTTGAGGGATATTCGTCGGATCAGGTGGAAGGGCAGGTACAGATTCCGTCTCATCGGGTGGAGGTGGTGGCTGCCTTGAAGTTGAAGGATGAACGGCCTTTTTAGGAGGCATCGCTGAAGGATTTTGATCAGTGGAACGATTGATTTTGACGATCAAGTCGTTCCCACAGACGGCATCAAACTGTTAATGTCAGATTTTGCAACGAGATCCTCCGGTTGTTCTCCTTCACTCCAACAGGGATTTCCTCCAACAGACCTGAAAGAAGACAGATTGCAGCTAAGGGTGGCTGGGATCCAGCCGTCAGCCCTCCGATGCTTAAGTCAGGCCAAAGCAAGAAGAATAGCCAAGCAAAACGGGACAGAGATTAAATGTTGTGTGCGTACTTGTTCTTAATGGAGTCACCCCTTTATATAGATCTGAAGCAACCCAATTTGTTATGTAAGATATCGAAATCCCGCTGATGTTGCATACGATGCTGAGATCTTGCTGATTTCATGGGATAAGATCCTATCTTTAGAGTCGAGAACCAACCCAATGACTTATTTCAACAATCACGCCCCTTGATGGCAATCCCTTGAGATCCAGAACCATTTAGAGAAGATAAGCCCAAAAACCGACCTATACGGGCTGTCGGTAAGCGTAGTAATAGCGCTGATGTGTCATGATAAACTGGAAGCCGTAGTTGGAGTCATAGCTTCCGAAAAGGAAGGAGACGCCCATAGTTGGAGTCATAGCTTCCGAAAAGGAAGGAGACGCCGACAAGACGGAAACCACCGAACTGGATGTAGCCCTGCTTGACGGGGAATCGGGTGCTGGTACTGAAGGATAAGAGATGTAACCGCAGAAAAGCTGTTCGCATGTTGGAACCTGGTCGCGAGTCCAAGTGCTCGCTCATTTTGACGTAACTCCTTTCAACGACTTATGAGAAGGTCTGCTCGCTATTCAGGGAAGGAATCTTTGCTTCGCTTTATCTGATCACAGACTAAGGGAGCTCGAAGCCTTGTGAATAGGTGCTCTATATTTATCCGTCCTATGACTCTCGAGCTTATGATCTCAAGAGTCGAATGGGCAACCTACACTTACCCGATCAGCGACTCTCGATCAGATGATCTCGAGAGTCTGATACTTTCCTGATCTGCGACTCTCGATCAGATGATCTCACGGGTAGAATGGGCGCTCATGTACAATCTTTAATAGCTGAGCTGATCTCCGTTACTTTGTCTATAACACCATGCAAATCTAAATTTGTGGAGGAGACAATCCAAACTGAAAAATACTTAATGAATGTCTCTCCACCATCATGGGTTCTTCAACCCATTAAAAATTCTGATTGGGAGGACCTGTTTTTAATCAATTACAACCCAATTCAGAACTTGAGGAGATATCTTTTTGCTGCTCTTATCTCCTCCTTACATGCGTGTGGTGCATACTATGATTGGACTTTCATGAAGAAACACACACATGTATACATTCGAGCAGGACTTTGGATGGTCCTCATGAGAAACCTATTGAAATTCATGAAGATCCTGCTCAAATTTGATCATGTAGTCGATCGGACTAATCAAAGGTAGGTAGGTAGGTTAGGATTTCTTTTTGCATTTAGGATTGAATAAGTCTCATTGAGACAATGGAAGATGCTAGAATTGATCAACTTGCTACCTCAGGTACTCTCGTTCTCACTCTCCTCTGTTTTATGTCATTGCTCTCATGTCATGTATATTGCATATCTTATTACATTGAGGACAATGTAAGATTTTGGTTGGGGGGTGAGATTCCTTAGATGAATCTACTAGCTTTTGTGACATTTCGAGCAATTATGTAGAAAATTTTCAATTTTTCTAAAATTCAAAACTCTTTTGGAAAACGTTGTTTCTATGCATTCAAGATGATATGAGTATAAGAGGAGGAGATACGAAGTGAGTGATGTTGCAAGCTTTGAACTTCTCTTAATATAATGGTTTTATATGTGAATTCCCCTATTTATATGATTGATAGAAAATTTGAACACTTTTACACCGAGTTCACATTACACGATTTTCATGATTTGAAAGGATTATGTGATTTATGGATTGGCTAGACTTAGATTTGAGGTGTTGAGGAACCAAGCCGGGGTACTTTGTCCATCCTTGTCCATGGGAAAATAATGAAAGATATGGATTTCTAAAAATCCTATCTAATGTAAAAGAAAAAGGAAAAGGAAGGATGAAATTGGGAATGATGGAAAAATGGTGGAAAATTCCGATTAGGGCTACCTACTACCAACTGGGGGATGGTCTACCCGTAACCAAAGCCGGAAATGGAATGTAGTGTGAAAGTCGTCGGAAGGACGGTAAGACAAATTCCTGTCATAGGCTTGTTGTTGCTCTGTGCACCTTGAAATTCATAGTTTAGTTCATCTATGAAGAAGATAATCCTGGAAAATCATGAGATGAACATTCACTATGCACACTCGGTTGAATTTGTTCAAGTTCTTCTATTTATCAATCAATCATCGGGGATTTCATATGAACACTTATTATGTTTTCAGAGTTTAAGGTTTCAACCTCTGTCACCTAATTTCTCTGACTTTTACACTTGTGTGTCTTGGGATGTGTAGAAGAATAGTTTCTGAATGAGAGTTGTTTTTTGGAGAATTGAACTTGTTTCACGCATATTTTGCTCGGGACTAGCAAAATGCTGGTTGGGGGGTGTGTTGAGCTCTTAATTGTGCATATTCTAACCCCAATTCATCACTCATTATGCAAGATTTTCATGATTTAAAGACTAATCAAATACATGTTTTGCAATTGTAGGAATGAGAGTGACTTGGTTCAATTGGTGACCAAAAGGGCACATTTAGAACCTTGGATGAAGACCCAAGGAGGGCTGAAGGAAGAAAGGAGGAAAGAAAGAAGCAAGGAAAGAAGAAAATAGAAGAAAGAAAGGAAGAAAACAAGAAGAAAAAGAGACCGACCGGTCTTGACCAGTCGGCCAAGGAAGCCCGACCGGTCTTGACCGGTTGGCCATGCTTGCTGGAGTAATGCCAAAGAAGGCCAGACCGGTCATGACCGGTCGGCCAGCCCTGTCCGACCGGTCGTGACCGGTCGGCCATGCAAGTTTCAGACTCAAGATTGCATACAGCAGGCCATTCCCGTTTCTGACTTTTTGGACTATTTTTCTAAAGCCATCTTAATGATATTTGGAAATCCAACACATTCATGTCGAAGAGGAGCTCGACGCCGAACTAACCCAAGTGGTTTCGTGTCGATCGGAGCTACGGATTGATCGTGGTGGCCAAAACAATACGAACTGTCCAGAAAGTTTCAGATTTCGCTGTTCCACTCTGGGCCGGTCCAGGTGACTCATCATTGATGATATGAAGAATCTACTTTGGCCATCTTTTAGACCACATCCATATATGAAGAACCACAAAGTTTCAGATCAAAAGGATGTGTGGTTTGATCGTACCGGTTGAAGAAAGATGGACCATCCAGAAAGCTCCAACTGCAGCAGAGTTTATAAAAGCCCTAATTGTTCTAATTTTCGGACCACATTTTGGGATTGTTCTGGACAATCTAATCCATATATCATGTTGAGGAGGAAGTTTTCTACCAATCTTCAAAATTTGGGATCAATCCGACATCTGTACACTCCGGAGCGTTGGAAGCAAGATGACTGGTTCTGAAGGTACCCGAAGTGAGCGATTTTGAGAGGCGGTCGGTGATGTGATTGGTGGGCCCATTCAGAGGATAATCTTGGAAATCTAAATCATCTATGTAGAATATCACATTACAAGGAAGCTACATATCAAATTTGAAGGCAATCCGACCATTGGTTAAGCCGTACGAAGCGAAACAAAATCTGTTAGGTTGCGGTACTCTTGCTGCACTATAAAAGGGGGTGCTCTCTTCTATTCCAGGAGAACCAAGGACGTGGGGAGCAAGGAGTTCAAGTCATAGGAGGCTTCCTAGCCTCCTCCAGCTAGTTTTTCTTCCTTTTCTTAGTTATAGTTTTATTTTTAATATGCTTTTCATTAGCTAATCTCTTAGCTAGAGCTAAGAGGTGAACCTTATAGTTTTCTTAGATTGTTTAATTCGTTTTATTGGTTTTAAGATTGGTTTTCATGATTATGAACTATGGTTTGAAGTTTATACAAGCTTTTGAGTAGTTTTTCTTAGTCTTATGATGACTCATGGATGTTTGGGAGAATTACTTAATTGCTTAATTGGTTTGTGACGGTCTAGACCTGTATGATCCGAGGAATCGGAGTGCGCTCTAGTACTATGATCTTCATAAAGGAACTTCCTACCAAAGTTCTATTTTTCTGGTTTTCTGTAATATGTATGGATTGTGCATGTGATTTGAATCAAGTTCAAATCATGATCTAGCCTTGTCTTGTGACAGGACTTGAGGATGGTTATGATTGTGAACTGGACCTTTTGGAAAGGGGAATGACCTATGCAATTGAGCATGCTCAGCTCAGCCTACATTGAGTGAATCCTATGCATTGAACTTACATATGACAGATTGTTTGGTTTAACAGCTCTATCATCCAACTAGATAGATCTTAATATCGATTCTAGTTGAGAAAGTGAGAAAACCATAGCGAATTATGCATCTAAGGAGAGCTATAAGTGGATCCTTGATGCTCTAGTTATCTTTCCATTATCAGATTTTCTATTTTATGTTAAAAATCAATTTCACAAACCTCTTTGATTCTAGTTATTAGGATAGTTTGAATTGTTTACTTCCTTCCCTGTGGATCGACCTCGATCTTACCGAGATTATTACTACATCGCAACCCTACACTTGGGGAAGCGAACAAGCGTACTCCAATTTCTCGGATCATACAGGTCTAGACTAACATTCAACCATTAAGAACATAAGTAATTCTCCCAAACATCCATGAGTCATCATAAGACTAAGAAAAACTTACTTAGAACTTGTATAAACTTCAAACCATTGTTCATAATCATGAAATCCAACTTAAAAACGAACTAAAAATGAATTGAAACATCTTAGATCCACTACAAGCTTCACCTCTTAGCCCTAGCTAAGAGGTTTAGCTGCTCATGATCCAAGGAAACATGAAACAACTAGAAAAATCATAAAAACAGCAAAACAAACTAGGAGTTGTGGAACTCTGAAATTCACTTTCGCTGCCTCCCACCTTGCTCAAACTCTTCTTAGATACCTTAGGAATGATCCCTAGGTGTCCTTTTATAGTGGGAAGTCTCCGCAACGTCAGAATATTTCAGAATCTGCGTAAGCTTACGCAGTGCGCAGAGATTTTCGGCGCCAGAAACAGAAAGTCCGCAGCTTACGCATGGCCGACTGGTCGCACGACCGGTCGGACTAGTTGGCCGACCGGTCGGACTCGTTATTTGCACTGTCCAGGGAGCTTCTGGAGCTGTCAGACCTGTTGATCGACCGGTCACGATTGGTCAGACTGGGCTGGCCGATCGGTCACGATCGGTCGGACTGTCTTGGTCCTGCGTCCAGTGTTTGCAAGGGGTTGGCCGACCGGTCTTGACCGGTCTGGTTCCCTTGGTCAACCGGTCGGACGACCGGTTGTGGCCATTGCTTCTTCATTTCCTTCTTCTTTTCTTCTCTCTTTGCTTCCTTCTTCCTTCGGCCCACCTTGGGTCTTCATCCAAGGCTCTTAAAGGGATCTTTTTGGTGTCTCCTATTAGGTGAAGTCCACTCTCATTCCTGCAATCACAACACATGCATTAAATTAGTCTTTAAATCATGAAAACCTTGCATAATGAGTGATGAATTGGGGCTAGAATATGCACAATTGAGAGCTCAACAGAGCGCTTTCATTGGATACCGGTTCCATGTTCAAGATGATGAAGTCTACGTGAAAGTAGAACTTTTCTATTTGGACTAGAACATCCTCAACTATACACCTCGGTACCTTGACAGATCAGTCCACCAATTATAATGTGATTGTGGTGGGTTTCAATTCCCCCAACCTAAGTTAAGTGTAAACCAAATAGGGTACAAGGTTAACGCTAGCACCTAGATCGAATAGTGCATGCTCAATCCTGAAATTCCCAATAACACATAGGATAGCAGGACTTCCAGGATCTTTATATTTTGGTTTAGTGAGCAATTGTATGATAATGCTTACTTGCTTAATGAGAAAATCTCTCTTGTGTGCATTCATTTTATGTTTAACCGTTCACAGATCCTTGATGTACTTGGCATATGACGGTATCTACTTGATTGCGTCCAATAGAGGAATATTTACTGTCACTTTTTGTAGAACATCCAGGACATCTTAATACTTCAATGGAGGTGTGAGATTACGTAGACGTGAAGGAAATTGAACAATAGGCTCACATAAATCACTCACTTTCTCTTTCCTAGTCGGCTCTTGAGCAGGTATATGCTCACTATCACCCACGGGAGTGGACTCATCATCCGATATCTCTACTGATTGTGAAATGTTTTTCTCAATTGTTTTCCCACTTCTGAGTGTAATAATTGACTTTGCTTGCTCTTGGTGAGGTTTACTAGAACTTGAGTCCCCCACATGATGCATATTTTTAATGTTAGACTGTGGTTGGGATGGAAGTGTACCCCTCTCCCTAGCATTTAGTTGGGTCTCAATTCTAGTCATGGTCAACTTGAGCTCTTGATTTCCATTTTTGAGCTCTTGAGTAGTTTGAAGGAGTGATTGGTTCATTTGGGCTTGAGACTGCATGAATGTCGTCAATGCATCCTCCACAGGGGGCCTCTTTGGTGGGGGTACATATGGTGGTGCATTATTTTGAGGAAAAAAAAAGGTTTGGAGGTTCCTGTCGTGCAATGGGTGCATTCATTTATGACATGTTCCTCCAATTGAAATTAGGGTGATTCTGCCAATTAGGATTATACATATTTCCCAATGGTTGTGCAGGCAGCCTTTGGTAAGCGTTTACAGCATTTGCTTGACCATGATTCATCTCTTCAAATGCTAGCATTGTTGGACAATCCTTTGTTTCATGGTTCTGATCTCCACAAATATTACAAATGTTATTTTCGGGATTGGTCCGCACCATATTCATTCCTCTCCCTAGCTCCATGGCCTCTACCTTTCGTGTCAGATTGGCCAACTTTGCTTGCATGTCATTCTAAAGGTCAATGACATACATTCTCCCCTTTCTCCTTTTGGATAGGTCTAGATGTTTCTACCCTTTGGGGAGCACCCGATGATTGAGTGCTCTCTGCCAGTTTATCTAGAAAATCCCATACTTCATCGGGCTCTTGTTCCATAACTTACCCCCGCGCATCATCTCTATGACTGGCGGGTGTCGTAGTGAACACGATCATAGAAGAATTTGCGTATCAGCCAGACTTCAAAGCCATGATGTGGGCATGCGAGCAGGAGTTCCTTGAAGTGCTCCCACACTTGGAAGAAGATTTTATTCTCCTTTTGAGAGAACATCATGATATTCCGGCGCAGGGCATTAGTTTTATGCGCTGGAAAGAATTTCTTCATGAATTCTTGGCTCATGCTCTGCCAGGAGTCTGTTATGTGTGGTCTTAAGGAGTGGAGCCATGCCTTGGCTCTATCCTTTAAGGAAAATGGGAATATTTTTGGCTCTATCCTTTAAGGAAAATGGGAATATTTTTGGCTCTATCCTTTAAGGAAAATGGGAATATTTTTATTCTTATATAATCGTCGTTATCATTCACAGTTTGCAAAGTGGCCACCACCTCTTCAAAGTCTTTGAGGTGGAGGTATGGTGTTATAGATAAATTTGGCCTCCTAAGAGATGTGATCAAAGAATGATCAAGAGGAATCACGGTCGCATCCCAAAATACGAGTAGCTCGGCTCATGCTCGTCGAAAGGGGTCGCATCCCAAAATGCGAGCAGCTCGGCTCGTGCTCGTCGAAGGGGTCGCATCCCAAAATGCGAGTAGCTCGACTCGTGCTCGTTGAAAGGGGTCGCATCCCAAAATGCGAGCAGCTCGGCTCGTGCTCGTCGAAAGGGGTCGCATCCTAAAAATACGTGCACTCCTGATAAGAGCAGCCTCCTCATATGAGTAGCTCTCTGTTCGCTTCTCCAAGTGTAGGGTTGCGATGTAGTAATAAACTCGGTAAGACCGAGGTCGATCCACAGGGACTTATGTAGGATTTTACAAACACATTCAAAAGCGTCTATTAAAAGCTAATAATCAGATTTTGAATAGAATTGATGTGAATAACAGTTTTAAACTAATTTGAATGTAGACACTTATAAAAAGGCACTAGAGGTTCAAGGATCCACTTGTAGCAATCCTTGATGTTCAATCCGCTGTGGTTTCTCATTCTCTCAACTAGAATCGACATTAAGGTCTAGCTAGTCGGATGATAGAGCTGTTAAACCAAACAATCTGTAATATGTAAGTGCAATGCATAGAATTCACTCAATGTAGGCTGAGCTGAGCATGCTTAATTGCATAGGTCATTCCCCTTTCCAAGAGGTCTAGTTCACAATCATAACCATCCTCAAGTCCTGTCACAAGACAAGGCTAGATCAGGATTTGAACTTAATTCAAATCACATGCACAGTCCATACATATTTCAGAAAATCAGAAAATTAGAACTTTGGTAGGAAGTCCCTTCATGAAGAACATAGTACTAGAGCGCACTCTGATTCCTCGGATCATACAGGTCTAGACTGATGCAAACCAATTAAGAAATTAAGTAATTCTCCCAAACATCCATGAGTCATCACAAGACTAAGAAAAACTACTCAAAAACTTGTATAAACTTCAAACCATAGTTCATAATCATTAATTCCACACTTAAAACCAGCTAGCTACGAATTGAAACATCTTGGATCCACTACAAGCTTCACCTCTTAGCCCTAGCTAAGAGGTTTAGCTGCTCATGATCCAAGGAAACATGAAACAACTACAAAATTTCTAAAAACAGCAAAAACAAACTCCAAGGAGTTGTGGAACTCCAAAATTCACTTCCGCCGCCTCCAAGCTTGCTTCAACCCTTATTAGATACCCTAGGAACGATCCCTAGGTGTCCTTTTATAGTAGGAAGGCTCCACAACTTCAGAAAGATCGAGAATCTGCGTAAGAGTTACGCAGTGCGCAGAGAAAATCGGGCCAGGAATAGAAGTTCTGATTTTTCACTTTGGCCGACCGGTCTGGACCGGTCGGACTGGGCTAGCCGACCGATCACAACCGGTCTGGCCCTCTTCAGCAACACTCCAGCAAGCATGGCCGACTGGTCAAGACCGGTCGGGCCTTTTCATCATTGATCCAGCAACTATGTTCGACCGGTCTTGACCGGTCGGACGTCTTTTAGCCTTTGTCCAGCATGAGCAGCTGACCGGTCAAGACCGGTCTGGCTCCATTGGCCGACCGGTCGGTAGTCTTCCTGCTTCTTTATTTCTTCCTTTTCTTTCTTTCCTTGCTCCTTTCTTTCACTTTCTCTCTTCTTTTGTTCTTTGGTCCTCAAGTAATCTTCATCAGAATAGTCCCAAATGAGCCCTCTTTGTCTTCGATTAGGTGGAGTCCACTCTCAATCCTGTAGTCACAAAACATGCATTAGATTCATCTATAAACCATGCAAACCTTGCACAATGAGTGATGAATTGGGGTTAGAATATGCACAATTAAGAGCTCAACACACCCCCCAACCAGCATTTTGCTAGTCCCAAGTAAAACATGCGTGAAACCAATTCCATTTTTCAAAAACTCAACTCCCTTTCAGAAACCCTTCTTCTATACGTCCCAAGACATACAAGTGTAAGATTCAGAATTATTAGGCGACAGGGACTGAAACCGTAAGCTCTTAAAACATAATAAGCATTCATATGAAATTCCCGCTGATTGGTTGATAAATAAAAGAACTTGAACAAATTCACCCTAGTGTGGCCAGTGAAAAATTCATCTCATGAGTTTCTAGGATTATCTTCTTCATAGATCAATCAGACTGTAGATCTCAAGGTATGTAGAGCCACATCAAGCCAATGACAGGAATTTGCCTTACCGTCCTTCCGACGACTTTCACACTACGTCCCATTTCCGGCTTTGGTTACGGGTAGACCATCCCCCGGTTGGTAGTAGGTAGTCCTAATCGGAATTTTCCACCGTTTTTCCATCATTCCCAATTTCATCCTTCCTTTTCCTTTTTCTTTTAATTTAGATAGGATTTTTAGAAATCCATATCCAGCATTGTTTTCCCATGGACAAGGATGGACAAAGTACCCCGGCCTGATTTCTCAATACCTTAATTCAAAGTCTAGTTAATCCATAAATCACATAGTCCCTTCAACCCATGAAAATCGTGTAATGTGGACTAGGTGTAAAAGTGTTCAGATTTTCTATCAATCACAAAAATAGGGGAATTCACATATAAAACCATTATGCTATGAGAGATTCCAGACATACAGCCCCATACACTTCATATCTCCTCCTCTTATGCTCATATCATCTGGAATGCATAGAACCGATGTTTTCTAAAAGAGTTTCGAATTTTTGAGAAATTGAAAATTTTCCACATAATAATTGCTTGAAATGTTGCAAAACGCTGGATTCATCCAAGTGATCCTACACCCCCAACCAAATCTTGCATTGTCCTCAATGTAAAAGATGTGCAATGAGCAAAACATGAGAGCAAATTGAAAAATAAAAGGGAGTGAGGAGTGATAGTACCTGAGAGAGTGAAAATTGGAATTCTTCCTCCTTCTAACAAACCTAAGCAAAAGTAAACCAAAGCAACAAAATCCTAATCCTAACTACTCTATACCTCCGTCAGACTAGGAGATCAATCATCCTGATACACAGGATCATTCAGGGGTATGGACATACCTTCTGAAGGAAATTTCTCAAAGAACGGCTTTAATCGCTGCCCATTTGCCTTAAAAATGTTGCCGTTCCTCGGATTCAATAACTCGACAGTCCCATATGGATAGACAATTTGCACAATGTAGGGACCGGTCAATCGAGATCTCAATTTTCCCGGAAATAGATGTAAGCGAGAATTATACATGAGGACTTTTTGATTGATCGTGAATGTCTTGCCAAGAATATTCTTATCATGGAATATCTTCGTCTTGTCCTTGTAAATTCTTGCATTCTCATAAGCTTCATTCCGGATTTCTGCAAGTTCATTCAATTGTAGTTTGCGTAACAAGCTTGCCTTGTCAGAATTGAAATTCATCTTCTTAATAGCTCAATATGCCCTATGTTCCAACTCCACAGGCAAGTGACAAGCCTTCCCATAGACAAGTCTATAGGGAGACATTCCAATATGGGTTTTGAAAGCAGTACAGTAAGCCCAAAGCGCATCGGTAAGTCGAAGTGACCAATCCTTGCGATCGGGATTCACCGTTTTCTCTAAAATGTGTTTAATCTCCCTATTGGATATCTCAGCTTGTCCACTAGTTTGTGGGTGATAGGGGGTGCTCACTTTGTGTGTTACGCCATGTTTCTTCATTAAGGTTTCAAAAGGGCGATTGCAAAAGTGAGATCCTCCATCACTTATGATGACTCGAGGCGGTCCAAACCGGGAAAGAATATTTTCTTTTAAAAATCGAATGACCATTTTATGGTCATTATTCCGGCAAGGGATGGCCTCGACCCATTTGGAAACATAATCGACGATAAGCAAGATGTATAAGTTTCCAAAAGAAGATGGGAATGGGCCCATGAAATCGATGCCCCAACAATAAAAAATTTCGATTATTAAGATGGGATTGAGTGGCATCATATTTCTACGGGAGATTCCTCCTAATTTCTGACAAGCTTCACATTCTTTGCAAAACTCATGTGTATCTTTGAACATGGTGGGCCAGTAAAACCCACATTGCAGAATTTTCGCTGTGGTCTTTTTAGCCGAAAAGTGGCCACCACATGCCTGAGAATGACAGAAGGAGATGATACTTTGTTGTTCCTCATCCGGCACACATCTCCTTATGATTTGATCGGGACAATACTTGAATAAGTATGGGTCGTCCCATAGGAATTTCCACACCTCCGTGAAGAATTTATCCTTATCTTGCTTTTTCCAATATGTAGGAATTGTACCTGTAGCAAGATAGTTAGCAATGTCCGCATACCATGGCAATTGGGAAACAGCAAAAAGTTGTTCATCAGGGAACATGTCATTGATTGCCGTTGTTTCAGGGGAATCAGTGAAGACAAGTCGAGAGAGGTGGTCAGCTACTACATTCTCTACTCCTTTCTTATCACGTATTTCTATGTCGAATTCCTGGAGTAGAAGGATCCATCTTAACAACCGTGGTTTAGCATCCTTTTTAGAAAGAAGATACTTAAGCGCGGCATGGTCAGTGAATATAATGATCTTGGATCCAATCAAGTAGGACCTAAACTTGTCCAAGGCAAAAACTACGGCTAAAAGTTCCTTTTCAGTAGTGGTGTAGTTTGCTTGGGCTGAGTTTAGGGTTCTACTTGCATAGTAGATGACACATGGCTTTTTCTCTTTTCTTTGACCTAACACGGCCCCAATAGCATAGTCACTAGCATCGCACATAATCTCAAAAGGAATGCTCCAATTAGGTGGTTGCATTATGGGCGCACATGTCAACATACCTTTAAGGGTGGTAAAGGCCTTCTAACATTCTTCATTCCAATCGAATGAATTTTCCTTTTGAAGTAGGTTACATAAAGGGCGAGAGAGTGAACTGAAGTCCTTTATGAACCTTCTGTAAAATCCTGCGTGTCCTAAAAAGGACCGTACATCTCGTATGCTTTTGGGTGGTGGAAGGTTAGAGATAAGATCAATTTTCGCTTTGTCCACCTCGATTCCATTTTGTGAAACGATGTGACCAAGTACAATTCCCTTTTGAACCATGAAGTGACACTTCTCCCAATTGAGCACAAGGTTCTTCTCTTCACATCTTTTCAGCACAGACCTCAAGTGCTCAAGGCACTCATCAAAGCTACAACCAAATACGGAAAAATCATCCATGAAGACTTCGAGAATGGTCCCCACCATGTCAGAAAAGATACTCAACATACAACGCTGAAAGGTGGCAGGGGCATTACATAGTCCAAACGGCATCCGTCGGTAGGCGAAAGTGCCGAATGGACATGTGAATGTAGTCTTTTCTTGGTCTTCACGGGCAATTTCTATTTGGTTGTACCCTGAATAGCCATCAAGGAAGCAAAAGTGGGAATGACCCGCCAACCGTTCTAAAATTTGATCAACAAATGGTAGGGGGAAGTGGTCTTTCCTCGTGACAGTGTTTAGCTTCCTGTAGTCAATGCACATTCTCCAACCGGTAGTGACTCTAGTTGGCACGAGTTCATTATTGGCATTGGCTACGATGGTTATTCCAGATTTCTTAGGCACCACTTGAGTTGGGCTCACCCATTGGCTATCGGATATTGGGTAAATAATACCCACATCCAATAGTTTTACCACTTCGGCCTTAACCACATCCTTCATGTTTGGATTTAGTCGTCTCTGTGGTTACCTAGATGTTTTCGCATTCTCCTCAAGGTGTATGCGATGAGTACAAATCAGTGGGTCTATGCCTTTGAGATCCGCAATTGACCATCCAATGGCACTCTTGTGCTCTAATAGAGTAACTATTAGCCTACTCTCTTGTTCCTCATCCAAGTGGGAAGAAATCACCACTGGATATGTCTCATCTCGACCTAAATAAACATATTTCAGCTCACTTGGTAATGGTTTTAGGTCGAGTGTTGGTGCCTTGATGTTGGATGGGAGGGCCTTGTTCTCATTTATAGGCAAAGGCTCAAATAGGGCCCTCCATCTTTTATTATCAAGCACTGGCATCATCTCTAGTATGGCATCCATCTCTTGTATTGTGTCATCATTTATCTCATGAGAATGGGCCACACATGCCTCCAAAAGGTCGGAAGATAGTGATAAGGGGACTGTATCCTCCACGAATGATTCCATCATGATTAATTCGTGGACATCATCATCAATCTCCCGTGGTTGTTTGCATAAATCAAATATGTTAAGCTCAAGGGTCATATTTCCAAAGGACATTTGTACAAGTCTGTTTCTACAATTGATAATGGCATTTGAAGTAGCTAGAAACGGTCGTCCAAGTATGATGGGAATTTGAGCACCGGTGCCTATTACGGGATGTGTATCCAAGACAATAAAGTCTACTGGGTAGTAGAATTTATCAACTTGGACTAGAACATCCTCTATCATTCCTCTCGGTATACGGATGGATCTATCAGCAAGTTGGAGTGTGGTTTTGGTGGGTTTCAATTCACCTAACCTAAGTTGTTCGTAGACCGAGTATGGAATGAGATTCACACTTGCCCCCAAGTCGAGTAGGGCTTGTTTGATCCGGTAGTCTCCTATGATGCATGAGATGGTTGGACTACCCGGATCCTTGTATTTTTTGGGCACCTCTTGTTTGATAATGGCACTCAAATTCTCTGTCAAAAGGACTTTGTTGTGAACATTGTGTTTCCTTTTGACTGTACATAATTCCTTTAGAAATTTGGCATAAGATGGTATTTGTTTTATTGCATCCAACAACGGGATGTTGATCTTCACCTGCTTGAATACTTCTAAAATTTTCAGATTTTTATCTAAAGGTTTAGGTGAAATCAACCTTTGTGGAAATGGAGCAACCGGCTTGTATTGCCTTTCGGATTCTTTCTCTTGTGGGGCATTGTTCGAGCTATCATCCTCTTTTGAAATTTCCGGATCCTTAGGCTTTGGGGCCTTCACCGGATTAGATTTGTCAATTTCTTTCCCACTTCTCAAAGTGGTGATAGCTTGGACATGTTCCGTGTGGTGGGAGGATGAGCTTGCATCTTGTATCTCAAATTGGGTTCTTGGGTTAGGAAGAGGTTGGGCAGGAAGTGTGCCCTTCTCTCTAACACTAAGATGAGATTCAACTCTAGCCAGTGATGTTTTCAATTCATCGATGGCTTGAGTTGAATTTTGATTGAATTTCAATTGCTCTTGCATGAACCCATCTATTTTTAGAGAATTTGTCTTGTTATACTCAGCTTGGACTGATATGAATGCACTCAACATCTCCCCTAGTGATACTTTTGGAGTGTTGCTTGCATTTGCAGTGGGTCCATTTCTCCAACTGAAGTTGGGATGGTTCTTCCAATTAGGATTAAACGTGTTTGATTTTGGAGCACCAAATTGCTGTTGATAACTGTTTATGGCATTTGTTTGTTCTTGTAAGATGCCTTGAACTGCTGAAATTATGGGGCAATCTTGTGTTGCATGTTGATTTCCAGCACAAATTCCACAAACAGTTTCAACATCAGTGGAGTTGATCGTTTCACTTTTCCTTAATTCCATGGCTTCGACCTTTCTTGTGAGGCTAGCCAACCGTGCACTTATGCTGTCTTCATCGGATAAGACATACATTCCTCCCTTTTCCTTTTGTTGGCCAGTCTTGGAATTAGTTGGTTTCGATGTGTCCCAAGCCTGTGCATTTTCAGCCAATTCTTCCAAATAATCCCATGCTTCATCAGCTTCCTTATTTATGAACTCCCCGTTACACATCATCTCTACAAATTGGCGCATGGTTGAAGTCAGTCCTTCATAGAAAAAGCTTATAACCCGCCAAATTTCATAGCCATGATGTGGGCATGCATTTAATAACTCCTTAAACCTCTCCCAACATTGGAAGAAGGTTTCATCTTCCTTTTGGGCAAAGTTCATGATAAGGCGCTTCAACATGTTCGTTTTGTGAGTAGGGAAGAATTTTTTTATAAATTCTCTGTGCATATCAGTCCATGCACCAATTGATCTTGGCCTCAATGCATAAAGCCAACCCTTGGCTTTATCTTTAAGAGTGAAAGGGAAGAATTTGAGTCTTACTACATCTTTAGTCACATTTGCAAAGTGCATGGTGGTGATTACCTCATCAAACTCCTTAAGGTGTTGATAGGCACTTTCACTGTCTAATCCATGGAATTTAGGGAGAAGTTGGATCACTCCCGGTTTCAAATCCACATTCCCTACATTTTGTGGAAAAACTATGCATGAGGGAGTGCTCGCTCTTGCGGGTTGCAAGAAATCACGTAAAGTCCTAGGTCGGGGAACATTCTCAACCACATTCTCCCCTGTTTCAGTTTGGTTTTGGCCCGGATTAGGTTGATTTGCAGCCATATTTTTAGACAGAATTGGAGAGTTTATATGTCTCCTAGCACGTGGTTCTCTGTCAATTCCTTCTACTATCCCCCCTTCACTTATGAGTCGGTTATTGGAATCTCGAGCCCAATGTGGCATGCAAAACCAAAAAATAAGAAATAAAGAGAAGGAAGAATTCTTCCTCCCTTTCTTTACTTTTCTCTAAGACCGAAGCACAAGGTGTCTTGCAATGGCTAAGCCAGAAGTAAGGATAGAGACCGATTTCTCCTGGTCAATAGGGGTTCAGAGAACTCCCCACCCACTCTTTGAATCTTTTGAGAAAAAGTACAGAAAAAGGAGAAAGAGGAATAAGATTGAGAAGAGAAATCTCTGAGCACAAGGTGATCCAAGACGGCAGAGCCGACCAATAGGAATCCAGGTGGCACAAGGCCGACCTTTCAGAGATCCAAAAGGAGTCTCCACCCACTCTACAAGAGATGAATAAGAATGAATAGGAGAAGGAGAAGAGTAAGGTTTAGAAAGATAAAACCTGATTCGGCACTTGAATTCCTTGTATCTTCTTCAGCTTCCTAGAAATCCCTGAAAAGAAAAATCAAATAAACAAACTAAGTTAGTCCTAAAATCCTAAAAAAATCCTAAATAGATACTAATTTCAGAAATTTGTGAAAAACCGTCAAACTCCCCGGCAGCGGTGCCAAAAACTTATTCGCTTCCCCAAATGTAGGGTTGCGATGTAGTAATAAACTAGGTAAGACCGAGGTCAATCCACAGGGACTTATGTAGGATTTCACAAACACATCCAAAAGTGTCTATTGAAAGCTAATAATCAGATTTTGAATAAGAGTGATATGAGTAACAAAATTGAATTAAATTGAAAGTAACTAATGATAGAAAGGCACTAGGGGTTCAAGGATCCACTTGTAGCAATCCTTGATGTTCAATCCGCTGTGGTTTTTCATTCTCTCAACTAGAATCGACATTAAGGTCTATCTAGTCGGATGATAGAGCTGTTAAACCAAACAATCTGTCATATGTAAGTTCAACGCATAAGATTCACTCAATGTAGGCTGAGCTGAGCATGCTCAATTGCATAGGTCATTCCCCTTTCCAAAAGGTCTAGTTCACAATCATAACCATCCTCAAGTCCTGTCACAAGACAAGGCTAGATCAGGATTTGAACTGGATTCAAATTACATGCACAGTCCATACATATTTCAGAAAATCAGAAAAATAGAACTTTGGTAGGAAGTCCCTTCATGAAGATCATAGTACTAGAGCG
The DNA here is from genome assembly GCA_003013855.2 of Liriodendron chinense. Lineage (NCBI taxonomy): Eukaryota > Viridiplantae > Streptophyta > Magnoliopsida > Magnoliales > Magnoliaceae > Liriodendron > Liriodendron chinense. Next base: position 2,081,042 of record ML058408.1, read on the forward strand.
TACTCCGATTCCTCAGATCATATAGGTCTAGACTGATACAAACCAATTAAGAAGTTAAGTAATTCTCCCAAACATCCATGAGTCATCATAAGACTAAGAAAAACTACTTAAAAACTTGTATAAAATTCAAACCATAGTTCATAATCATGAATTCCACACTTAAAACCAACTAACTACGAATTGAAACATCTTGGATCCTCCACAAGCTTCACCTCTTAGCCCTAGCTAAGAGGTTTAGCTGCTCATGATCCAAGGAAACATGAAACAAACTAAGAAAAGCATAAAACAATAGAACAAACTAGAAGGAGTTGTGGAACTCCGAAATCTACTTCCGTCGCATCCAACCTCGCTTAAACCCTCCTTAGATACCCTAGGAACGATCCCTAGGTGTCCTTTTATAGTTGGGAGGCTCCGCAACTTCAGAAAGATAGAGAATCTGCGTAACAGTTACGAAGTGCGCAGAGAAAATCGGCGCCAGGAATAGCAATTCCTGTTTCTTCACGTGGCCGACCGGTCTGGACCGGTCGGACTAGGCTAGCCGACCGGTCACGACCGGTCTGGCCTCTTCAGCAAAAGTTTAGTAGGTATGGCCGACCGGTCAAGACCGGTCGGGCTTGTTCAGCAGCACTCCAGCGTGCATGGCTGACCGGTCAAGACCGGTCTGGCTCTCTTGGCCGACCGGTCAAGACCGGTCGGTCAGTCTTCTTTCTTCTTTTTCTTGCTTCTTTCTTTCTTTCCTTGCTTCTTTCTTCCTTCGGCCCACCTTGGGTCTTCATCCAAGGTTCTAAACAAGCTCTCTTCATCTTCAATTAGGCGGAGTCTACTCTCAAACCTGCAATCACAAAACATGCATTAGATTAGTCTATAAACCATGCAAACCTCGCACAATGAGTGATGAATTGGGGTTAGAATATGCACAATTAAGAGCTCAACACACCCCCCAACCAGCATTTTGCTAGTCCCGAGCAAAACATGCGTGAAGCTAATCCCATTCTTCAAAACCCAACTCTCTTTCAGAAACCCTTCTTCTATACGTCCCAAGACATACAAGTGTAAGATTCAGAATTATTAGGCGACAGGGGTTGAAACCGTAAGCTCTTAAAACATAATAAGCATTCATATGAAATTCCCACTGATTGGTTGATAAATAGAAGAACTTGAACAAATTCAACCTAGTGTGGACAGTGAAAATTCATCTCACGAGTTTCTAGGATTATCTTCTTCATAGATCAACTAGACTATAGAACTCAAGGTACATGGAGCCACATCAAGCCAATGACAGGAATTTGCCTTACCGTCCTTCCGACGACTTTCACACTACGTCCCATTTTCGGCTTTGGTTACGGGTAGACCATCCCCCGGTTGGTAGTAGGTAGCCCTAATCGGAATTTTCCACCATTTTTCCACCATTCCCAATTTCATCCTTCCTTTTCCTTTTTCTTTTACTTTAGATAGGATTTTTAGAAATCCATATCTTTCGTTATTTTCCCATGGACAAGGATGGACAAAGTACCCCGGCCTGATTTCTCAACACCTTAATTCAAAGTCTAGCCAATCCATAAATCACATAATCACTTCAACCCATGAAAATCGTGTAATGTGGACTAGGTGTAAAAGTGTTCAGATTTTCTATCAATCACAGAAATAGGGGAATTCACATATAATACCATTATGCTATGAGAGATTCCAGACATCCATCCCCATGCACTTCATATCTCCTCCTCTTATGCTCATATCATCTTGAATGCATAGAAGAAAATGTTTTTCCAAAAGAGTTTCGAATTTTGGAAAAATCGAAAAACTTTCCACATAATTGCTTGAAATGTTACAAAACGCTGGATTTATCCAAGTGATCCTACACCCCCCAACCAAATCTTGCATTGTCCTCAATGTAAAAGATGTGCAATAAACAAACATGAGAGCAATGTGAACATAAAGGGAGTGAGGAGTGAGAGTACCTGACAGGTGAAAATTTGAATTCCACCTCCTTCTAACAAACCAAAGCAACAAAATCCTAATCCTAACTACTCTATACCTTCGTCAGACTAGGAGATCAATCATCCTGATACAAAGGATCATTCAGGGGTATGGACATACCTTCTGAAGGAAATTTCTCAAAGAACGGCTTTAATCGCTGCCCATTCGCCTTAAAAATGTTGCCGTTCCTCGGATTTAACAGCTCGACAGTCCCATATGGATAGACAATTTGCACAATGTAGGGACCGGTCCATCGAGATCTCAATTTTCCCAGAAATAGATGTAAGCGAGAATTATACATGAGGACTTTTTGATTAATCGTGAATGTCTTGCGAAGAATATTCTTATCATGGAATATCTTCGTCTTGTCCTTGTAAATTCTCGCATTCTCATAAGCTTCATTCCGGATTTCTGCAAGTTCATTCAATTGTAGTTTGCGTAACGAGCTTGCCTTGTCAGAATTGAAATTCATCTTCTTAATAGCACAATATGCCCTATGTTCCAACTCCACAGGCAAGTGACAAGCCTTCCCATAGACAAGTCTATAGGGAGACATTCCAATAGGGGTTTTAAAAGCAGTTTGGTAAGCCCAAAGCGCATCGGTAAGCCGAAGTGACCAATCCTTGCGATCGGGATTCACCGTTTTCTCTAAAATGTGTTTAATCTCCCTATTGGATATCTCAGCTTGTCCACTAGTTTGTGGGTGATAGGGAGTGCTCACTTTGTGTGTTACGCCATATTTCTTCATTAAGGTTTCAAAAGGGCGATTGCAAAAGTGAGACCCTCCATCACTTATGATGACTCGAGGCGTTCTAAACCAAGAAATAATATTTTCTTTTAAAAATTGAATGACCGTTTTATGGTCATTATTCTGGCAAGGGATGGCCTCGACCCATTTGGAAACATAATCAACGGCAAGCAAGATGTATAAGTTTCCAAAAGAAGATGGGAATGGGCCCATGAAATCGATGCCCCAACAATAAAAAATTTCGATTATTAAGATGAGATTGAGTGGCATCATATTTCTATGAGAGATTCCTCCTAATTTCTGACAAGGTTTACATGCTTTGCAAAACTCATGTGTGTCTTTGAACATGGTGGGCCAATAAAACCCACATTGCAGAATTTTTGCTGTGGTCTTTTTAGCCGAAAAGTGGCCACCACATGCCTTCTTTCTTCTTTTTCTTACTTCTTTCTTCTTTCCTTGCTTCTTTCTTTCTTTCCTTGCTTCTTTCTTCCTTCGGCCCACCTTGGGTCTTCATCCAAGGTTCTAAACAAGCTCTCTTCATCTTCAATTAGGCGGAGTCTACTCTCAAACCTGCAATCACAAAACATGCATTAGATTAGTCTATAAACCATGCAAACCTCGCACAATGAGTGATGAATTGGGGTTAGAATATGCACAATTAAGAGCTCAACACATCGCTTAATAAGGTTGGGGCAGCTTTACATCCCTAGTATTTGTGCGTTAAATTTCCTACCTCGAATGTTGTTGGGGTTGTACGAGGAAATCAAAGAGAAGCCCGGTCTTGTTATGAGATAGCCCTACAAGATCGAAAGAAAGCACAGGCGACACCAGTTATGATGGTGGCTCAAGATTCATCAAGTCTTCCGACGGCCACCTTGTTGGATCCAAGGGAGAATGCTCTCCAATCAGGAACTCCCGGGGAAGAAACGGTGGCAATCCGCTTAATCAAAGACGATTCATCAAAAGTCGTATACATTGGATCTTCTTTAACTAGCGTCTTTCGTGAAGATCTAGTTCCTTTTCTCACAGAATACCAAGACGTGTTCGCTTGGTCTCACAAAGATATGCAGGCATCGACTCCAGCGTCATCGCACATCGTTTGAACATTGATCCGAAGTATAAACCTGTCCACCAGCGCCAATGTGCCTTTACTACAGAAAGGCAAATGGCAATCAAGGTTGAAGTCGAGAAGCTGCTCACGGTCAATTTCATAAAAGAAGTTGACTACCCTGAATGGGTCGCGAACGTAGTTCTTGTTCGAAAAGCTAATGGCAAATGAAGAATTTGCGTCGACTATTCGAATTTAAACAAAGCGTGCCCTAAAGATAGCTTCCCGACCCCGCGAATCGACCAGCTGGTCGATTCAACAGCTGGGCATGCTCTGCTCAGTTTTATGGATGCCTATTCCGGTTATAACCAGATCATGATGCATCCACCCGATAGCCAACATACTGCCTTCATCATTAACCGAGGCCTATATTGCGACCAGGTAATGCCTTTTGGTCTTAAAAATGTAGGGGCCACCTATCAGCGCCTCGTCAATAAAATATTCGTCGCGCAAATAGGTAGGAATATGGAGGTTTATGTTGACGACATGCTCGTGAAAAGCGTTGTAGGAAGTGACCACCTTGCAGATCTTCGAGAAGCCTTTGACTTGATGAGGAAGTATCGGATGAAATTAAATCCAGAAAAATGTGCGTTCGGAGTGTCTGCTGGAAAATTTTTGGGATTTATGGTTGGCCAATGAGGAATCGAGGCGAATCCCGAAAAAATAAAAGCATTGATCGAAATGAAGTCCCTGGCCACTCTCAAGGACGTCCAACGACTGGCTGGTCGCATTGCATCGTTAAATAGGTTCATCTCGTGGGCCTCCGACTAGTGCTTACCCTTCTTTAAGCTCCTCCGAGCCACAACCAAATCTGATTGGGAGTGGACACCACAATGCGAAGAAGCTTTCCAACAACTGAAGCTATATATGAGTGCAACCCTGTTTTATCTAAACCTGTTGCACACGAGCAACTCATCCTTTATTTGTCTGTGTCTTTCACGGCCGTTAGCGTCGCTTTAATAAGAGAAGATTCTGGTATACAAAGGCCCGTTTATTATATCAGTCGAGCAATGGTGGACGCTGAAACCCGATATTCTGATATGGAGAATTTGGCCCTTGCTTTAGTCACAGCTGCCCGAAAACTACGACCATACTTCCAAGCCCACGCTATATTAGTGCCAACAAATCATCCGCTACAACAGGTTCTTCAAAAACCTGAGGCTTCAGAATGATTAACCAAATGGGCGATCGAGATCAGTGAGCACGATATTTCATTCTGCCCCAGAACTGCAATCAAGGGCCAGGCCGTGGCTGACTTCATCACCGAATTCACATACTCCTCTCCCGACAATAATGTCGCGATCAGCGACCAGCCATCTTGGTCACTCTTCGTGGACGGGTCCTCACGGGCCACTGGCAGCGGAGCGGGCCTAATTTTAGTTGCTCCAAATGGGTCACATTTCCAATATGCTTTACGTTTCGATTCTTGCATCTCGAATAATGAAGCAGAATATGAGGCTCTGATCGTTGGCCTCGAACTAACAAACGTCCTCTCAAATCAGAATCTACTCATTCACAGTGACTCTTAGCTCATATTCAATCAGGTACTCGGCGAATTCGAAGCAAAAGAAGAAAGGATGGCCTTATACAAATCTCGAGTGCTCATCCTACTCGCAAAGCTGAAGAATTACGAAATAATCCACATCCCTCGTGAGAAGAACAAACTCGCTGATTCTTTGACAAAATTCGCCTTGGCACCAGAATCTGAGTTATCACATTCAATTTCCATCGACCACCTTTAGAGCCCAAGTATCGACCATGCAACTCTTGAGCAGGTGATTACGGTACATCCCTCTCCGTGTTGGATGGACCCCATTCTCCTTTATCTCAGGGATAGAGATCTTCCGGATAACAAAAAATTCGCACGACAAATCCGCCATCGAGCTGCCAGGTATACTTTACAAAATGGAATGTTATTACGCAAGAGTTTTTCTTTGCCCTATTTAAGGTGTCTTCACCTAGAAGAAGCACATCGTGTTCTAGATGAAATACACCAGGGGGCATGTGGTAACCACCCAAGGGGACGATCTCTAGCATACAAGGCGATGAGGCAAGGATACTATTGGCCCACTATGAAGGCAGATGCAATTGGATTCTCTAAAAATTGTGACAAGTGTCAGCGATATTCTCCTATACCCCATATACCGTCCGAGCAAATGACACCAATTGATATCCCTTGGCCCTTCGATCAATGGGGGGTCGATATCATCGGGCCCTTGCCTACCGAAAAAGGACAAAATAGGTTCGCTATCGTGGGGGTCGATTATTTCACCAAATGGGCCGAGGCAGAGCCATTAGCCAGAATTACTGAGAAACAGACAACTAAGTTCGTCTGGAGAAATATCATATGCCGTTATGGACTCCCCCATACTATAATCACCGACAATGGAAAGCAATTCGACAATGCTGCTTTCGATGGATTTTGCGAAAAATGGAAGATACGCAATATCTGCACCTCTCCATATCATCCTCAAGCAAATGGGCAAGTTGAAGTGATGAATAAAATCATCAAGCATCATTTAAAAACCAAGCTCGGTGAATGTAAAGGTATGTGGCCAGAACTCCTGCCAGAAGTCTTGTGGGCATATAAAACTACGACTCGCACGTCTACAGGCGAAACTCCTTTCTCCTTGGCATTTAGTACCAACACAGTAATACCAATTGAAGTTCAAGTACCCTCTATCGAGTCGAGCAGTATAATCCCACTTGTAATCAAGAAGGCCTTCAACTTCATCTCGATCTCTTGAAAGAACGGAGAAATGCCTCCCAGATGCGAGCAGCAGCGTATCAGCAGCGCATTGCACGTTACCGAAACGCTAAAGTTCAGCCTAGAGCTTTCCAGCTTGGCGATTTGGTCCTTAGACAGAACCTCGGAGCTCCTGCTCGTTCGTTGGACCTGAATTGGGAAGGCCCGTACTGAGTCATCAAAATTGTGCGACCCGGTACTTATTACCTTGAAGATATGCAGGGAAGACCCGTACGTCGCCCTTGGCATGTGGAACACTTATTACGGTATTTTCCTTAATTCGATGTAATTCCGAACGACATTCGAATGAATAAGAATAAAAGTCATTCTTTTTGGTCGCTACTCCATTCAATTGGACTCGAATAGCCCCGAAGAGAATACGCACATTCTCTTGGCCAATTGCCATCCCTTGGTAGAGTTAAAATCATTCTTGTTGGTTGCTTTTCCATTTTATGGATAAAAAATAGCCCTGAAGAGAACATACATGTTCCCTTGACCAATCTTCTATCCTTGGTAGAAATAAAATCTCGATCGATAGACCAGTCTATCTCAACATGGACATGGTCACGCGACCCCCGGATTGAGTCTAATTCATTTTTTCATGAGTTAGTAATACGAACGGTCAACATACGATCGACACAGGGCGAAAAAGCTAGAAAAAGTACACAACATTGAAGAAAATAGAAGTTTCATTATAATTGATTAAAAGGTCAAGTCAGTTACATAGACAATTTCTTCTCAAAATACAAAAACACACAAAATAAAGGAAGGCGGACAACGACTTTAAGACTGGTCATCCCCATATTGAGCAGGCTCGCGGCTCTCAGCTTCAGGACTGATCTCGGGAGCAGGCGCGTCATCCGTAGCTCCGGTGACGTCATTCTCAGCCGCAGCTCGCTCTCTAGCCGCGACCTCGAATGCCACCCTCTCAAACTCCTCAAAGTTGAAAGATGGAGCAATCTGCTGCATAACCCTGACCGCAAAATCGTGACTAGCGATATATGCTTCATAGCGCTCCTCGTCATAGAGTTGAGAGGTTCGGAACTCTTGGACTGCACGAGGGCCTTCGTCAGATACCATCTTGACAAAAGCCACTCGCTCCTCCTCCCAGTGAATGGAATCATCCTTCAGCTGGTTGAGTGTCTTCTTGGCCTCCTCGAGCTTAGCTTGAGAATCCTTGAGTTGCTCCTCGAGGCGGATCTTGTCCTGGCGAAAAATCTCCTTCTCTCTCTCGCTTTTGATATGGAGTTCTTGGAGCTTTGCGAGTTGAAGGTCCATTGACTGAAAACGGTCAGTCATGGCCTGGATCTTGACAAGGAGAATTTGCTTTTCCTCATCCAGCTTGGCGATTTGGGCTTTCAGGGCTTTCACTAGGCGGTCCCTTCCTTGGACTTCGGCTTCCATCGTCTTTTTCTTCTTTTTCGCATCTTCAACGGTGCAGAGGGCTGCTTCAATGTCACGTCTGACACGAAGCGTGAGATCCAGACTCTGATATAAACAAAGAAAGAAGAATTAGAGTGGCCCGCCACACTAGTAACCCAAAGAGAGAATGATAGACAGGAAAATAGTTGTTACCTGAAGCAATCTCACCCCGATATCAGTAGAGAGAGCCTCTAGGCTTGGCTCAGGGAGGCCCCCGAAGGAGTTGGGGGAGATGTTATCGAACATAAACTCACATATTGGGTGCAAAGTGTGATGGGATAACAAAAACTCCCGACCCAGAGGGTTGGGCTACAACCATCTCATTGGAACCTGCCTCGCAAGCATTCGCAACACCCGAGGCGGGTGTCACTAATTCGCGAGCAACAGTAGGCTCTCATGCTGTCCCCTTCGGAGGGAGGCCTGCCCCCCTTCGATCGCCTTTCGGCGAATTATCAACAACTTCGATTACCGACTGGCTACGGGTGCCAGCCGGAGGGGTCGTAGTAGCTGGAGGGGTCACAGTAGCCGGATGGGTCACGGTCGTGCGAGAGGTCGTGGCAACCCCCCTGGTGCAGCAACACGCGGCCGTGCGCTGCTAGCAGACCCTTTTGCTGGAGCAGGCGCGGCTGAAGGACCAGCCTCCGACTTCTTTTGCCTCTTCGAGGCCGCACCCTTCAGACGGGGGAGCATCCCCAATGCCCCCCTCTTGTCGCCTACATTCACCATTTCCTCTCGAGAAATCAAGCTCGCGGCGCAGAGGTGACGTGGGTCTAAGTGTTGAACCTCCAATTTATACATTGCATTGCCCATTACAGGACAAGGTTTGCATGCTTTTCATGGTTTAAAGGCCCACCTAACATATGTTTTGTGATTATAGGGATGAGAGCGGACTTCATTCAATTACAAGCCAAAAGAATGCATTTGGAGCTATTACATGAAGTCCTAAGATGGACCAAAGAAAGAAGAAGAAAGAAGGAGAAAAGAGGATGAAGAAAAAAAGAGAAACAAGGCAGACCGGTCGTCCGACCGGTCAGCCACATCAAAGGATCAAGTGGAAGATAGGCCGACCGGTCATGACCGGTCGGCCACATGATGGCTGTTCACATTGAAGACAGGCCGACCGGTCAAGACCGGTCGGCCATACACGCTGGATGGTTGATAGATCAGCCCGACCGGTCATGACCGGTCAGGTATGTTTGCTGGAATGAATGGACAGGTCTGTCCGACCGGTCTTGACCGGTCGGCAGTGCTCCCTAGAATGCTCAAAAGATTAGTCCGACCGGTCACTGACCGGTCGGCTCTGCGTAAGAAGATCCCTTTCTAATTTAGGACTCCGAAAATTACTGCACAATGCGTAATCTTTCGCAAAATCCGACGCAAGGAAGGTTGTTTTCTATAAAAGGACACCTAGGGGTTCTTCCTAGGGTATCAGGGAGGCTAGGGAATGTGAGTTTGGCGGGTGAAGGCGATTGTGGAGCGTCTGCAACTCTCCTATTCGGGTTTTTCTATTTTTATGCTTTATTTCAGAGTTTTTAGTTGTAGCATGACTATGCTCGGCTAAAACCTCTCAGCTAAGGCTGAGAGGTGAAGCTTGTAGCTAATACTATGTTGATTTCAGTTTAATTCAAGTAATTTACATTCAAGTTTGGATTTTTGCATGGTTTAGTTCCAAATAATGGTAGTTTGAGATGTTTTATCTGAGTTTATGTGCTCCGGACATGAATTCCTTTTAATTCTCTGAGATTATCATGTTTGTTTATCTAAATTCGGATTATAGTAATCCTTGAGCAGGCCATAGTCCAGAGGCATGGCTGTTACTCCGCAGGCTATAGTTTGAGTTTTGTATTGATTGAATGGAACTAGAACTTGGAAGTCCTATCTCTCATCTAGTTGGAAAGTAAAGCATTCACACTAAGGCAACGTTAATGTTGCGTGCAACCGTTGGGAGCTTGGAGACCCTTACTAACTTTTCATTTAGTCCTCCTCGCAAGTTTGGCCTCACACCAGTCGTAATGCCTACAGGAAAAAAGAGAAGACATGTTAGTCAAAACAGAGCAAAGTTTTTTTGTTTCTTTCAGACAAACGGGCAGAAACTTAACCCACCTTCACCGAAGTAGCGATTAACATTATGGCCTTTGGGGTCTGAGCCCACCTCGGACTCCCAGTTGTCGGAGACGTAAAACCATTTTTTCCTCCATCCAGGGCAATTAGAGGAGGGGTTTCCTAGAATAAAGTTATTTCGGTGCCAGAAACAGAGGTGATACCAACCCTCGCTAGCTGGGGCCCTTTTTAGCTGGAATAACCTCAGAAACATCTCAGCGGTTAACTCATCGTTACCCGCTTGATTCCAGAGAACGAAAGCAGTTATAAGCACCCGCCAGCCGTTTATAATAAGTTGGCCGGGGGCAATCTTATAAGCGCGTAGGAAATTTCGGATGTAAGGGTGAAGGGGAAGACGCACATCGACTTTGAAAAAATACTCGTAAAAGGCTACACAGCCTGGTGGCGATGCATTGGCCGTCTCCCCCCTCCCCGGTAACCTGAAAGTCACGGAGTCCGGGACTCGATATCTCTCCTGAAGGCTAGAGAGCTTTTCTTCCGTCATTATTGAGGAATAATCGACGACAGAATACCTCCCGGTCGGTACTCTAGCATTATTGGATTCGGATGAATCGGGGGTATCATCTCCCAGAGGGACAACCTCTTCATCTGAAACCCCTGCCATTGTAAAAGAAAAAGCAAGATAGGAGAAAAGGAGAATGGGAAGAAAGACTACCTCAGCGAAGAGGTTTGCATCGAAAAACGAAGAAGAAGAAGAAAGAAGAACTCTCCTGCAGCTTAAGTTCAAAAAATGGAGAAAACCCTACAGGATTCGATATTTATACGCAATCATTTCGTTTGATTTGGTTGACACGCGGCGGCTTCTCATCCGGCACGATAGACGAACGGGCAACATTAATTATGGAGACACATGGCAAGCGACGCTTCACCTCTTACGGTTGAAAAGTTGCGTAAAGCTGGCCATCATAAATGCAGAATCACGTCAGATAACTCATGTGCGATTCTTTCCCAGCAAACGGCTACATATACAAAACCCTTGGCATAGCTCCTCAAACGCCAAGGGTTTAGGGGGGCAGTTGTTATAGATAAATTTGGCCTCCTAAGAGATGCGATCAAAGAATGATCAAGAGGAATCACGGTCGCATCCCAAAATGCTAGTAGCTCGGCTCGTGCTCGTCGAAAGGGGTCGCATCCCAAAATGCGAGCAGCTCGGCTCGTGCTCGTCGAAGGAGTCGCATCCCAAAATGCGAGCAACTCGGCTCGTGCTCCGTCGAAAGGGGTCGCATCCCAAAATGCGAGCAGCTCTGCTCGTGCTCGTCGAAAGGGGTTGCATCCCAAAATGCGAGCAGCTCGGCTCGTGCTCGTCGAAAGGGGTCGCATCCCAAAATGCGAGCAGCTCTGCTCGTGCTCGTCGAAAGGGGTCGCATCCCAAAATACGAGCAGCTCGGCTCGTGCTCGTCGAAAGGGGTCGCATCCTAAAAATACGAGCACTCCTGATATGAGCAGCCTCCTCATATGGGTAGCTCTCGACATATGAACGGTCCTGGTCTCTGGTCTCTAGCAAGGACGTCTCTCATCTCATAGTATCAGTAGCCCATATAGGCCGGTTTGGGCTTGTTTTTATTCATAGCTTTGAACATATACATCAAAGAGACGTAATCAGCTAGACGTTTGGAAGGTTTAGGTTATCCCCTTACCTGAGGATTAACAAGATAAGCATCGTATCCCCTAAAAAGTAGTAATCCTAACAGATTGCGCAACAGACTGGATCACTCAGATTTTTATAAATAGGTGACTCTACAGATGAGAAAGGTATTCAATCCTTAAGCCCCATAATCTTTTTCCTCTCTTTATAGCCCTACCCTATCTAACTTAAGCATCGGAGGGCCAGCGGCTGGACGCTGGCCACCCGTAGTTTTTCCTCTGTCTCTTTTCAACTTAGGAGAAAATCGCTTAGAAGGAAGGTGAATGTCTGGAGGACCCTGTTACAAAACATGACTGTAAACATATGGGCTTTCAGATTCAAGCCCATGTAATTTTGGAAGCAACTGTATGATGCCCAATTTAAAATCAATGTTCCCAGCGTTGGCTGGGATCACTATACAAGATGGTGTAAATGTCCTGACCGGTTGGAAATAATCAAGCAAGGTTTTACGGCCTTGTGCTCTGTTTACAACTTCATTTTCATCCACAAGTGTCGGATCATCCTCATTTTGATTGTTCATATGTTGATTCAGATTCGCATTATCCCCCATTGTGTCAAGTGTATCTTGTGGTTCTCCATTTGGTGAATGAGAAAGCCCGATAACTAGCCCACCTGCTCTAAAGAAATGATTATGATGATCGCGGGTCCAACGGGGCATAGACTAGATCACCACACAACTAGATTTAAACCACTTCACCAAAGTTCAGATTCATGTTCTTATGCCAAAATTAAATCTACCACACAAAGACAACTAGCACCAAAACTAAAAGAAAACAGACGAAAGATGCTCTAGACACTTAAAAAACTCGACTAGGGTAGAAATCCTGGCGGCAATGCCAACCTCTGGAGGATTCTAACCCTTGAATCTAAAAAAGAAAATTTTAAAATGTAGTTTATTTTCTCTTAAGTCTACGAAGATGGAGAAGAAATCCTAGTGGTAAAGCCGACCAATGTGAGACTTCCTCACTTTTACATCTTAAAGAGAAAATAAATTTAAGACTAAAGAAAGTTGAAATTTCAAGGGACCCAAGTAGGCAAGACAACCATGAAAGGATCCTCAACTCCACGAAAAATCTAAAAGAAAGAAAAGAATAAACTACTGAAAAGAGAGGATTAAGGATAAAAATTACCTGACTGTCGAATACTTACCTTTACCATCCCCGGCAACGGCACTAAAAATTGATGTTGTTTTTACTTGTCCTCCACCAACAAGAGGGTACAACGTAGTATAGATGACAGGAGTTCAAGATCGATCCTCAGGGACATAAATAGAAAAAATTAGGGAAGTCTTCAACAACTAATAAAGAAAATAGATCTATAGGAACTATATCTAACCATGGAAAAAAACTTGATTTAATTTAGAATTGTAGGAAATTTAAAGTCAAACTCAATGAAGTAATAAACCAAGACATTAAGGTTCCACATAATAGATCCATACATGCTTGAGATAAAGTCATTCCACCACCATCCATTGATCGTGAGCCATTCAAAAATATGAATTTAGAAATCCTACCGTATCATAGTTACTTAAACATCATGGTTCACAAATCTTCATAATCCAATGATCAATGAAGATTTAGAAATAGACAACCTAAGAACTCAAAACCATTTAAATCATGGAATCAATGCATGAACAAGTGTGTTGGGATGCAACATATAACACAGGGCACTCCATCGCATACCCATGCCATAGATCACACTTAATAAGCACTATACATACATTCAATCAAGCAACTATTATCAAGTTGTATGAATGTTCACAACCACATCCATCCATTCACAGAAGATAGAGATCTAACGTGATCATGAAGCAATCCACACTTATGATTAATAGATCCAAATTCTAAGCATGCAAAATCCATGAGATAATGGATCAAAAGCCCAATCTAAAAATCATACCTTTCAATTATCAACTAGTTGTTGAGCTCTGAATTGTGCATATTCTAACCCCAATTCATCACACATTGTGTATGGTTTACATGTTTAAAGACTAATCTAATGCATGTTTTTGTGTTTATAGGAATGAGAGAGAGAATTCACCTATATGATGTTAAAAGACTCATTTTGTATGCCTTTAAGATCAAAGCAAGAAAGGTCAAGAGGGGAGGAAAGATGCAATGAAGATTGAGGAGGAGAAGCATGAAAAATCACAAGACATAGAGTGTCCGACCGGTCGTCTAACTGGCCGACCACTGTAGTAGATAGGTCGGCTAAACCCTTAAGAAACCAGAAAATCTCTAGACCAATTTTTACACTGCCCGACCTGTGGTCCGATTGGCTGGCCGGCCGACAAACAGGTTAACTTAAGATTAAAAAGGGACCGTTGTTGTGCAAGCTTCGACTGGCCGGCTACCACCCAGAGTGCGTAAACTCTTCGTAAATTCCAGAAGATTCCAAGTCGGTGGTGAAGTTTTGCTATAAAACGACACCTCTATATTGTTCCTAAGGTATCATAGAAGGACATTGAAGTCGTGGGAGGTGGAGAGGATCGTCGTGGAGCATTCGCAACTCCTCCAACTAGGGTTTTTATAGTTTTTCTAACCTTTCATGTAGTTTTTCTTTTGATTATAGTTGTAATATGACAATGCTCGGTTAGAACCTCTTAGCTAGGGCTAAGAGGTGAAGCTTTTAGCTAGTTTCAATGATTCAATTCGTTTATGTCAAGTACTCTTACTTCGAGTTTGGATTTTTAAGTTGTAGTTTGAATAAAATTGTTATTTTTAGAAGTTTTATGGGAGTTCATGTACTCCGGACATGAGTTCCTTGCAATTCTCAAAGATTATCATTATGGTTTGATTAGATTCAAATTGTAGTAACCCTAGATCATGCCATATTCTCTTAGCATGGTTGTTACTTCGAAGGCTACATGTTTGAGTTATATGTGCTTCATTAGAACTAGAAATCTGATTTTTCAGGTTTAAGTGGGATTGTTCGTGTTGAATGAAATATCTTCCAATTAGATGAGAGATAGAACTTTGATTCTAATTGTGTTGTGCTTGGATAAATGAATTGGCATTGGACTACTATAAGTGGATCCTTAAAAGCCCTAGTTTCTCTTTATTGGGGTCACAAATGTTGGGGTCCTCAAAACAAACAAAATGGCCACACACCTCCAAAAGAATCTCACAAAATGCCCTCTAGTACATGCAAAACGAAGATTTATGAAAATCTTCTTACTTAGCCAATTTTGGCTAAAATCTCCGGCGGGCCCTCAAATCACCATGATCGGAACCGTTCGAAATCGAACTAGTAACTTCATTATGAATGATGATGAATAGTGCATGCGATTTTATCATCAAGTGAGCCCCACAAATCCATCAATTTTTAAAACCCAATTCGGAGCGTTCAAAAGTCCGTTAACGCATCCATAAATACGGGTACCCACGAACCCATAAATTCGGGTACCCAAGCACCTGAAAATTCATCAAATTCAGAGAAATGATCTAAGGGTGCATTAAGGTCCCATGCACCCAAAAATAGGTCCGCACACCCGTAAATTCAGCACAATCCAGAAAGTGATTTATAGCTATATTGAGGTCCCATGCGTCCATAAATTTGGGTCCCACGTACTCATAAATTCAACACATTCCAGGATCTCATTTTAAGGATGCATGGAGTCCCACATACCCAAAAAATCAAGGTCCTATGCACCCATAAATTCAGCTAATTTTAGAACACATTTTTGGATGCGTCGGACCTCCACGCATCAATTTTGGGGTGCATTGGAGGTATTTTAGGGGTGCGTGGCACGTGGTAATCCCTCATTGGTCATGTTTCGGTATTTTCAAGTATAAATACCCCACCTAACTATTCATTTGTACATTTTCAAGAGAGAGAGAAAGCTATTATCCCCTGGGTAATCGAGGTCCCTGCCGGAAACCCTCTTCGGAATCCCTTTTTGATCACTAAAAATCCTTCTCGGTCACCAGAATCCCTTTCTGATCACTGGCATCCCTCATCGGAAGCCTACTCCTACCACCATAGGTTCGGATTCTGAAAATTCATTAGTGTGAGCACGCATCCAAAAAATAATGAATCGAATAAGTGCATTGGACTCCCATGCACCAAAAAAATGGACCACGCGTCCATAAATTCAGGTCCCACACGTCCATTAGTTTGATATAATTCAGATAAGTGCATTGGACTCCCACGCACCCGAAAAATGGCCCACGCATCCATAAATTCGGGTCCCATGCGTCCATAAATTTGACATAAATCAGATAAGTTCATTGGAGTCCCACGCACCTGAAAAATGGCCAATGCGTCCATAAATTCAGGTGCCACGCGCTCATAAATTCAACATGATTTGGACAAGTTTATTGGACTCCCACGCACCCGAAAAATGTCCCACGCATCCATAAATTTAACAAAAATCAGTCACTAATTTAAGGGCGCGTTACACTCCCACGCACCCATAAATTAGGTCCCACGCACCCAAAAAATCAGCTAATTTCAGAAAATTTTTATGGGCGTACCGGTCCTCATTTTAAGTGTTTTCAGACCATGTCTAAGCCTATTTTGGGTATCTCGAGCGTTCCGGACGCATTAGAATGGTCAAATGGTCATTCTGAAATCTCTAAACGAATAGAATCACGTATCTTAGAGGTTTGACCCGATTCAACGTGATGAATGAAATAACTTCTTGGAAACAAGTCGTCAGCGCTCAGAACTGTATAAATGTATCATTATTGACATGTACTGTAAGATATGACCCGATTAAGGTTAGAAGCTAGACAAATGGGATTATGGTTATCACAATAAAACATATCAAAGAGTTCTAATTCTTTACAAAGTAATTGCTATGAACTGCCACAATACAATAGTCGATGCCCTACACATTCAAACGACATCCGTTGGTTGTGCTACTCAGGTGCACACAACTGCAGATCGGACTTCCTGAGGTCACATGTCCAAATATGACAGGCGCGGGCCCAGAGTCGTCCCTCTTAGTTAGAAACTCTAATAGTCTTAGCTTGGATCTCCAGTCAAAACATGGGACATAGACATCTGACTAATACAAAGATGGCTCAGTCCATAACAAAACAAATACAAGTCTCTACGACCACTAACTCTAAGACAATAGTCCTTGCTGACTAGTTTTCTACCTTTTAATTAAGGGTCATCGATCATTCGATGTAATTAAGGGCTTGTGCCAGATCACGGCCTGAAATGTACAAGATCTCAGAATCTTTGGAATAAAATTCACCTTGCGATATCTCTTCTTGTGTACCTTTTGTGAATGCTTGTGATTGTCTATGAATATTTCTATTACCCAGATCCCCAGAGCAACAATACACAGAAAATGTCCTTGTAACATTTTCAATTCTAACAAACTGATGACTCCGTTGGGGATCGAACTATACCAGAATCCCTGGTTAAATCTGAATATAGAAACACTCTAAGATTAATTACTTGCAAACACGAATCTATGCATAGGAAAGTTACTGTGAGGCGTAATGTTTTGGCGCCAAACTGGCGACTATCAACGGGAATGTTCTTCCCTTCATCTTTAAGGCAATAGACACCAAATCAAAGGTTTTCGAACCCACAAACTTCCACAACTACATGTATTTGTCTCCTTCTTGCTTATTTCCGTCAGTTTATGCGTAGCGATCAATGAGTTCATGCTCCCGATTGCATTTATGAACTGTTCTAATGATTTCTATGACATCACAAAATTAGCAAGATACCACCGTAGATAGGAGATATGACATACTCAATGACAAGTCCATACATCTTCATTGCCATCGGGGGTTTCACCTTCCCCCATTTCATTGTAACTATGACAGCCAACTCCAATTCAGAATGACAGTTGGTTGAAACCCGATGACAAAAGAAAGAACAGAAGAAGGACCAAAAGAAAGCAGCCATTATAGCTGCGTTAAAAAGGGCAAATGCTACAAAACTCTGCTCTATGATCAGGAGACAGTGACAGCCGAAACAAGGGCAGAAGATCCCTATTAACAGTTAGGTTAAGTTAGCCAAGTTCTTAGTGCTTGCGATGACAGCCAAACAGGTCCCGCCATTGTCTAGGATTACTCGCATCTCACAGAAACCGACCAAACCTGCGCCCGTAAAGAACGTCAAGCCCACAACAGCCCTCGAATCAAGACAGAGTTTGACTCAGAAACTCCAGTCAGCGCAAGTAACGATGGTTCAAGTGGTGGAAGAATAAGAAGGACCATACGAAGGAGAAGAACTACTGCCAGTCTAAGATTAGATTGATAGATTGGTTGAGGCTAATCGCGAGACGAATGATCGAATGAGGGCTATTCAGGAAGCCTTGACCACTTGAAGCCCAGAATGCCACTAGAAGTGTTGCGCCACCTACTCGTCAGTCGGCAGAAGAATCCCAAGGGGAAGCAGAAGGTCAGCTGAGCCTGAACCACCTGTCTAACCCAGGGTCGCGCTAATAGAATGCGCGCCACTTTTTACATCACACATGCCGCGAGAAGTATCGCAGACGATAGCTCACCTGATGCAATAAGAGAAAGAGAAAGAGAAAGAGGAGAGGCAACTATAAATACCGGGTCTCGTACCCACCAGAAGTAGAAGAAGTGCCATTCCCAACCAACTTCAGATGTCCGGACTTCAAAAAGTTCAACGGCAGAGGATCGTCGGAAGAACATATCACCCACTTCCTAACCGCTTTAGGCAATTGGTCTGTCGTCCCGAAGTACTGCATGCTGTTGTTTGGATCAACCCTGACGGGGAAAGCCTTCCAGTGGTACATGTCATTGCCGGCTAGCTCTATAAGGACATGGGAGCAAAAGCAGGACAACTTCATCTTAAAAGTTTTTACGACAGAGAGGGAGATCTCATTAATAGACCTAACATTGGTCAAATAGAGAAATGGTAAACCGGTTGAGAAGTTCATCGATCGATGGGGGACCACGGTAGCTTAATGTCGTGAATTGCCTAGTGAAGGTGAGCATATGAAGATGTGCCTGAGGGCTCTGGACCCGATGATCTCGTATGGATTTTTAGGTAATACCTTCAACTCCTTTCTCGAACTGGCGACAAAAGCGCACCTGGTAGAGGAAGCAGCCTCTCGGGTGAACTTCAGACCTGAAAGACAGAAGAGAGAGATGGGAAGAGTAGTAGAAACTCACTAAGTCGATAAGGGTAGAGACCAGAAAGACCACAAGCGTCCTGCTGTCGAACATAAGTCGGAGATAAAAGTAGTTGTTGCTCAAGACAAGGGTAAAAGGCCGTATGCACCGAGACGCATATTGATAGCAGAAAGGGAAATGGAAAATGGCCCATACACATTTGATATGGCTGATCTAGTTCCGATCATGGAACAATTGATCGAGGAAGGCTTAATGCGTCTGTCAGAGCCAGTCCGTCCCCATGAGTTGGGACGATTGAACGACCCCAAATATTACAAATATCATTAATGCGTCAGCCATAAGATAGAAGATTGTTTCTCCTTGAAGGGAAGAATACAGGGGCTGATTAACCAAGGGGTCATTAGTATGAATGTACCTGAGACGACAAAGGAAACAGCTGGGACAATTTCAATAGTCCCGATAGGAAATGACATCAACCAACCAACTTCATTCCTCAAGACAAAGGACCATGAACTCTAGTCAGTAGCAAGAAAAGACTCGAGAACAGATGAAGGCTAGTGAACCGATGAAAGAACAGAGGAAGAGGAAGGAGAGAAATAGTATAGTGGAAGATACGATCCACGATGAGCATGACACATTGCGGAGTGGTGTCATTTATCGAACAAGCACCGTCTGAAGGAACCCCGTAAGTTGAGGGAGAAGTTGATGTAGTCATCGTATGATCAGGAAGACAAATGCCTAACCGTACCCCTCCGAGGTCGGATGACCTGATGCAAGAAGATATTATCCCCGATAGGCCATAGGAAAGACCCCGCATACAGAAATTGAAAGAGAAGGTCCTTGAGGCCACGACCAGTCAGCCAAGCCCGAGACCAGTAGCATAAGACGTTGTGTCACATTTGCAGAAAGTCCCCGCCCGCCTAAGTATCAATGATGCTTTATGTCTCTCAAAAGTTTATAGAGAAATGTTAATCAACGCCTTACTTGACATGAGGTTAGGAAGTAATGATGATAGAAATAGAAGAAGAAATGAATAATACAGATAAATTTTGAGAAAGGTATATACCAGTGTCACAAGTTATGTAGGTCAACCATCCCTCATTAATCACTTTCTCAAAGGAAGAACATACGATCAAATTAATGGATCACAACTATCCATTGATGGTTACAGGAACAATCAGAGATACAGAGGACAGGAGATGCATGTTGGACGATGGGTCTCCCGTAAATATCATGCCGTCGAAGACATTACAAAAGTTGGGTTATAGGTAATCGACGTTACGCCCAAGCCTCATGGTGATTTAAGGGTTCAATCAAGATAGTCAGCGTACGCTTGGATCAATTACGGTGAGATTAGAGATCGAAAAACTGACGACGAAAGTAACATGTCAGGTGATCGATGCAGTGAGAACATACAATCTCCTCTTAGGGAGGCCCTGGCTCCATCAGAATCGCGTGATCCCTTCAACATATCATAAGTGCTTCAAATACAACAGGGATGAGATCCAATACAGGGTAGCAATAGACCCGAAGCCATACACAATAGTTGTGTCATTTTTCACCGATGCAAAATATTACAACTTGACCGACAGTAGTAAAACCGATAAGAAGCCTAATGTAATGAAGAAAGGGTAAGGGGCAAAACTTTGAGTCAAAAATTTTGAGCAGAACAGTAAACCTTAGCCCATCACTCAGGGGAGATCCCAATATCATTTGGAAAACTAACCTCAGCCGATCACGAAAAAGTTTTATGTGGTACCACAACATTTGCGTCAGCCAGGGTAGTTTGTGTTGAAACTTGTCTCAAATCAACATATGAGTGTGTTCAAATTTAGCTTCAACATGTGATACCTAAGATAGGAAGAATCAAGCCATTCCCGAGAGCTCCTAGCCAATTCATCGTGCCATCAAGAGATATCACTCAGGAAGATATCAAGTTTCACTAGGGGCCAAGTCAGCCAGCATCATCAGAAGAAGAAGAAGAGGGAAGAGAATCTTCCCGACCTTGGCCGATAGAGGAAAAGAGATATAGCAGAGCCAGCAGAAAGATTATAAGAAACATGAGATTCTCCAGCCAAGATTCAAGCACAAATAAGAGGTTGCTAGCTTCATTTGAAGAATATAAGCAAGTATATAGAAACGGAGAAGGTCTAGGAGCCAAGGCAAGCGTGAATATGGTAACTATTAGCCTTGTAGAAGAAATACAACTGCGAGATCATACTAACATTTTCTAGCCAAGTGTCGTACTTGTGCAATTGGAAGATGGTGGACAACCTACAATTGATGAACTTGGAGAAGTAAATTTGGGCACTCTCTAAGAACCCAGGAACACATACTCGAGTAGAAATGTTTCGGAAGATGAAAAAGAGAAATACATACAACTGTTGAGGGAGAATAAAGATGTTTTTGCCTGGACTTACTCGAAAATGCCAGGGTTCAGTCCGGCGATTGCCATGCATAAGTTGAGCATCATGAAGGAGAAGAAGCCAGTGAAGTAACCTCAGCGATAGTTCTACCCTGACATTATACCCAAGATTGAGGAAGAAATTAAGAAGCTGATCCAGGCCGGGTTCGTTCGAGAGGTGAAGTATCCTCGATGGATTTCGAACATCGTGCCAGTTAAGAAGAAGAGTGTTCAAATTCGAATTTTTGTCGATTTTTGGAATCTTAATGAAGACTGCCCTAAAGACGATTTCCCTCTTTCGATTTCAGAGTTATTGATTGATAGCATAATAGGATATGTAGTGATGTCCTTCATGGATGGTTATTCAGGATACAATCAGATCCATATGGCCTAAGAAGATGAAAAAGCTACAGCCTTCTGCACTGACACTCGACATTATCGCGTAATGCCCTTTGGGTTAAAGAACGTAGGGGCAACATATCAACGCGCGATGCACCTTATATTCCAGGATATGATGCAAAAGCACGTTGAATGCTATGTAGATGATTTGGTTGTGAGGTCGGCCGATCATGAACAACTCAGAGAACATCTGAGACAAGTGTTTCAGCGATTGCGCAAGAAGAGTCTCCGTATGAATCCGTTAAAGTGCGCATTTGGTGTTGCGTCCGGTAAATTCTTGGGTTTCGTTGTCATAAACAGGGACATAGAGATCGACCCTGCAAAGATCAAAGCCATTCGAGAAATGCCACCACCAAAGATTTTAAAGCAGTTGAAAAGTTTTTAAGGCCGCGTGGCATACTTGAGAAGATTTATTTTAAACCTAGCTAGTCGTTGTCAGCCAGTTTTTCCTCCTCAACAAGAAAGACGTTAAGTTCGAATGGGATGACACTTGTCAGAAGGCTTTTGATTTATTGAAAGAAATGCTCAGGAATTCTCCAGTCCTCATTGCCCCAATCAAAGGAAAGCCGCTGATCTTATACATCGCAAGTAGATGATAATTCACTAAAGGCACTCCTGGCACAGAAGAACTGAAGAAGAGAAAGAGAACGTGCTGTATTATTTGAGCGGCATGCTGGTAGGAGCTGAATTCAACTACTCAGCAATCGAGAAGATATGTCTCTCCCTCATTTTTGCTGTGAAGAAACTTAGGCATTATTGCCTCTCACATCAAATAACGTTGATATCCAAGGCGTATCTGATCAAATTCCTTGTTTACGTCGGATTTTGTAATAGGGTCCTCCAGACGTTCACCTTCCTCTCAGGAAGTTTTCTCCCAAACCTGAAAAAGCACAAAGGAAAACTATGGGTGGCCGGTGTCCAGCCGTTGGCCCTCTGAAGCTTAAGTTAGACGGGACATGGTTACAAAGGAAACGAAGGGATTGAAGCTCAGAGATTGTGTATTGTGTACCTTTCTTATCAATGAAGCCGTCCATTTATATAGATCCACATGACCCAATCTGTTACGTAAGACGTTAAGATTACCACTGATTTCTGGGGATAAGAGGTTTATACTATTGATCCCGAGATAAGAGACTGATTCAATCCATTTAGACCTCTAGTCAATTACGTTCCCTGACGATGATCCCCTGAGGTTCGGAACCATGAATCAAGATGGGCCCAACATTGGTCTATATGGGCTACTGGTATTGAAAAGGCGGACAACGCTCAGGCTCGAAGATTTATCTCCTTGCTAATTTGAGATGCAAACAGTTTCGACGACCACTATTGAGAGGCTCGTATACCCAGAAGGTATTTCGTACTTTCCTGATATTCGAGCCTCGACCACAAGGGCTTGGTGACTCAGTGGTTATGCATTGTACTTGTCCAATATGCGAGCCTCGACCAGGTGGGCTCGCAAGTCGAATACTATCATAAGGGTGCTCGCACGTCGAATACTGCCATAAAGGTGCTCGCACGTCTCGTGTCCTCACGAGATTCTCGGACCATCGCAATTTGACTATAACAGATGCCCCCAAGTCCTTGCTGCAAAGAAGTCTAAGGGAAGGACTTACTTACTGGCTTGCATAACCGCCTAATACCTTTATTGGAGATAAAGCCATACATGATTGGGCTGGCATTAATGAGCGCCAGCCTTCCGCAGCTTTCCGGCAGGGAGGAAATGAAGAGACGCCCGCCACGTGTCTGTGGATTTAATAGCCATGCCTGTTCGACTGCTGCGCCAAACAGGTGATCGCCACGTGTCGTCAAATCCTGAGGAATGATTGCTTATAAATATACGGAGTCTGCCAAATCTTTGAATTTTCACAGAAGCTTTCGAAAACCCTTCCTCTTTCCTTACTCTCTCCTGGTGTATCCCTCTTCCTCCGGTGTTTCTAGTATAACTCCGCTTCCTCATTCTTCTTCTCTTCCAGAGTATTCTTTTCCTCTCTTCTTTTTATCTTAAAAACTTCCATGGCTGGAGATTCTGATGAGGAGACCGTCCCCCTGGGGGATGCCGCCCTAAAATCTTCTTCCTCCAACAATGCGAGGGTTCTGGCAGGTAGGTACTCCGCGTCCGGGTACCCATCCATCCCGTCGGAGGAACTGCGGAGTGAATTGCGGGAGAGATATCAGGTCCCTGACTCAGTCGTTCTCCGATTACCCGGAGAGGGAGAAACCCCGGATTCTCCTCCCCCCAGTTGCATTGTGTTGAGCTCTTAATTGTGCATATTCTAACCCCAATTCATCACTCATTGTGCAAGGTTTGCATGGTTTATAGATGAATCTAATGCATGTTTTGTGACTACAGGATTGAGAGTGAATTCCACCCATTTGAAGTTGAAAAGAGCATGTTTAGGATCTTGGATGAAGAACCAAAGGAGGGCCGAAGCAAAGAAGGAAGTAAAGAAGGAAGAAAGCAGAAGAAAGAAAGAAAGACAAAAAGAAGAAAAGGAGACCGACCGGTCTTGACCAGTCAGCCAAGGAAGCCTGACCGGTCTAGACCGGTCAGCCATGCATACAAGGCTTTAATGAAGATGACCGACCGGTCTTGACCGGTCGGCCACAGCTGCTGGAGGATTGTTGAAGACGTCCGACCGGTTAAGACCGGTCGGACATGGTTGCTGGACTAAGGATAAACAAGGGCCGACCGGTCGGCCATGCGTACTAACTTAGAAGTTTCCAAATCAAGTCCGATTTTCTTTGCGTTGCGTAAGTTTTACGCAATTTCTCGATTCTTCCGAAGTTGTGGAGCCTCCAGACTATAAAAGGACACCTAGGGATCGTTCCTAGGGTATCCTAGAAGGGTTCAAGCGAGGTTGGAGGCTGTGGAAGTGGAGAGTGGAGTTTCACAACTCCTTTTGGTTTGCTTTGCTGTTTTCATGCTTTTTGTAGTTGTTTCATGTTTCCTTGGATCATGAGCAGCTAAACCTCTTAGCTAGGGCTAAGAGGTGAAGCTTGTAGTGGATCCAAGATGTTTTAATTCGTAGTTAAGTGGTTTTAAGTGTGGAATTCATGATTATGAACTAAGGTTTGAAGTTTATACAAGCTTTTGAGTAGTTTTTCTTAGTCTTATGATGACTCATGGATGTTTGGGAGAATTACTTAATTGCTTAATTGGTTTGTGGCGGTCTAGACCTGTATGATCCGAGGAATCGGAGTGCGCTCTAGTACTATGTTCTTCATAAAGGAACTTCATACCAAAGTTCTACTTTTCTGATTTTTCTGTAATGTGTATGGATTGTGTATGTGATTTGAATCCAGTTCAAATCTTGATCTAGCCTTGTCTTGTGACAGGACTTGAGGATGGTTATGATTCTGAACTAGACCTTTTGGAAAGGGGAATGACCTATGCAATTGAGCATGCTCAGATCAGCCTGCATTAAGTGAATCTTATGCATAGAACTTACATATTACAGACTGTTTGGTTTAACAGCTCTATCATCAGACTAGATAGACCTGAATGTTGATTCTAGTTGCGAGAATAAGAAACCACAGCGGATTGAACATCAAGGATTGCTACAAGTGGATCCTTGAACCCCTAGTGCCTTCTTATAATTGGTTACTTTCGATTTAATTCGACTTCTGTTACTCATATCAATTTCATACAAAAATCTGATTAGTAGATAGACACTTGTGGATGAGTTTGTAAAATCCTACATAAGTCCCTGAGGATCGACCTCGGTCTTACCGAGTTTATTACTACATCGCAACCCTACACTTGGGGAAGCGAACACGTTGCCCTGTATGAATACTTCTTCATTCTTGGGGTGCGCCTTCCCCTCCACCCCTTCATTCATGGTGTGCTCCGGAGTTATAAGATTGCCCCCGGGCAACTTATTGTAAATGGATGGAGGGTAGTCCTAAGTTCCTTCGCTCTCTAGGCGTAAGCCGGTAATGGAGAGTTAACCGTCGAAGAGTTTCTCCGGATGTACCAACTCAAGAAGGCACCCTCCAGCGAAGGCTGGTATTACCTTTGTTACTGGCATCGAGATAATTTTTTCCTGGGGAAACCCACTTCAAATTACCCCGGGTGGAGGAAACGATGGTTCTATGCTTCCGGGAGCTGGGAGTCTGAGATAAGATCCACTTCTGGGGGCCCTGGCGTGAGCCATTTTTTCTGTGAAGGTGGGCATAGTTTCACACTTCGCAGATTTTCGTGAACCAATTTTGGGTTTTCTGCTTTCTGCTTTTCTGATCTATGCTAGTATTTGCAGGTGTCCCGACTTTGGTGAAGCCAAACCTGAAGGGAGGAATTCACGAGAAGATCGTGAAGGTCTACAAGTTGCCTGCTTGCGACAGGCATATCGAGGCTTGTCTGTTGGCCTCTCGACTCGTAGCGGCAGGACTGAAATCTCGCGAGGAGGTCGCGATGACAAATGCAGGGGAGAAGAGAGGGTTACTGCCTCGACTCAAGGGCACCAACTCAAAGAGGCAGAAGAAGACGTCTGTCGATCCCTCTCACCCATCTAACTGGATGGACGGAGTTGCTCAAACCCCTCTTCCTGAGGTCGCGGTAGCTGCACCTATGGCTTCTTCACTGGTGGTTCCTCTTGAACCACCAGTTATTAATATCGTCGATAACTCCCCGAGGAACGATGGGGTGAGGTCAAACTGCCCCCCAGTTAAAGAATATCATGAGCCTGAAGGTGCTCGTGAGTCGGCTCCCGCTCGCGAGCCGACTACTGCTCAAGATGCAAGCCTAGCTGGACTAGTCGTAGCCCAGCCCTCTGGAAGTGGAGCATTCACCGTCCCCCGTCATCTCCATCCAATTTGCAAGTTCCTTTTTGACAACATTTCCCCCCAGACTTTTGGCGCCCTCCCCGAACTGAGTCCTGAAAACCTCTTCCTTGACGCTGGAGTGAGGATGGTCCAGGTAATACATGCTTTAATTTAACCATGTAGTTTGCTTTCTGGGTTATCTTCCGAACACGTGTCTCATAACCTCCTTCTGTTCTACAGGGCTTGGACCTCATCCTATGAATGAGGCGTGATATCATTGTCGCCCGTCGTGTAATTGATGAGGCTGAGGGGAAAAGGGTGGCTCTAGAGAAGGCGGTCCGTGGAAGGGACCAAGTCATCAAGTCTCGCTAGACCTTGATCGCGAAGATGACTGAGGAGAAAAAGATCCTCATAGAGAAGGTCCAAGTCCTGACTGATAGATATCAGGCTTTGGACTCCAACTTCACCAAGCTTGCGGAGATGAAGGAGAAGGCAGAGAGAGAAAGAGAGATCTTCTATCAGGACAAAATCTCGTTGGAGGAGCGGCTCGCAGAAACCAAGTCGCAACTCAAGGAAGTTAGCGACAATCTAGACAAAGAGCTGCTCTACTCTCGCGCAGCTCAAGGACGACTCGATCCACTGGGATGAGGAGAGAGTAACCCTTTTCAAGATGCTATCTGAAGAAGGAGCTTGAGCCATCATGGCGTTTCGAACTTCACAGCTGTACGACGATGAGAGATATGAGTTGTATGATGCTAGTCGCGACTTCGCACTACGAGTAGTGCAACGGATGTCCCCATCTTTTAATATGGGTGAATTTGAGAAGGTCGGGGCCATCATAGCTGCGGAAGGAAAGAGCAGCTGCCGAGAATGAAGTGACTGAGGTCACTCAAGCTGGAGGAGTCTCCGAAGTTGGCCTTGAAGCTGAGAGTGCCGCTCCTCCTCCAACCGATGCGCGAGAATGATTATCTTTCTTTTCTTTGCTTAGCTCATGTATCAGTTTCGCGTGTGTACACAACTCGACTTTTATAGTCAATGAAATGAATGAGAAAAATTCTTTGATAATGTTGTTGGCATTTTGTTTCTTTTTTTCTTTCTTATGTACTGAATGCCTTCATACTTAACTCACGTAGTAATGAGTTAGGCTCAATCCGGGGGTCGTGGTGACCATGTCCGCGTGGAGATAGACTGATCTATCGATTGAGACTTCGATTCTACCAAGGGTAGATAATTGGCCAAGAGAATGTATGTATTCTCTTCGGGGCTATTCGGGTCTAATCAAATGGAGTAGCGACCAAAAGATCAACTTTGATTCTACCAAGGGTAGACAATTGGCCAAGAGAATGTGTGTATTCTCTTCGGGGCTATTCGGGTCCAATCAAATGGAGTAGCGACCAAAAGACGTTAAAGTCGATCACCTTTATTCGAATGACGTTTAAAATTACATCGATTTAAGGAAAGTACCATAGCAAATGTTCCACGTGCCAAGGGCGATGTACGGGTCTTGCTTGCATATCTTTAAGATAATAAGTACCGGGTCGCACGATTTTGGTGACTCGGTACGGACCTTCCCAATTTGGATCCAGCGAACGGGCAGGAACTTCGAGGTTTTGTCTGAGAACCAAATCGCTGAGCTGAAAGGTTCTAGGTTAGACTTTAGCTTCATGATACCGAGCAATGTGCTGCTAATATGCTGCTACTCGCAGCTGGGAGGCATCCCTTCGCTCTTCCAAGAGGTCGAGATGAAGTCGGAGACCTTCCTGATTACAAGTGGGATCATATTGCTCGATTCAATACGAAGGTACTTGAACTTTAACTGGTACTACTGCGTCAGTGCCGAATGCCAAGGAGAAAGGAGTTTCACCTGTTGATGTGCAAGTCGTAGTCCTATATGCCCATAAGACTTCTGGCAGGAGTTCTGGCCACATGCCTTTACACTCACCGAGCTTGGTCTTTAAATGATGCTTGATGATTTTATTCACCATTTCAACTTGCCCATTTGCTTAAGAATGATATAGGGAGGTGTGGACATTGTATATCTTTCATTTTTTGCAAAATTCATTGAAAGCGGCGTTGTCGAATTGCTTTCCATTGTCGGTGATTATAGTGTGGGGAAGCCTATAACAGCATACGATATTTCTCCATACGAACTTAGTGGTCTGTTTCTCGGTAATTCTGGCTAATGGTTCTGCCTCGACCTATTTGGTGAAGTAATCATCGCCTTATATGCTAGGGATCGTCCCCTTTGGTGGTTACCACATGCCTCCTGGTGTATTTCATCCAGAACACGATTTGCTTCTTCTGGGTGAAGACACCTTAAGTAGGGCAAAGAGAAACTCTTTCGTAATAACGTTCCATTTTGTAAAGTATACCTGACAGCTCGATGATGAATTTGTCGTGCGGATTTCTTGTCGTCTGAAAGATGTCCATCCTCGAGATAGAGGACAATGGGGTCCATCCAACATGGAGAGGGATGGACCGCGATCACTTGCCCAGGAGTTGCTTGGTCAATACTTGGAGTGCGAAGGTGCTCGATGGGAATTGTTTGTGATAACTCAGATTCTGGTGTGGAGGCGAGTTTTGCCAAAGAATCTGCGAGTTTGTTCTTCTCGCGAGGGATGTAGATTATTTCATAATTCTTTAGCTTTGCGAGCAGGATGAGCACTCGAGATTTGTATAAGGCCATCCTTTCTTCTTTTGCCTCAAATTCGCCGAGTACTTGGTTGATTATGAGCTGAGAGTCACTGTGAATGAGTAAACTCTGAATCGAGAGGACGTTTGCTAGTTCAAGGCCGACGATCAGAGCCTCATATTCTGCTTCATTATTTGAGATGTGAGAATCAAATCGTAAAACGTATTGGAAACCCGACCAGTCTGGAGCAACTAGAATTAGGCTCGCTCCGCTACCGGTGGCCCGTGAGGACCCATCCACGAAGAGTGACCAGGGTGGCTGGTTGTTGGTCGCAGAATTATCATTGGCTGAGGAGTATGTGAATTCGGCGATGAAGTCAGCCACGACCTGACCCTTGATGGCGGTCCTGGGGCAGAACGAAATATCGTGCTCACTGATCTTAATCGCCCATTTAGTTAATCGCCCTGAAACCTCGAGTTTTTGAAGGATCTACCGTAACGGATGATTTGTTGGCACTAATATAGCGTGGGCCTGGAAGTAGGGTCGCAGTTTTCGGGCAGCCGCGACCAAGGCAAGGGCCAACTTCTCCATATCAGAATACCAAGTTTCGACGTCCACCATCGCTCGACTAATATAATAAACGGGCCTTTGTACCCCGGAGTCTTCTCTTATTAAAGCGGCACTAACGGCCGTAGAAGACACAGATAAATAAAGAAGAAGTTGCTAGTGCGCCACAGGTTTTGATAGAATGGGGGGTGCACTCATATATTGCTTCAGTTGTTGGAATGCTTCTTCGCATTGCGGTGTTGGAGGAGTTTAAAGAAGGGTAAACACTTGTCAAAGGCCCGCGAAATGAACTTATTCAACGATGCAATGCGACCAGCCAGACGTTGGACATCCTTGAGAGTGGTCGGAGATTTCATCTCGACAATGCTTTTATTTTTTTAAGATTTTCCTCGATTCCTCGTTGACCGACCATAAATCTGAGAAATTTACCAGCGGACACTCGAACGCACATTTCTCTGGATTTAGCTTCATCTAATACTTCCTCATTAAGTCGAAGACTTCTCGAAGATCTGCGAGGTGGTCGTTTTCTACGATGCTTTTCACGAGCATGTCGTCGACATAAACCTCCATATTCTTGCCGATTTGTGTGGCAAATATTTTATTGACTAGGCACTGATAAGTGGCTCCTGCATTTTTAAGACCAAAAGGCATTACCTGGTAGCAATACAGGCCTCGGTCAGTAATGAAGGCAGTGTGCTGGCTGCCGGGTGGATGCATCATGATCTGGTTATAACCGGAATAGGCATCCATAAAACTAAGCATGGCATGTCTTGCCGTCGAATCAACCATCTGGTCGATTCACGGGGTCGGGAAGCTATCTTTGGGACACGCTTTGTTCAAATCAGAATAGTCAACGCACATTCTCCACTTGTCATTAGCTTTTCGAACGAGAACCACGTTTGCGACCCATTCTGGGTAGTCGACTTCTCTTATAAAATTGACTGGGAGCAACTTTTCAACTTCGGCCTTGATTACCATTTACCTTTCTACAGTGAAGGCACGCCGGTGCTGGTGAACAGGTTTATACTTCCGATCAACGTTCAGACGGTGTGCTATGATGCTGGGGTCGATGCCCGGCATATCTTTGTGGGACCAGGCAAACACATCTCGGTATTCGGTGAGGAAACGGACCAGATCTTCTCGAAAGACGTTGCTTAAAGAGGATCCAACGTAGACAACTTTGGACGAATCATCTTTAGTTAAGTGGATTGCAATTGTCTCTTCCCCGGGAGTTCCTGATTGGAGAGCATTCTCTCTTGGATCCAACGAGGTAGTCGTCGGAGGGCTTGATGAATCTTGTGCCACCATTATAATTGGTGTCGTCTGGGCCTTCTTTCGGTCTTGTACGGCTATCTCGTAACATGCTCGGGCTTCCTTTTGATTTCCTCGTACAACCCCGACTCCACTTGAGGTAGGGAATTTGATACATAAATACAAAGGATGTAAAGCTGCCCCTACCTTATTGAGCAATGGTCGGCCCAAAATGGCGTTATACAGTTGACCTCCGATCTACCACGAGGAAATTAACGAAGATAGTCATTTTCGTTGGGCTTTCTCCAAAGGTGATTGGGAGGTCAATGCTTCCTTCCGGCGTTACCACTTCGCCCCCAAAGCCGACAAGAGGAGTTGAGACTGGTTTGAGCAAACCCCTAGCGAGTGCCATTTTGTTGAAAGCCTCTAGGTAGAGAATATCAGCGGAGCTGCCTGTATCCACCATAATATGGTGAGTTAAATAATTCGATACCTTTAATGCAACCACGATGGAGTCTTCATGAGGGAAGTGAATCCCCTCTGCATCCTTGAGGGAGAATGAGATCGGAGGATGGCCGGGTTCTGACATGTCGGGTGCCTGTTCCAACTAGTAGATATGCTGGGGCTTCTGAGACGCCTTACGAGTGTATGCTTTTCTTGAAGCTTGAGAATCTCCCCCGCAAGCCGGTCCCCCTCCGATAGTCCGGATCTCCCCGGTAGGTTCAACGTCTTCTTGTGAAGTATGAAGGTGAGGTGATTTCTTCTGGTGTGGTGGGGCTTCTGCCCTTTTAAGTGATTGAACTTGTCGAACAACATAATCTTGAAGATGACCTTTCGAATGAGAGCTTCGATGTGATCTCGTAGAGATATGCAATCTTGGGTGTTATGCCCATGATCTTTGTGGAAATAACAAAAATTACTCTTATCTCTATTTTCAGGATCAGATTTGATCTTTGCAGGCCATTTCACATATGGTTTATGCTTGATCTCCATTAGCACTTTTTCAGGAGATCGGTTGAGAGGGGTGTAGTTATGATATTTACTAGAGTAAGGTTTCTTGGGGGAACTGGTCTCGCCGATCACGCCGATATTTCTTATCCAGGGGAGAGATTTCCTCCTGTCTGCGCTTCTTGCCCTGTATACCATGACGTGCCAAAGCGACTTCTTCTGCATTGATATATTTCTGAGCTTTTGCTTAGAATTCTGCCATGGTTTTAGGAGGATTTTTATCTAGGGTGAATCTAAATTTCTCGCTCGTAATTCTGGCTATGAGGGCGATGAGGCCTTTATCTTCGGTATAACTTTCAGTTTGGACGGCTTCTGCGGTGAACCGTACTGTAAACTCCTTTATCGTCTCCCCGTGCTGCTGCTTCAAATCTATTAGGTGAGATGCTGACTTTTTAGTATGGATGCTTCCTATGAATTGAGAGAGGAACAACTCCGATAGCTGTGCGAAGGACCCAATGGATTGGGGCTTTAGCCTCCGGAACCAGGTACATGCTGCCTCCTTTAGGGTTAGGAAAAAGCCCTACACATGATTTTTGAACCATGTCCCTTTAACTCCATAAGAGACTTATACGTTTCCAGGTGTTCAAGAGGATCGCCTATACCTGTATACGGGGTGATGACGGGCGTGCGATACTTCCTAGGTAAAGGTGCTACCATGGACCTCGCAGGTGAAGGGAGACTCGGATCGATGTATTGACGCCACGGCCGCAGATGGTCGATTTGCCTGATATCGTTGTTCCATATCGTCAAAATGATCGTGGATTCTCTTGAGGTCTCCTTCCCATGGTAAGGTGTAACCTGATGTTTCGACGGCGGACCCCTGTGATTGCTGTTGCCGGGAAGTACTAGAGTGTATGGAATGCGGAGGTAGTGCAGGGGCTTGGTTGCCGAGCGACATTCGATTTGACGGAGGATGATTTGGTTGGACTTGTGGCTCATCCGCGGAATGTCTGGAAGCCATTGGTATAGGTTGCGCCAGCAACCCTTCAGAAGGTTGTCGCTGGGGCTCCGAGAAATGCTGATTAAGCCGATTAGATAAGGCTTGAAATTCGACGTTGAGAGTTAGGAGTGTGTTTTCGAGAAAACGCATGACATCTTCTTGATTGCCGGAGGCATCGAACAATGTGTTTTGCGATGGCACGCTGGGATCTCCCTGGGGGATGCCCGTCGAGGTAGTCTGAGGGATAGGCACTGGTTCGGAAATATCGGGCAGGAGGTAGCGTCTGTCTTGAAGTGGAAGGATGAACCGTCTTTTTGGGAGGCATGGTGGGAGGACTACGATCAGTGATTAGAACGACTAACCTTGATGATCACATCCCACAGACGGCGCCAATCTGTTTACGTCAGATTTTGTAACAGGGTCCTCCAGACGTTCACCTTCCTCTCAGGTAGTTTTCTCCCGAACCTAAAAAAGCACAAAGGAAAACTATGGGTGGCCGGGGTCCAGCCATTGGCCCTCCGAAGCTTAAGTTAGACGGGACGTGGTTACAAAGGAAACGAAGGGATTGAAGCTCAGAGATTGTGTATTGTGTACCTTTCTTATCGATGAAGCTGTTCATTTATATAGATTCACATGACCCAATCTGTTACGCAAGACGTCAAGATTACCACTGATTTCTGGGGATAAGAGGTTTATCCTATTGATCCCGAGATAAGAGAATGATTCAATCCATTTAGACGTCTAGTCAATTACATTCCCTGACGACGATCCCCTTAGGTTCGGAACCATGAATCAAGATGGGCCCAACATTGGTCTATATGGGCTACTGGCACTGAAAAGGCGGAGAACGCTCAGGGCTCGAAGATTTATCTCCTCGCTAATTTGAGATGAAAACCGTTTCGACGACCACTATTGAGAGGCTCATATACCCAGAAGGTATTTCGTACTTTCCTGATATTCGAACCTCGACCACAAGGGCTCGGTGACTCAGTGGTTATGCATTGTACTTGTCCAATATGCGAGCCTTGACTAGGTGGGCTCGTAAGTCGAATACTGTCATAAGGGTGCTTGCACGTCGGATACTGTCATAAAGGTGCTCGCATGTCTCGTGTCCTCGTGAGATTCTCGGACCACCGCAATTTGACTATAACATTCCTCATGAACCGAGCTATGCTGTCTGGGCGACTAGCTAAGTGGGCCCTTCTCCTCTCAGAATTCGACATCATGTATGTCCTGGCCCGAGCTATCAAAGGACAAGTAATCGCAGATTTTCTCGCTACACATCTAGTCCCAAGTAGTGAAGAAATGGAATGTGATCCCCCAGATGACCAGGTTATGATGGTCGGAGAACAACGACTCTGGCAAATGTACTTTGATGGAGCCTCCAGGTCAACAAGGGCAGGAGTAGGAGTTATATTTATTAGTCCGCAAGGAGATTTGCTACCTTACTCATTCATGATTGTACCAGCCTGTACTTATAACCAGGTGGAGTATCAAGCCCTCATCATCAGACTACAACTCGCCCTAGAAATGCGAATCAAGGCGATACAGATCTATGGTGACTCTAGGCTAGTCATCGGACAGTTGATGACAGAATATGAGGTCCACAAACCTGAATTATCGCCTTTCTGCCATCAAGCGCAATCATTGTTCGATCAATTTCAGAACAGTAACATTTCACATATACCGAGGCAAGAGAATGTTCAAGTTGACACGCTTGCCCGTCTAGCCGCTGCTCTGGCTAATCCTGAAGGTAGCCCACTGCAAGTAACAATTGAAGAAAGAAGAATTCTATTGACAGCTGCACTGTGTAGTGGTGAATCAAGTGCGAACCCCATCTGTTGCTTTAAGATTATAGAGGAAAATGACTGGAAAAGGCCATTTGTCGACTATTTGAAATACGGATTCCTACTCGAAGACCCTAAGTTGCGCACGCAAGTTAGAATGATGCGTTGGTTCATTTATATGCAGAACGACGTTCTTTACAAACGCTCGTATGAGGGAGTATTGCTGCGTTGCTTGGACTAAGATGAAGCATATGCCACGTTGAAAGAGGCTCATGGGGGAGAGTGCGGTGCTCACCGAAGAGGCAAGAACTTACATGACCGTGTTCGACACATGTGATATTATTAGCCCGCAATGACAAAAGATGAGATGGAATACGTCAAGAAATGCCACCAATGTCAGATCCATGCAGATATCATACACTCGCCACCAGAAGAATTGTACCAATCAGTGATGTCCTGGCCTTTCGTAGCCTGGGGCATCGACGTGATCGGACCGATCAACCCACCCTCTTCCCAGGGGCATCAGTACATCCTGGCCGCAATAGATTACTTTTCCAAGTGGTCCGAAGCAGTGGTACTTAGGAATGTGAAGGCCAAGCATGTCGAAGGTTTCATTCATCATACTATATTATACCGGCATGGTATCCTCGAGAAGATCACCACCGACAACGGAACACCCTTCAAGAATGCCACGATGGATAAGTTGTGTATGAAATTCAAGATCAAGCACTGTTACTCAACACCTTACTATCCCCCTGCAAATGGACTGGCTGAAGCCTTTAATAAGACTATCGTGAAAATTTTGAAGAAAACGGTAGCGAAAAATAAGAGAGATTGGGACAAGCGCTTACCTGAAGCATTATGGGCATATCGGACGACATATCGCACTGCCACTAAAGCCATGCCTTACTCACTGGTATATGGCACGGAGGCGGGAGTTCCGATGGAGATACAGGTTGAGTCGCTACGGGTTGCACTCCGGCACTCCCTGACATCTGAACAAAACGTCAAGACCAAAATGGCCGAGCTTGACAATCTAGATGAAAAGAGGCTCGCCGTTCAGCAAAGGCTCGAAATATATCAAAAGCAGATTTTAGCCTCATACGATAAACGAGTTCGCGGTAGGTCGTTCAAAAGGGGTGATTTGGTGCTAATGATGAAATGCCTGGCACTCGCCCAAGGTCCTAAAAGCAAATTCGATCCGAAGTGGGATCTAGTGTGTATCATCGACAAAGTTTATTCCAACGGAGATTATCGAGTAATCGATTGCAAAGGGGAGGGCATCGGTTCCTTAGTAAATGGTCGGTTTTTGAAAAGATGCTATACTTGACATCAGGTTATTGTTGTGATTTATAAACACCCCATTAGAGGGAAAGTGTAATAAATAGATACCAAAAGAAATGATACCCCACAACAATTAAACCCAAATACTAATTATCTATTGTGTGTTTGCACATGTATCAGAAAAGTCGTTAACAGGGGGACATGCTAAGTATGGCACCCTGCCCTTTTTCAAGACCACCAAGAATTGGTATAAGCTCTAAATCAAGACGCGGTCACATCCTTTTCAAATGAGCGTAGGTTTGAGTCCTAACAGGGGGACGTTCCTTTCAAAATGGCCTAATTTATTTGCATCCAAGCTTAAATAAAGAAGTGGCAATAAGAAGTGGCAAGTAGGTCAAAAACATAATAGAAATCACAAAACCACAATAGTATACATATTGTTACAATATTCATTACAACATGTTTCAAATCACAAATGAAGATTGTTACAGTTCAACCATCTAAGTTTTTCATACATTGCTCTAACATATCAATTACAGAACTTTGAATCTCCCTTTGTGCCACCTCTGCTTCAGCCAAAACTTGAGCAAGATCAGGAACATTATGAAGGAACTGCTTTAGTTCTGTAATATGAGCCTCTATGGAATTACACTTCGCCTCATGTTGATCGATAGACGACTGCAAGCAAGCTTTCTGACTGCTAAACTTGGAGAAGTTGAGGTGAACAACCAAACGCTCAACCTGTAGTCGTGCTATGTCACTGTCAATCTCCTTGAGATGTTTCGTAGCCCTTTGACATCCAATATTGACAACCTGCCAGTTTTTCCTTACCGCAGCCACGTCCGTCCTATGTATTTCTAACTTCGAAAAGATGGACTGCAACTGACCGAGCTTTTCTTCAGTAGAAGGATTAGTCCTGAGATGCTTCACACCAATAACGCGGGCCATTCCTTCTTTGAACTGGACCACATGACAAACCATTAAGTAGACGTCAATCCCGAGCCATATAGCATTATGTTCGAGAGCTTGTAGCCCTTTGTCCAAAATAGACCATTCATCTCCATTCTTCAGAGAATCGACGATATTCATCAAAAGGTTCTTCAGAAGATTCGCCTTTATCTTCGATAAGCCTCGAAGGGAAGAAATGAGTGCTTCAGGCAAAACCATAGAGGCAGGAATATAGATAGGAATTGTCGTTGACAAACATAAACGATAAACATCAGTACAAGGAAATTACAGTAAGAAAGAAAGTAGTCAAGACAACAAAGACAAGTAATATACCAGTAACTTCAGGAACGTTAGCGACAGGAGCGCTAGTCGAAACAATGAACGTAGATAACACTGGAGTCTGCTTAGCCATTCTCTCTGTCAATGGCTCAAGCAATTCCGAAGAAGACAATATGACAACCTCAGGGGTACTGGCAATTGATGATGGCTTAATGGTAGGAGGGGCGTTAACAACAGGTTCAGCTAATGATGGTTAGACAACAGGAGGGACTTCTGCAATAGGTTCAGTCGATGATGGCTCAGCAGTGGGAGGTGCTTTCACAGTAGGTTCAGACACATTTAGTTCAGTATCAGGAACTGCAACCCCTTCTAAAATTGCGATTTTACCATGAGTAGAGATACTTGGAGATATGCCTAATGTCCTAGAGGGGGGGTGAATAGGACTTTTTAAATATTCTTGCTAATTTAAAAACTCAATCGCATTCACACTTCAATTAAACAATTACGTACTAGCAAGTGAAGACAATTGATTAAACAGTTGATAGGCATGCTTGTACTAATCATTCAAATATGACATATGAGCATTTTTTCAATCAATAGATGAGCATTCAAATAAGCATTAATAGACAAGACATAATAATGGACAAAATGCATTCACAACATTATGCACAATGTATAGTGGTTCGACTATGAGTCTACTCCACTCCCAGTTTAAGTATTCAACTCCTTTGAGCACACCTGCATTCACTATCGGAGGTTTTAAATGAGGTTCACCTCTCAACCTTTACAACCTACTTAAGGACTAATCCTACATAAGGACAATACACGTATTCTCTCGTGTCGGAGGCCTACGCAAGGACTTCCAAGTCTTACACAAAGACACACATGTCCTACTCAAGGACAACTCCGAGATTGGGTCACAATCTCTAGACCCCAATCTCAACAAGAAGGGAGAATCAACAAATGGATTCTATAAGCTTAGCCACTTACAAGAGATGAGCCCCGATTCAGCACCAGTTGTTTGAAGAAGCTTTGTTTTGCATGGATGATCTCTTCTTCAGCTCCCTTGATCAGCAAGCTTGCATTAAATGCTGGCTTGTAGCTTCTAAGGTGAGGGATTAGGTTTTGGAGAACATTCTATGAGATATGGCTTTTATATGAATGATGGGTTCTACCTAAACCATCATTAATGGCATTGATGACAAGGGTATGACTATTTGGGTAGGTCAAGAAGCCATTAAAGAGGGGTTGAGTTCATGATTCAATCCAAGCTTTGAATGCTCTTTAATATTGGTCAAGTCAACATGGATTGAAGTATGAACTTAACAAATTTAAGGGAATGAGAGAGAGATATCAAAAGGAAGAAGCTCAATTAAACCCTAGATGATGCTCAAGGTGTCTCAACTAAGATCCAAGCAAGATGGCTATATAGAGTGATTCACAACGGATAGAAAACAGTTATCTCGATAGGATCGAAAAGGTTCCGATCAATCGGATATAAAAATCAGCACGTTTTTTTATTTTGCTGAAATAAGTTCTTCTATTGATCGGACATGGTTCCGATTGATCGGAAGGCCATCTCTGATTAATCGGAGACAGGGTCTGATTGATTGGAAATGTGTCTAGATGGATGTTGGAATTTGCTGGACGATTTTTCGATTGATCGAATGTTCCTTTGATTGATCAGAGACACCTATTCCGATTGATCAGACTTATCTCCGATTGATTTAAATAATGTCCAGAGTAAGTTGAAGTTTTTGCTGGACGTTCGTCCGATTGATCGGGCATATCCTCTGATCGATCGGACGTCAATCGAAACTTATTCCGATGGATCGGGATCCTTTCAGAAAAGGCAGTTATGCAATTTTTCTTACTGTTCATCAACTCCTCGTACAACCGATTCCATGGCTGATCAACATGGAAGAGGGACTATAGAATGGGCTGCTAGGATGTTCTTAAGTGGGTGTGGTCATCTATAGATGAGGGTTTTGGGATAAACGGTTTAGGGAATAGGATTGAAACCGGTCTGAATTGGCGATCTTCTGAATAACATTTGTCGAAGATGTCCCAAGTCTTCAATCTTCAGTAGCGAGTGGTTTTACAAACTTGACGACATACAAAACACAGTAATTGACAAAACTAGCATTAACAATTTCCCCCTTTGTGAATTACGGGACAAAACCAATAACTTATAAGTCATGGTCCGTACTAATGACTTACCTAAACACCAAAACCTAAAAATATTACATTGAACATGTCATAAGAAATAAATTGCATTACACATAGACATGAACCAATACCTACAAAATGTACAGACTCAATGTACAGACTGGGCTTCACACAGGCTCCCCCTAAATCCCTGCACATAAAAGATCAACAACAAAAAATAATACGGACCTTTTGGTGGGATAACTTCTCCCTCATTTTGTCAGTCATTGACAAAGGTTAGTAGCAATTTAGCGCAAAAAATATATCACAGACTGCAATGAAAGGGAAGAATAGACATGAAGTGCAGAGGGAGAAAGTATGCGAAACATAAATGGTCATAAGAGGATATACAATCATTTTTCAATAAACACAGAGGGCATATAGCCCAAGCAACCAACCTCCCCTACTGTTATATATATCATGACCAACAGAGATCTCTATATATAAACCAAAATGGGGCAAGTAGCCCAAAAAAAAGTATAACCCAATAAGCATAAGGATATATATAGGCACATATATATGCATCTATGAATCATAGACAGAAAATAGTCTAGAAAAAGAATAAGCATATAAGCATAGACAACTATCCTTAAGGTTAGTAATATTCAAAATGATGTATGAGAGGAATAACAGATCATCAAAGTATCCAAAAAATGACATCCATGTCAGCACTAGGTATATATAATAGAAAGTTAACCGATTAAAACTCCTAGATTGTTTGAGAAGGTCGTCAAAAAGATACTCTTGACCATGCACACAATACACTACCCTAGCCACCCACAAGGGGAACTACTGGGTGGGGCTAGGGACATCATCACGACGTCAAGAGAGAGCTAAGGTGAGGCGCTGGACTGCGTTCTAGACTGATTGAACCATGCTCTCAAGTGTAGTTATCCTCTCTTCATGCTGAGCCAAGGTTTGCTCCACACGATCAAGTTAAGTTATGATTTGCTTCGAGTGGGCGAGAGGAGGCGGTGGGGTAGAAGTGGCCTCTGATTGAAGACGTCTCTTCATAAAGCGTCAAGCAGGAGTCGACGTCGGGGCCGAGGATTCGCCATGAGTTGCGGAGGTCAGCGGGTATGGGAGTATGTGAGAAATTACAATCTTCAATGTTGTCTTCTTTTTGCAGCTGCATCTTGTTGACAGTTGAGACCTCGAAACTTACGGCGCGTGACAGGATGAACAACAATATTCGTAAAGTCGCAGTCGCGGGCCAGCAGGGTAATTATCCATCCGAATGGAATCGTATTCCCAGAATTATGAAGGGTATCGAGAATGTTGTGCAGGATAATGGATGGCAGACACAAGCAAGTCCCATGTGCAACATGATAAAGCATGTTGACCATATGTGCTGTCAGGTCAGATTTGTTGGTGCTTCGAGGGTAAACATTTGTGTTAAAGATTTGATATAATACACGAAAATGATTGGACATTTTTATGCATGTAGGGCACTCCCATTGACCCATTTAGGATTAGGACCCTGGCATAAATACCGAATCCAATCAGCCCTAAGGGTGGGATCTAAGAGATTATCGTTAGGCTGTGGATCCGAGGACATGGGAATACTAATAAGATCAGCAATTCGTTTTGCCATGACTTTCACAACACACCCGCCAACAACAACTTCACACGACGGAGGACTACTAAGAGGATTTATGATTTTGAATGTTAGAACTGAAAATGCTACGATTACATTTTCTTTGTATTGTTGCTCTGGGGTTCTGAGTAATGGAAACATTCATAGACAATTACAAGCATTCACAAAAGATATACAAGAAGAGATATCGCAAGGCGAATTTTATTCTAGGGATTCTGAGATCTTGTACATTTCAGGCCATGATCTGGCACGAGCCCTTAATTACATCGAATGATCGATGACCCTTGATTGAAAGGCAGAAGACTAGTCAGGAGGGACTATGGTCTTAGAGTTTGTGGTCGTAGAGACTTGTATTTGTCTTGCTATGGACTGAACCATCTTTGTATTAGTCAGATGTTTATGTCCCATGTTTTGACCGGAGATTCGGGCTGAAACTATCAGGGTTTATGACTGAGAGGGACGAATCTGGGCCCGCACCTGTCATGTTTGGACAGGTGACCTCAGGAAGTCCAATCTAGTGGTTGTGTGTACCTGAATAGATGTTGAGTTCTTAATTGTGCATATTCTAACCCCAATTCATCACTCATTATGCACGGTTTACATGTTTAGAGGACTAATCTAATGCATAAATTGTGATTGTAGGAACAAGAGGGAGATTGCACAAATTGAAGGCTAAGTAGATCTCTTGATGAGTATTGAAGACCATTGGATCAAGCATAAAGAGAGAAGAAAACAAGGAAAGAAAAGAAAAGAAAGAAAAAGAAGAAATAAAGAAGAAACAGGGCTAGATTGGTCAACACCGGTCGGCCAAGGAAGCCCGACCGGTCAAGACCGGTCGGCCACCTAATTACCTGCCAAGAAGAACTCGCTGACGGATGAACTGCCTAGCCCGACCGGTCAAGACCGGTCGGCCATAGTCGCTGGACACATTCCAAATGAGGTCCGACCGGTCAAGACCGGTCGGCCAGCCCAGTCCGACCGGTCCAGACCGGTCGGCCATGTGTAAACGGATCTTTCTATTTTGGATTTCCAGAATTTTCTACGCAATTGCGTAACTTTACATGAAATCTGGAACTTTCTTGCGTAAAGGACACCTCCAAGCTATAAAAGGACGTCTTCCCTTCATACCGAAGGAGGCTAGAACGTGGGGATTGCTCAGGAGATGGATTCTACTTCGGATTTCTAGTTTTCTTCCTGTTTTAGTTATTTTCTATGTTTTTAGAGATGAACTAAAACCTCTTAGCTAGGGCTAAGAGGTGAAGCTTTTGATTCATTTTTTATGGATTGATGCAACCTAGGTTTCCTTTTATGTATTAATTAATGAATTTTAGTTCAACATGAGTTTGAATCAAGTACTATGTTGGTTTTTACTTTGATCTCTTGATGACTCCGGGCTCATGTGATTCTTAGTGATCCTAACTTAGTATCTTAGCTTTTGAGCGTTGTTTATGCTTGTGTAGTTCATTGATCTACCATCGACTCCGGGCATGGTAGACGCTTTGATTGCCTTGTGTACAATGGCCTGATTTTCATGTGGGAACTCATTCAACTAAAGTTCTTATCTTTTGTTATATAATCTGAATTAGTTGTTTATTGATTGATTTTGATTTAATTAGAGTTCTAATCATGAGTTGTAATCAGGTCTAGTGACAGGATTTGGTGAAAACTATGGTTGTGAATCTCAACTAGATTGGAAAGAGGCTTGACCTATACAATTGAGTATGCCCAAGGCTGAGTGTTATTGTGGGAATCAAATCAGTTAATAAGCACTTGTTTTAGATAATTGTTGATTGAACCGCTCTATATTCCAATCGGATAGAGAAAGGAATTCGATTCCGATTGAGTTATGAGAGACCTAGTTGTGTTGATGCATTGAAACCTATCAAAAGTGGATCCTTGGCGCTCTAGTGCCTTTTTGGATTGAAATTACCTTACCCATTCACTGTTTAAACCCAAATTACTATTTCCCACCTTTAGTGCTTAATAGGATCTTAATTATTAGTTGTTTTAGTTAAATTCTGAGAATACCCATTCATAAATCTCTGTGGGAACGATACTCGATCTTTCGAATTATTACTACTTCGCAACCCTACACTTGGGGAGTGAACAATAGCCCAACTTGCGGATGCCATTTGGATGGTGTTCACTCCCCAAGTGTAGGGTTGCGAAGTAGTAATAATTCGGAAAGACCGAGTATCGTTCCCACAGAGATTTATGTATGGGTATCTTCAGAATTTAACTAAAACAACTAGTAATTAAGACTCTATTAAGAACTAAAACTAAACAAATAGTGATTTGGTTTTAAACAGTGAATAGGTTAAGGTAAATTCAATCTAAAAAGTCACTAGAGCGCCAAGGATTCACTCTTGATATGTTTCAATACATTAACACAACTAGGTCTCATATAACTCAATCAAAATCAGATTTCCATCTCTATCCGATAGGAATATAGAGCAATTAATCACAGTTATCTGAAATAGGTGCTTATTAACTGATTTGATTCCCACAACCATGCTCAGGCCTTGGGCACACTCAATTGTATAGGCCAAGCCTCTTTCCAATCTAGTTGAGATTCATAACCATAGCCTTCACCAAGTCCTGTCACTAGACCTGATTACAACTCATGATTTGAACTCTATTTAAATCAAAATCAATCACTAAACAACTATTCCAGATTATACACAAAAGATAAGAATTTCAGTTGCATGAGTTCCCACATGAAAATCAGGCCATTGTACACAAGGCAATCAAAGCGTCTACCATGCCCGGAGTCGATGGTAGATCAATGCATTACACAAGCATAAACAATGCTCAATAGCTAAGATACTAAGTTAGGATTACTAAGAATCACATGAGCCCGGAGTCATCAAGAGATCAAAGTAGAAACCAACATAGTACTTGAATCAAACTCAATTTGAACTAAAATTCATTCATTAAAGCATAAAAGGAAACCTAGGTTGCATCAATCCATTAAAAATGAATCAAAAGCTTCTCCTCTTAGCTAGCTAAGAGGGTTTAGTTCATCTCTAAAATCCTTGAACTAAAAGCCTCTTAAAAACATAGAAAAATACTAAAACAGGAAATCTGAAGTAGAATCCGTCTCCTCAGCAATCCCCACGTCGTAGCCTCCCTTGGTATGAAGGGAAGACGTCCTTTTATA
Source organism: Liriodendron chinense (assembly GCA_003013855.2). Taxonomy (NCBI): domain Eukaryota; kingdom Viridiplantae; phylum Streptophyta; class Magnoliopsida; order Magnoliales; family Magnoliaceae; genus Liriodendron; species Liriodendron chinense. Next base: position 2,125,107 of record ML058408.1, read on the forward strand.
GCTTGGAGGAGTCCAAAACGCAAGAGAACTCCAGAAATTGCGTAAACTTACGCACTTGCGCAGTGAAATCCGGAGAGCCAAAATAGAAAGAGCCGTTTTTACGCATGGCCGACCGGTCATGACCGGTCGGTCTTCACTTGCAATAGTCCAGGGAGCACAGCCGACCGGTCATGACCGGTCGGAGTGACTTTCCATTGATCCAGCATACATGGCCGACCGGTCATGACCGGTCGGACCAAGTTGAATTTGTTCCAGCGTGTGTAGCCGACCGGTCGTGACCGGTCGGACTACACTGTCCATCCTCTGTTGTGCATAGAAGGGAGCAGCCGACCGGTCTTGACCGGTCGGGCTTCTTTGGCTGACCGGTCAACCGACCGGTCTAGCTTCTTTTCTTCTTTATTTATTTCTTTCTTTCTTCTTTTCTCTTCTCTCCTTGCTTTCTTCTCTTTGATCTTCCTTCAATTCTTCATCCTATGGTCTTCAATGCTTGTAAGGAGCTACATTTAGCCTTCAATTGGTGACATCTCCATCTTGTTCGTACAATCACAAATCATGCCTTAGAATAGTCCTTTAAACATGTAAACCGTACAATGAGTGATGAATTGGGGTTAGAATATGCACAATTATGAGCTCAACACACCCCCCAACCAGCATTTTGCTAGTCCCGAGCAAAACATGCGTGAAACTAGTTTCATTCTCCAAAACCCAACTCTCCTCTGGAAACTATTCTTCTATACATTCCAAGACACATAAGCATAAGAATCAGAGAAATTTAGTGAAAGAGGTTGAAACCTTAAACTCTCAGAACATAACAAGTGTTTATATGAAATCCACGCTGATTGCTTGATAAATAGAAGAACTTGAACAATTTTAACCCAGTGTGCATAGTGAAGGTTCATCTCATGAGTTTCCAGGATTATTTTCTTCATAAATCAACTAAACTTCCGATCTCAAGGTATATAGAGTAACAACAAGCCTATGACAGGAATTTGCCTTACCGTCCTTCCGACGAATTTCACACTACGTCCCATTTCCGGCTTTGGTTACGGGTAGACCATCCTCCGGTTGGTAGTAGGTAGCCCTAATCGGAATTTTCACCATTTTTCTTTCCTTCCCGATTTCATCCTTTCTTTCCTTTTTCTTTTAAATTAGATAGGATTTTTAGAAATCCATATCTTCCGTTATTTTCCCATGGACAAGGATGGACAAAATACCCCGGCTTGGTTTCTCAATACCTTTAAATCAAAGTCTAGCTAATCCACAAATCACATAATCCTTTCAACTCATGAAAATCGTGTAACGTGAACTGGGTGCAAAAGGTGTTCAAATTTTCTATCAATAAAAATAGGTGAATTCACATATAAAACCATTATATTAAGAGAAATTTAAAGTTTACAACATCCCTCACTTCGTATCTCATCTTCTTATACCCATGCTATCTCGAATGTATAGAATTAAAGTCTTCCAAAAGAGTTTCAAATTTCAGAAAAATCGAAAAATTTCTACATCTTTGCTCGACATGTCACAAAAGCTAGCAGATTCATCAGAGGAATCTCTCACCCCCCAACCAAAACTTTGCATTGTCCTCAATGTAATAAGATATGCAATATGTATGACATGAGAGCAATGACATAAAATAAAGGAGAGTGAGAAAGAGAGATATCACCTGAAGCATATGGCAAGGTTAGCTTTTGGAGATGGATTACTTCACAACTAAATCAACTATCAAAGCAAATCCTAATGGGAAAGCATTCTAGCAAAGCATCCTCCGTCAGACTAGGAGGTTAATCCCAACAACTCATCCAAAAGCATAAAGTCAAGCAGAATCATTAGATGGATCAAAAGGTTTCGCAGTAAGGTCATCCAATAACCTGCTTTACAATGTACATGTGTGTGAGTGATCGAGATAAGCCACTTAAAATCCCAAAAAGGAATTTCAATGGGTTCCTTAATGTTTTCACCACATGTATAAGAGGAGACATCATCAGATTTATCAGAAAAAATATGTCTCCAATCAAATTTTCCTGGGCAATGATATTGCAAGTAAGGATCATCCCAGGGTCGGTGGAGTTCGGTATGCATGATCCATAAAGGTGTGGAAATCTGAATTAATTTTTCAGCGCAAAAAGGTATTGTTTCCACATCCTTCTCTCGGCTAACGTCATATGCCGATACCGACTCAAAAAGTGTGACCATATCCCTTATCATATCATCATTCTCATCAAGGGAGTGAGTCACTTCTTCGTCTAAGGGACCGGAGTAAAAAGGTGAGAGGGACTCATCTTCCATGATAGAATTGATCATGTTGATTTCTCGGACCTCCTCATCCTCATCCTCTTGTTGGTTGTCAATATTAAAAGCATTCAGCTCAATCGTCATATTGCCAAAAGACATTTGTATGCCCCCACTCCTACAATTTATGATAGCGTTTGATGTAGCTAGGAATGGGCGGCTAAGTATGACAGGAATTTGAGGGCCAATATTAACCATGGGTCGTGTGTCCAAGACAATAAAGTCCACCGGGTAGTAGACTTTGTCAACTTGGACAAGGACATCCTCAACCACCCCTCTAGGAATACGAATCGATCGATCAGCAAGTTGTAATGTGGTTTTGGTGGGTTTTAATTCACCTAAACCCAATTGTTCATAGACTGAAAAGGGAATTAAGTTCACACTTGCCCCTAGATCAAGTAGAGCGTGTTTCACCTGGTAGTCGCCAATCACACATGATATTGTTGGACAACCAGGATCTTTGTATTTCTTGGGCATCCTGTGGTTGATAATTGCACTCACATTCTCTGTCAAAAATGCCTTCTTTTGCACATGTATTTTTCTTCTAACCATGCAAAGGTCTTTTAAAAATTTTGCATATGACGGTATTTGTTTAATGGCATCCAACAGTGGGATGTTGATCTTGACTTGCTTGAAAACCTCCAAAATTCCTGATATTTATCTTGAGATTTGGCTGGAATCAAGCGTTGGGGGAATGGAGCAACGGGCCTATATTCTTTCAGTGGCTCTTTTTCATTCATGGTGGTGCTAGGTCCATCATCCTCTTTGGAAAATACCGGATCATTAGGTGTTGAAACCTTCACCGGATCAGATTTTTCAATGATTTTACCACTTCTAAGAGTGGTGATGGCCTTAGCATGTTCCATATGTTGGTTAGAAGAACTAGGCACGCTTACTTCGCATTGTGTTTTTGGATTTGGTACGGGTTGGGCTGGAAGCATCCCTTCCCTTGCGTTTAAGTGAGCCTTGATTTCCTCTACCGAAGTTTTAAGCTCAAGCATTATCGTATGGTTGGATTGATTTATTTGAGCTTGACCTTCCATGAATGCTTTCAAAGTATCCTCTATAGGCATTTGAGGTGGGGCCATTTGCACTGGGGGCCCCCTTTGAGGATTATTTTGATTTGCCGTGTTCCCATTCGCCCAATTGAAGTTTGGGTTGTTCCTCTAACTAGAATTGTTCGTGTTTTGATTTGGAGTACTAAAAGGTCGTTGATAACTATTCAAGGCATTTGATTGTTCAAATAAAAGTTCTCGAAACGCATAGATTGTTGGACAATCCGGCGTTTGATGCACATTGGAAGCACAAATACCACAAATAGACAGCCCCCTTTTGTTGGGTTGTATCCACTTTCTTTAGTTCCATCTCCTCGACCTTTCGTGTGAGTTTAGCCACTCTAGAACCTAGATCATCTTGGCCATCTAAAACATAAATTTCTCCCTTTTCCTTGGTTTGGGGTTGTTTTGAACTTGTTGGCTTAGATGTATCCCATGATTGTGTATTTTCAGCCAACATGTCAAAATAATCCCAAGCTTCTTCCGTTTCCTTGTTCATGAACTTGAAATTGCGGTTTTACCGCTTGTAGAGATACTCGGAGATATGTCTATGGACTTAGAGGGGGTGATATGGACCTTTTTCAAATTCTTTTCCCCTACTTATGCAATTTAATAAAGTAAGCTTTGTAAGCAAGAACACCTCGGCTACCAAGCCTTGGTGGGTCCAATCAAAAGACTAGCAAGAGTAAAGCAATAAGCAATCCTAGTCAAGCATGCATAGGTACATAAAAGAATCAAATAATCAAGCTCCTAACCTATGCAACTTGTGTAGACTTATGAGAGTGGATCAATGAGCTCAAGTCTACACAAGTAGTGAAGGTACATCATGTGTGGGGATGTCTAAAAAGTGCCTAGCATACATTCTTATCTAGCATTCATAATTAAGCAATTAAACTAACAATATGAATGTGCTCAAGAACAATCACAAACACAAGGATGTATAGTGGTTCGACTACGTGTCTACTCCACTCCCGGTTCAAGTACTCAACCCCTTTGAGCACACCGGCATTCACTATCGGAGGTTTTAAATGAGGTTCACCTCTCAACCTTTACACGGAGGTTTTATCGGTTCACCTCTCAACCGTATCCGGAGTTTTAGACATAGGCTAACTCTCAACCTTATCGCACGTTTACTCCCGTGTCGGAGGCTCCCCCTTGGAGACTTAGTTTAGGCCCGGCTGACGGGCCAAGGAACGACTAACGTCCCTGGGTCGAGTTCAAAAACAAACTCTAAAGTGGACTCTCAAAAAAGACAACCTACTTGTTGGATGAGCCCCTTGTTTAGCGCCGGATTGGGTTGCTTGATCTCCGCTCTCCCGTGCTTCAATCAGCTTCCCTTTGCTCCCTCGATCATGCCGCCGTTGCGTCGCCAATGCCTCAGCCACATTCGATCAAACACCTTGCATGAGATGCCTTGAAATGCCCAAGGTGCTAGGAGGATGGGTTTGAGAACTCTACAACTTAGTGGGAATGGGTTTCCTAGAGTCTCTTACCTACAACGATCTCATTTTCGAGTTTAGGACAAGGATATGCCAATCAAGAAGCTTCCTAACTCTAGAGATCAAGAGGGGATGAAGGTCATCTTCTTCATGAGCTTAGAATGCTCTTAATCTTGTGTTAAAGCACAAGGAAGATGCCTTGCATAGGTCAAGGAATAAGCCTCAAAAGAACTCCTTCAATGGTGGCTTTCCTTCCTCAAAAATCCCTCCCACAAAGCCCAAAACCGGAGCTCTATATATAGGGAAATAGAGCCCCAACGGTCAGAAAACGGCTATATGCCGACCTGTCCCGACCGGTCATGACCGGTCGAAGCCCCCTGTTGGAGAACTACAAGTGCATAGGCCACAAACATAGGCCGACCAGTCATGACCGATCGGACCCCTTCACTGGACAGCCAAAACACCTTAGGCCGACCGGTCATGACCGGTCGGCGTCCCTTGCTGGACATGAGGACATGCCAGGCCGAATAACAGGCCGACCGGTCATGACCGGTCGGCAGCTTGTAGAAACAGCAGCAGATCTGCTGGCCGACCGGTCTTGACCGGTCGGACCAGCCTGGGTCCCTTCTGCAATGAACTGAGTCCTTCTTTCTCCAGCATGATCATTGTGTCCAAGGTTGGGATGATCAAATGGGACACCAAGGGCCTATCTATGATGCCTAAAGGGTTCTAAATATGGTCAAGGACATCAAGGATACAAAGGGGATGGGTTTTGGTCGAGGTTAAGGCACCAAGGCATCTCATTTACCTGAATCTTCATTCTTGATGCAGCTAGACGTCTTGAGTCTTCATTTTTCGTCTTCATTTGGCTCAACCGACACTAGACTCACAGCCGTAAGTGATTGACAAACAAGGTGCACTAGTATGCCACGGACAAGTGCACTAACAATCTCCCCCTTTGTCAATTACTTACAAAAAACTTAACCTACCAAAACAAATACATGTACAAGATATTACAATGATAAAGGAATGAAATACAGGACTCTTGACATGACTAAACTAAGCAGCTCCTCTTCAATTTGCTCCCCCACAACCTGTCAATCCCTGCATCACAAAACATAACAAACTAGTTTTGGTGGGATTTGATCTTTCTCCCCCTTTTTGTTAGCAATTGACAAACTATTCTCTCCCCCTTAATGATATGCCAATAAGGTTAAGGTAAGAGGAGATAGTGTGTCGCAGTTATAACTAGAAGCACATGCTAAAAAGGAGAGTATAGGGTGCATGAATCAGATAAAACATGGAGCAAGCTAAGAAACATGATTAACAGGAAGCTATAACTATCTAAGCATAGGTAATCATGCAATATTGGTCAAGGACATACATTTGCAATGAAAGCACAAAGGGCTTATAGCCCAATCAACCAACCTCCCCTATTGGTATATCAAGACCAATACTAAGCAAAGATTAGCATACATGAAGCATAAAACTCAAGATGGTTAGCTAATCTAAGCAGGATGACAATCTAGCAAGCAAATGTATCAATAAAAGCAAAGCTAAATCATCAAAATTTGGGCGAATGAGGCTTGAATCCTCTGATTTGCCCATATATACAGAAATGAGGCTGAAATCCTCAGATTTACCAATAAAAGCATAACTAGCTACCCTCTCTTACCCTGATGAGATTAAAAAGCCAAAGGGTAGCAAAGTTCCACAACACCCTCATAGAATGTAGCACGAGGTGAGGGGTTGGGAACACCTTCACCTAGAAGGGATAGCGGTTGGGATCACCTCTTAGATAATCTGGTAAAGGGGTCGTGATGGAGGCCGAGAGAGCAAGATCATTATGTTGGCTCTCATCATCAGATTCGGACTCCTCCGTATCATCCCAAGTGGCAGCCATTGCCTTTTTACCTTTTGGTTTAGGCCCTTCCGGACATTCCGGGGCAATATGGCCATGACGACCGCAACCGTAACAACGGACGGAAGAAGGTATGGATGATTTTCCTGTACGTTTATCACCCTTCTTGTCCTTCTTGTCACGGCTATTCCCTCTATCAAATTTGAGGAATCTCTTGAATTTTTTGTTTAATTTCTCTTCCTCATCATCCTCATCATCGCTATCTTCCTCCGACTCACTTTTGATTTTCTTGTGCTTGTGAGAGGACTTGAAGGCGATGTTTTTCCTTCTAGAGGGGGCTTTAAAGCCTAGCTCAAAGGTTTGTAAGGAACCTATGAGTTCTTCAACTTTCATGGTATTAAGATCCCTACACTCTTCAATGGTGGTGACTTTAGAAGAGAACCGATCCGGAAGAGATCTCAGGATTTTCCTACAAAGCCTATGTTCCGGAACCGGATCCCCTAAGCCCCACATATCATTTGTGATTTTGTTCAGTTTGGTATAAAATTCAGTAAACGTTTCATCCTCCTCCATAGTAATATTTTCAAAGAGAGTGGAGAGGCGCTGGAGTTTAGAATTTTTAACAACATTTGTTCCTTCATGGGTAACTTCCAGAATATCCCATGCTTGTTTACTGGTAGTGCAGTTTTGGATCCGACCAAATTCTTCTCTTGATACTGAACAAAATATGGCATTCAGGCCTTTGGCATTATTAATACGTTGAGCTTTTTCATGAGCAGTCCACAATGCCTTGTCTTTTGGCCTGAGAACATCCGGCTCACCCTCCTTAGAAATAGTAACCATTGGGGGTTCATATCCAAAATCAACCATATCCCTCACATCCGAATCAATGGATTCCAAGAAGATGCGCATTCGGGCTTTCCAGTATGGATAATTTGACCCATCAAAGAAAGGAGGCTTAGTGACGGATGAAGAGTCCTCTCTAGACATATTTTCAAGTTTCTCTTTTGGATCTATCTCTAGGCAATTAAGCCCTTAAAGAGAAACCCGCTTTGATACCAATTGAAATTGCGGTTTTACCGCTTGTAGAGATACTCGGAGATATGTCTATGGACTTAGAGGGGGTGATATGGACCTTTTTCAAATTCTTTTCGCCTACTTATGCAATTTAATAAAGTAAGCTTTGTAAGCAAGAACACCTTGGCTACCAAGCCTTGGTGGGTCCAATCAAAAGACTAGCAAGAGTAAAGCAATAAGCAATCCTAGTCAAGCATGCATAGGTACATAAAAGAATCAAATAATCAAGCTCCTAACCTATGCAACTTGTGTAGACTTATGAGAGTGGATCAATGAGCTCAAGTCTACACAAGTAGTGAAGGTACATCATGTGTGGGGATGTCTAAAAAGTGCCTAGCATACATTCTTATCTAGCATTCATAATTAAGCAATTAAACTAACAATATGAATGTGCTCAAGAACAATCACAAACACAAGGATGTATAGTGGTTCGACTACGTGTCTACTCCACTCCCGGTTCAAGTACTCAACCCCTTTGAGCACACCGGCATTCACTATCGGAGGTTTTAAATGAGGTTCACCTCTCAACCTTTACACGGAGGTTTTATCGGTTCACCTCTCAACCGTATCCGGAGTTTTAGACATAGGCTAACTCTCAACCTTATCGCACGTTTACTCCCGTGTCGGAGGCTCCCCCTTGGAGACTTAGTTTAGGCCCGGCTGACGGGCCAAGGAACGACTAACGTCCCTGGGTCGAGTTCGAAAACAAACTCTAAAGTGGACTCTCAAAAAAGACAACCTACTTGTTGGATGAGCCCCTTGTTTAGCGCCGGATTGGGTTGCTTGATCTCCGCTCTCCCGTGCTTCAATCAGCTTCTCTTTGCTCCCTCGATCATGCCGCCGTTGCGTCGCCAATGCCTCAGCCACATTCGATCAAACACCTTGCATGAGATGCCTTGAAATGCCCAAGGTGCTAGGAGGATGGGTTTGAGAACTCTACAACTTAGTGGGAATGTGTTTCCTAGAGTCTCTTACCTACAACGATCTCATTTTCGAGTTTAGGACAAGGATATGCCAATCAAGAAGCTTCCTAACTCTAGAGATCAAGAGGGGATGAAGGTCATCTTCTTCATGAGCTTAGAATGCTCTTAATCTTGTGTTAAAGCACAAGGAAGATGCCTTGCATAGGTCAAGGAATAAGCCTCAAAAGAACTCCTTCAATGGTGGCTTTCCTTCCTCAAAAATCCCTCCCACAAAGCCCAAAACCGGAGCTCTATATATAGGGAAATAGAGCCCCAACGGTCAGAAAACGGCTATATGCCGACCTGTCCCGACCGGTCATGACCGGTCGAAGCCCCCTGTTGGAGAACTACAAGTGCATAGGCCACAAACATAGGCCGACCGGTCATGACCGGTCGGACCCCTTCACTGGACAGCCAAAACACCTTAGGCCGACCGGTCATGACCGGTCGGCGTCCCTTGCTGGACATGAGGACATGCCAGGCCGACCGGTCATGACCGGTCGGCCACACCTGCTGGACGGCTGAACAATGCATGAAGCCCAGAGCTGGCCGACCGGTCATGACCGGTCGGCAGGCCTTGCTGATTTCTTGGCATAATAACAGGCCGACCGGTCATGACCGGTCGGCAGCTTGTAGAAACAGCAGCAGATCTGCTGGCCGACCGGTCTTGACCGGTCGGACCAGCCTGGGTCCCTTCTGCAATGAGCTGAGTCCTTCTTTCTCCAGCATGATCATTGTGTTCAAGGTTGGGATGATCAAATGGGACACCAAGGGCCTATCTATGATGCCTAAAGGGTTCTAAATATGGTCAAGGACATCAAGGATACAAAGGGGATGGGTTTTGGTCGAGGTTAAGGCACCAAGGCATCTCATTTACCTGAATCTTCATTCTTGATGCAGCTGGACGTCTTGAGTCTTCATTCTTCGTCTTCATTTGGCTCAACCGACACTAGACTCACAGCCGTAAGTGATTGACAAACAAGGTGCACTAGTATGCCACGGACAAGTGCACTAACAGAACTCACCATTGCACATCATCTCCACAAATTGGCGCATGGTTGAGTTTAATCCATCATAGAAAAAACTAATCAACCTCCACCGTTCGTAGCCATGATGTGGGCATGCGTTTAAAAGCTCATTATACCTTTCCCAACTTTGGAAAAAGGCTTCTTCTTCTTTTTGGGCGAAGTTCATTATGGCCCTTCTTAATGCATTGGTTCGATGAGTAGGGAAGAATTTCTTTAGAAACTCCCTAGTCATCTCAGCCCATGTCCCAATAGACCTTGGCCTTAAGGAATGTAGCCATGATTTGGCCTTTTCTTTCAAGGAAAAGGGGAACAATTTAAGTTTTATAGTTTCCTTGGTCACATTATCATAATTTATTATGGCTATAACTTCTTCAAATTCCTTAATATGTAAATAAGCGCTTTCAGAGTCGAGTCCATGGAATCTAGGAAGAAGTTGGATCAACCCCGGTTTAAAATCAATATTCCTCACATTGTGAGGAAAAATTATGCAAGAGGGAGTACTTGTCCTAGCTGGTTGTAAATAGTCACGTAACGTTCTAGGTTGAGGTACATCCCCCACTTCATTCTCATCCAATTCAGTAAGGTTTGGGGCTGGATTTTGATTAACCCCTTGATTTGGTTGATTTTCAGCCATCTCTCTAGTAATTTCAGGAAAATTTTGATGTTTCCTAGCACGAGGCTCTCTATCAATCCCTTCAACAATTACTCCGTCCCTTACAAGTCGGTTATTATAAGTCCGAGCCCAATGTGGCATGCAAAACCAAAAAGAATGAACAAAAAGGAAAAGGAATTCTTTCTTCCTTCCTTTACTCCTCTCTAGGACTTAAGCACAAGGTGTCTTGCAATGGCTAAGCCAGAAACAAGGATAGAGACCGATTTCTCCTGGTCAATAGGGGTTCAAAGAACTCCCCACCCACTCTTTGAGTCTTTTGAGAAAAAGTACACAAGAAAGGAAGAAAAAGGAATAGGTTGAGAAGAAAAATCTCTGAGCACAAGGTGATCCAAGGCGGCAGAGCCGACCAATAGGAATCCAGGTGGCACAAGGCCTACCTTTCAGAGATCCAAAAGGAGTCTCCACCCACTCTACAAGAGATGAATATGATAGGAATAAGTAGGAGAAGAAGAAGAGTAAGGTTAGAACAATAAAACCTGATTTGTAACTTAAGATCCCTTCTTCTTCTTCAACGTCCTAAAAATCCCTGGATTAGACCTATGTTAGAATCCTGCAAAAATCAAAACAAAGTAAGTTAGTAACTAGAAGAAAACCTACTCTAGAAAGCAAAACAAATCCTAAACCTATCTTAACACAATCTCAACTAAAAGTTATTTCAGAAAATTCCAAAAATACCGCATAGAAAATCCCCGGCAACGGCGCCAAAAACTTGTTCACTCCCCAAGTGTAGGGTTGCGAAGTAGTAATAATTCGGAAAGACCGAGTATCGTTCCCACAGAGATTTATGTATGGGTATCTTCAGAATTTAACTAAAACAACTAGTAATTAAGACTCTATTAAGAACTAAAACTAAACAAATAGTGATTTGGTTTTAAACAGTGAATGGTTAAGGTAAATTCAATCTAAAAAGTCACTAGAGCGCCAAGGATCCACTCTTGATATGTTTCAATACATTAACACAACTAGGTCTCATATAACTCAATCAGAATCAGATTTCCATCTCTATCCGATCGGAATATAGAGCAATTAATCACAGTTATCTGAAGTAGGTGCTTATTAACTGATTTGATTCCCACAACCATGCTCAGGCCTTGGGCACACTCAATTGTATAGGCCAAGCCTCTTTCCAATCTAGTTGAGATTCATAACCATAGCCTTCACCAAGTCTTGTCACTAGACCTGATTACAACTCATGATTTGAACTCTATTTAAATCAAAATCAATCACTAAACAACTATTCCAGATTATATACAAAAGATAAGAATTTCAGTTGCATGAGTTCCCACATGAAAATCAGGCCATTGTACACAAGGCAATCAAAGCGTCTACCATGCCCGGAGTCGATGGTAGATCAATGCATTACACAAGCATAAACAATGCTCAATAGCTAAGATACTAAGTTAGGATTACTAAGAATCACATGAGCCCGGAGTCATCAAGAGATCAAAGTAGAAACCAACATAGTACTTGAATCAAACTCAATTTGAACTAAAGTTCATTCATTAAAGCATAAAAGGAAACCTAGGTTGCATCAATCCATTAAAAACGAATCAAAAGCTTCCCCTCTTAGCTAGAGCTAAGAGGGTTTAGTTCATCTCTAACATCCTTGAACTAAAAGCCTCTTAAAAACATAGAAAAATACTAAAACAGGAAATCTGAAGTAGAATCCGTCTCCTCAGCAATCCCCACATCGTAGCCTCCCTTGGTATGAAGGGAAGACGTCCTTTTATAGCTTGGAGGAGTCCAAAACGCAAGAGAACTCCAGAAATTGCGTAAACTTACGCACTTGCGCAGTGAAATCCGGAGAGCCAAAATAGAAAGAGCCATTTTTACGCATGGCCGACCGGTCATGACCGGTCGGTCTTCACTTGCAATAGTCCAGGGAGCACAGCCGACCGGTCATGACCGGTCGGAGTGACTTTCCATTGATCCAGCATACATGGCCGACCGGTCATGACCGGTCGGACCAAGTTGAATTTGTTCCAGCGTGTGTAGCCGACCGGTCGTGACCGGTCGGACTACACTGTCCATCCTCTGTTGTGCATAGAAGGGAGCAGCCGACCGGTCTTGACCGGTCGGGCTTCTTTGGCTGACCGGTCAGCCGACCGGTCTAGCTTCTTTTCTTCTTTATTTCTTTCTTTCTTTCTTCTTTTCTCTTCTCTCCTTGCTTTCTTCTCTTTGATCTTCCTTCAATTCTTCATCCTATGGTCTTCAATGCTTGTAAGGAGCTACATTTAGCCTTCAATTGGTGACATCTCCATCTTGTTCCTACAATCACAAATCATGCCTTAGAATAGTCCTTTAAACATGTAAACCGTACAATGAGTGATGAATTGGGGTTAGAATATGCACAATTATGAGCTCAACAGATGGGTAGGGCATCGACTGTTGTGTTGTGGCAGTTTATAACAATTACTTTGTAGAGAATTAAAACTCTTTGATATGATTTATTGTGATAACGATAATCCCGTTTGCCTAGCTTTCGACACTAATTGGGTCATATCTTACAATACATGTGAATAACGATACATTTATATAATCTTGGGTGCTGGCAACTTTTTTCCAAGAAGTCATTTCATTCATCGCATTGAATCAGTTCAAATCTCAAAGATACGCAATTCTACTCATTTTAAAGATCCCGAAATGACCGTTTGACCATTCCATTGTGTCCGGAATGCTCGAAATACCCAAAATAGGCTCAAATAGGGCCTAAAAATACTTAAAATTGAGTCCGGTGTACCAATAAACATTTTCTGTAGTAGGCTGATTTTGTGGGTGCATAGGACTTAATTTATGGGTGCGTGGGCTCCAACGCACCTTTAAAATAATGATCTAATTTTTGTTGATTTTATGGATGCGTGGGGCATTTTTTGGGTGCGTGAGACACCAATGCACTTGTCTGAATCACTTTAAATTTATGAACGTGTGGGACCCGAATTTACGGGTGCATGGGACACCAATGTACTTGTCCGAATCATTTCGAATTTATAGACGCGTGGGACCTGAATTTATGGGTGCGTGGGCCATTTTTCGGGTGCGTGGGAGTCGAATGCACTTGTTTCAATTATGTCGAATTTATGGGCGCGTGGGACATTTTTCGGGTGCATAAGACCGAATTTATGGCTGTGGGCCCACACTTGTGATTCTTAGAATTCAGACCTGCAGTAATCTTGGTTGGAGTAATCTTCCAGTGGAAGATGTCGGTGATCGAAAATGAATTCCGGCGATCAGGAAGGGTTTCTGGTGATCGGAAAGGGATTCCGGCGAGGGTTTTTTCGGCGGGAATCTCAAATACCCAGAGGATAATAACTCTCTCTCTCTCTCTCTCTCTCTCTCTCTCTCTCTCTCTCTCTCTTTTAAAACGTACAAATGAATAGTCGGCCGGGGTATTTATACCCAAAAATACCTCCAATGCACCTTAAAATCGACGCATAGAGCTCCAACGCACCCAAAAAGGTATTCTGAAACTTACTGAATTTATGGGTGGGTGAGACTCCATGCACCCTAAAATGATATTTCTGAAATGTGTTGAATTTATGGGTGCGTGGACCCATTTTTTGGGTGCGTGGGACGCAATGCATCCTTTAAATCGATTTTTGATTTTTGGTGAATTTTCGAGTGCGTGGGTACCCAAATTTATGGGTGCGTGGCGCTCCATGCACCCAGAAATGAGTTTCTGATTTTGCTGATTTTTTGGGTGCGTGGGTACCCGAATTTGTGGATGCATGGTAGTCCGAATTTATGGGTGTGTTGACGAACTTTTGAAAGCTCCGAGTTGGGTTTTAAATTTCGATGGGTTTGTGGGGCCCGCTTGATGATGAAAGTACATGCATTATTTGTCATAATTCATAATGAAGCTATTCGTTCGATATTGGACGGTTCTGATCACGGTAATGCGTGGGGCCCGCCGGAGATTTCAGCCAAAATTGGCTAACTAAGGGGATTTTTGTGAATCTCCATTTTAGTACGTTCAGGGGGTGTTTCGTGGATTGTTTTGAGGTGCATGGCCATTTTATTTGTTTTGAGGGCCCCTACATTTTGGGGCCCCAACAGATGCCCCTCCGGTGCGTTGCGATGGATGTACGATCGTCCAATGGGATGCATCGGACCTTTGGGTCCCTATTATAAATACGAAAGATGGCCATTTTTCGTCATTTCTCATTTCTCATTGGATATTCACGCTGCCTTCCACGCATCCAAAAATTCCCCAACGCACCCAAAAATCATCTCCAACACACCCATTTATTCCGCACGCACCCAAATATTCAAGGTGATGTGAATTTATGGGTGCGTGGGCTTGCACGCACCCTCAAAATGGGATTTTTGGATTTTTTAAGGGTGCGTGGGCTCGTACGCACCCAGAACTTTCAGATTTTAAGTGAATTTTGATTTTTGGGGTGCGTGGGGGCTCACACACCCTTCGTTAAATTTTGGAGGTTTTTTGCCCCTTACGCACCCAACAAATGGGTTTTTTTTTTGCAATGTTTTAAGGGTGCGTGAGAGTCCATGCACCCAAGAATTGGGCTTAGTGAAAATTTATAGTAATAATGGGGTGTGTGAGATTGGACGCACCCTTCGTCAAATTTTGGAGAGTTTTGCCCTTCACGCACCCAGTCAATGGGTTTTGTAGTGTTTTAAGGGTGCGTGGGACCACACGCACCTGATAATTGCGGACTAATGCAGTTTTCATGTTTTGAAGGTGCGTGGGGTGGCACGTACCCTAAAAAAAAAAAAAGCTTAAGGCAGATTGTTTATTTTAAAGGTGAGTGGGGTCGCACACACCTTAAAGAAAGACTTGGGCATTTTTGACATTTTAAGGGTGCGTGGGACCTCACGCACCCAGATAAATGGACTTAAACATGTTTGGTTTTTTTAAGGTGCGTGAGGTCGCATGTACCCTAAAATGAACTTATATAGATTTCTTATTTTGTGGGCGCGTGTGGCCTTATGCACTTGAATTCTAAACTCATGGTTTTGTGGAATGTTGCAAAGTGCGTGGGACCCACGCACTTGAATTCTCAGGCTTTAAGAAATTTGCATAGTCGAGGGGTAATTCACTTAATTGTGCTTGTTGTATCTAAATTTTGAAGGGTGCGAGTTCCTACACCTTCATCTTAAATCTACGTACATGTGAGACCATTTTGAGGAGGTGTGGGGTCTCGCACACTTAAAAGATTTCTAGATCATGTCTTGCCGAAGATGTAATCCCAGTGATTAACTTAATTAGAGTTTTTAAGTGTACCTTTGCGTGCTTTCCTTTGTTTTGGACTGAATCTGAATTTCCTGTGTGCTTTTTGCATATCGTAATGGCTAGTGATCCTTCAGGAGCCGGCCCTTCAGGTCCACCACTGACTCCGTCGAAGCATAAACGGGTGGCCCCAAAGAATGTTAATCGGCCGTCTGATCAGAACCCTCAGTGGTTCCTGCCTCAAAAACCTTCAATTTCTACGAATGCATATTAACACTGTCTAAAGACATGCAGAGGAAGATTCTTTGTGATGGGGTTGTGCCACCTCCTCCAGACAGGGGCACACAAGAACAGTGGGACGCTTGGTATGCTCTATTGCGTGTTTAGTGAGCAGGTTCCGATTAATCGAAAATCCTAATATCGATGTGTTTAGTGCGCGAGTACTAAAGAGGATTTTTCGAAATATTTATGGCACTAGTATTGTCGCAAAATAGTGTCATTGTGCCTTGGTTAATCCCATAATCTGTTAAGGTTTGTTTCATCCATAATAGTTGTGCACAATAACTTCCGGTAGCAATATATTCTGTCTTAGCCGTGGATAGAGAGATGGAGTTCTATTTTTTACTATGCCACGCAATAAGACAGTTTCCAATGTAGAAACATCCACCACTAGTTGACTTACGATCATCAATGTTACCTGCCCAATTAGCATCTGAATACCCCGTAATGTTTGTGGATGAATCAAATGGGTACTAAAGACCGAATTCCGTGGTGCATCCTATAAATCGGATGATACGCTTAACAGTAGTGAGGTGAGATTCTTTGGGATCAGCCTAGAATCGAGCACATGCACCTACAGTAAATGCAATGTCTCGTATGCTAGCAGTGAGATAGAGAAGACTACCAATCATGCTTCTGTAAAGGTGTTGATCTACACTTTTCCCTACTAGATCTTTAGATAGTTTAACAGTGATGCTCATAGGTGTAGTGTGTGATCGACCAGATTCTAAGCCAAATCTCTTAATAAGGTATCTAGCATACTTTGTTTGGGTAATGAATATACTTGATATAAGTTGTCTTATTTGTAAGCCTAGAAAAATGTTAGGTTCTCCTACCATACTCATTTTAAATTCTGATGTCATTAATGTAGCAAAAGAAATAGACATCTTCTCACATGTGGATCCAAAAACAATGTCATCCACATAAATTTGGGCAATCCATACCCTAACAAAATCATGGTCTACAAGAAATTGAGTTAGACATTCATACCAAGCACGGGGAGCTTGCTTGAGTCCGTAAAGGGCATTTTTCAATTGATATACCTTGTGAGGATATTTAGGATTAATAAATCCTTTTGGTTGTGCAACATATACTTCCTCATCTAGAATACCATTCAAGAAGGCACTTTTGACATCCATTTGGAACAATTTGAATTTTAACGCACAAGCAACAGCCATAAGAATTCTAATAGATTCAAGTTTAACTACAGGGGCAAATGTTTCGTCAAAATCAATACCTTTAATTTGGGAATACCCCTGAGCAACTAACCGAGCCTTATTTCGAATTACATTCCCAGATTCATCGGATTTATTTTTAAAAATCCATTTGGTTCCAATAACATTTTTCCTATAAGGCTTGTCGACTAAATACCAAACCTCATTTCTAATGAATTATTAAAGTTCTTCTTGCATAGCAAGGATTCAGAACTCATCGTTTAGAACCTCATTAGAATTTTTAGGTTCTATTTTAGAAGTGAAATGTTCCCGTCCCCAAGTGTAGGGTCGCGATGTAGTAATAATTCGATAGAGACTGAGATCGTTCTCAGGGACTTGTTAGGAATTCATAAAATTACTTCTAGTATTCTTTAATTGAGAGCTAACCAAATAGATTTCTAAAATTGGATGTAGATAAAATTCTTAAACTAAAAGTGAATGTAATCAATATGAAAGAGCACTAGGGGTTTAAGGATTCACTTGTAGCAATCCTTGATGCATAATTCGCTGTGGTTTCCCAATTACACAACTAGAATCGAAATCAAATCCTATCTAGTTAGATGATAGAGCGGTTGTAACACATAATCTGTCATATGTGTGATTATCTACATGATTCCCTCAATTCAAGTTAGGACTTGAGCACACTCAATTGCATAGGTCAATCCTAGTTCCAATAGATTAAGATCACAATCATAATCATCATTAAACTCTGTCATAAAGCCTAATCAGGTCATGATTTGAACTTCATTCAAATCACATAGATAATCAACACATAATTCAGAAATTAAAACAAAAAGGTAGAACCTTGGTTGAAGTTGCCACATGGAAATCCAAGTCTAGAGTGTATTGAATCCGATTCCTCAGAGCGTACAGGTATAGAACTGTGCAAAAAATTAAGAAATAAAGCAATTCTTTCAAAAATCCATGAGCCATCATAAGATTAAGAAAAACTACTTAGAAATGTAGTCAAACTTCTATAAACCATTGTTCTTCAATAAATCCAACTTGAAACCAAAACAAAACGAATTAAAACATCTCAGATTCACTACAAGCTTCACCTCTTAGCCTAAGCGAAGAGGTTTTTCCGTTCATGATCCAAAGAAGCATGAAAATAATTAGAAACATAAAACTAGAAAACACAAACTAAAGGGAGTTGTGGAACTCCGAATCCGACTTCCGCCGCCTCCCACCTTCGCAGATCTCTTCTAGGATATCTTAGCTACGATCCTTAAGTCCCCTTTTATAGTGGAGAGGCTCTACTATTGAACCTCTAATTTATACATGATATTGCCCATTACATCACATTATGTGCATGCTTTGCATGTTTAAAAGGCCCATCTAACGCATGTTTTGTGATTGTAGGAATGAAAGTGAACTTCACCCAATTAGAGACCAAAAGACCATGTTTAGGAGCTTTAAATGAAGGCCCAAAAGGGTTCAAAGAAAGAAGAAATCAAGGAGAGGAAAGAGAAGAAGAAAGAAAGAAAAATGCAAAGAGAAGAAGCCAGACCGGTCAAGACCGGTTGGCCACACCTCTAGAGGTCACTGGACTAAGGGCCAGCCAAGTCCGACCAGTCAAGACCGGTCGGCCACACTGCTGGCCGTCCCCTGTGCACGCTAGACTCCCAAATAGACAGGTCCGACCGGTCGTGACCGGTCACCCAGCCCAGTCCGACCAGTCCAAACCGGTCGGCCATGTGAAAACAACAAGCTTTCCAATTCCGGACTCTGAAAATTCCTGCGCAGTGCGTAACCTTATGTAATTTCTAGACATTTTCGACGTAAGAGAGCTTCCCCATAATAAAAGGACACCTAGGGTCTCTTCCTAGGGCATCGTAGAAGCTAAGGGACGTCGTGATAGAGGAAGGAAGCTGTCGTGGAGCGTCTGCAACCCTCCAAACTCTGATTTTTCTATGTTTTCTAGTTTTCTTTTTTGAGTTCTAGTTGTAGTATGACAATGCTCGGCTAGAATCTCTTAGCTAAGGCAGAGAGGTGAAGCTTGTAGCCAATTTCATGTTTGATTCAGTTTAGTTCAAGTAGTTCTATTTCAAGTTTGGATTTTGAATGTTCTAGTTCTTAAAGTTGGTAGTTTTAGATGTTTTATGAGAGTTCATGTGCTTCGGACATGGATTCCTTGCAATTCTCTGGGATTATCATGTTTTGCTTGTTTAGATTCGAATTATAGTAAACCTTGAGCAGGCCATAGTCCATAGGCATGGTTGTTACTCCGAAGGCTATGATTTCAAATTCTACATATGTTGAATGGGACTAGAACTTGGAAGTTCAACTTGAGTGGGATTGAATGTGCTTCAAAGCTTTATTTTCTAACTAGATAAGAGTTAGGACTTCAAATCTAGTTGTGCTCTATGCTTGGATTGATTGGATTGACATGGGCCTGCTACAAGTGGATCCTTGAATGCTTTAGTACCTTAATTACTGAATTTTCCTAAGTTACCGTTTTAGCATACTTATCTCAATTGAACCTTTAAATCACTGCAAACTTGAGTTGCTGGAATAGTTTGGAACTTGTTTTCCAATTCCCTGTGGATCGACCTCGGTGTTACCGAGATTTATTACTACATCGCAGCCTTACACTTGAGGCGAGCGAACAAGTTTTTGGCGCCGTTGCCGGGGAATTTTGATAATGGCTCTAGATTGTTTTAGTGGCTGTAGAAGTAGAAGTAGATAGGTTTTTTTTTATTTTTTAGAACTAACAAATTGCTTTGTTTTGTAGGATTTCTCCTTTAGTTCAAGCGAATCGGGTAATATTCTTCTAACTTAGTGCTTTTTACAGATTTTCAACTTCTAGATTAATTTCAGATTTTAGGACTTAGGATTAGTTAGTTTTTAGTTGAGTGGTTTATGTCCCGTTGGGAATTTGACCACTCCAATCGTCTCCAATCCGAATGTGGTCTAGTTGGACCATTGTCAGTCCATAGATGAGTCCGAAAATACCAAGAACATTGTGATAATTTGGGGAGTATGGATCAAACACCTTTAAGGAATCCTCCCCCCTACTCCAACTACAAACGCAAATCAAGAGGGAGTAGGAGAGAATGAGGTACACAAGGTTCCTCCAATGAGATCATTACGGGACTACCTACAACCGGCCCATCGTGTAACTACACCCTCTTGTGTGGTTTTACCACCAACGGGGGGAAACACTGATATTAAGCCGGGTGTAATCCAATTTATACCAAAGTTTCATGGGCTAGACTCTGATAGCCCATATTTGCACTTGAAGGAATTTGAAGAAGTGGTGGCTACCTTGCAATACACTAATGGTTTCGGAAGATGCCATTAAACTTAAATTGTTTCCCTTTTCATTGAAAGAAAGAGCTAAGACTTGGCTTCATTCTCTTAGACCACACTCGATAGGGTCATGGAACGAGATGACTCGGGAATTCTTGAAAAAGTTCTTCCCAGCTCATAAAACGAACACCCTTCAAAGAGCCATAATGAATTTTTTGGCTAAAGAGGGTGAATCTTTTTTCAATGTTGGGAAAGGTTTAAAGACCTCTTACTTGCTTGCCCACATCATGGCTATGAGAGTTGGCGAATTATAAACTTCTTTAACGATGGATTAAGTTCCAATATGCACCAATTCGTAGAGACGATGTGCAACGGCGAGTTCATGAGCAAAAATCTAGATGAAGCTTGGAGTTATTTGAATATGTTGGTCGAGAATGCCCAATTATGGGATACCTCGGATAAATCTAATAATAACCCCAAGCCTACTCAAGAGAAAGAGAAAGGAGGGATCTATATCCTCAAGGAGGAGGACGATGCGAGTGTAAGGATAGCCAACCTCACAAGGAAGATTGAGGCTATGGAACTTAGTAAAAGTGGAGTTTCAAAGTCCACTGAAGCTATTGAGACCATATGTGGGATTTGTTTCACCAATCTACACGCTACGCAAGATTGTCCTACAATTCCTGCATTCCAAGAGGTGTTACATGAACACGCAAATGCCACATATGGTTATCAACGGCCTTTCAATGGACCGGTGGGTAATACGTACAATTCTACTTGGAAGAACCACCCAAATTTTAGTTGGAAGAATGCTCCTATGGGCAATCCTACCAACTCTCAAGGAGGGCCACCCATGTAAAATATGGCCCCACCTCAATTCTCGATGGAGGACACCTTAAAAGCGTTTATGCAAGGGCAAACGCAAATCAATCAAACAAATCAGCAAATGTTCCAAGAGCTTAAAGTCTCGGTTGATGAGATTAAGGGACGCTTGAATGCTAGGGAAGGGACCTTTCCGGCCCAACCTCAGCCTAATCCAAAGCAAGTACATGAAGTGAGCATTCCTAATCCCTCCAACCAACATATGGAGCAAGCCAAATCCGTCACCACTCTTAGAAGTGGTAAACAAATTGATAAATCTATTACGGTGAAGGCCGAAAAGCCTAATGATCTGGTAAATTTTGAGGATGAGGATGGATCTAACTTAGCCCCACAAGAAACAGAACGCGTTTACAAGCCCGTAACACTATTCTCTTCGAGATTGGTTGCTCCAAAATCTCTCCTAAACTCTCATGATATTCTAGAGATTTTTAGGCAGGTCAAAATCAACATTCCCTTGCTTGATGCCATCAAACAAGTCCCCTCCTATGCCAAGTTTCTAAAGAACCTATGCACAACCAAATGTAAATATAATGTGCAACAAAAGGCCTTTTTGAATGAGGAAGTGAGTGCCATTCTCACTCAAAAGACCCCCCCAAAATTCAAAGATTCCGGTAGTCCCACAATCTCATGTATCATTGGAGACTACCGGATTGAGCGTGCATTGCTAGATTTGAGGGCAAGTGTAAATTTAATCTCGTACTCGGTATATGAGCAATTGATTCTTGGTGAATTAAAACCCACTAAAACCACGTTGCAACTCGCTGACAGATTCATCCATGTACCGAGAGGGATAGTTGAGGATGTGCTAGTTCAAGTTGATAAATTCTACTACCTGGTAGATTTCATCGTCTTGGACACACAACTGGTTATGGATGCTAGCACCCAAATATCGGTGATTCTAGGCCCCCCCTTTCTTGCTACATCAAACGCAATCATAAATCGTCGGAATGGGGTAATGCAAATGTCCTTTGGAAACATGATGTTGGAGGTGAATGTGTTCCACTTAGGAAAAAAGCATAGGTATGATGATAACATCCACGAGGTTGATATAATTGATTCAATTGTGGAAGAGGAGTTCGCTTTAAAGCAGAATTTTGACCTCTGGATGTTGTTAGCTTTAACCCCTTTGAGGATTGGGACGACAATGATGGCCCCCATGAGGTACACATGATAGAATCCATGAAAGATGGGGAGTTTTTCCAACATGATCTACCTAAAAGCTTAGGGACATGTTTGACACATTCTAAGGATGAATTTAATTCTATTTTTAATAAGACCTTGGATGTGTCAATTTCTGAAAGTTTATTTGACAAGTCACCAATTTCTGAGTTACAAAAATTTGTTATGCAGGATTTGGAAGAATTAGTGCTTGACTTGCCTATAGAGAGGCCAATTTCTGAAAGTGTAGAGGTTGAGGACCCACTCCAACCTACACAAAAGTTTGAGAAGGAGGAAGATGTATAGGGCCCGAATCTGATAACTTCCTCTCCTGAGGTCTCCTTCACACTTGAGGAGTGTTTAGCGTATTTTGAAGATTGGGATGACCCCATGATTCAAGACATAGTAAATGCTTTGAGAGAGCGACCTCATGCACCTAAAAAGCTTCCTTCCACAGAGTGCCACATTGAAGAATCGACTGTGGAAGCACAAGCGACAAATGATTATGTGGAGACCATCTAAATGTTTGAGGATGAAGCGCTTGAAGTCTCCACATCTCTTTGGTTTGTTCAAACCGAAGAACACTTCTGGGATGCCCATACTTGAATAATTTTTGCCCAGACAAGAAGGAAAGGAGATCCATACTCAATGATTCCAACCAATGCAATTCTCCTTTCCTAGTACGTGTGATAATTTTATTGAGGAACCCGCTGAAATTTTTCAGCCGAATTTTCAATGGGTTAGAATGGTTGATGTCACCAATGTACTTTCCAAGGCAGGATAGTGGATAGTTCTTCTGAATAATTTGTTACACCACTTGATGATCTTGTTCAACTTTATCCTTTTGGATATTATACTGATTATCGATCTCCTAGTCTGATGGAGATCCTCTTTTTAAAAAGGAAGGATTAAGTATCTTATTGCTTTCCGTATATTAGGATTAGTCGTTTTTTACTTAGTAGCTGTAGTTGTTGGGTTGTAGACTTCCATGATCGACCCTCTCAGGTATTATTGTTCTCACTCTCTTTTTTTTCACCATTACTCTCATGTTCATGCTCATTGCATATCTTTTTACATTGAGGACAATACAAGATTTAGGGGGGGGGGGGGGGGGGGGGGGGTTGAGATGAGATTCCTCATCTAGCAGTTTGCAACATTTCGAGCCTCATATGGGAATTTTTTTTTGAATTCTCTAAAATTTTAAAACTCTTTTAGTAAACCTTATTTCTATGCATTCGAGATGATACGAATATAAGAAAAGGAGATACAAAGTGAGTGATGTTGCAAGTTTTCAACTTCTTTTAATATAATTGTTTTATATGTGAATTCCCCTATTTATGTGATTGATAGAAAATTTGAACACTCTTACACCTAGTTCACATTACACGATTTTCATGGGTTGAAGGGATTATGTGATTTGTGGGTTAGCTAGACTTAGATTTGAGGTGTTGAGGAACCAAGCCGGGGTACTTTGTCCATCCTTGTCCATGGGAAAATAACGAAAGATATGGATTTCTAAAAATCTTATCTAATTTGAAAGAAAAGGAAAAGGAAGGATGAAATTGGGAGTGATGGAAAAATGGTGAAAATTTTCGAAAAGGGCTACCTATTACCAACCGGGGGATGGTATACTCGTAACCAAAGTCGAAAATGAGACGTAGTGTGAAAGCCGTCGGAAGGACGGTAAGGAAAATTCCTGTCATTGGCTTGTTGTTGCTTTGTGCACCTTGAGATCTATAGTTCAGTTGATCTATGAAGAAGATAATCCCAGAAACTCATGAGATGAACTTTCACTATGCACACTAGGTTGAATTTTGTTCAAGTTCTTCTATTTATCAATCAATCAACGGGAATTTCACATGGACACTTATTATGTTTTGAGAGTTTAAGGTTTCAACGTCTATCACCTAATTTTTCGAATTTTATACTTGTATGTCTTGGATTGGATAGAAACATTGTTTCTGAAGGAGAGTTAGTTTGGAGGTTTGAATTTATTCATGCATGTTTTGCTCGGGACTAGCAAAAAGCTTGTTGGGGGGGGGGGGGGGGGGGCAATTTATCCATGAGATTGCCTATTACATCACATTATGTGCATGGTTTGCATGTTTAAAAGGCCCATCTAACGCATGTTTTGTGATTGTAGGAATGAGAGTGAACTTCACCCAATTGGAGACCAAAAGACCATGTTTAGGAGCTTTAGATGAAGGCCCAAAAGGGTTCAAAGAAAGAAGAAATCAAGGAGAGGAAAGAGAAGAAGAAAGGAAGAAAGAAAAATGCAAAGAGAAGAAGCCAGACCGGTCGACCACACCTCTGGAGGTCACTGGACTAAGGGCCAACCAAGTCCGACCAGTCAAGACCGGTTGGCCACACTGCTTGCCATCCCCTGTGCACACTGGACTCCCAAAAAGAAAGGTCTGACCGGTTCGAACCGGTTGGCCATGTGAAAACAGCAAGCTTTCCAATTCCAGACTTTGAAAATTCCTGCGCAGTAAGTAACCTTATGCAATTTCTAAACGTTTCTGATGCAAAAGAGCTTCCCCACTATAAAAGGACACCTAGGGTCTCTTCCTAAGGCATTATAGAAGCTAAGGGACGTCGTGGGAGAGGAAGGAAGCCGTCATGGAGCGTCTGCAATCCTCCAAACACCGGTTTTTCTATGTTTTCTAGTTTTCTTTCATGAGTTCTAGTTGTAGTATGACAATGCTCGGTTAGAATCTCTTAGCTAAGGCTGAGAGGTGAAGCTTGTAGCCAATTTCATGTTTAATTCAGTTTAGTTCAAGTAGTTCTATTTCAAGTTTGGATTTTGAATATTCTAGTTCTTAAAGTTGGTAGTTTTAGATGTTTTATGAGAGTTCATGTGCTCCGGACATGTATTCCTTGCAATTCTCTGGGATTATCATGTTTTGCTTGTTTAGATTCGAATTATAGTAAACCTTGAGCAGGCCATAGTCCATAGGCATGGCTGTTACTTCGAAGGCTATGATTTCAAATTCTACATATGTTGAATGGGACTAGAACTTGGAAGTTCAACTTGAGTGGGATTGAATGTGCTTCAAAGCTTTATTTTCCAACTAGATGAGAGATAGGACTTCAAATCTAGTTGTGCTCTATGCTTGGATTGATTGGATTGACATGGGATTGCTACAAGTGGATCCTTGAAGGCCTTAGTACCTTAATTACTGAATTATCCTAAGTTACTATTTTAACATACTTATCTCAATTGAACCTTTAAATCACTGCAAACTTGAGCTGCTGGAATAGTTTGGAACTTGTTTTCCAATCCCTGTGGATTGAACTCGGTCTTACCGAGATTTATTACTACATCGCAGCCTTACACTTGAGGCGAGTGAACATCTACTGCCTCAGAATCTTCCAGATTTGCGTAGTACTTACGCACTTACGCTAAAAAATCGTAGCTTCAAGAGGAAGCTCCAGAAATCTCTCTTTAATACACTGGCCGACTGGTCACGACTGGTCTAGCCTATCTGTGGGGCGTCCAGCATGCAAGGATGAGGGGGATAGGCCTTGGTCGACCGGTCTTGACCGGTTGGCCTCTTGTATTTTGAGTCCAGAGAGCTAAAAGGGGGTGGCTGACCGATCTAGACCGGTTGTGGCCCTCTTGGCCGACCGATCAGGACCGGTCGGACTAGATTTTCTTCATTTTTCTTCTTTCTTTCTTCTTTCTTTGGCCCACCTTGGATCTTCATCCCAGGCTCCTAAATGCAATCTTTTAGCTATCGATCGAGCGAAGTCCCTCTCATTCCTGCAATCATAAAACCACGAAATAGAATAGTCTTTAAGCTTGAAAACCATGGATAGTCAGTGATGAAATGGGGTTAGAATATACACATTTAAGCACTCAATACACCCCCCAACCAGCATTTTGCTAGTCCCGAGCAAAACATACATGACACAATTCATTCCTCCAAAACCCACCTCTCCTTCAGAGACTATGCTTTTATACACTCAAAGATATGCAAATGTAAAAATCGGAAAAGCTAAGTGATAGAGGTTGACACCTTAAACTTTCAAGAACATAATAATTACTTGTTGAGCTCTTAATTGTGCATATTCTAACCCCAATTCATCACTCATTGTGCAAGATTTTCATGACTAAAAGACTAATTGAATGCATGTTTTGTGATTACAGGAATGAGAGTGGACTCTGCCTAATTGAAGATGAAAAGGGCCTATTTAGAACCATTTGGATGAAGATCGAAGGAGGACCAAAGAAAGAAGGAAGCAAGGAAAGAAGAAAAGAAGAAAGAAAGAAGAAACTGAAGAAGAATAGGCCAAGACCGGTCGTCCGACCGGTCGGCCAAGAGAGCCAGACCAGTCAAGACCGGTCGGCCAACCTCTTGCATACATTGGACTAATGACCAACATGGTCCGCCAGTCTTGACCGATCGGCCAGCCCAGTCCGACCGGTAGTGACCGGTCGGCCAATAGGTTTGAGGGCCCTTTATACACGCTGGACTGATGAGGAAAGTAATCCGACCGGTCGCGACTGGTCGGCTAGCCACTCAAACCGGTCGTGCGACCGGTCGGCCATGCGTAATCTGCGCACTTTCCTATTTTGGCGCCGAAAATCTCTGCGCACTGCGTAAGGTTTACGCAAATTCTCGAATATTCTGAAGATGCGGAGCCTCCCCACTATAAAAAGACACCTAGGGATCGTTCCTAGGGTATCTTAGAAGAGTTTAAGCAAGGTTGTTGGAGGCGAAAGTGGATTTCGGAGTTCCACAACTCCTTCTATTTTGTTTTACTGTTTTATGTTTTTTTTTTAGTTGTTTCATGTTTCCTTAGATCATGAGCAGCTAAACCTCTTAGCTAGGGCTAAGAGGTGAAGCTTGTAGTGGATCTAAGATGTTTCAATTCATTTTTTAGTTGGTTTTAAGATTAGTTTTCGTGATTACGAACAATGGTTTAAAGTTAATACAAGTTCTAAGTAGTTTTTCTTAGTCTTATGATGACTCATGGTGTTTGGGAGAATTACTTAAGTTCTTAATTGTTGTGTGCTAGTCTAGACCTTTATGATCCGAGGAATTGGAGTACGCTCTAGTACTATGATCTTCATGTGGGAACTTCCTACCAAAGTTCTACTTTTCTGGTTTTCTGAATTATGTATGGGACTGTGCATGTGATTTGATTCAAGTTCAAATCATGATCTAGCTTTGTCTGGTGACAGGACTTAATGATGATCATGATTATGAACTTAGTTTATTGGAATTGGGACTGACCTATGCAATTGAGCATGCTCATCCTAGCTTGCATTGAGTGAATCATATACATTGGCCTTACATATGACAGATTGTTTGGTTTAACAGCTCTACCATCCGGCTAAATAGATCTTAATATCGATTCTAGTTGAGAAATTGAAAAACCACAGCGGATTGAACATCAAGGATTGCTACAAGTGGATCCTTGAACCCCTAGTGCCTTTTTATAATTGTTTACCTTCAATTTAGTTCAAAGTTGTTACTTACATCAATCTCATACAAAATCTGGTTGTTAGCTCTCAATAGACACTATTGGATGTGTTTGTGAATTCCTACACAAGTCCCTGTGGATCGACCTCGGTCTTACCGAGTTTATTACTACATCGCAACCCTACACTTGGGGAAGCGAACAAGTTTTTGGCGCCGTTGCCAGGGACTTTGACGGTTTTTCACAGATTTCTAAAAATAGAATCTATTTAGGATTTTTAGGAATAGTTCTAACTTAGTTTATTTTGTTTGTTTTCTTTTTCAGGGATTTCTAGGAAGTTGAAGAAGACATAAGGATCTTAAGTGCTCGAATCAGGTTCTATCTTTCTAAACCTTACTCTTCTCCTTCTCCTACTTATTCCTATCAAATTCATCTCTTGTAGAGTGGGTGGAGACTCCTTTTGGATCTCTGAAAGGTAGGCCTTGTGCCACCTGGATTCCTATTGGTCGGCTCTGCCGTCTTGGATCACTTTGTGCTCAGAGATTTCTCTTTTAACCTCTACTCCTCTTTCTTCTTTTTCTGCACTTTTCTTAAAGGATTCAAAGAGTGGGTGGGGAGTTCTTTGAACCCCTATTGACCAGGAGAAATCGGTCTCTATCCTTGCTTCTGGCCTAGCCGTTGCAAGACACCTTGTGCTTCGGTCCTAGAGAAGAGTAAAGAAGGGAAGGAAGAATTCGTTTCTCTTTTCGTTTCATATTTTTTTTTGGATTTGCATGCCACATTGGGCTCAGGATTCCAATAACCGACTCATTAGTGAAGGGGGAATAGTTAAAGGAATTGTCAGAGAGCCACGTGCTAGGAGACATTTAAACTCTCTAATTTTGTCTGAAAACATGGCTGCAAATTAACCTAATCCGATGGCCAATCCTAATCTGGGCCAAAACCAAACTGAAACGGGGGAGAATGTGGTTGAGAATGTTCCCCGACCAAGAACTTTACGTGATTTCTTGCAACCAGCAAGAGCGAGCACTCCCTCATACATAATTTTCTCACAAAATGCAGGGAATGTAGATTTGAAACCGGGAGTGATCCAACTTCTCCCTAAATTCCATGGATTAGACAGTGAAAGTGCCTATTAACACCTTAAGGAGTTTGATGAGGTAATAACCACCATGCACTTTGCTAATGTGACTGATGATGTGGTGAGACTCAAATTCTTCCCTTTTACTCTTAAAGATAAAGCTAAAGGTTGGCTTCATGCATTAAGGCCAAGATCAATTGGTGCATGGATTGATATGCATAGGGAATTCATAAAAAAATTCTTCCCTACTCACAAAACAAACATGTTGAAGCGCCTTATCATGAACTTTGCTCAAAAGGACGATGAAACCTTCTTCCAATATTGGGAGAGGTTTAAGGACTTCTTAAATGCATGCCCACATCATGGCTATGAAATTTGGCGGATTATAAGCTTTTTCTATGAAGGACTGACTTCACCCATGCGCCAATTTGTAGAAATGATGTGTAATGGGGAGTTCATGAATAAGGAAGCTGATGAAGCATGGGATTATTTGGAAGAATTGGCTGAGAATGCACAGTCTTGGGATACATCGAAACCAACAAATTCCAAGACTGGCCAACAAAAGGAAAGAGGGGGAATGTATGTCTTATCGGAAGAGGATAGCATAAGTGCACGGGTGGCTAGCCTCACAAGAAAGGTCGAAGCCATGAAACTAAGGAAAGGAGAGACGATCAACTCTAATGACGTTGAGACTGTTTGTGGAATTTGTGCCAGAAATCAACATGCAACACAAGATTGTCCCACAATTTCAGCAGTTCAGGACATCTTACAAGAATAATCAAATGCCATAAACAGTTATCAACGGCAATTTGGTGCTCCAAACTCAAACACGTTTAATGCTAGTTGGAAGAACCATCCCAACTTCAGTTGGAGGAATGAACCCACTGCGAATGCAACCAATATCCTTCAAGCTCAACCTATACTAGGTCCATCTCTAGTCATTACTCCAAAAGTGACGCTAGAGGAGATGTTGAGTGCATTTGTATCGGTTCAAGCTGAGTATAACAAGACAAATTCTCTGAAAATAGATGGGTTCATGCAAGAGCAATTGAAATTCAATCAAAATTCAACTCAAGCCATCAATGAATTGAAAACATCAATGGCTAGAGTTGAATCTCATCTCAGTGTTAGAGAGAAGGGCACACTTCCTGCCCAACCTCTTCCAAACCCAAGAACCCAATTTGAGATACAAGACGCAAGCTCATCCTCCCATCATACGGAGCATGTTCAAGCTATCACCACTTTGAGAAGTGGAAAAGTAATTGACAAATCTAATCCGGTGAAGGGCCCAAAGCCTAAGGATCTGAAAAATTCCAAAGAGGATGATAGCTCAAACAACACTCCACAAGAGAAAGAACCGGAAAGACAATACAAGTCGGTTGCCTCGTTTCCACAAAGGTTGATTTCACCTAAACCTTTAGACAAAAATCTGAAAATATTAGAAGTTTTCAAGCAGGTGAAGATCAACATCCCGTTGTTAGATGCCATAAAACAAATACCATCTTATGCCAAATTTCTAAAGGAATTGTGTACGGTCAAAAGGAAACACAATGTTCACAACAAAGTACTTTTGACTGAGAATTTGAGCGCTATCATCAAACAAGAGGTGCCCCAAAAATACAAGGATCCGGGTAGTCCAACCATCTCATGCATCATAGGAGACTACCGGATTAAACAAGCCTTACTTGATTTGGGGGCAAGTGTGAATCTCATTCCATACTCGGTCTATGAGCAACTTGGGTTAGGTGAATTGAAACCAACCAAAACCACACTCCAACTTGCTGATAGATTCATTCGTATACCGAGAGGAATGATTGAGGATGTCTTAGTCCAAGTTGATAAATTCTACTACCCAGTAGACTTTATTGTCTTGGATACACATCCCGTGATAGGTACCGGTGCTCAAATTCCCGTCATACTTGGCCGCCCCTTTCTAGCTACTTCAAACGCAATTATCAATTGTAGAAACTGGCTTGTACAAATGTCCTTTGGAAATATGACTCTTGAGCTTAATATTTTTTATTTATGCAAACAACCACGGGAAGTTGATGAGGATATCCACGAAATAAACATGATTGAATCATTCGTGGAAGATACATTCCCCTTGTCATTATATTCCGACCCTTTGGAGGCATGTGTGGCCCATTCTCATGAGATAAATGATGACACAATACGAGATATGGATGCCATCTTAGTGCGATCCGGTGCTTGATAACAAAAGATGGAGGGCCCTATTTGAACCTTTACCCGTAAACGAGAACAAAGCCCTCCCATCCAATATTAAGGCACCAACACTCGACCTAAAATCATTACCAAGTGAGCTGAAATATGTCTATTTAGGTCGAGATGAGACATATCCGGTGGTGATTTCTTCCACTTGGAAGAGGAACAAGAGTGTAGGCTAATGGCCACTCTATTAGAGCACAAGAGTGCCATTAGATGGTCAATTGTGGATCTCAAAGGCATAGACCCACTGATTTGTACTCGTCGCATACACCTTGAGGAGAATGCGAAGACATCCAGGCAACCACAAAGACTACTCAATCCAAACATGAAGGATGTGGTTAAGGCCGAAGTGGTGAAACTATTGGATGTGGGTATTATTTACCCAATATCCGATAGTCAATGGGTGAGCCCAACTCAAGTGGTACCTAAGAAATCCGGAATAACCATTGTAGCCAATGCTAATAATGAACTCGTGCTAACTAGAGTCACTACCGATTGGAGAATGTGCATTGACTACAGGAAGCTAAACACTGTCACGAGGAAAGACCACTTCCCCCTACCGTTTGTTGATCAAATTTTAGAACGGTTGGCGGGTCATTCCCATTTTTGCTTCCTTGATGGCTATTTAGGGTACAACCAAATAGAGATTGCCCGTGAAGACCAAGAAAAGACTACATTCACATGTCCATTCGGCACTTTCGCCTATCGAAGGATGCCGTTTGGACTCTGTAATGCCCCTGCCACCTTTCAGCGCTGTATGATGAGTATCTTTTCTGACATGGTGGGGACAATTCTCGAAGTCTTCATGGATGATTTTTCAGTATTTGGTTGTAGCTTTGATGAGTGCCTTGAACACTTGAAATCTGTGCTGAAAAGATGTGAAGAGAAGAACCTTGTGCTAAATTGGGAAAAGTGTCACTTTATGGTTCAAAAGGGAATTGTACTTGGTCACATCGTTTCACAAAATGGAATCGAGGTGGACAAAGTGAAAATTGATCTTATCTCCAACCTTCCACCACCTAAGAGCATACGAGATGTGCGGTCCTTTTTGGGACACGCAGGATTTTATAGAAGGTTCATAAAGGACTTCAGTTCACTCTCTCGTCCTTTATGTAACCTACTTCAAAAGGAAAATTCATTCTAGTGGAATGAAGAATGTCAAAAGGCCTTTACCACACTTAAAGATATGTTGACATGTGCTCCCATAATGCAACCACCTGATTGGAGCCTTCCTTTTGAAATTATGTGTGATGCTAGCGACTATGCTATTGGGGCCGTGCTAGACCAAAGAAAAGAGAAAAAGCCATGTGTTATTTACTATGCAAGTAGAACCCTAAACTCAGCCCAAGCAAACTACACTACTACTGAAAAAGAACTTTTAGCCGTAGTTTTTGCCTTGGACAAGTTTAGGTCCTACTTGATTGGATCCAAGATCATCATATTCACTGACCATGCTGCGCTTAAGTACCTTCTCTCTAAGAAGGATGCTAAATCACGGTTGTTAAGATGGATCATTCTACTCCAGGAATTTGACATAGAAATACGTGATAAGAAAGGAGTAGAAAATGTCGTCGCTGACCATCTCTCTCAACTTGTTCTCACCGATTCCCCTGAAACGACCGCAATCAATGACATATTCCCTGATGAACAACTTTTTGCTATTTCCCAAT
Organism: Liriodendron chinense; assembly: GCA_003013855.2. NCBI lineage: Eukaryota > Viridiplantae > Streptophyta > Magnoliopsida > Magnoliales > Magnoliaceae > Liriodendron > Liriodendron chinense. Next base: position 2,157,871 of record ML058408.1, read on the forward strand.
TGCCATGGTATGCGGACATTGCTAACTATCTTGCTACAAGTACAATTCCTACACATTGGAAAAAGCAAGATAAGAATAAATTCTTCACTGAGGTGCGAAAATTCCTATGGGACGACCCATACTTATTCAAGTATTGTCCCAATCAAATCATAAGGAGATGTGTCCTAGATGATGAACAACAAAGTGTCATCTCCTTTTGTCATTCTCAGGCATGTGGTGGCCACTTTTCGGCTAAAAAGACCACAGCAAAAATTCTGCAATGTGGGTTTTATTGGCCCACTATGTTCAAAGACACACATGAGTTTTGCAAAACATGTAAACCTTGTCAGAAATTGAGAGGAATCTCTCGTAGAAATATGATGCCACTCAATCCCATCTTAATAATAAAAATTTTTATTGTTGGGGCATCGATTTCTTGGGTCCATTCCCATCTTCTTTTGGAAACGCATACATCTTGCTTGCCATTGACTATGTATCCAAATGGGTCGAGGCCATCCCTTGCCGGAATAATGACCATAAAACATTCATTCACTTCTTAAAAGAGAATATTCTTTCCTGGTTTGATACACCTCGAGTCATCATCAGTGATGGAGGGTCTCACTTTTGTAATCGCCCATTTGAAACCTTAATGAAGAAATATGGCGTAACACACAAAGTGAGTACTCCCTATCACCCACAAACGAGCGGGCAAGCTGAGATATCCAATAGGGAGATTAAACACATTTTGGAGAAAATGGTTAACCCCAATCGCAAGGATTGGTCGCTTCAGCTAATCGATGTGCTTTGGGCCTACCGTACTGCTTTCAAGACCCCTATTGGAATGTCTCCCTAAAGACTTGTCTATGGGAAGGCTTGTCACTTGCCTGTGGAGTTGGAACATAGGGCATATTGGGCAATTAAGAAGATGAATTTTGATTCTGACAAGGCAAGCTCATTGCGCAAACTACAATTGAATGAACTTGCAGAAATTCGGAACGAAGCATATGAGAATGCGAGAATTTACAAGGACAAGACGAAGATATTCCATGATAAGAACATTCTTCGTAAGACATTCACAATCAATCAAAAAGTCCTTCTGTATAATTCCCAACTACATTTATTTTCGGGAAAATTGAGATCTCGATGGACCGGTCCCTACATTGTGCAAACTGTCTATCCATATGGGACTGTCGAGTTGTAAAATCCAAGGAACAAAAACATTTTTAAGGCGAATGGGCAACGATTAAAGCCGTTCTTTGAGAAATTTCCTCCAGAAGGTATGTCCATACCTCTGACTGATCCTGTCTACCAGGATGATTGATCTCCTAGTCTGATGGAGGTATAGAGTAGTTAGGATTAGGATTTTGTTGCTTTTGTTTGCTTTCACTTAAGTTTGTTAGAAGGAGGAAGAATTCCACTTTTCACTTTTTTAGGTACTCTCATTCCTCACTCCCTTTTATTCTCAAATTGCTCTCATGTTTTGCTTATTGCATATCTTTTACATTGAGGACAATGCAAGATTTGGTTGGGGGGTGTAGGATCACTTGGATGAATCCAGTATTTTGTAACATTTCGAGCAATTATGTAGAAAATTTTCAATTTTCCTAAAATTCAAAACTCTTTTGGAAAACTTTGCTTCTATGCATTCAAGATGATATGAGCATAAGAGGAGGAGATATGAAGTGAGTGAGGTTGCAAGTTTTGAATTTCTCATAACATAATGGTTTTATATGTGAATTCCCCTATTTTTGTGATTGATAGAAAATTTGAACACTTTTACACCTAGTTCACATTACACGATTTTCACGGGTTGAAGGATTATATGATTTGTGGATTAGCTAGACTTTGATTTAAGGTGTTGAGAAACCAAGCCGTGGTACTTTGTCCATCCTTGTCCATGGGAAAATAACGAAAGATATGGATTTCTAAAAATCCTATCTAATTTAAAAAGAAAAAGGAAAAGGAAGGATGAAATTGGAAAAGATGGAAAAATGGTGGAAAATTCCAATTAGGGCTACCTATTACCAACCGGGGGATGGTCTACCCTTAACCAAAGCTGGAAATGGGACGTAGTGTGAAAGTCGTCGGAAGGACAGTAAGGCAAACTCCTGTCATTGGCTTGATGTGGCTCTATATACCTTGAAATCTATAGTCTAGTTGATTTATGAAGAAGATAACCCTGGAAACTCATGAAAGAATTTTCACTATGCACACTAGATTGAATTTGTTCAAGTTCTTCTATTTGTCAACCAATCTGCGGGAATTTCATATGGATGTTTATTATGTTTTGAGAGTTTACGGTTTCAACCTCTATCACCTAATTTCTCTAACTCTTACACTTATGTATCTTGGAATGTATAGAAGAATGTTTCTAAGGGAGAGTTGAGTTTTGGAGAATGGAATTGGTTTCACGCATGTTTTGCTTGGGACTAGCAAAATGCTGGTTGGGGTGTGTGTTGAGCTCTTAATTGTGCATATTCTAACCCCAATTCATCACTCATTGTGCAAGATTTTCATGACTTAAAGATTAATTGAATGCATGTTTTGTGATTGCAGGAATGAGAGTGGACTCTGCCTAATTGAAGATGAAAAGGGCCTATTTAGAACCATTTGGATGAAGATCGAAGGAGGACCAAAGAAAGAAGGAAGTAAGGAAAGAAGAAAAGAAGAAAGAAAGAAGAAACTGAAGAAGAATAGGGCCAAGACCGGTCATCCGACCGGTCGGCCAAGAGAGCCAGACCGGTCGGCCAACCCCTTGCATACACTGGACTAATGACCAACATGGTCCTGACCAGTCTTGACTGGTCGGACCAGCCCGGTCCGACCGGTCGTGATCGGTCGGCCAATAGGTTTAAGGGCCCTTTATACACGCTGGACTGATGAGGAAAGTAATCCGACCGGTCCCGACCGGTCAGCTAGCCACTCAGACCGGTCGTGCGACCGGTCGGCCTTGCGTAATCTGCGCACTTTCCTATTTTGGCGCTGAAAATCTCTGTGCACTGCGTAAGTTTTACGCAAATTCTCGAATATTCTGAAGATGCGGAGCCTCCCCACTATAAAAGGACACCTAGGGATCGTTCCTAGGGTATCTTAGAAGAGTTTAAGCAAGGTTGGAGGCGGCGGAAGTGGATTTCGGAGTTCCACAACTCCTAATTTGTTTTACTGTTTTATGTATTTTTTTTTTTTGTTGTTTCATGTTTCCTTAGATCATGAGCAGCTAAACCTCTTAGCTAGGGCTAAGAGGTGAAGCTTGTAGTGGATCTAAGATGTTTCAATTCATTTTTTAGTTGGTTTTAAGATTAGTTTTCATGATTACGAACAATGGTTTGAAGTTAATACAAGTTCTAAGTAGTTTTTCTTAGTCTTATGATGACTCATGGATGTTTGGGAGAATTACTTAAGTTCTTAATTGTTGTGTGCTAGTCTAGACCTTTATGATCCGAGGAATTGGAGTACGCTCTAGTACTATGATCTTCATGTGGGAACTTCCTACCAAAGTTCTACTTTTCTGGTTTTCTGAATTATGTATGGGACTGTGCATGTGATTTGATTCAAGTTCAAATCATGATCTAGCTTTGTCTGGTGACAGGACTTAATGATGATCATGATTATGAACTTAGTTTATTGGAATTGGGACTGACCTATGCAATTGAGCATGCTCATCCTAGCTTGCATTGAGTGAATCATATACATTGGCCTTACATATGACAGATTGTTTGGTTTAACAGCTCTACCATCCGGCTAGATAGATCTTAATATCGATTCTAGTTGAGAAATTGAAAAACCACAGCGGATTGAACTATCAAGGATTGCTACAAGTGGATCCTTGAACCCCTAGTGCCTTTTTATAATTGTTTACCTTCAATTTAGTTCAAAGTTGTTACTTACATCAATCTCATACAAAATCTGGTTGTTAGCTCTCAATAGACACTATTGGATGTGTTTGTGAATTCCTACACAAGTCCCTGTGGATCGACCTCAGTCTTACCGAGTTTATTACTACATCGCAACCCTACACTTGGGGAAGCGAACATTACTCACATGGATTTCCCGCTGATTGATTGATAAATAGAAGTATTTGAACAATTTAACCGTAGTGTGCTCAGTGAATGCTTATCTCATGGGAATTCGAGATTATCTTCTTCATAATTCAGCTAAGTTATGGAGTTCAAGGTGCACTAATCAACAAAAAGTCTTTAACATGAATTTCCCTTACTGTCCTTCCGATGGATTTCACACAACTTCTCATTTTCGGCTTTGGTTACGGGTAGACCATCCCCCGGTTGGTAATAGGCAACCCTTTTCAGAATTTTCCACCATATTCTCCATCATTCCCATATTTCATCCTTCCTTTCCCATTTTCTTTTTCATTAGACAGGATTTTTAAAAATCCATATCTTTTGTTATTTTCCCATGGACAAGGATGGACAAAGTACCCCGGCTTGGTTTCTCAACACCTCGAATCCAAACTTAGCTAATCCACAAATCTAATAATCCTTTCAAAACATGAGAATCGTGTGAAGTGAACTAGGTGTAAAAGTGTTAAAAAATTCTATCATTCATAAAAATAGGGGAATTCACATACAAGACTAGTACCTTAAAGAATGTTCAAAATATTCAACATCACTCACTTCGCCTCTCTTTTTCTTGTACTTACACCATCCCGAATGCATAGAAAAAAAGTTTTCCAATGGAGTTTTCAATTTTTAGAAAAAATCTGAAAAATCTTCTTCATGTTGCTCGAGATGTTACAAAACACTAGATTCATCCTAGTGATCCCACAACCCCCCAACCAAATCTTGCATTGTCCTCAATGTAAAAGATATGCAATAGGCAAAACACGAGAGCAATTATAAAATAAAGGGAGTGAGGAATGAGAGTACCTGAGAGAACAAAAACTTGAATTCGACCTCCTTCTAACAAACCTATGAAAAAGCAAACCAAAAGCAACAAAATACTAATCCTAACTACTCTATACCTCCGTCAGACTAGGACATCAAGTATCCTGATACACAGGATCAGTCAGAGGTATGGACGTACCTTCTGAAGAAAAATTCTCAAAGAACGGCTTTAGGCATTGACCATTTGCTTTAAAGATATTAGCGTTTCTTGGATTCAACAACTTGACGGTCCCATATGGATAAACAGTTTTCACAATGAAAGGACCGGTCCATCGAGACTTCAATTTCTCCAAAAATAAATGTAACTGAGAATTATACATAAGGACCTTTTGATTGATCATGAAGGTCTTACGAATGATGTTCTTATCATGGAACACCTTCGTCTTGTCCTTGTAAATTCTCTCATTTTCATAGGCCTCGTTCCGGAGTTCCACAAGTTCATTCAATTGAAGTTTGCGCAACGAGCTTACCTGCTCAGAATCAAAATTCATCTTCTTTAGCGCCCAATATGCCCTATGTTCCAACTCCATGGGCAAGTGATAAGCTTTCCCATAGACAAGTTTATAGGGAGACATTCCAATGGGGGTCTTAAAAGTGGTACGGTAAGCCCAGAGTGCATCGGTAAGTCGAAGCGACCAATCTTTGCGATCGGGGTTCACTGTTTTCTCCAAAATATGTTTAATTTCCCTGTTGGATATCTCAGTTTGTCCACTTGTTTGTGGGTGATAGGGAGTGCTCACCTTGTGATTGACGCCATATTTTTTCATTAAAGCTACAAATGGGCGGTTACAAAAATAGGATCCACCATCACTTAGAATGACTCGAGGTGTTTCAAACTGGGAAAGAATATTTTCTTTTAAGAAACGAATGACTATTTTATGGTCATTGTTCCGGCATGAAATCGGCTCGACCCATTTTGAAACATAGTCGACGGCAAGCATAATATATAAATTTCCAAAAGAAGATGGAAATGGACCCATGAAATCGATGCCCCAACAATAAAAAGTTTCGATTAGTAAGATGGGATTGAGTGACATCATATTTCTACGGGATATTCCTCCCAATTTCTGACAAGGCTAACATGTTTTATAAAAGTCATGAGTATCTTTGAACATGGTGGGCCAATAAAACCCACATTGAAGAATTTTGGTTGTGGTCTTCTTAGCCGAAAAGTGGCCACCACACACCTGAGAATCACAAAAGGAGATGATACTTTGTTGTTCATCATCCGGCACACATCTCCTTATGATTTGATCGGGACAATAGTTGAATAAGTACGGGTCGTTCCATAGGAATTTTCTCACCTCATTGAAGAACTTATCCTTACCTTGCTTTTTCCAATGTATCGGAATTGTACCTATAGCAAGATAGTTAGCAATGTCCACATACCATGGTAATTTGGAGACTTTAAAAAGTTGTTCATCAGGGAACATATCATTATACTTAGCTTGAGCTGAGATGAATTTACCCAATATCTCCTCAAGCGTAGCTTTTGGGTTATTGTTTACATTCTTTGATGGCCCATTCCTCTAACTGAAATTGGGGTGGTTCCTCCAACGAGAATTATACATGTTCGAGTTTAGATTGCTAAATGGTCGTTGATAATTATTTATGGCATTTGATTGCTCTTATAGAACTTCCTGGAATGCAGAGATTGTAGGATAATCCTGTGTTGCATGTTGGTTACCGAAATAAATTCCACAAATATTCTCAACTTCCTTAGTCTTTTCTCTCTTCCCTAATTCCATGGCCTCAACTTTTCTTGTGAGGCTAGCTACGCGTGCACTTATGTTGTCTTCTTCGGAGAGGACATAGATTACTCCCTTCTCTCTTTGTTGGCTTATCTTGGGATTTGCTGGTTTAGTTGTATCCTAAGATTGTGCATTCTCGGCTAAGATATCAAAATAGTCCCATGCTTCCTTGGCTTCCTTATTCATGAATTCTCCATTGCACATCATCTCTACGAATTGGCGCATGGGCGAAGTCAGTCCTTTATAGAAAAAGCTTATTACCCTCCAAATTTCGTAGCCATGATGTGGGCATGTGTTCAATAAGTCTTTGAACCTCTCCCAACACTAGAAGAAGGTCTCATCCTCTTTTTGGGCAAAATTCATGATTAGGCGCCTCAACATGTTTGTTTTATGAGTAGGGAAAAACTTTTTAATGAATTTCCTAATCATCTCAGTCCATGTGCCAATTGATCTTGGCCTTAATGCATGAAGCTAAGCCTTAGCCTTCTCTTTAAGAGAAAAATGAAATAACCTAAGTCTCACAACATTATCAAATACGTTTGCAAAGTGCAACGTGGCTATCACCTCATCAAATTCCTTAAGATGCTGATATGTGCTTTCATTGTCTAAGCCAAGGAACTTGGGAAGGAGTTGGATTACTCCCGATTTTAGATCAATATTCCTTGCATTGGTTGGAAAAATTATGCATGAGGGAGTACTTGCTCTTGCAGGTTGCAAGTGATCACGTAAAGTTTTAGGTCAAAGAACATTCTCAACCTCATTCTCACTCATTTTGGTTTGGCCCAAATTTTGATTGGCCATAGGGTTGGGTTGATTCTCAGCCATACTATCAGACAAAATTGGAGAGTCTAAACGTTTCTTAGCATGTGGCTCCTTTTCAATCCCTTCAACTATCCCCACTTCACTAATGAGTCAGTTATTAGAATCCCGAAGCCAATGTGGCATGCAAATATCAGAAAAGTAAAAATTAAAAAGGGTTAGAAAAACCTAATTGAAGTGATTACTTCGACTCCTGGAATCCCTGCAAACAAAGCAATACAAAACAAACAAACAAAGTTAGTAGGACTCCTAAAAATCTCAAATAGAAATTATTTTCAGAAATTTTGTAAAAACCGTCGAAAATCCCCGGCAACGGCGCCAAAAACTTGTTTGTTTCCCCAAGTGTAGGGTTATGATGTAGTAATAATTCGGTAGAGACCGAGATCATTCTCAGGGACTTGTTAGGAATTCACAAAATTACTTCTAATATTCTCTAATTGAGAGCTAACCAAACAGATTTCTAGAATTGGATGTAGATAAAATTCTTAAACTAAAAGTGAATGTAATCAATATGAAAGAGCACTAGGGGTTCAAGGATCCACTTGTAGCAATCCTTAATGCATAATTCGCTATGGTTTTCCCAATTACACAACTAGAATCGAAATAAAATCCTATCTAGTCGGATGATAGAGCGGTTGTAACACACAATCCGTCATATGTGTGATTATCTTCATGATTCCCTCAATTCAAGTTAGGACTTCAGCACACTCAATTGTATATGTCAATCATAGTTCCAATAGATTAAGATCACAATCATAACCATCATTAAACTCTGTCACAAAGCCTAATTAGGTCATGATTTGAACTTCATTCAAATCACATAGACAATCAACACATAATTCAGAAATTAGAACAAAAAGGTAGAACCTTGGTTGAAGTTCCCACAGGGAAATCCAAGTCTAGAGCGTATTGAATCCAATTCCTTGGAGCGTACAAGTCTAAAACTGTGCAAAAAATTAAGAACTAAAGCAATTCTTCCAAAAATCCATGAGCCATCATAAGATTAAGAAAAACTACTTATAGCTTTATTCAAACTTCTATAAACCATTGTTCTTCAATAAATCCAACTTGAAACCAAAACAAAACGAATTAAAGCATCTCAGATTCACTACAAGCTTCACCTCTTAGCCCTTGCTAAGAGGTTTAGCCGTTCATGATCCAAAGAAGCATGGAAACAACTAGAAACATAAAACTAAAAAACACAAACTAGAGGGAGTTGTGGAACTCCGAATCCGACTTCCGTTGCCTCCCACCTTCGTAGATCTCTTATAGGATATCTTAGCTACGATCCCTAGGTCCCCTTTTATAGTGAAGAGGCTCTACCACATCAGAATCTTCCAGATTTGCATAGTACTTAAGCACTTGTGCTAAAAAATCGGAGCTTCAAGAGGAAGCTCCTGAAATCTCGCTTAATACACTGGCCGACCGGTCACGACCGGTCTAACCTGTCTATGAGGCATCCAATGTGCAAGGATGAGGGGGATAGGCCTTGGCTGACCGGTCTTAATCGGTCAGCCTCTTGTATTTTGAGTCCAGAGTGCTAAAAGGGGGTGGCCGACCGGTCTAGACCGTTTGTGGCCCTCTTGGCCGATCGGTCGGACTAGATTTTCTTCATTTTCTTCTTTCTTTCTTCTTTCTTTGGCCCACCTTGGATCTTCATCTCAGGCTCCTAAATGCAATCTTTTAGCTATTGATCGAGCGAAGTCCTTCTCATTCCTACAATCATAAAATCATGCATTAGAATAGTCTTTAAGCTTGAAAACCATGCATAGTTAGTGATGAAATGGGGTTAGAATATACACATTTAAGCACTCAACATGAAACAGAAGTGGCTGTTGATAGCCTCCAACTGGCTCTTAGTTTTGACACCAGTGTTAGGATCCCCAATGATTTTATTGAGGGGGTGATCCTTGACAACTGGTACATCACTAGGAGTTGTGGTGGCTTTTGGAGATGAGGGTTATTTATCAGATTTGCCTATCTTGCATATACCCCCAACTTCTTCTTCATCACCTGGAGACAATAAATCGTCTAAACATTGATCATCTACCGTTACATTGATTGACTCTTGAATAGTTGAGGTTCAATTACTGTAGACACGAAATGCTCTACTATTTAATGAGTACCCTAAGAAGATACCCTCTACACTCTTGGAGTCAAACTTGCCCAAGTTTTCACGGTCTTGTAGAATATAACATGGGCTACCAAAGACCTTAAAATATTTCACATTTGGTGTCTTTCCACACCACAATTCATAAGCAGTTTTGTTTAGACCTGCCCTCAAATAAACTCAATTTATAATATAGCAGGCAATGTTTACTGCTGTTAACGTCGGATTTGGTAACAGGATCCTCCAAACGTTCACCTTCCTTCAAGCCAGCTCTCCTTTAAACCTGAAAGAATATAAGAGAAAACTGAGGGTGGCCGGCGTCCGGCCGTTAGCCCTCCGAAGCTTAAGTCAGAAAGGATATGGTTGTGAAGGAAAGAACAATTTAGGAGTTTAGAGATTGTGTATTGTCCCTTTACCATCTGTAGGGTTATCTATTTATGCAGATCCGGGTGGTCCAGTCTGTTACGCAAGCCATTAAGATTACTGCTGATTTTTGGGGATAAGGCGCTTATCTTCCCAATCCTTAGATAAGGGGATAGCCTAACCGTTCTATACGTCTAACTGATTACGTCTCTTGATGGAGATTCCCCATGGTTCGGAGCTACAGATAGAAACAAACCAAAATCGGCCTATACGGGCTGCTGTTACTATAAGCTGAGGCACGTCACAACCAGAGACCAGAGACGAGGGCTGCTTACATGTCGGGAGTTGCTCACGAGCCGTGCTGCTCGCATGACGGGAGCTGCTCGCGAGCCAGGTTGCTTGTATGTTGAGATGCGACGCCTTTCAATGACCCCGAACCGAACTGCTCACAGGTCGGGAAAGATGTTCCGTACTTTCTTAATATTCGATCATCAACCACAAGGGCTCGAGAACTCGGTAACTGTGCGCCGTACTTGTCTAATGTGCAAGACTCGACCAAGTGGGCTTGCGAGTCGAATATTGTTATAAAGGTATTCGCATGTCTCGAGTTCTCGCGAGAACTCCAATCACTGCAATTTGACTATAACAGATGCCCCCCAAGTCCTTACTGCTAAGAAGTCTAAGGGAAGGACTTGCCTACTGTCATGCATAACCGCCTAATACCTTTATCGGAGATGAAGCCGTACATGATTGGGCTGGCATTAATGAGCGCCAGCCTTCCGCAGCTTTTCGACTGAGAGGAAATGAAGAGACGCTCGCCACGTGTCTCTGGAATTAATAGTCATGCCTGTTCGACTGCTGTGCCAAACGAGCGGTAGCCATGAGTCGCCAAATCCTGCGGAATGATTGCTTATAAATATACGGAGTCCGCCAAATCTTCGGATTTTCACGGAAGTTTTCGAAGCTTTTCCTCTTTCCTCACTCTCCTGGTGTCCTTTCTTCCTCCTGTGTCATTTTCTTCTCCAATATCTCTGGTATAATCCGCTTCTTGCTTTTTCTTCCCTTCTTTTTATAAAAATTTCCATGGCTGGAGATTCTGATGAGGAGACCGTCCCCCTGGGGGATGCCACCCCGGAATCTTCTTCCTCCAATAATGCGAGGGTTCCGGCGGGTAGGTACTCCGCGTCTGAGTATCCATCCATCCTATCGGAGGAACGACTGAGTGACTTACGGGAGAGATACCAGGTCCCTAACTCAGTCGTTCTCTGGTTACCTAAAGAAGGAGAAACCCCGGATTCCCCCCCCCCCCCCCCCCCCCCCCGGTTGTGTTGCCCTGTATGAATATTTCTTCATTCTTGAGGTACGTCTTCCCCTCCACCCCTTCATTCGCGGCATACTTCGGAGCTATAGGATTGCCCTCGGGCAACTTATTGTAAATGGGTGGAGGGTAGTCTTGAGTTCCTTCGTTCTCTGGGCGCAAGCCATTAGACTCTCGAGATACGGAAGTACCCATTAGACTCTCGAGATCATCTGAGCGAGAGTCGCAGATCGGGTAAATACTGAAGTACCCATTAGACTCTCGAGATCATCTGAGCGAGAGTCGTAGACTGGATAAGTGCGGGACACCCACTCGACTCTCGAGATCATATGCTCGAGAGTCGCAGAATGGGTAAGTGCGGGACGCCCATTCGACTCTCGAGATAAGTTGATCGAGAGTCGCAGATGGACAAATACGGAGCATCTATTCGCAAGGCATCGAGCTCCCATAGCCGATAGTCAGATAAAGCAAAGCAAAGATTCTCTTCTCGATCTGCGAGCAGACCTTCTCACGAGTCAGTGAAAAGGATTACATCCGAATGAGCGAGCACTAGGACTCGCGACCATATTCCAACATACGAACAGCCTTTTCTGTGGCGACACCCCTTAAGCCTTCTGTTCGCTCGCCTCAAGTGTAAGGCTGCGATGTAGTAATAAATCTCGGTAAGACCGAGGTCAATCCACAGGGAAAGAAGTAAACAATTCCAAGTACTCTAATAACTAGAATCTAAGAAGTTTAAGAAAGTAGTTTTTCACATGAAATAGGAAAATCTGAAAATAAAAAGAACTAGAGCATCAAGGATCCACTTGTAGTGGTCTAATGCCAATCCATTCATCCAAGTACAACACAATTAGAATCAAAGTCCTATCTCTCATCTAATTGGAAGATATAACATTCAAGCACAAACAATCCCACTTAAATCTGGAAATTAGATTTCTAGTTCTAATGAAGCACATAGAACTTGAACTTGTAGCCTTCGGAGTAACAGCCATGCCTATGGACTATGGCATGCTCAAGGGTTACTACAATTCTAATTCAAACAACCCAATCATGGTAATCTTAGAGAATTGCAAGGAACTCATGTCCGGAGCACACAAACTCTCACAATTCATCTAAAAATCCAAACTTTATTCAAACTAGAACTTCAAAATCCAAAATTAAGAAAAGGGTACTTGAAATAAAAGAATTAAAGCATTGGAACCAACTACAAATTTCACCTCTAGCTCTAGCTAAGAGGTTAGCTAAGGAAAAGCATATTAAAACTAGAACTAGAACTAAGAAAAGGAAGAAAAACTAGCTGGAGGAGGCTAGGTAGCCTCCTAGGACTTGAACTCCTTGCTTCCCACGTCCTTGGTTGATTTGGAATAGAAGAGAGCACCTCCTTTTATAGTGCAGCAATAGTACAGCAACATAGCAGAATTTGTTTCGCCTGGTACGGCTTAACCAATGGTCGGATTGCCTTCAAATTTGGTTTATGGCTTCCTTGTAATGTGACCTTCCTCATAGATGATTTAGATTTACAAGATTATCCTCTGAATGGGCCCACCAATCACATCACCGACCGCCTCTCAAAATCGCGCACTTTGGGTACCTTCAGAACCAGTCATCTTGCTTTCAACGCCCTGGAGTGTACAGAGGTCGGATTGATCTCAAATTTTAAAAATTGGTAGAAAACTTCATCCTCTACATGATAGACGGATTAGATTGTCCAAAACAATCCCAAAATGTGGTCCGAAAATTAGAACACTTAGGGCTTTTATAAACTCTGCGCAGTTGGATCTTTCTGGATGGTCCATCTTTCTTCAACCGGTACGATCAAACCACACACCCTTTTGATCTGAAACTTTTGTGGTTATTCATATATGGATGTGTTCTAAAAGATGGTCAAAGTAGATTCTTCATATCATCAATGATGAGTCCTCTGGACCGGCCCAGAGTTGAACAGCGAAATCTGGAACTTTCTGGACAGTTCGTATTGTTTTGGCCACCACGGTCAATCCGTAGCTCCGATCGACACGAAACCACTTGGGTTAGTTCGGCGTCGAGCTCCTCTTCGACATGGATGTGTTGGATTTTCAAATATCATCAAGATCAGTCCAAAAAAATGGTCCAAAAAACCAGGTGCCGGAATACATTGCTGTTTTAGAATCTGGAATCTGAAACTTGCATGGCCGACCGGTCACGACCGGTCGGACAGGGCTGGCCGACCGGTCATGACCGGTCAGGCCCTCTTTGGCATTACTCCAGCAAGCATGGCCGACCGGTCAAGACCGGTCGGGCTTCCTTGGCCGACCGGTCAAGACCGGTCGGTCTCTTTTTCTTCTTGTTTTCTTCCTTTCTTTCTTCTATTTTCTTCTTTCTTTGCTTCCTTCTTTCTTTGGTCCACCTTGGGCCTTCATCAAAGGCTCCAAATGACCCCTTTTTGGTCTCTAATTGAGTGAAGTCCACTCTCATTCCTATAATCACAAAACATGTGTTAGATGGGCCTTTAAATCATGAAAATCATACAAACCATGTCATGTAATGGGCAATGCAATGTATAAATTGGAGGTTCAACACACCCCCCAACCAGCTTTTTGCTAGTCCCGAGCAAAACATGCGTGAAACAATTTCAAACCTCCAAACCCAACTCTCCCTCAGAACCCATGATTCTATCCATTCCAAGGTGTATAAGTATAAAATTTGGAAAAATTAGGTGATAGAAGCTGAAATCTTGGACTCTCAAAACATAATAAGTGTCTACATGAAATTCCCACTGATTGATTGATAAATAGAAGAACTCGGACAAATTCAACCTAGTGTGCATAGTGAAAGTTCATCTCATGAGTTTCTGGGATCATCTTCTTCATAGATTAAGTAAACCAAGGATTTTAAGGTGCACAAAGCAACAACAAGCTTATGACAGGAATTTGCCTTACCGTCCTTCCGACGGCTTTCACACTACGTCCCATTTCCGGCTTTGGTTACGGTTCGACCATCCCCCGGTTGGTAATAGGTAGCCCTTTTCGAAATTTTCCACCATTTTTCCTTCATTCCCGATTTCATCCTTTCTTTCCTTTTTCTTTTAAAATTAGATAGGATTTTTAAAAATCCATATCTTTCATTATTTTCCCATGGACAAGGATGGACAAAATACCCCGGCTTGGTTTCTCAACACCTTTATATCAAAGTCTAGCTAATCCACAAATCACATAAACCTTTCAACTCATGAAAATCGTGTAATGTGAACTTGGTGTGAAGGTGTTCAAATTTTCTATCAATCACAACAATAGGGGAACTAACATATAAAACCATTATGTTGGGAGAATTCAAGACTTACAACATCACACACTTCATATCTCCTCTTCTTATACTCATATCATCTCGAATGCATGGAAATACGATTTTCTAAAAGAGTTTTGAAATTTTAGAAAATTCAAAAAAATTTGCGCATGTGAGGCTCGAAATGTTGCAACATGCTAGGTGAGGAATCTCATCTCACCCCCCAACCAAATCTTGCATTGTCCTCAATGTAAAAAGATATGCAATTAGCATGAACATGAGAGCAATGGTAAAATATGAGTGAGAACAATAGTACCTGAGATAGCAAGTTGATCAATTCTAGCATCTTCCATTGTCTCGATGAGACTTATTCAATCCTAATTGCAGAAAAATAAATCCTAACCTACCTACCTACCTTTGATTAGTCCGATCAACTACATGATCAAAGTTGAGCAGGATCTTCATGAATTTCAACAAATTTCTCATGAGGACCATCCAAAGTCCTGCTCGACAGTAAACATGTGTGCTTCTTATCATTGAAGTCCAATCGTATTGTGCACCACATGCATAAAATGAGGAGATAAGAGCAGCAAAAAGATATCTCCTCAAATTCTGATTTGGGTTATGATTGATTAAAAATGGGTCCTCCCAATCAGAATTTTCAATGGGCTGAAGGACCCATGATGGTGGAGAGACACTCATCAAGTTTTCATTGGTTAAAGTTGTCTCCTCCACAATTTCAGAATTGTACGGTGCTTCCACAAACAATGGTAAAGAGTGTAAATCAGTGGAAAGGTGTTCTTCAGGCACCGGCACCGTGTCTAACAAAATATCCAACTCCTTAATCATCTCATCATCAAGATCATAAGATTGGGCCAAGCATTCCTCTAGGAAATCGAGATAGTCGGATGAAGGGTCCTCATCCTCCCTTAATGATTGAAGAAATTCTATTTCAATGGTAAGGAATTCCTCCTCTATAGAGAGGAGGTCTTCCAAAGAGAATTCTTCAGATTCAGTGGTAAGCACATCATCTAACATTGGTTGATCTTTGAAAATTTCAGATTGTGCCACCTCATCATCCAAAGGAATAGAATTTTCAATCAAAGGGAGGTCTACCACACTAGAATTTGGCATGTGTTGTTGGTGGAAGGACTCAAAAAGATCGACTTCGGCCATCTCTCTAGCATGCATATCCTCTAGAGACTCATAATCATTATGCCCTTGGGAAAAAGAAACCATAGGTTCATAACCATTCACCAAACCCTCATTGTAGGCAACCCCACTACCACTTTCAAATTTTATGGATTCCTCGGGTTCGTCAACCGTCATTGAAATCTCTTCATCATTAAGTTCAAAGCATCCAAAAGAGATAGTGGACTCACCATAATTGATGATGACATTGGGATCATCGAAATCAATCTCCTTTAAAAGTCTATCCATTAAATCCGAAGAAGGTGGGACTTGGATAGCCTCATCCTCCTCATTGTTGGGGATTGATTCGGTGTTCCCAATGTTGGGTTTAATATTTTGAGATGGCGAGAGGTTTTGTATGTATTGCTCAGTTGTTTTCATAAACTCTCGCAGCACATCCTCAAGAGTTTGTGTCGGTTGCGGCTCATGAGAAAGAAACTCTTGAGGATAGTTGTTGGCATCCATGGTTGGCTCATCTTCCAAGTTGAAATTTTGATGCTCCCACCAATTTGGATTATGCATGTCATATGTTGGGCTTTTAGATGGTTGTTGACATGTGTAGCCATACAAGTGATCATACATTGTCCTAACCGGTGGAACATTATTCATCTCTTTCCGATACTCTTCCATTATCTTACGTTGTGCCTCAATATGTGTATTGTTTTCATTAATGTAATCACGCATCGTCTTACGTGGGGAGGTAGTGGAGGTTGATTGAATCTCAGAAAAATACTTATGCTTATAATGGTTCCAATCATAATGATTTTGGGTCTCAAAATCCGACGTCTCATCCTCCAAAAGGTACTTGTACGCACCATTCGTCCAATCATACATGATGAAATTTTAAAGAATTGGAAACTACCCTAATCTAGAAAAAAGAACAAAAAGAAGGGAGATGGGGAGATGTTACCCAATAGAGTGAGATCTATGTCAGCAACAATGTCCTACAAAATCCAAAAATTTGTTAGTAATCTAAAAAAATCAGAAAATCTACTTCTATAAAAACTGAAAATCCTACCTAACTAAGATTACTCTATAGCTACTAGAACAATTAAAACCGTTTAACTTTTTCCCCGGCAACGGCGCCAAAAACTTGTTCGCTCGCCTCAAGTGTAAGGCTGCGATGTAGTAATAAATCTCGGTAAGATCGAGGTCAATCCACAGGGAAAGAAGTAAACAATTCCAAGTACTCTAATAACTAGAATCTAAGAAGTTTAAGAAAGTAGTTTTTCACATGAAATAGGAAAATCTGAAAATAAAAAGAACTAGAGCATCAAGGATCCACTTGTAGTGGTCTAATGCCAATCCATTCATCCAAGTACAACACAATTAGAATCAAAGTCCTATCTCTCATCTAATTGGAAGATATAACATTCAAGCACAAACAATCCCACTTAAATCTGGAAATTAGATTTCTAGTTCTAATGAAGCACATAGAACTTGAACTTGTAGCCTTCGGAGTAACAGCCATGCCTATGGACTATGGCATGCTCAAGGGTTACTACAATTCTAATTCAAACAACCCAATCATGGTAATCTTAGAGGATTGCAAGGAACTCATGTCCGGAGCACACAAACTCTCACAATTCATCTAAAAATCCAAACTTTATTCAAACTAGAACTTCAAAATCCAAAATTAAGAAAAGGGTACTTGAAATAAAAGAATTAAAGCATTGGAACCAACTACAAATTTCACCTCTAGCTCTAGCTAAGAGGTTAGCTAAGGAAAAGCATATTAAAACTAGAACTAGAACTAAGAAAAGGAAGAAAAACTAGCTGGAGGAGGCTAGGTAGCCTCCTAGGACTTGAACTCCTTGCTTCTCACGTCCTTGGTTGATTTGGAATAGAAGAGAGCACCTCCTTTTATAGTGCAGCAATAGTACAGCAACATAGCAGAATTTGTTTCGCCTGGTACGGCTTAACCAATGGTCGGATTGCCTTCAAATTTGGTTTATGGCTTCCTTGTAATGTGACCTTCCTCATAGATGATTTAGATTTACAAGATTATCCTCTGAATGGGCCCACCAATCACATCACCGACCGCCTCTCAAAATCGCGCACTTTGGGTACCTTCAGAACCAGTCATCTTGCTTTCAACGCCCTGGAGTGTACAGAGGTCGGATTGATCTCAAATTTTAAAAATTGGTAGAAAACTTCATCCTCTACATGATAGACGGATTAGATTGTCCAAAACAATCCCAAAATGTGGTCCGAAAATTAGAACACTTAGGGCTTTTATAAACTCTGCACAGTTGGATCTTTCTGGATGGTCCATCTTTCTTCAACCGGTACGATCAAACCACACACCCTTTTGATCTGAAACTTTTGTGGTTATTCATATATGGATGTGTTCTAAAAGATGGTCAAAGTAGATTCTTCATATCATCAATGATGAGTCCTCTGGACCGGCCCAGAGTTGAACAGCGAAATCTGGAACTTTCTGGACAGTTCGTATTGTTTTGGCCACCACGGTCAATCCGTAGCTCCGATCGACACGAAACCACTTGGGTTAGTTCGGCGTCGAGCTCCTCTTCGACATGGATGTGTTGGATTTTCAAATATCATCAAGATCAGTCCAGAAAAATGGTCCGAAAAACAAGGTGCGGGAATACATTGCTGTTTTAGAATCTGGAATCTGAAACTTGCATGGCCGACCGGTCACGACCGGTCGGACAGGGCTGGCCGACCGGTCATGACCGGTCAGGCCCTCTTTGGCATTACTCCAGCAAGCATGGCCGACCGGTCAAGACCGGTCGGTCTCTTTTTCTTCTTGTTTTCTTCCTTTCTTTCTTCTATTTTCTTCTTTCTTTGCTTCCTTCTTTCTTTGGTCCACCTTGGGCCTTCATCAAAGGCTCCAAATGACCCCTTTTTGGTCTCTAATTGAGTGAAGTCCACTCTCATTCCTATAATCACAAAACATGTGTTAGATGGGCCTTTAAATCATGAAAATCATACAAACCATGTCATGTAATGGGCAATGCAATGTATAAATTGGAGGTTCAACACCTTCAGTACCAGCACCCGATTCCCGTCAAGCAGCTTGTCCAATCCCTCTGCGACACCAACCAGGGCTACACCTAGTTCGGTGGTTTCCGCCCCGTCGGCGTCTCCTTCCTTTTCGCTGGCTATGACTCCAACTACGGTCTCCAGCTCTACATGAGCAATCAGCGTTACTACTACGCCTACCAGCAGCCCGGATAAGTTGATTTTGGGATTATCTTCTCTGGTGGTTCCGAATCTCAAGGGATTGCCATCAAGAAACGTGATTGCCAAAATAAGTCATTGGGTTAGATCTCGCCTTTAAGGATAAGGATCTTACCCCAGGAAATCAGCGGGATCTCAGTATCGTACACGAAATCAGCGGGATTTCGATATCTTACGTAACAGATTGGATCGCTTCAGATCTATATAAAGGGATGACTCCATTAAAGAGAAAGGTAGACACAATATTCAATCTCTATCCCGTTTTGCCTGGCTATTCTTCTTGCTTTACCTAACTTAAGCATCGGAGGGCTAACGGCTGGACACCAGCCACCCTAAGTTGCTTTCTGTCTTCTTACAGGTCTATCGGAGAAAATCCCTGCTGAAGAGAAGGTGAACAACTGGAGGATCCTATTACAAAATCTGACGTTAACAGTTTGGCGCTGTCTGTGGGAACGACTTGATCGTCAAAATCAATCGTTCTAACCACCGATAAAAATCCTTCGGCGATGCCTCCTAAAAAGGTTGTTCATCCTTCGACTTCAAGACAGGCACCACCTCCGCCCGATGAGACGGAATCCGTACCTACCCTTCCACCTGCCTCGACGAACATCCCTCAAGGAGCCCCAAATATGCCATCAGCAAACCCATTATTGGAAGCTTCTGGAAATCAAGACGATGTCCTGCATTTCCTCGGAAACACTCTCCTAACTCTAAATGCCGGAGTTCAGGCCCTGTCGAATCGGCTTGATCAGCATTTCCCCAAACCGCAGAGACAAGCCTCCGAAGGGTTACCACCGCAGCCCATACCAGTGGCATCCAGACATTCTATGGACGAACCACAGGTCCCACCACTTGGCAGCCATCTCCCTGTACCGTCTCCACATTCTATACATTCTAGTTCGTCTCGACAACCTTAACCTCAGGGCTCAACTGCCGAAACATCAAGCTATACCCTACCATGGGAAGGAGATCTCAAAAGAATCCATGATCGTTTTGATGTCATGGAACAGCGATACCAGGCAAATCGGCCATCTACCATCATGGCGGCGATACATCAATCCGAGTCTCCCTTTACTAGCGAGGTTATGGAGGCACCGTTACCTAAAAAGTATCGAACGCCCGTTATCACCCCGTATACATGTATTGGTGATCCTCTTGAACACCTAGAAACATACAGGTCTCTCATGGAGTTGGAGGGACATGGCTCAGAAATCATGTGTAGGGCTTTTTCCCTAACATTGAAGGAAGCAGCTCGTACGTGGTTCCGGGGATTAAAGCCTCGTTTCATCAGCTCCTTTTCCCAGTTATCGGAGATATTCCTTTCTCAATTCATGGGAAGCATTCGCATTAAGAAGCCAGCCTCCCATCTAATGAATTTAAACAGCAGCATGGGGAGACAATAAAGGAGTTCACAGTACGGTTCACCGCTGAAGCCGTTCAAACTGAAGGTTATACTGAAGAAAAAGGGCTCGCAGCCCTCATAGCGGGAATAATGAGCGAGAAATTCAGGTTTGCTTGGATAAAAGCCCACCGAAAACTATAGCAGAATTCCAAGCCAAAGCCCAGAAATATATCAATGCAAAAGAAGTCGCATTGACGCGTCATGGAATACAAGGTAAGAAACGCAAGCCAGAGGGAACCTCTACTGCAGATAAAAAGAATCGTCGTGATCAGCGCGACCGTTCTCCCAAGAAGCCTTATTCTGGTAAATATCATAACTACACTCCTCTCAATCGATCTCATGAAAAGGTTTTAATGGAGATTAAACACAAGCCATATGTGAAGTGGCCTGCAAAGATCAAATCCGATCCCGAGAAGAGAGACAAGAGCAAATTCTGTTACTTCCACAAAGATCACGGGCATAGAACCCAAGACTGCATCTCTCTACGAGATCATATTGAAGCCCTTATTCGAAAAGGCCATCTCCAGGATTATGTTGCTCGTAAAAATCGATCCCCAGAAAGGGCGAACACCTCGTCTAGCCAAAAGGAACAACCTCATCATCAAACTGACCAAGAGGACCCTGAGCCTACGGGAGAAATCCGCACCATCATCGGAGGACCAGCTTGCGGGGGTGATTCTCAAGCTTCAAGAAAAGCATATGCTCGAAAGGCGTCCAAAGAACCCCAGCAAATCTACTGGCTGGAACAGACATCTAGCTCGTAAAAAACCAGCCATCCTCCAATTTCCTTCACTCTCGAAGATGCAAAGGGAATTCACTTCCCTCACGAAGACTCCATCGTAGTCACATTGAAGGTATCAAATTATCTGACACATCAAATTATGGTGGATACAGGTAGCTCAGCCGATATTCTATACTTGGAGGCTTTCAACAAAATGGCACTTGCCAGAAGCCTTCTCAAGCCAGTATCGACCCCCCTCGTCGGCTTCGGAGGTGAGGTAGTAACGCCTGAAGGAAGCATCGATCTCCTAGTTACTTTTGGAGAAAGTCCAGCGAAGACCACCGTCTTCATAAACTTCCTCGTGGTGGACCTGAAAATCAGCGTATAACGCCATTTTGGGGCGACCGTCTCTTACTAAGGTCGGGGCAGCCTTGCACCCTTCATATCTGTGTGTAAAATTTCCTACCCCAAATGGTATCGGGGTCGTGCGAGGAAGTCAACAGGAGGCACGGTCTTGCTATCAGATAGTCCTACAGGATTGGAAGAAGGCTCAAGCAACACCCGTTATGGAGATAGCACAAGGTTCACCCAACTTTCCCACCAACACCTCGTTGGATCCGAGAGAGAATGCTCTTAAATCAGGAACTCCTGGGGAAGAAACAGTGGCGATTCACTTAACCAAAGGTGACCCATCCAGGGTCGTATACATTGGATCCTCTTTAACCAGTGTCCATCATGAAGATCTGGTCCGTTTCCTCACCGAATACCAGGACGTGTTCGCTTGGTCTCATAAAGATATGCTAGGCATCGACCCCAATGTCATTGTACATCGCCTCAATATCGACTCGAAACATAAGCCCGTACACCAGCGTCGACGTGCCTTCACTGCAGAAAGACAAATGGCGATCAAAGCTGAAGTCGAGAAGCTACTCACGGTCAATTTCATAAAAGAAGTAGACTACCCAGAGTGGGTCGCGAACGTGGTCCTCGTCCGGAAAGCTAATGGTAAATGGAGAATGTGCGTCGACTATTCAGATTTAAACAAAGCATGCCCCAAAGATAGCTTCCCGACCCCGCGGATTGACCAGTTGGTCGATTCAACAGCTGGACACGCTCTGCTCAGTTTTATGGATGCTTATTCTGGTTACAACCAGATCATGATGCATCCACCTAATAGCCAACATACCGCTTTCATCACAGATCGGAGATTATATTGCTACCAGGTAATGCCGTTCGGCCTTAAAAATACAGGGGCCACTTATCAACGTCTCGTCAACAAAATATTCGCTGCTCAAATCTGTAGGAATATGGAAGTTTATGTTGATGACATGCTCGTGAAAAGCACCGTAGAAGATGATCATATTTCTGATCTTCGAGAAGCCTTCGACCTAATGAGGAAGTATCAAATGAAATTGAACCCAGAAAAATGTGCGTTTGGAGTGTCTGCAGGAAAGTTTCTCGGGTTCATGGTTGGCCAGCGCGGAATTGAGGCAAATCCTGAAAAGATAAAAGCATTGATAGAGATGAAATCCCCCACCACTCTGAAGGAAGTCCAGCGTCTGGCTGGTCGCATCGCATCATTGAACAGGTTCATCTCGCGAGCATCTGACAAGTGCTTACCATTCTTCAAACTCCTTCGTGCAACAGCCAAGTCTGATTGGAAATGGACACCACAGTGTGAAGAGGCTTTTCAACAATTGAAGCTATACATGAGCACACCCCCCATTTTATCTAAACCTGTAGCACATGAGCAACTCATTCTTTATCTCTCTGTGTCCACCACGGCCGTTAGCGCCGCTTTAATAAGAGAAGATTTCGGGGTACAAAGGCCCGTTTATTATATCAGTAGAGCAATGGTTGATGCAGAAACTAGGTATTCTGAT
Source organism: Liriodendron chinense (assembly GCA_003013855.2). Taxonomy (NCBI): domain Eukaryota; kingdom Viridiplantae; phylum Streptophyta; class Magnoliopsida; order Magnoliales; family Magnoliaceae; genus Liriodendron; species Liriodendron chinense. Next base: position 2,180,774 of record ML058408.1, read on the forward strand.
ATGGAGAAGCTGGCCCTGGCTTTAGTTACGGCAGCTCGAAAACTGCGACCATACTTTCAAGCCCACACTATTTTAGTACCAACGAATCATCCACTGCGGCAAGTCCTTCAAAAGCCTAAGGCTTCCGGACGCTTAACTAAATGGGTAGTCGAGATCAGCGAGCACGATATCTCATTCTGCCCTAGGACCGCGGTAAAGGGCCAGGCCGTGGCTGACTTCATCGCCGAATTCACATACTCTCCTGATGATAATACCATGACCAGCGACCAGCCTCCTTGGTCACTCTTCGTGGACGGGTTGTCGCGGGCCAGTGGCAGTGGAGCGGGCCTGATTTTAGTGGCTCCCGATGGGTCGCATTTCCAATATGCTCTGCGTTTCGATTCTCGTATCTCGAATAATGAAGCAGAATATGAAGCCCTGATCGTCGGCCTCTAATTGGCCATTGTCCTTGCAATTCAGAATCTGTCAATTCATAGCGACTCTCAGCTCATTGTCAACCAAGTCCTTGGTGAATTCGAGGCCAAAGAAGAAAGGATGGCCTTCTACAAGTCTCGTGTCCTCATCCTGCTCGCAAAACTAAAGACTTATGAAATAATTCATATTCCTCGCGAGAAGAACCAACTTGCCGATTCCCTGGCAAAGCTTGCCTCTGCACCAGAATCTGAGTTATCACATTCGGTCCCCATCGAGCATCGTCAGAACCTAAGTATCGACCACGCAACTCTCGAGCAAGTAATATCGGTACAATCATCCCCATGCTGGATGGATCCCATCATCCTGTATCTCAGAGACGGATACCTACCAGAGGACAAGAAAGCTGCAAGACAAATTCGCCTTCGGGCTGCCAGGTATACCTTGCAAGACGGAATATTGTTGCACAAGAGCTTTTCCTTGCCCTATTTAAGGTGTCTTCATCCAGAAGAAGCCCTTCGTGTTCTAGACGAAGTACACTAGGGGGCATGTGGTAATCACCCCAGGGGGCGATCCCTAGCATATAAGGCGATGCGGCAAGGATATTATTGGCCCACTATGAAAGCAGATGCAATCGAACTTTCTAAAAAATGTGACAAGTGCCAACGTTATTCACCTATACCCCATGTACCATCCGAAAGGATGATTCCAGTTGATAGCCATTGGCCTTTCGCTCAGTGGGGGGTCGATATCATTGGACCCTTACTCATGGGAAAGGGACAAAATAAGTTCGCAATTGTGGCGGTTGATTACTTCACCAAATGGGCCGAGGCAGAACCATTAGCCAAGATTACTGAGAAACAGACTACCAAGTTCATATGGAGAAATATCATATGCCGTTTCGGACTCCCTCACCATAATTACCGACAACGGAACGCAGTTCGACAACGCGGCCTTTGATGAATTTTGTGACAAATGGAAGATACGTAATCTCCGCACTTTTCCATATCATCCTCAGGCGAATGGGCAGGTCGAGGCAGTGAATAAGATCATCAAGCACCATTTAAAAACCAAGCTAGGTGAATGTAAAGGTGTGTGGCCAGAACTTCTGCCAGAAGTATTATGGGCATATAGAACCACGGCTTATACATCAACAGGTGAAACCCCTTTTTCCTTAGCATTTGGTGTCGACGCAGTGGTACCAGTGGAAATTCAAGTGCCCTCATATCAGATCGAGCAGTATGACCGCGCGAGTAATCAAGAAAACCTCCTGACTTCATCTCGATCTCTTGGAAGAACGAAGAAATGCCTCCCAAGTACGAGTGGCAGCATATCAACAACGTATTGCTCGTTATCGAAATGCTAAGATCCGACCTAGATCCTTCCAGCCTGGAGATTTGGTCCTGAGGCAGCGACTCGGAGTTCCCGCTCGTTCGCTGGATCCAAATTAGGAAGGCCCGTATCGAGTTATCAGGATTGTGCGACCCGGTACTTACTACCTTGAAGACATGCAGGGAAAGCCCGTACGTCGCCCTTGGCATGTGGAACATTTGCTACGATACTATCCCTAGATTCGATGTAGTTCATAACAACATTTTATGAATAAAGTGGAAGATATCTTTTGGTCGCTACTCCATTTACTTGGACCTGAATAGCCCTGAAGAGGATGCATACAATCCCTTGGCCAATTGCCTACCTTTGGTAGGGTTGAATTCACCTAGGATGGTCACATTTCCATTTTATGGATGACCATCCTTCTACCCCTGGTAGACTTAGTCTCAATCGATAGATCAGTCTATCTCCACGAGGGTATGGTCATCACGACCCCCCGGATTGAGCACAATTCATTTCTCAATCGATAGATCAGTCTATCTCCACAAGGGTATGGTCATCACGACCCCCCGGATTGAGCACAATTCATTTCTCAATCGATAGATCAATCTATCTCCACGAGGGAATGGTCACTACGACCCTCCGGGTTAAGCATAACTCATTGAAACAGGAAGGCATTCAGTGCACAAAGGAAAAGAAAGTAAGTGCACAAAGGAAAAGAAAGTAAACAAAACACTTCCAAAAATATATTTTCATTAATGTCAAATGATTACAAATATCTATGCTCGTAAGTACAAGAGGAGAAAACAAAAAGGAAAGTCAATCCCTCGGAGGAGGAGCCGTGCTCTCGACTTCAGGGCCCATTTCTGGAGCCCCTTCGGCCTGCGTGGCTTCGGTCACCTCGTTCTCAGCAGCAGCTTGCTCTTCTGCAGCTATGATGGTCGCGACTCGACCAAATTCCCCCATATCGAAGGATGGGGTCATTCGTTGCACTACTCGTAACGCAAAGTCGCGACCAGCATCATATGACTCATATCTTTCATCGTCATATAGCTGCGAAGTCCGGAACTCGAAAATTGCCCAAGGACCTTCCTCCGAGAGCATTTTTACAAGGTCGACTTTCTCCTCGTCCCAGTGGATCGAGTCATCCTTGAGCTGTGCGAGAGCGGAGCGCTCTTTCTCCAGGTTCTCTGTTGAGATCTTAATTGTGCATATTCTAACCTCAATTCATCACTCATTGTGTAAGGTTTGTATGGTTTGTAAGCTAATCCAATGCATGTTTTGTGACTACAGGATTGAGGGTGGACTCTACTCAATTGAAGACATAAAGAGCTCATTTGGGACTATTCTAATGGAGATTATTTAAAGACCAAAGAAGAAAAGGAAGAAGGAAGCAAAGAAAGAAGAAAACAGAAGAAAGAAAGCAAGAAAAAAAGAAGAGACAAAGGGCTGACCGGTCTTGACCGGTCGGCCAAGGAAGCCAGACCGGTCAGTGACCGGTCAGCCATGCATGTTGGACACTACTGAAGAGGACCGACCGGTCATGACCGGTCGGTCATTGTTGCTGGAAAATTGTTGAGGGCGTCCGACCGATCATGACCGGTCGGACATGCTTGCTGCACCAAGGATGAATAGGTCCGACCGGTCATGACCGGTCGGAGATACTTGCTGGAGATACATGCGTACGAACTTAGAAACTTCTAATTGCATCCCGATTTTCTCTGCGCTGCGTAAGTGTTACGCACTTTCTCGATTCTTCCGAAGTTGGGGAGCCTCCAGACTATAAAAAGACACCTAGGGATTGTTCCTAGGGCATCCTAAAAGGGTTCAAGCGAGGTTGGAGACTGTGGAAGTGGAGATTGGAGTTTCACAACTCCTTTTGGTTTGCTTTGTGGTTTTCATGCTTTTTGTAGTTGTTTCATGTTTCCTTGGATCATGAGCAGCTAAACCTCTTAGCTAGGGCTAAGAGGTGAAGCTTGTAGTGAATCCAAGATGTTTTAATTCGTAGTTAAGTGGTTTTAGTTTGGAATTCATGATTATGAACTAAGGTTTGAAGTTTATACAAGTTTTTAAGTAATTTTTCTTAGTCTTGTGATGACTCATGGATGTTTGGATGAATTACTTATCTTCTTAATTTGTTTGCAACGGTATAGACCTGTATGATCCGAGGAATCGGAGTGCGCTCTAGAACTAAGCTCTTCATAAAGGGACTTCAGGCCAAAGTTCTATTTTAGTTGATTTTCTGGAATATGTAAGGACTGTGCTGGTGATTTGAATCTAGTTCAAATCCTAATCTATCTTTGTCTTGTGAGAGGACTTGGGGATGGTTATGATTGAGAACTGGACTTATAGGAAAGGGGAATGACCTATGCAATTGAGCATGCTCAGCTCAGCCTAGATTGAGTGAATCTTATGCATAGAACTTACATATTACAGACTGTTTGGTTTAACAGTTCTATCATCCGACTAGACAGACAGGAATGTCGATTCTAGTTGAGAGAATAAGAAACCACAGCGGATTGAACATCAAGGATTGCTACAAGTGGATCCTTGAAACCCTAGTACCTTCTTATAATTACTTACTCTCGATTTAATTCAGCTTTTGTTACTCATATCAACTTTATACATCAATCGGATTAGTAGACTTCAATAGACACTTGTGGATGAATTTGTGAGATCCTACATAGTCCCTGTGGATCGACCTCGGTCTTACCGAGTTTATTACTACATCGCAACCCTACACTTGGGGAAGCGAACATTCTCGTTGGCTTCTTTGAGCTGCGACCTGTGTTAGTGCACTTTTCCGTGGCATACTAGTGCACCTTGTTTGTCAATCACTTACGTCGGTGAGTCTAGTGTCGGTTGAGCCCAATGAAGACGAAGACTGAAGACTCAAGACGGACTGGCTGCATCAAGAAAGAAGATTCAGGTAAAAGTGATGCCTTGGTGCCTTAACCTTGACCAAAACCCAACCCCTTTGTATCCTTGATGACCTTGACCATATTTAGAACCATTTAGGCATCATAGATAAGCCCTAGGTGTCCCATTTGATCACCCTAACCTAGGACTAAATGATCATGCTGGAGAGAATGGAGTTCAGCGTTATGCATAGGGGGAACCAGACTGGTCCGACCGGTCATGACCGGTCGGCCAGCAGTGCTGCTGCATTTGTAAAAGGCCAGCCGACCGGTCATGACCGGTCGGCCTCTACAAAGCATGTAGGCCAGCAGGTGTGGCCGACCGGTCATGACCGGTAGGCCTGGTATCTCCACATGTCCAGCAAAAAGCGCCGACCGGTCATGACCGGTCGGCCTAGTGCATTTGGCCTGTCCAGTGAGAGGGTCCGACCGGTCATGACCAGTCGGCCCATATATTTGGCCTATGCTATTGATGTTCTCCAGCAGGGGGGTCCGACCGGTCATGACCGGTCAGGACAGGTCGGCATATAGCCGTTTTCTGACCGTTGGGGCTCTATTTCCCTATATATAGAGCTCCGATTTTGGGCTTTTGATGAGGGATTTTTGAGGGAGAAAAGCCACCATTGAAGGAGATCTTTTGAGGCTTAATCCTTGACCTATGCAAGGCATCTTCCTTATGCTTTAACACAAGATTAGAGCATTCCAAGCTCATGAAGAAGATGACCTTCATCCCCTCTTGATCTCTAGAGCTAGGAAGCTCCTTGATTGGCAAATCCTTGTCCTAAACTCGAAAATGAGATCGTTGTAGGTAAGAGACTCTAGGCAACCCATTCCCACTAAGTTGTAGAGCTCTCAAACCCATCCTCCTAGCACCTTGGGCATTTCAAGGCATCGCATGCAAGGTGTTTGATCGAATGTGGCTGAGGCATTGGCGACGCAACGGCGGCACGATCGAGGAAGCAAGGGAAGCTGATTGAAGCACGGGAGAGCAGAGATCAAGCAACCCTATTCGGCGCTAAACAAGGGGCTCATTCGACAAGTAGGTTGTCTAATTTGAGAGTCCATTTTAGAGTTTGTTTTTCGAACTCGACCTAGGGACGTTAGTCGTTCCTTGGCCCGTCAGCCGGGCCTAAACTAAGTCTCCAAGGGGGAGCCTCCGACACGGGAGTAAACGTGCGATAAGGTTGAGAGTTAGCCTATGTCTAAAACTCCGGATACGGTTGAGAGGTGAACCGATAAAACCTCCGTGTAAAGGTTGAGAGGTGAACCTCATTTAAAACCTCCGATAGTGAATGCCGGTGTGCTCAAAGGGGTTGAGTACTTGAACCGGGAGTGGAGTAGACACGTAGTCGAACCACTATACATCCTTGTGTTTGTGATTGTTCTTGAGCACATTCATATCTTCACATTGTTAGTTTAATTGCTTAATTATGCACGTTTGATAGGAATGTATGCTAGGCACTTTTTAGACATCCCCACACAAGATGTACCTTCACTACTTGTGTAGACTTGAGCTCATTGATCCACTCTCATAAGTCTACACAAGATGCATAGGTTAGAAGCTTAATTCGTTCAATCTTTTACTTATCTATGCATGCTTAGACTAGGCTTATTTATTGCTTATACTTTGCTAGTCTTGTGATTGGACCCACTTAGGCTTGGAAGCCTAAGTGTTCTTGCTTACTTTGTTATATTTGTTGAATTGTGCAAGTAGGCGAAAAGATTTTCAAAGGTCCTATTCACCCCCCCCTCTAGGTCCATAGACATATCTCCAAGTGTCTCTACAAGCGTTAAAACCACACTTTCAATTGGTATCAGAGAGGGTTCCTCCGCTCAGGTTTAAAAACCCGGAGTGAGATCCTAAGAGAGACTTGAAAATATGTCTAGAGAGGACTCTTCATCCGTCACTAAGCCTCCTTTCTTTGATGGGTCAAATTATCCATATTGGAAAGCCCGAATGCGCATCTTCTTGGAATCCATTAATTCGGATGTGAGGGACATGGTTGATTTTGGATATGAACCCCCAATGGTCACTATTTCTAAGGAGGGTGAGCCGGATGTTCTCAGGCCAAAAGACAAGGCATTGTGGACTGATCATGAAAAAGCTTAACGTATCCAAAATGCCAAAGGCCTGAATGCTATTTTTTGTTCAGTATCTAGAGAAGAATTTGGTCGGATTCAAAACTGCACTACCAGTAAACAAGCATGGGATATTCTTGAAGTTACCCATGAAGGTACAAATGTTGTTAAAAATTCCAAACTCCAGCGCCTCTCCACTCTATTTGAAAATATTACTATGGAGGAGGATGAATCGTTTACTGAATTTTATACAAAACTGAACAAAATCACAAATGATATGTGGGGCTTAGGGGATCCGGTTCCGGAACATAGGCTTTGTAGGAAAATTCTGAGATCTCTTTCGGATCGGTTCTCTTCTAAAGTCACCACCATTGAAGAGTGTAGGGATCTTAATACAATGAAAGTTGAAGAACTCATAGGTTCCCTACAAACCTTTGAGCTAGGCTTTAAAGCCCCCTCTAGAAAGAAAAACATCGCTTTTAAGTCCTCTCACAAACACAAGAAAATCAAAAGTGAGTCGGAGGAAGATAGCGATGATGAGGATGATGAGGAAGAGAAATTGAACAAAAAATTCAAGAGAGTCCTCAAATTTGATAGAGGGAATAGCCGTGACAAGAAGGACAAGAGGGGTGATAAACGTAAAGGAAAATCATCCATATCCTCATCCGTCCGTTGTTACGGTTGCGGTCGTCGTGGCCATATTGCCCCGGAATGTCCGAAGGGCCTAAACCGAAAGGTAAAAAGGCCATGGCTGCTACTTGGGATGATACGGAGGAGTCCGAATCTGGTGACTCCGCTTGTGATGAGAGCCAACATAAAGATCTTGCTCTCTCGGCCTCCATCACGACCCCTCTACCCGATTATCTAAGAGGGGATCCCAACCCCTCACCTCATGCTACGTTTTTTTTTAGGGTGTTGTGGAATTTTGCTACCCTTTGGCTTTTTAATCTCAACATGGTTAGTGAGGGTAGCTAGTTATATTTTTATAAGGAAAATCTGAGGATTTCAGCCTCATTTCTGTGTTTATGGGCAAATCAGAGGATTCCAGCCTTATTTGCCTAGATTTTGATGATTTAGCCTTGCTTTTGATTGATACATTTGCTTGCTAGATTGTCATCCTGCTTAGATTAGCTAATCATCTTGAGTTTTATGCTTCATTATATGCTAATCTTTGCTCTATATTGGTCTTGATATACCAATAGGGGAGGTTGGTTGATTGGGCTATAAGCCCTTTGTGCTTCATTGCAAATGTATGTCCTTGACCAAAATTGCATGATTACCTATGCTTAGATAGTTATATCTTCCTGTTAATCATGTTTCTTAGCATGCTCCATGTATTCATGATTCATGCACCCTATACTCTCTCTTTCTAACATATGCATATAGCTATACCTGCGATACACTATCTTCTCTTACCTTTAACCTTACTGGTATATCATTAAGGGGGAGAGAATAGTTTGTCAATTGCTAACAAAAAGGGGGAGAAAGATCAAATCCCACCAAAACTAGTTTGCTATGTTTTGTGATGCAAGGATTGACAGGTTGTGGTTGAGCAGACTGAAGTGGAGCAGCTTAGTTTAGACATGTCAAGAGTCCTGTAATTTATTCATTATCATTGTAATATCTTGAACATGTAATTTGTTTTGGTAGGTTAAGTTTTTGTAAGTAATTGACAAAGGGGGAGATTGTTAGTGCACTTTTCCGTGGCATACTAGTGCACCTTGTTTGTCAATCACTTACGTCGGTGAGTCTAGTGTCGGTTGAGCCCAATGAAGAGGAAGACTGAAGACTCAAGACGGACCGGCTGCATCAAGAAAGAAGATTCAGGTAAAAGTGATGCCTTGGTGCCTTAACCTTGACCAAAACCCAACCCCTTTGTATCCTTGATGACCTTGACCATATTTAGAACCATTTAGGCATCATAGATAAGCCCTATGTGTCCGATTTGATCACCCTAACCTAGGACTAAATGACCATGCTGGAGAGAATGGAGTTCAGCGTTATGCATAGGGGGAACTAGACTGGTCCGACCAGTCATGACCGGTCGGCTAGCAGTACTGCTGCATTTGTAAAAGGCCAGCCGACCGGTCATGACTGGTCGGCCTCTACAAAGCATGTAGGCCAGCAGGTGTGGCCGACCGGTCATGACCGGTCGGCCTCTACAAAGCATGTAGGCCAGCAGGTGTGGCCGACCGGTCATGACCGGTTGGCCTGGTATCTCCACATGTCCAGCAAAGGGCGCCGACCGGTCATGATCGGTCGGCCTAGTGCATTTGGCCTGTCCAGTGAGAGGGTCCGACCGGTCATGACCGGTCGGCTCATATATTTGGCCTATGCTATTGATGTTCTCCAGCAGGGGGGTCCGACCGGTCATGACCGCTCGGGACAGGTCGGCATATAGCCGTTTTCTGACCGTTGGGGCTCTATTTTTCTATATATAGAGCTCCGGTTTTGGGCTTTTGATGAGGGATTTTTGAGGGAGAAAAGCCACCATTGAAGGAGATCTTTTGAGGCTTAATCCTTGACCTATGCAAGGCATCTTCCTTATGCTTTAACACAAGATTAGAGCATTCCAAGCTCATGAAGAAGATGACCTTCATCCCCTCTTGATCTCTAGAGCTAGGAAGCTCCTTGATTGGCAAATCCTTGTCCTAAACTCGAAAATGAGATCGTTGTAGGTAAGAGACTCTAGGCAACCCATTCCCACTAAGTTGTAGAGCTCTCAAACCCATCCTCCTAGCACCTTAGGCATTTCAAGGCATCGCATGCAAGGTGTTTGATCGAATGTGGCTGAGGCATTGGCGACGCAACGGTGGCATGATCGAGGGAGCAAGGGAAGCTGATTGAAGCACGGGAGAGCAGAGATCAAGAAACCCTATTCGGCGCTAAACAAGGGGCTCATTCGACAAGTAGGTTGTCTAATTTGAGAGTCCATTTTAGAGTTTGTTTTTCGAACTCGACCTGGGGACGTTAGTCGTTCCTTGGCCCGTCAGCCGGGCCTAAACTAAGTCTCCAAGGGGGAGCCTCCGACACGGGAGTAAACGTGCGATAAGGTTGAGAGTTAGCCTATGTCTAAAACTCCGGATACGGTTGAGAGGTGAACTGATAAAACCTCCGTGTAAAGGTTGAGAGGTGAACCTCATTTAAAACCTCCGATAGTGAATGCCGGTGTGCTCAAAGGGGTTGAGTACTTGAACCGGGAGTGGAGTAGACACGTAGTCGAACCACTATACATCCTTGTGTTTGTGATTGTTCTTGAGCACATTCATATCTTCACATTGTTAGTTTAATTGCTTAATTATGCATGTTTGATAGGAATGTATGCTAGGCACTTTTTAGACATCCCCACATAAGATGTACCTTCACTACTTGTGTAGACTTGAGCTCATTGATCCACTCTCATAAGTCTACACAAGATGCATAGGTTAGAAGCTTAATTCGTTCAATCTTTTACTTATCTATGCATGCTTAGACTAGGCTTATTTATTGCTTATACTTTTTCTAGTCTTGTGATTTGACCCACCTAGGCTTGGAAGCCTAAGTGTTCTTGCTTACTTTGTTATATTTGTTGAATTGTGCAAGTAGGCGAAAAGATTTTCAAAGGTCCTATTCACCCCCCCTCTAGGTCCATAGACATATCTCCAAGTGTCTCTACAAGCGTTAAAACCGCACTTTCAACCTGGCCTCCGCAAGCCGCTCCTCCAACGAGATCTTGTCTTGGCGGAAGATCTCCTTCTCTCTCTCTGCCTTCTCCTTCAAATCGACGAGCTTCACAAACTTCGAGTCCAAAGCTTGATACCTCTCAGTCAAAACTTGGACTTTCTCTATGAGGATCTTGATCTCCTCATCTCTCTTGGAGATCACTGCCTCACGGGACTTGAGGAGTTGATCCCTTCCTTGAACTGCCTTCTCCAAGGCAGTTCTCTTCCCCTCAGCTTCGTCTATCACGCGACGGGCGGCAACGATATCACGCCTCGTTCGCAGGATAAGATCTAAGCCCTGCAAAAGTAACGGAGAATGTGAGAAAGTATTCTGGAACGTAACAACAGATTAAAGCAGGGCCTTGACAAGGTCTTACCTGAACCATCCTCACCCCCGCTTCGAGGAAAAGGTTCTCAGGGCTTGGCTCGGGAAGAGAGCTGAAGGCTTGGGGGGGAACGTTCTCGAAGAAGAATTTACATATTGGATGGAGGTGGCGGGGGATAGAATATGTCCCACTCCCAGACGGTTGGGCAACGACCAACCCAGCCGGCTCGCGACGTGGGGGCATCGACTCGCGACCAGGTCCCTGCTCGGCAGCAGGGATCAATTCGCGAGCAGGAGCCGGCTCTCGAGGCTCTATTTGCTCTCGAGCCTCATCAGCTGGGGGGCAGCAGGACCCCGCCCCATCCGGGGAATTGTCAGCAATGTTAATCACTGGCGGTCCAGGTGCGACCACCAATGAGGGAATATTGGGCCCAGCCGGAGCCCCCGCCGTGCTCGCGAGAGGGGCAGGTTGATCGCTACCCTTACGGACGGGTGGCTGAGATGGTTCGGCAGGTGTTCTCTTCTGCCTTTTGGAGTTCGTGCCCTTCAGTTGGGGCAGCAGACCCCTCTTCTCCCCTGCCTTCGTCATCTCGGATTCTCCTCTGGATATTAGGCCCGCTGCTGCAAGTCGCGAGGGAGACAGGCAAGCCTCGATGTGCCTATCACCAACAGGCACCTTGTACACCTTGACTATCTTCTCGTTGATAACTCCCTTCAAACTTGGTTTTCTCAAGGCCGGGATACCTGCGAGCACAAACAAGGGTCAAAGAATGAAGTAAAACCCTAAAAACTTAAACTGGAGAAAAATACACAATGTGGGATTGTGCCTACCTTCACAGAAAAAGCGGTTTACTCCTGGATCCCTGGAAGAAGCAGACTCCCAGTTCCCGGATGCATAAAACCAACGTTTTCTCCAGCCGGGATAGTTCGAGGAGGGTTTCCCCAACACGAAGTTATCCCGGTGCCAGTAGCACAGGTAAACCAGCCTTTGCTGGAAGGTGCTTTCTTCAAACGGAACATAAGGAGGAACTCCTCCGCCATAAGCTCCCCATTGCCGGCCTGAGCCCAGAGGGCAAAGGAGCCCAGAACTACCCTCCATCCATTCACGATGAGTTGCCCGGGGGCAATCTTGTAACACCGGAGAACATCGCGTATGAAAGGATGGAGTGGGAGGTGTACCCCCAGGATGAGCTGGTACTCATAAAAAGCTACACATCCTGGGGGGGGGGGGGGAGTCTGATGTCTCTCCATCTCAGGGCAATCGGAGAACGACTGAGTCGGGGATCGGGTATCTCTCCCGTAACTCTGCCAGCCAGTCCTCCGATAGAACAGAAGGATATCCGGCTGCTGTATATCTCCCTGCCGGAACCCTCGCACTGCTAGAAGCAGAGGATTCCGGGGTGGCATCGCCTAGAGGAACGGTGGTCTCGTCAGAGTTCCCAGCCATGAAGAGGTTTTAAGAAGATTAAGAAAAAGAAAAGAATCAAGGCCTATACCCAGAAAAGAAAGAAAGGAAGAGAAGGAGCGCCGGAGGAAGGAGACTGAGAAAAGACTGCAAAAAATTCCTTTCGAAGAGCTTCTGTAGAAAACCAGAGAAATGGCGGACTCCGTATATTTATAGGCAATCATTCCGCCGCATCTGATGGTACGTGGCAGTCCCTCCTTCGGCGCAGCACTCGAGCAGGTACGCCCATTAACTCCTCAAACACGTGGCGAGCGCCCCTTCATTTTCTGTCTGCGGAAAGGCTGCGGAAAGATGGCGCTCATTAATTCTAGCCCATCATGTGAGGTTCCTTTCTCGATGAAGGCAGCGGGCGGTTACGTGTGGTAGTGAGCTAAGTCCTTCCCTTAAAAATTCTTGGCGGCAAGGACTTGGGGGGCATCTGTTATAGGCAAAATAATGGAGATCAACTCAGCTATTAAGATTGTACAAGGACGCCCATTCGACTCTCGAGATCATCTAATCGAGAGTCGCAGATTGGGTAAATACGGAAGTACCCATTAGACTCTCGAGATCATCTGAGCGAGAGTCGCAGATCGGGTAAATACGGAAGTACCCATTAGACTCTCGAGATCATTTGAGTGAGAGTCGTAGACTGGATAAGTGCGGGACACCTACTCGACTCTCGAGATCATATGCTCGAGAGTCGCAGAATGGGTAAGTGCGGGACGCCCATTCGACTCTTGAGATAAGCTGATCGAGAGTCGCAGATGGACAAATACGGAGCATCTATTTGCAAGGCATCGAGCTCCCATAGCCGATAGTTAGATAAAGCAAAGCAGAGATTCTCTTCTTGATCTGCGAGCAGACCTTCTCACGAGTCAGTGAAAAGGATTACATCCGAATGAGCGAGCACTAGGACTCACGACCATATTCCAACATACGAACAGCCTTTTCTGTGGTGACACCCCTTAAGCCTTCAGTACCAGCACCCGATTCCCGTCAAGCAGCTTGTCCAATCCCTCTGCGACACCAACCAGGGCTACACCTAGTTCAGTGGTTTCCGCCCCGTCGGCGTCTCCTTCCTTTTCGCTGGCTATGACTCCAACTACGGTCTCCAGCTCTACATGAGCAATCAGCGTTACTACTACGCCTACCAGCAGCCCGGATAGGTCGATTTTGGGATTATCTTCTCTGGTGGTTCCGAATCTCAAGGGATTGCCATCAAGAAACGTGATTGCCAAAATAAGTCATTGGGTTAGATCTCGCCTTTAAGGATAAGGATCTTACCCCAGGAAATCAGTGGGATCTCAGTATCGTACACGAAATCAGCGGGATTTCGATATCTTACGTAACAGATTGGATCGCTTCAGATCTATATAAAGGGATGACTCCATTAAAGAGAAAGGTACACACAATATTCAATCTCTATCCCGTTTTGCCTGGCTATTCTTCTTGCTTTACCTAACTTAAGCATCGGAGGGCTAACGGCTGGACACTAGCCACCCTAAGTTGCTTTCTGTCTTCTTACAGGTCTATCGGAGAAAATCCCTGCTGAAGAGAAGGTGAACAACCGGAGGATCCTATTACAAAATCTGACGTTAACATACGTCTTCCCCTCCACCCCTTCATTCGCAGCATACTTTGGAGCTATAGGATTGCCCTTGGGCAACTTATTGTAAATGGGTGGAGGGTAGTCTTGAGTTCCTTCGTTCTCTGGGCGCAAGCCAGTAACGGAGAGTTAACCACCGAAGAATTTCTCCGGATGTATCAACTCAAGAAGGCTCCCTCCAGTGAAGGCTGGTACTATCTCTGTTACTGGCACCAGGATAACTTTATCCTGGGGAAGCCCACTTCAAATTACCCCGGGTGGAGGAAACGGTGGTTTTATGCTTCCGGAAGTTGGGAGTCTTAGACAAGATCTATGTCTGGGGGCCCTGGCGTGAACCACTTTTTCTGTGAAGGTGGGCATAATTTCATGCTTAGCAGATTTCTGTGAGTTAATTCAGGGTTTTCTGATTTCTGCTTCTCTAACCTATGCTCGTATTTGCAGGTGTTCCGACTTTGATGAAGCCAAACTTGAGGGGAGGGATTCACGAGAAAATCGTGAAGGTATACAAGTTGCCTGCTCGCGATAGGCATATCGAGGCTTGTCTATCAGCCCGTCAACTCACAGCGGCAGGATTAATATCTCGTGAGGAGGTCGCGATGACCAGTGCGGGGGAGAAAAGAGGGTTGTTGCCTCGCCCCAAGGGCACAAACTCGAAGAGGCAGAAGAAGACGTCTGCTGGTCCTTCTCATCCATCTAACCGGACGGGTGTCGCCCAAACTCCCCTTCTCGAGGCTACGGTGGCCGTGCCAGCGGCACCTGCACCTGTCGCTCCTTCATTGGTGGTTCCTCCTGAACCACCAGTTATTAATATTATCGATAACTCCCCTGAGGTAGGACAGGGCGGGGTCAGGCTGCCCCCCAGTTGAAGAATCTCGCGAGCCTGAAGGTGCTCGCGAGTTAGCTCCTGCTCGCTAGCCGGCTGCTGCTCAAGCTGCGAGCCCAGCTGGACTGGTCTTAGCCCAGCCCTCTTGTACTGGATCATTCACTGTCCCCTGTCATCTCCACCCCATTTGCAAGTTCTTGTTCGACAATATCTCCCCCCAGACCTTCTGCACCCTTCCCGAGCCAAGTCCTGAAAACCTCTTCCTCGAGGCAGGAGTGAGGATGGTACATGTAACATGTTTTTTAATTTGACCCTGTTGTTTTGCTCCTTTTGTTTGCTCCCGAATCTTTATTTGATAACCTTTCTTCTATTCTGTAGGGCTTGGACCTCATTCTACGAATGAAACGGGACATCCTCGCCGCCCGTTGTGTGATAGATGAGGCTGACGGGAAGAGGGTTGCTTTGGAGAAGGCGGTCCACGGAAGGGACCAAGTCATCAAGTCTCGCGAGACCCTGATCGCGAAGATGACGGAGGAGAAGAAGATCCTCATTGAGAAGGTTCATGTCCTGACTAATAGATATCAGGCTTTAGACTCTAACTTCGCTAAGCTCGCGGAGTTGAAGGAGAAGTCAGAGAGAGAAAGAGAGATCTTCCGCCAAGACAAGATCTCATTGGAGGAGCGGCTCGCAGAGACCAAGTCGCAGCTCAAGGAAGTTAGCGAGAATTTGGATAAAGAGCGCTCCACTCTTGCACAGCTCAAGGCCGACTCGATCCACTAGGACGAGGAAAGAGTAGCCCTTTTCAAGATGCTCTCTGAAGAAGGAGCTCGAGCCATTATAGAGTTCCGAACTTCACAGATGTATGACGAAGAGAGATACGAGTCGTACGATGCTGGTCGCGACTTCGCACTACGAGTGGTGCAGCGGATGTCCCCATCTTTTGATATGGGCGAATTCGAGAAGGTCGCCACCATCAGTAGCTGTGGAGGAAAGAGCAATGCCAAGAACGAAGTGACTGAGGTCACTCAAGCTGGAGGGGTTCCCGAAGTGGGCCCAGAAGTCGAGAGTGCCGCTCCTCCTCCAACCGATGCGCGAGAATGATTATCTTTCTTCTCTTTGCTTATTCATGTATCAATTTTGCGTTTGTAATCAGCCTTTGTAATCAACTCAAATGAATGAAAAAACACCTTTTGATGATGTTGTCGGCATCTTATTTCCTTTCTTTCGTTCTTCCTTTGTTTGTATAATGAATGCCTTCATACTTAACTCATGTAGTGATGAGTTAGGCTCAATCTGGGGGTCTTGGTGACCATGTCCGTGTGGAGATAGACTGATATGTCGATTGAGACTTCGATTCTACCAAGGGTAGACAATTGGCCAAGAGAAAGTGTGTATTCTCTTCGGGGCTATCCGGGTCCAATTAAATAGAGTAGCGACCAAAAAGACTGACTTTAATTCTACCAAGGGTAGATAGTTGGCCAAGAGAATGTGTGTATTCTCTTCGGGGCTATTCAAGTCCAATCAAGTGGATTAGCAGCCAAAAGACTGATATTTATTCGAATGTCGTTCTAAATTACACCGGATTAAGGGAAATACCGTAGCAAATGTTCCACGTGTCAAGGGCGACGTACAGGTCTTCCCTACATATCTTCAAGATAGTAAGTACCGGGTCGCACAATTTTGATGACTTGATACGGGCCTTCCCAATTTGGATCCAACGAACGAGCAGGAGCTCCGAGATTCTGTCTAAGGACCAAATCGCTGAGCTGGAAAGCTTTAGGCCGAACTTTACCATTACGATATCGAGCAATGCGTTGCTGATACGCTGCTACTCGCAGCTGGGAGGTATCCCTCCGCTCTTCCAAGAGATTGAGATGAAGTCGAAGACCTTCCTGATTACAAGTGGGATCATACTGCTCGATTCGATACGAAGGTACTTGAATTTCAATTGGTACTACTGCGTCGGTATCAAATGCCAAGGAGAAAGGAGTTTCACCTGTTGACGTGCGAGTCGTAGTCCTATATGCCCATAAGACTTTTGGCAGGAGTTCTGGCCACATACCTTTACACTCACCGAGCTTGGTCTTTAAGTGATGCTTAATGATTTTATTCACCGCTTCAACTTGCCCATTTGCCTGAGGATGGTATGGAGAGGTGCGGACATTGTATATCTTTCATTTTTCGCAAAACTCCTCGAAAGCAGCGTTGTCGAATTGCTTTCCATTATCGGTGATTATAGAGTGGGGGAGCTCATAACGGCATACAATATTTCTCCATATGAATTTAGTGGTCTGTTTCTCGGTAATTCTGGCTAATGGTTCTGCCTCGACCCATTTGGTGAAGTAATCGACCACCACGATTACAAACCTATTTTGACCTTTCCCGATGGCAAGGGCCCGATGATGTCGACTCCCCATTAGGCGAAGGGCCAAGGGCTATCCATTGGTGTCATTTGCTCAAACGGTACATGAGATACAGGAGAATATTGTTGGCACTTGTCACATTTTTTAGAGAATTCGATCGCATCTGCCTTCATAATAGGCCAGTAGTATCCTTGCCTCATCGCCTTATATGCTAGAGATCGTCCCCTTGGGTGGTTACCACATGCCCCCTGATGTATTTCATCCAGGACACGATGTGCTTCTTTTGGGTGAAGACACCTTAAGTAGGGCAAGGAGAAACTCTTACGTAATAACGTTCCATTTTGTAAAGTATACCTGGCAGATCGATGGCGAATTTGTCGTGCGGATTTCTTGTTGTCTGGAAGATGCCCATCCCTGAGATAGAAGACAATGGGGTCCATCCAACATGGAGAGGGATGGACCGCGATCACTTGCCCAGGAGTTGCTTGGTCGATACTCAGCGTTCGAAGGTGCTCGACGGGAATTGAATGTGATAACTCAAATTTTGACGCGGAGGCGAGTTTAGCCAAAGAATCTATGAGTTTGTTCTTCTCGAGAGGTATGTGGATTATTTCATAATTCTTCAGCTTCGCGAGCAGGATGAGCACTCTCGATTTATATAAGGCCATCCTTTCTTCTTTTGCCCAAAATTCGCCGAGTACCTGATTGACTATGGGCTGAGAGTCACTATGAATGCGAAGACTCTGAATCGAGAGGACGTTTGCCAGTTCAAGGCCGACAATTAGAGCCTTATATTCTGCTTCATTATTTGAGATGCGAGAATCAAATCGTAGAGCGTATTAGAAATCCAACCCATATGGAGAAACTAGAATTAGGCCTGCTCCGCTACCGGTGGCCCGTGAGGACCCGTCCACGAAGAGTGACCAAGATGGCTGATCGCTGGTCACTGGGTTATCCTCGGGAGATGTGTATGTGAATTCGACGATGAAGTCAGCCACGGCCTGGCCCTTCATTGCGGTCCTGGGGCAGAACGAAATATCGTGTTCACTAATCTCAACCGCTCATTTAGTTAATCGCCCTGAAACCTCGGGTTTTTGAAGGACCTGCCGTAATGGGTGATTTGTTGGCACTAATATCGGGTGGGCTTGGAAGTAGGGTTGCAGTTTTCGAGCAGCCATGACCAAGGCAAGGACCAACTTCTCCATATCAGAATACCGAGTTTTGGCATCTACCATTGCTCGACTAATATAATAAATGGGCCTTTGTACCCCGAAATCTTCTCTTATTAGCGTGGCACTAACGGCCGTTGAAGACACAGATAAGTAAAGAATAAGTTGCTCGTGTGCCACACGTTTTGATAAAATGGGGGGTGCACTCATATATTGCTTTAGTTGTTGGAACGCTTCATCGCATTGCGAGGTCCACTCCCAATCGGATTTGGCGGTGGCTCGGAGGAGCTTAAAGAAGGGCAAACACTTGTCAGAGGCCCGTGAAATGAACCTGTTTAACGATGCAATGCGACCAACCAGGCGTTGGACATCCTTGAGAGTGTTCGGAGATTTCATCTCGGTCAGTGCTTTTATCTTTTCAGGATTTGCCTCAATTCCTTGCTGGCCGACCATAAATCCAAGAAATTTTCCAGCAGACACTCCGAACGCACAGTTTTCTGGATTTAGCTTCATCTGATACTTCCTCATTAAGTCGAAAGCTTCTTGAAGATCTGCGATATGGTTGCCTTCGACGACACTTTTCACAAGCATGTCATCGACATAAACCTCCATATTCCTGCCGATTTGTGCGGCGAATATTTTATTGAGGAGGAGCTGATATGTGGCCGCTACATTTTTAAGACCAAAAGGCATTACCTAGTAGCAATATAGACCTCGGTCGGTGATGAAGGCGATGTGCTAACTATCCGGCAGATACATCGTGATCTGATTATAACTAGAATAGGCGTCCATGAAACTTAGCAGGGCATGCCCTGCAGTCGAATCCACCAACTGGTCGATTCGTGGTGTTGGGAAGCTGTCTTTTGGGCACGCTTTGTTCAAATCGGAATAGTCTACACACATCCTCCATTTGCCGTTAGTTTTTCGAATGAGGACCACGTTCACGACCCACTTTAGGTAGTCGACTTCTTTTATAAAATTGATTGTGAGTAACTTTTCGACCTCGGCCTTGATTACCATTTTCCTTTCTGCAGTGAAGGCGCGCCGGCGCTGATGGACAGGTTTATACTTCGGATCAACGTTCAAACGATGTGTGATGATGCTAGGGTCGATGCCTGGCATGTCTTTGTGAGACCAAGCAAACATGTCTTGGTATTTGTAACACCCCGAATTTACCATAATTATTTTAAAATTTTCTGAAATTTATTTCTATTTTTTTATATTAAATACCGGCGATTGATAGTAAAATTCAAATAATGGGACATCCGTAGGAGATCATATGGAGTACCCTTTATTAAAGTTGCTGAGAATGACCTCATTAACAATGTAGAAGACTTATATTTCGTTACACTTGAATATTTGTAAAAATTACGAAAATGCCATTAGTTAAACTTAAGTTAAGATGCCATTTTTAAGTATTATAGTTTCTGACGATCACTTTCACGCAAAATCCTGGATTTGAGCTTTTGGACACATATTAACCTTACACATTAAATTTCAGCCCTTAAATCATAGCAAAAGTGGTCCAATTGTCAAATCAGCCCTTAACCCTTGATTTTCATGTCTATCAAGTGACGAAAGCAAATGGTTAGTCGTAGTCGAATATTTCTCTTCATATGAGTGACTTGGATCGTCTTTATCATGGACCAATAGTGTGATTTGATTGCCCCACATTGATAAGCCTCTTTCTTATGCGCGAAGTTATCCCGTTCTAGAAATTAACGAGTTACCAACTCTTCTCAAATTTGAACCCTTCAATTTACCCACTTCTCACCATCAATCGCTTCTCAAATTTGGACCACCCATTATACTCATATGACTACGATTTTACACAAAATTTGGACCCCAATCTACAATCCTACACCGTTGAACCACAAAGCCAGCCCCTTCTTTTTCCGCCAAAAGTTAGAATTTCATATCCAGGCATTCCTCACCATCAATCAACAACTAAACTTTGTACAATTGTTTGCCTATCATGACTACATATTTTTCTAAAATTTGGGCCCTGATCATTAAGTGTAGACCGTTAATTGAGATATAGCTCATTTTAGCACCCATTATGCCATTTTTAAGGATCGGCCAATCTAGAATGTGGATCATCAAGAAATTTACGTATTCTGACTCTACTCTTCGAGCTTGATAAGATGAATGGATTGGAATTGATCAAAGATTATCCGAATATTAAGATTTGAGCAACCCACCTCGAGAGGTTGTTACACAAGACCTCGCGTGCACATCCCTCTTCATATTTCTACTACGCATCTCCAAACCCTAATTCCAACCCTACCTCTATATATAGGGCCTCTCTTAGCCAAAGGTGACCCCCACCCATGAATTTGAGAGAGGTAGAGAGAGAAAGAGAGAGAAAGAGAAAGAGAGAGAGAGAAAGAGAAAGAGAGGGAGGTAAGAGAGAGGAGTACCATCTTGCTATTATTTCATCATCTTATATTTCTAATAAGTCGAAGATCATAAGGTGAGAACTCCTTTAAGATTGGATTAATAATTTCATGTCTTGTAGGTTGATAATTCTTATGTGTTTTTGTTTACATGTGTTTATTTATTCTCTCCTTAGTTAGCTATATATGAATGCTTTTAGATACTTTTTCCATCTCATGGTGATGAGGATATTCATTGGACTTAGAGAACTAGTAAGGAATAGAATTATGTTTGTTGCACATATGAGATCTGTGTAACCATCTTTAAAGGGACCACCTTTCTTTCTATACTGTATAAAGAATAGTTGTGATTGTCTAATAGATATTCTTATATTGCGACATTCCTTTTATATATATGGATGGACCCTAATCTGTGGTGATGAGTATCAGAACACCCGGTTAAGTGGTTGCCCTAACCTAAGATGATGCTTTTAGCTTGTCCGGTTAAGTGGCCACCCTGATCTGTGGTGGTGGTATCAAGATCGCCCGATTAAGTGGTTGTTAAATCCATTTATTACTACTATTATTATTATATTTACTATTATTATTATTATTCCTAAAGTTGTTAAGGATCTCCATAAGACGATAGTTGAGTATGGTTGTTATGAATCTTAGTAGTACGGGCCACCATCCTGAGATGTGATGCGTCAGTTACGACTATTTTGATGAGTGATGAACCATAAGGAAGGATGTGGTGGTACCAAAGGTTGGTTAGACGATAAGTGGCTTGGTGTAAATTGGTAATAATAATAAAGAATTGCTAATTCATGCTTGCACATGACTCCATGTGGGTGTATGGAATTGAGAATAAGCTAGAGCATCCTACTTCTCCCATACACTGTCACGTGAGGATTTGGGCTATGAGCGTCCCGTTTCTCACGTGGTCGGGCAAAATTATGGGCTTGCGTGTCCCAAAACTCCTGGCGGCATGTCTGAGGATTCCTACGCTGGGTCATGCATTATCATGCATTACATTAAGAAAGAGTAATTGATGTTTTGTTATGATTTTTATACAATTATTATTTCTAACCTTAAAGTAGTTCTTCACTGTGCCGCTTTTGACGGTATTTTGTGGAAATAATTTAGAACATATGGGTAACGATCCTCAAGAGTCCGAGCCTTAAGGAGACGATTATGATGGCTCGTGGGAGCAGATGGTGGAAGACGAGACCGCATAGTCATTCATAGTTCTAGCATTTATTTAGTATTTGAAATTGTAATTAGTCCCAATGGGAGGACGTAGTTATGAACATGGTGTTTGATTGAATGATGGTTACATGGTTTGATGATTTAGTTTAGTTAATGAAATAATATATAAGTTTGGTTTCATTGTCTTACTCATGGTTTTTTTAAATAGTATGAAATGTGCATATTTGTGTGAAAATTATGTAAGGGGTATGACCCTCACACATTCCAAATAACCTTGGGAATTCGGCCGTCGTGACTTACACGGGAGCCGAAATCTTGGGGTGTTACAAGTTGGTATCAAAGCAAAATGGGACCTCTGGGCGAGAAGCCTAAATCCATATCAAAATTAACTCATATTAGGGCTTAGGTCCCAATGACTAGAGACAAATCATTTAGATTTAATCCTATTAATGATATGTAATGTTATGAACTTAGAGACCCACACTTAGGTTCCTTGAAATTTACTAAGGTAGTCGTAGAACTTAGAAATCTCAACATTTTAGGATTTTTTGGATACAAATTTTCATTTTTTTTAAATATTTGGGGCTCTCATCTATTCCCCATATTTGAATCATTGATTCATTGAATCTTGTGAATTTTCTCCATAAATAATTAGGAGTAACTATTTTATTTCTAATTATTTCAATTAGGGCAGATTTCTAGACCCATCTGTAATTTCGTCATTAGAAAATGTATTTTCAGATCTCGTAAAATTTTATAAAATTTTTTGGAGATTCCTAATCCAGTCCCCAGTATCTGTATAAAATTTCAGATCAATCTGATATGTAATTAAATCAGGAAAATTCTGGTAATAACACATATGTTGTGTAAAAGTCTGCTGATCTGTTACATTTTTCAGACTTGTGGGGGTCATAACTATACTTTATCATGAGATTTTTATTCTGATAAAAATTTGAGGTATTTCTCACCTAATCATCTATCTACGCTCCAAATTTTAGAGGAAAAGGACTTCCGATTTGAGAGAAAAAAATCCGAGAGCGCGATTAGGTCATAGGTATCAGATTCCCAAACTACGAGCTAGGTGAACCTCTAACTCTAACTTTCTGATTTGAGTTCATTAGTTTTCACCTTAGAAGTGCCCTCTAACCTATAGAACACTTATTTTCAGCTTGATGGCCCCTAAGAGAAAATCTTCAAGAAACGTTTCCTGCAGCCTCACCCCCGCCTGAGTCACCACCCATGGCTAACACTGTGAGTCCTAATACAAATCCACCAATGACTTCAGTGGAAGGAAACTCTAATGCTCTACAACCTTGGGAAGCTATGTTAGGCGCACTCGATTGTCTCACCGGTATAATTCAACAACAACAGGCCCAACAGCATGAGCAACAAACCCGACACCAGGCCACCCTTGAACAATTGATAACGATCGTGACCCCTGGCCAAACTCCGATTCCAACCTCTACTCAAACCGCACCTCCGCCTCCAGTGGGAACTCAAACAACTACACCAACACCCCAAAATCAACCTGAAACATTCCAAGAACCCCTAGCACCTAGACAGGCTCCTCCGCCGAATCAACCTCGGTTCATGCTTCCTGAAGAAACCATCCTGATTGAGAAATTCCTGAAGCTACATCCTGAGAAGTTCCATAGAAACCCTGACCCTACCAAGGCGGATTATTGGCTCAAGCAAGTGGCTAAGGCACTGGACACCCTGGCTTGCCCCATGCAACACCGAGTAACCCTAGCTACATACCTATTAGAGGGGGCGGCCTACGTTTGGTGGCAGGCAGCAAAAAGAAGAGTCCCAGAAGAATTCCAGTGGACGTGGGACACTTTCCATGCCAAGTTCTATGACAAGTTTTTCCCTGAAGCATATAGAAAAGAGAAGATGTCTGAATTCCTGAAACTAGAGCAAGGTAACCTCAGCATAGCCCAATATGAAGACAAATTTGCTGAGTTATCAAGTTACTTACCATCAGCAGTAGAAGGACCTGGACTATAAGATCCACAAGTTCCAGGAAGGCTTGAGGCCTAGTATTCGGTCAAGGATTAGCATATTGAAGCTGCGTACTTATGAAGAGATCATAGATCGAGCAATGATTGCTGAGAAAGACACTGAACGCTATATCCAGCAACGAAATCAAACAAGACAAGTAGGCCAGAAAAGCAGAGCAGTACCAAACTCACCTTCCATTCCTGACAAGAGGCCAAGACTTGCACCAACCAATCAGTAACAGAACCGGGACCCCTTCAACTGTCACTACTGTGGAAAGCTAGGACATAAGGCCATCAATTGTTTTAAGAAGGCTGCAGATGAGAAGAATGCCTCCCAGCCTAAGGGGAGTTAACCACAACAGCAGAATCAAGCACCCAGACCACCTGTAGCAGCCCATCCTCAAATGCAGAAGAGAGAAGCACCAAATCCAAACCAAAAGCAACAAGGACGTCTCTACGCTATGGCTCCATCAGATAATGTGGAAAAAGACCCCCGCGCCATCGAAGGTACTATCTTTATCGGCGATGATCCAGTAGTTGTCTTATTTGATAGCGGTGCCTCCATTTCTTTTATTGTTACATCAGTTGTAGCTCGATTAAACTTAAAGGTAGAATGCTTGGGTGAATCTGTGGTCATAGCAACACCTATCGGTCGAATTGTAGAACTAAGAAAGGAATGTCGAAGGTGTCCTTTAACCATTGGCAAAGTCAAATTCGAAGCAAATCTAGTTCTATTGAACATGAAGAACTTCGACGTGATCTTGTGAATGGACTGGCTCTCTAAGCACCGGGTGAACTTGGATTGCCATCCCAAGACCATATCATTGTCTCTCCCAAGCCACGACCCGGTAGTGTTCTAAGGTAAGAAGAGGAAGGAAGTAATCGAACGGTTGATGTGCGTCGGAGAATCGGTTGAGCTATCTGTCGACCAAATCTCCATAGTAGCTGAATTCCCTGAAGTATTCCAAGATATTCCTGGTCTACCCTCGAAGCGTGAAGTAGATTTCGCCATTGATCTCGTGCCCGGTACAGCACTTATAGCATTGGTAGTGTACCGTATGGCTCCTGTAGAATTGCAAGAATTGAAGAAATAGTTAGAAGAACTCCTAGAGCAAGGATTTATTCGCCCCAGCGTATCTCCCTGGGCCGCGCCTGTCCTCTTTCTACAGAAAAAGGATGGTTCGCTTTGCCTATGTATTGATTATAGAAAGTTGAACCAAGCCACTATTAAGAACAAGTATCCTCTTCCGCGCATAGATGATCTTTTCGACCAGTTAAGAGGAGCCCAGTTCTTTTCAAAGATTGATTTAAGGTCCGGGTACCATCAACTAAGAGTGAGAGATGCAGATATTTCCAAAACGGCATTCAGAACGAGGTATGGACATTATGAGTTTGTCGTCACGCCCTTCGGACTGACAAATGCCCTAGCAGTATTCATGGACCTAATGAACCGCGTATTCAAGCCCTACCTAGATAAATTCGTTATTGTTTTCATCGATGATATCCTCATATACTCAAAGAGTAAGGAAGAGCACGCCGAGCATCTAAGAATAGCTCTGCAGACACTGAAGGACAACCAATTGTATGCTAAGTTAAAGAAATGTGATTTTTGGGAAGAAGAAGTGAAGTTCCTTGGTCATGTAGTCACTCGCGATGGGATAGCAGTCGACCAGTCCAAAGTTGAGGCGGTCCGCCAATGGATCCAACCTACCTCAGTCACTGAAGTGCGAAGTTTCCTAGGGCTTGCAGGATACTATCGTCGTTTCATCAAAGAATTCTCAAAGATCACTCGCCCCTTGACCGAGTTAAATAGGAAGAATACTCGCTTTGTTTGGAGCACAAAGGCAGAAGAAGCTTTCCAAAGGCTGAAAGAATTGTTAACAACAGCCCCAGTTCTAGTATTGCCCAAAGAAGGAGTAGAATTTGTGGTCCATACCGATGCCTCATGAGCAGGCCTGGGTTGTGTATTGATGCAGGCAGATAAGGTAATAGCTTACGCCTCTTGCCAATTGAGACTACACGAGCAGAACTATCCCACACATGACCTAGAATTAGCAGCTTTGATCTTTGCCTTGAAGATTTGGAGACATTATTTGTATGGTGAGCAATTCAAGTTAAACACCGACCACAAGAGCCTGAAGTACTTATTTCAGCAGAAAGATTTGAATATGCGTCAACGAAGGTGGATGGAGACACTTAAGGATTTTTAGATAGAGTTGTGCTACAAGCCTGGGAAAGCTAATGCAGTGGCTGATGCCCTTAGTAGGAAGAAGGTACATGAGACAACAATGTCTTGCATCCTCAAGAAGCAGAAAATGCTAAATTTTATAAAAGATTTTGATGTAAAATTAAACGTTGGGAGCTAAGTAGTGAAAGTGAATAATATTGTAGTAGAACCGACATTGATGCGTAAAATCATTAATGCTCAGAACCAAGACGACGAATTGCAAGAAATAATGACAAAATTTATGGCTGATGAAAGAAATGTAGATTGGCGAATTGGATCAGATGGAGGCATACGTTTTTGCGACCGTCTATGTGTGCCAAAGAAACTAAGTTTGAAGAAGGAAGTGATGGACGAAGCACATAGCTCGAAGTTAACGATTCACCCGGGGAGCACGAAGATGTATCAGGACATGAAGAGGCAGTACTGGTGGAACAAAATGAAGCGAGAGATCGCAGAATACGTATCTAAGTGCCTCACTTGTCAACAGGTAAAAGCCGATCACAAAAAGCCAGGAGGATTGTTGAAACAACCGAAGATCCTTACGTGGAAGTGGGAGCACATTACTATGAACTTCATCACGAGTTTACCCAAGTCGAGAAAGAATCATGACGCCATTTGGGTGATAGTAGATCGCCTCACCAAATCAGCTCACTTTGTCGCGACTCGAGTGTTGGCGAAGGTATCAGAATTGGCGGAGTTGTATGTGAAAGAAGTTGTACGTTTACATGGGGTACCGGTATCGATTATATCAGATAGACATTCACGCTATACGTCATCATTATGGTCAAAGATGCAACAAGCTATGGGAACGTCGCTCAAGTATAGTACAGCTTACCACCCACAGACGGATGGTCAGACGGAACGTGTGAACCAGATTCTGGAAGATATGTTGCGAGCATGTGTGTTGGACTTTAAGGGAAGTTAGGAAGATTACCTACCTCTGGCAGAGTTTGCTTATAACAATAGCTTTCAGGCAAGTATAGGTATGGCACCATTTGAAGCATTGTATGGTCGTCCTTGTCGCACGCCTCAATGTTGGGCCGAAGTAGGAGATCGAAGCTTGATTGGGCCGGAAATTGTTCAAATTACCTCAGAAGCTTGATTGGGCCGGAAATTATTCAAATTACCTCAGAAGCTTGATTGGGCCGAAAATTGTTCAAATTGCTCGAAGGAAAGTCATTCCACTAGTAAAAGTTGTATGGTCGTTTCACGGAGAAGAGGAAGCAACCTGGGAGACCGAAGAAGAAATGAAGAAAGCTTATCCACACCTTTTCGCCGTACATTCAGGTAACTTTGAGGACGAAGTTTAGTTTTAAGGTGGGGGGAGTTGTAACGCCCCGAATTTACCGTAATTATTTTAAAATTTTCTGAAATTTATTTCTATTTTTTTATATTAAATACCGGCCATTGATAGTAAAATTCAAATAATGGGACATCCGTAGGAGATCATATGGAGTACCCTTTATTAAAGTTGCTGAGAATGACCTCATTAACAATGTAGAAGAGTTAGATTTCGTTAAACTCGAATATTTGCAATAATTACGAAAATGCCATTAGTTAAACTTAAGTTAAGATGCCATTTTTAAGTATTATAGTTTCTGACGATCACTTTCACGCAAAATCTTGGATTTGAGCTTTTAGACACATTAACCATACACATTAAATTTCAGCCCTTAAATCATAGTAGAAGTGGTCCAATTGTCAAATCAGCCCTTAACCCTTGATTTTCATGTCCATCGAGTGAGGAAAGTAGATGGTTAGTCGTAGTCGAATATTTCTCTTCATATGAGTGACTTGGATTGTCTTTATCATGGACCAATAGTGTAATTTGATTGCCCCACATTGATAAGCCTCTTTCTTATGCGCGAAGTTATCCCGTTCTAGAGATTAACGAGTTACCAACTCTTCTCAAATTTGAACCCTTCAATTTACCCACTTCTCACCATCAATCGCTTCTCAAATTTGGACCACCCATTATACTCATATGACTACGAGTTTACACAAAATTTGGACCCCGATCTACAATCCTACACCGTTGAACCACAAAGCCAGCCCCTTCCTTTTCCGCCAAAAGTTGGAATTTCAGATTTAGGCATTCCTCACCATCAATCAACCACTAAACTTTGTAAAATTGTTTGCCTATCATGACTACATATTTTTTCAAAATGTGGGCCCTGATCATCAAGCGTAGACCGTTAATTGAGATATAGCTCATTTTAGCACCCGTTAGGCCATTTTTAAGGATCAGCCAATCTAGAATGTGGATCATCAAGAAATTTACGTATTCTGACTCTACTCTTCGAGCTTGATAAGATGAATGGATTGGAATTGATCAAAGATTATCCGAATATTAAGATTTGAGCAACCCACCTCGAGAGGTTGTTACACAAGACCTCGCATGCACATCCCTCTTCATATTTCTACTACGCATCTCCAAACCCTAATTCCAACCCTACCTCTATATATAGGGCCTCTCTTAGCCAAAGGTGACCCCCACCCACGAATTTGAGAGAGGGAGAGAGAGAAAGAGAGAGAAAGAGAAAGAGAGAGAGAGAGAGAGAGAGAAAGAGAAAGAGAGGGAGGTAAGAGAGAGGAGTACCATCTTGCTATTATTTCATCATCTTATATCTCTAATAAGTCGAAGATCATAAGGTGAGAACTCCTTTAAGATTGGATTAATAATTTCATGTTTTGTAGGTTGATCATTCTTATGTGTTTTTGTTTACATGTGTTTATTTATTCTCTCCTTAGTTAGCTATATATGAATGCTTTTAGATACTTTTCCATCTCATGGTGATGAGGATATTCATTGGACTTAGAGAACTAGTAAGGAATAGAATTATGTTTGTTGCACATATGAGATCTGTGTAACCATCTTTAAAGGGACCACCTTTCTTTCTATACTGTATAAAGAATAGTTGTGATTGTCTAATGGAGATTCTTATATTGCTATATTCCTTTTATATATATGGATGGACCCTGATCTGTGGTGATGAATATCGGAACACCCGGTTAAGAGGTTGCCCTAACCTGAGATGATGCTTTTAGTTTGTCCGGTTAAGTGGCTACCCTAATCTGTGGTGGTGGTATCAAGATCGCCCGATTAAGTGGTTGTTAAATCCATTTATTACTACTATTATTATTATATTTACTATTATTATTATTATTCCTAAAGTTGTTAAGGATCTCCATAAGACGATAGTTGAGTATGGTCATTATGAAGCTTAGTAGTACGGGCTGCCATCCTGGGATGTGATGCGTCGGTTACGACTATTTTGATGAGTGATGAACCATAAGGAAGGATGTGGTGGTACCAAAGGTTGGTTAGACGATAAGTGGCTTGGTGTAAATTGGTAATAATAATAAAGAATTGCTAATTCATGCTTGCACATGACTCCATGTGGGTGTATGGAATTGAGAATAAGCTAGAGCATCCTACTTCTCCCATACACTGTCACGTGAGGATTTGGGCTATGAACGTCCCGTTTCTCACGTGGTCGGGCAAAATTATGGGCTTGCGTGTCTCAAAACTCCTGGCGGCATGTCTGAGGATTCCTGCGCTGGGTCATGCATTATCATGCATTGCATTAAGAAAGAGTAATGGATGTTTTGTTATAATTTTTATACGATTATTATTTCTAACCTTAAAGTAGTTCTTCACTATGCCGCTTTTGACAGTGTTTTGTGGAAATAATTTAAAACAGGTAGGTAATGATCCTCAGGAGCCCGAGCCTCAAGGAGACGATTATGGTGGCTCGTGGGAGCAGATGGTGGAAGACGAGACTGCATATTCATTCATAGTTCTAGCATTTATTTAGTATTTGAAATTGTAATAAGTCCCAATGGGAGGACGTAGTTATGAACATGGTGTTTGATTGAATGATGGTTACATGGTTTGATGATTTAGTTTAGTTAATGAAATAATATATAAGTTTGGTTTCACCGTCTTGCTCTTGGTTTTTTCAAATAGTATGAATGTGCATGTTTGTGTGACAATTATGTAAGGGGTATAACCTTCACACATTCCAAATAACCTTGGGAATTCGGCCGTCGTGATGTACACGGGAGCCGAACTCTTGGGGTGTTACAGTATTCAGTGAGAAAATGGACCAGATCTTCTCGAAAGACGCTGGTTAATGTTATAGACAAAGTAACGGATATCAGCTCAGCTATTAAAGATTGTACACGAGCGCCCATTCTACCCGCGAGATCATCTGATCGAGAGTCGCAGATCAGGAAAGTATCAGACTCTCGAGATCATCTGATCGAGAGTCGCTGATCGGGTAAGTGTAGGTTGCCCATTCGACTCTTGAGATCATAAGCTCGAGAGTCGTAGGACGGATAAATATAGAGCACCTATTCGCAAGGCTTCGAGTTCCCTTAGTCTATGATCAGATAAAGCGAAGCAAAGATTCCTTCCCTGAATAGCGAGCAGACCTTCTCATAAGTCGTTGAAAGGAGTTACGTCAAAATGAGCGAGCACTTGGACTCGCGACCAGGTTCCAACATGCGAATAGCTTTTCTGCGGTTACATCTCTTATCCTTCAGTACCAGCACCCGATTCCCGTCGAGCAGTATGACTCTGCGAGGCCAAGCAGGGCTACATCCAGTTCGGTGGTTTCCGTCTTGTCGGCGTCTCCTTCCTTTTCGGAAGCTATGACTCCAACTACGGCTTCCAGTTTATCATGACACATCAGCGCTATTACTACGCTTACCGGCAGCCCGTATAGGTCGGTTTTTGGGCTTATCTTCTCTAAATGGTTCCGGATCTCAAGGGATTGCCATCAAGGGGCGTGATTGTTGAAATAAGTCATTGGGTTGGTTCTCGACTCTAAAGATAGGATCTTATCCCACGAAATCAGTAAGATCTCAGTATCGTATGCGACATCAGCGGGATTTCGATATCTTACGTAACAAATTGGGTTGCTTCAGATCTATATAAAGGGGTGACTCCATTAAGAGCAGGTACGCACACAACATTTAATCTCTGTCCCGTTTTGCTTGGCTATTCTTCTTGCTTTGGCCTGACTTAAGCATCGGAGGGCTGACGGCTGGATCCCAGCCACCCTTAGTTGCAATCTGTCTTCTTTCAGGTCTGTTGGAGGAAATCCCTGTTGGAGTGAAGGAGAACAACCGGAGGATCTCGTTGCAAAATCTGACATTAACAGTTTGGCGCTGTCTGTGGGAACGACTTAATCGTCAAAATCAATCGTTCCACCGATCAAAATCCTTCAGCGATGCCTCCTAAAAAGGCCGTTCATCCTTCAACTTCAAGGCAGCCACCACCTCCGCCCGATGAGACGGAATCTGTACCTGCCCTTCCACCTGATCTGACGAATATCCCTTAAGGAGCCCCGAATATGCCGTCAACAAACCCATTACTGGAGGCTTTTGGAAATCAAGACGATGTCTTACGTTTCCTCGGAAACACCCTTCTGACTCTAAATGCCGGAGTTCAAGCGCTGTCAAATCGACTTGATCAGCATTTCCCCGAACCTCAGAGACAAGCCTCCGAAGGGTTACCACCGCAGCCTATACCGGTGGCATCTAGACATTCTATGGACGAACCACAGGTCCCACCACTTGGCAGCCATCACCCTGTACCGTCTCCACATTCTATACATTCTAGTTCGTCTCGACAACCTCAACCGCAGGGCTCCATCACCGAAACATCGAGCTATACCTTACCATGGGAGGGAGATCTCAAAAGAATCCATGATCGTTTTTGTTATAGGCAAAATGGTGGAGATAAGATTTCACGTGGAAATGCTCATTTGGCCCTCGAGATCATCTGATCGAGAGTCGAATATTGGATAAGTGCGAGACGTCCATTCGACTCTCGAGATCATCTGATGGAGAGTCGAATATTGGATAAGTGCGGGACGTCCATTCAACTCTCGAGATCATCTGATCGAGAGTCGAATATTGGATAAGTGTGGAACGTCCATTTGACTATCGAGCTCACCTGATCAGGAGTCATGGATAGTTAAATATGAAAAACTAGATTCGCGAGCAGACTTTCTCACAAGTCGTTGAAAGACGTTACATCTAAGTGTGTACTTGGACTCGCGACCACATTTTAATATGCGAGCAGCTTTCCTGTGGAAATCTCTTAGCCTTCAGTACTAGCACCCGATTCCCGTCGAACAGTTTGTCCAATCCCTCTGCGACACTAAGTAGGGCCACATCCAGTTCGGTGGTCCCCGACTCGTCGGCGTCTCCTTCCTTTTCGGAGGCTATGACTCCAACTACGGGCGTCTCCTTCCTTTTCGGAGGTTATGATTCCAACTACGGCTTCCAGCTTATCATGATATATCAGCGTTATTACCACGCTTATTGGTAGTCCGGATAGGTCGGCTTTTGGGTTTATCTTCTCTAAATGGATCCGGATTTCAAGGGATTGCCATCAAGGGGCGTGATTGTTGGAGTAAATCATCGGGTTGGATCTGACTCAAAAGATAAGATTTTATCCCACGAAATCAGCGAGATCTCAGTATCGTATGCGATATCAACGGGATTTCGACATCTTACGTAACAAATTGGATTGTCTCCAGATCTATATAAAGGGGTGGCTCCATTAAGAGCAGGTACGCACACATCATTCAATCTTGGTCCCGTTTTGCTTGGCTTCTCTTCTTACTGTGGCCTAACTTAAGCATCGGAGGGCTAACAGCTGGTCCCCAGCCACCCTTATTTGTTGTCTTGCTTCAGGTCTGGTGGTGAAAATCCCGGTTGGAGTGAAGGAGAAAAGCTGGAGGATCTCGTTACAAAATCTGACATTAACAGTTTGGCGCCGTTTGTGGGAACGACTTGATCATCGAAATCAATCGTGCTAACCACCGATCAAAATCCTTCAGCGATGCCTCCTAAAAAGGCTGTTCATCCTTCAACTTCAAGACAGGCACCACCTCCGCCTGATGAGACGGAATCCGTACCTATCCTTCCACCTGCTCCGACAAATATCCCTCAAGGAGCCCCGAATCTGCCGTCAACAAACCCATTATTGGAAGCCTCTGGAAATCAAGATGATGTCCTACGTTTCCTCAGAAACACTCTCCTAACTCTAAACGCCGGAGTCCAAGCGCTGTCAAACCGGCTTGATCAGCACTTCCCCGAACCGCAAAGACAATCCTCTGAAGGGTTACCACCGCAACCCATACCGGTAGCTTCCAGACACTCTATGGACGAACCACAGGTCCCGCCACTCGGCGGCCATCCCCCTGTACCATCTCCACATTCCATACATTCCAGTTCGTCTCGACAACCTCAACCACAAGGCTCCACCACCGAAACATCTAGCTATACCCTACCATGGGAAGGAGATCTCAAAAGAATCCAAGATCGTTTTGATGTTATGGAACAGCGATACCAGGCAAATCGGCCATCTGCCGTCATGGCGGCAATACACCAATCTGAATCTCCCTTCACCAGCGAGGTCATGGAAGCCCCATTACCCAGAAAGTATCGAGCGCCTGTTATTGCTCCGTACACAGGAATTGGCGACCCTCTGGAACATCTGGAAACATATAGGTCCCTCATGGAGTTGGAGGGACATGGTTCAGAAATCATGTGTAGGGCCTTTCCCCTAACATTGAAGGATGCAGCTCGTACGTGGTTCCGGGGGTTAAAGCCCCGTTCCATCAGTTCCTTTTCCCAGTTATCAGAGATATTCCTTTCTCAATTCATGGGGAGTATTCGCATTAAGAAGCCAGCCTCCCATCTAATGAATTTGAAACAGCAGCATGGGGAGACAATAAAGGAGTTCACAGTACGATTCACTGCCGAAGCCGTTCAAACTGAGGGATACACCGAAGAAAAGGGTCTTACAGCCCTCATTGCCGGGATAACGAGCGAGAAATTCAGGTTTGCCTTAGATAAAAGGCCACCGAAAACTATGGCAGAATTTCAAGCCAAAGCTCAGAAATATATCAATGCAGAAGAAGTCGCATTGACACGCCATGGAGTACAGAGCAAGAAGCGCAAGCCAGAAGGAGCCTCTTCTACGGATAAGAAATACCGTCGTGACCAGCGCGATCGTTCTCCCAAGAGGCCTTACTCTGGTAAATATCATAATTACACTCCTCTCAATCAGTCTCCTGAAAAGGTTCTAATGGAGATTAAACACAAGCCATATGTGAAGTGGCCTGCAAAGATCAAATCCGATCCCGAGAAGAGGGATAAGAGCAAGTTCTGTTACTTTCACAAAGATCACGGGCATAGGACCCAGGACTGCATCTCTTTACGAGACCATATCGAAGCCCTTATTCGAAAAGGCCATCTCCAGGATTATGTTGCTCGTAAAAATCGATCACCAGAAAGGGCGAAGACCTCATCTCGCCAAAAGGAACCACCTCATCATCAAACCGACCAGGAGGACGCCGAGCCCACGGGAGAAATTCGCACTATCGTCGGGGGACCAGCTTGTGGGGGTGACTCTCAAGCTTCAAGAAAAGCATACGCTCGGAAGGCTTCCAAAGAACCCCAGCAAATCTATTGGCTGGAACAGACGTCCAGCTCCTCAAAAGCAAGCCATCCTCCAATTTCTTTCACCCTCGAAGATGCAGCGGGAATCCACTTCCCTCATGAAGATTCTATCGTGGTCACATTGAAGGTATCAAATTATCTGACTCATCGGATTATGGTGGATACAGGTAGCTCAGCCGACATTCTGTATCTAGAGGCTTTCAACAAAATGGCACTATCCAGAAGCCTCCTCAAGCCAGTATCGACCCCCCTCATCGGCTTTGGAGGAGAGGTAGTAACACCCGAAGGAAGCATCGATCTCCCAGTTACTTTTGGAGAGAGTCCAGCGAAGACTACCGTCTTCGTAAACTTCCTCGTCGTGGATCAAAAATCAGCATATAACGCCATTTTGGCGCGGCCGTCTCTGACTAAGGTTGGAGCGGCCTTGCACCCTTCATATCTGTGTGTTAAATTTCCGACCCCAAATGGCATCGGGGTCGTGCGAGGAAGTCAGCAGGAGGCACGGTCCTGTTACCAGATAGCCCTCCAAGATCGAAAGAAGGCTCAAGCGACACCTGTCATGGAAATAGTTCAAGGTTCATCCGACGTTCCCGCCACCCGCGTTGGATCCAAGAGAAAATGCTCTGAAATCAGGAACTCCAGGGGAGGAAACAGTGGCAATCCACCTGACCGAAGACGACCCATCTAAGATCGTGCGCATCGGGTCCTCCTTGACCACTGTCCATCGTCAAAATTTGATCCGTTTCCTCACCGAATACAAGGATGTGTTTGCTTGGTCTCATAAAGATATGCCAGGCATCGATCCTGATGTCATCGCACATCGTCTCAACATTGACCCAAAGCATAAACCCATACATCAGCGTCGACGTGCCTTTACTGCAGAAAGACAAATGGCAATCAAAACAGAAGTTGAAAAGCTTCTCGCGGCTAATTTCATAAAGGAAGTTGACTACCCAGAGTGGGTCACAAACGTAGTTCTCGTCCGGAAAACTAATGGCAAATGGAGGATGTGTGTCGACTATTCAGACTTAAACAAAGCATGCCCCAAAGATAGCTTTCCGACACCGCGGATCGACCAGTTGGTCGACTCAACAGCTGGACATGCTCTCCTCAGCTTTATGGATGCTTATTCTGGTTACAACCAGATTATGATGCATCCACCTGATAGCCAGCATACTGCCTTCATCACAGATCGAGGACTATATTGCTACCAGGTAATGCCGTTCGGTCTTAAAAATGTAGGGGCCACTTATCAACGTCTTGTCAACAAAATGTTCGCTGCTCAAATCGGTAGGAATATGGAAGTGTATGTCGACGATATGCTCGTGAAAAGCATCGTTGAAGATAACCACATTTCAGATCTTCGAGAAGCCTTTGATCTGATGAGGAAGTATCAAATGAAGTTAAATCCAGAAAAATGCGCGTTTGGAGTGTCTGCAGGAAAATTTCTTGGGTTCATGGTTGGCCAGCGTGGAATTGAGGCAAATCCTGAAAAGATTAAAGCATTAATAGAGATGAAATCCCCTGTTACTCTGAAAGACGTTCAGCGTCTAGCAGGTCGCATCGCATCATTGAACAGGTTCATCTCGCGAGCATCTGACAAGTGTTTGCCCTTCTTCAAACTCCTTCGTGCAACGGCCAAGTCTGATTGGAAGTGGACACCTCAGTTTGAAGAAGCTTTTCAACAATTGAAGCAATACATGAGCGCTCCCCCCATTTTATCTAAGCCTGTAGCACATGAGCAACTCATTCTTTATTTATCTGTGTCTCCCACGGCCGTTAGCGCCGCTTTAATAAGAGAAGATTCCAGGGTGCAAAGGCCCGTTTATTATGTCAGTAGAGCAATGGTCGATGCAGAAACTAGGTATTCTGATATGGAGAAACTGGCCCTAGCCTTAGTCACTGCGGCTCGAAAACTGCGACCATACTTTCAAGCCCATGCTATTTTAGTACCAACAAATCATCCGCTACGCCAAGTCCTTCAAAAACCTGAGGCTTCAGGACGCTTGACTAAATGGGCGGTCGAGATCAGTGAGCATGATATCTCATTCTATCCTAGGACAGCAGTCAAGGGCCAGGCCGTGGCTGACTTCATCGCTGAATTTACGTATTCTTCTGAAGATAATGTCATGACCAGCGACCAGCCTCCTTGGTCTCTCTTCGTGGACGGGTCGTCGCGGGCCACTGGTAGTGGAGCGGGCCTGATTTTAGTGGCTCCCGACGGGTCACATTTTCAATATGCTCTGCGTTTCGAATCACGCATCTCCAATAATGAAGCAGAATATAAGGCCCTGATTGTTGGCCTCGAGCTAGCCGTTGTCCTCGCAGTCCAGAATTTGATAATTCATAGCGACTCCCAGCTCATTGTCAACCAAGTTCTTGGCGAATTCGAAACCAAAGAAGAAAGAATGGCCTTATACAAGTCTCGTGTCCTCATCCTGCTCGCCAAACTGAAGACTTATAAAATATTTCATATCCCTCGCGAGCAGAACCAACTTGCCGATTCCGTGGCAAAACTCGCTTCTGCACCGGAATCGGAGCTATCACATTCGATCCCCATCGAGCACCGTCAGCATTTGAGTATCGACCAAGTGATTCTAGAGAAAGTTATATCGGTACAATCGTCTCTATGCTGGATGGATCCTATCATCATTTATCTTAGAGATGGGTACCTACCAGAAGACAAGAAAGCTGCAAGACAAATTCGGCTTCGAGCTGCCAGGTACACCTTACAAGATGGAATCTTATTGCGAAAAAGCTTCTCCTTGCCTTATTTAAGGTGTCTTCATCCAGAAGAAGCACATCGTGTTCTAGATGAAGTACACCAGGGGGCATGTGGTAATCATCCCAGGGGGCGATCTCTAGCATATAAAGCGATGAGGCAAGGATATTATTGGCCTACTATGAAAGCAGACGCCATCGAATTTTCTAAAAAATGCGACAAGTGTCAACGATATCAACCTATACCTCGTGTACCGTCTGAGCGGATGACCCCAGTCGACAGCCCTTGGCCTTTTGCTCAGTGGGGGATCGATATCATCGGGCCCTTACCTATGGGAAAGGGACAGAATAGGTTCGCGATCGTGGCGGTTGATTATTTCACCAAATGGGCCGAAGCATAACCATTAGCCAAAATTACTGAAAAACAAACTACTAAGTTTATGTGGAGAAATATCATATGTCGCTTCGGACTTCCTCATACTATAATTACCGATAACGGAACGCAGTTCGACAATGCAACCTTTGATGAATTTTGCGACAAATGGAAGATACGTAATCTCCGCACTTCTCCATATCATCCTCAGGTGAATGGGCAGGTCGAGGCAGTGAATAAGATCATAAAGCATCATTTAAAGACCAAGCTAGGTGAATGTAAAGGGGTGTGGCCAGAACTTCTACCAGAGGTGTTATGGGCCTATAGAACCACGGCTTGTACATCGACAGGTGAAACTCCTTTCTCCTTAGCATTTGGTGTTGACGCAGTAGTACCAGTGGAAACTCAAGTGCCCTCATATCGGATCGAACAGTATGATCCCGCGAGCAATCAGGAGAACCTCCGGCTTCATCTCGATCTCTTGGAAGAGCGAAGAAATGCTTCCCAAGTACGAGTGGCGGCATATCAACAACGTATTGCTCGTTATCGGAATGCGAAGGTTCGACCTAGATCCTTCCAGTTCGGAGATTTGGTCCTAAGGCAAAATCTTGGAGTTCCTGTTCGTTCATTGGATCCGAATTGGGAAGGCCCGTATCGGGTTATTAGGGTTGTGCGACCCGGTACTTATTATCTTGAAGACATGCAAGGGAAGCCTGTACGTCGCCCTTGGCACGTGGAGCATTTGCTACGATACTACCCTTAGATTCGATGTAGTTTATTATAGCGTTTTATGAATAAAGTGAAAAATATCTTTTGGCCGCTACTCCATTTATATGGACCTGAATAGCCCTGAAGAGAGTGCTTACACATCCTCTTGGCCAATTGCCTACCTTTGGTAGGACTGAAATCATTACTAGTTGGTTACTTCTCCATTTACATGGACCTGAACAGCCTCGAAGAGAATGAATACCATCTCTTGACCAACCTTCTGCCCTTGGTAGAATTAAAATCTCAATCGATAGATCAGTCTATCTCAACGCGGACATGGTCGTACGACCCCCGGATTGAGTCTAATTCATTTTCATGAGTTAGTTGCTCATGACTGGTGAAAGGAGGGATCGCACTCCGGAATGCGAGCACCGTAGCTCGAGCTCGAGTCACAGTCATACACCTTAATCGCGAGCACCACAGTTCGCCATACACCCTAATTGCGAGCAACGTAACTCGTGCTCGGATTAAGGGTTCGCATTCACTGATGAGTCAATATGAAGCCAACTTGGGGGTCTCAATCGGTTTGGTCGCAACGAACCCCCGGATTGAGCACATTCTCGTTGCAACAAGGCATTCAGTACATGGAAAAGAAAGTAAACAAAAACGAGGACAATACTTCCAAAAATATTTTTTTTCATTAATGATAAATGTTTACAATATCCATTCACGAATACAAGAGAGGAAAACAAAGAAAATCAATCCCTTGGAGGAGGAGCTGCGCTCTCAATTTCAGGGCCCATTTCTGGAGCTCCTTCAACCTGAGTGGCTTCAGTCACCTCGTTCTCAGCAGCAGCCTGCTCTTCGGCAGCAATGATGGTCGCGACTCGACCAAACTCCCCCATATCAAAGGATGGGATCATTCGTTGCACTACTCTTAGCGCAAAGTTGCGACCAGCATCATATGACTCGTACCTTTCGTCGTCATATTGTTGCGAAGAACGGAACTCGGAAACTGCCCGAGGACCTTCTTCCGAGTCGTCCTTAAGCTGCGCGAGAGCGTTGCGCTCCTTGGTCAGGTTGTCGTAGGCCTCCTTCAGCTGCGACCTAGCCTCCGCAAGTCGCTCCTCCAGTGAGATCTTGTCTTGGCGAAAGATCTCCTTCTCTCTCTCCGCCTTCTCCTTCAAGTCGGCGAGTTTCGTGAACTTATTGTCCAAAGCTTGGTACCTTTCGGTCAACACCTGGACTTTCTCTATGAGGATTTTTATCTCCTCATCTTTCTTGGAAATCACGGCCTCACGGGATTTGAGGAGTTGATCTCGTCCCTGGACCACCTTCTCCAAAGCAATCCTTTTTTCATCTGCCTCGTCTATTACGCGGCGAGCGGCGACGATGTCTCGCTTCGTCCGCAAGATGAGGTCTAGTCCCTGCAAACAAAAAGATGGGTGAGAAGAAATACTTAAGAAACCCCAAAATAATAAAGTTTTGGGCTAGGAGGTTCTACCTGAGCCATCCTCATCCCTGCCTCAAGGAAGAGGCTCTCGGGGCCTGGCTCGGGAAGAGAGCCGAAGGATTGAGGCGGGACATTCTCAAATAAGAATTTACAGATGGGGTGGAGGTGGCGAGGAACAGAATATGTTCCACCGCCGGAAGGTTGGGCAACGATCAGCCCAGACGGCTCGCGAGGAGGGGCCATCGTCTCGCGAGCAGGTCCCTGCTCGGTAGCAGGAACCAGCTCGCGGGCAGGAGCCATCTCTCGAGGCTCCGTGTGCTCACGAGCCTCTTCAGCTGGGGGGCAGCTGGACCCTACCCCATCTGGGGAATTGTCAGCGATATTAATCACTGGCGGCCCGGGCGCGACCACCAGTGAAGGAATAGCGGGCCTTGCTGGAGCCCCCGCCTTGCTCGCGAGAGGAGCAGGCTGATCGCTACCCTTTTCGGTGGATGGGTGAGATGGACCAGCAGATGTTTTCTTCTGCCTCTTGGAGCTCGTGCCCTTCAGCCGGGGCAGCAGACCTCTTTTTTCTCCAACCTGCGTCATCTCGACTTCTCTTACGGGTATTAAGCCCGCTGCTGCAAGACGAGATGGAGACAAGCAAGTCTCGACGTGCCTATCACCAATAGGCACCTTGTACACTTTTACGATTTTTTCGTTGATCCCCCCTTTCAAGTTCGGTTTTCTCAAGGCCGGGATACCTGCGAGCACAAACAAGGGTCAAATGGAGAAACCCTAAAAACCTTTAATTGAAGAAAAAGTGCACAATGCGGGACCGCCTACCTTCATAGAAAAAACGATTTACTCTTGGGCCCCTGGAAGAAGCAAATTCCCAATTTCCAGATGCATAAAACCAACGCTTCCTCCAGCCGGGATAATTCGATGAGGGCTTCCCTAGCACGAAGTTATCCCGGTGCCAATAACATAGATAGTACCAGCCTTCGCTGGAGGGTGCCTTCTTCAAGCGGAACATGCGGAGGAACTCATCAGCTGTAAGCTCCCCGTTCCCGGCTTGAGCCCAAAGGACGAATGAGCTTAGGACCACCCTCCATCTATTCACAATAAGTTGCCCGGGGGCAATTTTATAATACCGAAGTACATCCCGGATGAAGGGATGGAGGGGAAGGCGAACCCCCAGAATGAGTTGATACTCATAGGATGCCACACACCCTGGGGGAGGGGAGTCTGGCGTCTCTCCATCTCTGGGTAACCGGAGATCGACTGAGTCAGGGATCGAAAATCTCTCCCGTAACTCCAGCAGCCGGTTCTCCGATAGAATGGAAGGATATCCGGCCGCTGTATACTGACCTGCCGGAACTCTTGCGTTACTAGAAGCAGAGGATTTCGGGGTGGCATCTCCTAAAGGAACGGTACTCTCCTCGGAAGCCATGGGATATTTAAAAAAGAAAGAAGAAATAGTACAGTGAAAAAGGAAAGAAAGAGCACCAAAGGGGATCGAGGAAGACACCAAGGAGCTCCGGAGGAAGATGATTGAAAAAGCAAAGGAGGATTCTGAAACTTCTGTGAAAATCAGAAGATATGGTGGACTCCGTATATTTATAGGCAATCATTCCGCCGTATAAGGTAGCACGTGGCGATCTCTCGTTCGGCACAGCACTCGAGCAGGCACGCCCATTAAATACTTGGACACGTGGTGAGCGCCTCTTCATTTCCTGACTGCAGAAAGGCTGGCGCTCATTAATTCCAGCCTAATCATGTACGGCTTCTCAGTAAAAGCAAGAGGCAGCCGCGCATGACAGCAAGCTAAGTCCTTTCCTTAAGGATTCTTGGCGGCAAGGACTTGGGGGGCATCTGTTATAGGCAAAATGGTGGAGATAAGATTTCACGTGGAAATGCTCATTTGGCCCTCGAGATCATCTGATCGAGAGTCGAATATTGGATAAGTGCGGGACGTCCATTCGACTCTCGAGATCATCTGATGGAGAGTCGAATATTGGATAAGTGCGGGACGTCCATTCGACTCTCGAGATCATCTGATCGAGAGTCGAATATTGGATAAGTGTGGAACGTCCATTTGACTATCGAGCTCACCTGATCAGGAGTCATGGATAGTTAAATATGGAAAACTAGATTCGCGAGCAGACCTTCTCACAAGTCGTTGAAAGACGTTACATCTAAGTGTGTACTTGGACTCGCGACCACATTTTAATATGCGAGCAGCTTTCCTGTGGAAATCTCTTAGCCTTCAGTACTAGCACCCGATTCCCGTCGAACAGTTTGTCCAATCCCTCTGCGACACTAAGTAGGGCCACATCCAGTTCGGTGGTCCCCGACTTGTCGGCGTCTCCTTCCTTTTCGGAGGCTATGACTCCAACTACGGGCGTCTCCTTCCTTTTCGGAGGTTATGATTTCAACTACGGCTTCCAGCTTATCATGATATATCAGCGTTATTACCACGCTTATTGGTAGTCCGGATAGGTCGGCTTTTGGGTTTATCTTCTCTAAATGGATCCGGATTTCAAGGGATTGCCATCAAGGGGCGTGATTGTTGGAGTAAATCATCGGGTTGGATCTGACTCAAAAGATAAGATTTTATCCCACGAAATCAGCGAGATCTCAGTATCGTACGCGATGTCAACGGGATTTCGACATCTTACGTAACAAATTGGATTGTCTCCAGATCTATATAAAGGGGTGGCTCCATTAAGAGCAGGTACGCACACATCATTCAATCTTGGTCCCGTTTTGCTTGGCTTCTCTTCTTACTGTGGCCTAACTTAAGCATCGGAGGGCTAACGGCTGGTCCCCAGCCACCCTTATTTGTTGTCTTGCTTCAGGTCTGGTGGTGAAAATCCCGGTTGGAGTGAAGGAGAAAAGCTGGAGGATCTCGTTACAAAATTTGACATTAACAGTTTTGATGTCATGGAACAGCGATACCAAGCAAATCGGCCATCTGCCGTCATGGCGGCAATACATCAATCTGAATCTCCCTTCACCAGCGAGGTCATGGAAGCCCCGTTACCTAGAAAGTATCGAGCGCCTGTTATCGCTCCGTACACAGGCATTGGCGACCCTCTTGAACATCTGGAAACATATAGGTCCCTCATGGAGTTGGAGGGACATGGTTCAGAAATTATGTGTAGGGCTTTTCCCCTAACATTGAAGGAAGCAGCTCGTACGTGGTTCCGGGGGTTAAAGCCCCGTTCCATCAGTTCCTTTTCCCAATTATCGGAGATATTCCTTTCTCAATTCATGGGAAGTATTCGCATTAAGAAGCCAGCCTCCCATCTGATGAATCTGAAACAGCAGCATGGGGAGACAATAAAGGAGTTCACAGTACGGTTCACTGCCGAAGCCGTCCAAACTGAGGGTTACACTGAAGAAAAGGGTCTTACAGCCCTCATTGCTGGAATAACGAGTGAGAAGTTCAGGTTTGCCTTAGATAAAAGCCCTCCGAAAACTATGGCAGAGTTCCAAGCCAAAGCTCAGAAATATATCAATGCAGAAGAAGTCGCATTGACACGTCATGGAGTACAGAGTAAGAAACGCAAGCCAGAAGGAACCTCTTCTACCGATAAAAAATATCGTCGTGATCAGCGCGATCGTTCTCCCAAGAAGCCTTACTCTGGTAAATACCATAACTACACCCTTCTTAATCAGTCTCATGAAAAGGTCCTAATGGA
This sequence comes from Liriodendron chinense, assembly GCA_003013855.2. Classification (NCBI taxonomy): domain Eukaryota; kingdom Viridiplantae; phylum Streptophyta; class Magnoliopsida; order Magnoliales; family Magnoliaceae; genus Liriodendron; species Liriodendron chinense. The sequence continues at coordinate 2,224,184 of ML058408.1, forward strand.
GATTAAACACAAGCCATATGTAAAGTGGCCCGCAAAGATCAAATCCGATCCTGAGAAGAGGGACAAGAGCAAGTTCTGTTACTTCCACAAAGATCACGGGCATAGGACCTAGGACTGCATCTCTCTACGAGACCATATCGAAGCCCTTATTCGAAAAGGCCATCTCCAGGATTATGTTGCTCGTAAAAATCTATCACCAGAAAGGGCGAAGACTTCATCTCGCCAAAAGGAACCGCCTCATCATCAAACCGACCAAGAGGACGCTGAGCCCACGGGAGAAATTCGCACTATCGTCAGGGGACCAGCTTGTGGGGGTGACTCTCAAGCTTCAAGAAAAGCATACGCTCGAAAGGCGTCCAAAGAACCCCAGCAAATCTATTGGCTGGAACAGACGTCCAGCTCATCAAAAGCGAGCCATCCTCCAATTTCTTTCACCCTCGAAGATGCAGCGGGAATTCACTTCCCTCATGAAGACTTCATCGTAGTCACATTGAAGGTATCAAATTATCTGACTCAACGAATTATGGTGGATACAGGTAGCTCAGCTGATATTCTGTACTTGGAGGCTTTCAACAAAATGACACTATCCAGAAGCCTCCTTAAGCCAGTATCAACCCCCCTCGTCGGCTTTGGAGGAGAGGTAGTAACACCTGAAGGAAGCATCGATCTCCCAGTTACTTTTGGAGAGAGTCCAGCGAAGACCACCGTCTTCGTAAACTTCCTCGTCGTGGATTGAAAATCAGCATATAACGCCATTTTGGGGCGGCCGTCTCTAACTAAGGTTGGAGCGGCCTTGCACCCTTCATATCTGTGTGTTAAATTTTCTACCCCAAATGGCATCGGGGTCGTGCGAGGAAGTCAGTAGGAGGCACGGTCCTGTTACCAGATAGCCCTCCAAGATCGAAAGAAGGCTCAAGCGACACCTGTCATGGAAATAGTTCAAGGTTCACCCGACGTTCCCTCCACCACCTCATTAGATCCGAGAGAAAATGCTTTGAAATCAGGAACTCCGGGGGAGGAAACAGTGGCGATCCGCCTGACCGAAGACGACCCGTCTAAGATCGTGTACATCGGTTCCTCCTTAACCAGTGTCCACCGTGAAGATTTGATCCGTTTCCTCACTGAATACCAGGACGTGTTTGCTTGGTCTCATAAAGATATGCCAGGCATCGATCCCAATGTCATCGCACATCGTCTCAACATTGACCCGAAGCATAAACCCGTACATCAGCGTCGACGTGCCTTTACTGCAGAAAGACAAATGGCAATCAAAACTGAAGTTAAGAAGCTGCTCGCGGCTAATTTCGTAAAAGAAGTTGACTACCCAGAGTGGGTCGCAAACGTAGTTCTCGTACGGAAAGCTAATGGCAAATGGAGGATGTGCGTCGATTATTCAGACTTGAACAAAGCATGTCCCAAAGATAGCTTTCCGACACCGCGGATCAACCAGTTGGTCGACTCAACAGCTGGACATGCTCTCCTCAGCTTTATGGATGCTTATTCTGGTTACAACCAGATTATGATGCATCCACCTGATAGCCAGCATACTGCCTTCATCACAGATCGAGGACTATATTGCTACCAGGTAATGCCATTCGGTCTTAAAAATGCAGGGGCCACTTATCAACGTCTTGTCAACAAAATATTCGCTGCTCAAATCGGTAGGAATATGGAAGTATATGTTGACGATATGCTCGTGAAAAGCATCGTTGAAGATGACCACATTTCTGATCTTCGAGAAGCCTTTGATCTGATGAGGAAGTATCAAATGAAATTGAACCCAGAAAAATGCGCGTTTGGAGTGTTTGCAGGGAAATTTCTTGGGTTCATGGTTGGCCAGCGTGGAATTGAGGCAAATCCCGAAAAGATTAAAGCATTGATAGAGATGAAATCCCCCGTTACTCTGAAGGACGTCCAGCGTCTGGCTGGTCGCATCGCATCATTGAACAGGTTCATCTCGCGAGCATCTGACAAGTGCTTGCCCTTCTTCAAACTCCTTCGTGCAACGGCCAAGTCTGATTGGAAGTGGACACCTCAGTGTGATGAAGCTTTTCAACAACTGAAGCAATACATGAGCGCTCCCCCCATTTTATCTAAACCCGTAGCACATGAGCAACTCATTCTTTATTTATATGTGTCTTCCATGGCCGTTAGCGCCGCTTTAATAAGAGAAGATTCCGGGGTGCAAAGGCCCGTTTATTATATCAGTCGAGCAATGGTCGATGCAGAAACTAGGTATTCTGATATGGAGAAACTGGCCCTAGCCTTAGTCACGGCAGCTCGAAAACTGCGACCATACTTTCAAGCCCATGCTATTTTAGTACCAACAAATCATCCACTACGACAAGTCCTTCAAAAACCTGAGGCTTCCGGGCGCTTAACTAAATGGGAGGTCGAGATCAGTGAGCATGATATCTGATTCTGTCCTAGGACCGCAGTCAAGGGCCAGGCCGTGGCTGACTTCATCGCCGAATTTACATATTCTTCTGAAGATAATGTCACGACCAGCGACCAGCCTCCTTGGTCACTCTTCGTGGACGGGTTGTTGCGGGCCACTGGCAGTGGAGCGGGCCTGATTTTAGTGGCTCCCGACGGGTCGCATTTTCAATATGCTCTGCGTTTCGAATCACGCGTCTCCAATAATGAAGCAGAATATGAGGCCCTGATTGTTGGCCTCGAACTGGCCATTGTCCTCGCAGTCCAGAATTTGATAATTCATAGCGACTCCCAGCTCATTGTCAACCAAGTTCTTGGTGAATTCGAAGCCAAAGAAGAAAGAATGGCCTTATACAAGTCTCGTGTCCTCATCCTGCTCGCCAAACTAAAGACTTATAAAATAATTCATATCCCTCGCGAGCAGAACCAACTTGCCGATTCCTTGGCAAAGCTCGCTTCTGCACCGGAATCGGAGTTATCACATTCGATCCCCATCGAGCACCGTCAGAACTTGAGTATCGACCAAGTGACTCTCGAGCAAGTTATATCGGTACAATCGTCTCCATGCTGGATGGATCCTATCATCCTTTATCTCAGAGATGGATACCTACCAGAAGACAAGAAAGCTGCAAGACAAATTCGGCTTCGAGCTGCTAGGTACACCTTACAAGATGGAATATTGTTGCGAAAAAGCTTCTCCTTGCCTTATTTAAGGTGCCTTCATCCAGAAGAAGCACTTCGTGTTCTAGATGAAGTACACCAGGGGGCATGTGGTAACCATCCCAGGGGGCGATCCCTAGCATATAAAGCGATGAGGCAAGGATATTATTGGCCCACTATGAAAGCAGACGCCATCGAATTTTCTAAAAAATGCGACAAGTGTCAACGATATCTACCTATACCTCGTGTACCGTCTGAGCGGATGACCCCAGTTGATAGCCCTTGGCCTTTTGCTCAGTGGGGGATCGATATCATCGGGCCCTTACCTATGGGAAAGGGACAGAATAGGTTCGCGATCGTGGCGGTTGATTATTTCACCAAATGGGCCGAGGCAGAACCATTAGCCAAGATTACTGAAAAACAAACTACTAAGTTTATATGGAGAAATATCATATGTCGTTTCGGACTTCCTCATACTATAATTACCGATAACGGAACGCAGTTCGACAACGCGGCCTTTGATGAATTTTGCGACAAATGGAAGATACGTAATCTCCGCACTTCTCCATATCATCCTCAGGCGAATGGGCAGGTCGAGGCAGTGAATAAGATCATAAAGCATCATTTAAAGACCAAGCTAGGTGAATGTAAAGGCGTGTGGCCAGAACTTCTGCCAGAGGTATTATGGGCCGATAGAACCACAGCTTGTACAACAACAGGTGAAACTCCTTTCTCCTTAGCATTTGGTGTTGACGCAGTGGTACCAGTGGAAATTCAAGTGCCCTCATATCGGATCGAGCAGTATGATCCCGCGAGCAATCAGGAAAACCTCCGACTTCATCTCGATCTCTTGGAAGAGCAAAGAAATGCTTCCCAAGTACGAGTGGCAGCATATCGACAACGTATTGCTCGTTATCGGAATGCGAAGGTTCGGCCTAGATCCTTCCAGTTCGGAGATTTGGTCCTAAGGCAAAATCTTAGAGTTCCTGCTCGTTCATTGGATCCGAATTGGGAAGGCTCGTACCGGGTTATTAGGGTTGTGCGACCCGGTACTTATTATCTTGAGGACATGCAAGGGAAGCCTGTACGTCGCCCTTGGCACGTGGAGCATTTGCTACGATACTACCCCTAGATTCGATGTAGTTTATTACAACGTTTTATGAATAAAGTGAAAGATATCTTTTGGCCGCTACTCCATTTATATGGACCTGAATAGCCCTGAAGAGAGTGCTTACACATCCTCTTGGCCAATTGCCTACCTTTGGTAGGACTGAAATCGTTACTAGTTGGTTGCTTCTCCATTTACATGGACCTGAATAGCCCCGAAGAGAATGTATACCATCTCTTAACCAACCTTCTGCCCTTGGTAGAATCAAAATCTCAATCGATAGATCAGTCTATCTCAACGCGGACACGGTCACACGACCCCCGGATTGAGTCCAATTCATTTTTTTTCATGAGTTAGTTGCTCGCGACTGGTGAGAGAAGGGATCGCACTTCCGGAATGCAAGCACTGCAGCTCATGCTCGAATTAAGGGGTCGTAGTCATATAACCTAATCGCGAGCACCGCAGCTAGTGCTCGAGTAGCAGTCATAGACCCTAATCGCGAGCACCGCAGCTCGCGCTCGAACCAGTCCTACACCCTAATTGCGAGCAGCGTAACTCGTGCTCGGATTAAGGGATTGCATCCTCTGATGAATCAACATGAAATCAACTTAGGAGTCTCAATCGATAGATCAGTCTATCTCCACGAGGGTTTAGTCGCAACGACCCCCCAGATTGAGCACATTCTCATTGCAACAAGGCATTCAATACATGAAAAGAAAGTAAACAGAAACGAGAAGGCATTCATTGCGTGAAAGGGAAAGAGTAAATGAGGACAATACTTCCAAAAATATTTTTTCATTGATGATAAATGTTTACAATATCTATTCACGGATACAAGAGAGGAAAACAAAGAAAATCAATCCTTTGGAGGAGGAGCTGTGCTCTCAACTTCAGGGCCCATTTCTGGAGCCCCTTCAGCCTGAGTGGCCTCAGTCACCTCGTTCTCAGCAGCAGCTTGCTCTTCGGCAGCTATGATGGTCGCGACTCAACCAAACTCCCCCATATCAAAGGATGGGATCATTCGTTGCACTACTCTTAGCGCAAAGTCGCGACCAGCATTATACGACTCGTACCTTTCGTCGTCATATAGCTGCGAAGTCCGGAACTCGGAAACCGCCCGAGGACCTTCCTCTGAGAGCATTTTTACAAGGGCGACTCTCTCCTCGTCCCAGTGGATCGAGTCGTCCTTAAGCTGCGCAAGAACGGTGCGCTCCCTGGTCAGGTTGTCGTAGGCCTCCTTGAGATGCGACCTGGCCTCCGCGAACTGCTCCTCCAACGAGATCTTGTCTTGTCGGAAGATCTCCCTCTCTCTCTCAGCCTTCTCCTTCAAACCCGTGAGCTTCACGTAGTCTGAGTCCAAGGCCTGATACCTGTCGGTTAGGACTTGGATCTTCTCGATGAGGATCTTTTTCTCCTCATCTCTCTTCGCGATCACCGCCTCACGAGCCTTGAGCAGTTGATCTCTTCCTTGAACTGCCTTTTCCAAGGCAGTCCTCTTTCCCTCAGCCTCATCTATCGTGCGACGGGCGGCAACGATATCACGCCTCGTTCGCAGAATAAGATCTAAGCCTTGTAAAAGAGATGAAAAATATAAGAGTATTCTGGAACGTAATAACAGATCGAAGCAGGTCTTGACGAAGTCTTACCTGAACCATCCTCATCCCCGCTTCGAGGAGAAGGTTCTCAAGGCTTAGCTCAGGAAGAGAGTCGAAGGCATGAGGCGGGACGTTCTCAAACAAAAATTTACATACTGGATGGAGATGGCGGGGAATAGAATATGTCCCGCTTCCCGACGGTTGGGCAACGACCAACCCGGTCGTCTCGCAAGGGGGAGGCATTGACTCACGAGCAGATCCTTGCTCGGCAGCAGGGATCAGTTCGTGAGCAGGAGCCAGCTCTTGAGTCTCCATCTGCTCTCGAGCCTCTCCAGCTGGGGGGCAGCCGGACCCCACCCCATCCGGGGAATTATCAGCAATGTTAATCACTGGTGGTCCAGGTGCGACCACCAGTGAAGGAATAGTGGGCCCAGCTGGGGCCCCCGCCATGCTCGTGGGAAGGGCAGGCTGATCGCTGCCCGTGCGGATGGAAGATTGAGAAGGTTCGGCAGGGGTTCTCTTCTGCCTCTTGGAGCTTGTGCCCTTCAGTCGGGGCAGTAGGCCTCTCTTCTCTCCAGCCTTCGTCATCTCAACTTCTCTTCTGGATATGAGGCCCGCTGCTGCAAGTCGCGAAGGAGACAAGCAAGCCTCGATATGCCTATCTCCGACAGGCACCTTGTACACTCTGACAATCTTCTCGTTGATCCCTCCCTTCAAATTTGGTTTTCTCAAGGCCGGGATACCTGCGAGCACAAACAGGGGTCAAACGAAGCAAAACCCTAAAAACCTATCTGGAGAAACTGCACAATGCGGGATTGTGTCTACCTTCACAGAAAAATCGGGTCACTCCTGGACCCCTGGAGGAGGCAAACTCCCAGTTCCCGGAAGCATAGAACCACCGCTTCCTCCAGCCGGGATAGTTCGAGGAGGGCTTCCCCAACACGAAATTATCCCGGTGCCAATAACACAAATAATACCAGCCTTCGCTGGAGGGAGCTTTCTTCAGACGAAACATACGGAGGAACTCCTCCGCCGTGAGTTCCCCGTTGCCAGCCTGAGCCCAAAGGGCAAAGGAGCCCAAAACTACCCTCCACCCGTTCACGATGAGTTGCCCGGGGGCAATCTTGTAACACCGGAGTACATCGCGAATGAAGGGATGGAGGGGAAGGCGTACCCCCAGGATAAGCTGGTACTCATAAAATGCTACGCATCCTGGGGGGGGGGGGGGGGGGGGAGTCTGGTGTTTCTCCACCTCCGGGCAAGCGGAGAGTGACTGAGTCGGGGATCAGGTATCTCTCCCGTAGCTCAGCCAGCCGGTCCTCCGATAAAACGGAAGGATGTCCGGCTGCTGTGTATCTCCCTGCCGGAACCCTCGCACTGCTGGAGGCAGAGGATTCCGGAGTGGCATCACCAAGAGGGACAGTGGTCTCGTCAGAGTTCCCAGCCATGAGAAGATAAAAATAAAAGAAGGAGAAAAAAGGAAGTATACCAAAAACAGAAAAGAAAATGAACACCGGAGGAAGAAGAAGAATGGAAAGAAAAGACTGCAAGTTCCTTTCGAAAAAGCTTCTGTAGAAAATCAAAGAAATGGCGGACTCCGTATATTTATAGGCAATCACTCCACCGTATCTGATGGCACGTGGCAGTCCCTCCTTTACCCATTAACTCCTCAAACACGTGGCGAGCGCCCCTTCATTTTCCATCAGCGAAAAGGCTGCGGAAAGCTGGCGCTCATTAATTCCAGCCCATCATGTGAGGTGCCGTTCTCGATAAAAGCAGCGGGCGGTTACGTGTGATAGTGAGCTAAGTCCTTCCCTTAAAAATTCTTGGCGGCAAGGACTTGGGGGGCATCTGTTATAGACAAAGTAACGGAGATCAGCTCAGCTATTAAAGATTGTACACGAGCGCCCATTCTACGCACGAGATCATCTGATCGAGAGTTGCAGATCAGGAGAGTATTAGACTCTCGAGATCATCTGATCGAGAGTCGCTGATCGGGTAAGTGTAGGTTGCCCATTCGACTCTTGAGATCATAAGCTCGAGAGTCGTAGGACGGATAAATATAGAGCACCTATTCGCAAGGCTTCGAGTTCCCTTAGTCTATGATCAGATAAAGTGAAGCAAAGATTCCTTCCCTGAATAGCGAGCAGACCTTCTCATAAGTCGTTGAAAGGAGTTACGTCAAAATGAGCGAGCACTTGGACTCGCGACCAGGTTCCAACATGCGAACAGCTTTTCTACGGTTACATCTCTTATCCTTCAGTACCAGCACCCGATTCTCGTCGAGCAGTATGACTCTGCGAGGCCAAGCAGGGCTACATCCAGTTCGGTGGTTTCCGTCTTGTCGGCGTCTCCTTCCTTTTCGGAAGCTATGACTCCAACTACGGCTTCCAGTTTATCATGACACATCAGCGCTATTACTACGCTTACCGGCAGCCCGTATAGGTCAGTTTTTGGGCTTATCTTCTCTAAATGGTTCCGGATCTCAAGGGATTGCCATCAAGGGGCGTGATTGTTGAAATAAGTCATTGGGTTGGTTCTCGACTCTAAAGATAGGATCTTATCCCACGAAATCAGTAAGATCTCAGTATCGTATGCGACATCAGCGGGATTTCGATATCTTACGTAACAAAGGGTTGCTTCAGATCTATATAAAGGGGTGACTCCATTAAGAGCAGGTACGCACACAGCATTTAATCTCTGTCCCGTTTTGCTTGGCTATTCTTCTTGCTTTGGCCTGACTTAAGCATCGGAGGGCTGACGGCTGGATCCCAGCCACCCTTAGTTGCAATCTGTCTTCTTTCAGGTCTGTTGGAGGAAATCCCTGTTGGAGTGAAGGAGAACAACCGGAGGATCTCGTTGCAAAATCTGACATTAACAGTTAAAGAGGACCCAATATATATGACTTTGGACGAATCGTCTTTGGTTAATTGGATTGCCACCGTCTCTTCCCCGAGAGTTCCTAATTGGAGAGCATTTTCTCTTGGATCCAACAAGGTAGTCGTTGGAGTGCTTGGCGAATCTTGTGCCACCATAATAACTGGCGTCGTCTGAGCCTTCTTTCGATCTTGTATTGCTATCTCATAACACGATCGGGCTTCTTTTTTATTTTTTTGTACAACCCCAACACCATTCAGGGTAGGAAATTTGACGCATAAATACAAAGGATGTAAAGCTGCTCCAAACTTATTGAGCGATGGTCGCCCTAAAATGGCATTGTATGCTGACATTTGTTGGATGGACGCTGGTTCGGTAATATCAGGCTGAGGTAGCGTCTGCCTTGAAGTGGAAGGATGAACTGTCTTTTTGGGAGGCATGGTGGGAGAACGTCGATCAGTGATGGGAGCAGCTAATCTTGGTGATCAAACTTCCCACAGACGGCGCCAATCTGTTAACATCGGATTTGGTAACAGGATCCTCCAGACGTTCACCTTCTTTCAAGCCAGCTCTCCTTTAAACCTGAAAGAATATAAGAGAAAACTGAGGGTAGCCGGCGTCCGGCCGTTAGCCCTCCGAAGCTTAAGTCAGAAAAGATATGGTTGTGAAGGAAAGAACAGTTTAGGAGTTTAGAGATTGTGTATTGTCCCTTTACCATCTGTAGGGTTGTCTATTTATGCAGATCCGGGTGGTCCAGTCCGTTACGCAAGCCATTAAGATTACTACTGATTTTTGGGGATAAGGTGATTATCCTCCCAATCCTTAGATAAGGGGATAGCCTAATCGTTCTATACGTCTAACTGATTACGTCTCTTGATGGAGATTCCCCATGGTTCGGAGCTACAGATAGAAACAAACCAAAATCGGCCTATACGGGTTGCTGGTACTACAAGCTGAGGTACGTCACAGCCAGAGACCAGAGACGAGGGCTGCTTAGATGTCGGGAGTTGCTCGCGAGTTGCGCTGCTCTCATGACGGGAGCTGCTCGCGAGTTGCGCTGCTCTCATGACGGGAGCTGCTCACGAGCCAGGGTACTTGTATGTTGAGATGCGACGCCTTTCAATGACCCCAAGCCAAACTGCTCACAGGTCGGGAAAGATGTTCCGTACTTTCCTAATATTCGATCATCAACCACAAGGGCTCGAGAACTCGGTAACTATGCGCCGTACTTGTCTAATGTGCGAGACTCGACCAAGTGGGCTCACGAGTCGAATATTGTTATAAAGGTATTCGCATGTCTCGAGTTCTCGCGAGAACTCCGATCACCGCAATTTGACTATGACAACTGCTTCGGCCCACAAATCTTTCACAAGGTTCTTATTATTAAGAATAGTTGTGGCCATATCCAACAACACCAGATTTTTTCTTTCAGCAACCCCATTTTGTTGAGGTGTTTTAGGTACTGAAAACTCATGACGAATACCCAGTTCATCACATAGATCTTTCAAACGATGATCTTCAAATTCATCGCTGTGATCACTCCTGATTCTAGCTACCATGTATCCTTTCTCATTATGAAGTCGCTTTACTAATTTTTGAAATTCTTCAAAAGTGTCAGGTTTTTCTCTTAGGAAGGCGACCCATGTGAATCTAGAGTAATCATCGACGACTACAAAGAAGTATCATTTTCTTCCTTGGCTAAGAACCCTAGTAGGACCAACTAGGTCCATGTGTAACAATTCAAAACGTTTTGATGTAACCAGGATAGAGGTCCTCTTGTGTGCAACCTTGATTTGTTTACCTTTTTGGCATGCGACGCACACAGTTTTAGATCTTTTGCCTATCTTAGGCAATCCTCTCACCAAATTTTTTCGACTCAGTTTAGATAGAATTCTATAATGAACATGACCAAGTCGATGGTGCCACAAATTTGTTTCATCCTTAATGGCCATGTGACACATGGTGGGAGAGCTTAGGTTGTTATGGCTTTCAATAACATAACAGTTGTCTCTTGTACGTAGACCTTTCATAACTAGTTTTCATGTGGAGTTTAGGATCTTGCACATATCTTTCGAGAAACTTACTGAGTGCTCACCATGACAAATTTGTGAGATACTCAGTAGATTATGTTTAAGCCCATCAACATAAAGTACATTTTCTATTTTAGGCAATCCAGGCCCTATGATGGTTCCTTTTCCAATGATTTTAGCCATGCTCCCATCACCAAATGTGACAGACCCACCATCGAATTCGTCATATGCATAAAATTGAGATCTATCATCTGTCATATGTCTAGAGCGACCACTATCCAAGTATCATCTAGGGTTATTCCCAGCTTTTAGGGCAGTATGAATGATCAAGCATTTGTTCTTAACCACCCATTGAGTTGTTGTCCTTTTATGAGTGGTATTCTTATAGTGCGATTCTCTAGTTTTCTTGGGAGAAGCTGAATTTTCTTTTTCATGTAGGAGAATAGTAGTTTTCAAATTTAGCATTTTAACTTGCTTTGATAATTCATCCATTCTCTTATCCTTCCTAGGAATTGTAGGATAATTCTTTCTTATGTTTTCTCTTTTTAGTGAAGTATGCATAGGAGGATTCTAACTAGATTGCACATTTTTCTCGGTCGATATAAATTTTCCTTTCAAGTTTCTGACCGGATTTTTAAAAACCATGCATTCAAATTTTAGGTAGCTAATATCACCACAAGCATGGTAAATAGGAGATGCTTTGGTTTTACTCCTCGATGCACCATGATCTTTTCTCACCATAGGTTAGACGGAGGTAGTTTTTGAAATGTGACTGTCATACCTCGAACCTCTTCTGTCTACAGGTGATCTTACTATACCCAAGAGTTTTTCAAGGCTTTCTTCTCCTTGGGCGAAACGTCTTCTAGAGTAAAAAACTTGACATTTAAGATGATCAATTTCAGTGTTTGCCTCTTTGAGTTCTTTCTCTAATCTAGTATGCTTATTTAGAGTTTCACCACTCATGAATTTTTTCTTTTCTTGTTCTAGCTCATCATTCTTCTTTTTCAATTTTTCTAGATCTTGTCCCATCTTTTGATTCTCAATTTTCAATCCGTCAAGACTCTTTGTCAATTTATCATTCTCAGCCTTCATTTGGCCCAACTTTTTAATGGTATTCATATTTTCAATATATAGTTGGTTATATACCTCTTGGAGGTCTTCATCCTCATCCTCATCATCACTTAAGGAATCATTTTTAGTGTTTGAGGATTCATGATCATCAATATCTCCGGTGATCTTTGCAAGGGGCTCAATTTGAGGTTCTATTTCAGTGATGGAGGTCATTAAAATTTTGATTGAGCCTTGTTCCTCATCACTTTAGGATGTGTTTAATTCAAATTCAGATTCTTTAGTATCATCCCATGTGGCCGCCATTGCCTTTTTCTTGATCTTTTTATCGGTGCACTCGGAGGCAATGTGACCATATCCTCTACAATTGTAACATTGAGGATCTTTTGACTTCTTAAAAAATTTACTTTTGTTGTTCTTAGAGTCAAAAGGTTTACCCTTCTGATAGGGTTTCCTTCTAGAAGTATTTCCTCTAGTTTTGAAGAATTTTTAAAATTTCTTGGCCATAAGTGGCATTTCTTCCATGTTTAGATCTTCTTCACTTTCATGTTCAGAGTCTCGTTTCTTATGAGAAGATGTAACGACCCGAGATTTTCGACTCTCGTGTATAACACGACGGCCGAATTCCCAAGTAATTTATGGAATAATTAATTTATAAAATAATAAAATATAGCATTCAAGCACAATGGCGGAAACAATTATCATCTTATTCTATCAAACTTACTACGTCATCATCAATGTTTAAATAAGGGAACCAACCAATATCCATACTGATTAATTAAAATACAAAACCATGTCTTCTCTTGAAGACTTATTACAATTCCACAAATGTATCAACTACTCAAAAGAAATATTTAATAAATGATAACATCAATTATATTTCTCTAACATCGTCATCCGCCATGTGATCGTAAGAACCATCGAACTCTTTTCCTTAAAAATCGGGTTCAATACCTGGATCTTCACCTGCATCATCTAAATTGTGTTTGGGATAGCGTTAAACGCTATCATAGTGGGGAATATTTCCTCCAAGAAAATCAAGAATAATAATAACGGTACAGAGTAAACGCAAGCAGTATATTATCACTTAATCAAATCAAAACAACCAACTAAAAATCTTTGTTAATGCGATGCATGGAATGCATGCTCTGGCTAAGGCACCCTGGCTAGAATCACAATACATGAAGTGGGAGACTCCCTGTTACGACTTCATGCTAGCCACTAGTCACCAGAGGTTCTTGGGACGCACAAGCCCATAGTTTTGCCCGACCACGTGAGAAATGGGACGCTCATAGCCCAAATCTACACGTGACAGTGTACGGGAGAAGTAGGACGTTCTAGCCTATTCTCAATTCCGTACACCCACATGGAGCCAAGTGAATGCATGACTTTAGTTTCACTTTTATTTAAGTGTTTTCGCATACAACCGATTTAAATAAAACTCAATGGTTACTATGGGGAGTCGCAAGCAACCCAGCATAGGCCGACAGCACGAGATTAGTGTCCATAGTACCAACCCCGGCTCATGAGAATTTGTATACCATTAGTGTACACTCATTGTCCCGTTTTATGATTTCATCATGTCCCAAAAAGCCAATGTTGTATATCATGACCAAATTCGTTAAAATACCCATGTAATGTAAATGGATCCAATCAAGCATCATACACATGTAAGGATCCATTGACAAACAAGCAATTCATTCTCTCTGTTAAGTCAAGAGATATTCTTCCATCATGGACACCTCTCACGGGTTCCATCTCTCTACATCGAATAATTTTACCAACTTAGGGACAAAGAGTATACAATAATGGGATGTCCATATGATGATCTTATACACATATTTCATATCACAATATGAAAATCAATATTACTTGTAATACATGGACTAAGAAAATAAGGGCATAGATTTCACAAAGATATATAACACAAATACACATGCTTCTTAGTCAAAAATCTAAACAATGAATCACATCATTATATAATGATATTAATTACAAATCCTACATTAAACCTCATGTTATATGGATCAGCAATTCAAAACAAAACAACTTCACATGCCACAAAAGAAACTTATGATAATCATAATATTATTAATGAAAGGCTTGAAGGAAAATCCTCACCTTAGGATGAACTTAGAAGAAGAGGGTTGTAGAAGATCCTAGCCGCTGGAAAAATATGAGAAAGAACTCTCTTCTTCTTCTTTTACTCTCTCTCTCTCTCTCTCTTTCTCTCTCTCTCTCTCTCTCTTTCTCTACGGCATGGAGGCTAGGGTTAGGAGAAGGACTTGGAGGTGCGTTGTAGAAATATGGAGAGGGATGTGCACGCGAGGTCTTGTGTAACAACCTCTTGAGGTGGGTTTTTCAAATCTCAATATTCGGATGATCTTTGATCAATTCCAATCTGTTCATCTTATTAAGCTCGAAGAGTAGAGTCAGAATACGTAAATTTCTTGATGATCCACATTCTAGATTGGCCGATCCTTGAAAATGGCCTAAGGGTGCTAAAATGGGCTAGATCTCAATTAACGGTCTGCGCTTGATGATCAGGGCCTAAATTTTGAGAAAATATGTAGTCATGATAGGCAAACAATTGTACAAAGTTTAGTAGTTGATTGATGGTGAGAAATGCCTAGATCTGAAATTTCAATTTTTGACGGAAGAGGAAGGTGCTGGCTTTGTGGTTCAACGGTGTAGGATTATAGATCGGGATCCAAACTTTGTGTAAACTCGTAGTCATATGAGTATAATAAGTGGTCCAAATTTGAGAAGCGATTGATGGTGAGAAGTGGGTAAATTGAAAGGTTCAGATTTAAAAAGAGTTAGTAACTCGTTAATTTCTAGAACGGGATAACTTCGCCCATAAGAAAGAGACTTATCAAGGTGGGGCACTCAAATCACACTATTGGTCCATGATAAAGACGATCCAAGTCACTCATATGAAGAGAAATATTCGACTACGACTAACCATCTACTTTCCTCACTCGATGGACATGAAAATCAAGGGTTAATGGGCTAATTTGACAATTGGACCACTTCTACTATGATTTAAGGGCTGAAATTTGACATGTATGGTTAATATGTGCCCATAAGCTTAAATCCAGAGTTTTGCGTGAAAGTGATTGTCAGAAACTATAATACTTAAAAATAGCATCTTAACTTAAGCTCAACTAATGGCATTTTCGTAATTATCTGAAAAGTGCGTGATTTTTGAAATCTGATCTTTCTACGATGTTTATGGGATCATTCTAAGCAACTTTTGTAAAGGGTCCCCTATCGGATCTCCTACGGATGTCCCGCTATTCGCAAATCAACAGTAAATGTACGATAATTAATAAAAAATAAATTAAAAATGAATTTTCAAAAATTTTCAAATAAATCTCGAAAATCTGGGGCGTTACAAACCACCCCCCTTAAAAACAAACTTCGTCCCCGAAGTTTCCTAAGCATCGTCGATAAAAGATTGAGGGCAATCTCAGTTCATGACTTCTCGCCAACTTTTTGAACTATTCCGGGTCAGACGCAATTACAATCCACCTCCCTTAAAAATAAATCCGTACTCAACATCGATTTTAACAAGCCCCCAAATTTCTATCCTATCATGCTTCCACTGCGCACTCTGATTCCTAAATGGTTCTGAATATATTGATTGGTCTCTCAAATCATTCAATCATCTAACGCCCTGATATTTCTCAAGTTTGGGTGGGTGTTCTTATAGTCAAGAATCTAAGACGATTCCAGTTAGATAATTATCAAGGATGTCTGATCGCTAAAGAAATGACTGATCAAGAGTTTAGAGGATAGATCTGGGTTTGATTAGGTTGGCATGATCGGATGGTCACTTGAATGAGTGGATAAACAAGCGGATAACAAAGTGAATGAGATATCATCGACAGTTCTTTAATAGCTGAAAGTGCGACAGAAAGGTGAGGTTAGGGATACTGTATTCTAACTCTTTATAGGGTCTAAGTGGCTAAGCTTCTACGTCCTAGGGTCGTCTATACATCTACCTTATTTTAGTCATCCGAAGAAAACAATCACACACATTCCAAGAGAATGCATAAAAGTCGTCCAGTTAGAACAAGGATGCGATTTGTATTGTGTCGACATCACGGGTGAACAGTTCAAGTAGATTTGGATACGATACTTAGATCTTCTACTCGCATTTGAGCATTGAGTTCATTAGTATCCATTCGAAATTCCGAGTGTCGACCCTCGGGATTTGAACGAGGATTCAATCCTTTACACAATATATTAGGTACGGTTCTGCCCTCCCGTGCGGCCGATTTAGTCTAACATTGTGGGGACTTTCATGTATTCTCCAACAAAAAAAAAAATCAATGAAGATCACGTAAATTAAAATCCAACAATACAAAACATTAAAACTTTACGAGATCTTATTTACTTTCATTGTTAGACATGGTCGAAGATCTATGTGAGGGATTGGTACATGACATTTTATGGTTACTATAATCTACTTTAAGTAAGAGGGTTGGGCCTAAAATTCTTAGGAATGTATGAGAATATGCTAGGAAGTATTTCTAAGGGTGCCATCTCACAATAACTAAGCCTAAACAAGGGGTTTAGAGGTTTTCAAAGCTAAGGAACTAGGATAGTGTCGAATCTGGAACACAGAACTTATAAGCGCTCTTAGAATTTTATCTCTCAAACCGAACGTGATTTTTGCCTGAAATTTGGAGGGTAATCTAAAGGTTAGGTGAGAAATCACCCTAATTTTTCTCAGAATGAAATTCCTATGGTAAGATATGATTCTGACCTCTAGAAGTCTGAAAAACGTAACAGTCCAGCAGTTTCCAGCGCATGATTTTCTCTACTAACAGAATTTTCACGATTTATATAAATGTAGGATTGATCTGAAATTTTATGAGAGTGTTGGGTGATGAGTTAGAAATATGTATAAAAAATTTTAAAAATTTATCAATTCCGAAAATATAATTCTTAGTGGTAACATTGCCTAAGGGTCAGAAAATTTGTCCTAACAAAAATAATTCAAAATAAAATAGTTATCCTTAAAATTTGAGGAAGATAAATCCCATGACTCAGCGTAACGCTGATCTAAATATGAGAAAATGATGAGAGCTCCAAAACTTCTAGAAAAAGTGAGAATCCACTTCCCAAAAATCTTAAAATTTCATATTTTTACGTTCATCGGCTATCCTAATGATTTTAAGGGGCCTATGTTTGAGTCTCTAGATTCATAACATCTCATGCATCCAATGGGGGATGAACCTAAGTGTTTTTGTTTCTATTTCATGGGAACCTAAGCCCTAAGGGATATTTATTATGAAAATGGTTGGGCTTCTCACCCAGAGGTCCCGATTGTGCTCTGATACCAACTGTAACGACCCGAGATTTTCGACTCTCGTGTACAACACGACGGCCGAATTCCCAAGTAATTTATGGAATAATTAATTTATAAAATAATAAAATATATCATTCAAGCACAATGGCGGAAACAATTATCATCTTATTCTATCAAACTTACTACGTCATCATCAATGTTTAAATAAGGGAACCAACCAATATCCATACTGATTAATTAAAATACAAAACCATGTCTTCTCTTGAAGACTTATTACAATTCCACAAATGTATCAACTATTCAAAAGAAATATTTAATAAATGATAACATCAATTATGTTTCTCTAACATCGTCATCCGCCATGTGATCGTACGAACCATCGAACTCTTTTCCTTAAAAATCGGGTTCAATACCTGGATCTTCACCTGCATCATCTAAATTGTGTTTGGGATAGCGTTAAACGCTATCATAGTGGGGAATATTTCCTCCAAGAAAATCAAGAATAATAATAACGGTACAGAGTAAACGCAAGCAGTATATTATCACTTAATCAAATCAAAACAACCAACTAAAAATCTTTGTTAATGCGATGCATGGAATGCATGCTCTGGCTAAGGCACCCTGGCTAGAATCACAATACATGAAGTGGGAGACTCCCTGTTACGACTTCATGCTAGCCACTAGTCACCAGAGGTTCTTGGGACGCACAAGCCCATAGTTTTGCCCGACCACGTGAGAAATGGGACGCTCATAGCCCAAATCTACACGTGACAGTGTACGGGAGAAGTAGGACGTTCTAGCCTATTCTCAATTCCGTACACCCACATGGAGCCAAGTGAATGCATGACTTTAGTTTCACTTTTATTTAAGTGTTTTCGCATACAACCGATTTAAATAAAACTCAATGGTCACTATGGGGAGTCGCAAGCAACCCAGCATAGGCCGACAGCACGAGATTAGTGTCCATAGTACCAACCCCGGCTCATGAGAATTTGTATACCATTAGTGTACACTCATTGTCCCGTTTTATGATTTCATCATGTCCCAAAAAGCCAATGTTGTATATCATGACCAAATTCGTTAAAATACCCATGTAATGTAAATGGATCCAATCAAGCATCATACACATGTAAGGATCCATTGACAAACAAGCAATTCATTCTCTCTGTTAAGTCAAGAGATATTCTTCCATCATGGACACCTCTCACGGGTTCCATCTCTCTACATCGAATAATTTTACCAACTTAGGGACAAAGAGTATACAATAATGGGATGTCCATATGATGATCTTATACACATATTTCATATCACAATATGAAAATCAATATTACTTGTAATACATGGACTAAGAAAATAAGGGCATAGATTTCACAAAGATATATAACACAAATACACATGCTTCTTAGTCAAAAATCTAAACAATGAATCACATCATTATATAATGATATTAATTACAAATCCTACATTAAACCTCATGTTATATGGATCAGCAATTCAAAACAAAACAACTTCACATGCCACAAAAGAAACTTATGATAATCATAATATTATTAATGAAAGGCTTGAAGGAAAATCCTCACCTTAGGATGAACTTAGAAGAAGAGGGTTGTAGAAGATCCTAGCCGCTGGAAAAATATGAGAAAGAACTCTCTTCTTCTTCTTTTACTCTCTCTCTCTCTCTCTCTCTCTCTCTCTCTCTCTCTCTCTCTCTCTCTCTCTCTTTCTCTACGGCATGGAGGCTAGGGTTAGGAGAAGGACTTGGAGGTGCGTTGTAGAAATATGGAGAGGGATGTGCACGCGAGGTCTTGTGTAACAACCTCTTGAGGTGGGTTTTTCAAATCTCAATATTCGGATGATCTTTGATCAATTCCAATCTGTTCATCTTATTAAGCTCGAAGAGTAGAGTCAGAATACGTAAATTTCTTGATGATCCACATTCTAGATTGGCCGATCCTTGAAAATGGCCTAACGGGTGCTAAAATGGGCTAGATCTCAATTAACGGTCTGCGCTTGATGATCAGGGCCTAAATTTTGAGAAAATATGTAGTCATGATAGGCAAACAATTGTACAAAGTTTAGTAGTTGATTGATGGTGAGAAATGCCTAGATCTGAAATTTCAATTTTTGACGGAAGAGGAAGGTGCTGGCTTTGTGGTTCAACGGTGTAGGATTATAGATCGGGATCCAAACTTTGTGTAAACTCGTAGTCATATGAGTATAATAAGTGGTCCAAATTTGAGAAGCGATTGATGGTGAGAAGTGGGTAAATTGAAAGGTTCAGATTTAAAAAGAGTTGGTAACTCGTTAATTTCTAGAACGGGATAACTTCGCCCATAAGAAAGAGACTTATCAAGGTGGGGCACTCAAATCACACTATTGGTCCATGATAAAGACGATCCAAGTCACTCATATGAAGAGAAATATTCGACTACGACTAACCATCTACTTTCCTCACTCGATGGACATGAAAATCAAGGGTTAATGGGCTAATTTGACAATTGGACCACTTCTACTATGATTTAAGGGCTGAAATTTGACATGTATGGTTAATATGTGCCCATAAGCTTAAATCCAGAGTTTTGCGTGAAAGTGATTGTCAGAAACTATAATACTTAAAAATAGCATCTTAACTTAAGCTCAACTAATGGCATTTTCGTAATTATCTGAAAAGTGCGTGATTTTTGAAATCTGATCTTTCTACGATGTTTATGGGATCATTCTAAGCAACTTTTGTAAAGGGTCCCCTATCGGATCTCCTACGGATGTCCCGCTATTCGCAAATCAACAGTAAATGTACGATAATTAATAAAAAATAAATTAAAAATGAATTTTCAAAAATTTTCAAATAAATCTCGAAAATCTGGGGCGTTACAGAAGATTACAGGGTTGTACCTTTGGATTTGGTGGGAGTTATGAAATGTAACTCATGGGTTTGAAGGGACCCTAGTAATTCTTCAACCTTCATGGTATCTAGGTCCCGACATTCCTCTAATGTAATCACTTTGGTAGAGAATCGTTCTGGTAGGGATCTCAAAATTTTCCTACATAGTCTATTTTTCGGAACAGGTTCCCCTAAGCCACACATGTCATTTGTGATTTTATTCAGTCTGGTAAAGAAGTCCATAAACGTTTCATGCACCTCCATTCTTATATTTTCAAATTGTGTAGTGAGGTGCTGAAGTTTTGAACGTTTAACAACGCTTATTCCTTCGTGTGTAACTTCAAGAATATCCCATGCTTGCTTATTGGTTATGTAATTTTGAATGCGACCAAATTCATCTCTAGAAATTAGACAAAAAATGGCATTCAGGCCTTTAGTATTATGGACATGTTGAGCTTTATCATAATCTGTCCACATAGCCTTCTCTCTTGGTATGAGGACATCCGGTTCACCTTCCTTCCTTATAATATCCATTGGGGGTTTATATCCAATATCAACCATGTCCCTTACATCAGAATTAATGGATTCTAAAAAGATGCGCATTCTGGCTTTCCAACATGGATAGTTTGACCCATCAAAGAAGAGAGGCTTAGTAATAGATGTGGAGTCCTCTCTAGACATATTTTCAAGTTCTCTTAGGATCTTACTCCGGGATTTTAAACCTGAGCGAAGGAACCCGCTCTGATACCAATTGAAATTGCGATTTTACTGCGAGTAGAGATACTTGAAGATATGCCTAATGTCCTAGAGTGGGGGTGAATAAGACTTTTTAAATATTCTTGCTAATTTAAAAACTCAATCGCATTTACATTTCAATTAAACAATTACGTACTAGTAAGTGAAGACAATTGATCAAATAGTTGATAGGCATGTTTGTACTAATCATTCAAATATAACATATGAGCATTTTGTCAATCAATAGATGAGCATTCAAATAAGCATTAATAGACAAGACATAATAATGGACAAAATGCATTCACCACATTACGCACAATGTATAGTGGTTCAACTATGAGTTTACTCCACTCCCGGTTCAAGTGCTCAACTCCTTTGAGCACACCGGCATTAACTATCAGAGGTTTTAAATGAGGTTCACCTCTTAACCTTTACAACCTACTCAAGGACTAATCCTATACAAGGACAACGCACATATTCTCTCGTGTCGGAGGCCTACGCAAGGACTTCCAAGTCCTACACAAGGACACATGTCCTACTCAAGGACAAGTCTGAGATTAGATTATAATCTCTAAATCCCAATATCAACAAGAAGGGGGAATCAATAAATGGACTCTATAAACTTAATCACTTACAAGAGATGAGCCCCAATTCAGCGTTGTTGTTTGAAGAAGCTTCGTTTTGCACGAATGATCTCTTCTTCAGCTCCCTTGATCAGCAACCTTGCATTAAATGCTGGCTTGTAGCTACAAGGTGAGGGATTAGGGTTTAAAGAACCTTCTATGAGATATGGCTTTTATATGAATGATGGGTTCTACCTAAACCATCATTAATGGCATTGATGACAAGGGTATGACTATTTGGGTAGGTCAAGAAGCCATTAAAGAGGGGTTGAGTTCATTATTCAATCTAAGCTTTGAATGCTCTTCAATGTTGATGTAACGCCCCGGATTTTCGCAACTCGAGTTCTAGACTCGTGTATCAAAAACCCGGGCGTTAGCCTATGAAGAAACCCACATTTCAGTCCATTTTCAACTGTCATTCCAAGAAGGGTATTCACTGCGGAAGAAAACAGACCATGCATATAGGAAAGATACAACAAATATCGCAGAGTGATGCCCATAAGGCTTATACAAACCGAATATCTCGAATTTAATTCAGAATGCACTAATAAACAATTACAATGATATACAAAATTTAAAGCAGCAACCATTAAACACGGCTTTTTGATCCATGACATCAAATGACAAGGAGCTCTAGATGGCATCCGTTTCCTGAGTGCAGGGCCCACATCTATGGTTCACCTTAATTCATCACCAATAAAGAAAATGAGGAAATCAAAGGGAATGAAAGGTGGAGGGGTGACGTGGGAGAGGAGTGATGAGGCATGGGTTGAGATGCTAGTCATCATTACACCTCTTTTTTTATATTATTTATTTTATTAATTTATTTTATTTATTTCCTTCTTTTCATCATTATTATATATATTATTACTTTTATTTATTTATTTAGTAATTATTACAATCATGTCAAGGAGAGGGAGATGATTGCCTAGGAGATCGTGTAGTGGGCCCCCACATTGGGTGGCCCCACACGAGTGTGCACAACCACATTTTTTTCGGGTGTTTTGATTAAATGTCCATATCTTTGCGCTCGGGTATCAGATCGACGCACTGTTTTCGCCGTTACGATCGCGAGGACGGCGCGGTCAATATGACGAGGTTTCGGGATCTCAGGACTTTGATTATTTGGGTGCGAACTATGCACTATCAGTCCGGGGCACCAGGAGTCGCACACACATTGACGAAAGAGTCACGGAAGTGCATTACACATACACATATACTTTGGATTCTCATGGTAACACCCGAGTACAGAAAAGTACGGGGTGTTACAGTTGATCAAATCAACATGGATTGAAGTATGAACTTAACAAATCTAAGGGAATGAGAGATAGATATCAAAAGGAAGAAGCTCAATCAAACCCTAGATGATGCTCAAGGTATATCAACTAAGATCCAATCAAGATGGCTATATAGAGTGATTCACAACGGATAGAAAACTATCATCTCGATAGGATCAGAAAAGGTTCCGATCGATTGGACATAAGAATCAGCACATTTTTTTATTTTGCTGAAATAAGTTCTTTGATTGATCGGACATGGTTATGATTGATTGGAAGGCCATCTTCAATTGATCGGAGACAGGATCCGATTGATCGGAAATGTGTCTAGATGGATGTTGGAATTTGCTGGACGATTTTTTGATTGATCGGATGTTCCTCCAATTGATCAGAGACACCTATTCCGATTGATCAGACTCATCTCCGATTGATTTGAATAATGTCCAGAGTAAGTTGAAGTTTTTGCTGGACGTTCGTCCGATTGATCGGGGATATCCTTCGATCGATCAGACATCAATCGAAACTTATTCCAATGGATCGGGATCCTATCGAAAAAGGCAGTTAGGCAATTTTTCTTGTTTTTCATCAAGTCCTCGTACAACCGATTCCATGGCTGATCAACATGGAAGATGGACTATAGAATGGGCTACTAGGATGTTCCTAAGTGGGTGCGGCCATCTATAAATGAGGGTTTTGGGATAAACGGTTTAGGGAATAGGATTGAAACCGGTTTGAATTGGCGATCTTCTGAATAACATTTGCCGGAGATTTCCCAAGTCTTCAATCTTCAGTAGCAAGTGGTTTTACAGACTTGACAACATACAAAACATAGTAATTGACAAAACTAGCATTGAAACCTTCCACCGCAGCAGTGACAGTCATTTCGAGAACAAAACTCTAATTAACTTCAGCCTCTGCTGCGTAAGGATTAGGAGGATAAACAGATTCAGCAGGTGCGTCGTCATCCAAATCCATAAAGATGGCTCCCATATTTTCCTCAGAGACAGATCTCTCGTATATTGGTTCGTCATCATTACTCTCCCTGGTGTGACGGTCTTCACTAAAATTGGCCTGAGAGCTTAATTCACCCTCCGCCTTGACCTCACCTGCATTGTGGGTCGGAGCATCACCTGTATCCTTAAAGAATTGTTTTCGTAAACGCTTGGCTTTGTATAATTTTTGCATCTCCTTGATCTTCTTGCCCCTATAAGTAACAGGAAGACTAGGGACAGTTTTTACTCGAGGACCAGTTCGTTCGGCCGACATCCCATAACCACCACCATCATCACCACCACTCGTAGCATCACCACCATCAATAACATCATCACCTCCACCATCACCACCATCAACAACGTCATCACCTCCACCATCACCACCACCATCTCCATCACCACCATCAACAGCATCATCACCTCCACCACCACCACCACCATCGTCATCACCACTATCAACATCATTATTACCTTCGTCACCGCCACTATCACCATCAACATCATCATCGCCATCATCATCATCATCATTATTAACATCATCCCTTCTTGGAATGTTACCTTCCTCGGGTATTTCATTTATGGGCCCGAGGGGCGAGAACTTTGGCTCCTCCAATGTCACATTTCTCTCCCCATGAGCGACCCAACCTTCCAGAGTATGCTCGGGCTTTTCGTGGTCGATCACCACATTCATGGAGGTTTTAAGTCTCTACGTACCCGACGCCACAGGCTAATGAAGATTTTTCGATACATATCCAAGCCCATCAGCAGGAATAGGAGTAATGACCGGAGGCGTGACGAAGATGGGCTCAGTGATAAGAAGTTTATTCCGAATCAACGTATATTGGTGGGCCCACCACCTCATCCATCCAAAAGAAGCCCTAGTGCAGTACTTCATCCCCGAAATGGCAAAAGAACAACCAGTCTTAGTCAACATAAGTTGTCGCCACATCCACTTCCAATGAATGGGCCCGACCCCGTATGCTCATTGCTCACGAGTTCCTGGTTCCAGCGTCTCAAGCACCCCTTGGTCGTATCTGAATTGACGGGCGAAATGGTTGGGATAATATGAATCCCTCTAAAACTCCAACCCTTCACGTAGCGACAGCGACGACGGACGAATCACTGTCAAGAACGAGCGCTCGTAGTAGTCGATGTTATCATCGTTCGTGCACAAAATCGATTCTCTACTTCGGGCACCGGAGAAATGAAAGAAATATACATCGTCAAACTGCGCAATGTTCACTTTGTCAGATTGTGACCAACCATCCTTTTCTTCTGGAAGAAGTGCAGCGGAAGCTTCCCCTCTCTGATATAATCTCTGCGCTGTATTCCGTATACCCAAGGAAAATATACCCCGAACCAGCCGGACAGGAAATGCTGCCCGCAGTAAGCTGAGTTCATTTCGTAAGCAGCGCATTCCTTGTTGCTGATAACGTAGCCGAAGGCCTGGTAGAGAGAGCATAGAACCACTAAAGCTAGTGCGTACCGGTGGCAATTTGCCAAAGCCCCTGTGACAGCAAAAAAAGATACTCTTATATTATCCGCTTGCTTGGAGCTCGGCAATGCTACTCAACCGAGCCAATATGCCAGGAAGCCGGCCAGCTCATAGGTTGGAGATAGCTTGTTGGGGTGAGGAAAGATGACCCTCATCATAAGCCGCATAGTCCAGGATGAAAAGAGGAAATATGACATTAATGAAAGAAAGAAAGACGGAATAGAATGATGGCATACGACTTACAACAAAACACTTGCTTCAAGCCGTAGCTGAAGTAGACCAGCCAATCTTCTAATGGAAGTTTGTCCTTGAAACTCCAAAACTGCGGAATCTCCGCAAATAATTTATAACAAGCCTCAGAGAAAAAGCCTTCATTTAAGCCCTTTTTCTTCCGTGACAACTCGTCGTCGCTTGGGACCTATTCATCATAGATCCTCCCACAGATTGGGAGACCCGCGATCCGGTTAAGGTCCCAAAGCGAGACGCTCATCTCCCCATACGGCATATGAAAGGAGTTGGTAATAGAACACTAATGATTGAGGAACCCCTTGTAAACTAATACTTCCCGACAGAAATAGCCCGATGTCGCCTCGATGGCCTTTTATAGGCCAACCGCTCATAGGGTGGCCCTATGCTGCTCTAAGATACGATTCGCCCATGCTTCATAACCAGGATGGGGAATCAAATGGCAGCGAGTTTGGAATGCCCCCGTCAACCAGACTTCAGTATCCCTTAAATGATGAAACCTCTGATGAAGAGTCTCAAAATAATACTTTTGGAAAGGCTGATAGGGACTGTATTCGATTCTAAGAAAATCATTCCCTTTGTACCAAGGATGGACTGATACTTCCCGTTCTCAGATAAAGAATAATTGAGGAATGGTGTCGGGCCGGATGTGTTAGTGCACTTTTCTGTGGTATACTAGTGCACCTTATTTGTCAATCACTTAGGTCAGTGGGTCTAGTGTCGGTTGAGCTTAATGAAGAACGAAGACCGAAGACTCAAGTGGCCCTGCTGCATCAAGGAAGAAGAAACAGGTAAAAGTGATGCCTTGGTGTGCCTTGCCTTGACCAAAACCTAACTCATAACCTCTTAGATGACTTGGACCAACTAGGTATATCTTTAGTCATCATCATTAGTCTTAGAACTTCATGAAAAACATGACAAGTTAGACTAATTAAAGAGGTGGAAGCTATTGTAATCAAAATAGCTCAAACAGCAGTTTTCTGATTGATCTCCGATCAATTGGACGTTGGCTCCGATTGGACTCCGATCCATCGGACAGAATCTCCGATCAATCGGAATTTGTTCCAGCAAAATTTGAAAATCCACTGGACAAATTTCCAATTAATCGGGCATATTTCCGATCCATCGGAAGAGGTCAGTCTGATCAATCGGACCATGTTATGATCAATCGAAATATCTTCCAGAGAATCCACTGGACTGATTTTCGATCAATCGGACATGTCTCCGATCAATCGGACAGGTCTCCGATCAATCGGAGATGCGCGAATCTGTCCGTTTTTTTACTGTTGGAAGAAAATCTATATAAAGATGGGGATTCATTTTTGAGCTGATAGAGGGGATTTTGAGGAGATAGAAGCCAACATTGCTAGAGATCATTAGAGGCTCTATTCCAAACCCAAAGCAAGTCATTCTCCTTGTGTTTTCATCACAAGCTTGGGCCATTCAATGGCATCTTGAGAATGGGCTTGTTCCATCTTGATTCCTAGGGTTTAGACACTTTGATGATAGTTAAATCCCTTGTCTAAACACTACCTAGGAGTCCAATTAGGTGTATTCCTCTAGGAAACCCATTTCCTACGATTTGTAGAGGATTCACCATCTCCTAACACCTTGGGCATCTCCAATGGAGCATCACATGCAAGGTAGTTAATCTTGGAGTTGAAGCCTTGGCAAAGCAGCGACGTCAAAGATCGGGGGAGCACAAGGGGAGCTGATTCAAGCACAGGAGAGCGAGAAGAAGCAACCTAAAGTGGCGCTACAAAGGGGCTCAATCCGACAAGTAAGGTTGTCATGTTAGGAGTCCATCCACTCAACTCCTTGTGGGGGTTGAGTGTAGAGTTTGTCTGACAAACTCGAACTAGGGTCGTTAGCCGATCCTTGGCCTATTAGTTGGGCCTAAAATCTAGGGACGTCAGCCATTCCTTGGCCCTTTGTCGGCCTAAACAGAGTCTCCAAGGGGGAGCCACCAACACGTGTGCAAACGTGTAGGTTGGGAGGAACCTGTAAACTCCCCGGTTGGGTGGATCCCAGTTAAAATACCTTGGTTGGGAGAAACCAGATTTAAACTCCCCAGTGAATGCCGGTGTGCTCAAAGGGGTTGAGTACTTGAACCGGGAGTGGAGTAGACAAGTAGTCGAACCACTATACATCCTTGTGTTTGTGATTGTTCTTGAGCACATTTCTCTTTATGCATTACGTTTAACTTGTTAACTATGAATGCTTAGTTAGGAATGTATGCTAGGCACTTGATAGGCACATACACACACATGATGTACTTTCACTCCTCATGTAGACTTGAGCTTTTGTTTATCCATCCTCTATAGTCTACATGTGTTGAATAGACTGGGTTGTTATTGCATATATTATTTACTAGTCTCTTGATTGGACCCACTTAGGCTTGGAAGCCAAAGTGTTAATCGCTTACGTAGTTTGATTTGCTAAATTTATTAAGTAGGCGAAAAGATTTTAAATAGGTCCTGTTAGTGCACTTTTCTGTAGCATACTAGTGCACCTTGTTTGTCAATCACTTAGGTCAGTGAGTCTAGTGTCGGTTGAGCTTAATGAAGACGAAGACCGAAGACTCAAGACGGATCGGCTGCATCAAGGAAGAAGAAACAGGTAAAAGTGATGCCTTGGTATGCCTTGCCTTGACCAAAACCTAACCCATAACCTCTTAGATGACTTGCACCAACTAGGTATACCCTTAGTCATCATCATTAGTCTTAGAACTCCATGAAAAACATGATAAATTAGACTAATTAAAGAGGTGGAAGCTGATGTAATCAAAACAGCTCAAACAGCAGTTTTCGATTAATCTCCAATCAATCGGACGTTGGCTCCGATTGGACTCCGATCCATCGGACAGAATCTCCGATCAATCAGAATTTGTTCCAGTGACCTTGAAAACCCACTGGACATATTTTCGATCAATCAGAAAGTCTTCCGATCCATCGGAAGGGGTCAGTCCGATTAATAGGACCATGTTCCGATCAATCGGAATATCCTC
Organism: Liriodendron chinense; assembly: GCA_003013855.2. Taxonomy (NCBI): domain Eukaryota; kingdom Viridiplantae; phylum Streptophyta; class Magnoliopsida; order Magnoliales; family Magnoliaceae; genus Liriodendron; species Liriodendron chinense. The sequence goes on from ML058408.1 coordinate 2,252,534, forward strand.
CAGAGAATTCTCTAGATTAAAATCCGATCAATCGGACATGTATCCGATCAATCGGACTGATCTCCGATCAATCGGACCTTCTTCCGATCAATTGAAAATGCACGAATCTGTCCGTTTTTTGACCGTTAGAAGAAAATTTATTTAAAGATGGGGGTTCGTTTTTTGAGTTGACAGAGGGGATTTTGAGGAGATAGGAGCTATCCATTGTTGAAGATCATTCAGAGCCCTATTCCTAAACCAAACAAGTGATCTTCCTTGTGATTCATCACAAGTATGGAACATTCAAAGCTCAAGAACAAGATGCACTTGTCCCTCTTTTGATCTCTAGAGATTGGATTGATCTTGATAGTCATATTCCTATCTAATACTCTATGATGAGATCGTTGTAGGTGAGACTCTCTAGGTAACCCATTCCCATAAGTTGTAGAGATCTCAAACCTACCCTCCCTAGCACCTTGGGCATCTCCAATGGAGCATCACATGCAAGGTAGCTGATCTTAGAGCTGAAGCCTTGGCAAAGCAGTGGCGTCAAAGATCGGGGGAGCACAAGGGGAGCTGAGTCAAGCACGGGAGAGCGAGAAGAAGCAACCCAAAGCGGCGCTACAAAGGGGCTCAATCCGACAAGTAAGGTTGTCTTGTTAGGAGTCCATCCACTCAATTCCCTGTGGGAGTTGAGTGTAGAGTTTGTTTGACAAACTCGATCTAGGGTCGTTAGACGATCCTTGGCCTATTAGTTGGGCCTAAAATCTAGGGACGTCAGCCGTTCCTTGGCACGTTGGTCGGCCTAAATAAAGTCTCCAAGGGGGAGCCACCAACACGGGTGCAAGGGTGTAGGTTGGGAGGAACCTGTAAACTCCCCGGTTGGGTGGATCCGAATTAAAACACCTTGGTTGGGAGGAACCGAATTTACACTCCCCAGTGAATGCCGGTGTGCTCAAAGGGGTTGAGTACTTGAACCGGGAGTGGAGTAGACAAGTAGTTGAACCACTATACATTCTTGTGTTTGTGATTGTTCTTGAGCACATTTCTCTTTATGCATTGTGTTTAAATTGGTTAATTATGAATGCTTAGTTAGGAATGCATACTAGGCACTTGATAGGCACATCCACACTCACAAGATGTACTTTCACTACCTCATGTTGACTTGAGCATTTCTTGATCCATCCTCTCTAGTCCACATGAGTTGTTTAGACTAGGTTGTTGATTGCACTTATCGTTTGTTAGTCTCTTGATTGGACCCACTTAGGCTTAGAAGCCGAAGTGTTAATCGCTTACGTAGTTTAATTTGTTGAATTGTTTAAGTAGGCGAAAAGAGTTTTAAAAAGGTCCTAATCACCCCCTCCTATAGGTTTAGCCATAATTCTAGTTGCTCTTTAAGATTCCGCACGTGTATGCATAGGGTGTTGTGTTAGACTACCCGACACACTTTCAGGTCCTAATCACCCCCTCCTATAGGTTTAGCCATAATTATAGTTGCTCTTTAAGCTTCCGCACGTGTCTGCATAGGGTGTCGTGTTAGACTACCCGACGCAATTTCAGGATGTCCAAGCATCCATGCTGAAGAAAGAGTTGCTCCGGCAGATGTTAGATGGCTTGATGCTCGGAAGAGAACGCTGCCGTTGATAGCTCTTCGAATACCGGATGTACTCCCACATATAAGGATTTCTTATAATGAGAGGCGAGGTGACGAGCTTGACAGTAGGCCAGGCAACCTTCATCTTATTGGATTTAGAAGGGTTCTGATTCTCCAAGTACACCTATTTGGCACCTTTACCGACTCTCTTTAGACGACCATGCTTAGCGGTCTGAACAGGAATTGACGGGCTCACTTCACCGTCCTCAGATCCTACAATCTCATCACTCCGAAAACCATGCAGTGGAGCATACCAAGCGTCCCATTGTTCTTGCATGCCCTTGATCGGAGGAGGTGGCACGACTCTGTCGCAGAGAATCTTCCGTTGCATGTCTTTGGACAATGTCAATATGCGTTTGTAGAAGTTGAAAGTTTATGGAGGCAGAAACCACTGAGGGTTCTGATTAACCTTCTTTGGGGACACCCGTTTACGTTTCGATGGAGTCAGTGGTGGGCCTGAAGGACAGGCTCCCGAAGGATCACTAGCCATTATGATCTGCAAAAAGCACATAGGAAGTTCAGATCCAGTTTAAAATGAAGAAAAGCACCCAAAGGTATGCTTAAAACATTAATCAAATTAATCACTGGTATTGCATCTTTGGCTTAGCATGATCCGAAAATCTTTTAACTGCACGAGACCCCACACCTTCTCAAAATAGTTATCACATATACGTATATATGAGATGAAGGTATAGGGGCTCACACTCTTAAAAAATCAACGTACGACAAGCATTATCAAGTTAATTATCCCCAGGAAGTAACTGGGGAATCACAAAGTCCAAGAAGCTAAGTACATGAGGTCCCACGCACATTAAAATGATGAATTTTAGAAGTTATAAATCAGGTGCGTGAGGTCCCACGCACCCCAAAATGCCCGAATTCATTAAGTTGATTTTACAGGTGCGTGAGGCCCCATGCACCCCAAAATGTCCAAAATTCACCAAGTCAAATTTTCAAGTGCTTGAGGCCCCACGCACCCCGAAATGTGCAAAATCTACCAAGTTGCATTTCTAGGTGCATGTGACCCCACGCACCCTTAAATAGCTCAAGTCACAAATATGTCATCCAATCCAAATTATACAGGTGCGTGCAGCCTAACGAACCCTTAAAAAGGGTCCAAATTCGCTAAGTTTGAAAAACCTGGGTGCGTGAGGCTCCACGCACCCTTAAAAAACTGGTAAAACCCAATTGTTGGGTGCGTGGGGTCCAAAACCCCTCCTAAAAATTAGACGAAGGGTGCGTGCTATCCAACACACCCCTTTAAATAAGATGTTTTCACCAAGTCCAAATTATTTGGTGCGTGCAGCCCCACGCATCCCGTAAAAATGTCAAAATTGGGCAAAATCCATTTGTTGGGTGCGTAAGGGGCAAAACCCTTCGAAATTTCTGATGAAGGATGCGTGAGGCCCCACGCACCCCAAAAATTTTAAAATTCCTTAAGTTCGAAGATTTCTGGGTGCGTGATCTCCCACGCACCCTTAAAAAAAATCCTTAAGTCCGAATTCTGGGGTGCGTGCGAGCCCACGCATCCTTAAAAAACTGAAAATCCTAAGTCTATTTCTTGGGTACGTGAGCTCCCACGCACCTAGATAATCATTTTACTTCAAATTACGAGGTGCGTGCGCAATTAGTGGGTGCGTTGGAGGTAATTTTTTGGTGCGTTGGCATAAAAATGGGTGCGTGGAAGGGGGAGTGGAAGTCCAATAACGAATGAGAAATGATGAAAAATGGGCTATCTTCTGTATTTATAGCCAGGGCCCAAAATGTCCGATGCGTCGCACTGGATGATCACGTACCCATCGCAACACACTAGAGGGGGATCTGTTGGGGTCTTAAATGTTGGGGTCCTCAAAATAAACAAAATGACCTCACAACTGTAAAAGAATCTCACAAAATTCCCTTTAGTACACACAAAACAGAGATTTACGAAAATCTTCTTAGCCAATTTTGGCTAAAATCTCCGACGGGTCTCGCGAATCATTGTGATCGGAACTGTTCGAAATCGAACTAGTAACTTCATTATGAATTATAAGGAGTAGTGCATGTGATTTTATCATCAAGCGGGCCACATAACCCATCAATTTTCAAAACCCAATTCGGAGCGTTCAAAAGTCCGTCAACGCATTCATAAATTCGGATACCCACGCACCCATAAATTCGGGTACCCACACACCCAAAAATTCATCAAACTTAGAGAAATGGTCCAAGGGTGCATTGAAGTCCCACGCACTTGGTCCATGCACCCGTAAATTCAGCACAATCAAGAAAGTGATTTATGGCTATATTGAGGTCCCATGCGTTCATAAATTTGGGTCCCACGCACCCGAAAATGGTCCCACGCACCCATAAATTCAACACATTTTAGGATGTCATTTTAAGGATGCATGGAGTCCCACGCACCTGAAAAATCAAGGTACCACGCACCCATAAATTCAGCTAATTTCAGAACACATTTTTAGATGCGTCGGACCTCTATGCATCGATTTTTGGGTGCGTTGGAGGTATTTTTGGGGTGCGTGGCACGTGGTAACCCCACATTGGTCAAGTTTTGGTATTTTCGGATATAAATACCCCACTCGACTATTCATTTGTACGTTTTCAAGAGAGAGAGAGAGAGAGAGAGAGAGAGAGAGAGAGCTATTATCCCCAGGGTAATTGAGATCCCTACTGGAAACCCTCGCTGAAATCCCTTTCTGATCACTGAAATCCCTTTTCGATCATCGGCATCCCCCATCAGAAGCTTACTTCAACCACCACAGGTTCGGATTCTGAAAATTCATAAGTGTGGGCACACATCCATAAAATAACGAATCGAATAAGTGCATTGGACTCCCACGCACCTGAAAAATGGCCCACGCATCCATAAGTTTGGGTCCCACGCGTCCATTAATTCGATATAATTTAGATAAGTGCATTAGACTCCCATGAACCCAAAAAATGGCCCACGCATCTATAAATTCGGGTCCCACGCGCCCATAAATTCGACATGATTCAAACAAGTGCATTGGACTTCCACGCACCCGAAAAATGTCCCACGCATCCATAAATTCAATAAAGATCAGATCACTAATTTAAGGGTGCGTTACACTCCCACGCACTCATAAATTAGGTCCACGCACTACAAAAATTAGCCAATTTCAAAAAACATTTATGGCCGTATCGGGCCTCATTTTAAGTGGTTTTAGGCCCTGTTTAAGCCTATTTTGGGTATTTCGAGCGTTTCGGACGTAGTGGAATGGTTAAACGGTCATTTCAAAATCTCTAAACGAACAAAATTGTGTAACTTCGAGGTTTGACCTGATTTAACGCGATGAATGAAATAACTTCTCGGAAAGAAGTCGTCAGCGCTCAAAACTGTATAAAATGTATCATTATTCACATGTATTATAAGATATGACCCAATTAGGGTCAGAAACTAGACAAATGAGATTATTGTTATCACAATAAACCATATGAAAGAGTTTTAATTCTCTACAAAGCAATTGCTATGAACTGCCACAACACAATAGTCGATGCCCTACCCATTCAAACGGCATCCGTTGGTTGGGCTACTCAAGTACACACAACTGCAGATCAGACTTCCCGAGGTCACCTATCCAAACATGACAGGCATGGGCCCAGAGTCATCCCTCTCATTATAAATCCTGATAGTCTGAGCCCGGATCTCGGGTCAAAACATGGGACAGACATCTAACTAATACAAAGATGGCTCAGTCCATAACAAAACAAACATAAGTTTCTGTGACCACAAATTCTAAGACCATAGTCCCTACTGACTAGTCTTCTCCCTTTTAATTAAGAGTCATTGATCATTCGATGTAATTAAGGGCTTGTGCCAGATCACGGCTTGGAATGTACAAGATCTCAGAATCTCTGGAATAAAATTCACCTTGCGATATCTCTTCTTATGTACCTTTTGTGAATGCTTGTGACTGTCTATGAATGTTTCTATTACCCAGATCCCGAGAGCAACAATACACAAAAAATGTCTTTGTAGCATTTTTTCTTCTATCACTCTTTAAATATTAGATTTTCCTTTACTTAGTTTTCTGTTTAGTTTTAGTTCTTAATTCTAAATTTCTAAAACTGGTTGATTTGAAGTTATTAGAATAAGTTAGAATTGTTTACTCTAATTCCCTATGGATCGACTTTAGTCTCATCGAGTTATTACTACATCGCAGCCTTTCACTTGAGGCGAGCAACAAGTTTTTGGTGCTGTTGTCAGAGAACTAAGTTAAACGGTTCTAAATTGTTTTAGTAACTATAGAAGTAGAATTAGTTAGGTAGGATTTTTTGTTTTCTTTAGACTATTTTACTAATTTATAGAACTAACAAGTTTATTTTTTTTTGTAGGAATCACTTCTCTAGTTCAAGCGAATCAGGTAAAATCTTTCTAACTTAGAACTTTTTCTATTTTCAGTTTTATAGAATTTTAGTTTAGTTTCTAGATTTTGTTTATAGGATCTAAGATTTAGATTTAGATTTTGTTTGTGTGGTTTATGTCCCATTGGGAACATGACCACACAAAGCGTCTCCAAACCGAGGGTGATTTAGTTGGATCACTTTCCATCCAAAGATGAGTTAGAAAATGCATAGAGCATTGCGAAAGTTCGGGGAGTATGGATCAAACACCGTTAAGGAATCCTTCCCCTTCCACTCCAACTACAAACACAAATCAAGAGGAAGTAGGAGAGAATGAGGTGGACAATGCTCATCAAAGTTAGATTGTTTCCATTCTCATTGAAAGAAAGAGCCAAAGGTTGGCTCCACTCTCTTAGGCCACATTCGATAGGAACATGGAATGAGATGACCCGAGAATTCTTAAAAAAGTTCTTCCGGGCTCATAAAACTAACACCATTCGAAGATCTATCATGAATTTTTTAGGTAAAGAGGGTGGGTCGTTCTTTCAAAGGTGGGAAAGGTTTAAGGACCTCTTACTCACTTGCCCACATCATGACTACGAAAGTTGGCGAATTATAAATTTCTTTTATGATGGATTGAATTTCAACATGCACCAATTTGTAGAGATGATGTGCAATGATGAGTTCATGAGCAAAAATTCAGATGAAGCATGGAGTTACTTAGACATGTTGGCCGAGAATGCCCAATCATGGGATACCTCGGACAAGTCTAGTAACCCCAAGCCTCCTCAACAAAAAGAGAAAGGATGGATTTACATCCTTAAGGAGGAAGACAATGTAAACGCAAGGATAGCCAACCTCACAAGAAAAGTCGAGGCCATGGAACTAAGTAAAAGTAGAGTTTCTAAGTCCACAGAAGCTATTGAAAACATGTGCAGAATTTGTGCCGCTAATGTACACTCTACGCAAGATTGTCCTACAATTCCTGTGTTTGTTTCTTAACTCATTTAAACCCGGAGTGCAAGGGTATATTTGTACATATGTAGAGTTCAGCGACTTTGTGCCTATACAGAGTTCGGTAAGGTTGTAGACTCAACAGGGATTACCCGTAGTGCTACGGCACTTACAGGAACCTGCTGAGTCGGCTAGCAATTTTCTTTTCCTTCTACTCTTTTAATTTTTGAGTCGGTAGCTGCTTTGATTGTTACTTTGATTGTCAAGTTGACAGCTACTTTGGCTGCTTCTCTGGCTATGAGATTGACCGCCACTTCACTGGCTCATTCGCTTGATGAGGAAACCCGTTACTTGCCCCCTGTGATATCTTGGGCGAAAATGATGTTTTGAGTGGCCCCCTTGCACTATTAAGATTGCCAGAGCATCCGAAATGTCCTTCGACTACTTTGCTAAGTCATTCTGAATCTTGAACTAGCTCATCAATTTGTTCTGGGATTGCTGGCAGTTAATTAGTCTGTTCAAACAATTCTTCATCTTGGGCCACCTAAATTGCCGTGTCCTGCATTGATTGCCCCTCACGTGTCAGCTTCTGCTTTGTCAGAATGACTTTGATGACGATCGTTTCTACCGTCTCTTCAACTGTTTTCTGTATAAATAGCATGATCTGCCCCCTGTGATTCTTTCGCCAGTTGTCGAGTAGGTGAAGCGGCACTACAGGCTATTCTCTGTGCAATTGGGGTGGCTAAGGCATCCTGGATCTCTTTCACTCACCTCGATAGATCACTCTGAGCTTGGGTCAATTCGTTGATCTACTTTTGAGTCGCTAACGGTTCAACATCTTGTTTGATCGGCTCTTCGCCTTCGATTATCTATACCTTCACGACCTGTGCTGGCTGCTCCTCACGAATCAGCCTTGATTTCGTCTGACTGGTCTCAATGACAATCCCTTCTCTTGGTTTTGTGACTGTCATAGTCGGCTTGATCTGCCCCTTGTCTAGGTGGTTCACTTCCAAGAGAGCTGGGAAGCTACCAACTGAGGGTATGAACTTTTGTGGCCTCATTGCAGTAGTCTGGTTAGCAGTGGAAGCGCTGCTAACTTGTTCTAGTTGCCACTGCCTCTTTTTTATGGTGTAGCATGTCTTGACCATAGTGGTATTCTAATATGGAGTCTTCATCATCGTTCTTTTAATTTCCTTCAACTGTTTGCGGCTTCGAGTTAGCTGTAGCCGGACTTAGAAGCGGTTGGTGTCGTTATAGTAGAATGCCAGAAGCAGAATCTTCTAGTCACCAAAAAGATAAGCACAGACGGCATTTCTACTGTTCTTAAGGTCAGTATTTTCGCTAACTTTCACTGCACAATCACACATCCATTAGAGCATTCTACAACTAGATATAGAAAGTGCACGACCTTACCAGTCACAATAAAAGTTGGACATAAAACTCAATGCGCAACAGGAATACACATGCTTATGTTATCTTTTAAAACTTTAGGCTTTTTGAAAGTTTTGAAAACTTCTATTTCAGATGCTTTTGCCTTAAAGATGAAGGGAAGAACGTTCCCGTTGAGAGTTGCCAGTTTGGCGCTTGTGAAGGCGCCGAACATTTCTCCTTGTGGTAACCTTTCTTACGTACACATCAGTGTCTGCAAATGATTTATCTTAGAATGTCCATTTAGTCAGAAATAACCAGAGATTCTGGTATTTTTTTAATCCCCAGCAGAGTCGCCAGTTTGTTAGAACTAGAAAAATCAACCGATCGTCGGCAGTCTTTTTCCTGTGTTTCATTATTCTGGGGGAATTCTGAATATAGAGACATTCATAGACAATCATAAGCAATCACCAAGTGTACGCAAGAGAAGTATCGCAAGGCGAATTTTATTCCAGAGATTCTGAGATTTTTTACAGTCGAGGCTGTGATACTGGTCACGAGCCTTTAATTACATCAATGGATGATCACCCTTGATTAAAAGGCAAAAGTAAATGAATGCATGCATTATAGATAAGTTAAATAAAGCATTAAGAGAGCATGAATGTAAATGAAACAAATCACAAACAACATAAAGATTTTTACGTGGAAACCCTTGCGGGAGAAAACCACGGCAAAAAGCGACAAGATTCCACTATGAATGTAGTTATACAATAGATGGAATGTGAGAAAGAAAGCCCGGATAGATCGAGCAAGTAATTTAAATGGTCTTGAGTTCATGGTTGTATAGACCTATTTATTTTCTTATTATGGACTGAACCACATTTCTTAGACAAGCCGGATGTCTATGTCCCATTTTCTTTCGGATTGTCCGGGTTGAGAGACTGTCAGGATTCGAGTGGTGCAACTCTGGGCCCGCGCCTGTTACTATGAACAGGTGACCGCTGGAATACATGATCCTCGAATGTTATTCGGCATAACCCAGGGCCGCGTCCGTATTTTTATGACGGGTGACCTTAGGAGAGCACTCCGCAACGTTCCCAAATGAGGTTTTTAATCAAGTGGTGCAACTCTGGGCCCACGCCTGTTACTGTGAACAAGTGACCGCTGGAATACACGAACATTGAAATGTTGGTCGACATAACCTAAAGCCCACGCCTGTACTATGAACAGGTGACCTTAGGAAAGCAATCTGTAACTGCCTCATCAGCTCAATCGACAGACCCGTTGTCGATGGGTAGGGTATTGACTATCTTTTACATAATGGCAATCCATAGTAGGATGTTTCAAGCTTAGTTAGAACTTTTTGTTTGTGGTTTCTCGTGGTAACCATAACCCCTTAGGTTTAGCGGCGGACCTTTATCCAGGATGAATAGAGCTTTGTACAGCAAAATAAATGTATTTCTTCTGGAGTCAGGCGACTCGTCTTTGAGAACATTCTTTCTTCTGAGTGTTTTCAATGATCTATTCGAGATCAAATAGGCTTTATCGAGCCAAGATCTTTTGAGGGTTTCAATATTCAATAGGCTGGATTAGCTGTTTTCGATGCCTATAAATGGCTAAGTATAGGGTCCGATGGGTACCCACATATGCCAATTTCTTATGAATAATGGGGATCAGTGCCCCATAAATGCTTAACTCGACTGCTGGATAGCCTGAGTACTTCAGCTTTGCCTTGGCGTCTTTGAGATCGCGGTTGATTTCATTTGGCATCAGTCAATTTTCAAGCCAACAGGGCACTTCCCAGGGCTGAAAATGACTAAGTAGTGGACCTGTTTGAAGTCTGATTAGGGAAATCGATGAGTATTATTGATAACCATCTTTGAACAGGGGTGGATTACGTCCACAGGGATCGCGGTGCAATCGCGTTTCAATTCGCTTAGCATAGGTCGATTTTCGGGCCTACAGGGCACTTCCCAGGGCTGAAAATGACTAAGTTGTGGACCTGTTTGCGGTCTAATTAGGGAAATCGGTGAATATTATCGATGAACGTCTTGGAAAAGGAGTGGATTATTTCTACGAAGATCGCGGTGCGATCACGTTTCGATTTGCTTAGTAGAAGTCGATTTTCTGGCCAACAGGGCACTTCCTAGGGCTGGAAATGACTAACGGGCCTGCCGACCGCTTGATTAGGGTATTCGAGGGTCCTGAGATCAGATAACCTCATCATGGTGCATGATTATGGTGTATCATGTTATGTAGAAGAAAAGTTTCCCTCTCGGGCTCGGTCCAATTTCGCCCGATTCTTCTCGTTTTCGACCGTTTTCGGCTCTTTCGGAAGGATTTTCGGAGCTGCCAAATTGGGTAAGTGTTGGTCATTTTGGAATAAAACACTGATTTGGGCCATTTATCATTGGCCATTGGAGAATCTGATCTGGGAGATGGATGATCTCATCGAGATGCATCCGGGAGAAGTGGTTTCATCAAAATTCGATCCCGGACGAAGGCGGGTTGCACGATCGAAGGCCCACCTCTCCAACCAGCGTCCAGGCGCATGGAGGGGGGTATGCAGGCGCATGGGGTGCTGCTGCAGGCGCATGTGTTGCTGGTAGAGCTATCAAGCGCATGTGGTGGGGAGCCGGGCGCATGTCCCATCACCTGGGCGCATGTGCCCATGTTTTTCATACAAAAAGGAGCAATGGGAAGCAATCCCGGCGCATGTGGTGGTGCACATGCGCCTGGACTCAAATGGTGGGTACATGTCCCTCTTGGACTTGGTGGATTTTCGAGTTTTTTCGGCGGAAAAAAGCCAGTGCATGTGGGGAAAAGCCGGCGCATGCGGGGGAAAAGCCGGCGCATGTGCCTAATGCTTAGAAATTTTTAGGATTTCTCCCTGAACTTGGGATTCCGGCGAGGAGATCCCTTTCTGGCTAGGGAATCCACTCCGGCCAAGGCATCCGACGAGGGGCAATGGAGCGGGCGCATGTGGTGCTTGCATCGTTCTGAGGTCGGAAGAAGATGATTTCTCTCTCTGAACAGGAAGTGACCTTACTATTTATAGGGAGGTAATCGGGTTCAGGTCTGGCCCGGCGCATGTGCTGGGAAGGTCGGCGCATGTGGCAAAAAACCAGGCGCATGTGATGGGAAAAATCAGGGCACATGTGCAGGATCCGGGCGCATGTCCTTTTCTGGCTCATTTCCCGGCGCTTTCCGAAAAAGTATTCAATTCACTTCCTTTCATCAATAGGGTGTAGGCACATGTGGTGGGAGGCCAGGCGCATGTCCTTTGCCGGCGCTTTCCCACTACTTAGCCAGATTTTCAGGATTTCAGCACTTAGAAAATTTCAGGATTTTAGCTCCAACGGGGGACCTCCAAAGGACAGCTACCTTTTTTAGACATGCACTCACTATCTCCAAGCCACTTCTAGGTTAGGATTGACCTCCTGAATGAACGGGGTGGGGTGTGGAAGTCCAGATGTTGCTAATTTTGGTACTTCCTTCCTAATTTGGAGCCTCCGGGTCGGCTTGTCGTATAGGAACGTTGTTCCGGGGAGCGCACGCATGGAAATACGCATCGTAATGACTTCAAACTTGTTATTTAAGGGTTTTGGGTGCTCCAGATCATTTGGCGGTGAAGCGCATGTCCAGTTCTGCTCTGAAATGGTAGCTGTAGGCTTATGGACCCTTTTTTGTCAGCTCCGGGCAGAGACGAAACGCATTTCGAGGTGCGCAGGTAAATATATGCACCAGATGACTTTAAACTTATAGGTTAGGGGTTTTAGGACATTTCGGATCATTTAGAGGTGAAGCGCATGTCCAGTTCCACTCTGAAATGGTAGCTGTAGGCTTACAGACCCTTTTTGGTCATCTCCAAGCAGGGACGAAATGCATTTCGAGGTGCGCAGGTAAAAATATGCACCGGATGACTTTGAAACTTACAGGTTATGGGTTTTGGGACATTCCGGATCATTTGGTAGTGAAGCGCATGTCCAGTTCCGCTCCGAAATGCTATTTATGGATTTTGGTCGCTATTAAGTGATTAGGGTTGTACTGGCATTTGCAAGGCTTTCCCGGCCTCAAAACTGATCCAAATCATTGTCAATGGACTACGGGATGTTTCTTTCCAATGGGTGTAAATTTGAGCCCCAATAGCAGTGGCTCGGAGGAGTTTAAAGAAGGGTAAACACTTGTCAGAGGCCCGTAAAATGAACCTGTTCAACGATGCAATGCGACCAGCCAGACGTTGGACATCCTTGAGAGTGGTCGGCGATTTCATCTCGACCAAAGCTTTTATTTTTTCAGGATTTGCCTCGATTCCTCGTTGGCCAACCATAAATCTGAGAAATTTCCCAGCAGACACTCCGAACGCGCATTTCTCGGGATTTAGCTTCATCTGATACTTCCTCATCAAGTCGAAGGCTTCTCGAAGATCTGCAAGGTGGTCGTCTTCTACGACACTTTTCACAAGCATGTCACCGACGTAAACTTCCATATTCCTGTCGATTTGTGTGGCGAATATTTTATTGACGAGGCGCTGATAAGTGGCCCCTGCATTTTTAAGACCAAAAGGCATTACCTGGTAGCAATATAGGCCTCGGTCAGTGATGAAGGCAGTGTGCTGGCTATCGAGCGGATACATCATGATTTGGTTATAACCGGAATAGGAGTCCATAAAACTGAGCAGGGCATGCCCTGCACTGAATCAACCAGTTGGTCGATTCGCGGGGTCAGAAAATTATCTTTGGGGCACGCTTTGTTCAAATCTGAATAGTCAATACACATTCTCCACTTGCCATTTGCCTTTCGAACGAGAACCATATTCGCGACCCATTTTGGGTAGCCAACTTCTTTTATAAAATTGACCGTGAGCAGCTTCTCGACTTCAGCCTTGATTACCATTTGTCTCTCTGCAGTGAAGGCACGTCGACGCTGATGAACAGGTTTATACTTCGGATCAATGTTCAGACGATGTGCTATGATGCTGGGGTCGATTCCCGACATGTCTCTGTGAGACCAGGTAAACACATCTTGGTATTCGATGAGGAAACGAACCAGATTTTCCTGAAAGATGCTGCTTAAAGAGGATCCCACATAGACAACTTTGGACGAGTCGTCTTCAGTTAAGTGGATTGCTACTGTTTCTTCTCCGAGAGTTCCAAATTAGAGAGCATTCTCTCTTGAGTCCAACGAGGTAGCCGTCGGAGGACTTGGTGGATCTTGTGCCACTATCATAACTAGAGTCGTCTGAGCCTTCTTTCGGTCTTGGACGGCTATCTCGTAACACGATCGGGCTTCCTTTTCGATTTCCTCGTACGACCCCGACACCATTTGGGGTAGGGAATTTGACGCATAAATACAAAGGATGTATGGCTGCCCCTACTTTATTGAGCGATGGTCGGCCCAAAATGGCGTTATATACCGACCTTCGATCTACCACGAGGAAATTAACGAAGATACTAGTTTTCGCTGGGCTTTCTCCAAAGGTGACTGGGAGGTCAATGCTTCCTTCCGGCGTTACCACCTCGCCCTCGAATCCGACGAGAGGAGTAGAGACCGGTTTGAGCAGGCTTTTGGCGAGTGCCATTTTGTTGAAAGCCTCCAAGTAGAGAATGTCAGCAGAGCTACCTGTATCCACCATAATACGATGAGTCAGACAATTTGATACCTTTAGTGCGACCACGATGGAGTCTTCGTGAGGGAAGTGAATCCCCTTGCATCCTCGAGGGAGAAGGAGATTGGAGGTTGACCGATTTCTGACGTGTTGGGCGTCTGTTCCAACCAATAGATATGCTGGGGCTTCTTAGACACCTTATAAGTGTATGCTTTTCTTGAAGCTTCAGAATCGCCCCTGCAAGCTGGTCCTCCGGTGATGGTTCGGATCTCCCTGGTAGGTGCAACGTCTTCTTGTGAAGTTTGGTGGTGAGGTGACTTCTTCTCGTGTGGTGGGGCTTTCGCCCTTTTCGGTGATCGACCTTGACGGACAACATAATCTTGAAGATGACCTTTTCGAATGAGAGCTTCGATGTGATCTCGCGGAGATATGCAATCTTGAGTACTGTGCCCATGGTCTTTGTGGAAATAACAAAACTTGCTTTTATCTCTCTTTTCAGAATCAGATTTGATCTTTGCAGGCCATTTCACATATGGTTTATGCTTGATCTCCATTAACACCTTTTCGGGGGATCGGTTGAGAGGAGTGTAGTTATGATATTTACCAGAATAAGGCTTCCTGGGAGAGCAGTCCCGTCGATCACGCCGATATTTCTTATCCGGGGGCGAGATTTCTTCCGGCTTGCGTTTCTTGCCCTGTATACCATGACGTGCCAAAGAAACTTCTTCTGCATTGATATATTTCTGAGCTTTTACTTGGAATTCTGTCATGGTTTTAGGAGGGTTCTTATCTAGGGCGAATCTGAATCTCTCACTTGTAATTCCGGCTATGAGGGCGGTGAGGCCTTTTTCTTCGGTATAGCCTTCAGTTTGGACGGCTTCTGTGGTGAACCGTATTGTGAATTCCTTTATCTTCTCCCTGTACTGCTGTTTCAAATCCATTAGGTGAGATGCCAGCTTTTTAGTACAGATGCTTCCGATGAATTGAGAGAGGAATAGCTCTGATAGCTGTGCGAAGGACCTGATGGATTGAGGTTTTAGCCCCCGGAACCATGTACGAGCTACCTCCTTTAAGGTTAGGGAAAAAGCCCTACACATGATTTCTGACCCATGTCCCTCCAGCTCCATAAGAGACCTATATGTTTCCAGGTGTTCGAGAGGATCGCCAATACCGGTATACGGGGTGATGACGGGCGTGCGATACTTCCTAGGTAAAGGTGCCCCCATGACCTCGTAGGTGAAAGGAGACTCGGATCGATGTATCGACACCACAGCAGCAGATGGTCGACTTGCCTGGTATCATTGTTCCATGTCATCAAAACGATCATGGATTCTCTTGAGGTCTCCGTCCCATGGTAAGGTATAACCTGACGTTTCGACGGTGGACCCCTGAGATTGCTGTTGCTAGGAAGTACTGGAGTGTATGGAATGCGGGGGTAATACAAGGGCTTGAATGCCGAGCGGTATTCGATTCGATGGAGGATGATTTGGCTGGACTTGTGGTTCGTCCGCAGAATGTCTGGAAGCCACTTGGTATAGGTTGTGCCGGCAACCCTTCAGAAGGTTGTCGCTAGGGCTCCAGGAAATGCTGATCAAGCCGATTAGACAAGGCTTGAAATCCGGCGTTGAGGGTTAGGAGTGTGTTTCCGAGGAGACGCATGACGTCTTCTTGATTCCCGGAAGCATCAAATTACGGGTTTTGTGATGGCACGTTAGGATCTCCCTGAGGAAGGCCCGTCGAAGTAGTCTGAGGGATAGGCGCTGGTTCGGTAGTGTGAGGCGGAGGTAGCGTCTGCCCTGAAGTGGAAGGATGAGCTGTCTTTTTGGGAGACATGGTGGGAGGACTTCGATCAGTGGTGAAAGCAGCTAATCTTGACGATCGAATCGTTCCCACAGACGGCGCCAATCTGTTTACGTCGGATTTTGTAACAAGGTCCTCCAGACATTCACCCTCCTTCTAGGCTCTCCGGATCCTGAAAAGAGACAAAGAAAAACTACGGGTGGCAGGCGTCCAGCCGTTGGCCCTCCGAAGCTTAAGTTTGGCCAAGAGAATACACACATTCTCTTGGCCAATTGTCTACCCTTGGTAGAATCGAAGTCTCAATCGATAGATCAGTCTATCTCCACGCGGACATGGTCACCACGACCCCCGGATTGAGCCTAACTCATTACTACGTGAGTTAAGTATGAAGGCATTCAGCATACAAGAAAGGAAGAATGAAAGAAAGGAAATAAGATGCCAACAACATCATCAAAAGGTGTTTTTTCTTTTCATTCATCGAAACTGATAACAAAGTCAAGTTGATTACAAAGCAAAATTGATACATGAGTTAAGCAAAGGAAAGAAAGATAATCATTCTCGCGTATCGGTTGGAGGAGGACCGGCACTCTCGACTTCGGGGCCCACTTCGGAGACCCCTCTAGCTTGAGTGATCTCGGTCACTTCGTTCTCGGCAGCTGCTCTCTCCTCCGCAGCTATGATGGCTGCGACCCTCTCGAATTCACCCATGTCGAAAGATGGGGACATTTGCTGCACTACTCATAGTGAAAAGTCGCGACTAGCATCGTACGACTCATATCTCTCATCGTCGTACAACTGCGATGTTCGGAACTCTGTGATGGCTCGAGCTCCTTCTTCAGAGAGAATCTTAATAAGGGCTTCTCTCTCCTCGTCCCAGTGGATCGAGTCATCCTTGAGGTGCGCGAGAGTGGAGCGCTCTTTATCCAAATTGTCGCTAACTTCCTTGAGCAGCGACTTAGCCTCTGTGAGCCGCTCCTCCAACGAGGTCTTGTCTTGACGGAAGATCTCTCTTTCTCTCTCTACCTTCTCCTTCAACTCCGCGAGCTTGGCGAAGTTGGAGTCCAAAGCCTGATATCTATCAGTCAGGACTTGGACCTTCTCGATGAGGATCCTTTTCTCCTCAGTCATCTTCGCGATCAACGTCTCGCGAGACTTGATGACTTGGTCCCTTCCGTGGACCGCCTTCTCCAGAGCAACCCTCTTCCCGTTAACCTCATCTATCACACGAAGGGCTGGGAGGATGTCACGCCTCGTTCGTAGAATGAGGTCCAAGCCCTACAAAACAGAAGAATGGTTATGAGATAAATACTTGGGAGCAAACAAAGGGAGCAAAATAATATAGTCAAATTAAAACATATGTTACCTGTACCATCCTCACTCCTGCCTCGAGGAAGAGGTTTTCAGGACTTGGCTCGGGAAGGGTGCCAATGGTCTGGGGGGAGATGTTGTCGAACAAGAACTTGCAAATTGGGTGGAGATGACGGGGGACGGTGAATGCTCCGCTCCCAGAGGGCTGGGCTACGACTAGCCCAGCTAGGCTCGCATCTTCAGCAGTGGTCGGCTCGTGAGCGGGAGCCAACTCGCGAGCACCTTCAGGCTCGCGAGATTCTTCAGCTGGGGGCAGCTTGCCCCCGCCCCGTCGTCCCTCGGGGAGTTATCGACAATATTAATAACTGGTGGTTTAGGAGGCACCACCAGTGAAGGAGCCACAAGTGCAGGTGCCGCTGGCGTAGCCACCGCAGCTTCAAGAAGAGGAGTTTGGGCAACACCCGTCCAGTTAGACGGATGAGAAGGATCGGTAGACTCCTTCTTCTGCCTCTTTGAGTTTGTGCCCTTGAGGCGAGGCAGCAACCCTCTCTTCTCTCCGACATTTGTCATCGCGACCTCCTCGCTAGATATTAGTCCTGCGGCTGCGAGTCGAGAGGCTGATAGACAAGCCTCGATATGCCTATCTCGAGCAGGTAACTTGTATACTTTCACAATCTTTTCGTGAATTCCTCCCTTCAAGTTCGGCTTCCCCAAAGCCGGGATACCTGCAAATACGAGCAGAGGTTAAAAACGCAAGAAACCCTAAACTGGCTCGCGAAGCCTACGGAGTATAAAACTGTGCCCACCTTCACAGAAAAAGCGGTTCACACCAGGGCCCCCAGAAGTGGAACTTGACTCAGACTCCCAGCTCCCGGAAGCATAGAACCAGCATTTCCTCAATCTGGGATAATTTGAAGAGGGTTTCCCCAGGACAAAGTTATCCCGGTGCCAGTAACATAGGTAATACCAGCCTTCGCTGGAGGGTGCCTTCTTAAGTCGGAACATTCGGAGAAACTCTTCGGCGATTAACTCCCCGTTACCAGCTTGCGCCCAGAGAGCGAAGGAGCTCAGGACCACCCTCCATCCGTTTATGATAAGTTGCTCGGGGGCAATCTTATAGCTTCGGAGTACATCGCGAATGAAGGGGTGGAGAGGAAGGCGTACCCCAAGAATAAATAAGTATTCATAGATAGCAACGCATCCTGGGGGAGGAGAATCTGGGGTTTCTCCCTCTCCGGGTAACCGGAGAACGACCGAGTCAGGGACTTGGTTTCTCTCCCGTAACTCATTTAGCCGTTCCTCCGACAGGATGGATGGATATCCGGATGCCGAGTACCTACCCGCTGGAACCCTCGCATTGTTGGAGGAAGAGGATTCCGGGGTGGCATCCCCCAGGGGGACGGTCTCCTCATCGAAATCTCCAGCCATGAAAATTTTAAGATAAAAGGAAGAGAAGAAAAAGGAAGAAGCGGAGTTATACCAGAGATACTGGAGAAAGAGAATGACACCGGAGGAAGAAGGACACACCAGGAGAGTAAGGAAAGAGGAAGAGTTTTCGAAAACTTCTGTGAAAATTTGAAGATCTGGCAGACTCTGTATATTTATAAGCAATCATTTCGCAGGATTTGGCGACACGTGGCGATCGCTCGTTTGGCACAGCAGTCGAACAGGGATGGCTATTAATTCCACAGACACGTGCCGAGCGTCTCTTCATTTCCTCTCTGCCGAAAAGCTGCGGAAAGCTGACGCTCATTAATGCCAGCCCAATTATGTACGGCTTCATCTCCGATAAAGGTATTAGGCGGTTATGCATGCCAGTAAGCAAGTCCTTCCCTTAGACTTTTTAGTGGCAAGGACTTGGGGAGCATCTGTTATAGTCAAATTGCGGTGATCGGAGGATCTCGCGAGGACTCGAGATGTGCGAGCACCCTTATAACAATATTCGACTTGCGAGCCCACCTGGTCGAGGCTCGCACATTCGACAAGTACGACGCACAGTTACCGAGTCATCGAGCCCTTATGGTCGATGCTCGAATATTAGGAGAGTACGAAATATCTTTCCCGACATGTGAGCAGCTTACCTTGTGGTCATTGAATGGCATCGTATCTTAACATGCGAGCAGCCCGTCTCGTGAGCAGCCCCCGAACATGTGAGCAGCTGGTCTCTGGTCTCTGGTCTCTGGCCTCTGGTCTCTGGTCTTTGGCAAGGACGTCCTTCAGCTCATAGTATCAACAGCTTATATAGGTCGATTTTGGCTTGTTTCTAATTGTAGCTCCGAATCATGGGAGATTGTCATCAAGAGACATAATCAGTTAAACGTATAGAGTGGTTAGGCTATCCCCTTATCTAAGGATTAACAGGATAAGCGCCTTATCCCCTGAAATCAGTAGTGATCTTAACGGCTTGCGTAACAGACTGGATCACCCGGATCTACATAAATAGATGACCCCACAGATGATAAAGGTACACAATACATAATCTCTAAGCTCCAAACCCCTTGGTTTCCTTTGTAACTACGTCCCATCTAACTTAAGCTTCGGAGGGCCAACGGCTGGACGCCGGCCACCCGTAGTTTTTCTTTGTCTCTTTTCAGGATCCAGAGAGCCTGGAAGGAGGGTGAATGTCTGGAGGACCCTGTTACAAAATCCGACGTAAATAGATATAATCGGACCTTTTAGGTGGAATGATTCTCCCCCTTTTTGTTAGTAATTGACAAGGGTTAGCCAGTAAAAAGATATGCCTAAGAAAGCTGCAAGGCTAGCGCCAAAAATATGTCAATCACATAAAATAGGGAAGAGATATAGAAATTGAAGCCCTGAGGAGATTTAAAAAACATGCTAGATATACAAATAATCATGAAAGCATAGAGGGCATATAGCCCAATCAACCAACCACCCCTCCAAATGTATATCTAGACAAAGAAAAGAACACAAACCATGAGCTAATAAGGGCGAAATGCCCGAACCATCCAACCTCCCACAGATATGCAATAAAGGATCAAACGCTCATAGAAAAGAAAAAAAGATATAACTATAGCGAACAAAACTAGCATCCATACAGACAGCAAAATGGGCAAGCCGCCTAATGTCAATATGCATCGATCTGTGCAAAATATACAGTCAAACCCATAGAAGAATAGTACATGAAATCCAGATGATGTCATTGGTTATACAAAAAGAGAACTGTGACCAAGACATATGTGTCTAGTAATCTGTCCATCTCTCAGATCAGGGGGTGGAACATCCCCATGTGCCGCACTCTCCCACATCTACATCCGCCTCTCCAACTGTGCAAGGTGAGTCACAATGGCCTCCTGCTGTACAAGAACAGTGGCATGTCCCTGTAAAAGCTGCTACTCGCTCTACTCGATGCCGTTGAGCCGCTAAAATAGACGCTCCTGATGCTGGCGAAGCTCAACGATATATGATGGAGGATCCACAGAAGAGGATCGATGTCGAGAGAAAGCTCAAGGAGGAGTACTAAATCGACTCGGAGCAGAACGAGGATCAAGGGAAGGATCGGAGAAAGGAGCAGAAGGTGAAGTCTGGGAAGGTCCTAGTGGAGATGGGTGGAGCCTCAGGCTGGGATGGCTCTGTCGAATCATGTTGTTGATCCTGCAAATGACGACTTTGTATGGCCTCCTGGGTAAGCTCCATTCGAGCAATGATGGTGCGATTGATAATGATTGGCTTGTGAATTTTATCAAAGGGACTGGCAATCCCAATCGCATCAGCAAATTGGCATATGAGATGCCCAAAAGGAAGAATGGAGGATTTTCCATCGTCATGCAAGATAACCTGTTGAATAATAGACATGATCTGGGATGGTAGGCAAAGGGAATGACCCTGGCCAACTCGATAGAGAAGACAAAACATGGTTTCAGTGACATCCGCCTTGTTGCTCTTTCTAGGACACACATTACGAAAGAATAGGTTGTGAAGTATATGGTAATCCCATAGCATGGAGGATGCCCAAAGCGCACCTCCAACCCATTTAAGTGTCTCATCACCACATAGAAATTGGGCAATGACTTCATTAGGTTTAGGTCCCAAAGCGGAAAAATTAATAGGAAACTCATCAACAATCGGAACTCCAACGAATTGACAGATGGAGTTCAAAGTAAAGACACAAACCCGTTCCGCAACCTCAACTTTAAAAGAGGGGAGAGAGGCTGTGACATGAACACAGGAGGAATAGAACCTCCTAACTACCTCAACCTGGACAGGGCCACCCAAGTGGAGTACGGGAGCCTAATTGATGGCTTTCAGCATTGAAATGACATTATATTTGGCCAAGTCATTCAAATTTTCAAACTTTTCACACACCACCTCTTTATCCTTAAAGTCATCCCAATGGGTGAGATGGGATGAGACGTTTTGACCCAAGGATTGAGATTGAATAGGGGAAAAAGGAAGATGAGGCAGCCACTTGCCCTTTAGATAGGATTTTCTTTGATTTTAAAGGGCGAGGAGGAGGTTTAGCTTTTGCCTTGGACTGACCACTCCGCCTTAAGGGGAGCTCATCTTCACTCTCTTGGGAAGACATTGTAGGCCCAACAAACCAACCTAAATCACTCCTAGATATGAAAGGAAAGGATTTATCAAAGAAAGATGGGAGTGAATCCCTTGCCTATGGAATGAGAGTGGTGTAGAGCAATGTAAATGAGGTTGGAAACTCTAATCTTGGCAAGAATCACCTTGGGATGCTAGGAGATGGCAAGAGGAGAAGTTGGAGCACCAAGTAGAGGTGAGAAATGGAGAAATGAGTGACTCAAATGAGGTCCAGATGCTTATAAAGAGCCCCCACGGATGGACGATCGTACGGTGCTGACCGGTCTAGGCATGCCCGACCGGTCTTGACCAGTCAGATGGATTGAAAAGGGGCGTCCAGACAGGTCTTTTGGTATCCCGACTGGTCTTGACCGGTCGGAGGACTTGAAATGGTGCGCCCAGACAGGTCTTGTGGTAGCCCGACCGGTCTTGACCTGTTGGCCAGCAATTTTAACACCAATAGAGTGATTTGCACTGGATTGACTAGATAGAAGGTCTGTCCTTTGGACAGACCATTAGCTTTTAAATCTGAATACCCTTATTGAGGATACAGGACCCATACTCATGGTGTACCAAAATAACTACCCGACACGAAATGAGGGACCCTTAAAGGTCCAGATTTATCAATACAAAACAAAAAAAATGGGACTATGTTCCCGGATATTCTTAGAGAGCAATGAGAAAAGAGGCAAAGGACCTCAGATATACCTATAAAGATCAGATAGAGAGGCTTAATCCTCAGACATTACCTGCAAAACATACACTTGTTAGATGAACTAGACACACCTAACACCAATGGACTTCTAGAGGTTCGCAAAGCGAACCGAGTCCAAGAGTTTCGTTAGGATGTCGGCTAGCTGATTCTCGGTAGGCACATGTTCGAGAGATACTATGTGATCTTCAACCAATTCTCGAATAAAGTGGTGCCTATATCAATAGGCTTTGTGCGTGAATGTTGGACCGGGTTTTTCGAAATGTTAATAGCACTGGTATTATCGCAAAATAAGGTCATAGTGCCTTGATTAATTCAGTAATCCGACAAGGTTTGCTTCATCCATAGTAATTGAGCACAACAACTGCCGGCAGCAACATATTCTGCCTCTGCTGTAGATAAAAAAAATGGAGTTTTGTTTCTTACTATGCCACGCCACAAGGCAATTTCTAACATAAAAGCACCCACCACTGGTTGATTTATGATCATCCATGTTACCAGCCCAGTCGGCATCTGAATACCCCGCAATATCTGTAGATGAATCAAATGGGTACCAAATACCGTATTCGGTAGTACATCCTACAAATCGGATGATACGCTTAACAGCGGTGAGGTGAGATTCTTTGGGATCAGCCTGAAATCGAGCAGATGCACCTACACAAAATGCAATATCTGGTCTACTAACTGTGAGATAAAGAAGACTACCAATCATGCTTCTATAAAGATGTTGATCTACACTTTTCCCTGCAAGATCTTTCGATAGTTTAATGTTGAGCTCTTAATTGTGCATATTCTAACCCCAATTCATCACTCATTATGCATGGATTTTATGTTTAAAGACTATTCTAATGTATGGTTTTGTGATTGCAGGAATGAGAGAGAGTTCACTCGATCAATAGCTAAAAGAAGCATATTTAGGAACCTTGGATGAAGACCCAAGGTGGGCCAAAGAATCATGAAGAAAGAAGGAAAGAAAAGAAAGAAGGAAATAATGAAAAAGGAGCCCCACAAGGTAGTCCAACCGGTCAAGACCGGTCGGCCAAACAGGCCCCGACCGGTTAAGACCGGTTGGCCAACTTTGCTGCCTTCTACAGAGGTTGCTGGACCAAAATAGACAGGTCACGACCAGTCAAGACCGGTCGGCCATGCAATGTCAGATTTCCAGATTTCAGACAGTAGGCTATTCTTGTTTTTAGATTTTCGGCACAGTTTTCTGAAGCCATCTTGATGATATTTAGAAATCCAACACATTCATGTCGAAGAGGAGCTCGACGCCGAAATAACCCAAGTGGTTTCCTGTCGATTGGAGCGACGGATTGACCGTGGTGGTCAAAACAATACGAACTGTCCAGAAAGTTCCAGATTCCGCCTACTCCACTTTGGGCCGGTCCAGGTGACCCATCATTGATGATATGAAGAATCTACTTTAATCATCTTCTAGACCACATCCATATATAAATAACCACAAAGTTTCAGATCAAAAGGATGTGTGGTTTGATCGTACCGGTTGAACAAAGATGGACCATCCAGAAAGATCCAACTACGCAGATTTTATAAAAGGCCTGAGTGTTCTAATTTTCACACCTAATTCTGGAATTATTTTGGACAATCTAATCCATCTATCATGTGGAGGAGGAAGTTTTCTACGAATGTCAAAATTTGAGATCAATCTGAACTCTGCAGACTCCGAAGCGTTGAAAGCAAGATGACTGGTTCTGAAGGTACCTGAATTGCGTAATTTTGAGAGGCGGTCGCTGATCTGATTGGTGGGCCCATTCAGAAGATAATCTTGAAAATCTAAATCATCTATGAGTAAGATCACATTACAAGGAAGCTACAAATCAAATTTGATGGCAATCCGACCATTGGTTAAGTCGTACGAAGCGAAACAAAATATGTTTTGTTGCTGTACTCTTGCTGTATTATAAAAGGAGGTGCTCTCTTCTATTCCAGGGGAAGCAAGGACGTGGGGAGCAAGGAGTTCAAGTCATAGGAGGCTTCCTAGCCTCCTCCAGCTAGTTTTTCTTCCTTTTCTTAGTTCTAGTTCTAGTTTTTAATATGCTTTTCATTAGCTAATCTCTTAGGTAGAGCTAAGAGGTGAACCTTATAGTTTTCTTAGATTGTTTAATTTGTTTTATTGGTTTCAAAGTTGTATTGAATGAAGAATAATGGTTTTTAGAAGTTTGAATAAAGTTCTAAGTAATTTTTCTTAATCTTATGATGGCTCATGGATGTTTGGAAGGATTGCTTTAGTTCTTAATTGTTTTGCATGGTTCTAGACCTGTATACTCCGAGGAATCGGATTAAATACACTCTAAACTTCGATTTCCTTGTGGGAATTTAAACCAAAGTTTTACCTTTTTGTTCTAAATTCTGAATTATGTGTTGATTGTTCATATGACTTGAATGAAGCTCAAATCATGATATAGTTAATCTTTGTGACAGGTTTTGATGAGTATCATGGTTATGATCTTAATCTATTGGAATTAGGATTGACCTATGCAATTGAGTGTGCTCAAGTCCTAACTTGAATTGAGGGAATCATGTGTATTAATCACACATATGACAGATTGCTTTGATAATATAACCGCTCTATCATCCCGCTAGATAGGACTTAATTTCGATTCTAGTTGAGAAAGTGAGAAACCACAGCGAATTATGCATCTAAGGAGAGCTGTAAGTGGATCCTTGATGCTCTAGTTATCTTTTCATTATCAGATTTTTCTATTTCATGTTCAAAACTGATTTCACAAACCTCTTAAGATTCTAGTTATTAGGATAGTTGGAATTGTTTACTTCCTTCCCTGTGGATCGACCTTGGTATTATCGACATTTATTACTAAGTCGCAACCCTACACTTGGGGAGGCGAACAAGTTTTTGGCACCGTTGTCGGGGAAGAGGTTAAACGATTATAATTGTTCTAGTAGCTATAGTGTAGTCTTAGTTAGGTAGGATTTATAGTTTTTCTAGAAGTAGTTTTTTTTTTCTAGACTACTAACAATTTTTATTTTTATTTTTTTTAGTGTTTGGTAGGAACTTAGTTACTGACATAATTCTCACCTTCACGGGTAACATCTCTCCATCTCCCTTTCTTCTTTTTATTTTTCTTCCTAGATTGGGATTGTTTCAACTTCTTATAATTTCATTATGAATGACTGGACGGGTGGATTGTCTAAATACCTTTTGGAAGATGAGAGGATGAACCAAATAAAAAATCATTATGATTGGAACCATTATAAGCAAGAATATTTTTCTAAGACTCAATCTACTTCTAATACTTCCCCAAGTAAGACAATGGGAGAGTATCGGAAAGAGATGAATAATGTTCCACTAGTTAGGACAATGTATGATCACTTGTATGGCTATGCATATCAACAACCATCTAAAAGCCCAACATATGACATGCATAATCCAAATTGGTGGGAGCATCAAAATTTCAACTTGGAAGATGAGCCAACCATGGATGCCAACGATTATCCTCAAGAGTTTCTTTCTCATGATCCACAACCGACATGAACTCTTGAGGATACGCTGCGAGAGTTTATGGAAATAACTGAGCAATGAATATAAAACCTCTCGCCATCTCAAAATCCTGAACTCGACATTGGGAACAACGAATCAATCCCCAACATAGAGGAGGATGTGGCTATTCAAGCCCAACCCTCTTCCGATTTGATGACTAAACTTTTAGAGGATGTCGATCTCAATGATCCCAACATTACCATCAATTATGGTGAATTGACTATCTCTTTTAAGTATTCCGATTTGAACGATGAAAAGATTTCAAGGACGGTTGACGAACCCAAGGAATCTACAAAATCTGAAAGTGATAAGTTGATTGCCTACAATGAGGATTTGGAGGATGATTGTGAGTCCATGATTTCTTCTTCCAAAGGGCCGAATGCTTATGAGTCACCAGAAGATATTCTTGCTAGAGAGATGGCCGAAGTCGATATTTTTTAGTCCTTCCACCAACATAACATGACCAATTCTATTGTGGAAGAACTCCCTTTGGTTGAAAATTCTGTTTCTTTGGATGACAGGGTGGCACAATCTGAAATTTCAAAAGATCAACCAATGCTACATGATGTGCTTACCAATGAATCTGAAAAATTTTCTTTGGAAGACCTCCCCTCTATAGAGGAGGAATTCCTTACCCTCGAAATAGAATTTCCTCAATTAGTTAGGGAGAACGAGCTCCCTTCATCCGACTCTCTCGATTTCCTAGAGGAATGCATGACCCACCCCTATGATCTTGATGATGAGATGATTATAGAGTTCGACATTTTGTTAGACATGGTGTTGGTGCTTGAAGATCACTATTCCACTGATTTACACTCTTTACCATTATTTGTGGAAACATTGTGCAATTCTAAATTTGTGGAGGAGACAACCCAAACTAAAGAATACTTAATGAATGTCTCTCCACCATCATGGGTTTTTCAACCCATTGAAAATTCTGATTGGGAGGACCCATTTTTAATCAACTACAACCCAATTCAGAACTTGAGGAGATATCTTTTTGCTGCTCTTATCTCCTCCTCACATGCTTGTGGTGCACACTATGATTGGACCTTAATGAAGAAACACACCCATGTGTACATTCGAGCAGGACTTTGGATGGTCCTCATGAGAAACCTATTGAAATTCATGAAGATCCTGCTCAAATTTGATCATGTAGTCGATAGGACTAATCAAAGGTAGGTAGGTAGGTTAGGATTTCGTTTCTACATTTAGGATTGAATAAGTCTCATTGAGACAATGGAAGATGCTAGAATTGATCTACTTGCTACCTCAGGTACTCTCGTTCTCACTCTCCTTTGTTTTATGTCATTGCTCTTATGTCATGCATTTTGTATATCTTATTACATTGAGGACAATGTAAGATTTTGGTTGGGGGGTGAGATTCCTTAGATGAATCTACTAGCTTTTGTGACATCTCGAGTAATTATGTAGAAATTTTTCAATTTTTCTAAAATTTAAAACTCTTTTGTTTTGAATGTTTCTATGCATTCGAGATGATATGAGTATAAGAAGAGGAGATATGAAGTGAGTGATGTTGCAAGCTTTGAACTTCTCTTAATATAATGGTTTCATATGTGAATTCCCCTATTTATATGATTGATAGAATATTTGAACACTTTTACACCTAGTTCACATTACACGATTTTCATGATTTGAAAGGATTATGTGATTTTTGGATTGGCTATACTTAGATTTGAGGTGTTGAGGAACCAAGCTGAGGTACTTTGTCCATCCTTGTCCATGGGAAAATAACGAAAGATATGGATTTCTAAAAATCCTATCTAATGTAAAAGAAAAAGGAAAAGGAAGGATGAAAATTGGGAATGATGGAGAATATGGTGGAAAATTCTGAAAAGGCCTACCTATTACCAACCGGGGGATGGTCTACCTGTAACCAAAGCCGAAAATGGGACGCAGTGTGAAAGCCGTCGGAAGGACGGTAAGGAAAATTCTTGTCATAGGCTTGTTGTTGATCTATGCACCTTAAGATTCATAGTTTAGTTGATCTATGAAGAAGATAATCCTGGAAAATCATGAGATGAACATTCACTATGCACACTAGGTTGAATTTGTTCAAGTTCTTCTATTTATCAATGAATCAGTGGGGATTTCATATGAACACTTATTATGTGTTGAGAGTTTAAGGTTTCAACCTCTATCACCTAATTTTTCTGACTTTTACACTTGTGTGTCATGGGATGTATAGAAGAATAGTTTCTGAAGGAGAGTTGGTTTTTGAAGAATTGAACTTGTTTCACGCATGTTTTGCTCGGGACTAGCAAATGCTGGTTGGGGGGTGTGTTGAGCTCTTAATTATGCATATTCTAACCCCAATTAATCACTCATTATGCATGGATTTTATATTTAAAGACTATTCTAATGTATGGTTTTGTGATTGTAGGAATGAGAGAGAGTTCACTCGATCAATAGCTAAAAGAAGCATATTTAGGAACCTTGGATGAAGACCCAAGGTGGGCCAAAGAATCATGAAGAATGAAGGAAAGAAAAGAAAGAAGGAAATAATGAAAAAGGAGCCCCACAAGGTGGTCCGACCGGTCAAGACCGGTCGGCCAACTCTATTGCCTTCTACAGAGGTTGCTGGACCAAAATAGATAAGTCATGACCGGTCAAGACCGGTCGGCCAGCCCTATCCGATCGGTCAAGACCGGTCGGCCATGCAATATCAGATTTCCAGATTTCAGATAGCAGGCTATTCCCTTTTTGGATTTTCGGCACAGTTTTCTGAAGCCATCGTGATGATATTTGAAAATCCAACACATTCATGTCGAAGAGGAGCTCGATGCCGAAATAACCCAAGTGTTTCGTGTTGATAGGAGCTACGGATTGACCGTGGTGGCCAAAACAATACGAACTGTCCAGAAAGTTCCAGATTCCACCTACTCCACTCTGGGCCGGTCCAGGTGACCCATCATTGATGATATGAAGAATCTACTTTGATCATCTTCTAGACCACGTCCATATATGAATAACCACAAAGTTTCAGATCAAAAGGATGTGTGGTTTGATCGTACCGGTTGAACAAAGATGGACCATCCAGAAAGATCCAACTGCGCAGATTTTATAAAAGGCCTGAGTGTTCTAATTTTCGTACCTAATTCTGGAATTGTTCTGGATAATCTAATCTGTTTATCATGTAGAGGAGGAAGTTTTCTACCAATGTTCAAAATTTGAGATCAATCTGACCACTGCACACTTCGGAGCGTTGAAAGCAAGATGACTGGTTTTGAAGGTACCCAAATTGCGTGATTTTGAGAGGTGGTTGCTGATTTGATTGGTGGGCCCATTCAGAAGATAATCTTGGAAATCTAAATCATTTATGAGTAAGATCACATTACAAGGAAGCTACAAATAAAATTCGAAGGCAATCTGACCATTGGTTAAGTCGTACGAAACGAAACAAAATCTGTTATGTTGCGGTACTCTTGCTGTATTATAAAAGGAGGTGCTCTCTTTTATTCCAGGGGAAGCAAGGACGTGGGGAGCAAGGAGTTCAAGTCATAGGAGGCTTCCTAGCCTCCTCCAGCTAGTTTTTCTTCCTTTTCTTAGTTCTAGTTCTAGTTTTTAATATGCTTTTCATTAGCTAATCTCTTAGTTAGAGCTAAGAGGTGAACCTTATAGTTTTCTTAGATTGTTTAATTTGTTTTATTAGTTTCAAAGTTGGATTGAATGAAGAATAATGATTTTTAGAAGTTTGAATAAAGTTCTAAGTAATTTTTCTTAATCTTATAATGGCTCATGGATGTTTGGAAGGATTGCTTTAGTTCTTAATTGTTTTGCATGGTTCTAGACCTGTATACTCCGAGGAATCGGATTAAATACGCTCTAAACTTGGATTTCCATGTGGGAATTTAAATTAAAGTTCTACCTTTTTGTTCTAAATTCTGAATTATGTGTTGATTGTTCATATGACTTGAATGAAGCTCAAATCATGATATAGTTAAGCTTTGTGACAGGGTTTGATGAGTATCATGGTTATGATCTTAATCTATTGGAATTAGGATTGATCTATGCAATTGAGTGTGCTCAAGTCCTAACTTGAATTGAGGGAATCATGTGTATTAATCACACATATGATAGATTGCTTTGATAATATAACCGCTCTATCATCCGGCTAGATATGACTTAATTTCGATTCTAGTTGAGAAAGTGAGAAACCATAGCGAATTATGCATCTAAGGAGAGCTATAAGTGGATCCTTGATGCTCTAGTTATCTTTTCATTATCAGAATTTTTCTATTTCATGTTCAAAATTGATTTCACAAACCTCTTAAGATTCTTGTTATTAGGATAGTTGGAATTGTTTACTTCCTTCCCTATGGATCGACCTCGGTCTTACCGAGATTTATTACTACATTGCAACCCTACACTTGGGGAAACGAACATTTAACAGTGGTGCTCGTAGGGGTAGTGTAAGATCGACCAGAGTCTAAGCCAAATCTCTTAACCAGATCTTTAGCATACTTGGATTAGGTAATGAAAATTCCTGATGCAAGTTGTTTTACTTGTAATCCTAGAAATATGTTAAGTTCTCCTATCATACTCATTTCAAATTCTGATGTCATTAATGTAGCAAAGGAGATGGACATTTTCTCACATGTGGATCCAAAAACAATGTCATCCACATAAATCTGGGCAATCAACACGGAATTCTCAGCTTCTCTTATAAAGAGAGTTTTGTCAACGCTCCCCCTAGCAAAATCATGGTCTATAAGAAAGTGATTTAGGCGTTCATACCATGCACGTGGAGCTTGCTTGAGTCTGTAAAGAGTCTTTTTCAATCGGTATGCTTTGTGAGGATATTTAGGATCAATTAATGCTTTTGGTTGTTCAACATACACTTCCTCATCAAGAATACCATTCAAGAAGACACTTTTTACATCCATTTGAAATAGTTTGAACTTTAAAGCACAAGCAACAGCCATAAGAATTCTAATAGGCTTGAGTCTAGCTACAGGGAAAAATGTTTCATAAAAAATCAATACCTTCAATTTGTGAATATCCCTGAGCAACTAATCGAGCCTTATTTCGTATTACATTCCCAGATTCATCGGATTTACTCTTGAAAATCCATTTGGTTCCAATAACATTTTTCCTTTCAGTCCTGTCGACCAGATACCAAACCTCATTTCTAATGAATTGTTGAAGCTCTTCCTGCATTGTAAGGATCCAGAATTCATCGTTTAGCGCTTCATCAACATTTTTTGGTTCTATTTTAGAAGTGAAACATAGGTGACTGTTGATTGCCTCCAACTGTCTCCTAATTTTGACACCAGCGCTAGGATCCCCAATGATTTGATTGAGGGGGTGATCCTTGACAACTTGTATATCACTAGGAGTAGTGGGGGCATTTGGAGATGAGAGTTGTTTATCAGATTTGCCTATCTCGCATATACCCTCATCTTCTTCTTCATCACCTGGAGACACTGATTCATCTAATTTATCATCTATAGTCACATTGATTGACTCTTGAACTGATGAGGTTCGAATGTTGTAGACACGAAATGCTCTACTATTTAATGAGTACCCTAAGAAGATACCCTCATCACTCTTGGAGTCAAACTTTCCCAAATTTTCACAGTCTCTTAGAATATAACATGTACTACCAAAGACCTTAAAGTATTTCACATTTGGTGTCTTTCCACACCACAGTTCATAAGCAGTTTTGTTTAAACCTACTCTTAAACAAACTCGATTTATAATATAGCAGGCAGTGTTT
Source organism: Liriodendron chinense (assembly GCA_003013855.2). Lineage (NCBI taxonomy): Eukaryota > Viridiplantae > Streptophyta > Magnoliopsida > Magnoliales > Magnoliaceae > Liriodendron > Liriodendron chinense. Next base: position 2,284,093 of record ML058408.1, read on the forward strand.
ACTGCTTCGGCCCACAGATTTTTCACAAGGTTCTTTTTATTAAGCATAGATGTGGCCATATCCAACAATACTTGATTTTTTCTTTCAGCAACCCCATTTTGTTGAGGTGTTTTGGGTGCTGAGAACTCATGGCGAATACCCAATTCATCACACAATTCCTTCAAAAGATGATCTTCAAATTCACCGCCATGATCACTCTTGATTCTGGCTACCATGTATCCTTTCTCATTGTGAAGTCGCTTCACTAGTTTTTGAAATTCTTCAAATGTGTCAGATTTTTCTCTTAGGAAGGCGACCCATGTGAATCTAGAGTAATCATCAACGACTACAAAGAAGTATCGTTGTCCACCTTAGCTAAGTACCCTGGTAGGACCAACTAGGTCCATGTATAGTGTATAGCAGTTCCAATGGTTTTGATGTGACCAGGATAGAGGTTGTCTTGTGTGCAACCTTGATTTGTTTACCTTTTTGGCAAGCGATGCACACAGCATTAGGTCTTTTACCCATCTTAGGTAGACCTCTCACCAATTTTTTTTGACTCAGTTTAAATAAATTTCTATAATGAACATGATCAAGTCGATGGTGCCGCAGTTCTGTTTCATCTTTAATGGCCATGTCACACATGGTAGAGGAGCTTGGATTGTTGTGATTTTCAATGACATAGCAGTTGTCTCCTGTGCGTAGACCTTTCATGACGAATTTTCCTGTGGAGTTCAGGATCTTGCACATATCTTTGGAGAAGCTTACTGAGTGCTCTTCATCATAAATTTGTGAGATACTCAGAAGGTTGTGTTTAAGACCATCAACATAAAGCACATTTTCGATTTCGAGCAAACCTGGCCTAGTGATGGTTCCTTTACCAATGATTTTAGCTATGCTCCCATCATCAAATGTGACAAACCGACCATCAAATTCGTCATATGCACAAAATTGAGATCTATCACCTGTCATGTGTCTAGAGCAACCACTATCCAAGTACCATCTAGGGGTATTCCTAGCTTTTAGGGCAGTATGAATGACCAAGCACTTGTTCTTAACTACCCATTTAGTTGTTGTCCTTTTATGAATAGTATTCTTATGGTGAGATTCTCTAGTTTTCTTGGGAGAAGCAGATTTTTCATTTTCACGTAAGAGAATAGCAGTTTTCAAATTCAACATTTTGACTTGCTCCAATAGTTCATCCATCCTCTTATCCTTCCTAGGAAGTGTAGGATAATTCTTTCTTATGTTTCCTCTTTTTGGTGAATATGCATAGGAGGATTCCAATTGGCTTGCACTTTTTTGTCGGTCGGTACAAATTTTCCTTTTAAGTTTCTGACCGGATTTTTTAAAGCCATGCATTCAAACTTTAGGTGGCCAATGTCACTACAAGCATGGCAAACAGGAGATGCTTTGGTCTTACTCCCTAATGCACCATGATCTTTTCTTACCATCAGATGGACTGAGGTAGTTTTTGAAGTGTGATTGTCATAGCCCAAACCTCTTCTGTCCATTGGTGATCTTACAATACCTAAGAGTTTTTCAAGGTTTTCTTCTCCTTGGGCGAAACGTCTTCTGGAGTCAACAACTTGACACTTAAGACGATCAATTTTAGTGTTCGCCTCTTTGAGTTCTTTCTCAAGTCTAGCATGCTTATCAAGGGATTCACCACTGATGAATTTTTTCTTTTCTCATTCAAGCTCATTATTCTTCCTTTTCAATTCTTCTAGATCTTGACCCATCTTTTGATTCTCAATTTTCAATCCGTCAAGACTTTTTGTCAATTTATCATTTTCAGCCTTCATTTGGCCCAACTTTTTAATGGTATTCATATTTTCAATGTATAGTTGGTTATATACCTCCTGAAGGCCTTCATCCTCATCCTCATCCTCATCATCACTTAAGGAATCATTTCAGTGTTAGAGGATTCATGATCATCAATGTCTCCGGTGATCTTTGCAATGGGCTCAATTTGAGGACAATATCAGTGATGGAAGCCATTAAAATTTTGATGGAGCCTTGTTCCTCATCACTTTAGTATATGTTTGATTCTGATTCAAAATTTTCAATGTCATCCCATGTAGCTGCCATTACCTTTTTCTTGGTCTTTTTATCGGTGCACTCGAAAGCAATGTGACCAAATCCTCTACACTTGTAACCTTGAGGATCTTTTGACTTTTTAAAAAATTTTCCTTTGTTGTTCATAGAGTCAAAAGGTCTACCCTTCTGGTAGGGTTTCCTTCTAGAAGTATTTCCTCTAGTTTTGAAGAATTTTTAAAATTTCTTGGCCATAAGTGTCATTTCTTATATGTCTGGATCTTCTTCACTTTCATTTTCAGAATCTCGTTTCTTGTGAGAAGAGTTCAGGGCTGTACTTTTGGATTCAGAGGGAGTATTGAAATGTAACTCATGGGTTTGAAGGGACCCTAGCAATTCTTCAACTTTCATGGTATCTAGGTCCCGACATTCTTCTAAAGTAATAACTTTAGTGAAGAACCGTTCCGGTAGGAATCTCAGAATTTTCCTACACAGTCTATTATCCGGAACAGGTTCCCCCAAGCCCCACATGTCATTTGTGATCTTGTTCAGTCTTGTATAAAAGTCCATAAATGGTTCATGCTCCTCCATTTTTATGTTTTCAAATTATGTAGTGAGGCGCTAAAGTTTTGAGCGTTTGACAACGCTTGTTCCTTCATGTGTAACTTCAAGAATATCGCATGCCTGCTTACTGGTTGTGCAATTTTGAATCCGACCAAATTCATCTTTAGATACTGAACAAAAAATGGCATTCAGGCCTTTAGCATTGTGAACACGTTGAGCTTTATCATAATCTATCCACATAGCCTTCTCTCTTGGCCTGAGGACATCCGATTCACCTTCCTTACATATAATATCCATTGGGGGTTTATATCAAATGTCAACCATGTCCCTAACGTCCGAATCAATGGATTCTAAAAAGATGCGCATTCGGGCTTTCCAATATGGATAGTTTGAACCATCAAAGAAGCGAGGTTTAGTAATGGATGTAGAGTCCTCTCTAGACATATTTTTAAGTTCTCTTAGGATCTTATTCTGGGTTTTTAAACCTGAGTGGAGGAACCCGCTCTGATACTAATTGAAATTGTGGTTTTACCGCTTGTAGAGATACTCGAAGATATGCCTAATGTCCTAAAGGGGTGGTGAATAGGACTTTTGAATTTCCAATTACAATTTAAAACTAAATCAAGTCAATCTTACCAACCAAGATTATCACAATAACATTCAAGGCAATTATATGGTTAATTTGCAAGAAAAGACTATCATAGGCATTTCATCAAACAGTTAGCATTCATGATTGACTAAACTATTCAACACATAACAATCATCCAATCTCACAATGCACAACGATTTATAGTGGTTCGGTTTCCCTACTCCACTCCCGGTTCACGATCTCAATGTTAATGCACTTTTCTGTGGCATACTAGTGCACCTTGTTTGTCAATCACTTATGTCAGTGAGTCTAGTGTCCGTTGAGCCTAATGAAGACGAAGATCGAAGACTCAAGTGGCCCTGCTGCATCAAGGAAGAAGGAACAGGTAAAAGTGATGCCTTGATGTGCCTTAACCTTGACCAAAACCCAATCCTTAACCTCTTTGATGACCTTGACCATCTTAGGAAAACCTTTAGTCATCTTAGATTGGCCCTAGGTGTCCCAAAAGAGCACTCATACCTTGGCCTTTGTAGTGGGTTGGAGTTTAGACGGGTCAGCTAAACATCAGGCTGAACCCAGGCCTGTCCGACCGGTCAAGACCGGTCGGCCAGGCTGCTAGACCTCACAGCAAGACAAGTAGTGTACAAGCCATTGGGGCCGACCGGTCTTAACCGATCGGTTGGGCTGGTCCGACCGGTCTTGACCGGTCGGGCAGACCCCCCAACAGTGACAGCAAGCTTCTGTCCATTTTCTTGCTATGTCCGACCGGTCCAAACCGATCGTGGACCCCTGGCCGACCAGTCACGACCGGTCGGCACTAGCCGTTTTTTGCCTGTTTTGAATTCATTGCACACTTTTCTATAAAAGGGCTTGGCTTGTTTTGAGGGGTATAGAGAGGGATTTCGAGAGGAGTGAAGCCACCATTGTTGGAGACCATTTGAGGCTCATTCCCAACCTATGCAAGGCATCTTCCTTGTGCTTTAACACAAGATTGGAGCATTCCAAGCTCTTGAAGAAGATGACCTTCATCCCCTCTTGGTCTCTAGAGTTTGGAACCTTCTTGATTGGCATATCCTTGTCCAAAACTCTGATATGAGATCGTTGTAGGAGAGAACCTCTAGACAACCCATTCCCATTAGTTGTAGAGTTCTCAAACCTACCCTCCTATTACCTTGGGCATCTCAAAGGCATCACATGCAAGGTGTTTGATCAAGTGTGACTGAGGCATTGGCGACGTAACGGCAACACGATCGTGGGAGCAAGGGAAGCTGATTGAAGCACGGGAGAGCAGAGATCAAGCAACCCAAACCGACGTTGAACAAGGGACTCATCCAACAAGTAAGGTTTTCCTTTTTGAGAGTCCATTTAGAGTTTGTTTGTCAAACTCGATCTAGGGACGTTAGTCGTTCCTTGGCCCGTTAACCGGGCCTAAACTAAGTCTCCAAGGGGGAGCCTTCGACACGGGAGTGAACGTGTGTCGGGTTGAGAGTTAGCCTATGTCCAAAACTCCGTTCGGGTTGAGAGTTAGCCCTTTATCCAAAACTCCGGTTATGGTTGAGAGGTGAACCGGTAAAACCTCCGTGTAAAGGTTGAGAGGTGAACCTCATTTAAAACCTCCGTTAGTGAATGCCGGTGTGCTTAAAGGAGTTGAGTACTTGAACCGGGAGTGGAGTAGACCCAAAGTCGAACCACTATACATGCTTGTGTTTATGATTGCATTGAGCACATTGATATCTTAGCATTGGATGTTTAATTGTTTAATTATGAATGCTTGATAGGAATGTATGCTAGGCACTAGATTGGCACATCCACACATAAGATGTACTTTCACTAGGTGTGTAGACTTGAGCTCATTAATCCATTCTCATAAGTCTTCATAGGTTGCATAGGTTAGGAGCTTGATTAGTTAAATCATTTATTTACTTATGCATGCTTAGACTAGGATTGTTTATTGCTTAACCATATGCTAGTCTTGTGATTGGACCCACTTAGGCTTGGAAGCCTAAGTGTTCTTGCTTACTTAGTTTAATTTGTTGAATTGTATAAGTAGGCAAAAAGAATTTCAAAAAGGTCCTAATCATCCCCCTCCTATAGGTTTAGCCATAATTCTAGTTGCTCTTTAAGCTTCCGTACATACGTATGTGTCGTGTTAGACTACCGACATACTTTCACTCAACCTATGAGAACACTGAATTTCACTATAGTCGTGGTTTTAAATCAGGTTAACCATTAACCTTAACATCCTTTGATCTAGGACCGCATTTACCATCCCCCGATGGCCCAATCCAGGGACTTGACGAGTTTGGATCTCAAACTCTCATCAATCCTAATTCAAGGACGGCCACGTACACTCCCGCCGGAGTTTCCCAATCCAGGGAATAGTAATTCAATAAATGGACTCACAAATACTAGACATACCTAGACATTTGAGCCCCGATTTAATGCCTTTGATGAGTAGCTTCAGCTCCATGTGCTTCAGCTTCTCTTTGTGCTCCCAAGATCAGCTACCGATGCAAATGATATGTTTATGATTATGTCGGGTAGTTGGGAGAGATATGGTCAAGTTCCTCTTGCCTATTCAATGCAATGGTTATGAGGGAACTACCAAACTTCAACATTCAATGGCTATAAAAGACCTCATAAAGATATTTCGAAGGTAGGTCAGCCATGAATGCAAATCTTGAGTTCATACTTCAAACCGAGCTTTTGAATACTTAATGATAAGCCATTAATGGCTAGGTTTGAATGATGAACTCAAGGGAGTTAAGAGCAAGGAGGGTAGGAAGATGTGAGTAAAGACTCTCTCACTTGGCTCTTGATGGGTGTTGAATGCATATAAAGAAAGCCTCTGAAATATGGCTTTATAGACCCCAAATGATGGCCCTAACGAATAAAAAACGGTCACACTGGACCTGTTAGAGAAAGGCCTCAACCGGTCGGACAGGTCGGTCATAATTCAAAAATGCTTGACCTCATTTGGGTCTGTTCGACCGGTCAAGACCTGTCGGATAGGCTTGCTGGACTCAAACATATATGCAAACCGACCGGTCAAGACCGGTCGGCTGCCTTCTAGATCAATGCAGCACAACTGCTGGACATATTTGAACTTCAGGCCGACCGGTCAAGACCGGTCGGCTATCCAGCTATATCAATCCTAGCAAGGCTGCTGGACAGTTTTTCCAATACTGACCGACCGGTCAAGACCGGTCGGCTGTCTTGCTAGTATACATGCAGAGTTGCTGCTGGACAGGTCTAGTCGGCTGCCCGATCGGTCAAGACCGGTCGGCTGTCTTACCACAGTTACTACAGTAAGGTTGCTGTACTGAATTGCAATGCTGGACCGACCGACCAAGACCTGTCGGATGCATATTCAGCAAGACATGTAATATCATGAAGTGGCTGCTAGGAAAAATGGAAGGGTCAATCCGACCAGTCATGACCGGTCGGCTGCCTTAGAGGTTCTTCAACACAGCAGCATCACACTTCAAAGGATCGTCTGACTAGTCCAGACCGGTCGGCAATCTTATAACATGGCATCTTAGCTGGATATTCAGCATGAGGTGATGGTGCACGGAGTCCAAAGATTGAACAATGTTTTCTTATGATATTAGCACCTGCCATGAATATACAAGTCTGATCAACTTGCGCTATAGGGTCAAGAAGGAATAGAATGAGATAGGTCGGTAATTACGCCATTCATTTATGTTTTAGGTTTCCTAAGGTCGATCTATATGTAACTTACCTGAGATCTTGTTTCTGCTTGAGCTTAAGCAAGGGAAGACACGACCAACCAACACGACAATTGATAAAATAAAGTGTACTAACACCCACAACCTCTGGTTGGATGAAATATCATCATTACAATGGCCCCAAGAAAGTTTCCAATGGTGGGCATCAATGACCATTGTTTCCTGTGGTGTGGCCCACCTAACATTTGGATTAGCCTTATTTTTGGGCCCACAAATTAAAATGATATGGAGAAACAGATGGGCAGCATAGATAAAACAAATACATCAAGGTGGGACCCACAGGATGGGCCACTTGCTGGGCAACGTGCGTGCGCATGTTGTCTGCAGCGTGGGGCCCCATGGGGACACATGAGTTTTAAATCAAGCTAGTATTTGTGTTTTCCCCCTTCATCTAGACCTATGCCACAGGTCTGGATGACATTTAAACATTACAGTGAGCCTTAGGATGGCTTCAACGGTAGCCTTTCAATTGCCACTGTTTCCTGACAGTGGGGCTCACATAGTTTCTAGATCAAGCTGATATTGTGTGGTCCTTCACACATGTCTATGCGACCTTATCAATAGTTTGGATGGCAAGAAAACATCAAGGTGGGCCAGGAAAGATTTCAACAGTGTACGTCACTATCCCCACTATGTCCTATGGTGTGGCTCACCTGGGAACTGGATCTGGCCCAAAATTAGGCCTATGGCCTAAAATGATTTGACAAAAAGGATGGGCAGCGTGGGTAAAACATACTCATCATGGTGGGTCCCATGAATGGGCCGCCTTGTTGACGCCCCAAGGAGTCCAGCGTCCACGAACGTTGGTTACTCTCAACGTCTCTGACATTGTGGGTGGCCAGCGTTCACGCTGGTCTTTTTTTTTGTTTTTTTATTTTTTTTCCATCAAGTGGGGCCCACATGAGGATGATCCACTCCATCTATCAGGTTTCCCAGCTCATGGGGGGCCCAAAGAGTCCTATATTGGGTAGTTTACATGGTCTACAAACATCAAGGTGGGCCAAGGAAGGTTCAACAGTAGACATCATTATCTCCACTATTTCATGTGGTGCGATTTGCTTAAAATCTGGAACTTCTTCATATTCGGGCTCTGGCCCTAAGATGATCTGGGAAACAGATGGATGGAGTGGATGAAACTTATACATCATGATGGATACCACGAATGGGACCCCTGGTCACGCCCAAAAAGGAGCTGACGCCCCAATGTTGCTGGACAGCAGCGTCTAGAGGATGCTGTTTGCCCAGCGGCCTCTCTCTCACTCTTTTTTTTTGGGTCCATAGGTGTGGTCGATCCAATCCATCCATCCATCCAGTTGTCCATCTCAGAAAGGGCCTAAAAGCTTTGGATCAAGCTGATCTTTGTAATTTTCCTTCATCGAGATTTGTGTGATCTCAAGAACAAGTTGAATTGTAAATAAATATCATAGTGGGCCACACATGTGTTAGTGCACTTTTTCGTCGCATACTAGTGCACCTTGTTTGTCAATCACTTACAGCTGTGATTCTTGTGTCGGTTGAGCCCAATGAAGACGAAGACCGAAGACTCAAGACGTCCAGCCACATCAAGGAAGAAGATTCAGGTATATGAGATGCCTTGGTGCCTTAACCTCGACCAAAACCTATCCCCTTTGTATCCTTGATGACCTTGACCATATTTAGAACCCTTTAGTCATCATAGATAGGCCCTAGGTGTCCCATTTGATCAACTCTACCTAGGTCTATATGAACCATCTGGAGAAAGAAGAACTCAGCTCAGCATAGAGGGGACCCAGGCTGGTCCGACCGGTCAAGACCGGTCGGCCAGCATTCCTGCTGGATTTACAAAGACCAGCCGACCGGTCATGACGGTCGGCCTTCACAATAGAAGGGATACAACAAGGGTGGCCGACCGGTCATGACCGGTCGGCCAGGTTTGGCTCCATGCACCTTTCAGCCATCCAGCAAGGGGGGGCCGACCGGTCATGACCAGTCGGCCAGCATGTTTCTGGCTGTCCAGTGAAGGGGTCCGACCGGTCATGACCAGTCGACCCAGTGTATTGTGCCTGCCCATCCAGCAAAGACCTCCGACCGGTCATGACCGGTCGGGACAGGTAGGGATAGGCCGTTTTTTGCCCGTTTTATGACCGTTGGAGCACTTTTTCTATATATTTGGAGCTCCATTCTTGGGCAATTGGAGAGAAGATTTTGAGAGCCCTTTGCCCACATCATTTGTACATCTTTTGGGGTCTCAAAGAGGAGGTTTTCAAGTCATATCCCTTGTGTTTCAAACACAAGTATGGGCATTCAAATGCAATCAAGAGATGACTTGATTCCTCTCTCAAATCTAGAGGTGTGACATTATTCCACATTGGTATATCCTTTGTCCAAGACCTCTAGAAGACTCTCTAGGTGAATCTCCTAGTTAGAACATCCTACATATCCCATATAGGAGATCCAACCCATCCTCCTAGCACCTTGGGCATTTCAAGGCATTGCATGCATGGTGTTTGATCGAATGTGGCTGAGGCATTGGCGACACAACGGCGGCACGATCGAGGGAGCAAAGGGAAGCTGATTGAAGCACGGGAGAGCGGAGATCAAGCAACCCAATCCGGCGCTAAACAAGGGGCTCATCCGACAAGTAGGTTGTCTTATTTGAGAGTCCATTTTAGAGTTTGTTTGTCAACTCAACTTAGGGACGTTAGCCGTTCCTTGGCCCGTCAGCCGGGCCTAAACTAAGTCTCCAAGGGGGAGCCTCCGACACGGGAGTGAACGTGCGATTGGGTTGAGAGTTAGCCCTTGGTTCAAAACTCCAGTGACGGTTGAGAGGTGAACCAATAAAACCTCCGTGTGTAAAGGTTGAGAGGTGAACCTCATTTAAAACCTCCGATAGTGAATGCCGGTGTGCTCAAAGGGGTTGAGTACTTGAACCGGGAGTGGAGTAGACACGTAGTCGAACCACTATACATCCTTGTGTTTATGATTGTTCTTGAGCACATCCTATCTTTGCATCATTAGTTTAATTGCTTAATTATGAATGATTGATAGGAATGCATGCTAGGCACTTTATAGGCATCCCCACACAAGATGTACCTTCACTACTTGTGTAGACTTGAGCTCATTGATCCACTCTCATAAGTCTACACAAGATGCTTAGGTTAGGAGCTTGATTAGTTGTATCATTTACTTCCTATGCATGCTTAGACTAGGTTTGTTTATTGCTTATCTTCTTGCTAGTCTTTTAATTGGACCCACCAAGGCTTGGAAGCCGAGGCGTTCTTGCTTACAAAGTTTATTTTATTGAATTGCATAAGTAGGCGAAAAGAATTTGAAAAAGGTCCATATCACCCCCTCTAGGTCCTTAGACATATCTCCGAGTATCTCTACTAGCGGTAAAACCGCAATTTCAACATGGTGGCTCACGCTGCCTCACAGCGTGGCCCACTTATGGGCCCCAAATAGTCCATCAAAACATGTAAAGAAAGAAAAAGGGAAACCGAAAAGGAGAGAAAATTGAGATGAGATCCGGCCATTGGGTGGGCCCTTGCCACTATGGGGTCCACCATAAATTTGATACATAAATAAGGTGGGTCCCCATCCTGTGGGCCCACTAAAATGAAAGAAACATGGAAAGGAGGATTTTCATCCTCCCTTGCACTTACTTGAAGAATAAACGGTTGGATCGGGTTGGATTGTCGATCGGACGGTCCGGATAGCCTCCTCTTCACCTCCAACTCTCCAAACCCCCCGCCCCAAGCTCTCTTAATCTCTCTCTCTTAAATTCTCTTTCTTTTAAGAACTCTCTCTCTCTCTCTCTCTCTCTCTCTCTCTCTCTCTTTTCTCTCTAATCTCTTTCCAAATCTCTCTTCATTTTCTTAATCTTTTCTTTTCTTTTCTTTCTTTTCTCTCTCTTTTTTTTCTCAAACCTTAGCAACAACAAACAAAATGGGGGTTCATATGTTGGAGGCCTTGTAGAGTAGAGATTTTGGGGATAGAGGAGGGATTAAAAGGGAAGAGAGGGGTAGATTGGGAGGGAAAAAGTGAGGGGAATGATAGTTAATAGCTATAGGGTAGGGTAGGTGTTGACTTTAGGGCTTTTCTTGCATGGGAAATGGAAAAAAGATAGGGGTAGAATGGGGAGTTGTAGAGATTAGATAGTACTTTAATAGGGGCATTTTAGGGTTTTGGCATGAGAGGTGATTGATTGATGGAAAAAGGTGATGGGGGTAGGTGGAGAATTGATTAATGGATAGATAGAGTGATTGATTGATGGAAAAAGGTGATGGGGGTAGGTGGAGAATTGATTGATGGATAGATAGAGTGATTGATTGATGGAAAAAGGTGATGGGGGTAGGTGGAGAATTGATTGATGGATAGATAGAGTGATTGATTAAACTTTCTAGGAATTTGTGCAACTGGGGCTCACATCACACATGCGTTGTGCGGCCCACCTCAGATTGCGCAAATGATCATAACTTTCACACTGGGTATTGTAATGGGGCGTGCCGCGCAGCATTGGAATCGCAAAGCTTACGCGGTCACCAGGGTATAGGTCTTGGGTCGATGCGGTACTAAAATAGGGTCGCAATCAAGGCTCGTTAATCTAGTCTGTTCGGGATGTACCGGCACTGGAAACTAAGCGTACGGAGGGCAAATCAGGGTATGGGTCTTACACAAACACCGTTAATGAATCCTCCCCTCCTACTCTAACTACAAATGTAAATCAAGAGGGAGTTGGAGAGAATGAGGTGCACAATGCTCCTCCAATGAGAGCTTTACGTGACTACTTACAACTCGCCCGTACGAGTACACCCTCATGTGTGGTTCTACCAACCACCGGTGGGAACATTGATATAAAGCCGAGGGTAATTCAACTTTTACCTAAGTTCCATGGGCTAGATTCTGAGAACCCATATTTACACTTAAAAGAGTTTGATGAAGTAGTTGCTACTTTGCAATACAATAGTATGATGGAGGATGTCATCAAACTTAGATTGTTTTCATTCTCATTGAAAGAAAGAGCCCACATCATAACTACAAAAGTTGGTGAATTATAAATTTCTTTTATGATGGATTGAATTCTAACATGCGCCAATTTGTAGAGATGATGTGTAATAGCGAGTTCATGAGCAAAAATCCAAATCAAGTATGGAGTTACTTAGACATGTTGGCCGAGAATGCCCAATCATGGGATACCTCAGACAAGTCTAGTAACCCCAAGCCTCCTCAACAAAAAGAGAAAGGAGGGATTTACATCTTTAAGGAGGAAGACGATGTAAACGCAAGGATAGCCAACCTCACAAGAAAATTCGAGGCCGATGGAACTAAGTAAAAGTGGAGTTTCTAAGTCCACAGAAGCTATTGGAAACATGTGCGGAATTTGTGCCGCTAATGTACACTCTATGCAATATTGTCCTATAATTCCTGCATTTCAAGAGGTGTTATAAGAGCAAGCAAACGCCGCATATGGTTATCAACGGCCTTTTAATGGATCGATAGGTAACACGTACAACTCTACTTGGAAGAACCATCCAAATTTCAGTTGGAGGAATGGTCCCATGGCCAATTCTACCAACTCTCAAGGAGGGCCACTCATGCAAAACATGGCCCCACTTCAATTCTCAATGGAGGACACTTTAAAGGAGTTTATACGAGGGCAAAGGCAAATTAATCAAACAAATTAGCATATGTTCCAAGAGCTTAAGGTGTCGATTGATGAGATTAAGGGATGCTTGAATGCTAGGGAAGGGACTTATCCGGCCCAACCTCTGTCCAATCCCAAACAAGCATGAAATCAGCACCCCTAACCTCCCCAACCAACAAGTGGAGCAAGAAAAATCCATCACCACTCTTATAAGTGGTAAGAAAGTGGATAATTTTATTCCGATGAAGGCCGATAAGCCTAATGATCTGATAATTCCTAAGAATGAGGATGGACCAAACTTAGCCTCACAAGAAACGGAACGCATTCATAATCCCATAACACCATTCCCTTCGAGATTGGTAGCTCCAAAACCTCTCCCAAACTCTCATGATATTTTAGAGGTTTTCAAACAAGTTAAGATAAACATCACTCTACTTGATGCCGTAAAACAAATTCCCTCCTATGCCAAGTTTTTAAAGGAATTATGCACAACCAGATGTCAATATAATGTGTAACAAAAGGCCTTCCTAAATGAGCAAGTGAGTGACATTCTCACCCAAAAGGCCCCTCCAAAATATAAGGATCCCGGTAGTCCTATAATCTCATGTATCATTGGTGACTACCGGATTGAGCGTGCATTTCTAGATTTTGGGGCAAGCGTAAATTTCATCCCATACTCGGTATACGAGCAATTGGGTCTTGGTGAATTAAAACCCACCAAAACTATGTTGCAACTCACTGATAGATCCATCTGTGTGCCGAGAGGGATGGTTGATGATGTATTGGTCCAAGTCGAAAATTCTACACTCGGTGGATCTTATTGTCTTGGACACACAACTGGTTATGGATACTAGCACTCAAATAGCAGTAATTTTGTGTCGCCCATTGTCGGTTACATCAAATGTTATTATACTAGCTGGTGGAAGCCCTGTCTTGAAAAATTGCCACCAACCACATCACAGACTCTATCATTTCATATCAAACCGCCGATGCGTGACCTTAAACCATTACCATCTAAGCTTAAATATGTATATTTGGGTCAAGTGGAAACATTGCCGGTTGTCATAGCCTCTCACCTAGGAAAAGACAGAGCTCAAGTTGATTGAGCTACACAAAGAACATAGGGGAGCCATAGGGTGGACAATAACGGACCTCATGGGGATAGACTCTTCAATATGTACTCACCGTATATACCTCGAATAGAATGCAAAAACGACTAGACAACCTCAAAGGTGGTTAAATCCAAACATGATGGAGGTTGTCAAGGTCGAGGTGTTAAAGCTACTAGATGTGGGTATCATCTACCCCATCTTGGATAGCCAATGGTGTTAGTGCACTTTTCTGTGGCGCACTAGTGCACCTTGTTTGTCAATTAGTTGGGTTAGTGAGTCTAGTGTCGGTTGAGCTTAATGTAGATGAAGACTGAAGACTTAAGATAGACCTGCTGCATCAAGGAAGAAGAAAAGGTAAAAGAGACGCCTTGGTGAGCCTTATCCTATACCTAACAAAAACCATAACCTCTAGATGACCATGACCATTAGGTATACCCTTAGTCATCTTAGATTGGCCTTAGGTGTCCCAAAAGATCACCAAAAGAATGGCCAAGAGGTTGCATGTTCTACTGCAAAACACAACCAACAAAACAGCAGAAAAACATGCCTGACCGGGTGCCCAACCATTTGTCCACCGGGCGCTCGACCAATGCAAAAACTATCCAATGACTTAGACTATTTTTGGACATAATTTTGGGAGCCCGACCATGTGTCCATTGGGTGCCCGACCAAACAAAAAAGTGTCCAGTGAACAAATCTTAATTCTGGACTGGATTTCGGGCACCCAACCATGTGTCCACCGAGCGCTCGACCAATTCAAAATATGTCTAGTGACTAAAACTTAAATCTGGATTGGATTTCAGGCGCCCGACCAAGTGTCGACCGGGCACCCGACCATACGCGAATTTGCTTGTTATTTGACCGTTGGGAGAAAATCTTTAAAAGCGGGGGATTATTTTTGGACATAACAGAGGGGATTTTGAGGAGATAGAAGCCACCATTGCTAAAGACCATTAGAGGCTCTATTCTAAACCCATAACAAGTCATTCTCCTTATGATTCATCACAAGCATGGGTATTCCATGCCAAAATGAGAATGGACTTATTCCCTCTTGATTCTTAGGAATTTAGACACCTTGATCATAGTTAAATCCTATGTTTAAACACTACCTAGGAGTCTAAATAGGTATATTCCTCTAGAAAACTCATTTCCTACCATTTGTAGAGGTTTCACCACCTCCCATCTGTTGAGCTCTTAATTGTGCATATTCTAAGCCCAATTCATCACTCATTGTGCGAGGTTTTCATAATTCAAAGGCTAATTAAATGCATGTTGTAATTACAGGAATGAGAGTGAACTCTGCCTAATTGAAGGTGAAAAGGTCCATTTAGAACCATTGGAATGAAGATCAAGGAGGACCAAAGAAAGAAGGAAGCAAAGAGAGAAGAAAAGAAGAAGAACATTAAGAAGCAATGGCCACGACCGGTCAGCCAAGGGAGCCAGACCGGTCAAAACCGGTCGGCCAACCTTGTGCACTCGCTAGACCTAAGCCAAACACAGCCCTACCGGTCGTGACCGGTCGGCCAGAAGTCTTTTTTATAGTCTAAAGCTTGCTGGACTGATTTCCCAGTGAGGCACGACCGGTCGCGACCGGTCGGCCAGTTACTCAGACCGGTCGTCCGACCGGTCGGCCATGCGTAAGATACGAATTTCTAATTCTGGAGCCGATTTTCTCTGCGCACTGCGTAACTTTTATGCAAATTCTCGATTCTTCTGAAGTTGCGGAGCCTCCCCACTATAAAAGGACACCTAAGGATCGTTCTAGGGTATCTTAGAAGAGTTTAAGCAAGGTTGGAGGCGGCGGAAGTGGATTTTGGAGTTCCACAACTCCTTCTAGTTTGTTTTACTGTTTTTATGAGTTTTTTGGTTGTTTCATGTTTCCTTGGATCATGAGCAGCTAAACCTCTTAGCTAGGGCTAAGAGGTGAAGCTTGTAGTGGATCTAAGATGTTTCAATTCGTTCTAAGTTGGTTTTAAGTTTGGAATTCATGTTTATGAACTATGGTTTGAAGTTTATACAAGTTTTAAGTAGTTTTTCTTAGTCTTATGATGACTCATGGATGTTTGGGAGAATTACTTAAATTCTTAATTAATTTGTATTAGTCTAGACCTGTATGATCCGAGGAATTGGAGTACGCTCTAGTACTATGATCTTCATGTGGGGACTTCCTATCAAAGTTCTACTTTTCTGAATTTCTGTAATGTGTATGGACTATACATGTGATTTGAATCAAGTTCAAATCATGATCTAGCCTTGTCTTGTGACAGGACTTGAGGATGGTTATGATTGTGAACTGAGCCTTTTGGAATTAGGACTGACCTATGCAATTGAGCATGCTCAGCCTAGCTTACATTGAGTGAATCATATGCATTGGACTTACATATAACATATTGTTTGGTTTAACAGCTCTATCATCCGGCTAGATAGATCTTAATATCGATTCTAGTTGAGAAAGTGAGAAACCATAGCGGATTGAACATCAAGGGTTGCTACAAGTGGATCCTTGAACCCCTAGTGCCTTTTTATAATTATTTACCTTCAATTTAATTCCATTTTGTTATTCACATCAAATCCATACAAAATCTGGTTGTTAGCTTTCAATAAAGACTATTGGATGTGTTTGTGAATTCCTACACAAGTCCCTGTGGATCGACCTCAGTCTTACTGAGTTTATTTCTACATCGCAACCCTACACTTGGGGAAGCGAACAAGTTTTTGGCGCCGTTGCCTGGGACTTTGACGGTTTTTCACAAATTTCTGAAATTAGTATCTATTTAGGATTTTTAGGATTTTAGGACTAACTTAGCTTGTTTATTTAATTTTTCTTTTCAGGGATTTCTAGGAAGCTGAAGAAGATACAAGGATTTCAAGTGCCGAATCAGGTTCTATCTTTCTAAACCTTACTCTTCTCATTCTCCTATTCATTCCTATCATATTCATCTCTTGTAGAGTGGGTGGAGACTCCTTTTGGATCTTTGAAAGGTCGGCCTTGTGCCACCTGGATTCCTATTGGTCAGCTCAGCCATCTTGGTTCACCTTGTGCTCAGAGATTTCTTTTCTCACCTCTACTCCTCTTTCTCCTTTTTCTGCACTTTTTCTCAAACGATTCAAAGAGTGGGTGGGGAGTTCTTTGAACCCCTATTGACCAGAAGAAATCGGTCTCTATCCTTGCTTCTGGCTTAGCCATTGCAGGACACCTTGTGCTTCGGTCTTAGAGAAGAGTAAAGAAAGGGAGGAAGAATTCTTCTTTCTCTTTGTTTCATATTTTTTTAGGTTTGCATGCCACATTGGGCTCGGGATTCCAATAATCGACTCATAAGTGAAGGGGGGATAGTAGAAGGAATTGACAGAGAGCCACGTGCTAGGAGACACCTAGACTCTCCAATTTTGTCTGAAAATATAGCTGTGAATCAACCTAATCCAATGGCCAATCCTAATCTGGGCCAAAACCAAATTGAAACAGTGGAGAATGTGGTTGAGAATGTTCCTCGACCTAGAACTTTACGTGGACTTCTTGCAACCAGCAAAAGCGAGCACTCCCTCATGCATAGTATTTCCACCAAATGTAGGGAATGTAGATTTGAAACTGGGAGTGATCCAACTTCTCCCTAAATTCCATGGATTAGACAGTGAAAGTGCCTATCAACACCTTAAGGAGTTTGATGAGGTAATAACCACCATGCACTTTGCTAATGTGACTGACGATGTGGTGAGACTTAAATTCTTCCCTTTTACTCTTAAAGATAAAGCAAAAGGTTGGCTTCATGCATTAAGGCCAAGATCAATTGGTGCATGGACTGATATGCATAGTGAATTCATAAAAGAATTCTTCCCTACTCACAAAACAAACATGTTGAAGCGCCTTATCATGAACTTTGCCCAAAAGGAAGATGAAACTTTCTTCCAATGTTGGGAGAGGTTTAAAGACCTATTAAACGCATGCCCACATCATGGCTACGAAATTTGGCGGCTTATAAGCTTTTTCTATGAAGGACTGACTTCACCCTATGCGCCAATTCGTAGAGATGATGTGTAATGGGGAGTTCATGAATAAGGAGGCTGATGAAGCATGGGATTATTTGGAAGAATTGGCTGAGAATGCACAGTCTTGGGATACATCGAAACCAACAAATTCTAAGACTGGCCAACAAAAGGAAAAAGGAGGAATGTATGTCTTATCAGAAGAAGATAGCATAAGTGCACAGGTGGCTAGCCTCACAAGAAAGGTCGAAGCCATGGAATTGAGGAAAGGAGAGACGATTAACTCCAATGACGTTGAAACTGTTTGTGGAATTTGTGCTGGAAATCAACATTCAACACAAGAGTGTCCCACAATTTCAGTAGTTCAGGACATCTTATAAGAACAATCAAATGCCATAAACAGTTATCAACAACAATTTGGTGCTCTAACCTCAAACACGTTTAATGCTAGTTGGAAGAACCATCCCAACTTCAGTTGGAGGAATGGACCCACTGCGAATGCAACCCCTATCCCTCAAGCTCAACCTATACTAGGTCCATCTCTAGTCATTACTCCAAAAGTGACGCTAGAGGAGATGTTGGGTGCATTCGTATCGGTCCAAGCTGAGTATAACAAGACAAATTCTCTAAAAATAGATGGGTTCATGCAAGAGCAATTGAAATTCAATCAAAATTCAACTCAAGCCATCAATGAATTGAAAACATCAATGGCTAGAGTTGAATCTCATCTTAGTGTTAGAGAGAAGGGCACACTTCCTACCCAACCTCTTCCTAACCCAAGAACCTAATTTGAGATACAAGATGCAAGCTCATCCTCCCACCACACGGAACATGTTCAAGCTATCACCACTTTGAGAAGTGGGAAAGAAATTGACAAATCTAATCCGGTGAAGGCCCCAAAGCCTAAGGATCCAGAAATTTCCAAAGAGGATGATAGCTCAAACAACACTCCACAAGAGAAAGAACCGGAAAGGAAATACAAGCCGGTTGCCCCGTTTCCACAAAGGTTGATTTCACCTAAACCTTTAGATAAAAATCTAAAAATTTTAGAAGTATTCAAGTAGGTGAAGATCAACATCCCGTTGTTGGATGCAATAAAACAAATACCATCTTATGCCAAATTTCTAAAGGAATTGTGTACAGTCAAAAGGAAACACAATGTTCACAACAAAGTACTTTTGACTGAGAATTTGAGCGCCATCATCAAACAAGAGGTGCCCCAAAAATACAAGGATCTGGGTAGTCCAACCATCTCACGCATCATAGGAGATTACCGGATTAAACAAGCCTTACTCAACTTGGGGGCAAGTGTGAATCTCATTCCATACTCGGTCTACGAGCAACTTGGGTTAGGTGAATTGAAACCCACCAAAACCACACTCCAACTTGTTGATAGATCCATTCGTATACCGAGAGGAATGATTGAGGATGTTCTAGTCCAAGTTGATAAATTCTACTACCCGGTAGACTTTATTGTCTTGGATACACATCCCGTGATAGGCACCGGTGCTCAAATTCCCGTCATACTTGGACGACCGTTTCTAGCTACTTCAAATGCAATTATCAATTGTAGAAACGGACTTGTACAAATGTCCTTTGGAAATATGACCCTTGAGCTTAACATATTTGATTTATGCAAACAACCATGGGAGGTTGATGATGATATCCACGAACTAAACATGATTGAATCATTCGTGGAAGATACATTCCCCTTGTCACTATCTTCCGACCCTTTAGAGGCATGTGTGGCCCATTCTCATGAAATAAATGATGACACAATACAAGAGATGGATGTCATTCTAGATGTGATGCCGGTGCTTGATAATAAAAGATGGAGGGCCCTATTTGAGCCTTTGCCTATAAACGAGAACAAGACCCTCCCATCCAACATCAAGGCACCAACACTTGACCTAAAACCATTACCAAGTGAGCTGAAATATGTTTATTTTGGTCGAGATGAGACATATCCAGTGGTGATTTCTTCCCACTTGGATGAGGAACAAGAGAGTAGGCTAATGGCCACTCTATTAGAGCACAAGAGTGCCATTGGATGGTCAATTGCGGATCTCAAAGGCATAGACCCACTGATTTGTACTCATCGCATACACCTTGAGGAGAATGCAAAGACATCCCGGCAACCACAAAGACGACTAAATCCAAACATGAAGGATGTGGTTAAGGCCGAAGTGGTGAAACTATTAGATGTGGGTATTATTTACCCAATATCCGATAGTCAATGGGTGAGCCCAACTCAAGTGGTGCCTAAGAAATCCGGAATAACCATCGTAGCCAATGCCAATAATGAACTCGTACCAACTAGAGTCACTACTGGTTGGAGAATGTGCATTGACTACAGGAAGCTAAACACTGTCACAAGGAAAGACCATTTCCCCCTACCGTTTGTTGATCAAATTTTAAAACAGTTGGCGGGTCATTCCCACTTTTGCTTCCTTGATGGCTATTCAGGGTACAACCAAATAGAGATTACTCGTGAAGACCAAGAAAAGACTACATACACATGTCCATTCGGCACTTTCGCCTATCAACGGATGCCGTTTGGACTATGTAATGCCCCTGCCACCTTTCAGTGTTGTATAATGAGTATCTTTTCTGACATGGTGGGGACAATTCTCGAAGTCTTCATGGATGATTTTTCCGTATTTGGTTGTAGCTTTGATGAGTGCCTTGAGCACTTGAAATCTGTGCTGAAAAGATGTGAAGAGAAGAACCTTGTGCTGAATTGGGAGAAGTGTCACTTCATGGTTCAAAAGGGAATTGTACTTGGTCACATCGTTTCACAAAATGGAATCGAGGTGGACAAAGCGAAAATTGATCTTATCTCTAACCTTCCACCACCCAAGAGCATACGAGATGTACGGTCCTTTTTTGGGACACGCAGGATTTTACAGAAAGTTCATAAAGGACTTCAGTTCGCTCTCTCGTCCTTTATGTAACCTACTTCAAAAGGAAAATTCATTCGAGTGGAATGGAGAATGTCAAAAGGCCTTTACCACCCTTAAAGGTATGTTGACATGTGCTCCCATAATGCAACCACCTGATTGGAGCCTTCCTTTTGAAATTATGTGCGATGCTAGCGACTATGCTATTGGGGCCGTGCTAGGCCAAAGAAAAGAGAAAAAGCCATGTGTCATCTACTGAGAAAGAACCCTAAACTCAACCCAAGCAAACTGCACCACTACTGAGAAAGAACTTTTAGCCGTAGTTTTTGCCTTGGACAAGTTTAGGTCCTACTTGATTGGATCCAAGGTCATCATATTCACTGACCATGCCGCGCTTAAGTACCTTCTCTCTAAGAAGGATGCTAAACCACGGTTGTTAAGATGGATCCTTCTACTCCAGGAATTTAACATAGAAATACGTGATAAGAAAGGAGTAGAAAATGTCGTAGCTGACCATCTCTCTCGACTTGTCCTCACTGATTCCCCTGAAATGACCGCGATTAATGACATGTTCCCTGATGAACAACTTTTTGCTGTTTCCCAATTGCCATGGTATGCGGACATTACAACTATCTTGCTACAGGTATAATTCCTACACATTGGAAAAAGCAAGATAAGGATAAATTCTTCACTGAGGTGCGAAAATTCCTATGGGACGACCCTTACTTATTCAAGTATTGTCCCGATCAAATCATAAGGAGATGTGTCCTAGATGATGAGCAACAAAGTATCATCTCCTTCTGTCATTCTCAGGCATATGGTGGCCACTTTTCGGCTAAAAAGACCACAGCAAAAATTCTGCAATGTGGGTTCTATTGGCCCACCATGTTCAAAGACACACATGAGTTTTGCAAAGCATGTGAACCCTGTGAGAAATTAGGAGGAATTTCTCGTAGAAATATGATGCCACTCAATCCCATCTTAATAATCGAAAATTTTGATTGTTGGGGCATCGATTTCATGGGCCCATTCCCATCTTCTTTTGGAAATGTATACATCTTGCTTGCCGTTGACTATGTATCCAAATGGGTCGAGGCCATCCATTGCCGGAATAATGACCATAAAACGGTCATTTGCATCTTAAAAGAGAATATTCTTTCCCAGTTTGGAACACCATGAGTCATCATAAGTGATGAAGGGTCTCACTTTTGTAATCGCCCTTTTGAAACTTTAATGAAGAAATATGGCGTCACACACAAAGTGAGCACTCTCTATCACCCACAAACGAGTGGGCAAGCTGAGATATCTAATAGGGAGATTAAACACATTTTAGGAGAAAACGGTGAACCATGATCGCGAGGATTGGTCGCTTCGGCTTACCGATGCGCTTTGGGCCTACCGTACTGCTTTTAAGACCCCTATTGGAATGTCTCCCTATAGACTTGTCTATGGGAAGGCTTGTCACTTGCCTGTGGAGTTGGAACATAGGGCATATTGGGCAATTAAGAAGATGAATTTTGATTCTGACAAGGCAAGCTCGTTGCGCAAACTACAATTGAATGAACTTGCAGAAATCCGGAACGAAGCATATGAGAATGCGAGAATTTACAAGGACAAGACGAAGATATTCCATGATAAGAATATTCTTCGCAAGACATTCACGATCAATAAAAAAAGTCCTCATGTATAATTCTCGCCTACATCTATTTCCAGAAAAGTTGAGATCTCGATGGACCGTTCCCTACACTGTGAAAAATGTCTATCCATATGGGACTGTCGAGTTGTTAAATCCAAGGAACGGCAACATTTTTAAGGCAAATGGGCAGCGATTAAAGTCGTTCTTCGAGAAATTTCCTTCAGAAGGTATGTCCATACCTCTGACTGATCCTGTCTACCAAGATGATTGATCTCCTAGTCTGATAGAGGTGTAGAGTAGTTAGGATTAGGATTTTGCTTCTTTTGTTTGTTTTTGCTTAGGTTTATTAGAAGGAGGAAGAATTCCACTCTTTCAGGTACTCTCATTCCTCACTCCCTTTTATGTTTAAATTGCTCTCATGTTTTCTTCATTGCACATCTTTTACATTGAGGACAATGCCAGATTTGGTTGGGGGGTGTAGGATCACTTGGATGAATCCAGCGTTTTGTAACGTTTCGAGTAATAATGTAGAAATTTTTCGCTTTTCTAACATTCAAAACTCTTTTGGAAATTTCGATTCTATGCATTCAAGATGATATGAGCGTAAGAGGAGGGGATATGAAGTGTATGAGGTTGTAAATCTTGATCTTCTCTTGGCATAATGGTTTTATATGAGAATTCCCCTAATTCTGTGATTGATAGAAAATTTGAACACTCTTACACCTAGTTCACATTACACGATTTTCACGAGTTGAAGGGATTATGTGATTTGTGGATCAGTTAGATTTTGATTCAAGGTGTTGAGACATCAAGCCGGGGTACATTGTCCATCCTCATCCATGGGAAAATAACGAAAGATATGGATTTCTAAAAATCCTATCTGATTTAAAAGAAAAAGGAAAAGGAAGGATGAAATTGGGAATGATGAAAAATGGTGGAAAAATCCGATTAGGGCTACCTACTACCAACCGGGGGATGGTTTACCCGTAACCAAAGCCAGAAATGGGACGTAGTGTGAAAGTCGTCGGAAGGACGGTAAGGCAAATTCCCGTCATTAGCTTGTTGTTGCTCCATATACCTCGAGATCTATGGTCTGGTTGATCTATGAGGAAGATAATCCTAGAAACTCATGAGATGAATTTTCACTATGCACACTAGGTTGAATTTGTTCAAGTTCGTCTATTTATCAACCAATCAGCGGGAATTTCATATGAATGCTTATCATGTTTTGAGGGTTTACGGTTGCAACCTCTGTCGCCTAATATTTCTGAATCTTACACTTGTATGTCTTGGGATGTATAGAATAATGGTTTCTGAAAGAGAGTTGAGTTTTGAAGAATGGAATTAGTGTCACGCATGTTTTGCTCGGGACTAGCAAAATGCTGGTTGGGGGGTGTGTTGAGCTCTTAATTGTGCATATTCTAACCCCAATTCATCACTCATTGTGCGAGGTTTTCATAATTCAAAGGCTAATTAAATGCATGTTTTGTAATTACAGGAATGAGAGTGAACTCTGCCTAATTGAAGGTGAAAAGGTCCATTTAGAACCATTGGAATGAAGATCAAGGAGGACCAAAGAAAGAAGGACGCAAAGAGAGAAGAAAAGAAGAAGAACATGAAGAAGCAATGGCCACGACCGGTCGGCCAAGGGAGCCAGACCGGTCAAGACCGGTCGGCCAACCTTGTGCACTCGCTGGACCTAAGCCAAACACAGCCCGACCGGTCGTGACCAGTCGGCCAGAAGTCTTTTTTATAGTCCAAAGCTTGCTGGACTGATTTCCCAGTGAGGCACGACCGGTCGCGACCGGTCGGCCAGTTACTCAGACCGGTCGTCCGACCGGTCAGTCATGCGTAAGATACGGATTTCTAATTCTGGCGCCGATTTTCTCTGTACACTGCGTAAATTTTACGCAAATTCTCGATTCTTCTGAAGTTGCGGAGCCTCCCCACTATAAAAGGACACCTAGGGATCGTTCCTAGGGTATCTTAGAAGAGTTTAAGCAAGGTTGGAGGCGACGGAAGTGGATTTTGGAGTTCGACAACTCATTGTAGTTTGTTTTACTGTTTTTATGAGTTTTTTGGTTGTTTCATGTTTCCTTGGATCATGAGCAGCTAAACCTCTTAACTAGGGCTAAGAGGTGTAGCTTGTAGTGGATTTAAGATGTTTCAATTCGTTCTAAGTTGGTTTTAAGTTTGGAATTCATGTTTATGAACTATGGTTTGAAGTTTATACAAGTTTTAAGTAGTTTTTCTTAGTCTTATGATGACTCATGGATGTTTGGGAGAATTACTTAAATTCTTAATTGGTTTGTATTAGTCTAGACCTGTATGATCCGAGGAATTGGAGTACGCTCTAGTACTATGATCTTCATGTGGGGACTTCCTATCAAAGTTCTACTTTTCTAAATTTCTATAATGTGTATGGACTGTACATGTGATTTGAATCAAGTTCAAATCATGATCTAGCCTTGTCTTGTGACAGGACTTGAGGATGGTTATGATTGTGAATTGAGCCTTTTGGAATTAGGACTGACCTATGCAATTGAGCATGCTCAGCCTAGCTTACATTAAGTGAATCATATGCATTGGACTTACATATAACAGATTGTTTGGTTTAATAGCTCTATCATTCGGCTAGATAGATCTTAATATCGATTCTAGTTGAGAAAGTGAGAAACCACAGCGGATTGAACATCAAGGATTGCTACAAGTGGATCCTTGAACCCCTAGTGCCTTTTTATAATTATTTACCTTCAATTTAATTCCATTTTGTTATTCACATCAAATCCATACAAAATCTGGTTGTTAGCTTTCAATAGACACTATTGGATGTGTTTGTGAATTCCTACACAAGTCTCTGTGGATCGACCTCGGTCTTACCGAGTTTATTACTACATTGCAACCCTACACTTGGGGAAGCGAACACCATCCACCTTGTCATCTCAAGAAGATCAAATGCAAGGGGATTGATCATTGGAACTGGAGCATTGGCGAAGCATCAGCAACAATATCGGGAGAGCTCAAGGGGAGCTGATTCGAGCACGGGAGAGCAAGAAAAAGTAACCCGAAGCGGCGCAACAAAAGGGCTCAGTCAGACAAGTAAGTTGTCAATTGTAAGAGTCCATTTTCACTCTATTCCCATGGGAAATTAAGTGTAGAGTTTGTCTTCAAACTCGATAGGTTCGGTTGTAGGACCTAGACCTGGTTGTAGGGTCGAATTAAGTCTCCAAGGAGGAGCCTCCGGCAGGAGTAAACGCTAGGTTTGGTTGTTGCTAGTCCCGAGCAAAACATGTGTGAAACTAGTTTCATTCTCCAAAACCCAACTCTCCTCTAGAAACCACTCTTCTATACATCCCAAGACACATAAGCGTAAGAATCAGAGAAATTCAGTGATAAAGGTTGAAACCTAAAACTCTCAGAACATAATAAGTATTTATATGAAATTCCCGTTGATTGATTGATAGATAGAAGAACTTGAACAAATTCAACCTAGTGTGCATGGTGAAAGTTCATCTCATGAGTTTTTAGGATTATCTTCTTCATAAATCAACTAAACTGTAGATCTCAAGGTGCATAGAGTAACAACAAGCCTATGACAGGAATTTGCCTTACCGTCCTTCCGACGACTTTCACACTACGTCCCATTTCTGGCTTTGGTTACGGGTAGACCATCCCCCGGTTGGTAGTAGGTAGCCCAAATCGAAATTTCCACCATTTTTCCATCATTCCCGATTTCATCCTTCCTTTTCCTTTTTCTTTTACATTAGATAGGATTTATAGAAATCCATATCTTTCGTTATTTTCCCATGGACAAGGATGGACAAAGTACCCCGGCTTGGTTTCTCAATACCTCAAATCAAAGTCTAGCTAATCCATAAATCACATAATCCTTTCAAATCATGAAAATCGTGTAATGTGAACTAGGTGCAAAAGGTGTTCAAATTTTCTATCAATCATAAAAATAGGTGAATTCACATATAAAACCATTATATTGGGAGAAGTTCAAAGCTTGCAACATCCCTCACTTCATATCTCATCTTCTTATACCCATGCTATCTCGAATGCATAGAATCAAAGTTTTCCAAAAGAGTTTCGAATTTTAGAAAAATTGAAAAATTTCTACATCTTTGCTCGACATGTCGCAAAAGCTAGCAGATTCATCTAAGGAATCTCTCACCCCCCAACCAAAACTTCACATTGTCCTCAATGTAATAAAATATGCAATATGCATGACATGAGAGCAATGACATAAAACAAAGGAGAGTGAGAAAGAGAGATATCACCTGAAGCATATATTTCATAGCAAGATTAGCTTTTGGAGATGGATTACTTCACAACTAAATCAACTATCAAAGCAAATCCTAATGGGAAAGCATTCTAGCAAATCATCCTCCGTCAGACTAGGAGGTTAATCCCAACAACTCATCCAAAAGCATAAAGTCAAGCAGAATCATTAGATGGATCAAAAGGTTTCGCAGTAACGTCATCCAATATCCTGCTTTACAATGTACATGTGTGTGAGTGATCGAGATAAGCCACTTAAAATTCCAAAGAGGAATTTCAGCGGGTTCCTTATTGTTTTCACCACATGTATAAGAGGAAACATCGTCATATTTATCAGAAAAAATATGTCTCCAATCAGATTTTCCTGGGCATTGATATTGCAAGTAAGGATCATCCCAGGGTTGGTGGAGTTCGGTATGCATGATCTACAAAGGTGTGGAAATATGAATTGATTTCTCAGCACAACAAGGTATTATTTCCACATCCTTCTCTCGGCTAACGTCATATGCCGATACCGACTCGAAAAGTGTGACTATATCCCTTATCATATCATCGTTCTCATCAAGGGAATGAGTCACTTCTTCGTCTAAGGGACCGGAGTAAAAAGGTGAGAGGGACTCATCCTCCACGATAGAATTGATCATGTTTATTTCGTGGACCTCCTCATCCTCATCCTCTTGTTGGTTATCAATATTGAAAGCATTCAACTCAATCGTCATATTGCCAAAAGACATTTGGATGACCCTACTCCTACAATTTATGATAGCGTTTGATGTAGCTAGGAATGGGCGGCCAAGTATCACAGGGATTTGAGGGCCAATATTAACCATGGGTCGTGTGTCCAGGACAATAAAGTCTACCGGGTAGTAAACTTTGTCAACTTGGACAAGAATATCCTCAATCACCCCTCTCGGAATACGAATCGATCGGTCAGCAAGTTGTAATGTGGTTTTAGTGGGTTTTAATTCACCTAAACCCAATTGTTCATAAAACGAAAAGGGAATTAAATTTACACTCGCCCCTAGATCGAGTAAAGCATGTTTCACCCTGGTAGTCTCCAATCACACATGATATTGTCGGACAACCGGGATCTTTGTATTTCTTGGGCATCCCGTGGTTGATAATGGCACTCACATTCTCTATCAAAAATGCCTTCTTTTGCACATGTATTTTCTTTTAACCGTGCAAAGGTCTTTTAAAAATTTTGCATATGACGGTATTTGTTTAATGGCATCCAACAATGGGATGTTGATTTTGACTTGCTTGAAAACCTCCAAAAATTCCTGATATTTATCTTGAGGTTTGGCTGGAATCAAGCGTTGGGGGAATGGAGCAACGGGCCTATATTCTTTTAATGGCTCTTTTTCATTCATGGTGATGCTAGGTCCATCATCCTCTTTAGAAGATACCGGATCATTAGGTGTTGAAACCTTCACCGGATCACATTTTTCAATGATTTTACCACTTCTAAGAGTGGTGATGGACTTAGCATGTTCCATATGTTGGTTAGAAGAACTAGGCGTGCTTATTTCGCATTGTGATTTTGGATTCGGTATGGGTTGGGCTGGAAGCATCCCTTCCCTTGCGTTTTAGCGGGCCTTGATTTCCTCCACCGAACTTTTAAGCTCAAGCATTATCGTATGGTTAGATTGATTAATTTGAGCTTGTCCTTCCATGAATGCTTTCAAAGTATCCTCTATAGGCATTTGAGGTGGGGCCATTTGCATTGGGGGCCCCCTTTGAGGATTACTTTGATTAACCGTGTTTCCATTCGCCCAATTGAAGTTTGGGTTGTTTTTCCAACTAGAATTGTTCGTGTTTGAATTTGGAGTACTAAAAGGTCGTTGATAACTATTCAAGGCATTTGATTGTTCAAATAAAAGTTCTCGAAACGCATAGATTGTTGGACAATCCGGCGTTTGATGCACATTGGAAGCACAAATACCACAAATAGTTTCAACAGCCCCCTTTTGTTGGGTTGTATCCACTTTCTTTAGTTCCATCTCCTCGACCTTCCGTGTGAGTTTAGCCACTCTAGAACCTAGATCATCTTGCCCATCTAAAACATAAATTTCTCCCTTTTCCTTGGTTTGGGGTTATTTTGAACTTGTTGGCTTAGATGTATCCCATGATTGTGTATTTTCAGCCAACATGTCAAAATAATCCCAAGCTTCCTCCGTTTCCTTGTTCATGAACTCCCTATTGCACATCATCTCCACAAATTGGCGCATGGTTGAGTTCAATCCATCATAGAAGAAACTAATCAACCTCCACCGTTCATAGCCATGATGTGGGCATGCGTTTAATAGCTCATTATACCTTTCCCAACATTGGAAAAAGGTTTCTTCTTCTTTTTGGGAGAAGTTCATTATGGCCCTTCGTAGTGCATTGATTCGATGAGTAGGGAAGAATTTTTTAAGAAACTCCCTAGTCATCTCAGCCCATGTCCCAATAGACCTCGGCCTTAAGGAATGTAGTGATGATTTGGCCTTCTCTTGCAAGGAAAAAGGGAATAATTTAAGTTTTATTGTATCCTTGGTCACATTGTCATAGTTTATTGTGGCAATGACCTCTTCAAATTCCTTAATATGTAGATATGCACTCTCAGAGTCGAGTCCATGGAATCTAGGAAGAAGTTGGATCAACCCCAGTTTAAAATCAATATTTCCCACATTGTGAGGGAAAATTATGCAAGAGGGAGTACTCGTCCTAGCTGCTTGTAAATAGTCATGTAGAGTTCTAGGTTGAGGTACATTCCCCACTTCATTCTCCTCCAATTCAGTAAGGTTTGGGGCTGGATTTTGAGGTTGATTAGCCCCTTGATTGGGTTGATTTTCAGCCATCTCTCTAGTACTTTCAGGAAAATTTTGTCGTCTCCTAGCACGAAGTTCTCTATCAATCCCTTCAACAATTACTCCGTCCCTTACAAGTCGGTTATTATAAGTCTAAGCCCAATGTGGCATGCAAAACCAAAAAGAATGAACAAAAAGGAAAAAGAATTCTTCCTTCCTTCCTTTACTCCTCTCTAGGACTTAAGCACAAGGTGTCTTGCAATGGCTAAGCCAGAAGCAAGGATAGAGATCGATTTCTCTTGGTCAATAGGGGTTCAGAGAACTCCCCACCCACTCTTTGAGTCTTTTGAGAAAAGTGCAGAAAAAGAAGAAAGAGGAATAGGTTGAGAAGAGAAATCTCTGAGCACAAGGTGATCCAAGGCAGCAGAGCCGACCAATAGGAATCCAGGTGGCACAAGGCCTACATTTCAAAGATCCAAAAGGAGTCTCCACCCTACTCTACAAGAGATGAATATGATAGGAATGAGTAGGAGAAGAAGAAGAGTAAGGTTAGAACAATAAAACCTGATTTGTAACTTAAGATGCCTTCTTCTTCTTCAACTTCCTAAAAATCCCTGGATTAGACCTATGTTAGAATCCTGCAAAAATCAAAACAAAGTAAATTAGTAATTAGAAGAAAACCTATTCTAGAAAGCAAAACAAATCCTAAACCTATCTTAACACAATCTCAACTAAAAGTTATTTCAGAAAATTCTAAAAATACCGCATAGAAATCCCCGGCAACGGCGCCAAAAGCTTGTTCACTCCCCAAGTGTAGGGTTGCGAAGTAGTAATAATTCGAAAAGACCGAGTATCGTTCCCACAGAGATTTATGTATGGGTAATCTTAAAAATTTGTCCAAAACAACTAGTAATTAAGATCCTATTAAGAACTAAAGCTGGAAAAATAGCAATTTGGGTTTTAAACAGTGATTTATGAAAGGTAATATCAATCTAAAAAGGCACTAGAGCGCCAAGGATCCCTTTTGATAAGTTTCAATGCATCAACACTAGGTCTCTCATAAATCAATCGGAATCGAATTCATATCTCTATCAGATTGGAATATAGAGCGGTTAAATCGACAATCATCTAAAACAAGTGCTTATTCATTGATGTGATTCCCACAACCATGCTCAGGCCTTGGGCACACTCAATTGTGTAGGCCAAGCCTCTTTCCAATCTAGTTGAGATTCATAACCATAGCTTTCACCAAGTCCTGTCACTAGACTTGATTACAACTCATGATTTGAACTCTAATTAAATCAAAATCAATTAATAAACAACTATTCCAGATCATACAACAAAAGATAAGAACTTTAGTTGAATGAGTTCCCACATGAAAATCAGGCCATTGCATACAAGGTAATCAAAGCGTCTACCATGCCCGGAGTCGATGGTAGATCAATGCACTACACAAGCATAAACAATGCTCAAAAGCTAAGATACTAAGTTAGGATCACTAAGAATCACATGAGCCCGGAGTCATCAAGAGATCAAAGTAGAAGCCAAAATAGTACTTGATTCAAACTCATATAGAACTAAAATTCATCAATTAAAACACAAAAGGAAAGCTAGGTTGCATCAATCCATAAAAAACGAATCAAAAGCTTCACCTCTTAGCCCTAGTTAAGAGGTTTTAGTTCATCTCTAACATCCTTGAACTAGAAGCCTCTAAAAACATAGAAAAATACTAAAACAGGAAGAAAACTAGAAATCTGAAGTAGAATCCGTCTCCTGAGCAATCCCCACGTCCTAGCCTCCCCTGGTATGAAGGAAAGACATCCTTTTATAGCTTGGAGGAGTCCAATATGCAAGAGAATTCCAGATTTTGCGTAAACTTACGCACTTGCGCAGAAGATTTCGGAGCCGAAATTAGAAAATTCCCGTTTTTACGCATGGCCGACCGGTCATGACCGGTCGGAGTTCACTTGCAACAGTCCAGGGAGCACAGCCGACCGGTCATGACCGGTTTGAGTGACTTTCCATTGATCCAGCAAACATGGCCGACCGGTCATGACCGGTCGGACCAAGCTGAATTTGTTCCAGCGTGTGTAGCCGACCGGTCATGACCGGTCGGACTACACTGTCCATCTTCTGTTGTGCATAAAAGGGAGCGGCCAACCGGTCTTGACCGGTCGGGCTTCTTTGGCTGACCGGTCAGCCGATCGGTCTAGCTTCTTTTCTTCTTTATTTCTTTCTTTCTTTCTTCTTTTCTCTTCTCTCCTTGCTTTCTTCTCTTTGATCTTCCTTCAATACTTCATCCTATGGTCGTCAATGCTTGTAAGGAGCCTCATTTAACCTTGAATCAGTGAAATCTCCATCTTGTTCCTATAATTACAAATCATGCATTAGAATGGTCCTTTAAATGTGTAAACCGTGCATGATGAGTGATGAATTGGGGTTAGAATATGCACAATTAAGAGCTCAACACACCCCCCAACCAGCATTTTGCTAGTCCCGAGCAAAACATGTGTGAAACTAGTTTCATTCTCCAAAACCCAACTCTCCTCTAGAAACCACTCTTCTATACATCCCAAGACACATAAGCGTAAGAATCAGAGAAATTCAGTGATAAAGGTTGAAACCTAAAACTCTCAGAACATAATAAGTATTTATATGAAATTCCCGCTGATTGATTGATAGATAGAAGAACTTGAACAAATTCAACCTAGTGTGCATGGTGAAAGTTCATCTCATGAGTTTCTAGGATTATCTTCTTCATAAATCAACTAAACTGTAGATCTCAAGGTGCATAGAGTAACAACAAGCCTATGACAGGAATTTGCCTTACCGTGCTTCCGACGACTTTCACACTACGTCCCATTTCCGGCTTTGGTTACGGGTAGACCATCCCCCGGTTGGTAGTAGGTAGCCCTAATCGGAATTTCCACCATTTTTCCATCATTCCCGATATGCACAATTAAGAGCTCAACAGTTGTAGAACCTTGGCTCAGTTGTAGAGCCTAAAACCTTTGAGGTTCAGTTGTAGAACCTTGACTCATGAGTGGAGTCTAAATTGAGGTTCGGTTATAGGACCTTGGCTTAGTTATAGAGCCTAAACAAGTCTTCAAGGGGAGCCACTAATACGGGTGTGTACGTATAGGTTGGGAGGAACATGTAAACTCCTCGGTTGGGTGGATCCGATTTAAAACACCTTGATTGGGTGGAACCAGATTTAAACTCCCTAGTGAATGTCGGTGTGCTCAAAGGGGTTGAGTGTTCACTCCTCAAGTGTAGGGTTACGAAGTAGTAATAATTCGGAAAGACCGAGTATCGTTCCCACAGTGATTTATGAATGGGTATTCTTAGAATTTAACTAAAACAACTAATAATTAAGATTTTATTAAGAACTAAAGCTGGAAAATAATGATTTGGGTTTAAACAGTGAATGTGTAAGGTAATATCAATCTAAAAAGGCACTAGAGTGCCAAGGATCCACTTTTGATAAGTTTCAATGCATCAACACAACTAGATCTCACATAACTTAATCGGAATCGAATTCATATCTCTATCTGATCAGAATATAGAGCGGTTCAATCAACAATTATCTAAAACAGTTGCTCATTCATTGATTCGATTCCCACAATAATACTCAGGCCTTGGGCACACTCAATTGTGTAGGCCAAGCCTCTTTCCAATCTAGTTGAGATTCACAACCATAGCTTTCATCAAATCCTGTCACTAGACTTGATTACACCTAATGATTAGAACTCTAATTAAATCAAAATCAATTAGCAAACAGCTATTTCATATTATAATAAAAAGATAAGAACTTTAGTTGAATGAGTTCCCACATGAAGATCGGGCCATTGTACACAAGGCAATCAAAGGGTCTATCATGCCCGGAGTCGATGATAGATCAATGAACTACACTAGCATAAACAATGCTCAGAAGGTAAGTTACCAAGCTTAGAATCACTAAGAATCACATGAGCCCGGAGTCATCAAGAGATCAAAGTAAAACCAAACTAGTACTTGATTCAAACTCATATTGAACTAAAATTCTTCAATTAAAACATAAAAGGAAACCTAGGTTGCATCAATCCATCAA
The DNA here is from genome assembly GCA_003013855.2 of Liriodendron chinense. Taxonomy (NCBI): domain Eukaryota; kingdom Viridiplantae; phylum Streptophyta; class Magnoliopsida; order Magnoliales; family Magnoliaceae; genus Liriodendron; species Liriodendron chinense. The sequence continues at coordinate 2,317,429 of ML058408.1, forward strand.
ACACAAATCAAAAGCTTCACCTCTTAGCCCTAGCTAAGAGGTTTTAGTTCATCTCTAACATCCTTGAACTAGAAGCCTCAAAAACATAAAAGGTACTAAAACAGGAAGAAAACTAAGAAAACTTGAAGTAGAATCCGTCTCCCAAGCATTCCCCACGTCCTCGCATGCCTTGGTATGAAGAGGAGAAGTCCCTTTTATAGATTGGCGCGGATGATTCTAGATTTAGCAAGGAATTACCCAATTGTGCAGAGAAAATCAGAGCTTTGCGTGTAATCTGTTACGCTGACGACCAGTTGCACGACTGGTCTAAGCTCATGAACGACTGGTCGCACGACCGGTCTCAAAACCTCAAAAATAGTCCAGTGTGTTTGGTGTTTCTGGACACCTCTCGACCTGTTTGGCGACCTGTCGGGCGACCGATCTGGCGACTGGTCTGGCGATCGGTCTAGCTGTGTAGACCTGTCTGGCGACAGGTCTTGGGATAGGTCTTGGGACAGGTCATGAGACAGGTCTTGGGACAGGTCTTGAGACAGGTCTTGGGACAGGTCTTGGGACAGGTCTTTCATATTTTCTTCTCCTTCTTTCTTCTTCTTTCCTCCACCTTTTGTTACTTGTTATTGTTAGTGCACTTTTCCGTGGCATACTAGTGCACCTTGTTTGTCAATCACTTACAGCAGTGAGTCTTGTGTCGGTTGAGCCCAATGAAGACGAAGATTGAAGACTCAAGACGTCCAGCCGCATCAAGGGAGAAGATTCAGGTAAAAGTGATGCCTTGGTGCCTTAACCTCGACCAAAATCTATCCCCTTTGTATCCTTGATGACCTTGACCATATTTAGAACCCTTTAGGCATCATAGATAGGCCCTAGGTGTCCCATTTGATCAACCAAACCTTGGCCTAAAACTACATGCTGAAGAATGAAGAACTCAGCACATTGAAGAGGGGACCCAGGCTGGTCCGACCGGTCATGACCGGTCGGCCAGCAGCCTTTGCTGCAGTTACAAGGCCAGCCGACCGGTCATGACCGGTCGGCCTTTCATATATCCAAGAGGCCAGCAAGGTACACCGACCGGTCACGACCGGTCGGCCAGTTCTCTCAAAACTGTCCAGCAGAGGGGTCCGACCGATCATGACCGGTCGGCCTAGTGCATTTGGCCTGTCTAGTGAGGGGGTCCGACCGGTCATGACCGGTCGGCCCATATATTTGGCCTATGCTATTGACGTTCTCCAGCAGGGGGGTCCGACCGGTCATGACCGGTCGGGACAGGTCGGCATATAGCCGTTTTCAGACCGTTGGGGCTCTATTTCCCTATATATAGAGCTCCGGTTTTGGGCATTTTGTAGAGGGATTTTTGAGGGAGAAAAGCCACCATTGAAGGAGATCTTTTGAGGCTCAATCCTTGACCTATGCAAGGCATCTTCCTTGTGCTTTAACACAAGATTAGAGCATTCCAAGCTCATGAAGAAGATGACCTTCATCCCCTCTTGATCTCTAGAGTTAGGAAGCTCCTTGATTGGCAAATCCTTGTCCTAAACTCGAAGATGAGATCGTTGTAGGCATGAGACTCTAGGCAACCCATTCCCACTAATTTGTAGAGCTCTCAAACCCATCCTCCTAGCACCTTGGGCATTTCAAGGCATCGCATGCAAGGTGTTTGATCGAATGTGGCTGAGGCATTGGCGACGCAACGGCGGCACGATCGAGGGAGTAAAGGGAAGCTGATTGAAGCACGGGAGAGCGGAGATCAAGCAACCCAATCCGGCGCTAAAGAAGGGGCTCATCCGACAAGTAGGTTGTCTTATTTGAGAGTCCATTTTAGAGTTTGTTTTTCGAACTCGACCTAGGGACGTTAGTCGTTCCTTGGCCCGTCAGCCGGGCCTAAACTAAGTCTCCAAGGGGGAGCCTCCGACACGGGAGTAAACGTGCGATAAGGTTGAGAGTTAGCCTATGTGTAAAACTCCGGATACGGTTGAGAGGTGAACCGATAAAACCTCCGTGTAAAGGTTGAGAGGTGAACCTCATTTAAAACCTCCGATAGTGAATGCCGGTGTACTCAAAGGGGTTGAGTACTTGAACCGGGAGTGGAGTAGACACGTAGTCGAACCACTATACATCCTTGTGTTTGCGATTGTTCTTGAGCACATTTATATCTTAGCATTGTTAGTCTAATTGCTTATTTTGAATGCTTGATAGGAATGCATGCTAGGCACTTGTTAGGCATCCACACACAAGATGTACCTTCACTACTTGTGTAGACTTGAGCTCATTGATCCACTCTCATAAGTCTACACAAGAAGCATAGGTTAGGAGATTGCTTAGTTGTATCATTTACTTCCTATGCATGCTTAGACTAGGTTTGTTTATTGCTTAACCTTATGCTAGTCTTGTGATCGGACCCACTTTGGCTTGGAAGCCTAAGTGTTCTTGCTTACTTTGTTTCATTTGTTGATTTGTGTAAGTAGGCGAAAAGAATTTCAAAAAAGGTCCATATCCCCCCTTCTAGGTCCTTAGACATATCTCCGAGTATCTCTACAAGCAGGTAAAACCGCGATTTCAATTGGTATCAGAGCGGGTTCCTCTTTAAGGGCTTAATTGCCTAGAGGTAGATCCTAAAGAGAAACTTGAAAATATGTCTAGAGAGGACTCTTCATCCGTCACTAAGCCTCCTTTCTTTGATGGGTCAAATTATCCATACTGGAAAGCCCGAATGCGCATCTTCTTGGAATCCATTGATTCGGATGTGAGGGACATGGTTGATTTTGGATATGAACCCCCAATGGTCGCTATTTCTAAGGAAGGTGAGCCGGATGTTCTCAGGCCAAAAGACAAGGCATTGTGGACTGCTCATGAAAAGGCTCAACGTATTAATAATGCCAAAGGCCTGAATGCCATATTTTGTTCAGTATCAAGAAAAGAATTTGGTCGGATCCAAAACTGCACTACCAGTAAACAAGCATGGGATATTCTTGAAGTTACCCATGAAGGAACAAATGTTGTTAAAAATTCTAAACTCCAGCGCCTCTCCACTCTCTTTGAAAATATTACTATGGAGGAGGATGAAACGTTTACTGAATTTTATACCAAACTGAACAAAATCACAAATGATATGTGGGGCTTAGGGGATCCGGTTCCGAAACATAGGCTTTGTAGGAAAATTCTGAGATCTCTTCCGGAACGGTTCTCTTCTAAAGTCACCACCATTGAAGAGTGTAGGGATCTAAACACAATGAAAGTTGAAGAACTCATAGGTTCCCTACAAACCTTTGAGCTAGGCTTTAAGGCCCCCTCTAGAAGAAAAAACATCGCCTTTAAGTCCTCTCACAAACACAAGAAAATCAAAAGTGAGTCGGAGGAAGATAGCGATGATGAGGATGATGAGGAAGAGAAATTGAACAAAAAATTCAAGAGATTCCTCAAATTTGATAGAGGGAATAGCCGTGACAAGAAGGACAAGAAGGGTGATAAACGTAAAGGAAAATCATCCATATCCTCATCCGTCCGTTGTTACGGTTGCGATCGTCGTGGCCATATTGCCCCGAATGTCCGGAAGGGCCTAAACCGAAAGGTAAAAAGGCAATGGCTGCCACTTGGGATGATACGGAGGAGTCCAAATCTGGTGACTCTGCTTATGATGAGGGCCAACATAAAGATCTTGCTCTCTCGGCCTCCATCACGACCCCTCTACCAGATTATCTAAGAGGGGATCCCAACCGCTATCCCTTCTAGGAGAAGGAGGAGTTCCCAACCCCTCACCTCATGCTACACTCTATGAGGGTGTTGTGTAATTTTGCTACCCTTTGGCTTTTTAATCTCAACATGGTTAGTGAGGGTAGCTAGTTATGCTTTTATTGAAAATCTGAGGATTTCAGCCTCATTTCTGTGTGTATGGGCAAATCAGAGGATTCCAGCTTCATTCGCCCAGATTTTGATGATTTAGCCTTGCTTTTAATTAATTCATTTGCTTGCTAGATTGTCATCCTGCTTAGATTAGCTAATCACCTTGAGTTTTATGCTTCATTGCATGCTAATCTTTGCTTCATATTGGTCTTGATATACCAAGAGGGGAGGTTGGTTGATTAGGGCTATAAGCCCTTTGTGCTTCATTGCAAATGTATGTCCTTGACCAATATTGCATGATTAACCTTGCTTAGTTAGCTATATCTTCCTATTAATCATGTTTGTTAGCTTGCTCCATGTATTTATGATTCATGCACCCTATACTCTCCTTTTTAGCATATGCTTATAGTTATAATTGCGACATACTATCTTCTCTTACCTTAGCCTTATTGATATATCATTAAGGGGGAGAGAATAGTTTGTCAATTGCTAACAAAAAGGGGGAGAAAGATCACATCCCACCAAAACTAGTTTTCTATGTTTTGTGATGCAGGGATTGACAGATTATGGGGGAGCAAACTGAAGAGGAGCTGCTTAATTTGTCATGTCAAGAGTCCTGTGTTTAATTCATTATCATTGTAATATCTTGATCATGTAATCTGTTTTGGTAGGTTAAGTTTTTGTAAGTAATTGACAAAGGGGGAGATTGTTAGTGCACTTTTCCGTGGCATACTAGTGTACCTTGTTTGTCAATCACTTACAGCAGTGAGTCTTTTGTCGGTTGAGCCCAATGAAGATGAAGACTGAAGACTCAAGACGTCCAGCCGCATCAAGGGAGAAGATTCAGGTAAAAGTGATGCCTTGGTGCCTTAACCTCTACCAAAATCTATCCCCTTTGTATCCTTGATGACCTTGACCATATTTAGAACCCTTTAGGCATCATAGATAGGCCCTAGGTGTCCCATTTGATCAACCAAACCTTGGCCTAAAACTACATGCTGAAGAATGAAGAACTCAACACATTGAAGAGGGGACCCAGGCTGGTCCGACCGGTCATGACCGGTCGGCCAGCAGCCTTTGCTACAGTTACAAGGCCAGCCGACCGGTCATGACCGGTCGGCCTTTCATATATCCAAGAGGCCAGCAAGGTACGCCGACCGGTCACGACCAGTCGGCCAGTTCTCTCAAAACTGTCCAGCAGAGGGGTCCGACCGATCATGACCGGTCGGCCTAGTGCATTTGGCCTGTCTAGTGAGGGGGTCCGACCGGTCATGACCGGTCGGCCCATATATTTGGCCTATGCTATTGACGTTCTCCAGCAGGGGGGTCCGACCGGTCATGACCGGTCGGGACAGGTCGGCATATAGCCGTTTTCAGACCGTTGGGGCTCTATTTCCCTATATATAGAGCTCCGGTTTTGGGCATTTTGTAGAGGGATTTTTGAGGGAGAAAAGCCACCATTGAAGGAGATCTTTTGAGGCTCAATCCTTGACCTATGCAAGGCATCTTCCTTATGCTTTAACACAAGATTAGAGCATTCCAAGCTCATGAAGAAGATGACCTTCATCCCCTCTTGATCTCTAGAGTTAAGAAGCTCCTTGATTGGCAAATCCTTGTCCTAAACTCGAAGATGAGATCGTTGTAGGCATGAGACTCTAGGCAACCCATTCCCACTAAGTTGTAGAGCTCTCAAACCCATCCTCCTAGCACCTTGGGCATTTCAAGGCATCGCATGCAAGGTGTTTGATCGAATGTGGCTAAGGCATTGGCGACGCAACGGCGGCACGATCGAGGGAGCAAAGGGAAGCTGATTGAAGCACAGGAGAGCAGAGATCAAGCAACCCAATCCGGAGCTAAAGAAGGGGCTCATCTGACAAGTAGGTTGTCTTATTTGAGAGTCCATTTTAGAGTTTGTTTTTCGAACTCGACCTAGGGACGTTAGTCGTTCCTTGGCCCGTCAGCCGGGCCTAAACTAAGTCTCCAAGGGGGAGCCTCCGACACGGGAGTAAACGTGCGATAAGGTTGAGAGTTAGCCTATGTGTAAAACTCCGGATACGGTTGAGAGGTGAACCGATAAAACCTCCGTGTAAAGGTTGAGAGGTGAACCTCATTTAAAACCTCCGATAGTGAATGCCGGTGTACTCAAAGGGGTTGAGTACTTGAACCGGGAGTGGAGTAGACACGTAGTCGAACCACTATACATCCTTGTGTTTGCGATTGTTCTTGAGCACATTTATATCTTAGCATTGTTAGTCTAATTGCTTATTTTGAATGCTTGATAGGAATGCATGCTAGGCACTTGTTAGGCATCCACACACAAGATGTACCTTCACTACTTGTGTAGACTTGAGCTCATTGATCCACTCTCATAAGTCTACACAAGATGCATAGGTTAGGAGATTGATTAGTTGTATCATTTACTTCCTATGCATGCTTAGACTAGGTTTGTTTATTGCTTAACCTTATGCTAGTCTTGTGATCGGACCCACTTTGGCTTGGAAGCCTAAGTGTTCTTGCTTACTTTGTTTCATTTGTTGATTTGTGTAAGTAGGCGAAAAGAATTTCAAAAAAGGTCCATATCCCCCCTTCTAGGTCCTTAGACATATCTCTGAGTATCTCTACAAGCGGTAAAACCGCGATTTCAGTTATGTTAATCTTCAATGCATACAAAGTGACTCTTTTGACTATGAATTAGTGAAGCTTCCCTCACATTCCTACAATCACAAATCCATGCATTAGATTAGTCTTTAAATATGTAAACCGTGCATAATGAGTGATGAATTGGGGTTAGAATATGTATGCTACAACCCAAAGATTGCACACCCAAGTGCAGGTAGCGAAGTAGTAAAATACTCGGTAAGACCGAGGTCAATCCACAGGGATTGGGGTTAAGAACACTTAGAGGAATTAGTTTAGGTGAGTGAGAGAAAATCTGGTTTATCCACGAGAGTGGAGCAAGTTGTGTGTGGTGAAAGACAAAAATAGAAAATGGGCTAAGGCATTAGAGATCCACCTTTGTTTCATCCACAAGGTTTGATTCAATGGTCCAACTATAACTCAACTGGAATCGAATAAAGATCCGTTCCAATCGGAAGATAAAACGGTTAAACTACTTGCATATTTCATAAAAGATAGTGATCTAAACCGATTGATTTGACCATGAAGCACTCGTTAGTTGATCGCAGGGAATTCTAAGCATCCACTATGCCCGGAGTCGACAATGGATCAAGGACTTGTACAGATCAACAACTTTGCCAACAAGTCAACTGATAAGATCACAATTCATACGATCAAATGCATACTTACAAGATAGGAGGCTTTGATTGACCGATTCAACCGTTAAGATCTCGTCTATCGATCGCAGGGAATCCAAAGCATCCACTGTGCCCGGAGTCTACAATGGATCAAGGGATTTTATAGATCGATGACTTTACCTGTACTAGCTCAATGACCGTAGGGAATCCAAAGTATCCAACGTGCCCGGAGTCGACGATGGATCAAGGGACTTTATCGATCATGAACTAGCTAATTGGTGTGTAAGGGATCCCAAGCATCCAACGTGCCCGGAGTCGACGATGGATCAAGGGGCTTGCATAACAATAGCGTCTGCCGAGGCGGATAACCGAACCAATCAACCAAAGAGAACTCCAACATTTACACCACACAATGTTGAACCCAAAAGAACCAAACTTGTAAATTTCTTCAAAGGCTTCACCCCTAGCCTTAGCTAGAGGTTTAGCCAACCATACTACAATGGAAGACTAAAACTCAGTAAGAAAGAAAATTCTACACTACTCTACACTACAAATGAAAGAAAGAAAGAAAACTAAAGAAGAGAAGAGAGGAGTTGTAGAGAATGGGATTTGAGGAGTGGGATGATTGAAATGAGGAGGAGAGGCCTCCTTTTATAGACTTTTGAGAGGCTCCCAAGCCTTCTCCCAATCCTAGGTGGCACTCCAAACCCAAAGCAGATTTTTATTTAGGTTCGGGAATGGAGTTAGGCTTGGAGTGCCCAAAGCAAACTTTTCTTTCAGGTTCGGGCTTGGAGTTAGGCTTGGATGGACATGTGGCAAGAAAAGTACTCCAAGCCTAGGTGGCACTCCAAACCCAAAGCAGATTTTTTTTGGAGGTTTGGGAATGGAGTGAGGCTTGGATGATGAGGTGGCATGATAGCCTTACACATGTGTGGGGAAAGGAGAGAGAGAGAGAGAGAGAGAGAGAGAGAGAGAGAGAGAGAGAGAGAGAGAGAGATTCTCTCTTGCTTCATGTTGAGAGAAGCTTGGACATGGCTCGAATAATACATGGAGGAGACTTGATCTTCAACAGGGTGTTGCAGGTGGAGCATTCATCCATCTGTTGTTGCTGACGTGCAAGGTGGGCCAAGTGATGGACGGCTTTTGCAACTGCTCTTCGAACGGTGTCTGATGGGAGCTGCTCGTCGTCAAGCTACTGGTGGATTACTCCTTGCTGGATGGTGGGTTGATGTGCTGCACGTGTGAAGCTGGACGTTGATTTTCAGCACGTGTGACGCTTGGACGTTGATTGGATGTCCAGTTGAAAAGTGTTGGCCACTGCATGGTTGTAGCTGCTGGAGACGTTAATGATGGGGCTGTTTGGACGGTGATGATGGATGAATGACAGATCCTGGGGTCCACGTTGATGTTTCACTGGTGATGACGTCGACCTGCTGGTTGGAATTGAAGTGGACGGCTGGATGACTCCAGCTGCTGTGATGAATGATCGTGGATGGAGGTGAGGACCTTTGATTCGAACCTGGGATGCTGATGGAGATGATGGTGTCCAGCAGTTGTTGGCCGTGCTTGCAGCACGTGCGAGGATTGGACGTGATCTGCTGGGCGGTTGCTAGTAGATGATGATGAGCCCTCCAAGTGCTGCTGCTGTCCGTCCATTTTACTGGTGGGCGGTTGTAATGAACGGACGGTGGAGATTAGATGTGTTGCTGGCTCGTGTGAAGGTGGGTGGAGATGGATTATTGATGAAGGTGGGCTCCACTGTTGTGCACGTGCTTAGACGTCCAGCCCTTGTACATGATGGTGGGCCTCCATGATGGACGCTGAGGAGATGAGGTGGGCCACAAACTTTGATGGATGGCCAGTCTGAATCAGCTGCTTGAAGGCTTGGATTGCTGTGCAAAGTGGGTCCACTTGCTGGACGGTTGCACATGCTGCACGTGTGGGACTGTTGCTGTGATCAGCAATTGATGGATGGACGGTGGATGTGTGGCCTTCACAGCTGCTAGGAATGGAGACATCTCCACTGTCCTGATGGATCCACATGTGCTGGATTGGAGATGATGATCCACTCATGCTGGATGATAGATGTGGATGGCATGTGGGGTCCACCTACTAGATGATCGTGTGATGGCCCACATTGCTAGACGTGTGAAGAAGGTTGAAGCCTTCTCCATGTTGGCACATGTGAGGGCTGAGACCTCGTCACTTTACGTGTGATGGTGGAAACATTTCCATTTGCTTGATGCACATACGGTTGGCCCTATATGTGGACATCCAATCTTGACCGTCCAAACCATAGAACATGATGGTCCTTCGATCTTTATGGTTCGACTTCCTTCAGGATCGCCACATACTTTATCTTGATCATTTTAGGGCCTTTAATCGCCCTGATTAACTCGGATTTTGTCCAACCTCTCCTGATCACTTGAAGACAGAAAATTCACCTAATGAGAGATAATTAACCTAGAAAAACAATGATAATGCCCTTAACAACTAGGGTTAATTATACAATATTAGGTACTTATCAATGCACAATTAAGAGCTCAACATTGAGTACTTGAACTGGGAGTGGAGTAGACCCGAAGTCGAACCACTATACATGCTTATGTTTGTGATTGATTTGAGCACATTATTATCTTAGCATTGTATGTATAATTGTTTAATTATGAATGCTTGATAGAAATTATTGTTAAACTTTAGATAAGCATATCCACACATAAGATGTACTTTCACTAAGTTGTGTAGACTTGAGCTTATTAATCTATTCTCATAAGTTTACATAGGTTGCATAGATTAGAAGCTTGATTTGTTTAATCATTTGATTATCTATGCATGCTTAGCCTAGGTTGTTTTATTGTTAATTATATGCTAGCCTTGTGATTGGTCCCAAGTGTTCTTACTTACTTAGTTTAATTTGTTAAAACTATTAAGTAGGCGAAAATAATTTTTAAAAGGTCCTAATCACCCCCCCTCTAGGACTTAGCCATAATTCTAGTTGCTCCTTAAACTTCCGCACACGTATGCGTAGGGTGTCGTGTTAGACTACCCGACGTAATTTCAATTGGTATCAGAGCAGGTTGCTCTTCAAGGACTTAACCGTCTGGAGTAAGATCCGATACTGGAGCACTAGCATCATGTCTACCCGAGATGGGAATACTATCAACCGTCCACCATTCTTTGACGGGTCCAACTATGCTTATTGGAAGGCTAAGATGATGATTTGTCTTCAATCTATGGACCGATCTGTGTGGGCAAGTACACTAAATGGATATTCCACGCCCACGGAATAAGTGGAGGTTGATGGGAAGATCATTGTCATTCTCGAAGATGATGAGAAATTGAATGACAATAAGAGAACTCAATATATGGCAAATGCCAAAGCTCTTAATGTGATTTGCTGTGCTGTTTCCTTGGAAGAATTTTAACGCATTCTCACGTACGCAACTGCAAAATAAGCGTGGGATATATGTCAAGTGACCCACGAGGGAACTAGCACAGTAAGACGCTCGAAGCTTCAGCTCTTAACAACTAAACTTAAAAATATTAGGATGGAAGAGACTGAAACTTTCATGGAGTTTTATACTAAACTTTCCAACATTTGCAACTCCATGTTTGCCTTGGGAGAAAGGGTTTTGGAAGGAAGGATATGTAGAAAAATATTTAGGTCCCTCCTAGAAAGATTCGGTACCAAGGTAGTAGCCTTAGAAGAGTGTAGAGACATAGATAACATGAAAGTAAAAGAACATATAGGTTCCCTACAAACTCATGAACTACACTTTAAGGCCACCTCTAAGAAAAAGGACATCGCCTTGAAGACCTCACATAGACACTCACATAAGCAAAAGGTAATTAAGAGTGAGTCTTTGGAAGATAGCGATGATGATGATGATGATGATCTTGATAAAAGATTCAAGAGATTCTTCAAATTTGAAAGAGGAAAAAGTTGTGACGAGAAGGACAAGAAAATGGATAAATATAAATGAAAATCCAGCAAAAAGACAGTCCAATGTTACAACTGTGATAAATATGGTCATGTCGCCACTGATTGCCTAAAGGAGCCTAAAATAAAAAGTAAAAAGGCTATGGCAGCAACATGGGTTGACACGAAGGAGTCAAAATCTGAACTTAGTGACTCTAATAGTGATGGGAGCCAAAATATAGTGGGAGCTCTCATGGCTTCTACCACTACCTCTCTTCCCCCTAATCTAAGAGAGGATCCCGACCATTTTCTATTTTAGGAGGAGTTCCCAACCCCTTACCTCATGCTACATTCTATGAGGGTGTTGTGGAAATTAGTTACCCTTAGTTAATCAAACTAAACATAGTTAGTAAGGATAACTAGAAATGTTTCTATAGATAAATCTAAGGATTTCAACCTCACTTTTGTGTATGGGCAAATCAGAGGATTCAAGCTTCATTAGCCCAAATTTGGTAGTTTAGCATTGCTTTATTTTGGTATATTTAATTACTAGATTATCATCCTACTTAGATTAGTTAATCTTGCTGAATTTTATGCTTAATTGTATGCTAATCTTTGCTTAGATTTGGTCATGATGTACATAGCATTAAGGGAGGTTGGTTGATTGGGCTTCAAGCCCTCAAGCTTTCATACTTATTGTATATCTTAAATGACCAATTGTGCATAATTAACTATGCTTAGATAAGTACATTTTCTTGTTAATCATGTTCCCATGCATGCTTCATGTTTTAATATGTTCATGCACCCTATACTCTCCTTGTTATCATGTGCTTATAGTGATAACTGTGATACACTATCTACTCTTACCTTAACCTTAATTAATGTATCATTAAGGGGGAGAGAATAGTTTGTTAATTGCTGACAACAAGGGGGAGAAAGATCAAGTCTCACCAAAACTAGTTTGCTATGTTTTGTGTTACAGGGATTGACAGGTTATGGGGAAACAAACTAAAGAGGAGCTGCTTAGTTTGGCATGTCAAGAGTCCTGTATTTATTTCATTATCAATGTAATATCTTGTACATGTATTTTGTTTTGGTAGGTTAGATTTTTTTAAGTAATTGACAAAGGAGGGAATGTTAGTGCACTTTTATGTGGCATACTAGTGCACCTTGCTTGTCAATTACTTAAGTCAGTGAGTCTATTGCCGGTTGAGCTTAATGAAGACAAAGACCGAAGACGCAAGACGGACCTGCTGCATCAAGGAAGAAGAAACAGGTAAAAGAGATGCCTTAGTGTTGAGCCTCCAATTTATACATTTGCCGACCCATTACATCACATTATAAGCATGATTTTCATGTTTAAAGACTAATCTAATACATGTTTTTGTGATTGTAGGAATGAGAGGGAGATGTCACCAATTCATGGTTAAAAGAGTCACTTTGTATGCATTGAGGATCAATAGAACAAGTGCCAAAAGGTGGAAGAAAGAAGCAAGAAAGAAAGAGAAGAGAAAAAGAGGAGAATATGAAATTTTTGCCTTAGACCTGTCTGTAGACCGGTCGCGAGACCGGTCTCCAGATCGGTCGCAAGACAGGTCTACGGTGTAATTTTTCGACTATTTCTTCTTCTTAGACCGGTCGTTAGACCAGTCGCCAGACAGGTCGAGGGTAGTCCAGAAACACAAAACTCACTGGACTATTTTTAAGGTTTTGAGACCGGTCGTGCGACCGGTCGTTCATGAGCTTAGACCGGTCGTGCGACCGGTCATCAGCGTAACAAAGCATGTCTGTGAAGCTCCGATTTTCTCTGCGCAATTGCGTGATTTCTTGCGCAATCTGGAATCTTCTACTCCAACTTATAAAAGGCCACCTCCACTCTCTTCCTAGGGCATCTAGCAACGTGGGGAGCAAAGAGATCAAGACCTAGGAGGCTTCCTAGCCTCCTACAACTAGTTTTCTTCTTCTTCTAGTTCTAGTTTCTAGTTTTTAATGTTTTCTTTTAGCTAACCTCTTAGCTAGAGCTAAGAGGTGAAGTTTGTAGTTTATTTCAATGCTTTAATTCGTTCTTCAAGTACCCTTTATTTTAATTATGGATTTTCAAGTTCTAGTTTGAATAAAGTTTGGTTTTTTAGAAGTTTTGCGAGAGTTTGTGTACTCCGGACATGAGTTCCTTGTAATTCTCTGAGATTACCATGATTGGGTTGTTTGAATTCGAATTGTAGTAACCCTTGAGCATGCCATAGTCTATAGGCATGGCTGTTACTCTGAAGGCTACAAGTTCAAGTTCTATGTGCTTCATTAGAACTAGAAATATGATTTCCAGATTTAAGTGGGACTATTTGTGCTTGAATGTTATATCTTCCAATTAGATGAGAGATAGGACTTTGATTCTAATTGTGTTGTACTTGGATGAATGGATTGGCATTGGACTACTACAAGGGGATCCTTGATGCTCTAGTTCTTCTTATTTTCAGATTTTTCTATTGATGTGAAAAACCATTCTCCTAAACTTCTTAGATTCTAGTTATTAGAGTACTTGGAATTGTTTACCTCTTTCCCTGTGGATCGACCTCGGTCTTACCGAGATTTATTACTACATCGCAGCCTTACACTTGAGGCGAGCGAACACTTGGTGAGCCTTATCCTGTACCTAACCAAAACCATAACATTTAGATGACCAAAAGAGATACTTTGGTGAGCCTTATCTTGTACCTAACTAAAAGAGATGCCTTGGTAAGCCTTATCCTGTACCTAACCAAAAGAGATGCCTTGGTGATCCTCTTCGTAGAAATAGATGTAATTGAGAATTATACATAAAGACTTTTTAATTGATCATGAAAGTCTTACAAAGGATGTTCTTATCATGAAACACCTTCATCTTGTCCTTGTACATTCTCGCATTCTCATATGCCTCATTCCGGAGTTCTGCAAGTTCATTTAATTGAAGCTTCCGCAGCGAGCTTTCTTTGTCAGAATCGAAGTTCAGCTTCTTTATCGCCCAATATGCCTTCTGTTCCAACTCCACAGGCAAGTGACAAGCTTTCCCATAGACAATTCTATAGGGTGACATTCCAATGGGGGTTTTGAAAGTTATACGGTAAGCCTAGAGTGCATTGGTAAGTCGAAGCGACCAATCCTTACAATCAGGATTTCTTGTTTTCTCTAGAATATGTTTGATTTCCCTGTTGGATATCTCAGCTTGTCTGCTTGTTTGTGGGTGATAGAGAGTGTTCACTTTATGAGTAACACCATATTTCTTCATCAATGCTTCAAATGGTTGGTTACAAAAGTGAGACCCTCCATCACTGATAATGACTTGAGGCATTCCAAACCGGGAAAGAATGTTTTCTTTTAAAAATTGAATGACTATTTTATAATTATTGCTCCGGCATGAAATCGCCTCGACCTATTTTGAAACATAATCAACGGCAAGAAAAATATATGAATTTTCAAAAGAAGATGAGAATGGACCCATGAAATCGATGCCCCAACAATAAAAAATTTCGATTGGTAAGATGGGATTGAGTGGCATCATATTTCGACGAGATATTCCTCTCAATTTCTGACAAGGCTCACAAGCCTTACAAAACTCATATGTATCCTTGAACATGGTGGGCCAATAGAACCCACATTGTAGAATTTTGGCGGTGTTCTTCTTAGTCGAAAAGTGGCCACCGTATGCTTGAGAATGACAAAAGGAGATGACACTATGTTGCTCATGATCTGTCACACATCACCTTATAATCTGATCGAGACAGTACTTAAATAAGTACGGGTCATCCCACAGGAATTTCCTTACCTCGCTGAAGAACTTATCCTTATCCTACTTTGTCTAATGTGTCAGAATTATACATGTAGCAAGATAGTTAGCAATGTTCGCATACCATGGTAATTGGGAGACTTTGAAAAGTTGTTCATCAGGGAACATGTCATTGATCACAGTCATCTTAGGAGAATCGGTGAGGACAAGTCTAAAGAGATGGTCAGCGACTACATTTTTCACTCCCTTTTTATCTCTTATTTTTATGTCAAATTGTTGGAGTAGGAGGATCCATCACAACAGGCGCGACTTAACATCCTTCTTAGAAAGAAGGTACTTAAGTGCGGCATGATCAGTAAATATAATAATCTTCAATCCGATCACGTAGGACCTAAACTTGTCCAAAGCAAATACTACGGCTAAGAGTTTCTTTTATGTAGTGGTGTAATTTACTTGAGCCGAGTTTAGAGTTCTACTTGCATAGTAGATGACGTATGGCTTCTTCTCTTTTCTCTGGCCTAACATTGCCCCAATAGCGTAAGCACTAGCATTGCACATGATCTCAAAAGGAAGGCTCCAATCAGGTGGTTGCATTATAGGAGCACATGTCAACATACCTTTAAGTTTGACAAAGGCATTTTGACATTCTAATTCCACTCGAATGAGTTTTCCCTTTAGAGGAGGTTACATAAAGGATGAGAGATGGTACTAAAGTCCTTGATGAACCTTTTTTAGAATTTGGCGTTTCCTAAGAAGGATCGCACCTCTCGTACACTTTCGGGTGGTGAGAGGTTAGAAATAAGATTAATTTTAGCTTTGTCTACCTCGATTCCCTTGGTTGAGATAATATGACTAATGACTATTTCCTTTTGAACCATAAAGTGACATTTCTCCCAATTCAGCATGAGGTTCTTCTCTTCACACCTTTCCAAAACAGTTTTTAAGTGCTTAATGACTCATCAAAGTCGCAACTAAATAGGGAGAAGTCGTCCATGAAAACTTCGAGAATTTTTCTCACCATATTTGAAAAGGTACTCAACATGCAACGCTGAAAAGTGGCAGGGACATTGCACAGTCCAAATGACATCTTTCGATAAGCAAAGGTGCCGAATGGACATGTGAATATTGTCTTCTCTTGGTCCTCTAGGGCGATCTTTATTTGGTTGTACCCTGAATATCCATCGAGGAAGCAAAATTGGAAATGAACTGCTAACCTTTCTAAGATTTGATCAACAAAGGGTAAAGGGAAGTGATCTTTCCTTGTGACAGTGTTTAGCTTCTGGTAATAAATGCACATTCTCCAACCGGTAGTGACTCTGGTTGGCACGAGTTCATTGTTGGCATTGGCTATGATGGTTATTCCGGATTTTTTAGGCACGACTTGAGTTGGACTCACCCATTGACTATTGGATATCGGGTAGATGATACCCATATCTAATAGTTTTAACACCTCGGCCTTAACCACCTCCTTCATGTTTGGATTGAGGCGTCTTTGTGGTTGCCTAGATGTCCTCGCATTCTCCTCAAGGTATATGCAATTCTTATATTCTTTTAGAGTAGTAATCAACCTACTCTCTTGTTCTTGATCGAAATGGGAAGAAATCACCACTGGATATGTCTCATCTTGACCTAAATATACATATTTGAGATCCGAAGGCAAATGTTTTAGGTCGAGTTTCGGAGCCTTGATACTAGATGGAAGAGGCTTGTTTTCAGTTGAAGGCAAAGGCTTAAATGAGTTCTTCCATTGGTTAGTATCAAGTACCGGTACAGAGTTCAAAATGGCATCCATCTCTCGTATCATGTCATCATCAATCTCATGAGAGTGGGCTAAACATATCTCTAAACGATTAGAGAAAAATGTCAAAAGGGATGTATACCCCACGAATGACTCAATCAAATTTATTTCGTGGATCTCATCATCTCCATCCCATTGTTGTTTACATAAATCAAATATATTAAACTCAAGTGTCATATTTTTGAAGGACATTTGTACAAGCCCGTTTCTACAATTGATGATTGCATTTGAAGTGGCTAAAAAAGGGTGGCCAAGTATGACAGGAATTTGAGCACCGGTACCAATCACAGGGTGTGTATCCAAGACAATAAAATCCACTGGGTAGTAGAATTTATCAACTTGTACAAGTACATCTTCAATCATCCCTCTCGGTATACGAACGGATCGATCAGCAAATTGGAGTGTGGTTTTGGTGGGTTTTAATTCACCTAAACCAAGTTGTTCATAGACCAAGTATGGGATGAGGTTAACACTTGCCCCTAAATCGAGTAGGGCTTATTCGATCCGGTAGTCACCTATGATGCATGAGATTGTAGGACTACCCGGATCCTTGTATTTTTGGGGCACCTCTTATTTGATGATGGTGCTTAAGTTCTTAGTCAAAAGTACTTTATTATGTACGCTGTGTTTCCTTTAGACTGTACAAAGTTCTTTAAAAAAATTTGGCATATGATGGTATTTGTTTTATAGCATCCAACAATGGGATGTTGATCTTCAGTTGCTTAAAAACTTTCAAAATTTCTAAATTTTTGTCTAAAGGTTTGGGTGAAATCAAGCTTTGGGGAAAAGGGGAAACTGACTTGTGTTGCTTTTCCGGTTCTTTCTTATGTAGAGTGTTGCTAGAACTATCATCCTTGTTGGTAATTTTCGGATCATTAGGCTGTTGGGCTTTCATTGGATTAGACTTGTCAAATATTTTGCCACTTCGCAAGGTGGTGACGTCTTTAACATGCTCCATATGTTGGGAGGATGAGCTGGGATCTTGTATCTCAAATTGGGTTCTTGGGTTAGGAAGAGGTTGGGCAGGAAGTGTGCCTTTCTCCTTAACACTAAGATGAGATTCAACTCTAGCCATTGAAGTTTTCAAATCATTGATGGCTTGAGATGTGTTTTGGTTAAATCATAGTTGTTCTTGCAGTGAACCCATCATTTTTTAGAGAATTAGACTTGTTATATTCAGCTTGAACCAACACGAATGCACCCAACATATCCTCAAGTGTAGCTTTTGGTGTGATTACTAGGGTTGGTCTTAGCAAAGGTTGAGCTTGAGGGGTGTTATTTGCATTTGATGTTGGTCCATTCCTCCAACTGAAGTTGGGATGGTTCCACCAACTTGGATTGTATGTGTTTGAGTTTGGAGCACTGAATGGTCATTGGTAATTGTTTATGGCATTGGATTGTTCTTGCAAAACTTCTTGAAATGCAGGAATTGTTGGACAATCCTGTGTTTCATGTAGATTGGTGGCATAAATAACACAAGCATTATCAATGACTTCCTTGGAGTTTATTGTTTCTCTTTTCTTCAATTTTATGGCCTCAACTTTTCTTGTGAGGCTAGTTACATGTGCACTCATATTGTCTTCTTCTGAGAGGACATAAATTCCTCCGTTTTCTCTTTGTTGGTCTGTCTTGGGATTTGCTAGGTTTAGATGTATCATAAGATTGTGCATTCTCAGCCAAGATATCAAAGTAATCCCATGCTTCATCGGCTTCCTTATTCATGAATTCCCCATTACACATCATCTCTACGAATTAGCGAATGGGTGAAGTCAGTCCTTCATAGAAAACGGTTATTACCCGCCAACTTTCGTAGCCATGATGTGGGCATGTATTCAATAAATCCTTGAACCTTTCCCAACATTGGAAGAAGGTCTCGTCCTCTTTTTGGGCGAAATTCATGATTAGGCGCCTTAGCATGTTGGTTTTGTGAGTTGGGAAAAACTTTTTAATGAATTCCCTAGTCATTTTAGTCCATTTACCAATTGATCTTGGCCTTAATGCATGAAACCAAGCCTTCACTTTCTCTTTAAGAGAAAAGAGAAACAATTTAAGTCGCACAACGTCATCCGATACGTTTTTAAAGTGTAACGTGGCTATCACCTCATCAAATTTCTTGAGATGTTGATAAGCACATTCACTGTCTAATCTATGAAATTTGGGAACGAGTTGGATTACTCCTGGTTTGAGATCTATGTTCCCTGCATAATATGGAAAAATAATGTAAAGGCATGTGGCCAGAACTCCTACCGGAAGTCTTATGGGCTTATAGGACTACGACTCGCACGTCAACCGGAGAAACTCCTTTCTCATTGGCTTTCGGTACTGATGTAGTGGTCCCAGTCGAAGTTTGTTCGCTTCCCCAAGTGTAGGGTTGCGATGTAGTAATAAACTCGGTAAGACCAAGGTCGATCCATAAGGACTTGTGTAGGAATTCACAAACACATCCAATAGTTTCTATTGAGAAGCTAACAATCAGATTTTGTATGAGATTGATGTAAGTAACAACTTTGAACTAAATTGAAGGTAAACAATTGTAAAAAAGGAACTAGGGGTTCAAGGATCCACTTGTAGCAATCCTTGATGCTCAATTCGCTGTGGTTTCTCACTTTCTCAACTAGAATCGATATTAAGATCTATCTAGCCAGATGATAGAGCTGTTAAACCAAACAATTTGTCATATGTAAGAGCCATGTGTATGATTCACTCAATGCAAGCTAGGCTGAGCATGCTCAATTGCATAGGTCAGTCCCAATTCAAATAGGATAAGATCACAATCATAACCATCCTCAAGTCCTGTCACAAGACAAGGCTAGATTATGATTTGCACTTGATTCAAATCACATGCACAGTCCCATACATAATTCAGAAAACCAGAAAAGTAGAACTTTGGTAGGAAGTCCCCACATGAAGATCATAGTACTAGAGCGTACTCCAATTCCTCGGATCATACAGGTCTAGACTAACAAAAATCAATTAAGAACTTAAGTAATTCTCCCAAACATCCATGAGTCATCATAAGACTAAGAAAAACTACTTAGAACTTGTATAAACTAAAAACGAATTGAAACATCTTAGATCCACTACAAGCTTCACCTCTTAGCCCTAGCTAAGAGGTTTAGCTGCTCATGATCCAAGGAAACATGAAACAACTAAAAAAAATATAAAACAGTAAAACAAACTAGAAGGAGTTTTGGAACTTCGAAATTCACTTCCGCCACCTCCAACCTTGCTTAAACTCCTCTAAGATACCCTAGGAACGATCCCTAGGTGTCCTTTTATAGTGGGGAGGCTCCACAAACTCAGAATTTGCGTAAAACTTACGCACTGCGTAGAGAAATCCGGTGCCAGAAATAGAAAGTCCGCATCTTACGCATGGCCGACCGGTCGGACGACCGGTCTGAGTAGCTGGCCGACTGGTCGTGACCAGTTGTGCCTCACTATGAAA
The DNA here is from genome assembly GCA_003013855.2 of Liriodendron chinense. Lineage (NCBI taxonomy): Eukaryota > Viridiplantae > Streptophyta > Magnoliopsida > Magnoliales > Magnoliaceae > Liriodendron > Liriodendron chinense. The sequence continues at coordinate 2,337,442 of ML058408.1, forward strand.
CAATCCAGCAAGCTCTAGAGGTGGAATTTCTTCTGGCCGACCAGTCAGGACTGTCTTGGTTCTGTGTCCAAGCATATGCAAAGGGTTGGCCGACCGGTCTTGACCGGTCTGGCTCCCTTGGCCGACCGGTAGGACGACCGGTCGTGGCCATTACTTCTTCATTTCCTTCTTCTTTTCTTCTCTCTTTGCTTCCTTCTTCCTTCGGCCCACCTTGGGTCTTCATCCAAGGCTCTTAAAGGGATATTTTTGGTCTCTTATTAGGTGAAGTCCACTCTCATTCCTGCAATCACAACACATGCATTAAATTAGTCTTTAAATCATGAAAACCTTGCATAATGAGTGATGAATTGGGGCTAGAATATGCACAATTGAGAGCTTAACAAAGTTCAGGTGCCCTCGTACCGGATCGAGTAGTATGATCCCACTTGCAGTCAGGAAGGTCTGAGGCTTCATCTCAACCTCTTGGAAGAACGGAGGGACGCATCCCAACTTCGAGCAGCGCTTATCAACAATGTATCGCTCGTTATCGTAACGCCAAAGTCTGACCTAGAGCTTTTCAGCTCGGCAATTTGATTCTTAGACAGAACCTCGGAATTCCTGCTCGTTCGTTGGATCCAAATTGGGAAGGCCCGTATCGAGTTATCAAAATTGTACGAGCAAGGTACCTATTATCTCGAAGATATGCAAGGAAGACCCGTACTTCGCCCTTGGCACGTGGAGCATTTGCTACGGTATTTCCCTTAATTCGATGTAAGTTTGAACGATATTCGAATAAAGGTGGATTGTCTTTATTGTCTTTTGGTCGCTACTCCATTTGATTGGACCTGAATAGACCTGAAGAGAATACGCATATTCTCTTGGCCAATTCTCTACCCTTAGTAGAATCAAAGCCTCAATCGATAGATCAGTCTATCTTTACGCGGACATGGTCACCAAGACCCCCGGATTGAGCCTAACTCATTGCTTCATGAGTTAAGTACGAAGGCATTCAGTATACGAGAAAGCAGGAACCAAAAGAAGGAGAAAAAAGACGTAAATAATATTAGCAAAATGCTTTTTTCATTCATCTCATTGATTATAAAAGTCAAGTTGTTTACAAATGAAAAGTGAAAACTGATACATTAGATAGATAAAAGGAAGAAAGATGGTCATCCTTGCACATCGGCCAGGGGAGGAGCCAAACTCTCAGCTTCAGGGCCCACTTCCGAGACCCCTCCCGCTTGAGTGACCTTAGTCACCTCGTTCTCGGCGGCTGCTCTTTCCTCCACAACTATGATAGCCGTGACCTTTTCGAACTCTCCCATATCAAAAGATGGAGACATTCGCTGCACCACCCGCAGTGCGAAGTCGCGACCAGCATCGTACGACTCATATCTTTTGTCGTTATACAGCTACGAAGTCCGGAACTCCATGATGGCTCGGGCCCCTTCATCAGAGAGCATCTTGACAAGGGCCACTCTCTCCTCCTCCCAGTGGATCGAGTCATCCTTGAGCTGTGCAAGGGTGGAGCGCTCTTTCTCCAGATTGTCGCTAACTTCCTTGAGCTATGACTTGATTTCTGCGAGCCGCTCCTCCAACGAGATCTTGTCCTGATGGAAGATCTCTCTTTCTCTCTCTACTTTCTCCTTCATCTCTGCAGCTTGGCGAAGTTCGAGTCCAAAGTCTGATACCTATCGGTCAAGACTTGAACCTTTTCGATGAGGATTGTTCTCTCCCTGGTCATCTTCGCGATCAAGATCTCGCGAGACTTAATAACCTAGTCCCGTCCGTGGACCGCCTTTTCCAAAGCGATCCTCTTCCCCTCGGCTTCATCTATTATACGGCGAGCGGCGAGGATATCACGCCTCGTTCATATGATGAGGTCCAAGCCCTGCAGGACAGAAGGAAGACTATGAGATGAGCATTCAAAAGTCAATAGAAAAAGCTAGGAACAGGGTCAAATCAAAGCATATTTTACCTGGACCATTCTCACTCCCACATCAAGAAAGAGGTCTTCAGGACTTGGCTCGGGGAGGGCACCAAAAGTTTGGGGGGAGATGTTGTCAAAAAGAAACTTGCAGATTGGATGGAGGTGACTGGGGATGGTGAACGTTCCGACTCCAGAGGGCTGGGCTATGACTAGGCCAGCTGGGCTCGCATCTTGAGCAGTGGTCAGCTCGCGAGCAAGAACCATCTCGCGAGGACCTTCCACCTCGCGAGGTTCTTCAGCTAGGGGGCAATTTGACCCCGCCACGTCGTTCCTCAGAGAATTGTCAATGATATCAATGACTGGTAGTTCAGGAGGAACCACCGGTGTAGAAACCGTCGGTGCAGCCGCCGCAGTCTCCGGTAGAGGGGTTTGGGCAGTTTCACCAGGCCGATTAGACGGGTGAGAGGGACCGGCAGATGTCTTCTTTTGACTTTTTGAGCCGGTGCCCTTTAGGCGAGGCAGCAACCCTCTCTTCTCCCCCACGTTCGTCATCGCGACCTCCTCGCGAGATATCAACCCGGCCGCTGCGAGTCGAGAGGCTGACAGACAAGCCTCGATATGCCTGTCGCGAGTAGGCAACTTGTAAACCTTCACGATCTTCTCGTGAATTCCTCCTTTCAAGTTCAGCTTCCCCACAGTTGGAACACCTGTAAACATGAGCAAAAGTTAGAAAAGCAGAGAACATTAAGCGGCTCATAAATCTGGGAAGAGTGAAGCTACGCCCACCTTCACAGAAAAATTGGCTCACGTTATGGCTCCCAAAGGAGGACCCTGTCTCAGACTCCCAGCTCCCGGAAGCGTAAAACCAGCGTTTCTTCCACCCGGGGTAATTCAAAGAGGGTTTCCCCAAGACGAAATTATCCCGGTGCCAGTAACACAGGTAATACCAGCCTTCGCTGGAGGGGGCTTTCTTGAGTTGGTACATTTGGAGGAACTCTTCTGCCGTTAACTCCATGTTACCAGCTTGCGCCCAGAGAATGAAGGAGCTCAGAATTACCCTCCAGCTGTTTATAATAAGTTACCCGGGGGCAATCTTATAACTTCAGGAGTACGCCGCGAATGAAGGGGTGGAGGGGAAGGCGCACCCCAAGAGTGAAGAAATACTCATAGAGGGTGACTCAACCGGGGGGAGGTGAGTCCGGGGTTTCTCCCTCTCCGGGTAACCGGAAAACAACTGAGTTGGAAACCTGGTATTTCTCCCGCAACTCACTTAGTCGTTCCTCCGTCATAATCGAAGGGTACTCGGACGCAGAGAATCTGCCGGCAGGAACCCTCGCATTGTTGGAGTAAGAAGACTTTGGGGTAGCATCCCCCAGGGGGACGGTCTCCTCATCAGAATCCCCCGCCATGGACATTTAAAGATAAAAAGAGGGAGGAAAATAGCACTTTGGAAGAGAAGGAGAATGAGGAAATGAAGCTATACCAGAGAGAATCGGACTAACAAAGTCACACCAGAGGAAGAGAGTTACACCAGAAGGAAGCAAGGAAAGAGGAAGGATTTTCAAAAACTTCGGATGAAATTTCGAAAACCTTGCAGTCTCCGTATATTTATAAGCAATCATTCCTCAAGATTTGGTGACATGTGGCGATTGTTCGTTTGGCACAGCAGTCGAGCGGGCATGGCCATTAATTCCACAGATACGTGGCGGGCGCCTCTTCATTTCCTCTTTGCCGAAAAGCTGCGGAAGGCTGGCGCTCATTAATGCCAGCCCAATCATGTACGGCTTTACCTCCGATAAAGGCATTAGACGGTTATGCGTGCCAGTTAGCAAGTCCTTCACTTAGACTTCTCGACGGTAAGGACTTGGGGAGCATCTGTTATAGCTAAGTTGCAGTGGTTGAAGATAGCGAAGACTCGAGGCCTGCGAGCACCTTTGTGATGGTATTCGACCTGCGAGCCCTCATGGTCAAGGCTCGCATATTGGAAAAGTACGATATACAACCCCCAAACCACCGAGCCTTTCTGGTCGAGGCTCGCATATCGGGGAAGTGCGGAATACCCTTCTGAAAATGTGAGCATCTTGATTAGTGGTCGTTGAAAGGTTCTGCATTTCAAATATGCGAGAAGTTACCCCCGAGCTCGAACGTCCTTCCGCCTTTTTAGTACTAGCAGCCCATATAGACCGATTTTGGGCTTATCTTTGCTCGTGGTTCCGAACCTCAGGGGATCACTATCAGGGAACGTAATCAACCAGATGTCTAATTGGACCAGGCCATCTCTTTATCTAAGGAGCAACAGGATAAACACCTTATCTCTGGAAATCAGTAGTAATCTTAACGTCTTGTATAACAGATTGGATCACTTGAACCTATATAAATGGGTGGCCTCATGAATGAAAGAGGTACACAATCTCTAAGCTGATATCCCCCTGTTTCGTTTTACAACCATGTCTCGTTTGACTTAAGCTTCGGAGGACCAACGGCTGGACGTCGGCCACCCTTAGTTTTCTCTTGTATTCTTTCAGGTTCGAAAGGAAGCTGGCTTGAAGGAAGGTGAACGTCTGAAGGATTCTGTTACCAAATCCGACGTAAACACAACTCTCTTTCGGAAACAATGCTTCTATAAACTTCAAGATATACACGAACAAGATTTAAAGAAATTAAATGATAGAAGATGAAATCTTAAACTCCTTAAACATAATGAGTGTCTCACATAGAATCCCCACTGATTGATTGATAAATAGAGGAACCCGAACAAGTGAGGTCTAGTGTGCATAGTGAATGTTCATCTCATGAGTTTCCAGGATTACCTTCTTCATAGATCAACAAAACTAAAGATCTAAGAGTGTACAGATCAACAACAAGCCTATGACAAGAATTTGTCTTACCGTTCCTTCGACGGATTTCACACTACTTCCCATTTCCAGCTTAGGTTACGGGTAGACCTTCCCTGGTTAGTAATAGGTAGCCCTTTTTGAAAATTTTCAACATATATTCAATGAATAACCTTAATTTTCTTTCAATAATAAATAGGTTTTTTAGAAATCCATATCTTTCATTCTTTTTTCTTATTTCACATGAACAAGGATGGATAAAGTTCCCCGGCTTGGTTCCTCAACACCTTAAACCTTTAATTTAACTGATCCACAAATCTACATAATCCCTTTAAATCATGAGAATCGTGTAATGTGAACTAGACTCAAAAGTATTCAAATTTTCTATCAATCAAATCAATAGGGGAATTCAAATAGAAAATTACCATGTTATAAGTCCTTTAAGAGTTTCAAAATTATGTCACTACATCTCTCTTCCTTTCATACTTTTGACATTCCAAGTGCATAAAAACACGATTTTCCAAAAGAGTTTTGAATTTTTAGAAAAATTGAAAATTTTCTACAAACATTGCTTGAAATGTCACAAATTGCTAGATTCATCTAAGAATCTCACCCCCAACCAAAACTTTACATTGGCCACAATGTAAGAAAAATATGCAATAAATATAACAACATGAGAGCAATATGGCCATATAAAGGAAGTGAGAAAGAGAGATATCACCTGAGAAATAATATTGCATGGCAAAATTGGCTTGCGGAGATGGATTACTTCACAAACTAAGTCTACTAATCAAAGCAAATCCTAATGCAATTTAATTCTAGGAAAGCGATTAAAAATCTAAACCGTCCTCCGACAGACTAGGAGGTTAATCCCAACAACTCATCTAAAAGCATAAAGTTTAGCAGAATCATTAGATGGATCAAAGGTTTCGTAGTAAAGTCATCCAAGATCCTACTTTACAATATACATATGTGTGAGTGATCTTGATAAGACATTGAAAATCTCAAAAAGGAATTTCAACGGGGTCCTTAATGTTTTCACCACATGTATAAGAAGAGACATCATCATTATTGTAGGATAAAGTTGACCATCAAGAAATGCGATCAGAGAATGATTAAGAGAAGGCGTGGCTAGCCATCCCAAATGCGAGCAGCTCGGCTCGTACTCGTCGAAAGGGGTCGCATCCCAAATGCGAGCAGCTCGGCTCATGCTCGTCAGAAGGGGTTGCATCCCAAATGCGAGCAACTCGGATCGTGCTCGTCGAAAGGGGTTACATCTTATATGCGAGCAGCTCGGCTTGTGCTCGTCGAAAGGGGTCGCATCCCAAATGCGAGCAGCTCGGCTCGTGCTCGTCAGAAGGGGTCACATCCTAAATGCGGCCAGTCCACCGAGTCTGAGCATCCTCCGCTCTTCTACTACCAGCAGCCCGTATAGGCCGGTCTTGGGCTTATCTCTATTCATGGCTCCGAATCTCAGGGGAGCACCATCAGGGAACGTAATCAGCTAGATGTCTAATTGAGTTAGGACCATCCGCTTATCTAAGGATTCATCGGATAAATCCCCTATCCCCAGAAAATCAGCAGTAATCTTAACGTCTTGCGTAATAGACTGGGTCACTCGGATTTGTATAGATAGATGACTCCACAAAAGATAAAGGTACACAATACATGATCTCTGAGTCCCACACTCTCGTCCTTCCTTCTTACTTCCACGTCCCATCTAACTTAAGCTTCGGAGGGCCAACGGCTGGACGCCGGCCACCCTTAGTTTTCCTTTGTGCTTTTTCAGGTTCAGGAGGATACTACCTGAGAGGAAGATGAACGTCTGGAGGACCCTGTTATAAAATTCGATGTAAACAGATTGGCGCCGTCTGTGGGAACGATTTGATCGTCAAGATTAGCCACTCTCACCACTGATCGAAATCCTCCCACTATGCCTCCCAAAAGACAGCTCATCCTCCCACTCCAAGGCAGATGCTACCTCCGCCTAACACTACCGAACCAGCGCCTATCCCTTAGACTACTTCAACGGGCCTCCCTCAGGGAGATCCTAACGTGCCATCGCAAAACCCGTAATTTGATGCTTCCGGGAATCAAGAAGACATCATGCGTCTCCTCGGAAACACACTCCTAACCCTCAACGCCGGACTTCAAGCCTTGTCTAATCGGCTTGATCAGCATTTTCTGGAGCCCCAGCGATAACCTTCCGAAGGGTTGCCGGCGCAACCTATACCAGTGGTTTCCAGACATTCCGCGGACGAACCACAAGTCCAACCAAATCATCCTCCATCGAATCAAATTCCACTCGGCAATCAAGCCCCTGTACTACCCCCGCATTCCATACACTCTAGTACTTCCCGACAACAGCAATCTCAGGGGTCCACTGTCGAAACGTCAGGTTATACCTTACCATGGGAAGGAGACCTCAAGAGAATCCATGATCGTTTTGATGACATGGAACAACGATACCAGGAAAATCGACCATCTACTGCTGTGGCGTCGATACATCGATCCGAGTCTCCTTTCACCTACGAGGTCATGGGGGCACCTTTACCTAGGAAGTATCGCACGCCCGTCATCACCCCGTATACCTGGTATTGGCGATCCTCTCGAACACCTGGAAACGTATAGGTCTCTTATGGAGCTGGAGGGACATGGGTCAGAAATCATGTGTAGGGCTTTTTCCCTAACTTTAAAGGAGGCAGCTCGTACATGGTTCCGGGGGCTAAAACCCCGATCCATCGGGTCCTTCGCATAGCTATCGGAGTTATTCCTCTCTCAATTCATGGGAAGCATCCGTACTAAAAAGCCGGCATCTCACCTAATGGATTTGAAATAGCAGCATGGGGAGACGATAAAGGAATTCACAGTACGGTTCACTACAGAAGCCGTCCAAACTGAAGGCTATACCGAAGAAAAAGGCCTCACCGCCCTCATAGCCGAAATTACAAGCGAGAGATTTAGATTTGCCCTAGATAAAAACCCTCCTAAAACCATGACAGAATTCCAACCAAAAGCTCAGAAATATATCAATGCAGAAGAAGTTGCTTTGGCACGTCATGGTATACAGGGTAAGAAACGCAAGCCGGAGGAAATCTAGCCCCCGGATAAGAAATATTGGTGTTGATGGAGATCAAGCATAAACCATATGTGAAATGGCCTGCAAAGATCAAATACGATCCTGAAAAGAGAGATAAGAGTAAGTTTTGTTATTTTCACAAAGACCATGGGCACAGTACCCAAGATTGCATATCTCTGCGAGATCACATCGAAGCTCTCATTCGAAAAGGTCATCTTCAAGATTATGTTGTCCGTCAAGGTCGATCACCTAAAAGGGTGGAAGCCCCACCACACCAGAAGAAGTCGCCTCACCATCATACTTCATAAGAAGACGTTAAACCTACCGGGGAGATCTGGACCATCGTCGAAGGACCGACTTGCAAGGGAGATTCTCAAGTTTCAAGAAAAGGATACACTCGTAAGGCGTCTAAGAAGCCCCAGCATATCTACTGGTTGGAATAGACGCCCAACACGTTAGAATTCGGCCATCCTCCAATCTCCTTCTCCCTCGAGGATGCAGAGGCGATTCACTTCCCTCACGAAGACTCCATCGTGGTCGCGCTAAAGGTATCAAATTATCTGACTCATCGTATTATGGTGGATACAGGTAGCTCTGCTGATATTCTCTACCTGGAGGCATTCAACAAAATGGCACTAGTCAGAAGCCTGCTCAAACCAGTCACTACTCCTCTCGTCGGCTTCGGGGGAGAGGTGGTAACGCCGGAAGGAAGCATTGACCTCCCAGTCACCTTTGGAGAAAGTCCAACGAAAACGACTGTCTTCGTTAATTTCCTCGTGGTAGATCGGAGGTCAACATATAATGCCATTTTGGGTCGACCTTCGCTTAACAAGGTAGGGGCAGCTTTACATCCTTTGTATTTATGTGTCAAATTTCCTACCCCAAATGGTGTTGGGGTTGTACGAGGAAATCAAAAAGAAGCCCGATCGTGTTATGAGATAGCCGTACAAGATCGAAAGAAGGCTCAGACGACACCAGTCATGATGGTGGCACAAGATCCATCAAGTCCTCCCACGGCTACCTCATTGGACCCGAGAGAGAATGCTCTCCAATTTGGAACTCCCAGAGAAGAGACAGTGGTAATCCACTTAACTGAAGACGACTCAGTCCAAAGTTGTCTATGTGGGATCCTCTTTAAGCAGCATCTTTCGGGAAAATCTGGTCCGTTTCCTCACCGAATACCAAGATGTGTTTTCCTGGTCTTATAGAGACATGCCGGGCATCGACCCCAGCGTCATAGCACATCGTCTGAACGTTGATCCGAAGTATAAACCTGTTCATCAGCGTTGACGTGCTTTCACTGTAGAGAGGTAAATGGTAATCAAGGCTGAAGTCGAGAAGCTGCTCACAGTCAATTTTATAAAAGAAGTTGACTACCCAGAGTGGGTCGCGAACGTGGTTCTCGTTCGAAAAGTAAATGGCAAGTGGAGAATGTGTATTGATTATTCAGATATGAACAAAGCATGCCCCAAAGATAGTTTCCTGACCCCACGAATCGACCAGCTGGTTGATTCAACAGCAGGACATGCGTTGCTCAGTTTTATGGACGCCTATTCCGGTTACAACCAAATCATGATGCATCCACCCGATAGCCAGCACACTGCCTTCATCACTGACCGAGGCCTGTATTGCTACCAGGTAATGCCTTTTGGTCTTAAAAATGCAGGGGCCACCTATCAGCGCCTCGTCAATAAAATATTTGCCACACAAATCGGTAGGAATATGGAGGTTTACGTCAACGACATGCTCGTGAAAAGTGTCGTAGAAGACGACCACCTTACAGATCTTCGAGAAGCCTTCGACTTGATGAGGAAGAATCAGATGAAGCTAAATCCTGAGAAATATGCGTTCGGAGTGTCTGTTGGAAAATTTCTCAGATTTATGGTTGGCTAACGAGGAATCGAGGCAAATCCTGAAAAAATAAAAGCATTGGTCGAGATGAAATCTCCGACCACTCTTAAGGATGTTCAACGTCTGCCTGGTCGCATTGCATCGTTAAACAGGTTCATTTCGCGGGCCTCTGACAAGTGTTTACCCTTCTTTAAACTCCTCCAAGCCATCGCCAAATCTGATTGGGAGTGGACACCGCAATGCGAAAAAGCATTTGTTGAACCTCCAATTTATACATTGCATAGGCCACTACATCACATTATATGCATGGTTTTCATGTTTAAAAGGGCCATCTAATGTATGTTTTGTGATTGTAGGGATGAGAGCAGACTTCACCTAATTGGGGACCAAAAGAATACATTTAGATGCATGGGATGAAGATTGAAAAAGGAGCAAAGAAAGAAGAAAGCAAGGAGAAAAGAAAGTTGAAGAAAAAGAAGAAGAATAGCAAGTCCGACCGGTCATCCGATCGGTCGGCTACACCTTTGGAAACCACTGGATGAAGGACCAATTGGTCCGACCGGTCTTGACCGGTTGGCCAACCGGTCGGTGCCTTCTGCAGAACACACTGGACCAATGCCCAGTTTGGTCCGACTAGTCGGCCAACCAGTCAACCCTCTCTGTGTACTCCTTGGACTATTTAAAATACAGGTCCGACCGGTCAGCCAGCCCAGTCCGACCGGTCGTCCGACCGGTTGGCCACATACAAAACAGGCAGTTGCTATTCTGGGCTCAGAAAAATACTGAGCACTGCGTAACCTTACGCGGTTTCTGGAAGATTCCGACGCAATCGAGCGTCCTCACTATAGAAGGACACCTAGAGGCTCTTCCTAGGGTATCATAGAAGCCAAGGGACGTCATGAGAGAGGAAGGAAGCCGTCGTGGAGGGTCTACAACCCTCCAAACTCTGGTTTTTCTATGTTTTCTAGGTTTTTCATGAGTTTTAGTTGTAGTATGATAATGCTCGGCTAGAATCTCTCAGCTAAGGCTGAGAGGTGAAGCTTGTAGCTAATTTCATGTTTGATTCAGTTTAGTTCAAGTAATTTTACTTCAAGTTTGGATTTTTGCATCTTTTAGTTCCCAAAGTTGATAGTTTTTTATGTTTTATGAGAGTTCATGTGCTCCGGACATGGATTCCTTGCAATTCTCTGAGATTATCATGTTTGTTTGTTTTGATTAGAATTATAGTAATCCTTGAGCAGGCTGATAAGTGCCTAATATTGTATAATTAACCCTGGTTGTTAAGGGCATTATCATTGTTTTTTTGGTTAATTATCCCTCATTGAGCGATTTTTCAATGTTCAGGTGATCAGGAGAAGTTGGACAAGGTCTGAGCCAATCAAGGCGATTAAAGGCCCTAAAGTGATCAAGATAAAATATGTGGTGATCATGAAGAAAATCGGGCCGTAAAGATCAAATGATGGATGATCCAGCAATCCCACAAGTGCTGGCCCAACTTACATCAGCGCCGTCATCAACAATCGTCCATCCTTACAGCTGTAGCAGCTTGGTGGCCTCCACGTTGCAACCATGGCCAACATGCCAACTGATGATCACGTCACCATCCATGAAGAGGACGGCTCCAACGTGAGCCGCAACTGCTCTCCATCCCAGCTTCACGTCCTTCACAACTGCAGCGGACCCAATTCACCTCAGCCGTCAAGAAGATGGAGTAGAGATTAGATCTTTACCATCCAGAACTCCTCTGCACTGTGCATCAGCCCCACCTGTTGAACGTGCTCCACAGCAGCTCTCGACCCTTGCACATGTTCCAGCAAAAGGAGCTCTCTCTCTAGCTCTCTCCCTCTCTCTCTCCCTCTCTCTCTCTCTTGCTCTCTTCCCAACACATGTCTCTCTCTCTCTCTCTTACTCTCTTCCCAACACATGTCTCTCTCTCTCTCTCCTTCTCTCCTCCCAACACATGGAGTGCCACCTAGGCTTGGGAGCCACCTAGGCTTGGGAGCCTCTCAAAAGTCTATAAAAGGAGGCCTCTCCTCCTCATTTCAATCATCCCCATACAAGAGTTCTCTCTTCTTTAGTCCTCTCTTCTTTCTTTTGTAGTGTAGAGTAGTTTTCTCTTTTGTAGAGATTTTAGTCTTCCATTGTAGCATGGTTGGCTAAACCTCTAGCTAAGGCTAGGGGTGAAGCCTTTGAAGAAATTTGCAAGCTTTGGTTCTTTTGGTTCAACATTGTGTGGTGTAAATGTTAGAGTTCTCTTTGGTTGATTGGTTTGGTTATCCACCTCGGCAGATGCTTTGTTGTGTAAGCGCCTTGATCCATCGTCGACTCCAAGCACGTTGGATGCTTGGGATCCCTTACACACCAATTAGCTAGTTCATGATCGATAAAGTCCCTTGATCCATCGTCGACTCCGGGCATGTTGGATGCTTTAAATTCCCTACGGTCATCGAGCTAGTATAGGTAAAGTCATCGATCTGTAAAATCCCTTGATCCATTGTAGACTCCGGGCACATTGGATGCTTTGGATTCCCTGCGATCGATAGATGAGATCTTAACTGGTTGGATCGGTCAATCAAAGCCTCCTATCTTGTAAGTATGCATTTGATCGTATGAATTGTGATCTTATCGGTTGACTTGTTGGCAAAGTTGTTGATTTGTACAATTCCTTGATCCATTGTCGACTCCGGGCACAGTGGATGCTTGGAATTCCCTGCGATCAACTAACGAGTGCTTCATGGTCAAATCAATCGATTCAGATCACCATCTTTTATGAAATATGCAGTGGTTTAACTGTTTCATCTTCTGATTGGAATGAATCTTTATTCGATTCTAGTCGAGTTATAGTTGGACCAATGAATCAAATCTTGTGAATGAATCAAAGGTGGATCCCTGATGCCTTAGCCCCTTTTCTATTTTTGTCTTTCACCACACACAACTTGCTCCACTCTCGTGGATAAATGAGATTTCATCTCACTCACCTAAACTAATTCCTCTAAGTGTTCTTAACCCTAATCCCTGTGGATCGACCTCGGTCTTACCGAGTATTTTACTACTTCGCTACCTGCACTTGGGTGTGCAATCTTCGGGTTGTAGCCAAGTTTTTGGCGCCGTTGCCGGGGATTGGCATCGGTTTAAGAATATTTTTGGAATTGGTTTATAGTATATATATTGTCAATAGTCTACTAACTTATTTTATTTTGTTGCTCTCAGGAATCACTCATAGATAAGTGTTCTTCTTTCCGGGTAACTTCTTTCCTTATCTCCTTGTTTTGTGTTTATGCGTAAGTGGACTCGTGATCACATAAGACGTCTTCTAAGCGACAAAATTTTGGTTAAAGGTCTATCCAATCACTGTGTTAGAAAACTTCCTGATACTTGTGAATTAACCATAAACATGGCCGAGAATGAAAATGAATATGATCAAGATGAGAATGAAGTACACAATGAGCCACCATTTAGGAGTTTACGTGATTACTTGCAACCTGCAAGAACGAGTACTCCTTCTTGTATGGTTTTTCCGGTGAATGCGGGCAACATTGATTTTAAACCTGGAGTGATACAGTTAGTTCCTAAATTTCATGGACTCGACTCTGAAAGTCCCTATTTACATTTGAGGGAATTTGATGAAGTAATCGCTACTTTGCACTACGATAACGTTTCTGATGACGTGGTTAGGTTAAAACTATTTCCTTTTTCTTTGAAGGAGAAGGCCAAGCCTTGGTTGCACTCCTTAAGGCCCAGAACCATAGGGACATGGCAAGAGATGACTAGGGAATTTCTTAAAAAGTTTTTCCCTATTCATAAGACCAACACCCTGAAACGAGATATAATGAATTTCTCCCAAAAGGAGAATGAAACTTTTTTTCAGTGTTGGGAACGTTTCAAGGAACTCTTACTTGCCTGCCCACATCATGGCTACGAAACATGGGGCTTGATTAGCTTCTTCTATAATGGATTGAGCCCAGTCATGCGCCAATTCGTAGAAATGATGTGTAATGGGGAGTTTATGAGCAAAGGTTTTGATGAGGCTATGGAATACTTTGACTTCTTAGCAGAAAATTCCTAATCTTGGGACACATCTGACAAAACCGCTAAGACCAAGCCTGGGCCCAATGAAAAAAGAGATGTTTATCTTTTAACCGAGGATGACGATGTCAATGCAAAGATAGCAGGGCTCACACGTAAAATAGAAGTCATGGAATTAAGGAAGGTCAACGCTATTAAAACCAGGGAAACTGAAAGTGTTTGTGACATTTGTAAGAGCGATGCACACTTCACGAAGGGTTGTCCTACAATCCCGTCTTTTCAAGAATTATTGCACGATCAAGCCAATGTCATGAATACTTATCAAAGGCCTTTCAATGCCCCAATGTCAAACACGTATAATCTTAATTGGCGGAACCATCCCAACTTCAGTTGGAGAAACGGACAAACTGCCAATGTAGGCAATAATCCTCAAGTGCCTTCCACTGGCACACCTGTATGTGCCCCCACCAAGGAAGACCCTAGAGGATACTTTGCATACATTTACGGAGGGACAAGCTCAAATCAATCAGAGACAAGATCAGAACATCACGCACATCATGCAAACCCTCCAAGAGCTCAAAACTTCCATTGAAAGAATCGAATCACGACAGAATGTTAAGGAGAAAGGGACCTTTCTGGCCCAACCTCAACCTAACCCGAGGGGACAGTATGAGGTGAATGATTCGGGTTCTTCCAACCCTCATGTTGAGCACACTAAATCTGTCACCACCCTAAGAAGTGGTAAGGTGATTGAAAAAGATATTCCTAGGACAGTTGATAAACCTAAGGAATCATCTAAATCGAAGAGTGATGACAGATCTAGTGATGATCAACTTAAGAAGGAGACAGAGCATGTTTTTGAACCAGTGGTCCCGTTTCCCCAACGCCTACTCTCATCTAAAGCAATGGTTAAAGCTCAAGATGTCTTGGAAGTTTTAAACAAGTGAAAATCAACATACCCTTGTTGGATGCAATCAAGCAAATACCTTCATATGCTAAGTTCCTGAAAGATCTTTGTACTATTAAGCACAAGCTCAATGTACAAAAGAAAGCCTTTTTGACTGAACAGGTTAGTGCTATCATTAACCAAAACTCTCCCCCAAAATACAAAGATCCAGGAAGTCCTACTATTACTTGCATAATAGGGAACTTTCGGGTCGAACAAGCACTTCTTGACTTAGGGGTGAGTGTCAATCTAAACCCTTCTCGGTTTACGAACAGTTGGGACTCGGTGAATTGAAACCCACCAGGACCACCTTGCAACTTGCCGATCGATCTGTACGGATACCGAGAGGAGTAGTGGAAGATGTGTTGGTACAAGTCAACAAATTTTACTTCCTAGTAGACTTCATCGTCTTGGATACCCAACCCATAACAAATGTTAGCACCCAGATACCTGTTATTCTTGGCCGACCATTCCTGGGAACTTCCAATGCTGTGATCAACTGCAGTAATGGGGTCGTGAAGTTTTCATTTGGCAATATGAAGTTAGAGCTAAATGTTTTCAACATGTGTAAACAACAAGGGAATGATGATGAGATCCATGAGGCCAACCTGATCGATACCCTCATGGAAGAAGAATTCCTTCTAACCTCTCTGTCCGAACCCTTAGAAGCATGTCTAGCCCACTTTGCTGATTCTGATGATGAGACAATTTTGGAAGTGGTGAATGGATTGTTAGAATCCACCCTTGTGCATGATACAAACCAGTGGAGGCCTCATTTTGAAAAACTCTCTCTAAATGATTCACGACCTCTACCATCAAGAATTGAAGCACCAAAGCTTGACCTGAAGCCATTCCCTTTAGAACTGAAATATACATACTTGGGTCAAGACAATACTTTTCCTGTGGTTATTTCATCTCACCTTGATAAAGACCAAGAGAACAAATTGATCAATGTTCTCAAGGAACACAAAGATGCCATAGGTTGGACAATTGCCGACATCAAGGGAATTGATCCCCTGATTTGTACCCATAGGATACACCTCGAGGAGAATGCTAAACCCCCTAGACAACCACAAAGGAGATTGAATCCAAACATGACTGAAGTGGTTAGAGCCGAGGTCCTCAAGCTATTGGATGTGGGTATCATCTACCCTGTTTCAGATAGCCAATGGGTAAGTCCAACCCAAGTGGTACGCAAAAAATCTGGAGTTACCATAGTTGCGAATGCAGACAGTGAGTTGGTACCAACTAGAGTCACTACTGGTTGGAGAATGTGTATCAACTATAGGAAACTGAATACTGTTACTAGGAAGGACCACTTTCCTTTACCATTCATTGATCAAATGTTAGAGAGGTTAGCTGGTCACTCCTATTACTGTTTCCTAGATGGGTACTCTGGATACAACCAAATAGAGATTGCCTTAGAAGATCAAGAGAAAACCACATTCACTTGTCCATTTGGCACCTTTACGTACAAGAGGATGCCTTTCGGACTGTGTAATGCTCCTGCCACTTTTCAGAGATGCATGCTTAGCATTTTCTCTGACATGGTTGGACATTTCTTGGAAGTCTTCATGGACGACTTCTCGGTATTTGGTTGTTCCTTTGATGAATGTTTGAACCATTTACAATTGGTCTTGACAAGGTGTGAAGAAAAGAATCTTGTTTTGAATTGGGAAAAGTGTCATTTTATGGTTCAAAAGGGAATTGTTCTTGGACATAATATTTCGTCCAACGGAATAGAAGTAGACAAGGCAAAGATCGACTTAATTGCCAACCTACCGGCTCCCATAAGTGTACGAAACATTCGTTCTTTTTTGGGTCATGCAGGATTCTATAGGAGATTTATAAAGGACTTCAGTCATATCTCTCGTCCATTATGTAATCTCCTGCAAAAGGATGCTCCATTCGAGTGGACCAATGACTGCCAAGAAGCTTTCACCAAGCTTAAAGGCATGTTGACCAGCGCACCGATAATGCAACCACCCGATTGGACTATACCTTTTGAAATCATGTGTGACGTAAGTGACTATGCTGTTGGGGCAGTTTTGGGGCAAAGAAAAGACAAGAAGCCCTATGTTATATACTACGCAAGTAAAACCTTGAACAGTGCGCAAGTAAACTACTCTACTACGGAAAAGGAACTCCTTGCTGTAGTCTTTGCACTTGGCAAGTTCAGGTCCTACTTAATTGGGTCCAAAATTGTGATTTTTACTTATCATGCGGCTCTCAAGTATCTTCTTTCTAAGAAAGATGCTAAGCCTCGCTTGCTCAGATGGATCCTTTTGCTCTAAGAATTCGACCTTGAAATTCGAGATAAAAAGGGAGTAGAAAACGTAGTGGCTGATCACTTATCTCGCCTAGTACTCTCTGATTCCGTAGAGACGACACCGATAAAGGACACTTTCCCTGATGAACAGTTGTTTGAAGTCTCTTACCAACCTTGGTTTGCTGACATTGTTAACTATCTTGCTGCAGGAAGAATTCTGAGTCATTAGACCCCACAAGATAAAAGGAAATTTTTCACAGAGGTATGCAACTTTTTCTGGGATGATCCGTATCTGTTCAAATACTACCCAAATCAGATCATAAGGAGGTGTGTTCCAGATAATGAACAAACCAGTGTCATCTCCTTTTGCCATTCTTATGCATGTGGTGGTCATTTCTCTTCTAAGAAAACTGCTGCCAAGATTCTCCAGTGCGGTTTCTACTGGCCTTCAATATTCAAGGACACCCATGTTTTTTGCAAAGCATGTGACCGTTGTCAGAAGTTGGGAGGAATCTCCCGTAGAAATATGATGCCTTTAAATCCGATATTGATCATCGAAGTTTTCGACTGTTGGGGCATCGATTTCATGGGACCATTCCCTTCCTCATTTGGATATTTGTATATCCTATTGGCTGTCGATTATGTCTCCAAATGGGTTGAGGCAATCTCATGTAGAACCAATGATCACAAAACGGTTCTACGATTTCTAAAAGAGAATATTTTATCAAGATTTGGGACGCCTCGAGCCATTATCAGTGATGGGGGTACACACTTCTGTAACAGACCTTTCGAGGCTTTAATGAAGAGATATGGTATCACACACAAGGTGAGTGTTCGCTTCCCCAAGTGTAGGGTTGCGATGTAGTAATAAACTTGGTAAGATCGAGGTCGATCCACAGGAACTTAGGATTTCACAAACACATCCAAAAGTGTCTATTGAAAGCTAATAATCAGATTTTGAATAAGATTGATGTGAGTAGCAGTTTTAAACTAATTTGAATGTAAACAATTATAAACAGGCACTAGGGGTTCAAGGATCCACTTGTAGCAATCCTTGATGTTCAATCCGCTGTGGTTTTTCATTCTCTCAACTAGAATCGACATTAAGGTCTATCTAGTCGGATGATAGAGCTGTTAAACCAAACAATCTGCCATATGTAAGTTCAATGCATAAGATTCACTCAATGTAGGCTGAGCTGAGCATGCTTAATTGCATAGGTCATTCCCCTTTCCTAAAGGTCCAGTCCACAATCATAATCATCCTCAAGTCCTGTCACAAGACAAGGCTAGATCATGATTTGAACTTGATTCAAATCACATGCACAATCCCTTACATAATTCAGAAAATCAAAAAAATAGAACTTTGGTAGGAAGTCCCTTCATGAAGATCATAGTACTAGAGCGCACTCCGATTCCTCGGATCATACAGGTCTAGACTGATACAAACCAATTAAGAAGTTAAGTAATTCTCCCAAACATCCATGAGTCATCATAAGACTAAGAAAAACTACTTAAAAACTTGTATAAACTTCAAACCATAGTTCATAATCATGAATTCCACACTTAAAACCAACTAACTACGAATTAAAACATCTTGGATCCACTACAAGCTTTACCTCTTAGCCCTAGCTAAGAGGTTTAGCTGCTCATGATCCAAGGAAACATGAAACAACTAAAAAATTCATAAAAACAGCAAAACAAACTAGAAGGAGTTGTAGAACTCCGAAATCTACTTCCGTCGCCTCCAACCTCGCTTAAACCCTCCTAAGATACCCTAGGAACGATCCCTAGGTGTCCTTTTATAGTAGGGAGGCTCCACAACTTCAGAAAGATTGAGAATCTGCGTAAGAGTTACGCAGTGCGCAGAGAAAATCGGCGCTAAAGATGGAAATTTCCGTTTCTTCACGTGGCCGACCGGTCTGGACCGGTCGGACTGGGCTGGCCGACCGGTCAAGACCGGTTGTGCCACTCCAGCAGTAGTCCAACAGCCTTGGCCGACCGGTCAAGACCGGTCGTGCCTCTCCAGCAGCAGTCCAGCGTGCTTAGCTGACCGGTCAAGACTGGTCTGGCTCTCTTGACCGACCGGTCAAGACCGGTCAGTTTCTTCTTTCTTCTTCTTTTCTTCATTTCTTTCAAAAACTTTCTTCTTTCCTTGCTTCTTTCTTCCTTCGGCCCACCTTGGGTCTTCGTCCAAGGTTCTTAATAAGCTCTTTTCATCTTCAATTAGGTGGAGTCCACTCTCAAACCTGCAATCACAAAACATGCATTAGATTAGTCTATAAACCATGCAAACCTCGCACAATGAGTGATGAATTAGGGTTAGAATATGCACAATTAAGAGCTCAACACACCCCCCAACCAGCATTTTGCTAGTCCCGAGCAAAACATGCGTGAAGCTAATCCCATTCTTCAAAACTCAACTCTCTTTCAGAAACCCTTCTTCTATACATCCCAAGACATACAAGTGTAAGATTCAGAATTATTTGGTGACAGAAGTTGAAACTGTAAACCCTCAAGACATGATAAGCATTTATATGAGATTCCCGCTGATTGGTTGATAAACAGAAGAATTTGAACAAATTCAATCTAGTGTGGATAGTGAAAATTCATCTCATGAGTTTCTAGGATTATCTTCTTCATGGATCAACCAGACTATAGATCTTCAAGGTACATGGAGCTACATCAAGCCAATGACAGGAATTTGCCTTACCGTCCTTCCAACGACTTTCACACTATGTCCCATTTCCGGCTTTGGTTACGGGTAGACCATCCCCCGGTTGGTAGTAGGTAGCCCTAATCAGAATTTTCCACCATTTTTCCATCATTCCCAATTTCATCCTTCATTTTCCTTTTTCTTTTAATTTAGATAGAATTTTTAGAAATCCATATCCAGCATTGTTTTCCCATGGACAAGGATGGACAAAGTACCCCGGCTTGTCTTCTCAACACCTTAATTCATAGCCTAGTTAATCCATAAATCACATAACCCTTTCAACCCATGAAAATCATGTAATGTGGACTAGGTGTAAAAGTGTTCAGATTTTCTATCAATCACAGAAATAGGGGAATTCACATATAAAACCATTACGCTATGAAAGATTCCAGACATACAGCCCCATACACTTCATATCTCCTCCTCTTATGCTCATATCATCTGGAATGCATAGAGACAATGTTTTCCAAAAGAGTTTCGAATTTTGGAAAAATCGAAAAATTTCCACATAATTGCCTGAGATGTTACAAAACGCTGAATTTATCCAAGTGATCCTACACCCCCCAACCAAATTTTGCATTGTCCTCAATGTAAAAGATGTGCAATAAACAAACATGAGAGCAATGTGAACATAAAAGGGAGTGAGGAGTGAGAGTACCTGAAAGGTGAAAAGTGGAATTCTTCCTCCTTCTAACAAACCTAAGCAAAAGTAAACAAAAGCAACAAAATCCTAATCCTAACTACTCTATACCTCCGTCAGACTAGGAGATCAATCATCCTGATACACAGGATCATTCAGGGGTATGGACATACCTTCTGAAGGAAATTTCTCAAAGAACGGCTTTAATCGCTACCCATTAGCCTTAAAAATGTTGCCGTTCCTTGGATTTAACAGCTCGACAGTCCCATATGGCTAGACAGTTTAAACAATGTAAGGACCGGTCCATCGAGATCTCAATTTTCCCAGAAATAGATGTAAGCGAGAATTATACATGAGGACTTTTTTATTGATCGTGAATGTCTTGAGAAGAATATTCTTATCATGGAATATCTTCGTCTTGTCCTTGTAAATTCTCGCATTCTCATAAGCTTCATTTCGGATTTCTGCAAGTTCATTCAATTGTAGTTTGCGTAACGAGCTTGCCTTGTCAGAATTGAAATTCATCTTCTTAATAGCCCAATATGCCCTATGTTCCAACTCCACAGGCAAGTGACAAGCCTTTCCATAGACAAGTCTATAGGGAGACATTCCAATAGGGGTTTTGAAAGCAGTACGGTAAGCCCAAAGCGCATCGGTAAGCCGAAGTGACCAATCCTTGCAATCGGGATTCACCGTTTTCTCTAAAATGTGTTTAATCTCCCTATTGGATATTTCAGCTTGTCCACTAGTTTGTGGGAGATAGGGAGTGCTCACTTTGTGTGTTACGCCATATTTCTTCATTAAGGTTTCAAAAGGGCGATTGCAAAAGTGAGACCTTCCATCACTTATGATGACTCGAGGCGTTCCAAACCGGGAAAGAATATTCTCTTTTAAAAAGCGAATGACCATTTTATGGTCATTATTCCGGCAAGGGATGGCCTCGACTCATTTGAAAACATAATCAACGGCAAGCAAGATGTATAGGTTTCCAAAAGAAGATGGGAATGGGCTCATGAAATTGATGCCCCAACAATAAAAAATTTTGATTATTAAGATGGGATTGAGTGGCATCATATTTCTACGGGAGATTCCTCCTAATTTCTGACAAGGTTGACATGCTTTGCAAAACTCATGTGTGTCTTTGAACATGGTGGGCCAATAAAACCCACATTGCAGAATTTTCGCTGTGGTCTTTTTAGCCGAAAAGTGGCCACCACATGCCTGAGAATGACAGAAGGAGATGATACTTTGTTGTTCCTTATCTGGCACACATCTCCTTATGATTTGGTTGGGACAATACTTGAATAAGTACGAGTCGCCCCATTGGAATTTTCGCACCTCTGTGAAGAATTTATCCTTGTCTTGCTTTTTCCAATGTGTAGGAGTTGTACCTGTAGCAAGATAGTTAGCAATGTCTGCATACCATGGCAATTGGGAAACAGCAAAAAGTTATTCATCAGGGAACACGTCATTGATTGCAGTCGTTTCAGGGGAATCTGTGAGGACAAGTCTAGAGAGATGGTCAGCTACTACATTTTCTACTCCTTTCTTATCACGTATTTCTATGTCGAATTCCTGGAGTGGAAGGATCCATCGTAACAACCGTGGTTTAGCATCCTTTTTAGAAAGAAGATACTTAAGCGCGGCATGGTTAGTGAATATAATGATCTTGGATCCAATCAAGTAGGACCTAAACTTGTCCAAGGCAAAAACTACGGCTAAAAGTTCTTTTTCAGTAGTGGTGTAGTTTGCTTGGGCTGAGTTTAGGGTTCTACTTGCATAGTAGATGACACATGGTTTTTTCTCTTTTCTTTGGCCTAACACGGCCCCAATAGCATAGTCACTAGCATCACACATAATCTCAAAAGGAATGCTCCAATCAGGTGGTTGCATCATAGGAGCACATGTCAACATACCTTTAAGGGTGGTAAGGCCTTTTGACATTCTTCATTCCACTCGAATGAATTTTCCTTTTGAAGTACGTTACATAAAGGACGAGAGAGTGAACTGAAGTCTTTTATGAACCTTCTGTAGAATCCTGTGTGTCCTAAAAAGGACCGTACATCTCGTATGTTTTTGGGTGGTGGAAGGTTAGAGATAAGATCAATTTTTGCTTTGTCCACCTCGATTCCATTTTATGAAACGATGTGACCAAGTACAATTCCCTTTTGAACCATGAAGTGACACTTCTCCCACTTGAGCACAAGGTTCTTCTCTTCACATCTTTTCAGCACAGATTTCAAGTGCTCAAGGCACTCATCAAAGCTACAACCAAATACGGAAAAATCATCCATGAAGACTTCGAGAATGGTCCCCACCATGTCAGAAAAAATACTCATCATACAATGCTGAAAGGTGGCAGCGGCATTACATAGTCCAAACGGCATCCGTCGGTAGGCGAAAGTGCCGAATGGACATGTGAATGTAGTCTTTTCTTGGTCTTCACGGGCAATTTCTATTTGGTTGTACCCTTAATAGCCATCAAGGAAGCAAAAGTGGGAATGACCCGCCAACCGTTCTAAAATTTGATCAACAAATGGTAGGGGGAAGTGGTCTTTCCTCTTGACAGTGTTTAGCTTCCTGTAGTCAATGCACATTCTCCAACTGGTAGTGACTCTAGTTGGCACGAGTTTATTATTGGCATTGGCTACGATGGTTATTCCGGATTTCTTAGGCACCACTTGAGTTGGGCACACCCATTGGCTATCGGATATTGGGTAAATAATACCCACATCCAATAGTTTTACTACTTCGGCCTTCACCACATCCTTCATGTTTGGATTTAGTCGTCTTTGTGGTTGCCTAGATGTTTTCGCATTCTCCTCAAGGTCTATACGATGAGTACAAATCAGTGGGTCTATGCCTTTGAGATCCGCAATTGACCATCCAATGGCACTCTTGTGCTCTAATAAAGTGGCTATTTGCCTACTCTCTTGTTCCTCATCCAAGTGGGAAGAAATCACCACTGGATCTGTCTCATCTCGACCTAAATAAACATATTTCAGCTCGCTTGGTAATGGTTTTAGGTCGAGTGTTGGTGCCTTGATGTTGGATGGGAGGGCCTTGTTCTCGTTTACAGGCAAAGGCTCAAATAGGGCCCTCCATCTTTTATTATCAAGCACTGGCATCATCTCTGGCATGGCATCCATCTCTTGTATTGTGTCATCATTTATCTCATGAGAATGGGCCACACATGCTTCCAAAGGGTCGGAAGATAGTGATAAGGGGACTGTATCCTCCACGAATGATTCAATCATGTTTAATTCATGGACATCATCATCAACCTCCCGTGGTTGTTTGCATAAATCAAATATGTTAAGCTCAAGGGTCATATTGCCAAAGGACATTTGTACAAGTCCGTTTCTACAATTGATAATGGCATTTGAAGTGGCTAGAAACGGTCGTCCAAGTATGACGAGAATTTGAGCACCGGTGCCTATCACGGGATGTGTATCCAAGACAATAAAGTCTACTGGGTAGTAGAATTTATCAACTTGGACTAAAACATCCTCTATTGTTCGCTCGCCTCAAGTGCAAGGCTGCGATGTAGTAATAAAACTCGGTAAGACCGAGGTCGATCCACAGGGAAATAGTAACAGCTCCACAAATCACTCCAGCAACTCAGTGTTTAAAAGAAATCAGATTTAATTAAGTGTTTACTTAAAACAGGAACTTAATGAAAAATCAGAGATATAAAGTACTAAGGCTTTCAAGGATCCACTTGTAGCAATCCCATGTCAATTCAGTCAATCCAAGTAGAAAACACAACTAGATTTGAAGTCCTATCTCTCATCTAGTTGGAGAATAAAGCATTCACACACATTCCATCACATTCAAGTTGAACTTCCAAGTTCTAGTCCAATAAAATCAATACCAAACTCAAAACCATAGCCTGCGGAGTAACAGCCATGCCTCTGGACTATGGCCTGCTCAAGGATTACTATAATCCGAATTTAGATAAACAAACATGATAATCTCAGAGAATTAAAAGGAATTCATGTCCGGAGCACATAAACTCAGATAAGACGTCTCAAACTACCACTTTTTGGAACTAAATCATGTAAAAATCCAAACTTGAATGTAAATTACTTGAATTAAACTGAAACCAACATAGAATTAGCTACAAGCTTCACCTCTCAGCCTTAGCTGAGAGGTTCTAGCCGAGCATTGTCATGCTACAACTAAAAACTCTGAAATAAAGCATAAAAACAGAAAAACCCGAATAGGAGAGTTGCAGCCGCTCCACAATCTCCTTCACTCTCCAAACTCACGTTCCTTAGCTTCTCTGTAACCCTAGGAAGAGCCCCTAGGTGTCCTTTTATAGCAAGAAACCTCCCTTGCGTCGGATTCTGCGAAAGACTATGCATTGCGCAGCGTTTTTCGGAGTCCTAATATAGAAAGGACTTTCCATACGCAGAGCCGACCGGTCAGACTAGCTTCTAAAACAGTCCAGGGAGTGCTGCCGACCGGTCAAGACCGGTCGGACAGACCTGTCCATTGTTCCAGCAAGTGTGGCCGACCGGTCAAGACCGGTCGGACAGACCTGTCCATTGTTCCAGCAAGTGTGGCCGACCGGTCATGACCGGTCGGACCAGATTGTCCATCATCCAGTGTGCATGGCCGACCGGTCATGACCGGTCGGCCTGTCTTTAACTTGCTCCTTTGATGTGGCTGACCGGTCGGATGACCGGTCTGCCCTGTTTTCCTTCCACTTTTTCTTCTTTTCTTCATCCTCTTTTCTCCCTCTTTCTTCTTCTTTCTTTGGTCCATCTTAGGACTTCCTCCAATGTCTTCAAATAACCTTTGTTAGGCTCCAATTGGATGAAATCCGCTCTCATCCCTACAATCACAAAAACATGTGTTAGGTGGGCCTTTAAACCATGAAAATCAGGCAAACCTTGTTGTGTAATGAGCAATGCAATGTATAAATTGGAGGTTCAACATCTATCATTCCTCTCGGTATACGGATGGATCTATCAGCAAGTTGGAGTGTGGTTTTGGTGGGTTTCAATTCACCTAACCCAAGTTGTTCGTAGACCGAGTATGGAATGAGATTCACACTTGCCCCCAAGTCGAGTAGGGCTTGTTTGATCCGGTAGTCTCCTATGATGCATGAGATGGTTGGACTACCCGGATCCTTGTATTTTTGGGGCACCTCTTGTTTGATGATGGCGCTCAAATTCTCAGTCAAAAGAACTTTGTTGTGAACGTTGTGTTTCCTTTTGACTGTACACAATTCCTTTAGAAATTTGGCATAAGATGGTATTTGTTTTATTGCATCCAACAACGGGATGTTGATCTTCACCTGCTGGAATACTTCTAAAATTTTCAGATTTTTATCTAAAGGTTTAGGTGAAATCAACCTTTGTAGAAATGGAGCAACCGGCTTGTATTGCCTTTCCGGTTCTTTCTCTTGTGGGGTATTGTTCGAGCTATCATACTCTTTAGAAATTTCCGGATCCTTAGGCTTTGGGGCCTTCACTGGATTAGATTTGTCAATTTCTTTCCCACTTCTTAAAGTGGTGATAGCTTGAACATGTTCCATGTGGTGGGAGGATGAGCTTGCATCTTGTATCTCAAACTGGGTTCTTGGGTTAGGAAGAGGTTGGGCAGGAAGTGTGCCCTTCTCTCTAACACTAAGATGAGATTCAACTTTAGCCAGTGATGTTTTCAATTCATTGATGGCTTGAGTTGAATTTTGATTGAATTTCAATTGCTCTTGCATGAACCCATCTATTTTTAGAGAATTTGTCTTGTTATACTCAGCTTGGACCGATACGAATGCACCCAACATCTCCTCTAGTGATACTTTTGGAGTGTTGCTTGCATTTGCAGTGGGTCCATCCTCCAACTGAAGTTGGGATGGTTCTTCCAATTAGGATTAAACGTGTTTGAGTTTGGAGCACCAAATTGCTGTTGATAACTGTTTATGGCATTTGTTTGTTCTTGTAAGATGCCTTGAACTGCTGAAATTGTGGGACAATCTTGTGTTGCATGTTGAGTTCCAACACAAATTCCACAAACAGTTTCAACGTCAGCGGAGTTGATCGTTTCTCCTTTCCTTAATTCCATGGCTTCGACCTTTCTTGTGAGGCTAGCCACCCGTGCACTTATGCTTTCCTCTTCTGATAAGACATACATTCCCCCCTTTTCCTTTTGTTGGCCAGTCTTGAAATTTGTTGGTTTCGATGTGTCCCAAGATTCTGCATTCTCAGCCAATTCTTCCAAATAATCCCATGCTTCATCAGCTTCCTTATTCATGAACTCCCCATTACACATCATCTCTACAAATTGGCGCATGGGTGAAGTCAGTCCTTTATAGAAAAAGCTTATAACCCGCCAAATTTCATAGCCATGATGTGGGCATGCATTTAATAAATCCTTAAACCTCTCCCAACATTGGAAGAAGGTTTCATCTTCCTTTTGGGCAAAGTTCATGATAAGGCGCTTCAACATGTTCGTTTTGTGAGTAGGGAAGAATTTTTTTATAAATTCTCTGTGCATATCAGTCCATGCACCAATTGATCTTGGCCTCAATGCATAAAGCCAACCCTTGGCTTTATGTTTAAGAGTGAAAGGGAAGAATTTGAGTCTTACTACATCTTCAGTCACATTTGCAAAGTGCATGGTGGTGATTACCTCATCAAACTCCTTAAGGTGTTGATAGGCACTTTCACTGTCTAATCCATGGAATTTAGGGAGAAGTTGGATCACTCCCGGTTTCAAATCCACATTCCCTGCATTTTGTGGAAAAACTATGCATGAGGGAGTGCTCGCTCTTGCGGGTTGCAAGAAATCACGTAAAGTCCTAGGTCGGGGAACATTCTCAACCACATTCTCCCCTGTTTCAGTTTGGTTTTGGCCCGGATTAGGTTGATTTGCAGCCATATTTTCAGACAAAATTGGTGAGTTTATATGTCTCCTAGCACGTGGTTCTCTGTCAATTCCTTCTACTATCCCCCCTTCACTTATGAGTCGGTTATTGGAATCCCGAGCCCAATGTGGCATGCAAAAACCAAAAAATAAGAAACAAAGAGAAAGAAGAATTCTTCCTCCCTTTCTTTACTTTTCTCTAAGACCGAAGCACAAGGTGTCTTGCAATGGCTAAGCCAGAAGCAAGGATAGAGATCGATTTCTCCTGGTCAATAGGGGTTCAGAGAACTCTCCACCCACTCTTTGAATCTTTTGAGAAAAAGTGCAGAAAAAGGAGAAAGAGGAGTAGAGGTGAGAAAAGAATTCTCTGAGCACAAGGTGATCCAAGACGGCAGAGCCGACCAATAGGAATTCAGGTGGCACAAGGCCAACCTTTCAGAGATCCAAAAGGAGTCTCCACCCACTCTACAAGAGATGAATAAGATAGGAATGAATAGGAGAAGGAGAAGAGTAAGGTTTAGAAAGATAAAACCTGATTCGGCACCTGAAATCCTTGTATCTTCTTCAGCTTCCTAGAAATCCCTGAAAAGAAAAATCAAATAAACAAACTAAGTTAGTCCTAAAATTCTAAAAATCCTAAATAGATACTAATTTCAGAAATTTGTGAAAAACCGTCAAAATCCCCGGCAACGGCGCCAAAAACTTGTTCGCTTCCCCAAGTGTAGGGTTGCGATGTAGTAATAAACTCGGTAAGACCGAGGTCCATCCACAGGGACTTAGGATTTCACAAACATATCCAAAAGTGTCTATTGAAAGCTAATAATCAGATTTTGAATAAGATTGATGTGAGTAGCAGTTTTAAACTAATTTGAATGTAAACAATTATAAAAAGGCACTAGGGGTTCAAGGATCCACCTGTAGCAATCCTTGATGTTTAATCCGCTGTGGTTTTTCATTCTCTCAACTAGAATCGACATTAAGGTCTATCTAGTCGGATGATAGAGCTGTTAAACCAAACAATCTGCCATATGTAAGTTCAATGCATAAGATTCACTCAATGTAGGCTGAGCTGAGCATGCTTAATTGCATAGGTCATTCCCCTTTCCTAAAGGTCCAGTCCACAATCATAACCATCCTCAAGTCCTGTCACAAGACAAGGCTAGATCATGATTTGAACTTGATTCAAATCACATGCACAATCCCTTACATAATTCAGAAAATCAAAAAAATAGAACTTTGGTAGGAAGTCCCTTCATGAAGATCATAGTACTAGAGCGCACTCCGATTCCTCGGATCATACAGGTCTAGACTGATACAAACCAATTAAGAAGTTAAGTAATTCTCCCAAACATCCATGAGTCATCATAAGACTAAGAAAAACTACTTAAAAACTTGTATAAACTTCAAACCATAGTTCATAATCATGAATTCCACACTTAAAACCAACTAACTACGAATTAAAACATCTTAGATCCACTACAAGCTTCACCTCTTAGCCCTAGCTAAGAGGTTTAGCTGCTCATGATCCAAGGAAACATGAAACAACTAAAAAATTCATAAAAACAGCAAAACAAACTAAAAGGAGTTGTGGAACTCTGAAATCTACTTCCGTCGCCTCCAACCTCGCTTAAACCCTCCTAAGATACCCTAGGAACAATCCCTAGGTGTCCTTTTATAGTAGGGAGGCTCCGCAACTTCAGAAAGATCGAGAATCTGCGTAAGAGTTACGCAGTGCGTAGAGAAAATCGGCGCCAAAGATGGAAATTTCCGTTTCTTCACGTGGCCGACCGGTCAAGACCGGTCGTGCCTCTCCAGCAGTAGTCTAGCAGCCTTGGCCGACCGGTCAAGACCGGTCGTGCCTCTCCAGCAGCAGTCCAGCGTGCTTAGCTGACCGGTCAAGACCGGTCTGACTCTCTTGGCCGACCGGTCGGTTTCTTCTTTCTTCTTCTTTTCTTCCTTTCTTTTAAAAACTTTCTTCTTTCCTTGCTTCTTTCTTCCTTCAGCCCACCTTGGGTCTTCGTCCAAGGTTCTTAATAAGCTCTTTTCATCTTCAATTAGGCGGAGTCCACTCTCAAACTGGCAATCACAAAACATGCATTAGATTAGTCTATAAACCATGCAAACCTCGCACAATGAGTGATGAATTGGGGTTAGAATATACACAATTAAGAGATCAACAGTGAGTACACCCTATCACCCACAAGCGAGTGGTCAAGCGGAAGTTTCCAACAGGGAAATCAAACACATCTTAGAAAAAACTGTGAATCCAGATCGCAAGGATTGGTCTCTCAGACTAACCAATGCGTTGTGGGCTTACCGTACAGCATACAAAACCCAGATTGGAATGTCTCCCTATAGACTTGTCTATGGGAAAGCTTGCCATCTACCTGTGGAGTTGGAGCATAAAGCCTATTGGGCTATAAAGAAATTCAATTTCAATCTTGACAAGGCCAGTTCGCTTCGCAAACTCCAGCTGAATGAGTTGGAGGAAATCCGGAATGAGGCTTATGATAATGCCAGAATATACAAGGAACGAACGAAGGTATTCCATGACAGGAATATCCTTCGAAGATCTTTCGAACCATCTCAGAAAGTCCTCTTGTACAATTCTAGGCTACATCTATTTTCGAAAAAGCTGAAATCTCGATGGACCGGCCCTTTTGTAGTCAAAACTGTTTACCCTCATGGGGCTGTTGAGATTGAGAACCCCAAAAATGGAAATGTATTTAAAGTGAACGGGCAGCGTTTGAAGCCCTTTCTTGAGGAATTTGCCCCAGAGGAGGAATCCACCCCTCTGGAAGATCTTGTTTATCAAGATTGATCTCCTAGTCTGACGGAGATCCCCTTTTGTATACTAGTAGGTTAGTTTGTTTCTTGTATTTTATTTTGGCAACTTGGAAAATTCCAGCGCTTACAAGTATTCATCCTCTCAGGTACTCTTTACCCTCTATTCTTTACCATTTTGCTCTCATGTTGCATTTGTCTATGCATTCATTTTTCAACATTGAGGACAATGTTACATTTAGGTTGGGGGGTGTGGAATTCTTGTGAAAAATCTTTCCAATTGTCTATCTCTTTGCTATTTTGCCTATCTCTTTGCTATTTTAGGTCAATTAAAAAAATTAGGTTTTATTGGAAACAAACTGTTCGTATTGAACGCACCGTGATAGAGGACCTTAGTTGGAAATCGCTGTTGAAACCGACAGATATTCCTTGTTCTCAGAAATCATGAAGGGGATTAAGGTAGCTGGGAGGTGAAGCACACTCTCATGGTATTATGAGCAGCATAAGACCCCAAACTAAATTGATCATGGGAAATGTGAGGATGTGGCTCATCTTGTGGCCGAAGGAGTTTGTCGGATGATACGTGGTCTATGTGCATTGCACAAAAAGGAACAGGAAATTCTGTGGTTATATTGACTATAAATTATTATTTCTTTAGCCTTCAAAAAAAAAAATTCTATGAATTTATGTGATTTTGAAATAATTTGAATAGTAAAATAAAAAGGCATTTAGTGATGACAATTTTAAATTTTAGAGTTTAGTTGCTTCAGTAAATTTCAAAATTGAGTTCTTTCCATTAATTTTCTATTAGAAAATGATAAACATTGATTGAGTCATGAATTTTCACAAGTTCACATCTAGCTTGCATTGCCAGGATTTGAGTTTGATACTATAATGTTGACTTCATGATTGTTGAGAGTGATAGACACCAAGCCTGGAGATCCTTGTCTACTTTGGTGAAAAAAAAAAGAAAAAAAAAGTGAAAAAAAGGAATATTCACAGTAATTTGGGGCAAGGATTTTCATCCATTGTCGTTACCATTACAAAACATTACCATAGTACGAAGTGAGCCTGTTGGAGTCTTCGGCTATCGGTTCTTGGTTAAAAAAAAAAAAAAAAAAAAAAAAAGAGATCAAAAATTGAAAAAAATATTGAAAAGAACAGTAGCAAGGTTCAGAATCAGTGACTTGGTCGATTTGACCATTCTCTTCAATCATCAGTGTTAACATGAAAGTAGAAGACTGAACCCCTAATTGTGTCAAGGCTAGACTTCACAGTGCACCATGGAACTCAATGTTTAGAATGCTTTTATTGAATGATTAATGCTTTGAACTCAATTAGGTTGTTAACTAAAGTAGCTAGAATCTAGGTTTATATATTCTCAAAACTATATGCCTTGGAAACTCTACTGTTTAGATAACTTGAAGGATCACATAAAGACATTGAATTTCTTTTTTTGTTTATCTTGGTTTCACTAGGAAATAACAGGAAGTCTCGAGATGATTTCGATTGATGAAAACTGCCGAGGATAAGATTGATTGTAGTATTTTGAAAAATCCTTAGATGATTTTCGCATGTTTTGCTCGAGACTAGTAAAATGCTGGTTGGGGGGTGTGATAAGTGACTAAAATTGTATAATTAACCCTGGTTGTTAAGGACATTATCATTGTTTTTTCAGGTTAATTATCCCTCATTGAGCGATTTTTCAATGTTCAGGTGATCAGGAGAAGTTGGACAAGGTCTGAGCCAATCAAGGCGATTAAAGGCCCTAAAGTGATCAAGATAAAATATGTGGTGATCATGAAGAAAATCGGGCCGTAAAGATCAAATGATGGATCATATTCTATGGTGGACCGCACCACAACCACTCATTGGAAGTCCGGGATGTGCATGTTTGATGGTAGTGATTTGGAGATCACATGAGCTTGAACGGTCAAGATTGGATGTCTATAGTTGGGACCAACTGTGCATCAAGGCGGACCACACTTTCATAAGAATCAGATCGATGGCCTTGATCATCTGGCACTGTAGCCCACACCATCATCACCATCGTCAACTGCAGTCCATCTATTCATCCAGCTGTCCACATCAGCGTCCAGCCCTGGACGTTTCCAGATCTGGTGGACCCACCACTTCCAGATCCTATCCAGCACGTGTGGAACCATCCAGTCATCATGTGCTTCCAACCTCCATCTCCACCACTGCACGTCCAGGTGGGCCATCACATGCACGTCCAACATTGCAGCCGTCCATCAGTGATGCTGATCCAACCATTCATCTTCACTGTCCAGCAAGTGGGCCCCATTCAGGAACTCAAATGTCCAGCAGAGCTTGCACGTGCATCACATCAGCTGGACATCATCATCAGCGTCCACTCATCCATCCATCATTTAGTGGACATCCCACAGTCCCCACACGTGCAGCAGTAATGTTGCAGCTTCAACGTCCATCAGCCCAGCAACGCTGTGGACCCCACCTTTAGTCACACGTGCTGATAACCAGCAGAGCTTAGCCGTCTAGCTATGGTGGACCCCATCCTCACCGTCCAGTGGATCTCCACCGTCCGTCAGCAACAACATCAGCGTCCAAGGTAGGCTGAAATCTTAACCGTCCACCCTACATCCATGCACATCCTGACCGTCCATTCATCATTAGCAATGGATGGCTGATCTTCATCACCGTCCAACACTTGGACCTGTAGATGATGAAGGGCTGATCATCCAGCACGTCTGCATCATTATCAGCCACTCATTCAACGTCCTGCAAGGTGGACCTTACCAATGTACTAGGATGATCCACTCCATCCATCCTGTGCAGTAACTGGATGATCCAGCAATCCCACAAGTGCTGGCCCAACTTACATCAGCGCCGTCATCAACAATCGTCCATCCTTACATTTGTAGCAGCTTAGTGGCCTCCACGTTGCAACCATGGCCAACATGCTAACTGATGATCACATCACCATCCATGAAGAGGACGGCTCCAACGTGAGCAGCAACCGCTCTCCATCCCAGCTTCACGTCCTTCATAGCTGCAGCGGACCCAATTCACCTCAGCCGTCAAGAAGATGGAGTAGAGATTAGATCTCCACCATCCAGAACTCCTCTGCACTGTGCATCAGCCCCACCTGTTGAACGTGCTCCACAGCAGCTCTCCACCCTTGCACATGTTCCAGCAAGAGGAGCTCTCTCTCTCTCTCTCTCTCTCTCTCTCTCTCTCTCCCTCTCTCTCTCTCTTGCTCTCTTCCCAACACATCTCTCTCTCTCTCTCTCTCTCCTTCTCTCTTCCCAACATATGGAGTGCCACCTAGGCTTGGGAGCCTCTTAAAAGTCTATAAAAGGAGGCCTCTCCTCCTCATTTCAATCATCCCCATCCAAGAGTTCTCTCTTCTTTAGTTTTCTCTTCTTTCTTTTGTAGTGTAGAGTAGTTTTCTCTTTTGTAGAGATTTTTGTCTTCCATTGTAGCATGGTTGGCTAAACCTCTAGCTAAGGCTAGGGGTGAAGCCTTTGAAGAAATTTGCAAGCTTTGGTTCTTTTGGTTCAACATTGTGTGGTGTAAATGTTGGAGTTCTCTTTGGTTAATTGGTTCGGTTATCCGCCTCGGCAGACGCTATTGTTGTGTAAGCCCCTTGATCCATCGTCGACTCCGGGCACGTTGGATGCTTGGGATCCCTTACACACCAATTAGCTAGTTCATGATCGATAAAGTCCCTTGATCCATCGTCAACTCCGGGCACGTTGGATGCTTTGGATTCCCTACGGTCATCGAGCTAGTGCAGGTAAAGTCATCGATCTGTAAAATCCCTTGATCCATTGTAGACTCCGGGAACATTGGATGCGTTGGATTCCCTGCGATCGATAGACGAGATCTTAACAGTTGGATCAGTCAATCAAAGCCTCCTATCTTGTAAGTATGCATTTGATCATATGAATTGTGATCTTATCGGTTGACTTGTTGGCAAAGTTGTTAATCTGTACAATTCCTTGATCCATTGTCGACTCCGGGCATAGTGGATGCTTGGAATTCCCTACAATCAACTAACGAGTGCTTCATGGTCAAATCAATCGGTTCAGATCACCATCTTTTATGAAATATGCAGTGGTTTAACTGTTTCGTCTTCCGATTGGAATGAATCTTTATTCGATTCCAGTCGAGTTATAGTTGGACCAATGAATCAAATCTTGTGAATGAATCAAAGGTGGATCCCTGATGCCTTAGCCCCTTTTCTATTTTTGTCTTTCACCACACACAACTTGCTCCACTCTCGTGGATAAACCAGATTTCATTTCACTCACCTAAACTAATTCCTCTAAGTGTTCTTAACCCCAATCCATGTGGATCGACCTCGGTCTTACCGAGTATTTTACTACTTCACTACCTGCACTTGGGTGTGCAATCTTCGGGTTATAGCACAGGCCATAGTCCATAGGCATGGCTGTTATGGTTTCGAATTCTACATGGTTAAATGGGACTAGAACTTGGAAGTTCAACTTGAGTGGGATTGAATGAGTTTAATGCTAAATTTTTCAACTAGATGAGAGATAGGACTTCACATCTAGTTGTGTATCTTGCTTGGATTGATTGGATTGACATGGGATTGCTACAAGTGGATCCTTGAATGCCTTAGTGCCTTTAAACTACTGTTTTCATTAAAGTTACTGCTTTAGTATAATTGCTTCAATTGAATCTACTATTTATTGCAAAATTGAGTTGCTGGAATAGTTTGGAATTTGTTTTCCAATTCCCTGTGGATCGACCTCGGTTTTACCGAGTTTTATTACTACATCGCAGCCTTACACTTGAGGCGAGCGAACAAGTTTTCGGTGCCGTTGCCGAGGAATTTAGATAACGGTTCTGAATTGTTTTAGTGGCTATAGAATAGAAGTAGTTAGGATTTATTGATTCTCTTAGGATTAATTTTTCTGAATTATATAACTAACAAAGTCTGTTTTGTTTTGTAGGAAGTTCTTATAGTTCAGTGAATCAGTACTATCCTTCCAACTTGAACTCTTTTAGCTTTTGGTTTTATTTCAGATTTTAGGACTAGTTTAGTTTTTAGTTGAGTGGTTTATGTCCCGTTGGGAACGTGACCACTCTAATCGTCTCCAATCCGAAGGTGGTTTAGTTGAACCATTGTCAGTCCATAGACGAGTCCGGAATTACCAAGAACGTTGTGAAAGTTTGGGGAGTATGGATCGAACACCTTTAAGGAATCCTACCCCTCCTACTCCAACTACAAACGCAAATCAAGAGGGAGTAGGAGAGAATGAGGTACATAACGTTCCTCCAATGAGATCACTACGGGATTACCTACAACCAGCCCGTGCAATTACACCCTCTTGCGTGGTTCTACCACCAAACGGCGGAAACATTGACATAAAGCCGGGTGTAATTCAACTTATACCAAAGTTCCATAGGCTAGACTCTGACAGCCCATATCTGCACTTGAAAGAATTTGAAGAAGCGGTGGCTACTTTGCAATACACCAATGTTTCTGAAGACACCATTAAGCTTAAACTCTTTCCCTTTTCATTGAAAGAAAGAGCCAAAAATTGGCTTCACTCTCTTAGACCACATTCGATTGGGTCATGGAATGAGATGACCCGGGAATTCTTGAAAAAGTTCTTCCCGGCTCATAAAACGAACACCCTTCGAAGAGCCATAATGAATTTTTCGGCTAAAGAGGGTGAATCTTTCTTCCAATGTTGGGAGAGATTTAAGGACCTCCTACTTGCTTGCCCACATCATGGCTATGAGAGTTGGCAAATTATAAACTTTTTCAATGATGGATTAAGTTCCAATATGCGCCAATTTGTAGAGATGATGTGCAATGGCGAGTTTATGAGCAAAAATCCAGATGAGGCTTGGAATTATTTGGACATGTTGGCTGAAAATGCCCAATCTTGGGATACCTCAGATAATCCAACAACCCCAAGCCTACTCAAGAGAAAGAGGAAGGAAGGATCTATATCCTCAAGGAGGAAAACGACATGAATGCAAGGATAGCCAACCTCACAAGAAAGATCGAGGCCATGGAACTTAGTAAAAGTGGAGTTCCAAAGTCCAATGAAGCTATTGAGACCATATGTGGGATTTGTCACACCAATTTACACGCTACGCAAGATTGTCCCACAATTCCTGCATTTCAAGAGGTGTTACATGAACATGCAAATGCCACATATGGGTATCAACGGCCTTTCAATGGATCGGTGGGTAATATGTACAATAACAGTTGGAAGAACCACCCAAATTTTAGTTGGAAGAATGCTCCCAAGGGCAATCCTACCAACTCTCAAGGAGGGCCACCCATGCAAAATATGGCCCCACCTCAATTCTCAATGGAGGATACCTTGAAAGCGTTTATATAAGGGCAAACACAAATTAATCAAACGAATCAGCAAATGTTCCAAGAGCTTAAAGTCTCGGTTGATGAGATTAAGGGACACTTGAATGCTAAGGAAGGGACCTTTCCGGCCCAACCTCAGCCCAACCCAAAACAAGTACATGAAGTAAGTATTCCTGATCCCTTCAACCAACATATGGAGCAAGCCAAATTCGTCACCACTCTTAGAAGTGGTAAACAAATTGACAAATCTATTCCGGTGAAGGCCGACAAGCCTAATGATCTGGTAAATTCTGAGGATGAAGACGATCCAACTAAGCCCTACAAGAGAAGGAACACATCTACAAGCCCGTAGCACCATTCCCTTCAAGATTGGTTGCCCCAAAATCTCTTACAAACTCTCATGATATTCTAGAGATTTTTAGGCAAGTCAAGATCAACATTCCCTTGCTTGATGCCATCAAACAAGTCCCTTCCTATGCCAATTTTCTAAAGGACCTATGCACAACCAAAGGAAAATATAATGTGCAACAAAAGGCCTTCTTAAATGAGTAGGTGAGTGCCATTCTCACTCAAAAGACCCCCCCAAAATTCAAAGATCCCGGTAGTCCCACAATTTCATGTATCATTGGAGATTATCGGATTGAGCGTGCATTGCTAGACTTGGGGGCAAGTGTAAATCTGATCCCGTACTCGGTATATGAGCAATTGGGTCTTGGTGAATTAAAACCCACCAAAACCATGTTGCAACTCGCTGATAGATCCATCCGCGTACCGAGAGGAATAGTTGAGGATGTGCTAGTCCAAGTAGACAAATTCTACTACCTGGTAGATTTCATTGTCTTGGACACACAACCGGTTATGGATGCTAGCACCCAAATACCGGTGATTCTAGGCCGCCCATTGTTAACGTCAGATTTTGTAATAGGATCCTCCGGTTGTTCACCTTCTCTCCATCAGGGATTTCCTCCAATAGACCTGTAAGAAGACAGAAAGCAACTTAGGGTGGCTGGTTTCCAGCCGTTAGCCCTCCGATGCTTAAGTCAAGCAAAGCAAGAAGAAGAAAAACCAGGCAAAAGCAGGCCAGAGATTGAATATTGTGTACCTTTCTCTTAATGGAATCATCCCTTTATATAGATCTGAAGCGATCCAATTTGTTACGTAAGATATCGAGATCCCGCTGATTTCGTGTACGATACGAGATCCTGCTGATTTCGTGTGATAAGATCCTTATCCTTAGAGGCGAGATCTAACCCAATTACTTATTTCGGCAATCACGTTCCTTGATAGCAATCCCTTGAGATTCGGAACCACGAGAAGATAAGCCCAAAATCAACCTATACAGGCTGCTGGTAGGCGTAGTAGTAGCGCTGATCGCTCATGTTGAGCTGGAAGCCGTAGTTGGAGTCATAGCCGGCGAAGAGGAAGGAGACGCCTGAAGGGGCGGAGACCACCGAACTGGGTGTAACCCTACTTGGTGTCACAGAGGGATTGGACAAGCTGCTCGACAGGAATCGGGTGCTGGTACTGAAGGCTAAGGGATGTCGCCACAGAAAAAACTGTTCGCATGTTGGAAGATGGTCGCGAGTCCAAGTGCTCGCTCATTCAGATGTAACACTTTTCAATGACTTGTGAGAAGGTCTGCTCGCAGATCGAGAAGGGAATCTCTGCTTTGATTCATCTAACTATCAGCTATGGGAGCTCAAAGCCTTGCGAATAGGTGCTCCGTATTTATCCATCCTGCGACTCTCGAGCAGATGATCTCGAGAGTCGAATGGGCACTTCGTATTTACCCGATCTGCGACTCTCGATCAAATGATCTCGAGAGTCGAATGGGCACTTCCGTGTAAAATCTTAATAGCTGAGTTGATCTCCATTATTTTGCCTATAACAGATGCCCCCCAAGTCCTTGCCGCCAAGAATTCGTAAGGGAAGGACTTAGCTCACTATCACACGTAACCGCCCGCTGCCTTCATTGAGAACGGAACCTCACATGATGGGCTGGAATTAATGAGCGCCAGCTTTCCGCAGCCTTTCCGCAGACAGAAAATGAAGGGGCGCTTGCCACGTGTCAGGGGAGTTAATGAGCGTGCCTGCTCGAGTGCTGCGCGGAAGGAGGGGCTGCCACGTACCATCAGATGCGGCGGGATGATTGCCTATAAATATATGGAGTCCGCCATTTCTCTGGTTTTCTACAGAAGCTTTTCGAAAGGAATTAGCAGTCATCCCTTTTCCTATCATTCTCCTTCCTCCGGTGCTCCCCTTCCTTCTTTCTTCCTTCGGTGATTCCTCTTTCCTCTCTTTTTCTGTTACCTGGGTACATTTCCTTTTCTCTTTTTCTTCTTTTTAATCTTCTCATGGCTGGGAACTCTGACGAGACCACCGTCCCTCTAGGTGATGCCACTCCGAAATCCTCTGCTTCTAGCAGTGCGAGGGTTCCGGCAGGGAGATACACAGCAGCCGGATATCCTTCTGTTTTATCGGAGGACCGGCTGGCTGAGTTACGGGAGAGATACCTGATCCTCGACTCAGTCACTCTCCGATTGCCCGGAGATGGAGAGACACCAGACTCCCCTCCCCCAGGATGCGTAGCTTTTTATGAGTACCAGCTCATCCTGGGGGTACGCCTCCCCCTCCATCCCTTCATACGCGATGTTCTCCGGTGTTTCAAGATTGCCCCCGGGCAACTCATCGTGAACGGATGGAGGGTAGTCCTGGGCTCATTTGCCCTCTGGGCTCAGGCCGGCAACGGGGAACTTACAGCGGAGGAGTTCCTCCGTATGTTCCGTCTAAAGAAAGCACCCTCCAGCGAAGGCTGGTATTACCTGTGCTACTGGCACCGGGATAACTTCGTGCTGGGGAAACCCTACTCGAACTATCCCGGTTGGAGGAAACGGTGGTTCTACGCTTCTAGGAACTGGGAGTCTGCTTCCTCCAGAGGTCTAGGGGTTACCCATTTTTTCTGTGAAGGTAGGCACAATCTCACATTGTGCAGTTTTCTTCAATCAAGATTTTAGGGTTTTACTTCATTCTTTGTCCCCTGTTTGTGCTCGCAGGTATCCCGGCCTTGAGAAAACCAAATTTGAAGGGAGGGATCAACGAGAAAATAGTCAAGGTGTACAAGGTGCCTGTTGGTGATAGGCACATCGAGGCTTGCTTGTCTCCCTCGCGACTTGCAGCAGCGGGCCTAATATCCAGAGGAGAAGCCGAGATGACGAAGGCCAGGGAGAAGAGGGGTCTGCTGCCCCGAATGAAGGGCACGAATTCCAAAAGGCAGAAGAGAACACCTGCCGAACCATCTCAACCACCCGTCCGTAAGGGTAGCGATCAACCTGCCCCTCTCGTGAGCACAGCGGGGCTCCGGCAGGGCCCAATATTCCCTCACTGGTGGTCGCACCTGGACCGCCAGTGATTAACATTGCTGACAATTCCCCGGATGGGGCGGGGTCCAGCTGCCCTCCAACTGAAGAGGCTCGAGAGCAAATAGAGCCTCGAGAGCCGGCTCCTGCTCGCGAACTGATCCCTGCTGCCGAGCAGGGACCTGCTCGCGAGTCGATGCCCCCACCTCTCGAGCCGGCTGGGTTGGTCGTTGCCCAACCGTCTGGGAGTGGGACATATTCTATCCCCCGCCACCTCCATCCAATATGTAAATTCTTGTTCGAGAACGTCCCCCCCCCCAAACCTTCGGCTCTCTTCCCGAGCCAAGCCCTGAGAACCTTTTCCTCGAAGCGGGGGTGAGGATGGTTCAGGTAAGACCTTGCCAAGGCCTGCTTTAATCTGTTGTTACGTTCCAGAATACTTTATCTCACATTTTTCGTTACTTTTGCAGGGCTTAGATCTTATCCTGCGAACGAGGCGTGATATCGTTGCCGCCCGTCGCGTGATAGATGAAGCTGAGGGGAAGAGAACTGCCTTGGAGAAGGCAGTTCAAGGAAGGGATCAACTCCTCAAGTCCCGTGAGGCAGTGATCTCTAAGAGAGATGAGGAGATCAAGATCCTCATAGAGAAAGTCCAAGTTTTGACTGAGAGGTATCAAGCTTTGGACTCTAAGTTCGCGAAGCTCGCCGACTTGAAGGAGAAGGCGGAGAGAGAGAAGGAGATCTTTCGCCAAGACAAGATCTCATTGGAGGAGCGGCTTGCGGAGGCTAGGTCGTAGCTCAAAGAAGCCAATGAGAACCTGGAGAAAGAGCACTCCGATCTCGCACAGCTCAAGGACGACTCGATCCACTGGGACGAGGAGAAAGTCGCCCTTGTAAAAATGCTCTCGGAGGAAGGTCCTCGGGCAATTTTCGAGTTCCGGACTTCGCAACTATATGACGATGAAAGATATGAGTCATATGATGCTAGTCGCGACTTTGCGCTAAGAGTAGTGCAACAAATGACCCCATCCTTCGATATGGGGGAATTTGGTCGAGTCGCGACCATCATAGCTGTGGAAGAGCAAGCTGCTGCTGAGAACGAGGTGACTGAAGCCACACAGGCTGGAGGGGCTCCAGAAATGGGCCCTGAAGTCGAGAGCACGGCTCCTCCTCCAAGAGATTAATTTCCTTTTTGTTTTCCTTTCTCCTGTACTCGCGAGCAGATATTTTGTAAACATTTATCATTAATGAAAAGATATTTTTGGAAGTGTTGTTGTTCTTGTTCACTCTTTCCCTTTCATGCAATGAATACCTTCTCGTTGTTGTTTACTTTCTTTTCCTTTGTGCACTGAATGCCTTCTTGTTGCAATGAGTTATGCTCAACCCGGGGGGTCGTAGCGACCATGCCCTCGTGGAGATAGACTGATCTATCGATTGAGAGATGTAATGTGCTCAATCCGAGGGGTCATGACGACCATACCCTCGTGGAGATAGACTGATCTATCGATTGAGAGATGAAATGTGCTCAATCCGGGGGGTCATGACGACCATACCCTCGTGGAGATAGACTGATCTATCGATTGAGAGATGAAATGTGCTCAATCCGGGGGGTCATGGCAACCATACCCTCGTAGAGATAGACTGATCTATCGATTGAGACTCCAAGTTTACCAAGGGTAGAAAGATGGTCACCCATAAAATGGAAATGCAACCATCTTAGGTGAATTTAACCCTACCAAAGGTAGGCAATTGGCCAAGGGATTGTATGCATCCTCTTCAGGGCTATTCATGTCCAAGTAAATGGAGTAGCAACCAAAAGATATCTTCCACTTTATTCATAAAATGTTATGAACTACATCGAATCTAGGGATAGTATCGTAGCAAATGCTCCATGTGCCAAGGGCGACGTACGGGCTTTCCCTGCATGTCTTCAAGGTAATAAGTACCGGGTCGCACAATCCTAATGACCCGATACGGGCCTTCCCAATTTGGATACAGCGAACGAGCAGGAACTCCGAGTTTTTGCCTCAGGACCAAATCTCCAGGTTGGAAGGATCTAGGTCGAATCTTAGCATTTCGATAACGAGCAATACGTTGTTGATATGCTGCCACTCGTACTTGGGAGGCATTTCTCCGTTCTTCCAAGAGATCGAGATGAAGTCGAAGGTCTTCCTGATTACTCGCGGGGTCATACCGCTCGATCCGATATGAGGGCACTTGAATTTCCACGGGTACTACTGCATCGACACCAAATGGTAAGGAGAAAGGGGTTTCATTTGTTGATGTACAAGCCGTGGTTCTATATGCCCATAGTACTTCTGGCAGAAGTTCTGGCCACACACCTTTACATTCACCTAACTTGGTCTTTAAGTGGTGCTTGATGATCTTATTCACTGCCTCGACCTTCCCATTCGCCTGAGGATGATATGGAGAAGTACGGAGATTACGTATCTTCCATTTTTCACAAAATTCATCAAAGGCTGCATTGTCGAACTGCGTTCCGTTGTCGGTAATTATAGTGTGAGGAAGTTCGAAACGGCATATGATATTTCTCCATATAAACTTAGTAGTTTGTTTCTCAGTAATCTTAGCTAATGGTTCTGCCTCGGACCATTTGGTGAAGTAATCAACCGCCACGATCGCGAACCTATTTTGTCCCTTTCCCATGGGTAAGGGCCCGATTATATCGACCCCCCACTGAGCGAAAGGCCAAGGGCTATCAACTGGAGTCATCCGTTCAGATGGTACATGAGGTATAGGTGAATAACGTTGGCACTTGTCACATTTTTTAGAAAGTTCAATTGCATCTGCTTTCATAGTGGGCCAATAATATCCTTGCCGCATGCCTTATATGCTAGGGATCGCCCCCTGGGGTGATTACCACATGCCCCCTGGTGTACTTCGTCTAGAACACGAAGGGCTTCTTCTGGATGAAGACACCTTAAATAAGGCAAGGAAAAGCTCTTGCGCAACAATATTCCGTCTTGCAAGGTATACCTGGCAGCCCGAAGGCGAATTTGTCTTGCAGCTTTCTTGTCCTCTGGTAGGTATCCGTCTCCGAGATACAGGATGATGGGATCCATCCAGCATGGAGATGATTGTACCGATATTACTTGCTCGAGAGTCGCTTGGTCGATACTTAGGTTCTGACGATGCTCAATGGGGACCGAATGTGATAACTCAGATTCTAGTGCGGAGGCGAGCTTTGCCAGGGAATCGGCAAGTTGGTTCTTCTCGCGAGGAATATGAATTAT
Organism: Liriodendron chinense; assembly: GCA_003013855.2. Taxonomy (NCBI): domain Eukaryota; kingdom Viridiplantae; phylum Streptophyta; class Magnoliopsida; order Magnoliales; family Magnoliaceae; genus Liriodendron; species Liriodendron chinense. Next base: position 2,380,322 of record ML058408.1, read on the forward strand.
TTCATAAGTCTTCAGTTTTGCGAGCAGGATGAGGACACGAGACTTATATAAGGCCATCCTTTCTTCTTTGGCCTCGAATTCACTAAGGACTTGGTTGACAATGAGCTGGGAGTCGCTATGAATTGACAGATTCTGAATTGCAAGGACAATGGCCAATTCGAGGCCGACGATCAGGGCTTCATATTCTGCTTCATTATTCGAGATACGAGAATCGAAACGCAGAGCATATTGGAAATGCGACCCGTCGGGAGCCACTAAAATCAAGGCCCGCTCCACTGCCACTGGCCCGCGACGACCCGTCCACGAAGAGTGACTAAGGAGGCTGGTCGCTGGTCATGGTATTATCATCAGGAGAGTATGTGAATTCGGCGATGAAGTCAGCCACGGCCTGGCCCTTGACTGCGGTCCGAGGGCAGAATGAGATATCGTGCTCGCTGATCTCGACTGGCCATTTAGTTAAGCATCCGGAAGCCTCAGGTTTTTGAAGGACTTGCCGCAGTGGATGATTCGTTGGTACTAGAATAGCATGGGCTTGAAAGTATGGTCGCAGCTTTTGAGCTGCCGTGACTGAGGCTAGGGCCAGCTTCTCCATATCAGAATACCTAGTTTCTGCATCAACCATTGCTCGACTGATATAATAAACGGGCCTTTGCACCCCGGAATCTTCTCTTATTAAAGCGGCGCTAACGGCCGTAGAGGACACAGATAAATACAGAATGAGTTGCTCATGTGCTACAGGTTTAGATAAAATGGGGGGTGTGCTCATGTATAGCTTCAATTGTTGAAAGGCTTCCTCACATTGTGGCGTCCAACTCCAATCAGACTTGGCCGTTGCACGAAGGAGTTTGAAGAATGGTAAGCACTTGTCAGATGCTCGCGAGATGAATCTATTCAACGATGCGATGCGACCAGCCAGACGCTGGACGTCCTTCAAAGTGGTGGGGGACTTCATCTCCATCAATGCTTTTATCTTTTCAGGATTTGCCTCAATTCCGCGCTGACCGATCATGAACCCGAGAAATTTTCCTGCAGATACTCCGAATGCACATTTTTCTGGGTTCAATTTCATTTGATACCTCCTCATTAGGTCGAAGGCTTCTCGAAGATCAGAAATATGATAATCTTCTACGGTGCTTTTCACGAGCATGTCATCGACATAAACTTCCATATTCCTACCGATTTGAGCAGCGAATATTTTGTTGATGAGACGTTGATAAGTGGCCCCTGCATTTTTAAGACCGAACGGCATTACATGGTAGCAATATAATCCCCGATCTGTGATGAAGGCGGTATGCTGGCTATCAGGTGGATGCATCATGATCTGGTTGTAACCAGAATAAGCATCCATAAAACTGAGCAGAGCGTGTCCAGCTGTTGAATCGACCAACTGGTCAATCCGCGGTGTCGGGAAGCTATCTTTGGGGCATGCTTTGTTCAAATCTGAATAGTCGACGCACATTCTCCATTTGCCATTAGCTTTCCGGACGAGAACCACGTTCGCGACCCACTCTGGGTAGTCTACTTCTTTTATGAAATTGACCGTGAGTAGCTTCTCGACTTCAGCTTTGATCGCCATTTGTCTTTCTACAGTGAAGGCACGTCAACGCTGGTGTACGGGCTTATGTTTCGGGTCGATATTGAGACGATGTACAATGACATTGGGGTCGATGCCTGGCATATCTTTATGAGACCAAGCGAACACGTCCTGGTATTCGGTGAGGAAACGGACCAGATCTTCATGATGGACACTGGTTAAAGAGGATCCAATGTATACGACCCTGGATGGGTCACCTTTGGTTAAGTGAATCACCACTGTTTCTTCCCCAGGAGTTCCTGATTGGAGAGTATTCTCTCTCGGATCCAACGAAGTGTTGGTGGGAAAGTTGGGTGAACCCTGCGCTATCTCCATAACGGGCGTCGCTTGAGCCTTCTTTCGATCTTGTAGGGCTATCTGGTAGCAAGACCGTGCCTCTTGTTGACTTCCTCGCATGACCCCGATACCATTTGGGGTAGGAAATTTGACACACAGATATGAAGGGTGCAAGGCTGCCCCAACCTTAGTAAGAGACGGCCGCCCCATAATGGCGTTATACGCTGATTTTCGATCCACCACGAGGAAGTTTACGAAGACGGTAGCCTTCGCTGGACTTTCTCCAAAAGTAACTGGGAGATCGATGCTTCCTTCAGGCGTTACTACCTCACCTCGGAAGCCAACGAGGGGGGTCGATACTGGCTTGAGAAGGCTTCTGGCAAGTGCCATTTTGTTGAAAGCCTCCAAGTATAGAATATCAGCTGAGCTACCTGTATCCACCATAATTCGATGTGTCAGATAATTTGATACCTTCAATGTGACTATGATGGAGTCTTCATGAGGGAAATGAATTCCCGTTGCATCTTCGAGAGTGAAGGAAATTGGAGGATGGCTGGTCTTTGACGAGCTAGACGTCTGTTCCAGCCAATAGATTTGCTGGGGTTCTTTGGACGCCTTTCGAGCGTATGCTTTTCTTGAAGCTTGAGAATCGCCCCCGCAAGCTAGTCCTCCGACGATGGTGCGGATTTCTCCCGTAGGCTCAGCTTCCTCTTGGTCAGTTTGATGATGAGGTTGTTCCTTTTGGCGAGATGAGGTGTTCGCCCTTTCTGGTGATCGATTTTTACGAGCAACATAATCCTGGAGATGGCCTTTTCGAATAAGGGCTTCGATATGGTCTCGTAGAGAGATGCAGTCCTGGGTTCTATGCCCGTGATCTTTGTGAAAGTAATAAAACTTGCTCTTGTCTCTCTTCTCGGGATCGGATTTGATCTTTGCAGGCCACTTCACATATGGCTTGTGTTTAATCTCCATTAAGACCTTTTCATGAGATCGATTGAGAGGAGTGTAGTTATGATATTTACCAGAATAAGGCTTCTTGGGAGAACGATCGCGTTGATCACGACGATATTTTTTATCTGTAGAAGAGGCTCCTTCTGGCTTGCGTTTCTTACCTTGTACTCCATGGCGTGTCAACGCGACTTCTTCTGCATTGATATACTTCTGAGCTTTGGCTTGGAACTCTACCATAGTTTTTGGAGGGCTCTTATCTAAAGCAAACCTGAATTTCTCGCTCGTTATTCCGGCTATGAGGGCTGTAAGACCTTTTTCTTCAATATAACCCTCAGTTTGAATGGCTTCGGCATTAAACCGTACTGTGAACTCCTTTATTGTCTCTCCATGCTGCTGTTTCAGATCCATCAGATGGGAGGCTGGCTTCTTAATGCGAATGCTTCCCATGAATTGAGAAAGGAATATCTCCGATAATTGGGAAAAGGAGCTGATGGAACGAGGCTTTAATCCCCGGAACCACGTACGAGCTGCTTCCTTCAATGTTAGGGAAAAAGCCCTACACATGATTTCTGAGCCATGTCCTTCCAACTCCATGAGAGACTTGTATGTTTCTAGGTGTTCAAGAGGATCACCAATACCTGTATACGGGGTGATAACAGGCGTTCGATACTTTCTAGGTAACGGCGCCTCCATGACCTCGCTGGTAAAGGGGGACTCGGATTGATGTATCACTGCCATGATGGTAGATGGCCGATTTACCTGATATCGCTGTTCCATGACGTCAAAACGATCATGGATTCTTTTGAGATCTCCTTCCCATGGTAGGGTATAGCCTGATGTTTCGGCGGTGGAGCCCTGAAGTTGAGGTTGTCGAGACAAACTAGAATGTATAGAATGTGGAGACGGCACGGTATGATGGTTGCCAAGTGGTGTCCGGTTTGATGGAGGATGGTGTGGCGGGACCTGTGGTTCGTCCATAGAATGTCTGGAAGCCACTGGTATGGGTTGCGGTGGTAACCCTTCGGAGGGTTGTCTCTGCGGTTCAGGGAGATGCTGATCAAGCCGATTCGACAGGGCCTGAACTCTGGCATTCAGAGTCAGAAGAGTATTTCCGAGGAAACGCAAGACATCATCTTGATTTCCAGAAGCTTCCAATAATGGGTTTGCTAATGGCATATTTGGGGCTCCTTGAGGGATGTTCGTCGAAGCAGGTGGAAGGGTAGGTAAGGATTCCGTCTCATCGGGCGGAGGTGGTGCCTGCCTTGAAGTCGAAGGATGAACAGCCTTTTTAGGAGGCATCACCGAAGGATTTTTATCGGTGGTTAGGACGATTGATTTCGACGATCAAGTCATTCCCACAGACGGCGCCAAACTGTTAACGTCAGATTTTGTAATAGGATCCTCCGGTTGTTCACCTTCTCTCCAGCAGGGATTTCCTCCGATAGACCTGTAAGAAGACAGAAAGTAACTTAGGGTGGCTGGTGTCCAGCCGTTAGCCCTCCGATGCTTAAGTCAGGCAAAGCAAGAAGAAGAAAACCAGGCAAAAGCAGGCCAGAGATTGAATATTGTGTACCTTTCTCTTAATGGAATCATCCCTTTATATAGATCTGAAGCGATCCAATCTGTTACGTAAGATATCGAGATCCCGCTGATTTCGTGTACGATACGAGATCCTGCTGATTTCGTGGGATAAGATCCTTATCCTTAGAGGCGAGATCTAACCCAATTACTTATTTCGGCAATCACGTTCCTTGATAGCAATCCCTTGAGATTCGGAACCACGAGAAGATAAGCCCAAAATCAACCTATATAGGCTGCTGGTAGGCGTAGTAGTAGCGCTGATCGCTCATGTTGAGCTGGAAGCCGTAGTTGGAGTCATAGCCGACGAAGAGGAAGGAGACGCCGAAGGGGCGGAGACCACCGAACTGGGTGTAACCCTACTTGGTGTCACAGAGGGATTGGACAAGCTGCTCGACGGAAATCGGGTGCTGGTACTGAAGGCTAAGGGATGTCGCCACAGAAAAAACTGTTCGCATGTTGGAAGATGGTCGCGAGTCCAAGTGCTCGCTCATTCAGATGTAACACTTTTCAATGACTTGTGAGAAGGTTTGCTCGCAGATCGAGAAGGGAATCTCTGCTTTGCTTCATCTGACTATCAGCTATGGGAGCTCGAAGCCTTGCGAATAGGTGCTCCGTATTTATCCATCCTGCGACTCTCGAGCAGATGATCTCGAGAGTCGAATGGGCACTTCCGTATTTACCCGATCTGTGACTCTCGATCAGATGATCTCGAGAGTCGAATGGGCACTTCCGTGTAAAATCTTAATAGCTGAGTTGATCTCCATTATTTTGCTTATAACACCCATTCCTTGTTTCATCAAATGCAATCATAAATTGCCAGAATGGAGTGTGTTGGGGCTCAAATTTCTACCCATTATAAAATAGTATTCAGCGATCCATCTACTGACGATTTGGACCGATTTCGAGATCCGAAATACTCAGAAAACGCTAGTGCAACCCAAACATGCGCGATCATGACCGAAACCTATAAATGCTATTTTGGGGTGGAATCGGACATGCGATTACCGCCAAATGATCGGGAACATCCTAAAACCCTTAGCCTGCAAGTTTTGAGGTCGCACGATGCATATCTTTACCCGCCCCCTTCCAAATGTGTTTTGCCCTGACCGTATCCGACTATAAGGGCCTGAAAGCCTACAGGTACGATTTTAGGCTGGAATTAGACATGCGGATGGCCGCCAAATGATCCGGAATGCCCGAAAAACCTTAAGTAGCAAGTTTGAAGTCCTTGCGGTGCATATTTTCATGTGCGCGCTTCCCGGAACAATATTCCTATGCAAAGAGTTGATCGGGAGGGTCCTAAATTGGTAAAGAACTACCAAAATTTACAGCAGATGACCATCGGTACCCCACCCCGTTCATTTAGGAGGTCGATTATGGCCTAAAAGTGGCTTGGCGTCAGTGACTTTGGTATCTGAAAAGGTAGCCCCCCTTTGAAGGTCGCCCGTCGGAGCCCAAAACCTGAAATATTCTAAGGGATGAAACATGCATTCGTTCACTCTCTCTCCACATGCATTCGTTCACTCTCTCTCCACATGCGGATGACATGAGGAGACATGCATTTGCCCTCTCACCACATGCGCATGAGAGCTCTCTCTCTCCCCTTTCAATATTCTAAATAAAATAAAAATATAAAAAATCATGAAAATATTCTAAGTGGGGCCACATGCGGCAAACACAGAGGCCACATGCGCCCATACCAAGGGCACATGCGCCCACACCAAGCCACATGCGCCTGATGCATGGTGACATGCGCATGATTCCCATCACATGCACATGACTCCTCTCTCCAAATGCATGCGCACGCTCTCCCTTTTGCAAACAACATGCGCCCGGTACCCGATACCCGATTAACATGCTATAAATACCCCTCTACTTGATGAGACAGAAGCGAGATCACTCCCAGAGCACTCTTCTTGTAGAGGTAAAAATTTCCTCACTGGAATCCTCACCGTGAAAGGGACATGCGCCCATCCCTTCGCCGGATACCCTCGCCGGAAAGGGATTTCTCCCACCGGAGCAAAATCCTCCAAGTCACATAGTGACATGTGCTCACCCATTTGAGTTTTGGGGAGGAAAAATGCAAAAATCCCTAAGTCCCATGGGGATATGCGCCCATGGCTGGGATGTTGGGCGTATGTGTAGTGTCACATGCTCTTGATAACCTTTCTCTCTCCTCACATGCATTTGTGGCAAGCCACATGCGCACAAGTGCGCCCAAGAGGCAGGCACATGCTGCTTACCTCCCTTCCATTCCCTTTCTCTCCTCACTTTTCTCTCACATGCGCTTGGGATGGGATCACATGCACCCAACTTAAGATCACATGTGTTCACTCCCCAAGTGTAGGGTTGCGAAGTAGTAATAATTCAGAAAGACCGAGTATCGTTCCCACAGAGATTTATGTATGGGTATCTTCAGAATTTAACTAAAACAACTAGTAATTAAGACTATATTAAGAACTAAAGCTGGAAAATGAGATTTGGGTTTAAACAGTAAATGAGTAAGGTAATTTCAATCTAAAAAGTCACTAGAGCGCTGAGGATCCACTCTTGATACGTTTCAACGCATCAACACAACTAGGTCTCTCATAACTCAATCGGAATCGAATTCCTTCTTTATCCGATTGGAATATAGAGCGGTTCAATCACAATTATATGGAACAAGTGCTTAATAACTGATTTGATTCCCACAACTACGCTCAGGTCTTGGGCACACTCAATTGTATAGGCCAAGCCTCTTTCTAATCTAGTTGAGATTCATAACCATAGCCTACACCAAGTCCTGTCACTAGACCTGATTACAACTCATGGTTTGAACTCTATTTAAATCAAAATCAATCACTAAACACATATTATAGATCACACATAAAAGATAAGAATTTCAATTGCATGAGTTCCCACATGAAAATCAGGCCATTGCATACAAGGCAATCAAAGCGTCTACCATGCCCGGAGTCGATGGTAGATCAATGCATTACACATGCATGACAATGCTCAAAAGCTAAGATACTATGCTTAGAATCACTAAGAATCACATGAGCCCGAAGTCATCAAGAGATCAAAGTAGAAACCAACATAGTACTTGAATCAAACTCAAATTGAACTAAAATTCATCAATTAAAACACAAAAGGAAACCTAGGTTGCATTAATCCATCAAAAACGAATCAAGAGCTTCCCGGCTAAGAGGGTTTAGTTCATCTCTAACATCCTTGAACTAAAAACCTCTAAAAACATAGAAAAACTACTAAAACAGGAAATCCGAAGTCGAATCCGTCTCCTCAGCAATCTCCACGTTCTCGCCTCCTTTGGTATAAAGATATGAAGTCCTTTTATAGCTTGGAGAAGTCCAATACGCAATAAGGATCCAGAAATTGCGTAAGCTTTCGCAATTGCGCAGAGATTTCCGGAGTTTCTGAAATAGAAAGTGATTGTTACGCATGGCCGACCGGTCTGGACCGGTCGGCCTTGAAAGTTCCCTTGTCCAGCAACCTTGTCCGACCGGTCATGACCGGTCGGACATCTTCAGCAAGTCTCCAGCAGCTATGCCCTACCAGTCATGACCGGTCGGGCTTGGGCAGTCCGTCTGTTCTTTTGGTACAGCAGCAATGGCCGACCGGTCTTGACCGGTCGGCTGCCCTCCTTGATCAAATCAGCACTATGGCCGACCGGTCATGACCGGTCAGCGTGGGCACTCCATCAGCATGTGTGTGGCTGATCGGTCTTGACCGGTCAGCTTCCTTGGCCGACCGGTCTGGCTCTCTTTCTTCTCTATTTCTTTCTTTCTTTCTTTCTTTTCTCTTCTCTCCTTGCCTTGGCTTTCTTTTGTCTTCCTTCATGCTTGATCTTATGGTTTTCAATGCTTGAAAGAAGCCTCATTTAGCTTTCAAATGATGAACTCTCCATCTTGTTCCTACAATCACACATCATGTATTAAGTTGGTCCTTTAAACATGTATATCATGCATAATGAGTGATGAATTGGGGTTAGAATATGCACAATTATGAGCTCAACACACCCCCCAACCAGCATTTTGCTAGTCCCGAGCAAAACATGCGTGAAACAAGTTTCATTTTCCAAAACCCAACTCTCCTCTAGAAACTACTCTTCTATACATTCCAAAACACATAAGCGTAAAAATCAGAGAAATTCAATGAAAGAGGTTGAAACCTTAAACTCTCAGAACATAACAAGTGTTTATATGAAATTCCCGCTGATTGATTGATAAATAGAAGAACTTGAACACATTCAACCTAGTGTGCATAGTGAAGGTTCATCTCATGAGTTTCCGGGATTATCTTCTTCATAAATCAACTAAACTATGGATCTCAAGGTATATAGAGCAACAACAAGCCTATGATAGGAATTTGCCTTACCGTCCTTCCGACGACTTTCACACTACGTCCCATTTTCGGCTTTGGTTACGGGTAGACCATCCCCAGGTTGGTAGTAGGTAGCCCTAATCGGAATTTCCACCATTTTTCTTTCCTTCCCGATTTCATCCTTTCGTTCCTTTTTCTTTTAAATTAGATAGGGTTTTTAGAAATCCATATCTTCCGTTATTTTCCCATGGACAATTATGGACAAAATACCCCGGCTTGGTTTCTCAGCACCTCTAAATCAAAGTCTAGCTAATCCACAAATTACATAAACCTTTCAAATCATGAAAATTGTGTAATGTGAACTAGATGCAAAAGGTGTTCAAATTTTCTATCAATCATAAAAATAGGTGAATTCACATATAAAACCATTATATTAAGAGAAATTCAAAGCTTGCAACATCCCTCACGTCGTATCTCATCTTCTTATACTTATGCTATCTCGAATGCATAGAATCAAAGCCTTCCAAAAGAGTTTCGCATTTTTAGAAAAATCGAAAAATTTCTACATCTTTGCTCGACATGTCACAAAAGCTAGCAGATTCATCAATTCAGGAATCTCTCACCCCCCAACCAAAACTTTGCATTGTCCTCAATGTAATAAGATATGCAATATGTATGACATGAGAGCAATGACATAAAATAAAGGAGAGTGAGAAAGAGAGATATCACCTGAAGCATATGGCAAGATTAGCTTTTGGAGATGGATTACTTCACAACTAAATCAACTATCAAAGCAAATCCTAATGGGAAAGCATTCTAACAAATCATCCTCCGTCAGACTAGGAGGTTAATCCCAACAACTCATCCAAAAGCATAAAGTCAAGCAGAATCATTAGATGAATCAAAAGATTTCGCAGTAAAGTCATCCAATATCCTGCTTTGCAATGTACATGTGTGTGAATGATGGAGATAAGCCACTCAAAATCCCAAAAAGGAATTTCAGCGGGTTCCTTAGTGTGTGCACCACATGTATCAGGGGAGACACCATCATATTTATCAGTAAAGATATGTCTCCAATCAGATTTTCCTGGGCAATGATATTGCAAGTAAGGATCATCCCAGGGTTGGTGGAGTTTGGTATGCATGATCCACAAAGGTGTGGAAATCTGAATTGATTTTTTAGCGTAAAACGGTATTGTTTCCACATCCTTCTCTCGGCTAACGTCATGTGCCGATACCGACTCAAAAGGTGTGACCATATCCCTTATCATATCATCGTTCTCATCAAGGGAGTGAGTCACTTCTTCGTCGAAGGGACTGGAGTAAAAATGTGAGAGGGACTCATTTTCCACAACAGAATTGATCATGTTTATTTGGTGGACCTCCTCATCTTCATCCTCTTGTTGGTTGTCAATATTGAAAGCATTCAGCTCAATCGTCATATTGCCAAAAGACATTTGTATGACCCCACTCCTACAATTTATGATAGCGTTTGATGTAGCTAGGAATGGACGGCCAAGTATGACAGGAATTTGAGGGCCAATATTAACCGTGGGTCGCGTGTCCAAGACAATAAAGTCCACCGGGTAATAAACTTTATCAACTTGGACAAGGACGTCCTCAATTACCCCTCTTGGAATACGAATTGATCGGTCAGCAAGTTGTAATGTGGTTTTGGTGGGTTTTAGTTCACCTAAACCCAATTGTTCATAGACCGAATAGGGGATTAAGTTCACACTTGCCCCTAGATCAAGTAAAGCATGTTTCACCCGGTGATCTCCGATCATACATGATATGGTCGGACAACCGGGATCTTTGTATTTCTTGGGCATCCTGTGGTTGATAATGGCACTCACATTCTCTATCAAAAATGCTTTCTTTTGCACATGTATTTTTCTTTTAACCGTGCAAAGGTCTTTTAAAAATTTTGCATATGACGGTATTTGTTTAATGGCATCCAACAATGGGATGTTGATTTTGACTTGCTTGAAAACCTCCAAAAATTCCTGATATTTATCTTGAGGTTTGGCTGGAATCAAGCGTTGGGGGAATGGGGCAACCGGCTTGTATTGCCTTTCCGGTTCCTTCTCTTGTGGGGTGTTGTTCATGTTATCATCCTCTTTGGAAATTTCCGGATCATTAGGCTGTTGGGCCTTCACCGGATTAGATTTATCAATTATCTTCCCACTTCGCAAAGTGGTGATAGCTTGAACATGCTCCATGTGTTGGGAAGATGGGCTTGCATCATGTATCTCAAATTGGGTTCTTGGGTTAGGAAGAGGTTGGGCAGGAAGTGTGCCTTTCTCCCTAGCACTGAGGTGAGATTCAACCCTAGCCATTGAGGTTTTCAAGTCATTGATGGCTTGGGTTGTATTTTGATTGAATTTCAATTGCTCCTGCATGAACCCATCTATTTTTAGAGAATTTGTCTTGTTATACTCATGCTGGACCGATACGAATGCACCCAACATCTCTTCTAGTGATACTTTTGGAGTGTTGTTTGCATTTGCATTGGGCCCATTCCTCCAACTGAAGTTGGGATGGTTCTTCCAATTAGGATTAAACGTGTTTGAGTTTGGAGCACCGTATTGCTGTTGATAACTGTTTATGGCATTCGTTTGTTCTTGTAAGATGCCTTGGACTGCTGAAATTGTGGGACAATCTTGTGTAGCATGTTGATTTCCAGCACAAATTCCACAAACAGTTTCAACGTCAATGGAGTTGATTGTTTCTCCTTTCCTTAATTCCATGGCTTCGACCTTTCTTGTAAGGCTAGCCAACCGTGCACTTATATTATCTTCTTCTGATAAGACATATATTCCTCCCTTTTCCTTTTGTTGGCCAGTCTTGGAACTTGTTGGTTTAGATGTGTCCCAAGACTGTGCACTCTCAGCCAATTCTTCCAAATAATCCCATGCTTCATCAGCTTCCTTACTCATGAACTCCCCATTACACATCATCTCTACAAATTGGCGCATGGGTGGGGTCAGTCCTTCATAGAAAAAGTTTATAACCCGCCAAATTTCATAGCCATGATGTGGACACGTGTTTAATAGGTCCTTAAACCTCTCCCAACATTGGGAAAAGGTTTCATCTTCCTTTTGGGCAAAGTTCATGATAAGGCGCTTAAGCATGTTCGTTTTGTGAGTAGGGAAGAATTTTTTAATAAATTCTCTGTGCATATCAGTCCATGCACCAATTGATCTTGGCCTCAATGCATAAAGCCAACCCTTAGCTTTATCTTTAAGGGTGAAAGGGAAGAATTTAAGTCTCACCACATCTTCCGTTACGTTTGCAAAGTGCATGGTGGTGATTACCTCATCAAACTCCCTAAGGTGTTGATAGGCACTTTCACTGTCTAAACCATGGAATTTAGGGAGAAGATTGATCACTCCCGGTTTCAAATCCACATTCCCTGCATTCTGTGGAAAAATTATGCATGAGGGAGTGTTCGTTCTTGCAGGTTGCAAGAAATCACGTAAAGTCCTTGGTCGGGGAACATCCTCAACCACATTCTCCCCTGTTTCAGTTTGATTTCGGACTGGGTTAGGTTGATTAGCAGCCATATTTCTAGTGATTTCAGGAAAATTCTGAAGTTTTCTAGCACGAGGCTCGCTATCAATCCCTTCAACAACTACTCCGTCCCTTACAAGTCGGTTATTATAAGTCCTAGCCCAATGTGGCATGCAACCAAAAAGAATGAATAAAAGAATTCTTCCTTCCTTCCTTTACTCCTCTCTAAAACTTAAGCACAGGGTGTCTTGCTATGGCTGAGCCAGAAATATCGCATAGAGACCGATTTCTCCTGGTCAATAGGGGTTCAAAGAACTCCCCACCCACTCTTTGAGTCTTTTGAGAGAAAGTACAGAAAAAGAAGAAAGAGGAATAGGTTGAGAAGAGTAATCTATGAGCACAAGGTGATCCAAGGCGGCAGAGCCGACCAATAGGCATCCAGGTGGCACAAGGCCTACCTTTCAGAGATCCAAAAGGAGTCTCCACCCACTCTACAATAGATGAATATGATAGGAATGAGTAGGAGGAGAAGAAGAGTAAGGTTAGAATGATAAAACCTGATTTGTGACTTAAGATGCCTTCTTCTTCTTCAACTTCCTAAAAATCCCTGGATTAGTCCTAGGTTAGAATCCTGCAAAAATCAAAACAAACTAAGTTAGTAATTAGAAGAAAACCTACTCTAAAAAGCAAAACAAATCCTAAATCTATCTTAACACAATCTCAACTAAAAGTTATTTCAGAAAATTCTAAAAATTTCGCATAGAAATCCCCGGCAACGGCGCCAAAAACTTGTTCACTCCCCAAGTGTAGGGTTGCGAAGTAGTAATAATTTGAAAAGACCGAGTATCGTTCCCACAGAGATTTATGTATGGGTATCTTCAGAATTTAACTAAAACAACTAGTAATTAAGACTATATTAAGAACTAAAGCTGGAAAATGAGATTTGGGTTTAAACAGTAAATGAGTAAGGTAATTTCAATCTAAAAAGTCACTAGAGCGCCGAGGATCCACTCTTGATACGTTTCAACGCATCAACACAACTAGGTCTCTCATAACTCAATCGGAATCGAATTCCTTCTTTATCCGATTGGAATATAGAGCGGTTCAATCACAATTATATGGAACAAGTGCTTAATAACTGATTTGATTCCCACAACTACGCTCAGGTCTTGGGCACACTCAATTGTATAGGCCAAGCCTCTTTCTAATCTAGTTGAGATTCATAACCATAGCCTACACCAAGTCCTGTCACTAGACCTGATTACAACTCATGGTTTGAACTCTATTTAAATCAAAATCAATCACTAAACACATATTATAGATCACACATAAAAGATAAGAATTTCAGTTGCATGAGTTCCCACATGAAAATCAGGCCATTGCATACAAGGCAATCAAAGCGTCTACCATGCCCGGAGTCGATGGTAGATCAATGCATTACACATGCATGACAATGCTCAAAAGCTAAGATACTATGCTTAGAATCACTAAGAATCACATGAGCCCGGAGTCATCAAGAGATTAAAGTAGAAACCAACATAGTACTTGAATCAAACTCAAATTGAACTAAAATTCATCAATTAAAACACAAAAGGAAACCTAGGTTGCATTAATCCATCAAAAACGAATCAAGAGCTTCCCCTCTTAGCCCTAGCTAAGAGGGTTTAGTTCATCTCTAACATCCTTGAACTAAAAACCTCTAAAAACATAGAAAAAGTACTAAAACAGGAAATCCGAAGTCGAATCCGTCTCCTCAGCAATCTCCACGTTCTCCCCTCCTTTGGTATAAAGATATGAAGTCCTTTTATAGCTTGGAGAAGTCCAATACGCAATAAGGATCCAGAAATTGCGTAAGCTTTCGCAATTGCGCAGAGATTTCCGGAGTTTCTGAAATAGAAAGTGATTGTTACGCATGGCCGACCGGTCTGGACCGGTCGGCCTTGAAAGTTCCCTTGTCCAGCAACCTTGTCCGACCGGTCATGACCGGTCGGACATCTTCAGCAAGTCTCCAGCAGCTATGCCCGACCAGTCATGACCGGTCGGGCTTGGGCAGTCCGTCTGTTCTTTTGGTACAGCAGCAATGGCCGACCGGTCTTGACCGGTCGGCTGCCCTCCTTGATCAAATCAGCACTATGGCCGACCGGTCATGACCGGTCAGCGTGGGCACTCCATCAGCATGTGTGTGGCTGACCGGTCTTGACCGGTCAGCTTCCTTGGCCGACCGGTCAGCCGACCGGTCTGGCTCTCTTTCTTCTCTATTTCTTTCTTTCTTTCTTTCTTTTCTCTTCTCTCCTTGCCTTGGCTTTCTTTTGTCTTCCTTCATGCTTGATCTTATGGTTTTCAATGCTTGAAAGAAGCCTCATTTAGCTTTCAAATGATGAACTCTCCATCTTGTTCCTACAATCACACATCATGTATTAAGTTGGTCCTTTAAACATGTATATCATGCATAATGAGTGATGAATTGGGGTTAGAATATGCACAATTATGAGCTCAACAACATGCGCCCACACCCCATGGGAGATGCGCCTGGACGCTGATGGGAGGTGGGGCCTTCTGTGATGTGGCCCGCCTTTGATGTGGCCCGCATTCCAATTAAGAGGACGCTCCTAGACACACACAATCTCCTCTATCCATCCCTCGGACCGGATTCGCGAACGGTCGATGTTAAGTGGGCCAAATCAGCAATTTGATAAAAAAAAAGGCCAACACTTTGCCAATATTGCAAACCTTGGAAACCGTTCCAAAAGAGCCGGAAATGACCGAAATCGAGAGGAATCGAGCAGAATTTGACCGAACCCGAGAGGGAGACTTCTCTCCGCCATAACATGATACACTATAATCATGCATTACAACGAGATTACCTGATCTCAGGATCTCTGAGAAACCTTGATCAGACCATAAACAGGTCCACTACTTAGTCGTTTTTAACCCCGGGAAGTGCCTTGTTGGCTCAGAAATCGACTTACACTAAACAAATCGAAATGCGATCGAACTGCGACCCTCGTGGATATAATCCACCCCTATCCAAAGGCGATCGTGACAGGTCTTCACCAAATCCTCCGATCAGATCGTAAACAGGCCCTGGGAAGTGCCCTGATGGCCCAAATACCTATAAATGCCAAGTGAAATCAATCACGATCGCAAAGACGCGAGGGCAAAATATCGACGACATAAAGATATATACGAAGTGGGTTGATCAAAGAAAATGCTTAATTTGTCTGATACACTTAACATCTAGCATAAATGCGATCTTCTCTCGAGCATGCATAAAGCATAGTTACTTTGTACTGTACTCATTTGCATCCATTGCATGAATTTATTTCATCTCGGATCGAGTTACGAAACTAAATCAAAGGGGACTATGGTTATCATCGAAAATCATAACCAAAGAGTTCTAAACGTCTGAAATACTTCATCGTTAAGACCAGTTGATGTGCGTCCAAGGCGGGATCCGTCAGTTGAGTGGCTAAGGTAATGGTGTGCCTTCCAGCAAGTCACCCATCCCATCGGAGACGGTCACTGGCCCTGGTTGCAGTAAGTGGACGCCCTGGAGTGTATCTTTGAGAGTCATATCGTCCACAGAGACGCGTCATAACACTGAGATATACGACTCGGTCGAAACCCTGTTTGCACAAAGACCCCATGGAGTGCCTTCCAGCAAGTCACCCGTCCCATCGGAGACGGTCACTAGCCCTGGTTGCAGTAATTGGACGCCCTGGAGTGTATCTTTGAAAGTCATATCGTCCACAGAGACGCGTCATGACACTGAGATATACGACTCGGTCGAAACCCCGTTTGCACAAAGACCCCATGGAGTGCCTTCCAGCAAGTCACCCGTCCCATCAGAGACGGTCACTGGCCCTGGTTGCAGTAAGTGGACACCCTGGAGTGTATCCCTGAAAGTCATATCGTCCATAGAGACGCGTCATGACACTGAGATATACGACTCGGTCGAAACCCTGTTTGCACAAAGACCCCATGGAGTGCCTTCTAGCAAGTCACCCGTCCCATCGGAGACGGTCACTAGCCCTGGTTGCAGTAAGTGGACACCGTGAAGTGTATCCCTGAAAGTCATATCGTCCATAGAGACGCGTCATGACACTGAGATATACGACTTGGTCGAAACCCTGTTTGCATAAAGACCCCATGGAGTGCCTTCCAGCAAGTCACCCATCCCATCGGAGACGGTCACTGGCCCTGGTTGCAGTAAGTGGACGCCCTGGAGTGTATCTTTGAAAGTCATATCGTCCATAGAGATGCGTCATGACACTGAGATATATGACTCAGTCGAAACCCTGTTTGCACAAAGACCCCATGGAGTGCATTCCAGCAAGTCACTCTTCCCATCAGAGACAGTCACTGGCCCTGGTTGCAGTAAGTGGACGCCCTGGAGTGTATCTTTGAAAGTCATATCGTCCATAGAGATGCGTCATGACACTGAGATATACGACTCGGTCGAAACCCTGTTAGCACAAAGACCCCATGGAGTGCCTTCCAGCAAGTCACCTGTCCCATCGGAGACGGTCACTGGCCCTGGTTGCACTAAACGAACACCGTGAAGTATATCCCTGAAAGTCATATCGTCCATAGAGATGCGTCATGACACTGAGATATACGACTCGGTTAAAATCCTGGTTGGTACTCAACTAGGAAGGCCCGAGGAGTATGGGACTGACATCTAACTGGTCTTAACGAAGGCTTAGTCCATAATAAATCCTAGACTTGGTCTCGGCGACCACGAACTCGAGACTATAATCCCTGACGATTTAAACTACTTGCTCGATCTATCCGAGCTTCATCCCTTTAATATTCCATCTATTGTATAACTGCAATTCATAGTGGAATCTTGTCGCTTTGTGCCGTGGTTTTCTCCCGTAAGGGTTTCCACGTAAAAATCTTTGTGTTGTTTATGCTGTGCTTTATTTATATTTATGCTCTTTTAATGCTTTATTTAATCCATTTATGATACATGCATGCATTTACTTTTGCCTTCTAATCAATGGTGATCATCCGTTGATGTAATTAATGGTTCGTGACCAGTTCACAGCCCGGAATGTAAAAGATCTCGGAATCTCTGGAATAAAATTCACCTCGCGGTGCTTTCTTGTGTATACGTTGTGATTGCTTATGATTGTCTATGAATGTCTCTATATTCAGAATTCCCTCAGAATAATGAAACACAGGAAAAAGACTGTTGACGAGCAGTTTCCATTTTTCTATGCTCTAACAGAGTGATGCAAATGTCCTTTGGAAACATGACGTTGGAGGTGAATGTGTTCCACTTGGGCAAAAGGTATAGGGATGATGATGATGTCCACGAGGTTGATTTGATTGATTCAATCGTGGAAGAGGAGTTCGCTTTAAGGCAGAATTTTGATCCTCTAGATGTTGTTAGCTTTCATCCCTTTGAGGATTGGGACGACAATGATGGCCCCCATGAGGTAAACATGATAGAATCCATGGATGATGGGGGGTTTTTCCAACATGATCTACCTGGAAGTTTAGGGACATGTTTGACACATTTTAAGGATGAATCTAATTCTTATTCTATTAAGACCTTAGAAGTGTCAATTTCTGAAAATTCATTTGACAAGTCACCAAATTCTGATTTATACAAATTTGTTGTGCAGGATTTGGAAGAATTGGTGCTTGACTTGCCTACAGAGAGGCCAATTTCTGAAAGTGTAGAGGTTGAGGACCTACTCCAACCTACACAAAATTCTGAGAAGAAGGAAGACATAAAGGGTCCAAATCTAAAAATTTCCTCCGATGAGGTCTCCTATACACTTGAGGAGTGCCTAACGTACTTTGAGGATTGGGATGATCCTATGATTCAGG
Source organism: Liriodendron chinense (assembly GCA_003013855.2). Lineage (NCBI taxonomy): Eukaryota > Viridiplantae > Streptophyta > Magnoliopsida > Magnoliales > Magnoliaceae > Liriodendron > Liriodendron chinense. The sequence continues at coordinate 2,398,398 of ML058408.1, forward strand.
ACATTGTACATGCTTTGAGAGAGACCTCCCCGATGCCTAAAAAGTTTCCTTCCACAGAACACCAAACTGAAAAATCAATTGTGGAAGCACCGGTGAAATCTGATTTTGTGGAGATCATATCGACTTTTGAAGAAGAAATACAAGTCTCCACATCTCTTTGGTTTGTTCAAACCGAAGAACACTTCTGGGATGACCCATACTTGAATAATTTTTGCCCAGACAAGAAGGAAAGGAGATCCATATTCAATGATTTTCAACCAATGCAATTCTCCTTTCCTAGTACATGTGACAATTTTGTTAAAGAACCCGTTGAAATTTTTCAGCAGGATTTTCAATGGGCTAGACTGGTTGATGTCACCAATGTACTTTCCAAAGCAGGATGGTGGTTAGTTCTACTGAAAAATTTGTTACACCACTTGATGATCCTGCTCAACTTTGTCCTTTTGGATGTTATAATGATAATCGATCTCCTAGTCTGATGGAGATCCTATTTTTACAAGGACGGGTTAGTTATCTTTATTGCTTTCCGTAGATTAGGTTTATTTTTATTTAGTTTTACTGTTTTAGTAGCTTTAGTTGTTGGGTTGTAGACTTCCATGATCACTCACTCAGGTACTATTCTTCTCACTCTCGTATATTTTACCATTGCTCTCATGTTCATGCTCATTGCATATCTTTTCACATTGAGGACAATGCAAGATTTGGTTGGAGGGTGAGATGAGATTCCTCATCTAGCATGTTGCAACCTTTCGAGCATCATATGTGCAAATTTTTTCAAATTTTCTCAAATCTCAAAACTCCTTTAGAAACCTTATTTCTATGCATTTGAGATGATACGAGTTTAAGAAGAGGAGATACGAAGTGTGTGATGTTGTAAGTCTTGAATTTCTCCTAACATAATGGTTTTATATGTGAATTCCCCTATTGTTGTGATTGATAGAACAATTGAACACCTTTACACCTAGTTCACATTACACGATTCTAATGGTTGAAAGGATTATGCGATTTGTGGATTAGCTAGACTTTGATTTAAAGGTGTTGAAAAACCAAGCCGGGGTACTTTGTCCATCCTTGTCCATGGGAAAATAATGAAAGATATGGATTTCTAAAAATTCTATCTAATTTAAAAGAAAAAGGAAAAGGAAGAATGAAATTGGGAATGATGGAAAAATGGTGGAAAATTTCGAAAAGGGCTACCTATTACCAACCGGGGGATGGTCTACCCATAACCAAAGCCGGAAATGGGACATAGTGTGAAAGCCGTCGGAAGGACGGTAAGGCAAATTCTTATCATAGGCTTGTTGTTGCTCTATACACCTTGAAATCCATGGTTTACTTAATCTATGAAGAAGATAATTCCCGAAACCCATGAGATGAACTTTCACTATGCACACTAGGTTGAATTTGTTCAAGTTCTTCTATTTATCAATCAATCAGCAGAAATTTCATGTAGACACTTATTATGCTTTGAGGGTTTAAGGTTTCAACTTCTATCACCTAATTTCTCCAAATTTTATACTTCTATGTCTTGGAATGGATAGAAACATAGTTTCTGAAGGAGAGTTAGGAACTTGTTTCACGCATGTTTTGCTCAGGACTAGCA